>JAQPPZ010000082.1:0-2500000 GCA_028583015.1 Wollemia nobilis | reverse complement strand
ATCAACTTGACAAAGATAAGAACACCTACAAAACACAACTCTTATACATCTAGAACCAAACAAACCAGTACCATCTTAAAAAAAGATCTTTGAACCTTATACATTAAGAGAAGTCCTGCAAGACTTGACAAAAAATCAACTTCACAAAGACAAAAATAACTATAAAATACAACTAATAGACATCCAACACCAAACAAACCAGTACGATCTTAATAAAGAGGCACAAAAGAAAAATCAACACAACCAAAACCAACTAAAATACAAACCCTGACACAAGTGGAAAGCACCACAATATGGTCACAACAGATAACCTCACTCCTCTTGAGATCCAATATTTTTACAATAATATTTTGTATATATATAATGTGACAAAATTCTATCTAAATTTTTAGATTAAATATGTATGTTTTTAACAACAAACTCCTATCATTTGATTAACTTAAGATATAAATTAAATATTAAAATATCCCTATACTAAATATTATGATTCATCAATGAAATTGAGCTATTACATTACAATATAAGATTTCTTATTTCTCAATATTTATCCAAATCCATAAATTAAAATATTAAAATTTTAATCTTAAAAACAAAATATTTAGTTATAATATAATAAATTTCTCTATTCTATAGCTTATAATATCAAACTCCTATTTACCCTAACTCTTCATGAGGCATACTAATGAAACATTAGTTTTAAAGTTCTTAATAAAAGGAGAAAGCCTATTAGAACACCGGCTGGTCTTTTCACTCGCAAGTATTTTAATTTTTTAAAGGCTGGCCTTTTCACTCGCAAGTGAAACATTCTCTCTACAAATTGACTCAATTTTTTTCTCTCTACATAATGACTCAATCTTTTTCCTTTGTTCTTCATATGTTTTTTTTTTTTTTTTTTTCATCGATTTTTTATTCATTATCTTTTGTATTTGTGCATAGATTACAAACAACTATACGACTATTATTTGTGAGAATTTTTTTAAGACTTTAACCATTTTGTTTGAGCTAATGATCTAAGTGAATGCCATAAATGAGTTGTGAAGAGAGTATTACTTTCCATTTTAAGTAAACTATATTCATAGCTCAACAAAATTCTAAACTAAATATATTTTGAAAGAAAAATAATTATAAAAATTTAATCAAATCTTACTGCCTTTCCAAAGTTTTTTTAACAAAAATAATCAAGATATTTCTCCCTCTAAATCATGGGTTGAATCCTTATATAAGAAATAAATATGCTCAAAAATATTCTTTAAATAGAAAAGCCATTAAATAATTTGAATTAAAACTTTTTTATTTAATTTATTTTTAAATATTTAAAATTCAACCGATATTTATTGAATTGATTGGATTTGCACAATTATACTTATTACAATTACACTTCTAAATTTTTTAATTATATATATATATATATTAAAATATTGATAGTCGATCAAAAGATAAGTAAAATAAATAATGGAGAGACAGAGTTTGCTAAACTAAACTAAAAGTTTAACACATCTAATATAAAATTTAAGTACATATAATAAAATAAATAATGGAGAGACACAGAGTTTGCTAAACTAAACTAAAAGTTTAACACATCTAATATAAAATTTAAGTACATATAATATTCACTTTTCCCAATCTGTTGTTTCCATGGTTTTGGTTTACAACTGCACTTCTACATATATTATTTGAAATCTCCATGTGCATATCTTGATATCATATATCTATCTTTGTGCTCAGGACTTACATTAGACTTCAACCCAGCAACTTATTATTTATGTTCCTAACCATCACCCACCATGCTTAAACTAGACACTTTGCTTCAACAGAATACGTACTCTCACAATGCCGAATATAGTCAACAGCATTCAGCATTTATTAACACGAAAACAAAAGACACCATCGGAAAATCAGGAAAAGTTGTGGTAACACTCGTAAATCGTGATATTGAAGAGAAGCCGATAATAGACAAATCCCTCAACTGCATCAGTCGTAACGGTAGCTAATCCTCTCGCCATTAAGAAGTCACCCGTACCCCCCACAACGCTAAAATACCTATACTTATCATTAATAGGATAATCCGCTCCTGCCAAAGTAATGGTCCCTTTATAGTCCGTCGAGTTCAACACCATGGTGAACCCAAACCAAGCGCTGGCAGTGGCCTGACTGTCATAAAAATACATTCCCTGCGCTCTCCCCACAGGAGGAGAGTGCAGATTATTGTCCAGCGTAAGCGGATCATCGAAAACAACGGTTTTCCCAAATACGTTACTGAAATTAGCCGCCTGAGGAGGTTGTCCCACAGTAGCAGATGTTGCGTTATGCGCGTTGCTGCCATTATACAGAATGTCATGATAATACAGCGCCAAGTTCATGCAGGGCTTTGGAAGTTGCTTCTTGCAGTCCCCACTTTGTAGCAAGGCAGAGGAAACCAAAAAACACAGAACACAAAGATACATAAATCTACCGGCTCTCAATGCCATTGTGCTCTATACCATATGCCGACACCCACGCCAAGTTAACGTGAGCATCCTAATATAACAACATAAGTAGGAATGAGGGCGGTGTAAGTTTCCCCAGGCATCGGCTGGGTAATCGGACTGTTGCTATCGACGGCAATATTTGGCTATATTTGGCTTTGGCGTCTCTTTCGGCCAGTTTAAGCAGGAATGGTTTGGCCAGGAATGATTTTGATCTCTTACCATCATGCATCCAAGTGTCGCTATAGACGACAATATTTGGCTTCGGCGTCTCTTTCGGCCAGTTTAAGCAGGAATTATTTGGCCGGGAATGATTTTGATCTCTTCCCATAAGCATCCGATCATGGCCAAATCATTCCCGGCCAAATCTCTTAGGAATGATTTGGCCGGGAATGATTTTTCGAGGAATGATTTTGATATCTTACCATCATGCATCCCAGATCGACGACAATATTTGGCTTTGGCGTCTCTTTCGGCCAATTTAACAGGAATGATTTGGCCCATTTCCATCCATTGCAACACTGCAATCGTTTTTGATATTATCTCCTTGACAAAAATGGAGCTAAAGATAGAATTTGTTATTTTAGTTAGGAATAGAATGTGGAATAATTGGTGGATCTTGTTCTTAATTTTAAGACATTTCGTCACTTAGTTAGACATAATTGGTGGATCTATCCTGATAAAATTTTAAGATAGGAATAAACTGTGCCGATTTCCAAAGGAGGTTCCCAATCACTATTACATCGAAGATCTACGTTTCATAATAACATTAACACAAATCACATAATAAATAAACCCCATTGATTTAAATGTTTCAACAAGACCAAATTGGTTAAGGTCTTCAACAATTTGGCAGAGTGATAATTGATTCCTTCCTAATTAAATGTTTCAACAAGACCAAATTGGTTAAGGTCTTCAACAATTTGGCAGAGTGATAATTGATTCCTTCCTAATTTTACTAAACAAGTTCACTTTCAAACAATAAACTAATGCTTAAAAATTCCTCGCCCTAACATTATAATTATTAAACTGAATTCACACTTGATGAAATAAAATATTTCATTAATTTATTGGTCCATGTTCTCCTTTGGTCATTTAAAAAATTATATTATCGTCAAAGAGATTACATTAAGTTGGTTTTAGATACAAGTATCCATTAAAATGTCTGAGCCCATTAAACTTCACACTATAGTGTCTACAAATTTAAAGGTAACAGTACTCATATGTTTATGTTTACCAAATCAATTAGTGCAGATAAACATTTACATTTATATATAACAACATCTGGGAGACCATTTGTTTGAACTACAGGTTTGCTGGTTTAAATAACATAAATTATTTGGCCTATGCTTTATAATTTAATCAGATTGGATTCTATCATTCTTTATAAGAAAATCAAACATAGCTTTATAAAACAAAGAATGCTTTCATTCCTTCACACATAAAAGAATAATTCTCAGTCCACAAAGCAATGAGTTGGATATAAACGCCTCGTGCAGTTATAACGCAACTCAAGGATAAATGCAGACCCCAATTATTACACAAATTTGGTTACAATTTCACTATAATATAAAACATAATAACCTTTTATTTATATGACATACTAAATAATCATTTGACTTAGCTATTAAATAGCATTTATTTGTAAAACAATTGAACCATATACTACATCGAATATGACATTAGACAGCCTCTAAGTCTGATAAGGTTACTACCATTCAAAGGGTATAATACATTATTTTTCAGATTTTAAAAAGAATACCTTTCCATAATATATTTTATTCACAATTATCTTGGTAATGAAATATTTAGGGTGTCGAAAGTCCAATTTATATATTCACCGAGATTCTTCGTAATTTGGACTCCATTGCTTGACCCTTGAATGAGAGATAACAGAAAGCTTACGGAGACGATTCATCTTATCATCTGAAACTCCTATCCCCGTGGTGAAACTAGTGACCATAGGTTGAAGTACCATTGTGCAACATTAGAACAAGTCTGGTGTGTGCATGTGTATGAATACAACTATATATGATGTACTAAGAATTTTTTCAAGTACTCAAAGAACATACAAAACATGAGATAAACATATCCAACCATACACTCAACCAGTGTTCAACACAAACAACAATACTCATCGTTGTTATGCTCAGCTTCCAGCTCAATCCGTAATCTATAACATAAACCATTTTAACAATGTATTTGGCCAGAAGATGCCATTCAATCACGTAACCTTTTAAATGACTCAATACAGAAAACATAAATGTTGTTTTTTAACCATTTTTTCAACATGGTGGGGATTCAAAAAGACAAGAAGGGAGAGCTCAAGCATACCATACTTATGAAATAGTCATTTTATTAGTCATAAAAGATATCATTCAATGTAGTAAGCAATAATTTAGTCAACTAGAAATAAAAGGATAACAAATATAATTCATATAATATTCTCAAATTATGAATAGCTACAGAAATCATCATTCAAAACTAAATAGAAAATCCACCGTAGCTAAATAATTAAAAAGGTACATCAACCAAAGACCAAAAAGCAAGATAAGTTTTTTTCTTGGGTCAAACATTTCATTGGTGATAACTACACATCCCACCACTAACACAGAAACACTAGGTAGTTAATACAAAATATTATCGATAAGTTGCTAAATATACATAGGTGTAGTAAATCCCCACCTATCCACAACAACTACTAAACAAAGATAACCCAACAAGCCACTAAATTCCAAGAAATACATATTTATGTAATGTAAAAGAACAAGATAGGAAATAACAACATTCATATAATAAAACCAATACAGATGCATGAATACGAATATTTTTGAGCCAGAATTTACTACAAAATACATATATTGCATCTACAAATATCCAACAATTCCAATTCTTTTCAAAACATAAATTCTTACAAATAACCAGAAATCAAATTTTGACCTATGAAATTCTCGTTTGCACTCTATTTATTCTTTCTTCCAATCCAACCCACTCTAGTTGTGCATAAACTAGATACTAGATGATAAAAACAAAATGTTGTATAATGATACTAGACATAGATGAGCACATTAAATGCAAAAATGTCTCTCTTTTCCCAAACAGACTTCCTATATTTTTTCTTTAGAGAATATGGAGGAGGTTATAATAATCATGAGAATTTGCTTGCAGTTATCCAACTCAAGATAACCATCTTAACCCTATTATGCCCATTAGTAAATTATTTTATTTTAATTTTTAATTTTCATTTTCTAATTATTATTTAATTTATTAAGTCTTATTCTATTTTATGAACTCCAAAACAAGCATTAAACAGTTTTCAAATAATCAAAATGGCTTCCATGCCCTTGGTACTTTTATTGCCATTGGAAGTTCATATATTCAACTATTTAGAGGTAAAGAATATATATATATATCATACAATCCAAGACATTCACACAATGCAAGTCAAACATTCTATATGCTCCTATATGAAATAAAATTGTGCGAGTTTCTATGTAGTCACGAGTCATTGTGATATTTCATACTGCCATCATATCCCATTTACCTTTTTCAATCAACATTTATCTGCCCATCGAAAGAGTGTACCTTATCCTACAATCACAAAAACTATCAAAAATACCACATTATAATAATAAAAGTAGGTATAATTTATCAATCCATATGTAAACAATAGTTGTGCCAAGAGGGTTGTTACATCCTCCTTCACTAGAAATAAACACAGTCCCTGTGTTTTAATGTGTGTTTATACAAACCGATATAAATATTCATTCATTAATTTATTAGTACATATGTCCATTCATAAATCATACAATATTCAAATATGTTCATGCAATCTATTCCATATAGTGTTTCATATATACACTCTTTCATAGATCTATACAACATTCAAACATATTTCTATAAATAACTCTACACAGTATTTCATACATATTTACATACACATCTGTAAATCCACATAGCAATTAAAAATATTCATGTTGATTAAAAAGAAGAAGAAGAAATTATTTCTTCATTTCAACCACATTCTCTCATGTGGTATTCTATTTGAGTGTTGGTCCTATTGGAACTTACATTAATCAATAATTCTATTTCTTAAAATCTTGGTTTTGAAACCTAGTATCATGACTTGACGAGCCTCAAGGTGTAGACGATCTAACATCCACAAGTTAGAAATATCTCAAATGTGAGATTGGTTAGTAACAAACTTCCTGAGGAGCAACACATGGTTGATGTCATGGATTTTCGATAAACTAGATGGCAAAGCCATATTATAAGTAATAGGACTAATCTTACAATAATTTTAAAATACCCTGCAAATCTAGGGGTGATCTTAGAGGACATAATGGAATTTTTGATAGGTTTCACCTAAAAGACTCTATCTTCTACAGAGAATTCCCTCGATGTTATTTTGAGAATTACATAATACGTTTCTTGATTTGAGGTTTATTTTGAATAGTTGATGTATTCTTCTTAGTTGATTCTCTATATTTTGGACAATGTTTAGTCTTCACTTCTTGATCTTCTATATTTTCCAATGAGAGAGGAGTTCTATACTATTTTTCCATTTAGAGTTTTAAATAGAGCCATTCGTAGAAAAGCATGGTAGCTATTACAAGTAGAAGAGGATGGTTTCCCCATTCTTTAGTATGTATTTTTTATTTTCAAATTTTTAATTTCCACCCTTATGAAAGCTTTGCCTTTCTTCAGAGAATTCCCATGGTGATATATTGATGTACATTGTTCCTTTAGGAATATGATTCAATTATTCTAAGCCATTCTTCCATCTTCTTGAGAATATCGATTTGATCCTCTCTTGAATCTTTTAGGTTTCCACATGATGATTTTTATCTTTAAAATATTGGTTTAGCCCTCCTTGATTGACCATCTACTTAACTCTGAGGTAAATCTAACATATCTACCATAAATGATAAACTCACACAATCAAATAGGTGTATCATCCTATATATTTTTACGTGTAATTTTTTTACCACCATCTGATTTTAGTAGACCCACAACAATCCATAGGCTATAACTTACCACTTTTAGAGGATTGTATGTGGGTACAATCTTTCTACTCTTGAATATTTATTTTAGATTAATATCCTTCAACACCAAACATATTATCTATATCATTTACAAGTTCTTTATTAACCTGTGCTTGACAATTTCTAGTATAGCTATCCCATTGTTGTGTTGGACATTTTGAGTCCTCTAAGTCAAAGTTGTCATTGATGTCACCTAATGGAGTTATCACTCATCACAAGATTTTTGGCAAGAAATAAAGTCATCCAAGGTTGTCATAATATTCCAAGAAAAAGCTTCAGCAGTGCAAATTTGAAAGGAAAAAGGCTCCATAATATTTTAATATTATTGGGAGCATAGGTTAAATTATTGGTTTATAAAAACACAAGGTGGGTTATTGCAAAGGTTAAAAAGGAGGTTTAATAATTATTTATAATTATTTAAATTCAGAAGGAATTTAAATTTTATAAATAATATTTAATTATACCAAGGATGGGCATTAAAACAAGGTTCCACAGTTTAATTAAACCAACACCTAAGGTTGGTTCATTTTAATTTATAATATTTAAATTTAAAATTTAAATTTAAATATATTATAAATTAAATCACACCGACGTCGAATTAATTTGATGCACCAAAGTGATTGAAAGGATGACAAAGACATTATAAATAATGCCTTGAAAGACATTAATCTTTTATCCTTGTGTTTTTGTTTGGTGTGCATACGAAAAATCTTGTGTTCCAAAATATTTACAAATTTGATGTAAATCCAATTGCAAGAGGTTAAAATAAAATACCTCCCATTACATAAAAAATGTGGTAAATGAAAATCATATGTAAAACTCTCCATTTACATAAAAACTGCAATAAATAGAAATAATCAGTAAAACCCTCCATTCACATAAAAACTATAGTACATTGAAATAAACTAGTAAATAATTTATTTTTTCATTCCTAGATTCACTTCTCATTTTACAATGCAATACCAAGGGAATATATATACCTAAATAAACCCTAAAAGAAAACCCTAAAACTTGAAGCCCTAAAATAAACCCTAAAAGAAAACCCTAAAGCTTAAAACCCTAAAAATAAAAATAAAAAATTACTATTTTTGGCAAATTAATTTTTCCAGCATAAAATGTCTTTTTAAGTAATTACTATGTTAGGCAAATTATGTTTTCATATACAATTTACCCTTTTTAGTAATTACCATTTTTGGTAAATTATATTTTGTGTCAAATAATTCTATTTTTAGTAATAAAAAATTACTTTAAAACTTATTTTAAAAAAACCCTCTAAATATAGGCACCTACATCATTCTCTTTTGGTTGAAAAGAACTCTGCTCCTGTGAGTTCCTCTGATCAAACTCATAATCGCTCTCTATAGAGCGTCACACATTTGCAAGTACTACTCAAAGTACCAATCTCCTTCTGAGGTTTTATATCTCAAACCTCCTGCAAGCACTACATAGTGCCAATTTATTCCTTCGAGGTTTTAAAATAGCAAACCTCTTGCAAGCACTACACAAAGTGTCAATTCTTACCTCTAAGGTTTTTAATGAAAAAAACCTCCTGTAAGCACTACACAGAGTGCCTAAGGTTTTAAAAACCTTCTACAAGCACTACAAAGAGTGCCAATTTATTTCTTTAAGGTTTTGCAAACCTTCTGCAAGCACTACACAAAGTGTCAATTCCTCCTTCTGAGGTTTTATATAAAAAAACCTCCCGCAAGCACTTACATAGAGTGCCAATTTCTTTCTCCAAGGTTTTATAAAGCTTTTGTAAGAACTACACAAAGTGTCAATCTCTTTCTCTGAGGTTTTTACATAAAAAAACCTACTACAAGCACTTACATAGAGTGTCAATTTCTGTCTCCAAGGTTTTACAAACCTTCTGCAAGCACTGCATAGAGTGCCAATATTTTTTTTTTTTGAGCCTCTTTGCTCTCCTCTCATTTTCTCTTTTCTTCTCTTATCTTTTCTTCTCCCAACAAGATCAAACTTGCTCTGATACCAAATGATGTAAATCCAGCTGCAAGAGGTCAAAATAAAATACCTCTCATTATATTAAAAATGTGGTAAATAAAAATCATATGTATAACTCTCTATTTACATAAAAACTACAATAAATGAAAATAATCAGTAAAACCCTCCATTCACATAAAAACTATAGTACATTGAAATAAACCAATAAATAATTTATTTTTTCATTCATAGATTCACTTCCATTTTTACAATGCAATACCAAGGGAATATATATCACCAAATAAATCCTAAAATAAAACCCTAAAACTTGAAGCCTTAAAAGAAACCCTAAAGCTTAAAACCCTAAAAATAAAAAAAAATTACTATTTTCGACAAATTGATTTTTCCACCATAAAATGCCTTTTAAAGTAATTATTATTTTTGGCAAATTATTTTCTCACAAAAAAATTGCCTTTTTTAGTAATTACCATTTTCGAAAAATTATAGTTTGCGTCAAATAATTCCATTTTTAGTAATAAAAAAATTACTTTAAAACTTATTTTAAAAAAACCCTCTAAAGATAGGCAGCTGCATCAAAATTGTGCAAAGTGTTGAAGGAAGGAGTGAGTTGGTGTTTGAAACCCATATGCTAGCTTGGCCGAGTGGTGTGTTGGCTTGGCGAGATAGTGGAGGTCCCATGTTCGATTCACACGAAGGTTGCTTGCAAGGTGGTTTGTGCTTGACGCACATTTTTGTTTTTGGAAGATGCTATGTCGTGAAGTATTGATGTTGGTCGTGCCATTTTAGGCACATGAGGGTGCGTAGCCCAATGACGGCTTAGCTACGGCTAAGTCATTGGGAAGGAAGATGTCAGGGGATCAAATCTCGCTGAGATGTAAAGGCATGTTAATTTTTTATTTTTATTTTTGTGAAAATAGCCTTAAGGAGAAATAAGGGTTATGGTGTGCTTTGTGCATATTATATATCTTTGGAAAGCATTTTTCAAGGACTATTTTATTAACTTGCTTCGAAGGAGAAATAAGGTGTGTGTAAAGAGATATTTGTGATTTTGTAAAAGGGGCTCAAAAGTGAGTTTGGTTTATTCTTTTTCAAAAGGGATTATTTTTGTTATGAGAGGACATGGTGAATTTTATTGAGTAGGAGTAATAAGGTGTGATTGGGATATCATTTTCATTAATAAGGTGTGATTGGGATATTATTTTCATTGTTGTGATATTAATCAAGTCCTCTAACATCTTTGTGATTGGAAAGGAAATATTTGAAATTGTGTTGAGTTTGACAGATTTTATGGATAACTTCTTGGCATAAAAAATGTATGGACAATATTATCCATTGACTTATTTGGTTGGTTGATTTCTGCAAATATCATTGGAGTAAAAAGTATTGATTGTGGTTTCCTTTTCGAAAGTGATTGGTTTAATGCTTCAAGATTTTCTGGTTTGAGAGTTGTGATTAAACCTTATTTTATAAGCATTGTTGTTGAAGCCATTAGTTGTGTGAAAAACCTGAGTTAGATTTTGAGAAGAACATGAGTATCATTGTTATGTGAAGAGTGTGTTATAAGAATTGTTGTTGAAGTGAGTTGTTGTGCAAAGAACTTGAAATTGAGTTAGAAAAGAACATGAGTATCATTGTTATGTGATATTTGTGGTTGAGCATTGTTGGAAACATTTTGAGTTGGTTGATACATGCTTGGACTAGGGTTTGTGAGAAATGGTTGTTCCTTGAGGTGATTGGTTGAGTAGAGTTGATTGATCCTAGTCAATTGATTGTGTGAAGTGGTTGTTCAAGTTCCATAAAAAAACTATTCTACATCTTGATTTGAGTTGAGATTGAGCTTTGAGTATAGAACATATTGAGTCTCTAACAATTCTCTTTATGCTATATGGTATTGATTTGAGTTGAGATTGAGATTTTAGTATAGAACATATTGAATCTATATGGTATTGATTTGAGTTGAGATTGGGATTTTAGTATAGACCATATTGAGTCTCTAACAATTCTCTTTATGCTTCTATGAGATTGATTTAAGTTGATATTGGGATTTTAGTATAGAACATATTGAGTCTCTAACAATTCTCTTTATGTTTCTATGATATTGGACAAGTTATATGTCGACTTGTTAAGCTGATTTGAGGTAAGTCTTTAAGAAGTCTTGTGGACTAATTTTGTATAAGCTTTAGTAAAAGCATGCTATGAAGATTTGAGAAAGTCCATAGATAGGACTTATTGATCATATTTGTACAAGTTCTGAGTGAGCTTATGAAGTATATTTGAGCAAGTTCTGAGTGGACCTATTGAGCAGATTTGAGCAGGTTCTAAGTGGACCTATTGAGCAGGTTCTTAGTGAACCTATTGAGAAAAATTGAGAATGTTCTGAGTGAACCTATTGACAAAGCTTTAGAGGTGATAGAGCATAGAGGACAGAGTCTCAGTGGATAGAGATCTAGTAGCCAGGACAATTAAAAATATATATTTTGAGTAGGGAATCTTCAAGTGGAGAGGGATCCACTAGTTAGTGCAGTAGAGAGGCAGAGTCTTCTAGAATATCACTAGCCAGAGCAGAAGGAGAAAGATTTCTCCTGTGGAAGAGATACATGAACTGGATATTTAGGGGATCAACATCACCTTTGGACAGAGGTCCATAAATATTATAATTAGTAAGGATTCCCAAGATATTATTTAAGAAATATTTAGAAGAAATATTTTTCTATGGAGGTAGCCCACATTGGGTGAACCACATTAAAAATTTGTATCTCTATTGTGTATGGTTTTTTGTGCATTGCTTTGGTTATTTCTATTAATACCATTATCTACACACTACATAATATTGAATTGAAAATAAAAGTAAAAAATGATCTTATATTATTCACTCCCCTCTCAATATAAGCTTGTGTTCTTCAATTGGTATCATAGCGGGTTCCTTAAGAAGATTTTGACATCTTGAAGGAAAAGCGGTCTAATAACACAATGGATCATAAGGATCAAAATTATGGGTCCTTCAATAATGTAGTATCAGTATTTGATTGAAGTGACTTCTTGTATTGGTGTATGTTGATGAGATTTTACCTGATGACACTTGGAAATGAAGTTTGGGATGTAGTGGAACTTGGATATGATTCAGCAATCAATCCTCCTACAAATAAGGAAGGTAAGCTTCTAATGCATGCAAATTTAAGAGATATCAATGCAATTATAAAAGGATTGGATAGATCAGAATCTATGAAGGTTATGGATTGTAAAATAGCAAAATATATGTGGGATCTACTACATAACATATATGAGGGAGATAAAAGTGTCAGGAAATCTAAGATCAAAAATCTCAAAGGAGAATTTGAGAACTTAAGAATGAGAGATGATGAAAATATTCATGATTATCTCAGTAATATTTATGAACTTGTACATAAGATGAGAGGTCTTGGAATGAAGGTTGATGAATCTGATGCTTGTGATAAGATCTTGAGAACTCTTCCAAAAAGGTACAATGATTTTTTTTTCTATAGAAACATCAACTGATAGTGATTCTTTGACAAGGAATTATTTGCTTGGAATGATTACTACTTTTGAGATAAGAACAAAATATCCTATTCCTATTAAAGAAGCTGCATTCAAAGTTGATAAAAATAAAAAGGGTAAGAAGTCAGAATCAAGCAGTGAGTCATATAGTGATGAAGAATCAAACTATGGTAGAAGATATCAAGGTTCCAGAAGATCCATAGATCTAATATCTGTTAAGTGTTTCAATTGAGGAAAGCATGAATATTATGCAATATAATGTAAAGAGCCAAAGTACAATAGTGATGAAGAAAAATAGGATCATAAGTACAGGGAATCAAAAAGATATAGGTATCAGAAGAAAGGCAAGGATGGACAAAACAGATGAAGAAAGAAGTTCTTCCAAAAATAAAAAAGAAGTTACTATGCAGATAATGCAAGTAAGTATTCAAATGATAGTGATGTTATTTCTTTATATAATGATGGAGATGAAGTCCTATTTATGGTTAAAAAAAAGGACTCCAGTTATTCTCAAGTATTTTAGATGTGGTAAATTTGGACATCTTGAAGATGATTGTACTAAGGATGGCTATAGTTTCAATGATGATGGTTTTGAAGATGCACTTGAAAGACCAGATAAGAATGTTCTAGTGACATTAGAGGAATAAGTGAGTGATCCTATAGAAGACAATCCAAAAGGAAGTAATGATAAGGACAAAGGCAAAAAAGTAGAGGATTATTCAGTAGAGAATGGCTATGATCTCAAGGGAGAACTTATCCATGCCCTTGACACAGCAAATAAGGTAAGAAAGCAACACTCTAAGCTTGAAAGTCAGTTTCAAGAATGTGATGAAGAAATATTATTGCTCATAGATTATTTAGAGAAGTCAAAGGCTAAGGAAAGTAAGTTCAAGGATAAGTTAGAAGCAAATATTTTAGAATGTGAAAATTTAACACAAGAAGTGGCACTACTAGAGTAATATTTAGAGGATTCCAAGAAAAAATTATACAAGTATGTGAACAGTGCAAAGAGTGTAGATAAAATAATCAAGATACAAAGAGGAGCAACAAACAAGATAGGTCTTGGTTCTAGACAGGTTCAAAATAAATGGGAAGAAAAGTCTACTTCAAGTCTTGAAGAAGAAGGAACTTCAGAATAAGATACTTCAGAAGATGACAGTGTAACTGGGAATGAGACATCAGAAGATGAGTTGGATAGCAAAGAGTTAAAAAAATAGGAACAATGCACAAAGAAGATATATATGGAACAACAATAAGAACAAGAGACCAATGAGGTCTAGGAAAGGAAGCTTCAATGGGAGATGCTTCTCATGTCATAGGTTTGGGCACATGGTTTCATAGTGTAGGACACATGAAAGACAGGAATATAGGAAAGGGTAGCTTTTCCATGGTTATTGCTACTTATGTAATGGGTTTGGTCACAATGCAATGAATTGCAGGGTTCATGATAGAAGAGGATATGGCTTCACTAAGAGAATTCCTAATATAGTTGCACCCCCAATGAATAATAGCATTAAGTGTTATAAGTGCGATAATGATGGTCACACAACAAGATGGTTTAGAGAAAATATTCCAGAAGCAGGCATGAACAGGAACATGAATATGAACAAAAATAGGAAGATGAATAGGAATAGAGACTCAAAAAATAATAAGAATAGAAACATGGATGAGAACAAGAACAAGAACAGGAACAAGTGACGACAGGAATAGGTATGATGACTTGGAAAGAAACAGTGAGAGGATTCAAAAAATTCAGAAAAGAAGAGAGAAAGATAGAGGTAAAGAGTAGTGCTTTCGGGGAGTAGAAATACTCCCACCCCAGAATTAACCACCTCATGTGGAGGTGGGGGAGGGGCTAAGCTAAGAGGTTCATTCTTAGCCCCAAGCCCCAAAGGTGACCCTTTGCCATTGATGTCAAAGGGGAAGAGATTTGTGTATATTGGGGAGATATTTGATATGGGGAGAGATTTGATATTTGAGATAGCATTGATCCAGGGGGAGCAAAGTCCCAAGGGGAGCAAAAAATAAGGTCAGGTTTTAGTAAAAGGATGTGGGTTGCCATCAATGACAAAGGGGGAGATTGTTGAACATTTTTATTCCTCTAAGTCAAAGTTGTCATTGATATCACCTAATGGAGTTATCACTCATCACAAGGTTTTCGGAAAGAAATAAAGTCATCCAAGGTTGTCATAATCTTCCAAGAAAAAGCTTTGGCAGTGCAAATTTGAAAGGAAAAATGCTCCATAATATTTTAATATTATTGGGAGCATAGGTTAAATGATTGGTTTATAAAAACCCAAGGTGGGTTATTGCAAAGGTTAAAAATGAGGTTTAATAACTATTTATAAATTATTTAAATTCATAAGGAATTTAAATTTTATAAATAATATTTAATTATATCAAGGATGGGCATTAAGAAAAGGTTCCAAGTTTTAATTAAACCAACACCTAAGGTTGGTTCATTTTAATTTATAATATTTAAATTTAAAATTTAAATTTAAATATATTATAAATTAAATCACGTCGACGTCAAATTAATTCAATGCATCGACGTGATCGAAAGGATGACAAAGACATTATAAATAATGCCTCGAAAGGCATTAATATTTTATCCTTCCATTTTTGTTTTGTGTGCATGCGAAAAAGCTCGTGTTACAAAATATTTACAAATTGCGTAAAGTATTGAAGGAAGGAGTGAGTAGGTACTTGAAGCACATAGGCTAGCTTGGTCTAGTGGTGTGTTGGATTGGCGAGATAGTGGAGGTCTCACACACCTTAAAAAAATAAACAAAAAAACAAAAAACAAAAAACAAAAAAAAATGAACATAACAATGACCTATCTAGACCAGAAGACTATTAAGGCAAGAATCAACAAAGGAAACAAAAGAAATAATATTTTGATCTAGGAAGCTAAAATAACCTGAATAAACCAAAGAGAAGGAAAAATAAAGCAAGAAGAAACTAGGTACCTTTAGAACTGGAGCCATCCAAATAAATGATAGAAAGAAGATCTTCCCTAATTTGTGAAGCCCACCATCTAGGAGGGTGTCCATAACAAGTAAAATCACCTTTTTCCAAAGCCCAATTATATAAAACATTAACAGTCTTATTTTTATCTCTGACCACATGATTGTAATCAACTTTCAAAAATCCCATCTGGATTATTTGAATCTTCTCAATAATTCTTTTTATTCTCAAATCAACCTTATGATTCTTAGAAGAAGTCTTCAAAATATTAATCATAAGTTGAGAGTCAGACTCAACTAACACCTTTTCCCATCCAACCTTAGTAGCCTCCTGAAGGCCTTTGAGGATACCATACCCCTTAGCAAGGTTATTGGAAAGAATACCCAAATTCTCATAAAAAGTAAAAACATGGGAGCCATCTCAAAGTCTACCAATTCCTCCCACACTGGCTTTTCCAAGATTCCCTCTAGAGGCTCCATCAGTATTGACTTTTCCAAAATCCTTAGGAGGAGGTTGCCAATTTCTTGTCTTATCCATATTACTAATACTCACATTCCATTTAAGTTGGTTACCCTTAGAATATTTAATCTTCAATATTTGCATCACTTGATCCCATATTTGGTGGGAGTTTTAGGGGTGATTAAGGAGTTGATGGATTGATTCAACTAATTTGGCTATGGTATTTTGCCAAATATAGTGAATATTATCAAATTTTGAATTTTGAATATTGCTCCCTCTATCTTTACTGGCATCTAGATCTATCTCGAAGCTTCCTTAGCTTTCATTGGAATGTGCTCTTATTTCAATACTCTATCAATGTTCCATCGTGTCATATTTTTCGGCTTGCTCTTGGGATAGGGTTCTTGACTCGTTATATGGTTCAATACTGGACCACCTCTTTCATGTCTCCTTTTATGCTTCTTGTATGGTGGTGGTTGCTCCTTTGGTGAGGTGTGGAGTTCTATGAAAATGGCATTGGATTATGCTGAGGAGGTTGCTCAAATATCTAGTAATATTACCCATGAGATCAATTTAATGTTGTAGAACTCTCTCAGTTCTCTCATTGATCATTTTTGTCTTTTTCCTTGATGTTTTTTGGTGTGCCTCTTTTCCTTGTTGCATTTTGTGGTTTTCTCTTCTGGCTGCCTTTGTGGCAGGGTAATATGTAAAAGGTTGTGGGGTTCCTTTCAAAACCATATTTTTCTTAATACTACCAAAACAAAATAAATGAAATAGTTATAAATTGAAATACTAATCATATTTATAATTAATAATAATAACATATTAATGAGTAAAACTAAAAATGAATTAATGGTGCATGTGTTCTTCAAGAAAAAACTTCGACCATAGAGAAAATTTTTGTTGGTTTCAAACTAGAAAAATGTCTACCAACCTTTATTTCTTAACTTATAACAAATACCCCTATAAATCATTGTTGTAATAATTCATATAGGAATAAATTCCATTCCCAAAATCATTGAATATTTATTGGTCTACAACCACCTCATTACTTATCTTATCACATAGTTCTACCAACATGCTAACGGTCTTCAAATATTTATTTTTGTTGCCTTTATTTTTCATGGTTCCAAATTTGGATATATGAGTACCATCTTGAGGAATCGACGCAAGACATCCATTCTATTTTTCAATATTAACATTCATTCTACACAACTCTCTTCCTTGTTCTTCATACTTTTTCAACAATTGGTTAAATTTTACTTCATTCTCTATGTGCATTGATTGGATCTCTTTACTTTAGATTGCTTTAATTTCTTCAAGTCTAGTATTTTCTCCATTCACAGAAGCATTTTCTCGACTCAATGATTCAATGATTTTTCTATGTTCTTCTTTCTCTTTTAATAGCAATCTATTTTTGGTCGCTAATTCTGCCTGTGCTGATTTGATGTCTATAATTTCCAATTCTTTAACTGCTTCAAGAGTAGCTTTTTCACTCCCAAGTAAATCATTATCTTTGTACAAGGACTCGATTTTATCTTTTTGTATTTCGTTCTCTTTCAACAACTCGTTATGATCTCTTTAATTTGTAGTAGTTCAACTACTTCAAGATGTACTTTTTCATTAGCAAGTAAAGCAATATTTGTACATAGTGACTCAATATTCGTTCTCCCTTCTTTGTTTTCTTTCTAGAATTTGTTGTTTTTTCTTGTACACTCTACCTGGAGATATTAAATCTCTTTATTTGGTTGTCCTTTAACTGCTTCAAGACTCCATCCAAGGAAGGTTTTATTTGAGGCAAGAAATATTTTTCTTTGTGCAATGATTCAATATCCTTTTTTATTCTTCATTCTCTTTCATCATCTTCCCATATTTCACTTCAAATTATGCTACCTTTACTTTCATGGATTCAATATATTTAATTTACAATATTTTTTCTTCTTCAAGACTATTTTTTTCACTAGCAAGCACACCACTCTCTTCACGCAATGACTCAATATGCTTTCTCTTGTCCTATCTCTCTTTAGACAACTTATCATTGTCAACTGCAAACTCTGCCTTGATGGATTCAATCTCTTTACTTTGTAGTCTTCTAATTTCTTCAAGACTGGCCTTCTCACTCGCAAGTGAAACATTCTCTCTACACAATGACTCAATCAATCTTTTTCTCTCTATACAATGAATCAATATTTTTTCTTTGTTCTTCATCATTTTTATACTAATAACACTTGTGAAGAGTAGGGACTAAAAATTGGTCAAATTACCTTTTTTTTTAAATTACTCTTGGACCAATTTCTCAATTTCTAATTTTTGCACATATGGATATCCATAGGGTCAAATATTAGGTGGCAACATGCTTGCTACAAGTTATATTGCATGCTCATGGGATCGTTATGGGTCAGGTAGACCCATGAGTTGTGAAAAGATAAAATCATGTTTATTTATAAGTATTTGCAAGTTTCATGACTATTCATTATCTTTTGTATTTTGTGCATAGATTACAAATAACTATACCACTATCATGTGTGAGATTGTTTAGGACTTTATCCATTTTTTTTGAGTTAATGACCTGAGTGAATGCCATAAATGAGTTGTGAAGAATGTATTGCTTTCCATTTTAAGTAACTACAACCATAGCTCAACAAAATTCTAAACTAAATATATATTTAAAGAAAACTAAATATAAAACACAAAACAATTTAATCCAAGCTTACCACCTTTCCAAAGTTTTTTTTGCCAAAAAAAAAAAATCAAGCTATTTCTCCCTCTAAATCATGGGTCGAATCCTTGATATAAGAAATAAAGATGCTTAAAAAAATACATTAAAGAAAAAACTATTGATTTTTTTTTATTTATTTAATCTATTTTTAAATGCTTAAAATTTTTACCGATTTTTAAATGCTTAAAAATTCAATTTATTTTTAAATGCTTAAAAAATCAACTAATATTTATTGAATTTGCATATTGACCTTTTGTTTTTAATAATTGTTATATCATGTTCAATCGTCTCATTTTTAACAATTATTTATGATATATCGTTTGTTGCTTATATTAAAAATATTATAAATTTGTTCTTCTTTTTGTTTTTGATTGATTAAATATTATTTCTATCGAGTAAAATATCTAACAATTTCTTTAAATAATTTGATATTTTTCTTATCCCATATTAGTAATTTTTTAGTATTTTAAAAACATAAAAAATGAGAATGACTTCTTAAAATTATCCAATTCAATTGTCTTCATTTGTATTATTACAATTACACTTGTAAAAGTTTTAATTTTAAATATATATAACTTTTTGAATACTTTTAAATATGTTAATATAAATTAAAATGTTGATAGTATATCAAAAGGTAACTATTTATATAATAGATTTTGCTAAACTAAAATAATATTTTAACACATCTTAAATGAAATTCAAGTACACACAATATTCACTTTTCTTAATATGTTATTTCCATGGTTTTGGTTTACAATTGCACTTATGCATAGATTATATAAAAAAAATTTGTGCATATCTTGATATTAGATCTCTATATTTGTGCTCATGACTTACATCAAGGACTTGCATCTAACTTCAACCCAACAAATTATGATTTTAAGTACCTAACCACAACCCACTATGCTTAAACTAAATACTTTGCGATAATAATAAACTTGTTAATAAGGTTAAGTGGACTACTGATGAAGTTGTCTATTGAAAACACTCATCTTCAGCTAATAAACCCATGCCAAGTTAACGTGAGCATCCTAATATGGTTTTTCCATGCCTCTTACTTTTTTTACCATATGCCCACACCATATATATATATTTGTTATATATAGAAAGGGTTTTGAAATGGTCCCCGAACCTTATACATTAAGATAAGTCCTACAAGACATGATCAAAAATCAACTTCACAAAGATAAAAATAGATAGAAAATACAACTCTTGTACATATGGAACCAAACAAATTAGTACCATAGTAAAAAAGGATCTTCAGATCTTATACATTAGAAGAAGTCCTCCAAGACTTGGCAAAAAATCAACTTTGCAAAGACAATAACAACTATAAAACACAACTAATAGACATACAACACCAAACAAACTAGTACAATCTTAAAAAACAGGTACATAAGACAAAGCAACATAACCAAGATCAACTAAAATATAAACTTTGACACAAGTCGAAAGCACCACCATATGGTCACAACAGATGACCTCACTCCTTTTGAGATCCAATATTGTTACAATGATATTTTGTATATATATAACATGACAAGATATTATCTAAATTTTCCTTTAAATATCTATTTTTTTAACAACTTAAACTCCTATCATTTGATAAACACTAGGATGTGAATGAAATATTAAAATATCCCTATACTAAATATTATGATTCATCAATGAAATTAAGCGATTACATTACAATATAAGATTTCTTATTTCTCAATATTTATCTAAACCCATAAATTAAAATATTAAAATTTATTCTTAAAAACAAAATATTTACTTATAATATAATAAATCTATGTATTCTCTTAGGGAGTTGTCCCTAAGGGGCTTGGCAAATGGTCTTGTGCTTTAATGATCAATAAATCTAAATTTTGAAGGAGCATGGAAGGCTGGAGGTTGAAGGAGCATGAAAGGCTAGAGGTTGAAGTAACGTGGAAGGCTGAATGATGAGTTGACCTTTGGAGTGTTAAGGCTAAAGTAGCATGGAAGTTTGTATTGGTTGAAGGAGCGTGGAAGGCTAGATATTGAAGGAGCATGAAAGGTTGAATGATGAGTTGATATTTGGAGTGTTAAGGCTAAAGGAGTATGGAAGGTTGGGTTGGTTGAAGGAGCATGGAAGGTTGTATTGGCTGAAGAAGCTACAATGAAATGCTAGGATGTTGGGTGGAAGGCTAGAATGGTTGAAGGAACATGGAAGGCTGATAAGGCTAAGGCTAAAGGAGCGTGGAAGGCTAGGTTGATTGAAGGAGCTACAATGAAAGGCTAGGATGTTGAGTGGAATGTTGGGAAGGCTGAAGGAGTGTTGAAGGCTACTTACAATGAGAAAAATGAAATTGCAATGTGTGAACAACTAGGGTTTTTTCTTGAAAATTATTTTATCTTTTAGGAGCCATATCTTTACAAAGAGTTATCTAATTTAGTTGATTCTTGGACCAACTTGTGCATAATTTGAATAACTTTAAAATGAGTTGTAATATGTAAATATTTGAGAAATATTAAGGGAGATACAATCCTATAAATTCAACCATTCAAAACAAGGGTAGTGATGAATTTTCAAGTCGTAAAAAATAAAATTGCAAAGTATGAAAGATTAGGTTTTTTCTTGAAAAATATCTCATATTTTAGGAGCCATATATTCACGAATAGTTATCCAATTTAGTTGATTCTTAGACTAACTTGTGCAGAATTTAAATAGTTTTAAAATGAGTGGTCCTATGCAAATATCTGAGCAATATTAAAGGAGATACAACCCTATGAAGTCAACCATTTGAAACAAGGGTAGTGACAATTTTTCAAGTCATGAAAAATGAAATTGCAAATATTTACCAACTAGGGTTTGAACGATGAGAAGAGCAATGAAGGGCTATGACTTCAGTGAGGAAAGAAACTAGCAATTCAGATTGGGTAAAGTAGACTATGATAGTGCAATATTTTGAAAATTATATTCTACTAAGATGCAATACATAGATAGTAAAAGTGAAGTTTTGGGATTGTGAAGGTTGCTATAGAAAAATGTCAAGAAAGATGCTAAATTTTGAAGTAATTGTATTCATACAAAAATTTGAAAAAATCCAGAAAATAAAAATCATGAATTCAAACATTTTATGTAAAATGATGTAGGTTTCTAGCTATAGCATCTCAATGATAAATGTATCTATTTGTAAACTCTCTTAAAGAGAAATGTGATTTGTCAAAGGATGGGGGACCAAAATACAACCCCTTATTATCAAGCAATAATAATAATAATAATAAATATCTAAAATATAGCAGAAAACAAGGATAACAAGAATTCTAGAGATATGTTCAAGAAAGGATAACAAGGACAATAAAAACAGGTATGAAGAAGAAACTCTACTTTCAGTTATAGAAGAAAAATAATATGCTTCAAAAAAAGAAAAAGGTAAAGCCACTCTTAAGGAGCTTATTGAATTGAAAAGAGAGAATTTAGAATTGAAGACTCAAATACAAGAAGATGAGAAATGTAAGATAAAGCTTCTACATGATATCTTTGACTTGAGAGACAAGGTTAAAAAAGCAAGAAGAGTTGAAGAAGGTATGATTAAACAACAAAAGGTAAAAGAGATAGAATGTGAAAGGCTTATGGCTACTCTTGAAGAATTAAAAATGGATAAATCGCGATTAAGGGTTCAAATTCAAGAATATGATAAAGCAAAAGCAAATTTTCTATAGGTACTCACCAACTTCAAAATCAAGGTTGAAGAGGCAAGAAAAATTGAAGAAGGTATGGCTGAAAAATTAAAGGTAAAAGATCTAGAGTGTGAGAGATTAGAGCATGAGATAGTTTCACTAAGGATGGAAATAAAAGGTTATAAGGACAAGCTACACAAGTTTGAGGAAAATTCAAAGACTTTGGATAATATTATCAATGCACAAAGGTCATCAGTCACCATAATAGGACTTAATTCTAAAGAAGAACAAGGGAGACAGGAAGCAAAAAAAGGAGGGTCAAGCTCAAACACCAAAAAATAAGAAGAGTCACAAGAAGTAAGTAAAAAGGAGAGTGATACTTATAAGGAGAATTTGGACAATAGCAAGTTCAACAAAGAAATGAACAATGCACAAGTAAGGAATAGATGGAATATGAAACATGTAGAAGAGACTAATAGACCAATGAGGTCAAGACAAGGAAGCTTCAATGGAAGATGTTTTTTATGTCACAGGTTTGGGCACATGGTTTTGTAGTGCAGGACACATGAAAGACAGGAATATTGGAAAGGATAAATTTTCCATGGGTATTGCTACTCATGCAATGAGTTTGGTCATAAAGAAATGAATTGTAGGGATCATGACAGAAGTGGATATGGCTTCACTAGGAGAAGTCCTAAGACAGTTGCACATCCAAGGAATAATAACATTAAGTGTTATAAGTGCAATAATGATGAGCACTTAGCAATATGGTGTAGAGAAAATATTCCAAAAATAGGCATGAACATGAACATGAATATGAATAGGAACATAAATATGAATAGGAACAGGAATATGAATAGAAATAGGAATATGAACAAAGATATGAATAGAAATAGAAACAAGGATGAGAACTAGAATAGGAACAAGAACAAGTATGATAACATGAACATAGATGAGAACAAGAAAATAAATAGGAACATAAGTGATGATAGGATCAGGGATGATGACTTGGAAAGAAACATTCAGAGGATTCAGAAAACTCATAAAATAAGAGAGAAAGATAAAGGTAAAGAACAATGCTTTCGAGGAGTAGAAATACTCCCACCCTAGAATTAACCACCTCATGTGGAGGTGGAGGAGGGGCTAAGCTAAGAGGCTCATTCTTAGTCCCGAGCCCCAAAGGTGACCCTTTGCCATTGATGTAAAAGGGGGAGAGATATGTGTACTAGGGAGAGACTTGATACGGGGAGATATTTTGATATTTGAGAGAGCATTGAGCTAGGAGGAGCAATTTCCTAGGGGGAATAGAAGAAAAATAAAGGGTAGGTTTTAGTAAAAGGATATGGTTACCATCAATGACAAAGGGGGAGATTGTTGGACATTTTGAGTCCCTATATCAAAATTTATAATTGATGTCACCATTGATGCCACCAGATGGAGTTATCATTAATACCAAGATTTTAGCAGAAAACAAAGGCAACAAAGATAGTCAGTTTATATTCATCAAGAAGGCAGAAGTTCGAGTGGAATAGTGCAAAAGACAAAAATTGAAAAGGAATGATAATACTTATTTTATAAATTATTTAAATTCAGGATGAATTTAAATTTTATAAATAAATATTATAATGGTTATAAGTGCTCTTAATTATTTATAAATGAATGTTTAAATTAATTTAGTAATTGATTTAATTAACTTACCAAGTTACCTAAATTAATTATTTAATAATTTAATTTATTAATTATAAATTAATTAAGCAAGGTAAAACCTAAGGTTATTATTCCATTTTTGAATTTCCATTTCGAATAAAGCATCGACCTTTGGAAGTTTGAGAAACAACGTCGATGTCACTTGAAAAAGTACATGCCCTATATATATAAATATTAAGGACTCTGTTCTAAGTTTCGAATATATACTATGATGAAGGAGTGGAAGATGTGATCTAAATAATCCAAAAAGGTAATAGAACACCCCGTGTGAAAATACAAAAGCAAATCAACGATTTAAGGTTGTATTTCACCGTACAATGTGGCAGTGGTAAGTGTCTCACGATGATTGGAAGGACATCGTGTGTTTAAACAAGAATCACTCTGTGTGTGTTGTGAAACCACTATGTAGAAGCACTATGTTTTAACTGAACCCGCTGTATAGTTGTAGTTTAAGATACAAACCTCCCTTATGTCATGTGTGTGTAGTGTGTGAGTAATCACCATAGGTTGTGTTGTGTGATGTGCGCTATGAAATGCAATGAGCACTTTAGTGAATGCTTAGGTGAGAGCTTTGTGAGTATTTTGGCAGACCATTGGGCATTAGCAGTGAGTGTTGTGAATGATCGAAGGTGCCTCTAGTTGCAAACCCTGCGTTAGGTAAGGTGAGTGTAGATTTATTATTTGAATTGAAGTTATGGGGCTTTGATTTAGGGAATTAAAAGAAAAGGGATTGTTTTAAAGGTTAAGGGAATGATACTTTAATGCTTTAATACATGAATTAATTTGATTTAAGTTGGACCTTCATCTAAGAAGTACGTATTGGATGACTCTCTAAAGGAACTTGAGAGTTGAAAATAAAAGTAAGGATTATTTTATGATATCCATTATGCATTAGATGGTTAGAAAATTAAATGAATGTTTTTTATAGTTACAATTTGGCAAATTAAATGAATAGATGCATTTAAAGATATGCCTATCCTGAACCATGAGTATATTGATCCCCTACTACCCTCCAAGAACCAATGGGAAGCAAGGAGAAGTAAGGATTTCCATGGAAACAAAGCATAGGTATTTGTATCTAATGTTGTTTTATTTATGATCAAATAGAATAGACTTGTGGGGAGATATCTCTGATGTAGATAATGTGATAATATTTAAAGTAAGAAAGACTTATTATGTGTGATCTAATGAGAATGATGTGACAAATGGGACTATCTATAGTGACACATTATCTCCTACACAGACAGACTTGTGATAGGGTACTTCATGAGATGTAACTTCGAAGAAAACTTAAGATATTGAAACTTTAGCGAAATGTTAGTTGGCTTAGGGATTCATGAAGGGTTCATGTATCCCTCTCCTTAGTAAAAAAAAAAATCTTTCATTTTTTTGTATTTTCTATTTGTGTGATTTTTGGGTCGTTAAAGTGGTGGATAGCCTCAACACAATGCTAATATTAACATTAGGGCTTCCCATAAATATCTAAGAATGCCTAAGATTGATCCCAAGAAAATAGAGTCAGGGTGTCTTAAAGTAGTTGATGGAACTCCTATTTATGCTCAGATTTGTGTTTTAATGGATTTTAACAAACCCCTACCTAAAAAGATCACATTACAATTTGGAAAAGTCACTTGGGAGTAAGTAGTAGACTATGAGAACATTCCTTTTCATTGTAGAATTTGCCATGATTATGGTTATTTGGCTAGTGCTTGCCCAAATAAAATTCCTGATCAAAAGAAAGAAGATATAAACTCAATAGGTTTCCAAATGTCTAAGAAGAAGAACATTCAGAAAAAACTAGTTATGAAGGATCAATCAAAGTCATCTACTAATATGTTTGAAATCCTTTCCATAAATGATGTCCCAAGTGAGGAAGAGAAAATAATGAAAACATAAATATTAGAAACATAATTTAAATATGAAGGGAAGAACTCATAGATAAACCAATAAATCAAAGATTTTCAACAAAAAAAAGGGAGAAAATTTACACAAGAAATATAATCTTTTAAATGTCAAAACTTCAAATAATACAGGTCCCATAGACTCTGTTGAATCCTCTAGTAAAATTTTGGTTGTGTACAAGCATTATTCAAGGTTAGAAGCCATCTCAAATTCAATTGGAGTAAGTCAAGAAACAAGAAAAAAATTGAAGATGGATTCTAATCAAAAGGTAGGTCACAAGACCAATCAATATCATATGGTAAAAGAAGGTGAAAATCTTGTAGAGGAAGGTAATATTAATGCCCTTTCCAACTTTTTTAGCCCTGGTATTAATGAATATCATCACTTGGAATATTAGAGGACTCAAAGGGATTCTTTCAAAACAAAATGAAATTAGAAGAATGATTCACATAAATCATCCACATCTTGTTTTCCTTCAAGAAATGAAAATGTCAATAGAGGATATGGACTCAATTACCAGTAAAATTTGGCCAGTTGGAAAAGTGGTTTCCCTTAGTTCCCAGGGGTCTTTTGGTGGCATTGCTTGTATTTTGAACCCAAAAGAGGTAGTTATTTACCATATGGTTGGAAGTTGAGGTATGTTGGCTATAACAATTCAAAGTAGACATTCCAACCAAAATATGCTCTGTATTACTATTTATGCTTTGACTACTTTGAAGAAAAAAAGAAGACAGTGGAATAACATAACTCGTATTATCTCTCATTTTCTCGAATCTTGGGTCTTTATCAGAGGATATTTCAATACCATCCTCTCTAGATGAGAAAGTGGGGGGAAATAGAAATTTAAACAAAAGCACTGACCTCATGAGCTAATATATTACAAACCTCCATCTTGTGGACATCCAAAAAGATAATGGCCTTATGAATTGGTCTAACAGAAGACATGGCTTAGCTTGTATAATGGAGATATTGGATATATTTTTGCTCTATAAAAATTTCTTAATCCATGGTCACATTCCTAAAGTGAAGACTCTTAACAATGTTGGTTCAGATAACTGGCCAGTCATGGTGGAAATGTGGAAAATCAATGTGAGTTTCTCTCATTTTTTTCAATTAACATGGCTTAGAGATAGTTCCTTTATACCTCATGTTCAACAATAGTGGAAGGAAGGTAAGCCTAGGTATGGTACTAAGATGTTCTATTTTTACAAAATACTGGAATATATTAAATCCAAAATCAAGACTTGGAACTAGAAGGAGTTTGGGGATGTTCATAAAAAACATGAAGTTATTTTTCAACTTGAAAATTTGAATAAGAATATCCATTTATATGGCCTCATAGAGAATATAATTGCATATGAAATTAAACTCACAATTCAGTTAGAGGAATGGAAAAAAGAGAAGAACTCTTATGGAAGCAAAAATATAAAATTCAATGGCTCAAAAAATGAGATCGTAACACAAATTTATTCCACAAATATATTCTAGCTCAAAGATATCACTACTTTATTTCTTCCCTGAAATCATATTCTGGATATGTTGTCTATACTTGGGATGGAATGAACTCTATTGTTGTCGATTAATTTTCCAATATTTTTGTTGTTACTCCTCTTGACTTAGCTTCTCAACAAAATTTTCTTCAAGCAATCCCTTCTCTTATCACTTATGAGGAGAAATATATTTTGATTTCTCCTGTTACTATCAATGAGCTTCAACAGGTAGTTTTTAAAATCCAAAAAGGGAAAACCTAAGGTCTTGATGGTTTTTCCATTGATTTCTACCAAGATTTCTGGGATATATTTTATGCTGATTTATTAGAGGTGGTGGAAGAAGCCAGGAAAGACAAAGAAATTTTGAAGGTTATCAATAAAAATTATATTACTCTTATTCCAAAAGCTCAAGAGGTTGATCATATCTTAGCTTTTAGACCTATTGCTTTATGTAATGTTCTTCTCAAAATCATTACTAAGATCATGGTAGAAAGGTTGAAGCCTCTTTTGCATAAGATTATTTCCCCTGAACAAGGGGGTTATATAGAAGGGTGTCAAATAGTAGATGATATAGTTCTTACTCAGGAAGCCATCCATTCCATGGATATGCAAAAATATCCTTCCATATTCATTCGGTTAGACTTATCTAAAGCTTATGATAGAGTGGATTGGTACTTCCTTATCAAAGTTTTGAGGCAATTTGGTTTCTCTAATTATTGGATGGATTGGATTATGAGATGTATCTCTTCAGTTTCCTACTTAGTTCTTATAAATGGTAGGCCTTCTCAGTTTTTCCTAGCTTCTAGAAGTATTAGGCAAGGTGACCCGCTATCCCCTTATTTATTCATCATTCTTGTTGAATGCTTGGGTAGGACTATAACCAAAAATAGGGAAAAAAAAACCCTTGAGGGAGTTACCATTGCTCATGGAGATAGACCTATCTCTCATATTCAATTTTTTGATGACTCTACTTTTTTAGGTAAAGCTACAGTTAAGGAAACTTCTAATATTAAGAAAATCATTAGTTGTTTTTCTAACACTATTAGGAAGTTGATCAATGAAGATAAATCTAAAGTTATTTTCTTTCACTGCTCTTCTAGACAGGAATTCATGGTCTTGTATAAATTAATATATAATAAGGCCTCTCTTTTGATCACTTATTTAGGTACTCTCATCAATATTCAAAGGCAAAAAAAATATTGGAATTGGTTGTTGGACAAAGTCAAGAAGAAAATTGGAAAGTGGACCAATAGGTGGCTTTCTTCTAGGGGTAGAATCACCTTGGTAAAATTAGTATTTCAAGATATTCCTATTTATGTATCTTCTATGTTGAATATCCCAAAGGTTGTTCTTCAAGAACTGGATCAAATCAGTCATCAATTCCTTTAAAGTGGTACTAAGAAGAAAATAAAATGGTCCTTGGTAAAATGGGACACTTTATGTCTTCCTAAGAATGAAGGGGGATTAGGATTCTGGTCTTCTATTAATAACAACAAAGCTTTAACTCCTAAATTATATTGGAGGATGTTGCATAACCCCAATGCTCTTTAGGCCAATAATGTCCATGCTAAATATCCTGATAACAAAAGTCCTAAAGACCTTGTTCGCTATCAACTTCATACCAAAGGTTCTCTTTTAGTAGTTCTTAATACTAGTGAGGATTTGATAAAGAAAAATTTATTTTGGATCATTTATAATGGTCAAAAGGTAAATTTTTGGACAAATTCTTGGGATGGTCACAAGCCTTTAGTAACTCAGTTTCTTGATTGTAGGTCTTGTATGGAGGAGCTTCACCAAGCTAACTGGATAAAGGTGTCTAATTACTATCACTACCATATTGGTAATTCAAAGGTTGGTAGATATTGGATCCCTATTGAGGAATGGCCTATTCAAATCCCAAAAAGACAAAGATAAGATATCCAAGGCATCCTTCATATGATATCTCTCTCTTGGTCCCATGAAAAAAATTGTTTTGGATGGAACAACACTACTAAGGGTGAGTATTCAGTTGCTCAAGGTTATTTTATCTTATGCCATAATAATCCCAACCAATATTTTGACATATTTTCTCAGTTGTGGGCTCAAAAATTCTGACCTAAGGTGAGGTTCTTTACTTGGTTTTTATTGCATCGTACGGTGCTTACTGATGAGCAACTTATGAAGCGTGGTTTTCATGGTCCTTTAGATGTGAAATGTGTGGAGAGAATGTAGAAACTTGCAGCCATATTTTTATTGAGTGTACTTTAGCCTATGAGCTATGGAGGATAATGGCCACTTTACTTGGCCTACAGTGGTCCAATTTTTTTACTTTTGGACAACTTTGGAGGGATTGGCCTAAACAAGAGGGTGTTGATCATTTTATTAGGCAGTTAGTTTGGATGGATTCTACCATTCTTCTTTGGAATATCTGAAATGAAAAAAATAGATGAATTTTTAATCAAGATAGGAAGGATACTCACTATATTTATCAAAATACCATAGCCAAATTAGTTGAATCAGTCCATCATCTCCTTAATCACCCCCAAAACTCCCACAAAATATGGGATCAAGTGATGCAAATATTGAATATTAAATCATCTAAAGGAAATCAACTTAAAGGGAATGTGAGTATTTGTAAGATGGATAGGACAAGAAATTAGCAACCTCCTCATAAGAATTTTGGAAAAATCAATACTTATGGAGCCTCAAGAGGGAATCCTGAAAAAGCTAGTATGGGAGGAATTGGTAGACTTTTAGATGGCTCTTTGGTTCTTACTTTTGCTAAGAATTTGGGTATTCTTTCTAATAGCCTTGTTGAGGGGTATGGTATCCTTAGAGGCCTTCAAGATGCTACTAAGGTTGTATGGGAAAAGGTGTTAGTTGAGTCTGACTCTCAACTCATGATTAATCTTTTGAAGACTCCTTCTAAGAATCATAAGGTTGATTGGATAATAAAAAGAATTATTGAGAAGATTCAATTAATCCAAATGGGATTTTTGAAATTTGATTATAATCATGTGGTCAAAGATCAAAACAAGAGTACTAATACTTTATCTAATTGGGCTTTGTACAAAGGTGATCTTACTTGTTATGGACACCCTCCTAGATGGTGGGATTCACATATAAGGTAATTTCTTCTTTCTATAATTTCTTTGGATGACTCCAATTCTGAAGGTACCTAGTTTCTTCTTGCTTTATTTTTTCTTCTCTTTAGTTCATTCAGGGTATTTTAATTCCCTAGCTCAAACTATTCTTTCTTTTGTTTCTTTTGTTGATTCTTGCCTTAAAAGTATTCTGGTCTAGAAAGGTCATTGTTATGTTCAAATATTTTTATTTGTTCTTTTTTGTTTAGTTTTTTAAGGTGTTTTTTGTTTTGTTTTGTTTTTGTGTTCTTTGTGTTATTTTTTGTTCTTGTGTTTTTGTTGTTTTGTGTTTTCTTGTGTTTATGTTGCTCTTGTTCTTGTGTTTCTGTATGTTTGTGTTAATTCATGTTTTTATGTGTGAGTGTTTTCTATGCGTTTTGTTTTGTTTTTTATTGTCTGTTGTTGGTTTTTTTTTTTTTTAGGTTTTGGTTGTGTTTTTTTTTCATGTTTTTTTGTTATGTCTTTGTAGTGTTCTATTATTTTTGTCATGTTTGTGTTTTGTTATGTTGTTCTTGTATTTTTTCTATGTGATTCATGTTGTGGTTTTTTTATCTTATTGTGTGTGTTTGGTTGTGCTTTTCTTTTTGACACACTCAAGGAGCATGTTTTTTTATTTATTTTATTATTTTTATTGTTATTTTTTTTTTTTATAATGTTTTTATGTTTTTGTTTACTCTTTGATTATGTCAAATGTGGTAGGCCAGGTTTGAGTCCTGGACAATTTTGGCGGAATGGATACCCCTGCCTCCTTGGATCTTACCCGAAAGTGGCATCCCTTCTAGGATGTTTTCCACAATATATATATTACTTTTTGAATACTTTTAAATATGTTAATCTAAATTAAAATATTTAAAGTGGATCGAAAGATAAGTAAAATAAATAATGGAGAGATACAGATTTTGGTAAACTAATCTAAAAATTTAACACATCTTTAATGAAATTCAAGTACATACAATTTTCACTTTTCACAATCTGTCATTTCCATGGTTTTGGTTTACAACTCCACTTCTACATAGATTATATGAAACCTCCTTATGCATATCTTGATATCAGATCTCTATCTATGTGCTCATGACTTACATCAAGAACTTGCATTTGACTTCAACCCATCAACTTATGATTTTATGTGCATGACCATCACCCATTGTGCTTAAACTAGATACTTTGCTACAATAATAAACTTGTGAATAAGGTGAAGTGGAATGCTGATAAAGTTATCTAATAAAAAATACTCATCTTCAACTAATAAACCCACAACAAGTTAATGTGAGCATCCTAATATGTGTTTCCCATGTCTCTTCCTTTTTTACCATATACCTACACCATATATGTTTTATATATATAGGAGTTTTGAAAGGGTTCCCAAAATTTATACATTAGGAGAAGTCCTATAAGACTTGACCAAAAATCAACTTCACAAAGATAAAAACAGCTAGAAAACACAACTCCTATACATTTAAAACCGAGTAAACCAGTACCATCTTAAAAAAGGGTCTTAGAACCTTATACATTAGAAAAAAATCCTACAAGACTTGACAAAAAAATCAACTTCACAAAGACAAGAACAACTATAAAACACAACTAATAGACACCCAAAACTAAAGAAACCAATACCATCTTTAAAAAAAGGCACAAAAGAAAAAACAACACAACCAAAACCAACTAAAACACAAACCCTGACACAAGTCAAAAGCACCACCATATGGTCACAACAGATAACCTCACTCCTTTTGAGATACAATGTTTTTACAATGATATTTTGTATATATATATAACATGACAATATTTTATCCAAATTTTTAAATTAAATATCTATGTTTTTAACAACATAAACTCCTATCATTTGATCAACATTAAGTATAAATTAAATATTAAAATATCCCTATACTAAATAATATTATTCATCAATGAAATTGAGCGATTACATTACAATACGAGATTTCTTATTTTTCAATATTTATCCAAACTCATAAATTAAAATATTAAAATTTAATCTTAAAAACAAAATCTTTACATATCATATAATAAATCTCTCTATTCTATAGCTTTTAATATCAAACTCCTTATTCCATGCTATTTACCCTAACTCCTTATGAGGTATACTAATGAAACATTAGTGTTAAAGTTGTTTACACAAGGAGAAAGCCTATTAAAATACCGGCTACAACATAGCAGATTGAAACCCAATGTTGAACTGAAAAAAAAAAAAAAACTTAAAACTTACAGATGGATGAATTCAACGAAGTAAATCTAAACTCAATTCATTCACGTTCAGACATGGAAAACAAATATACATACCATCTCGGAATTAATATCAGAGTTGGATTTTAACGCTATATGGTAGCGAATTTAACGACCCAAATGCAAGTGCACAACAATCTAATTTTTAATTAATCCATCTTCATAAATGCCAACTAGAGCAGAATATTAAAGTCGGTTCGATTTCTTGGACATCAAACAATATCTGTCCTCTCAGACGTAGTTCCTAATATATCAGCAGGCTCACAACAGTCAACAGCATACGTACTCTCACAACGCTGAATATATCGGCAGAAACACTTCAACTTCACTATAGTCAACAACATTCAGCATTTATTAGCGAAAACAAAAGACACTCAGGAAAAGTTGTGGTAACACTCGTAAATCGTGATATTGAAGAGAAGCCGATAATAGCCAAATCCCTCAACTGCATCAGTCGTAACGGTAGCTAGTCCTCTCGCCATTAAGTCACCCGTACCCCCAAAAACGCTAAAATACCTATACTTATCATTAAGAGGATAATCCGCTCCTGCCAAAGTAATGGTCCGTCGAGTTCAACACCATGGTGAACCCAAACCAAGCGCTGGCAGTGGCTTGACTGTCATAAAAATACATTCCCTGCGCTCTCCCCACAGGAGGAGAGTGCAGATTATTGTCCAGCGTAGCGTTATGCGCATTGCTGCCATTATACAGAATGTCATGATAATATAGCGCCAAGTTCATGCAGGCCTTTGGAAGTTTCTTCTTGCAGTCCCCACTTTGTAGCAAGGCAGAGGAAATAAAAAAACAGAGAACACAAAGATACATAAATCTACCGGCTCTCAATGCCATTGTGCTCTAACAACATAAGTAGGAATGAGGGCGGTGTAAGTTTCCCCAAGCGCGGCTGGGTAATCGGACTGTCGCTATCGACGGCAATATTTGGCGTTGGCGTCTCTTTCGGCCAGTTTAAGCAGGAATGGTTTGGTCAGTATGAGCAGGAATGATTTGGCCAGGAATGATTTTGATCTCTTACCATCATGCATCCGAGTGTCCTCTTTCGGCCAGTTTAACAGAAATGATTTGGCCCATTTTCATCAATTGCAACAGCACAATCCTTTTTTATATTTTTTATATCATCTTCTTGATAAGAATGAATACTAAAGATAGAATTTGTCACTCCATGTGGCATAATTCGTGGATCTATCCTTGGTGTTAATTCCAAGATAGAATTTGTTGTAATTGGATTGTGACACATAAGTGCAATTGAAGTGCAATTGAGAGAGATTGATGTAAGTGAGGATTCTTGGTATAACCATTGAGAAATATTACAGTGGTTGGTTGTAGGTGGATCCCTTTGATGCTTGGAAGATAATAAAAGAATTGAAATATTCTCCATGTGTTACATCTTGTGTTCTCTTGTTATGTGAGATTGTTTTACTGTTTTGATTAAATTATTCTTCTAAAAATCATATGTCATTTATTGCTCATAATTATTGGTAAAAATAATTGAATTATAACAAGGTGCTAAAGAGGGCTAAAGAGGTTTATCATAAGTTGTCTCAGAAAGAGTATATTAAAAAAGTGCTAAAGAGGTTTAACATGGGAGATGCAAAACCAGTCACTACACCTTTAGCAAGGTATTTTAAACTCACCAAATATTTATATTCCAAAACAATGAAGGAACAAGAGCACATGGTCAAGGTTCCTTATGCTTCCATAGTTGGGAGTTTAATGTATACTATGGTCTGCACAAGATCAGATATCGCACAAGCAGTGTAAGTTGTAAGTAGATTAATGAATAATCCAGGTAAAGGACATTGACAAATAGTAAAATAGATATTCAGGTATTTAAAAGGTACTTCTACTTATTATTTAAATTTTGGAGGTTCTGATATTTGTTTGCAAGATTATATGGATTCAGATATGGCAGATGACTTATATGGTGGAAGAATCACAACGGGGTATATCTTTACCATAGGTGGGACAATGGTTAGTTCGATTTCCAAACTACAATAGGTAGTTACTCTTTCAACCACACAATCAGAATATATAGCTATTACGAAGCCAAGAAAGGAATTCATATGGTTGCAAAGATTGATGGAAGAGTTGGGTAAGGTGCAAGGAGATGGTAAATTATGGAGTGATAGCCAAAGTGCTATATACCTTACTAAGAAATCAACTTTCCACTCAAGGACCAAAAACATTCAACTCATATATCACTTCATACATTTAGTAATAGAGGATGGTTCTTTGAAGTTGGGTAAGATTTATACATCACATAATCCTACTGATATGCTTACCAAGGTTGTAACAAGGTAAAGGTTCAGAGGTATTGTCCTATGTTGTAAGGTATTGTAGCGGATTTAGTCTCCAAGTGCAATACTGACAAGAATGGGGTCTAAATATAGAATTTGTCACTCTAGTTAGGAATATAATGTGGCATAATTGGTGGATCTATCCTTGGTGTTAATTCCAAGATAGAATTTGTCACTACAGTTAGGAATAGAAGGTGGTATAATTGATGGATTTATCCATAGTGTTAATTCCAAGATAGAATTTATCACTCTAGTTAGGAATAGAATGTGGTATAATTGGTGGATCTATCCTTGGTGTTATTTCCAAGATAGAATTTGTTGTAATTATATTATGATGTATAAGTAAAATTGAGAGAGACTGATGTAAGTGAGGATTCTGTGTGTAGCCATTGAGGAAGATTACAACAATAGTTGGTTGTAGGTGGATCTCTTTGGTGCTTGGAAGATAATAGAAGGACTAAAATATTCTCTATGGATATCCATGGAGGAGGTTAAAAGGATCATTAGAATTTACCTGTAGTTATCCAAATCAAGATACCCACCTTAATCCCATTATGCCCATTAGTAAATTACTTTTATTTTTTTATTTTCATTTTGTAGTTATTATTTCATTTATTAAGTCTTATTTTATTTTATAAACTCCAAAATAAGCATTAAATAAATTTTAACTCATTAAAATGGCTCCCATGCTCCTGGTACTTTCATTGTCATTGGGAATTCATATATTCAACTATTTAGAGGTAAACAATATATATATATATATATATATATATATATATATATATATATATATATATATATATTTATATATCATGTAATCTAAGACATTCACACAATACAAGTCAAACATTCTATATGTTCCTATATGAAACAAAATTGTGTGAGCTTCCATGTAGTCACGAACCATGGTGATATTTCACACCATCATCATATCCCACTTACCTTTTTTGGTTTAACATTTATCTACAAATCGAAGGAGTGTACGTGATACTGCAATCATAAATTCATAAAAAATACAATATTCTTGGAATAAAAGTGGGTATAATTCATCAATCACTCTGTAAATAATAATTGTTCTAGGAGGATTGTTACATCCTCCCCAACTAGAAATAAATATAGTCCTTCTATTTTAATGCATGTTTATACAAACCAATATATATTCATTCATTAATTCATTTGTACATATGTCCATTCATAAATCATACAATATTCAAATATGTTCATGTAGTCCCCACTTTGTAGCAATGGAGAGGAAACCAAAATGCACAGAACACAAAGATACATAAATCTACCGGCTCTCAATTGCATTGTGCTCTATACCATATGGCCACACCCATGCCAAGTTAACGTGAGCATCCTAATATAAAAACATAAGTAGGAATGAGAGCGGTGTAAGTTTCCCGAGGTACCGACTAGGTAATCAGACTATCGCTATCGACAACAATATTTGGATTTGGTGTCTCTTTGGGCCAGTTTAAGCAGGAATGGTTTGGTCAGTTTGACCATGAATTATTTTGATCTCTTATCATCATGCATGTGAGTGTCGCTATAAACGACAATATTTGGTTGTGGCATCTCTTTCGGCCAGTTTAAGCAAAAATTATTTTGCCAGGAATGATTTTGATCTCTTACCATCATGCATGCGAGTGTCGCTATCGACACAATTATTTGGCTTTGGCATCTCTTTCGACCAGTTTAACAGAAATGATTTGGCCCATTTTCATCAATTGTAATAGTGTAATCATTTTTTATATTATCTCCTTGATAAGAATGGAGGTTAAAGATAGAATTTTTCACTCCAATTAGGAATAGAATGTGGCATAATTGTTTGATCTATCCTTGGTGTTAATTCCAAGATAGAATTTATTGTAATTGGTTTTTTGTGTGTGTTCTGCATCAGGCGAATCTTTGATTGGCTTGACTCTCCAAAAAAAGTGTTTTCAGGACCTAACTCCTCCATTTAGTGTCCCAAAATTAGCTTTTAAAATAGGTTCTCGGGTTTTTTAATATAGCAATCCGACTCATTTCTATTTTTAGAAGGTTTTAGAAAGATCTATTTTTAGTAGTTTTAGAAAAAACATGTTTTTAGGGTTTCTTTGGTTTTTGGTTGCTATATTATGGTTTGTATTCTTTTGTAGAAGGGGTGTGAATTCAAGAATGAGAATGATGCAGGAGCATCCAGCAGCACCTGCAGTAGAGGCATCAGAAGGCAGGAGGGCCACTTCGGCAGAAATGGCTAAGGAAGAAAAACGTCGCGATTTTGTGACATGTCGTGAAATCGCGATAGAAACAGGCCAAAAGGGCGAGGACGAAAACCTGTCGCGATATCGCGATAGAAAAAGTGTCGCGATATCGCGACATGATGAGGAGAGAGAAGGCACAGGCCGAAAATGTCATGATTTCGTGACATGTCGCGAAATCGCGACCAGAAGTGGAGAATGGAGGCAGCAGGAAAAAAATGTCACGATTTCACGACCTGTCACGAAATCGTGACCCAAATAGGAAGAAGGAGGCTACAGGCAAAGGTGTCGTGAAATCACGACATGTCACATTTTCACGACCAACGGGCAAGTGAAGAAGCCAAGGGGCAAAGCTATCGCAAAATCGCAACACTTTTGGAGAAAAGGCGCTAAGGGGCAAAGTTGTCGCGATATCGCGACACTTTTGGAGAAAAGGCACCAAGGGGCAAAGTCGTCGCGATATCGCGACACTTTTGGAGAATCGGTGCCAAGAGGAAAAGCTGTCGCAAAATCGTGACCCAAAGGCAGAAGACAAGTATGGAAGGCAAAGACGTCACAATTTCACGACGTGTCACGAAATCGTGACTCGAAGGCAGGAGCCGAGTGCGGAGGGCAAAGACGTCACAATTTCATGAAATGTCATGAAATCGTGACCCGAAAGAGCGAGAAGGCATAGAGGGAAGAAGATGTAGCGAAATCGTGACATGTCATGATTTCACGACGTGAAGAGGAAGGAGAAGGCGGAATGAGAGGATGTTGTGATTTTGTGACATGTCGCGAAATCGTGACCCGTAGGAGCGAAAGGAAGCTGGAAGGGAAGATGTCGCGAAATCGTGACATGTTGCGATTTCGTGACCTGAAGTGGAACAGAGGGAAGAAAGAGAGAAATGTCGCGATATCACGACATGTCGCGATATCGTGACCAAAAAAGAAGAGAATGGGCAGGAAGAAAAATATGTCACGATATTGCGACATGTCACGATATCGCGACACATGTCATAGTGCGGCTGGAGGTAGAAGGCGACAGAGGTCAGGTAGCGGAATTTTTAGGAACTATTATAGAATGACATGTGGCCCACGACGCGAGAAGAGCAGGCGGATGCAGAGGCCGTTACAGGGACACATGGTAGCATGAAATGCAGAGGAAGCAAGCGAAGCGATGGGGGAAGACGACAACGACCAGTGGAGGAATGGAAACGAAGAGTCATGCGCAGTAACCTGACAGTGAACAGGAGTTATCCGACAGTAACAGAGGCCATGCAGAGTGGAAGCATGCAGCGGTTATGAGATCCACATTTTTTGTACTAATAACTGAGAGGGACGGGACCTCTATAAAAAAAAACCCAGTAATGTAATAGCTTAGAGAGGTTGGAAAATAGAGATGGTAGTATTGAAAGAACTGCAGAAAACAAACTCGCGCAGTCGAGTTGAGGAAGCCGAGGGCAGTTTGCCGGCTCGTGAATGCATTTTCCTTCCAGAGTTAGAGATCTGGGCCTGTGATCCAGTTGTGTAAATCTTGCAGGCTGTATTGTAACCTTGGCAAGTTTAATTAATAACATTGGGTTTATGTTGCTTGTAAATATTGCGTGAAATTTTTCTATGTGAAAATTAGGATTTGGTAGGTGGTGATTTTCAATCCCCCATCAGTGGTATCAGAGCGGGTGATTCTGAGTGCGCAGCAGATTTGCCGAACGTGAGGCAGTTGCGCCAGGATCTATGGGAGGGTGCTGGAGGAAAGTTTGGAATCCGTGGAGTGTGACAGCGTGATTTTTTTGTTCTACGTAAGAGAAAAAAATGATGATGATGAAAGAGTTCAAGGCGCTGCAGAAGCAAGTGCAAGCCATGCATGAAGAACTGCTCAAAAGAGATTTGCAGAGGCAAGTGAAAGCCCTGCAAAGGGAGCTACGTAGACAGCGTGAGGAAAAACAGAGAAAGAGAGAAGATGGAGTACTTCGGAAGTTGAAGCCATTAAAATCCATAGACAAAAATGAGTGCAAGCAGGCTACAGAAGAAGTATGCAGCAGTGGGAAAATCTGTCTAGAAGAAGACAAAAGTAATGTGAACCATGAGGAGGGGTTGGAGGAGTCTGCTGAGGCAGAGAAAGGTCTAGAAATGCTACAAAAGTCAGTAGCCAGATAGTGTAGAAGTGAGGATCACTTCTCCACCAACCCCGGGTGTCTGATGTAGGAGCATCCAGCAGCACCTGTAGTAGAGGCATCAGAATGCAGGAGGGCCACTTTGGCAAAAATGGCTAAGGAAGAAAAACGTCGTGATTTCGTGACATGTCGTGAAATCATGACAGAAACAGGCCAAAAGGGTGAGGACAAAAACCTATCGCGATATCACGACAGAAAAAGTGTCGTGATATCGCGACACGATGAGGAGAGAGAAGGCACGGGCCGAAAATGTCACGATTTCATGACATGTCATGAAATCACGACCAAAAGCAGAGAATGGAGGCAGCAGGCAAAAAATGTCACGATTTTGTGACCTGTCATGAAATCGCGACCCAAACAGGAAGAAGGAGGCTGCAGGCAAAGGTGTCACGAAATCGTGACATGTCACATTTTCGTGACCAGCGGGCAAGCGAAGAAGCCAAGGGGCAAAGCTGTCACGAAATCGTGACACTTTTGGAGAAAAGGCGCTAAGGGGAAAAGTTGTCACGATATCACGACACTTTTGGAGAAAAGGCACCAAGGGGCAAAGTCGTCGCGATATCGTGACACTTTTGGAGAATCGGTGCCAAGGGGAAAAGCTATCGCGAAATCGTGACATGTCGTGATTTCGTGACCCAAAGGCAAAAGACAAGTACGAAAGGCAAAGACGTCACGATTTCGTGACGTGTCACGAAATCGCAACCCGAAGGTAGGAGCGGAGTGTGGAGGGCAAAGACGTCACGATTTCGTGACATGTCACGAAATCGTGACCCGAAAGAGTGAGAAGGCACAGAGGGAAGAAGATGTAGCGAAATCGTGACATGTTGTGATTTCACGACGCGAAGAGGAAGGAGAAGGCAAAACGAGAGGATGTCGCGATTTCATGACATGTCATGAAATCATGACCCGTAGGAGCGAAAGGAAGCTGGAAGGGAAGATGTCACGAAATCGTGACATGTCATGATTTCGTGACCTGAAGTGGAAGAGAGGGAAGAAGGAGAGAAATTTCGTGATATCGTGACATGTCGCGATATCGCAACCAAAAAAGAAGAGAAGGGGCGGGAAGAAAAATACGTCATGATATCGCGACATGTCGCGATATCGTGACACCTGTCACTGTGCGACTGGAGGTAGAAGGCGACAGAGGTCAGGCGATGGAATTTTTAGGAACTATTACAGAATGACATGTGGCCCACGATGCGAGAAGAGCAGGCAGATGTAGAGGCCGTTACAGGGACACGTGGCAGCACGAAATGTAGAGGAAACAAGCGAAGCGGCGGGGGAAGACGACAACGACCAGTGGAGGAATGAAAACGAAGAGTCGTGCACGGTAACCTGATAGTGAATAGGAGTTATCTGGTAGTAACAGAGGCCGTGCAGAGTGGAAGCATGCAGCGGTTATGAGATCCACATTTTTTGTACTGATAACTGAGAGGGACGGGACCTCTATAAAAACCTAGTAATGTAATAGCTTAGAGAGGTTGGAAAATAGAGATTGCAGTATTGAAAGAACTACAAAAAACAAACTCACGCAGTCAAGTTGAGGAAGCCGAGGGCAGTTTATCGGCTCGTGAATGCATTTTCCTTCCAGAGTTAGAGATCTGGGCCTGTGAGCCAGTTGTGTAAATCCTACAGGCTGTATTGTAACCTTTGCAAGTTTAATTAATAACATTGGGTTTATGTTGCTTGTAAAGACTGCGTGAAATTTTTCTATGTGAAAATTAGGATTTGGTAGGTGGTGATTTTTGACCCCCCATCAGTGGTATCAGAGCGGGTTATTCTGAGTGCGCAGCAGATTCGCCGAACGTGAGGCAGTTGCGCCAGGATCTGTGGGAGGGTGCTGGAGGAAAGTTTGGAATCCGTGGAGTGTGACCGCATGATTTTTTTGTTCTACGTAAGAGAAAAAAATGATGACGATGAAAGAGTTCAAGGCGCTGTAGAAGCAAGTGCAAGCCATGTAGGAAGAACTGCTCAAGAGAGATTTGCAGAGGCAAGTGAAAGCCCTGCAAAGGGAGCTACGTAGACAGCGTGAGGAAAAATAGAGAAAGAGAGAAGATGGAGTGCTTCGAAAGTTGAAGCCATTAAAATCCATAGACAAAGAGGAGTGCAAGCAGGCTACAGAAGAAGTATGCAGCAGTGGGAAAATCTGTCTGGAAGAAGATAGAAGTAATGTGAACCATGAGGAGGGGTTGGAGAAGTCTGCTGAGGCAAAGAAAGGTCTAGAAATGCTATAGAAGTCAGTAGCCAGATAGTGCAGAAGTGAGGATCACTTCTCCACCAACCCCGGGTGTCTGATGCAGGAGCATCTAGTAGCACCTGTAGTAGAGGCATCAAAAGGCAGGAGGGCCACTTCAGCAGAAATGGCTAAGGAAGAAAAATGTCGTGATCTCACGACATGTCACGAAATCACTACAGAAACAGGCCAAAATGGCGAGGATGAAAACCTGTGGCGATATCACGACAGAAAAAGTGTCGCGATATCGCGACACGACGAGGAGAGAGAAGGCACGGGCCGAAAATGTCATGATTTTGTGACATGTCACGAAATCACGACCAGAAGCGGAGAATGGAGGCAGCAGGCAGAAAATGTTGTAATTTCGTGACCTGTCATGAAATTGCGACCCAAACAGGAAGAAGGAGGTTGCAGGCAAAGGTGTCGCGAAATCGTGACATGTCACATTTTCGCGACCAACGGGAAAGCGGAGAAGCCAAGGGGCAAAGCTTTCGCGAAATCGTGACACTTTTGGAGAAAAGGCGCTAAGGGGCAAATCTGTCGTGATATCGTGACACTTTTGGAGAAAAGGCACCAAGGGGCAAAGTCATCGCGATATCGCGACACTTTTGGAGAATCGACGCCAAGAGGAAAAGCTGTCGCGAAATCGTGACATGTCGTGATTTCGTGACCCAAAGGTAGAAGACAAGTACGAAAGGCAAAGACGTCACAATTTCGTGACGTGTCACAAAATCGTGACCCGAAGGTAGGAGCCGAGTGCGGAGGGAAAGACGTCACGATTTTGCGACATGTCACAAAATCGTGACCCGAAAGAGCAAGAAGGCACAGAGGGAAGAAGATGTAGCGAAATCACATGTTGTGATTCTACGACGTGAAGAGGAAGGAGAAGGCGGAACGAGAGGATGTCGTGATTTCGTGACATGTCACGAAATCGTGACCCGCAGGAGCGAAAGGAAGCTGGAAGGGAAGATGTCACGAAATCATGACATGTCATGATTTCACGACCTGAAGTGGAACTGAGGGAAGAAGGAGAGAAATGTCACGATATTGTGACTAGAAAAGAAGAGAAGGGGCAGGAAGAAAAAGACGTCGCGATATCACGACACCTGTCACAGTGCGGCTGGAGGTAGAAGGCGACATAGGTCAGGCGGTAGAATTTTTAGGAACTATTATAGAATGACATGTGGCCCACGATGCGAGAAGAGTAGGCGGATGCAGAGGCCATTACAGGGACACGTGGCAGCACAAAATGCAGAGGAAACAAGCGAAGCGGCGGGGGAAGACGACAACGACCAGTGGAGGAATGAAAACGAAGAGTCATGCGCGGTAACCTAATAGTGAACAGGAGTTAGCTGGCAGTAACAGAGGCCGTGCAGAGTGGAAGCATACAGCGGTTATGAGATCCGCATTTTTTGTACTGATAACTGAGAGGGACGGGACCTTTATAAAAAAAAAACCTAGTAATGTAATAGCTTAGAGAGGTTGGAAAATAGAGATGGCAGTATTGAAAGAACTACAGAAAACAAACTCGCACAGTCGAGTTGAGGAAGCCGAGGGCAGTTTGTCGGCTCGTGAATGCATTTTCCTTCCAGAGTTAGAGATTTGGGCCTATGAGCCAGTCGTGTAAAGCCTGCGGGCTGTATTGTAACCTTTGCAAGTTTAATTAATAACATTGGGTTTATGTTGCTTGTAAAGACTGCGTGAAATTTTTTGTGTGAAAATTAGGATTTGGTAGGTGGTGATTTTCGACCCCCCATCAGAGAAGAATGTCAATTTTCATTTTCTTCCATTATTGCATTTGTGTTATGTGATTGGAGTCCATTTTGTTGGTCTCTTGTAGCTAAGTTTACACCATAATAAAAAATCAATTAGAGTCCAAAGTTAATTTTTTAAAAATATTTTACTACTTTGACTATAAAACTAATCACTCAATCAAGTTTGCATGAAGAGTTAACAACATTAGAATTCATCCCATAAATCTAATCATTCTTATTTAAATTATAGCATAAGTACAACATACCACTTTTGGGTTCTTGACTGTTGCAACCAATCTTACAATTGGATGAGATTAGCTTAATCTCACAAATATGTCATTCTATGGTATCAATTATCTCATTTATCCTCCATATTTACTAGCATGAGGACTAAACCACAACAAGGGTTATCTTCTAGGGCCCATAAAACCTAGAGGAAAATACTTTATTTCTCTATCCTTCACATTCTATATCTTTGATATCCAGTCAACTTGGTTATTCACAATGTGAAAGTACTCAGTGTAATTATGATTTAGTAACTAACTTGTCTTTTCCTTATTCTCGGAAGTATTTAGCTCCATGTTAATGCTCGAATCCCGGTCTTCATTACCCCATACATTCGCAACTCATAAAGTTTTATCCCATACAAAACATTGTATCCATTTTCTTGGCAAAGTTTGAGAGCTATGGTTTTTATCACTATGCTATGAAAGCAACCTATAACAAGTATCCCATACCACTTTTCCATTCTGAGTTGACTAGGTCTTTTGTTGACCATTTTTATCAGCTGCCAGTTGTTTTGATCTATTTTCATAGCTTCTTGCACCCCTCTATTCTCTTATGAATATTTGAGTTACGTTTTTGGTTCTAGTCTTACCAAAATCCTTAGGTTTTATTAGCAACACTAGATCTAACAAGTTAAATCAAATGTTTTAGTTGAATCTACTCTTCAAAAACGTCCTCACTTAAAAGAGTTAAATGGTTACTTCCTCTAAAGAATTTCGTTATATTGCACCATTAAAAGGCATTAAAATGAACTAAGAAAGTTCTCCAACTCCTAAGGTCTTGTTTTAAAAGAATAAGGAGTTGACTCAAATACCAACCTACTCTCTTGGTTAAATAAAAAAAATTAGTTATGTGAAGCTAGACTACAATGATCTAAGCATAAAAAGCTTTTACTTTCAACTATGTTTAAGCAATCATTTTTTCCAAAATAAATATCCACACCCGATGCCACCCGTCATCCTACGGTTATAATTCTTTTTTTAAAAGCTTTGTTGAAAATTCACTATATTTCTAACTTTATAACACAGTGCAAAGATTAAGAATAATAAATATGTTTTCACATTTATCAAAGATTCTTTAATTAATATCAAATATTAGGTACTCAAGAAATAATGTGATTCCATTAAATGTATGCAACATACATATTTATTCACAGAATAAGTTGAGTACATAAACACATCTTTAATTTCTTTTCACTTAAGACCACTACAATACTTTATCTTATTTCCCAAATGGATTCAATAGTACAAAAGTCGTGGCATTTATTTTCTTCTCATAGGAATGGAGAATTGATAATGATTTGAAATGAATATTATTTTCTAGTACATTTGTCTACTCAAGATGATCAAAGATACTAAAAAATATTCTTTAAAGAGAAAAATCATTGAATAATTTGAATTTAAAACTTTTTCATTTAATCTATTTTTAAATGCTTAAAAATTCAATCGATATTTATTGAATTTGCATATTTACCTTTTATTTTTAAAAATTGTTATATCATGTTTAATCGTCTCATTTTTAGAAATTACTTATGATATATCATTTGTTTTTTATATAAAAATTATTATAAATTCATTCTTATTTTTATTTTTGATAGATTAAAAATTATTTCTATCAAGTAAAATATCTAACCAACTTCTTTAAATAATTTGATATTTTTTCTTATCCAATATTAATAATTTTTTAATATTTTTTAATTTATAGAAACATCGAAATTGAGACTAGCTTCTCAAAATTATTCAATTCAATTGTCTTCATTTGTATTATTACAATTAAAAGTTTTAATTTGATAATATATAATACTTTTTGAATACTTTTAAATGTGTTAATATAAATTAAAATATTGATAGTGGATCAAAAGGGAAATAAAATAAATAATGGAGAGACACGGAGTTTGCTAAACTAAACTAATACTTTAACACATCTTATATGAAATTCAAGTACATACAATATTTACTTTTTCGAATTTATTGTTTTCATGGTTCTAGTTTTTTTTTTTGTTTTTGTGGAAAATATCCCAAAAGGGATGCCACTTTCGGGTAAGACCCAAGGAGGCAGGGGTATCCATTCCACAAAAAACACCCAGGACTCGGACCTAGCCTACCACCTTTGACATACTCAAGGAGCAAACAAACACACAAAACCAATTTAAAAATAAGTAAATAACAACAAAAATAATAAAATAAAATAAAATAAATGCTCCTTGAGTGTGTCAAAAACAAAAGCACAACCAAACACGCACAATAATATAAAAGAAACCACAACACAAACCACATAGAAAAAAACAAGAACCACATAACAAAACACAAACAAGACAAAAACAACAGAACACTACAAAGACATAACCCAAAAAAAACTTGAAAAATAAACACAACCAAAACCTAAAAAATTAAAAAATAAAAATTAAAAACAACCAACAACAAACAATAAAAAAAAAAAAAAAACATAGAAAACACTCACATAAAAACACGAAATAACACAAACAAAGAGAAACCCAAGAACAAGAACAAAAAAAAACACAAGAACAATAACAAAAAACATAAAAAAAAAAAAAAAAAAACAACAAAAACACAAGAAAAACAAAAAACAACACAAAGAACACAAAAACAAAACAAAACAAAAGAACCCACCCACCTTAAAAAACTAAAAAAAAAAAAAAAAAAAAAAAAAAATGAACAAAACAATGACCTATCTAGACCAGAAGACTATTAAGGCAAGAATCAACAGAGGAAACAAAATAAAGAATAGAATGAGCTAGGGAACTAAAACAAACTGAATGAACCAAAGAGAAGCAAAAAAAAACAAGAAGAAACTAGGTACCTTCAAAACTGGAGCCATCCAAAGAAATGATAGAAAGAAGAGCTTCCCTAATTTGAGAAGCCCACCATATAGGAGGGTGGCCATAACAAGTAAGATCACCTTTGTCCAAAGCCCAATTAGCTAAAGCATCAACACTCTTGTTTTGATCTCTGACCACATGATTGTAATCAACTTTCAAAAATCCCATCTGGATTAACTGAATCTTCTCAATAATTCTTTTTATTCTCCAATCCACCTTATGATTCTTAGAAGGAGTCTTCAAGAGATTAATCATAAGTTGAGAGTTAGACTCAACTAACACCTTTTCCCATCCAACCTTGGTAGCCTCTTGAAGGCCTCTAAGGATACCATACCCCTCAGCAAGGTTATTGGAAAGAATACCCAAATTCTCAACAAAAGTAAAAACCAGGGAGCCATCTGAAAGTCTACCAATTCCTCCCACACTGGATTTTCCAGGGTTCCTTCTAGAGGCTCCATCAGTATTTGAATTTTCCAAAATCCTTAGGAGGAGGTTGCCAATTTCTATTCCTATCCATCTTACTAATACTCACATTCCGTTTAAGGTGGTTGCCCTTAGAAGGGTTTAATCTTCAATCTTTGCATCACTTGATCCCATATTTGGTGGGCATTTTGGGGGTGATTAAGGAGATGATGGACTGATTCAACTAAGTTGGCTATGGTATTTTGCCAAATATAGTGAATATCCTTCCTATATTGATTAAAAATTTGGCTATTCCTTTCATTCCAAATATTCCAAAGAATAATGGTAGAACCCATCCAAACTAACTTCCTAATAAAATGATCAACACCCTCTTGATTAGGCCAATCCCTCCAAAGTTGTTCAAAAGTAAAAAAAATGGACCACTATAAGCCAAGTAAAGTGGCCATTCTCCTCCACAGCTCAGAGGCTAAAGTACACTCAATAAAAATATGGTTGATATTTTCTACATTCTCTTCACACATTTCACATCTAAAATGGCCATGAAAACCACGCTTCATAAGTTGCTCACCAGTAAGCACCCTACGATGCAATAAAATCCAATTAAAGAACCTCACCTTAGGCCAGAGCTTTTGAGCCCACAATCGAGAAAATATGTCAGAAGAATGGTTGGGATTATTATGGCATAAGGTCAAATAACCTTGAGCAACCGAATACTCACCCTTAGTAGTGTTGTTCCATCCAAAATAATCTTTTTCATGGGACCAAGAGAGGGATCTCATATGAAGGATGCCTTGGATATCTTGTCTTTGCCTTTCTAGGATTTGAATAGGCCAGTCCTCAATAGGGATCCAATATCTACCAACCTTTGAATTACCAGTATGGTACCGACAATAATTAGCCACCTTTATCCAATTAGCTCGGTGAAGCTCCTCCATCCAAGGCCTCCAATCGAGAAATTGAGTTATCAAAGGCTTGTGACCATCCCAAGAATCTGTCCAAAAATTTGCATGTTGACCATTATGAATGATCCAAAATAATTTTTTCTTTATCAAATCCTCACCAGTCTTAAGAACTGCTAAAATAGGAGAACCTTTGGTAGGAAGTTGATAGTGAATAAGGTCTTCAAGACTTTTGTTCTCAGCATATTTAGCACAGAGATTATTAGCCCAAAGAGCATTGGGGTTATGCAACATCCTCAAATATAATTTAGCAGCTAAAGCTTTGTTGTTATTAATTGAATATCATAATCCTAACCCCCCTTCACTCTTAGGAAGACATAAAGTATCCCATTTCACCAAGGCCCATTTTCTTTTCTCCTTAGTACCACTCCAAAGGAAACGATGACTGATTTGATCCAATTCTCGAAGAACAGCCTTTGGGATATTCAAAATGGAAGAAACATAAATAGGAATAGCTTGAAGGACTGATTTTACCAAGGTGATTCTACCCCCAGAAGAAAGCCACTTGTTGGTCCACTTTCCAATTTTCTTCTTGACTTTGTCCAACAACCAATTCCAATCTTTATTTTTTTGCCTTTGAATATTTATGGGAATACCTAAATAAGTGATTGGAAGAGAGGTCTTCTTATATATTATTTTATCCAAGACCATGGATTCCTATCTAGCAGAGCAGTGAAAGAAAATAAATTTAGATTTGTCTTCATTGATCAACTACCCAATAGCCTTAGAAAAATAACTAATGATTTGCTTAATATTAGAAGCTTCCTTAACTGTAGCTTTACCTAAAATAGTAGAGTCATCCACAAATTGAATATGAGAGATAGGTCTAGCTCCATGAGCAATGGTAACTCCCTCAAGGGTTTTTTTTCCCTCTTTTTGGTTATAGTCCTACCCAAGCATTCAACAAGAATGATGAATAAATAAGGGGATAGCGGGTCACCTTGCCTAATACCTCTAGAAGTTGGGAAAGACCGAGAAGGCCTGCCATTGATAAGAACTAACTAGGAAACTAAAGAGATACATCCCATAATCCAATCCATCCAATCCTTAGAGAAACCAAATTGCCTCAAAACTTTGATAAGGAAGTGCCAATCCACTCTGTCATAAGCTTTGGATAAGTCTAACCGAATGAACATGGAAGGAGAATTTTGCATATCCATGGAATGGATGGCTTCCTAAGCAAGAACTATCTCATCTACTATTTGATGTCCTTCCACATAACCCCCTTGCTCTGGGAAAATAATCTTATGCAAAAGAGGCTTCAACCTTTCTGCCATGATTTTAGTAATGATTTTGAGAAGAACATTACATAAAGCAATAGGTCTAAAAGATGAGATATGATCAACCTCTTGAGATTTTGAAACAAGAGTAATATAAGTTTTATTGATAACCTTCAAAATTTCTTTGGCTTTCTTGGCTTCTTCCACCACCTCTAATAAATCAACATGAAGGATATCCCAAAACTCTTGGTAGAACTCAATAGGAAAACCATCAGGACCTGGGGTTTTCCCTTTTTGCATTTTAAAAACTACTTGTTGAATCTCATTGATAGTAACAGGAGCAATCAAAATAGAGTTCTCCTCAAAGGTGATAAGAGAAGGGATTGCTTGAAGAACATTATATTGTGAAGTTGATTCAAGGGGAGTAGCAACAAAAATATTGGAAAAGTAATCAACAACAATAGAGTTCATGCCATCCCAAGTATAAACAACATCTCCAAAATCTGATTTTAAGGAAGAAATAAAGTTGTGAGATCTTCGAGCTAGAAGAGAATTGTGGAAGAAATTTGTGTTTCGATCTCCTTATTTGAGCCATTGAATTCTAGATTTTTGCTTCCATAAGATTTCTTCTCTTTTTCCCATTCCTCTAATTGAGTTGTGAGTTTAATTTCATCTGCACTTCTCTTCTTTGTGAGGCCATCTAAATGGATTTTCTTATTCAAATTTTCAATATGAGCAATAACTTCATGTTTTTTTTTATGAACATCCCCAAACTCTTTCCAGTTCCAAGTCTTGATTTTGGATTTAATGTATTGCAATCTTTTGGCAAAATAGAACATCTTAGTCCCATGCCTAGTTTTACCTCCCTTCCACCATTGTTGCACATGAGGTTTGAAGGAAATGTCTCTAAGCCATATTAATTGAAAACTAAAAGGAGAGAAACTCACATTGGTTTTCCACATTTCCACCATGATTGGCCAATGATCCGAACCAACATTATTAAGAGTCCTCACTTTAGGAATGTGACCATGGATTAAGAAATTTTCAGAGAGCAAAAACTTATCCAATCTCTCCATTATACAAGCTAAGCCTTGCCTTCTGTTAGACCAAGTCATAAGGCCATTATTTGGTTGGATATCCACAAGATGGAGGTTTGCAATATATTCGCTCATGAGGTCAGTGATTTTGTCCAAATTTCTATTTCCCCCCATTTTCTCATCCAGAGAGAGGATGGTATTGAAATATCCTCCGATCAAGATCCAAGATTTAGGAAAATGAGAGATAATATGAGTAATATCCTTCCACTTGTCTTCTTTTTTCCTCCAAAGAAGTCGGAGCATAAATAGTAATGCAGAGCATAATCTGGTTGGAATGTCTACTTTGAATAGCTATAGCCAACAAACCCCAACTGCCAATCATATGGTGAATAACTACCTCTTTTGGGTCCCAAAGACAAGCAATGCCACCCGAAGTCCCTTGGGAACTAAGGGAAATCACTTCATTTTTTTTTTTTTTTCTTTTTTTTTTTTTTTTTTTTTTTTTTTTTTTTTTTTTTTTTTTTTTTTTTTTTTTTTTCCTTTACCATATGATATTGATTGGTCTTGTGACCTACTTTTTTATTAGAATCCATCTTCAATTTTTTTTCCCCTGTTTCTTGACTTATTCCAATTGAATCTAAGATGGCTTCTAAAATTGAATAATGCTCGTACATAGCCAAAATTTTACTAGATGGTTCAACGAAGTCTATATTAGGACTTGTATTATTTGAAGTTTTGACATTTGAAATATTGTTTTTCTTGTGTACATTTTCTCCTTTTTTTTCTGTTGAAAACCTTTGATTTGTTGGTTTATCTCTGAGTTATTCCCTTCATATTTAAATTGTGTTTCTAAGATTTTAGTTTCCATTATTTCCTCTTCCTCACTTGGGACATCATTTGTGGAAAGGATTTCAAACATATTAGCAGGTGACTTTGATTGATCCTTCATAACTGGTTTTTCTGAGTGTTCTTCTTCTTAGGTATTTGGTACGTTGAGTTTATATCTTCTTTCTTTTGATCAAGAATTTTATTTGGGCAAGCACTGGCAAAATGACCATATTCATGGTAAATTCTACAACAAAAAGGAATGTTCTCATAGTCCACTACTTGCTCCCAAGTGTCTTCCCCAAATTGTAATGTGATATTTTTAGGTAGGGGTTTGTCAAAATCCATTAAAACACAAATTCGAGCATAAATAATATGTTCAAAATTTTGAGTACAATTAGCAGTCATCATAAAATTTCCTAAAGAGTTTCCAATTGAAGAAAAAATAGTAGGATTCCAAAATTCAATAAGGAGGCCAAAGAGTCTAACCCACACGGGAGCTATAGAAGGCATCTCTTCTTCGGATTTAAATTTAGTATACCAGGGCTTCATGAAAAGCCCCGCCCTTCCAAAAAACCAAGGACCCCCTTGAAAAATTTTCTCTCTATCTTCATTATTAGCAAATAAAACAAGAAAATAACCATTTGGATAAATAGAGATTTGTAACTCACCTTTAGTTTTCTAGATTTTTGTAGCCCAGACTTTGAAAGCAGATAGACTCGGACAAAAACCCACGAACCGACAAATTAGTCCTCTTTTTTCCAAATCTTCAATGCCAGTTTGAATGTTACCCATATCAAGCTTAACAATAGGAGTTCCATCAACTGCTTTAAGACATCCTAACTATGTTTTATTGGGATCAATATTAGGCATTCTTAGAGTTTTATGGGAAGCCCTAAGATTGATATTAGCATTGGGTCGAGGCTGTCCACCATGAAGGGCATCCCTAAAATTCATTTTTGGGACCGAGTCTTCAAAATTCTTACCCTTGACAGGGGTTTTCATAGTAGAATTATTTTGTGGGTGCACTTTAGCACTAGATTCACTTGAGATATGAGCCATTTTTTGATCAATTACTTGAAACTTATTTCATGATCTCTTTAATCCTTGCCCTAGATGTCGTGGAAAGGTATGGTTTTCACTTTTATTTTGTGCAGCAAATTGGAAGTCATTGTCACTCAAGTTCACAGTATGATCTATTGAAAGGCAAATTTCTAACCCATCTTGGATCCCCTGCAACATTTCTTGCTAAAATATTGAGCATAAACCACAAAAATATTGGTTGCTAGGGCCCGAAGGCCCTAAAAACCAACCTCTGGAGCTGCTTGCACTCAACCCAAATGAAACCCTCGCATAGCCACTTGCCAAATATCTCATTCACACATAGGGATGTGCTAGGATATATGTTACTCCAAATGATATGAAAATTTGTGGAGACGTTCTAGGGTTTTTCAGGCATCTACCCTTAAAATTTCACTTCAATCCGAGTCCAGATGAGTGAGATATGGCCGAAATGAGTTTGGAAGTTTGGGTAGTCCTCCGAAAAACGTATAATCCCCAAGCAGATTGAATTACCCTTGGAGGATTTTCATGTGGTATAATTGATGGATTTATCCATAGTGTTAATTCCAAGATAGAATTCGTCACTCTAGTTAGGAATAAAATGTAGTATAATTGGTGGATCTATCCTTGGTGTCAATTCCAAGATAGAATTTGTTGAAATTGTATTATGATGTATAAGTAAAATTGAGAGATACTGATGTAAGTGAGGATTCTTTGTGTAGCCATTTAGGAAGATTAAAATAATAGTTTGTTTTAGGTGAATCTATTTGGTTCTTGGAATATAATAGAAGGACTCAAAATATTCTCTATGGATATCCATGGAGGAGGTTAAAAGAATAATGAGAATTTACCCGTAGTTATCCAAATCAAGATACCCACCTTAACCCCATTATACCCATTAGTAAATTACTTGATTTAATTTTTTTTATTTTCATTTTCTAGTTATTATTTCATTTATTAAGTCTTATTCTATTTTATAAACTCCAAAATAAGCATTAAATAATTTTTAACTCATTAAAATGGCTCCCATGCCCTTGGCACTTTTATTGCCGTTGGAATTTCATATATTCAACTATTTATAGGTAAACAATATATATATCATTCAATCTAAGACATTCACACAATACAAGTCAAACATTCTATATGTTCCTATATGAAACGAAATTGTGTGAGCTTCCATGTAGTCACAAACCATGGTGATATTTCACACGTTCAGCATATCCCACTTACCTTTTTTGGTTAACCTTTATCTACCAATCGAAGGAGTGTACGTGATCCTGCAATCATAAAAGCCATCAAAAATACAACATTCTTGGAATAAAAGTGGGTATAATTCATCAATCTCTCTGTAAATAATAATTGTTTTAGGAGGATTGTTACATCCTCCCCAACTAGAAATAAATATAGTCCTTGTATTTTAATGCATGTTTATACAAACCAATATATATTCATTCATTAATTCATTTGTACATATGTCCATTCATAAATCATACAATATTCAAATATGTTCATGCAATCTATTCCATATAATTTTTCATATATATTCATCGATATATCTATAAAATATTCAAACATGTTTCTATAAATAACTCTACACAGTATTTCATATATGCATTCATACATATTTACATACACATCTATAAATTCACATAGCAATTAAAAATATTTATATTGATTAAAATGAAAAGGAAATTGTTTCTTCATGTCAACCACATTCTCTCATGTGGCATTCTATGTGAGTGTTGGTCCTATTGGACCTTACATTAATCAATAATTATTTTTCTTAAACTTTTGATTTTGAAACCTAGTATCTTGACTTGACGAGCCTCAAGGTGTAGAGGATCTAACATCTGCAAGTTAGAAATATCTCAAATATGAGATGGATCAGTAACTAACTTCCTAAGAAGGAACACATGGAAGGTGTCTTGGATTTTTGACAAATTGGGTGGTAAAGCTAGCTTATAAGTAATAGGACTAATCTTACCAATAATTTTAAAAGGCCCTACAAATCTAGGGGTGAGCTTAGAGAACATAATATAATTTTTGATAGGTTTCACGTAAAAGACTCTATCTTCTACAAAGAATTCCCTCGGTGTTCTTTTGAGAATTGAATAACGCTTTTCTTGATTTGAAGCTTCTTGTGAATAGTTGATGTATTCTTCTTAGTTTTTTCTCTATCTTCTAAACAATATTTGGTCTAATCACTACCTAATCTTCCAGATTTTTCCATGATAGAGGAGTTCTATACTATTTTTCCATTTAGATTTTTAAATAGATCCATTTCTAGAAAACCATGGTGGCTATTACAAGTGGAAGGGGATGGTTTTCCAATTGCATAGTATGTACTTTGTTTTTAAAATTTTGAATTTCCACCCTTATGAAAGCTTTACATTTATTCAGATAATTCCCAATTTTAAGTCATTCTTCCATCTTCTTGACAATATCGATTCGATCCTCTCTTGATTATTTCAGGTTTTCACATGATGTTTTTTATCTTTAAAATATTGGGTCAGCTCTCCTTGATTGACCATCTAGGTAAATCTAAGGTAAATCTAACATCTCTATTAGACGTGATAAACTCACATAATCGAATATGTATATCATCCTATATATTCTTAGGTGTAATTTTGTTTACCACCATATGATTTTAGTAGACCCACAATAATCCATAGGCTATAACTTACCACTTTCAGAGGATGGTATGTGGGTACAATATTTTGGATTTATGTAAATGTTCATCTATACCTTTAGTCGATTTTTAATACCTAGTCATAAATTATTAATAGCCTTCTTCATTTCTGATTGATAATTGTTTTTATCTAAATTCATTCACATTTCTACCCTACTCTTGAATATTTATTTTAGATTAATATCTTCAATTCTAAACATATTATCTCTATCATTATCAGGTTCTTGATTAACTTGTGCTTGACACTTTCTATAATAGTTATCCCATTGTTGATGTCTTTTGACTTGATCAACTAAATCTTAATAATATTGAGACTTAGTGATTATGCGTCTTCTCCTACTCAAGGTATCCTATTATATTATTTTATTTTTCCTTGATACATTCAATGCCAAAACCATATTCCCCACCAAGAAGTTCATTCATCTATGTTATCTTACATTTTTGTAAATATGTTTCTCAACTTTTTGTAATTAATCCTTAGTTCGAAGAGCTTTCCTAGCAAATGATATCTCCAAATTTAAGTTTAAACACAATAGTTACTAATTCTAAGTTATGTGCATCATAAATTTCCTAGAATGATGTTGAAATCTATAATATTGTGAATACTACTATAGAAAAATGTCAAGAATGATATTGAACTCTAGAATATTTGTGTTCACACACAAAATTGAAAATGTTATAGAAGATAAAAATAAAAAATTCAAACATTTAATGTATAATGATAAATATTTTTAGCTATAGTAACTCAATTGAGATGATAATTGAATCTATTTGTAAACTCTCATGCTCTAAAGAAAAGAGCTATTATTTTTCAGGGGTGGGGGACTCGAGTACAACCCAAAAATCTAGGGTTCAAAAAATTTTAAAAAGAGAAAAAATTAGGTTTCAAAATTCTATTACAAATATAATTCTTCAAAAAGGTTTTGTATTTTTTTATTATATTTATCTACCAATCATTTAAGTTATTGTGAATGACTAAAAAATTACTATTTATTTTATGTATCAACATTTGATATAAAAATTCATATACAAAAAGTGTTATTGTTAAAGTTGTACCAATGATTAATATTGATATACAATATAATTTCTATCTTAGGTTCAAGGTGTAGAGCAATTGGTGCGATAAAACCCAGTAAAGGGTACTGATGCTGAGGGTTGAATCTCAAGTCTCACTCGATTGAATGCTTATCCATTTCTTGGTGTTTTTAGTAACGTGAAAGGTTTTAAATGAATGTACCATAAAGGTTATAGGGATGAACTGCATAGAGTATTGTATGGTGGAAAATAAGGAATACCATGGCAACCATAGGGATGGGCAATGCGCCTAAATCATCATGGCGATTATCGATTCTAGCATGTAGTATTATAATAATAAACTAACATAGTTTATATCGTTTTTAGAATCCCAATCAAATATTGCCAAAAATGTTGGGATATTCATTTAAATATCTCAGGATTATAATAAAAATGCACATGTTTGAAAAAGATAAACATCATATTTTTAAAAAATTATACAAATTTATAAATATTAAAAACTTCATTATTAATAAAATGGAATGATCACAACTAGTTAGAGTAGATTTAAATCTTAGTAAATAAGAAATACATAAATATCATATTTTTCAAAAAAATTACAAATTAATAAATATTAAGAACTTCATTGATAATCAAATGGAATGATCTCAACTGGTAAGAGTAGGTTCGAGTCTTGGTAAATTAGAAATAAATAACTACCAAGATGTTGTAATACCACTATGTGTGGTCACGATGTAACAAAGGTGTAACCTGTTTTAATCCATGCTTATTAAGAAAAAATTAATTGATTTTAAATAGCTTTGAATCTTGGTAAACGAGAAATACATAATTACCAAGATGTTGTAATACCACTATGTGTGGTCACGATGTAATAAGGGTGGAACTCATTTAATATCATACTTATTAAGAAAAACTTTATTGACAGTAAATACAAAAGTATATAATGTCAATGACATAAGCTTTAGTAGAAGAGTTATTAAAGTGGAACAAAATTCCAACATAGAAATATGTCACTGGAAATAAATAGCTTGTAATGGGAACAACATCACATGAACCAGTTAGAAAGCAAGAGGACAAACTACTTCCCACATACATTCCATGACTAGATGTTAGTGACTAAAAAATATAAATATTTAATATGGAATTCAAGTTCAAATCTTATCCAACAACATATGTATACTAGCCAATTATACTACTTTGTGGTTTGTCACTTTCCATGATAATACAATCACAAAGTAATATGAATGGAATCTATTTCAATCCCATTTAACCTTTTAATATATATATCAAAATAATTCCTCAATTTGCTTTCTCTTGTCCTTATTTTTTTTAGACAACTTTTCATTGTCAGCTGCAAACTCTACCTTGATGGATTCAATCTCTTTACTTTGTAGTCTTTTAATTTCTTTGGTTGGCCTTCTTGCTCACAAGTGAAACATTCTCTCTACACAATGACTCAATATTTTTCTCTCTACACAATGAATCAATATTTTTCATTTGTTCTTCATCATTTTTTTTTGTTCTTTATCGGTTTTATATTCATTGTCTTTTGTATTTTGAAACAACTATGCCATTATTATGTGTGAGAATGTTTTAAGACTTTATCCATTTTGTTTGAGCTAATGATATGAGTGAACGCCATAAATGAGTTGTGAAGAGAGTATTTTTTCCATTTTAAATAAACTACATTCATAGCTCAACAAAATTCTAAACTAAATATATATTGAAAGAAAAATAATTATAAAAATTTAATCCAATCTTACCGCATTTTCAAAGTTTTTTTTTCCAAAAAAAAAATCAAGCTATTTCTCCCTCTAAATCATGGGTTGAATCCTTATATAAGAAATAGATATGCTCAAAAATATTCTTTAAAGAGGAAAGCCATTGAATAATGTTAATTAAAACATTCTTATTTAATCTATTTTTAAATATTTAAAATTCAACTGATATTCATTGAATTGATTGAATCTGCATATTGACCTTTTATTTTTAAGAATTGTTATATCATGTTCAATCGTCTCATTTTTAATAATTACTTATGATATATCAATTTTTTCTTATATAAAAATTATTATAAATTCATTCTTCTTTTTGTTTCTGATTGATTAAATATCATTTTTATCAAGTAAAATGTCTAACAACTTCTTTAAATAATTTGATAATTTTCTTATTTCATATTAGTAATTTTTTAATATTTTTTAATTTATAAAAACATTAAAAATGAGATGGCTTCTTAAAACTATTCATTTCAATTGTCTTCATTTGTATTATTACAATTACACTTGTAAAAGTTTTAATCATATATATATATATATATAGTGGATCAAAAGGTAAGTAAAATAAATAATGAAGAGACACAGAGTTTGCTAAACTAAACTAAAATTTTAACACATCTTAAATGAAATTCAAGTACATACAATATTCACTTTTGCTAATCTATTGTTTCCATGGTTTTGGTTTACAACTACGCTTCTACATAGATTATATGAAACCTCCTTGTGCATATCTTTATATCATATCTCTATTTCTATGCTCATGACTTACATTAAGGACTTACATCTAACTCTAACCCAACAACTTATGATTTTATGTTCCCACCCACCGGGCTTAAACTAGACACTTTTCTACAAGAATAAACTTGTGAATAAGGTGAAGTGTACTGTTGGTGAAGTTGTCTACTCATAAACAGTTATCTTCAACTAATAAACCCATGTCAAGTTAACTTGAGCATGTGTTTCCTAGTCCTCTTCCCCACACCATATATATATTGTAGACACAAAAACAACACCAATCCGATTATGTGACTGCAAAGACTAATCGCATTGACACACACAGCCCCCAGGGCAGCCCCAAGAGGTTAAACAGTGGTCCTAACCACTCACACAACAGTTTTGGAAGGTCAAAGGTCAATTTGGAACCTTCAGGCACTCTGCTCTTTATTCGTTCCACCCAGGGACGATTACAAACTCGTACTCGCCCCACCTAGGGACGATTAGTAGTATTCGCTCCAGGGTGGGGGCGAATAGCAGGTTTGATGGGCAAAAAGTCAAATCTTGACAAATGGTAGCTCAGATCCGCCACTTAACTCTTCCTTCATTACATGGGAGGGTGAGTGAGCATTTTCAAGTGTTAGATGCAGTTACAAGGGCAGTCATGGAGCCCCTAATCAGGGAGGAATCTTCTCCCCCCTTGGGAGGTATGATTGCCAAGTGGTGCCTCTGCATGCTCATCCAAAGAGACCGTCAGGTCTATAAAATGGTGAGTCTTCTCACCCCAAAAATATATAGAGAAGGAGCATTTTGAGCAACGAAGTGCTACCGTTTTACACCCTCACACCTTTTGATTTATGCCTTCGCATCCTTGATCTCTTTTGGAAGGGAGGTCATAGGGTGGTTATTGGAAGCACAAATACAAAACCAAAACCCAAAATTCGGCCATAAAATCCTAAAACATTTGTCGAAAACACCCCAAAATAGGTTTTGGACCCATCCCAAGTGGATTGGTGCCAAAATCGAGCCCCAAACTGTGGGATTCTTGCCCCCAAGTGCCCCCCACACTGCTGTAGTCCTAATCGCCCCGCCCCGGAGTGATTAGAAATATGTAGCATATTTCCTTTTTGTTATTTTTGCATCTGATTTTATGCTGCTTATATAGGTTTTCATTCAGATTTCACATCATTTTGAGCATTTTTTATCATGTTTTTATCATTTCCCGCATTTACTAACATGCAGGTAGCATCATCAAATTCCTAGTGATAGAGGCCAAATTGGGAAAATCTGACCTTCTGGGTCTTTCCAAAATACCCCCTTTTAGCTAACCCCTAACTTTACAGGTTATTTGGAGCTTCCCATATGTGACATTTTGGACAGTGCTATCTGACGTTTTGTTGTAGGTCTATTCGTCCCGCCCCGGAGCAAATACAAATTTGTGGTGAATTTTTCGACTGTTCCATTTACAGTGCCTTCTTGGTGATGTTTCTATGCCCCTATCAAGTTTTTAGTTCATTTTTATCTATTTCAGCTATAGTTTCATTTATATTTTGCATGTACTGATTGAAGGCGTGGGGATTGCATATTTTATTTTATCTATAGGTGCTACTGACTGTTTCCTATTTCCTTGAACACAGGGTCTCAAAATCAGAGGAGTAGTAAGGAGTCAAGACTCATCAATGCAAGCGATGACGACGTTTGGTCCACCCACTTTACATGTGGGCACGCGAAAGAAGGAATAGCATCCATTGATGTGACAAGAACACATTTAATGCTCCTAGCCCCTAAAAATGGAGGAGGTGAATTGTAACTGAGTTCTGAAGCTTATTAATGAAAAGGGATGTCTTCCATATTGGATTTCTATTTGGTTTTGATTCGTTTATGCTTCTTTCTTTTCATGCACTTTCAATTCATAGGATTTAGCGTTATCTTTTGTTTCATTCACATCGCATCTAGGCTTTTCCTTTTTGTTTTCGTATCCTCGTGCTTTTAGTGGTGATCACGGTGGGACACTTGTCCTCTATTTTTAAGATCAGAAATCTAATCAAAACTTGATTGTTTTTGCTTGCAGGTACCAAGTTTTCAAACGCTGGACTGTTGTTCGTTCCAGTCTGTGGCAAATACAGAGCTGGAATTTGTCTTACCCAAGGATGAATGGGCATTTGCCCCACCCTGTGATGAATACAATTTTGTTATTCATCCCACCCAGGGACGAATAGCTCTCTATGTAGTTTCAGGACAAAAACTCAGAACCAGTCGATTTGGGCAGAGAAGAGGTAGGGGTCCTAAAAACCTTTTGTCATTTTCTGCTTTTTGTTTTCTGTTTTCTGGTTATTTGCTTGCTTAGGGAAAGTTTTTTTACTACATGTTGCTTTCTTTTATGCAAAAATAAAAAGAACCCCACACATCACGTGGTGATTTAAACACCAAGGATCTGGTCGTAAAACCCCAACCCTTGATCAAGACCAACGGTGGATTTCATCACCACCTTGGCTTGAAATTTTGCATCCATAAATCCTGATCGCTATTGTTCGTAGACGTAAATACTGATGAAAGCTAACCAAGTGTAGATAGGGTGATTCCCAGCGCATGAGGATAAGTCTTCTATGGTAGGTGTCAAAAATAGGATGATTCCCCTTTTGTACCGCCTATGTTCCATGTACCATCTGCTCTCATGTACCAATAGTTTCCCTCACGTAAGGGCGGGTATATAGAGAGGTTGGTATATCGGCCTGGAAATGGTATATCAAAGGGGCGACCATTTTTGGGATTCATAATATCTATCATATTGCATTTAAATGTTCTTTACAAAAGCTATCAAAATAAAAATCAAAACACACTAAACCAGGTTTAGGGCACACCTTTAATATTTAAACGAGATAATCATTGCTTTGCATGTGTGATATTTTATGTTTAGTGTAAGCATAAAAATCATAAAAAGAAATAAAAATGTACGCATATTGTAGGAAAACACCACCATGGTGTACACCCGTAGCCAAGCCCAATCACGGGCAGGAGCTGCAGAAAGTGTACAAGGGGGCACAAGTTGCCTCCGCTATAGCCCCAAGGACTTGGTCATACCACCTTGGCGGCCTGACCCACAAGAGAGTCCACATCATGCCATTTTAGAATAGGACTATAGAGGCACCCCTTCGAGGGGCACTCCCATCCAACATAGACCCTTTCAGGAGGAGTCCTTACACGTGGCACTCAATATAAATGGGAAGGCTCCATTAGAAGCTCGGTATGAGTGGCCACCACATGATGAAGCACTAGAACAACATAGGGTCCATGAGGAGAGGCCACATGAGTATGTCATCCCTCATTTACCCCCCATTACTGTTAGAAACAATAGGCAAAATGCAGAGCACAAGGCTCTTCAAATAGGGTGAGCCAACTATGCCCGCTCCTTTCACATATACGAAAGGGAGCATGAGGAAGACCATTACATTCCTCAAGAGCAATAAACGACACAGGAGCAATGCACCTCTACACCTGCTATCTACCAGAATCACCTACTTAGGCCAGAGCCTCGAGTGAATTCCGCTAACCTTGATAGAGGGAAGCGACCTATAGATATCTCAGATCATCACGACCGAGATAAATGCATAGGAGAGGCATCTAGGCCTCCTAGAATCAATATGGCAAAACAAATCAACCTGGCAATCGCCAGACATGCTGCCCACCAAGTGCAGATCACGCAACTTGAGCAAGACCAACAGTAGCTAGAGCATCTATATCGCCTTAGCAAAGAGCGTATTCGGCACCAAACAGATTAGATGCTCCATAACCCTATGCCTGAGAGGGTTCCAACCCCTCGCACCCAAATATCAGAACTATATGAGAGGCATAACCCCCTGGTACAAGACAGGTCTCCATGACCTTAACAAGTGCTACCTCTAAGACCTCCTAGACCTGATTGGGAGGCCACTCCCAGGAACAATGATGGGCACCCTCTACGGGGACCCACCCATGGTCATAGGTCTCATTTAGAAACTCCTCAAGAAGCCTATGAGGAGTATGAGTAAGAAGAAGAGTGGGCCGAAATGCCATACCAAGGCAGAGGGGCTGCTATCCGGCCACCCCTCTATAGGCCTCAAGTTCCCCCCAACCCACAACAGGAGCTAACTAAGGAGGAAGAGATTAAATCTTTCAATGCATATAAAGTGCTGCTAGAGCGCTTGGAGTCTGTGGAGACCAAGACTTATGGGCCCTAAAAGCCCACTTTATGCCAACTCCGCAGTCATCCTGTGCATCCGTCAGTGCCGGCACCCCCTTACCCTGAACACTTTAAACTGCCTCAACTGGCAATCTTTAGAGGTGAGGAGGATGCCCAAGAGCACGTGACTAGATTATTGAGCCAATGCTTCAGGATTCAGGACAATGATGCTTTGCTGTTAAGAACATTCATCACCATGTTTGTAGGCCCTACCTCGGATTGGTTCACTCAATTGCCAAAGCACAACATTAGTAACTTAGATCAACTAGTGGATGTGTTCCTCGAACGCTTCGTCTTCAACACCAAGAAGAAGGCATCACTAAGCAACTTAGCTAGCCTCATGCAGTATGAGGAAGAAACCATGGTGGCCTATGGGAACCGATGGAGGACTTTTCTTTCAAAGCTGCTCTACCTCCATCCTATGTTCGACCTCACCCAAATGTTCTCAAAGAGTTGTTTGAGATCGATCTCCGTGCTATTGCAGTTGTAGCAATATGCCACTTTAGAGGAAGCTCTGGTGCAATCCAGAATCATCAAGGAGATCAAGATTCAGGATGGCGAGATAGCCAAGCCAAAGAAGAAAGAATGGTCTAAGAACACCAAAATAGGGACCACACAACAGAAACCTGCTGCAGTCAATCAGGTTGTTATAAACATCCCTAAGCATGCGTAAGCAACACAGCCCCAAAAGGCTAACTATCAGGCGGTGCCTCTTAACAGTTATGACAAAGAAAATTAGAGGCAAGAACAAAATTAGCAGTGTCGCCCTAGGTGGCAATTCACACCTTACACAGAGTCCAGAGATTCCCTGCTTGACTATTTTTCAGCGGTAAACTTGATCAGCTTGCCCGAGATTCAAACCATAGACCCCAATGTGTCAAAACCTAAGGGCTATAGGGAATACTTGTATTGCAAGTTCCACAGATGGAAGGGACATGACCTTAATTCATGTTGGAAGTTTAAAGGCTTGGTGAAAGACTTAATAGATAACAAGACATTAGCAATGGATAACCCCGTGGCACCAAGCAACCAACAAATGGATGTCTTTAAAGACCCCTTGCCTGCCCACGATGTGCAGGAAAATACCCTACAAGTCAATGAGGTAACACATAACTGCCCCATGCAGGGGTATGTAGGGATGATCAGTATAGTGACTCGGAATAATAGGTACCCAAGCTACAGGAGAGGTGCCAAAAACATCACAACCACAACAACACCTGCACCACCTCCTCCGCCTAGACCAATGGCCATAATTTGGACCAAACTCACCCAGATTTTGAGGACCACGTCGGCTAGGCTCTCCATCTACGAGCTCATACAACAATCAACGCCCCATCGAGAGGCTCTAATGGAGATACTAAAAGCCATCGAGTTGCAGCCCCATGAAGCAAACTCTTTCAACAACTTTGTGGGACATGTCAAACAATGCATTGAGCCAGTCATCACCTTTCGAGAGGATGAAGTGAAATCAGTGGCTGGTGACATGGCGGATCCACCCCTGCACGTCATCGGGCGGGTCAACGGGATCTCGTACAAGAGGGTATTGGTGGATACTGGCTCATCTAGTAATATCATTACAACAGCGGCCTTGAAGCACCTAAAGTTGCCCGCATCTCACATAGTGGCCTCCACCTACACACTACGAGCATTCAATGATGCAATATGCTCGATAGTTGGCACAATTGTCCTACCCATCCAAGTGGGGCAAAAGACTATACCTACATTGTGCCACATATTGGAAGGTGAGATGGCCTATAACATCTTGTTGGGTCAGCCATGGATCAAGGACATGAAGTGTGTCCCTTCGATAGCTCATCAGTGTTTAAAATATACATTTGAAGGGCAGGTGCATGTAGTCCTGATAGACTTAGAACCCTTCAAGTATTGCAATATGGTGTAGCTAATGCCGCAATTGACCCTTCCATCATCGCAAATGGATTTTTAGTTGAATCCATCTAAACAGGGTTGGATTTCGTAGGCATCCTCGTTGACAAGTACACAAATCCCCAGCCGGGTCCACCTTCATCATATGGTCCTTCACCAACGACACCACCTATGGTGGCCACACAGAAGGACAAAGGGAATAAACCTCTGGAAGAGGCACCGCCATTGGTCTCAACCATCTCTACTGAAGAGATGCCTAGCAGAATGGAAGTTGAGGCTCCTAGTTCACCCGACATGGAGTGGACTCAGGAAGAACTTCTGTTCCCTCCCCCTCAACCACAAACAATCACTGTTGAGATGGCCAATATGGGCCTGGGGGAGTACTTGGTGTGAAACATTGTAGCAACGCCCGCACTGGAGTCTATGTAAGACATGGGGAAACCTCGCCTCCCCATCGGTACCATTGTTCCTCTAGGCTACCCATCGAACTAGACAAACTTTGTGTATGGGGGCCTTGATCATGGTATTGAACCTTACATGCAAGAGAACAAAGATGAGGAGCCCTTTGCAGAAGATGTCAACTATTTGTCTAACCTAGACTTCGCTTTGAGATACCTTGGCCAATGCAATTGGCATGGATATGGGTTAGGCAGATATGAGCAAGGATTGCATGTTCTTTGCCAACCAAGATACCAAATGCCATACGATAATCAAGAGTAGGGTTCAACCACCCTCTACCCTTGGACATATTGGTAGAGAACATGCAAGGCCTAGGGATAGGCAACAAGGATGGGTTGGCATTAGATCCATATGCCAATCCTAACACAACATATACATTAGGGAATTATCTCCCATTGTCGGCAACCAAACTTGTTGACCTCAAAAACCCTTTCCCTTCGCTCGAGAGAGGAGAAAGTTTGAGAACTTACCTACAAGAGGGGTATAGACAAGGTCAAGAAGGATCTTCAGAAGACAAGTCAGAATATGAAGTAGCACCATGGGACCCCTTCGAATCAGATAGCAATCACTCACAAGTGACCCCCATGGATGACTACCAAGAAAGCCTCTTGGCAATGTTCCCTTTGGATGCTCCAATCGAGCAAGGGCCACCTCAAGGAAATCAGGTCCCCCCACAGAGAGTGGAACAACCTTGATGGGGCCAGATCAATTTTCTCATGCAATACGAGCCTCTAATATCATAAACCATTGTTGGAACCAACAAAGGCCTTTGGATCTTCGAAAGTGATTATGAAGATGAAACTGGGATGGCATATCTCAATCACATGTGGCAGATGCAGCAACAATACCCCCTGGATATTGATGACATATTTGAAAAACTAAACATAAGGCCAGGGCATGAGTTACACTTAAACCCAGCGCAGTGGGACCAAGTGTTGAATCCGCCACCTTGGGCATACAGAGAACACCTTCCACCCAGAGACCCTATAGAGATATCAGTGTCAAGGGTAGACCCTATCCTCCTATCCGCACATAGGGTCGATCCATTCATGCCAATACCTCTAGAGCCAGATACGGAGCACAAAGAACATCTAGAATTTTTGAGTCACCACACCCGTGGTAATGGAGACCAAAATCATTTCATCAACATGATCTCCATTGACTTAACCGCCCCCATCCACAATCCGGTCGATCCAACATAGTCATTGTATCTAGACATAGATGCCATAGACTGGGATCACATCAATTCACCACCATCCCCATCAGATTACTAGCCTTTCGGTGAAATGATTCATTTCACCCCAGGGCCAACTCAGGATATCTTCCATGCTGAAGAGGAACCCGAGGTTCCCAACGCAGATTTAAACTCAACAAATGATATCCATTTGATCCCAAATCCACACCATTTGGAGGACGAATTCCACATGTCAATCAAGGAGACGACTAACGTAGACATTGGCTCGGATCCAATGAATCCATAGATAATCAATCTAGGGGTAATTCTATCCCCCTAAGAGCAAGCCGACTACATTGTCCTTCTCAAAGAGAAGGAGGTTTTTGCATGGTCCTACAAAGACATGTCGGGGCTAGATCTAGAGATAGTCATGCATAATCTAACGCTTGATCCGACAGTCAAGCCAGTAAAGCAAAAACTACGTAAGATGCACCCAACAGTGGCCTTAATGGTCAAATATGAATTACAAAAGTTGTTGGATGAAAAGTTTGTCATCTGCTTGGATTACCCACCATGGCTGTCCAACATGGTGCCCATCAAAAATCTGGATGGGAGGATTCGCATATGCACTAATTTTCAAGACCTAAAAAAAGCGAGTCCTAAGGATGATTTCCCCTTGCCGAGTATCGATGCATTGGTAGATGCTACAACGGGCCATGAAATGCTTTCCCTCATGGATGGTTTCTCGGGATACAATCAAATTCGTATCAATCCTGAGGACCAACTAAAAATGGCGTTCACAATGCCTTGGGAGACATTTTGTTATAAGGTCATGCCCTTTGGCCTTTAAAATGTTTGTGCCACCTACCAACGTGCCATGATGTACATCTTCCATGATCACATGCACAAAAATTTGGAATATTACATGGACGATTTTTTGGCCAAATCTCTTTTGCGCCCAGATCATCTCGATGACTTAAGCAAGATCCTCGATCGCCTCATGGAACATAAAGTCAGACTCCCAAGAAGTGCGTATTTTGTGTCACATCTGGAAAACTCTTGGGTTTCATAGTCTCAAAGCGAGGCATCGAGGTGGACCCAAACAAAGTCAAGGCAATCCTTGAAATGCTTCCCCCAACTACCATCAAGCAGCTCAGAAGCCTGCAGGGAAAGGTCACATCAATCAAGTGCTTCATAGTGCAGCTATCTAAAAAGTGTCGACCCATGAATAAATTATTGCGCAAGGGGGTAGCATTTCATTGGGATGACAAGTGTCAGTCAGCCTTTGACAACATTAAACAATACTTGGCTTCACCGCCAGTATTGGCACCACCTAGACCAAGAGTGTCGTTCTACTTATACATCTCAGCTACAGAGGTGGCACTGGGCGCCATGTTAGCCCAAAAGAATGAACTTCATAAAGAATAGGCTACTTACTATCTTAGCCACACCCTGGTTAGTTATGAACTTAACTATGCATATGTCGAGAAGCTCTGCTTGGCAGTGGTGTTTGATACCAAAAAGCTATGCCATTACATGTTGAGTAACATGACGTATGTTGTGTCTAAGGATAATCCATTGCGATACATGATGAGTCGTACTTATCATAGTAGTCGCACGACGAAATGGATCATGTTGTTGACAGAGTTTGACATCGAGTTAATTGGATAGAAATCCATCAAAGTTCAAGTCATAGCCGATCAACTAGCAGAAGTTCCTCTCAAAGATTATCAGCCTCTGATCATAGAACTACCCAATGATGGGGTCTTCCATGTCTCAGAATTGCCATATTCTGATGAGCCTGAGTCACAGGCCAACATAACCCTATTTTTTGATGGTTCTAAATGTAAGCAAGGAGGTGGCACATGAATTGTATTCTTCACACCGCAAGGGGCTCCAATGCCTCTGTCATTTAAATTAGATTTCCCGTGCACCAACAACAATGCAGAATATGAAGCCTTGCTCATAGGTCTTCAGACAGCGGTCACCATGAACATCAAACGATTAAACATCTTTGGTGATTCACTATTAATTTTCAACCAAGTCAAAGGGGTATTCCAATGTAAATGCTTAGTTCTGCAAGCCTACAAAGCCCTTGAGGACAAATTCCTAGCAAATCTTGAATGGTACGACATCGAGGCACTCCCTCGATCATCGAATCATTTTGCGGACACTATGGCTTCCTTGGGGTCACTAATCCCGCAAGACATTTCTAGTGATATGACAACCATTCAAGTCAAAACACTATCACAATCAGCGATGGAGTGTGCAAGCTCTGACCTGACGCCAGGAATCTACTTGATCCAAATTTAATCGTCCACGGACGAGTTCTTTTGAATCCATGATTATCTGAATCATGCCAACTGGGGGTCCTTGTTCTCCCCTACTCCCATTAATAGCAACACAACACTATTCTTACAAGTTCTTTCTCGCTCAGCTTTTGCTAGGAATGAAATTCAAGAGGGATTTGCTATTCATATTGTCGAGGTTTTTGATCAGTAGGATTGGTATACACCCATAAGGGACTACCTCAAGTTAGGTAACCTCCCACTTGGATTGATGCATGCCGCAAAATGATCATTCAAATAGAAAGCAACAAAGCATGTCTTGTTAGGAGACATTTTGTACCGTCATAGCTACGAAGGAATCCTCCTTCGCTGCTTGGACCAACAGGAGTCCACTTGGGCAATTACCCAAGTGCACGATGGTACATGCGGTGGTCACTTTAGCGATATGGCCATCGCAAAGCACATTCTTTGCATGGGCTATTATTGGCCATCTTTAGAGCAAGATTGTTGCACATATGTAAGGAAGTGCATGAAGTGTCAACACCATGCAAATTTGACACACGTACCTTCTTAGGCCTTATAGCCGATCCAATTGGCTTGGCCATTTTTGTAGTGGGGCTTAGATCTAATCGGAAAGATCTCCCCTGCATCATCAGTTCATCACACGTTCATCATAACGGCCATAGAGTACTTCACCAAATGGGTGGAAGCAATTTTGCTTACCTCTATGACTGGAACCCGCATTTCGGAGTTCATTTTACATAACATCATATGTCATTTTGGTAGTCCATCCAAGATAATCTCGAATAATGGAACATCATTCAAGAACAAAGACGTGCGTGCTCTGACAACAAAGTGTAGATTAAAGATACAACGCCAAACAAAAGATAAATAAATCACGATAAAAAGTAATGCAGAACACAGTTGCACAAAACAAACGATTTTTATTAATCAATGGAGTTTAGAAACTCCTTTTGAGTACAACAAGGCCTGTAACCCTTTTCGTGATACAAGATTACAATTTGTGCTAGGGTTCTCCGAAACCCTAGATGGCACAATATGGTGGCATCTCCGAAGAATGTATCCTTAACCTCAACAGAATGAGTGGGCTTCGTTGTATCCTTTGGCTCGGACCACTCCAGCTTAAGCAGCTACTATCATCCAATAAAATCTGCCATTAAAATCCTGCACACATTAAAACTACAAAAAGGTTAGAAACTAGTAGGAGGGCTCCACTATGTGAGCCCTCAAAAATAGTCTAAAAACCTAGAAATGAAATAAATAGAATGCAGAATCTAACGGCGGATTAATACATAAAAATATTACTTGCTTTAGAATCTATACCTCTTTTTTTGTTAACGTGGCGAGACCAGGCAGCACCTGGAAGTGATGTAACTGTCAAATCGGCTATGGAAGGCGCCCTGGTGCAATCGCTGAACGCCCGCGTGCTTCTGGATCGGGGTTGCAGACGCCGGTCTGCGTCTGTGGCTACGGGTAAACGCCCGCGGGCACTTGCGACAAGAATGGAGGATTCTGCAGAATGCTGCAGAAGGGATGGCGGCGAAGTTGGCGACGGATGCGGCGAAAAGGGACGGCGATGGATGGGTAGGTTTAGCTGAAGAAGAGATAGATAGCGATAGATAACAAAAGAGAGATAGTAAAAGAGATCCAGCTTGAGCCATCAAGGTGACTCAATTTATAATCTACTCTTAGGGCACACTTTAGGGTTTTAACGACACTTTGAACGTGTGGCTAAGATTAAAGTGGATCCAAGGGTAGAGAATAAATCTAGGTTGTGAAACGGATTAAGATGGATGGACGGATGAGATTAAATGAAGGATGGACGGCTCAGATTAAATCACTTAAAGTATCTTTATATATATATTAAAATATATATATAAATATTAATTTAAATAAATTTGGGAATGAAAAATGGCGGGAAAGGTGAAATTGGGCCAAATAATGGCGGGAAAAGGTGAAATTGGGCCAAATAATGGTGGGAAGGTGTGGATTTGGGCCAAATAATGGTGGGAAGGTGGATGACTGACACGTGGCTGACAGGAAGGTATAGATGACTTACAAGTGGCTGGATTTTGGTGTCTACAGAAAGTACAAAATTTAGCATAATTTTTTGACACCCTATTATCTGCAGGCAAATGGGTAAGCAGAGGCGTAAAAAAAAATGCTAGTTGCCATCCTCAAAAAGACAGTCGCAGATAGTCATAAGGATTGGCACATTCAGATCCCACTTGCCCTGTGGGCTTATCGCATTAGCATTCGGACACCCACTGGGGCAACTCCGTTTTTGCTCATGTATGGCTCCGAGGCTGTCATACCTCTAGAGTTGGAAATACCTTCCCTATGCATATCAATGCAAGAGTTCATCGATGATGACACTGCACGGTAGGACCGGTTATACCAGATTACGTTGCTCGATGAACGACATGTTAATGCTCTCGAGCATTTACATATCTATCAAGAGCGACTTAAGAAGGCATACAACATGAAGGTTCACCTGAGGGACTTTCAGGTTGGTGACTTGGTCTTAAAAGAGAACTAGCAAAATTCTAACTTGCCGCCCCATTTAAGGGACAAGTTCACGAAAAACTGGTTAGGTCCTTATGTCATCCAAAGCAAAATAGGACCTAGGACATACCGGCTCGCCTCTCTTGACGGAATCAAGGAACTAGAACCCTTGAACATCAGTCATTTGAGGCCATTCCATTTTTAAAAGAGCCATAGCTCAAAACAAAAGCTCCAAGGATTCTCATAATCGCTTGGTCAAACCAAAAGCTCCAAGGATTCTCATAATCACTTGGTCAAACCAAAAGCTCCAAGGATTCTAATAATTGCTTGGTCAACCCAAAAAAGGCTCCAAGGATTCCAATAATCGCTTGGTCAATCCCAAAAGCTCCAAGGATTCCAATAATCGCTTGGTCAATCCCAAAGGCTCCAAGGATTCCCATAATCACTTGGTCAATCCCAAACGCCCCAAAGGTACCCATCATCCCTTTGGTCAAACCAAAAGCTCCAAGGGTTCCCACAATCGCTTGGTCAAAAATAAGAAAATTCAAAAACAATAAAATCCTCAAAAAAAAATAACAAAAATTTGCATCTCATTTCCATGCATGCTCAAAATCATCACAACAATAAAGAGCTCTTTTTGCATCTCATATTCATACTCACAAAAATAAATCCATCAAAAATACAAAAACAATAGTTGCATTAAGCATCACATCCATACATTACATATTTGTGGTCATATAGGTCAAAGGCACCATAGACTGTAATTATTCAGCAAATTCATCATTTTCCACATTTCTCCATTCTATAAACAGTCCATCAAAAATAAATGCCATTCACATCCTTTTTGCCATATCATAGTCGGTTGTCTTCTAATGTATCAAGAGTTTTCGTCATTCAGCTGTCATTAGATTTCTAGCCACCTACTGTACAAAGTCAGATAGATTTTACAAAGGTAGAGTTCTACTTGGATCACACCTTGTTACGTCGCATCCCAAAACAAGTTAAAACACATAAAAAATTCCCAAGTTTTGTGAACGAAAGATGAAACCTGCAAAGCAATCCAGGTCGCATAAGCAAAATGGTTATCTTTCTCATCACCCTATGCAAATGACCCCAAGAATGCTGAGAGTTGGCAAAAGGAAAATCATCTTCCCTACCCAATTCCCCAAGAATCCCAAGTTCTCAAAAAAAAAAAGTCGCAAAACATCAAAATTTTGCAAAAGTCAAAACTCCAAAAATTTGACATCACCACCAAAATGCATACATCAAAAAGGCACGTATAATAGTGATTCTCATCACTCCATATTCAAATCCCTTTCTCAAAAGAAAAACAAAAATAAACAGTGATTTTTATCACTACAAAAGAGCAAGTATCCCAATACAATTGAAGAAAAGAAGGGAGTCGAATTTGAATCCCTAGAACTCTCAGCATTCAGAAGGTCACGAGGTAAACCTCAATACCGGTTTGGTGGATAACCTATCGGTCATTGGTGGTAAACCTCCCACATGACGATATATCTGTCACATTAACTTGTGTGCAGATCAATGTTTGCATGTGGATGAGCTAGCTTATGGTATCCTAGATAGCATCGCAGATTAATCTGACTGAATACAACAAAGGAGTTAGTGGAGCTAATTAGGTGATCCTCAGTACAGGTTTGGTTGATAGCCTATCTGGCACTGGCGTTATCCTGACAAATACCACATAAATGAACTCAATTGCACACACAGGGAGGTGAAATAACTTGGTCAAAGACAAGTCCGATTCATACCTTGTCCAAAAGTCTTGTAAGATAAAAGTATAGTCATGGCTAGTTAGTTAAAACATCTGAGTCTCATAAAACCTTAACTACATTCTAAACCAACTGTGCTATCTTTCATCCTCACATTGCCATCAAAAAATACAAAAAATAACATGTATACATAAAAAGTCATTTACCACAGCAAACGCCTAGGACAAAAATCCATAAGTTCTAAACAGTCTATGGTGCCACAGCCACAAATCACAAATTCAATTCATCCATTCCATTTGCATATAATATAAATTAGAAACATTTGCATTCATCATAACATATGCATCCATCAAATATAAATTAACATGCATACATACACATTCATCAATCATTGTGCATAACATCAAATCATGACACTATATAAATAAAATAAAGTCATCTATATATATCATCAAAAATGCCCGTAGGCTACAATAACCGGTCCTCTGACCCCAAAAAAAGAGAGAAAAAACTCAAAAAAACCCCAAGCCTAGGGCGTTGGCCACAATGATCACGTAGGATCGATGCGACGGGAACTACCCCTCGTGGTGTGGGTCCTATGGGACCCCTCAGGGCAGTTGCTACTAGCCCTCGCATCACACCTACTAGTGCCTCCCTCATCCAATCGCCTGTGCTAAGAGGATGCTGACTGCTCAGTTTCGCTCCATCTCGAGCGGTGTGATGATCCACCTCCACTAAGCACAGGGACCTGCCCACTGAGGTAGATAATCTTTGCCTCTAGCTCCAACTGATGCCGCACCAAGTCCATCTACCATTGATGGTACATCACCAAATTATCATCATGTTGTGCCAGCTATGTCCGTAAGAGATCCATCTCCCACGCAGCACCAGTATCCCCCTCCCATTGGCGATACATCACTAATGCATTCTCCCGCTCCTCTAGTTGCGTTCGTAGGAGATCCCTCTCCCATAGCACCTCATCGAGCTCCTCATCCCGCCTTCGAATTAGCCTCTCCAGTCGCACATTCTCAGTGCGCACCCCTATCTCCATGTCCTTCGAGACTGCCTGAGGCATTGGCATCTTCGAAATGGTAGCCTGCTCTGGCTTTCACTGCTCCGAGACGTCCTGCATCTCCGAATGATCTGGAACCCCAAAATCCCCACCCACATCATCCACCTCCACCATGTCCACATCCTATAGATAAGCTCCCCAACCCTCTCCTAGTGCCTCTCCACCCTCCTCACCTACTGCTACGTCTCCCAGTGGTCCCTCTCCCTGCCATCACTACAGTGTCCACCACTGCTCATACTCAGTCATCACCCCGACGTCGTCCACATCAGGCAAATCGATAACTGTATCTGCCTCCTTCCCCAGTGGTTCTATGATCGACCAGGCCAAGGTCCTCTTGTCCCCTCGAGGACGATAGATCAAGGGCTCACCAGGCAACCCCTGGCGCATCCCAAACTTTCATGTCACTTGGATGTACAAGAAGTACTCTTGCTCGGTCCCGTGTTGCCCGATCAACCATCTCCCCGTACGCACCCACCAGAGCCACTCTCCAGCCTCAGGCCAGGCTGGACAGTCTAGGTATGGGCACCAGAACACCTCCCCTAGAGTAATCCGAGCGAAGGCATCGACATAGTGCCCTACGACACCTGGTTTTTAAAATAAGTTTTAAACTAAGTTTTTAAGCTACGTTTTGATCTTTGTTAAACTAGGGTTTTCTTTTCATTTACAAATGCAAAATGATAAACATGGTTTCCACTAGGGTTTCAACCTAAGTTCTAATGAATCCATACAAAACACAAAGTCACACAAAACAAAACAAATTCTTTTTTTTAGGGTTTCATTTCTAAACAAAAACTCAAAAAACAAAATACAAAAGAGACATATTGCGGCTTTAAACTATAAAATAGAATAACAACATAAAGAGGAAGAACACTTACAAGTCTCGCTTCGGCTCTGCTACTCGATCCCTTTCATGAAATCATGGTGGTGGGAAAAATTTGGCAACGCTTAGCTTTGCAGAATCGACCTCCTCCTCCTTAGAGCTCCAAATCACTAGAAAAATAGAATGCAAATGAGCCCAAACCCTAGTTTTGGCCCTTAAATAGGCTTTTAGGCCTGTAATCATTCCTCCCTGGGATGAGCACTCTAGTTAGTGCTTGTCCCATCTTGGGACAATTACTAAACTGGTATTCGCCCCACCCAGGGACGATTACAGAGCAAAAATTTCAAAAACTGCAAAAAACTGCACCAAAATGACCAAAAACAAGCAATAAAATTGTCCAATAAGAGTGCTTTTGCACTTGACATTTTGGGCATGCAAAACAGACATCGGGGTCACAAATCCTCACTATCCTACTCCCTAAGAAGGCTACCATAGCCGGACCGCTCCACGGGAGGATGGATTACCGAGAATTTCATCCCCAAACGGCATCCCAAAAAGGGTCCAAACCCACCCAAAAATAACAATAACATTGCCGAACAAAGGTGCCTTTGCGCCCGCCATTATTGGTATGCAAAACCGACATTGGGGTAACAAATTTTCACTATACTACTCCCTAAGAAGGCTACCATAGCCAGAATGCTCCACGGGAAGATGAATTTTTGACAATTTTAGCTCCATAAAGCATCACAAAAAGGGTTAGCACCCACCAAAAATAGGTCTAAATGTCGAAAAACTGCACAAACATTCAAAGATAAACATCTGAAGGCACCCTTATACAAGTCATCTTGGGTCAAGAGACTCGTCGCTTTTCTCATGTAGGTCATTCCCTCATCGATTCGTCACTTGAGGGGGTAGTCACACTTAGTCACCAATCAACAAATACACACCCAACCAAGGAAATGGTATGCATTCAAAGAATCATTGACAAAGACAATCATGCCCCTGCTTGGGACAGAAAACAAGCAATAATCACAATCTAATCAAAAACTTGGCATTCATGAATCATGAATTCAAGGTTCCCACAGACAAAAGGTCACGCCCTTTGCCTATTCATGACTGATCAATGTCTAAGATCAAGTAACACCTCACCGAAAAAGGTTAACACTTGAATTGAGTTCCTTAGCTCGTCAGAAGCAAAGATTCAAGAATGCTTGCCCTTTCCATACTTGGGGCATCAAAATTTGGTTAGGTTACTGAGAAAACCTAATTATTAGTGCTTTGGTTATCTATTTTTTCTTAGCACTGCGCCACGCACAACGCTTCCCAAAAAGGGGCATCTGTAGACACCAAAATAGCACCAATCCGATTATGTGACTGCAAACACTGATCGCATTGACACACACAGCCCCCAGAGATTAAAAAGTGGTCCTAACCACTCACATAGCAGTTTTGGAAGGTCAGAGGTCAATTTGGCACCTTCAGGCACACTGCTCCTTATTCGTTCCACCCAGGGACTATTACAAACTGGTACTCGCCCCACCCAGGGATGATTAGCAGTATTCTCTCCAAGGTGGAGCGAATAGCAGGTTTGACAAGAAAAAAGTCAAATCTTGACAAATGGCAGCTCAAATCTGCTACTTAACTCTTCCTTCATTGCATGGGAGGATTATTGAGCATTTTCGAGCATTAGAGGCAGTTACAGTGGTAGTCATGAAGCCCCTAATCAGGGAGGAATCTTCTCCCCCCTTGGGAGGCATGATTGCCAAGTGGCGCCTCTGCATGCTCATTCAAAGAGACCGTTAGGTCTATAAAATGGTGAGTCTTCTCACCCCAAAAATATACATAGAAGGAGCATTTTGAGCAATGAAGTGCTATTGTTTTACACCCTCACACCATTTGATTTGTGCCTTCGCATCCTTGATCTCTTTTGGAAGGGAGGTCATAGGGTGGTTATTGGAAGCATAAATCTGGAACCAAAACCCGACATTTGGCTATAAAATCCTACCAAATTTATCGACAAAACCCCACAAGAGGTTTTTGACCCATTCCAAGTGGATTGGTGCCGAAACTGAGCCCAAAACGACAGGCGTCTTGCCCCCAAGTGCCCCCCACACTGCTGTAGTCCTAATCGCCCCGCCCTAGAGCGATTACAAATCTGTAGTAGATTTCCTTTTTGTTATTTTTGCATCTTATTTTATGCTGCTTAGATAGGTTGTCATTCAGATTTCACATCGTTTTGAGCATTTTTTATCATGTTTTTATCATTTCCCGCCTTTACTAGCATGTAGGTAGCATCATCAATTTCCCGGTGATAGAGGCCAAATTGGGAAAATTTGATCTTCTGGGTCTTCCCAAAATACCCTCTTTTAGCTAACCCCCAACTTTGCAGGTGATTTGGAGCTTCTCGAAAGTGACATTTGGGATAGTGCTATCTGACATTTTGTTGTAGGTCTATTTGTCCCGCCCTGAAGCAAATACGAATCTATGGCAAATTTTTTGACTGTTCCATTTGTAGTGCCTTCCTGGTTATGTTTCTATGGCCCTATAAAGTTTTTAGTTCATTTGGATCTATTTTAGCTATCGTTTCATTTATATTTTGCATGTACTGATTGAAGGCGTGGGGATTGCATGTTTTATTTTATCTACAGGTGCTACTGACTGTTTCCTATTTCCTTGAACGTAGGGTCTCAACATTAGAGGAGCAGTAAGGAGTCAAGACTCATCAACACAAGCGACGACGATGTTTGGTCCGCCCACTTTACATGTGGGCACGCGGAAGAAGGAATATCATCCATTGATGTGACAAGAACAAATTTAACGCTCCTAGCCCTTAAAAAGGGAGGAGGCAAATTATAACCGAGTTTTGAAGCTTATTAATGAAAAGGGCTATCTTCCATATTGGCTTTCTATTTGGTTTTGATTCGTTTATGCTTCTTTCTTTTCATGCACTTTCAATTCATAGGATTTAGTGTTATCTTTTGTTTCGTTCACATCGCATCCGGGCTTTTCATTTTTGTTTCCGTATCCTCGTGCTTTCATATATATATATATATATATATATATATATATATATATATATATATTTTAGATATAGAGGGGTTTTGAAAGGGTCTCCAAACCTTATACATTAGGAGAATTCCTACAAGATTTGGCTAAAAAACAACTTCACAAAGATAAGAACACCTACAAAATACAACTCCTGTATATCTAGCACCAAGCAAACCAGTACCATATTAAAAAAGGATATTCGAACCTTATACATTAAGAGAAGTCCTGCAAGACTTGACTAAAAAATCAACTTCACAAAGACAAGGAAAACTATAAAACACAACTAATAGGCATCCAACACCAAACAAACCAGCACCATCTTAAAAAAGAAGTACAAAAAAAACAACACAACCAAAATAAACTAAAACACAAACCTTGACACAAGTCGAAAGCACCACCATATGGTCACAAGAGAAAACCTCACTATTTTGTATATATATAACATGACAAAAGTTTATCTAAATTTTTAGATTAAATATCTATGCTTTTAACAACATAAACTCCTATCATTGATCAACATTAAGATATAAATTAAATATTAGAATATCCCTATACTAAATATTATGATTCATCAATGAAATTAAGATATTACATTACAATATAAGATTTTTTATTTCTCAATATTTATCCAAACTCATAGATTAAAATATTAAAATTTAATCTTAAAAATAAAATCTTTACTTATAATATAATAAATCTCTCTATTCTATAGCTTATAATATCAAACTCCTTATTCCATGCTATTTACCCTAACTCCTTATGAGGTATACTGATGAAACATTAGTGTTAAAGTTGTTAATACAAGGATAAATCCTATTAAAACACCGACTACAACATAGTAGATTGGAACCCAATGTTAGATATAGAAGGGGTTTTGAAATGGTCCCCAAACCTTATACATTAGGAGAAGTCCTATAATACTTGGCCAAAAATCAACTTCACAAATATAAGAACACCTAAAAATACAACTCATGTACATCTAGCACCAAGCAAACCAGTACCATATTAAAAAAGGGTCTTTGAACCTTATACATTAAGAGAAATTCGACAATACTTGGCAAAAAATCAACATCACAAAGACAAGTACTATAAAACACAACTAATAGACATCCAACACCAAACAAACTAGTACCATATTTAAAAAGGGGTACAAATTAAAAAACAACACAACCAAAACCAACTAAAACATATACCCTGATACAAGTCGAAAGCACCACAATATGGTCACAATAGATAACCTCATTCCTCTTGAAATCCAATATTTTTGCAATGATATTTTGTATATATATAACATGACAAATTTTTTTCTAAATTTTTAGATTAAATATCTATGTTTTTAACAACATAAACTCCTATCATTTGATCAACATTAAGATATGAATTAAATATTAAAATATCCCTATACTAAATATTATGATTCTTCAATGAAATTGAGCGATTACATTACAATATAAGATTTCTTATTTCTTAATATTTATCAAAATCCATAAATTAAAATATTGAAATTTAATCCTAAAAACAAAATCTTTACTTATAATATAATAAATCTCTCTATTCTATAGCTTATACTAATCATATTTATAATTATTAATAATAACATATTAATGAGCAAAACTAAAAATGAATTAATGGTGCATGTGTTCTTCAAGCAAAAACTTCGGCCATGGAGAAAATTTATGTTGGTTTCAAACTAAAAAATGTCTACCAACCTTTATTTCTTAACTTCTAACAAATGTCCCTATAAATCACCTTTCTAATCATTCATAACAATGAAATCCCTTCCCAACATCATTAAATATTTATTGGTCTACAACCACCGCTTTACTTATCTTATCACATAGTTCTAACAATATGCTAACAATATTCAAATATTTATCTTTGTTACCTTTATTTTCCATGGCTCTATCTTCAGATATATAGTGCCATCTTGAGGAATCGATGCAAGACAGCCATTCTGGTTTCGAATATTAACATTTATTCTATACAACTCTCTTCCCTATTCTTCGTACTTTTTCAATATTTGGTTAAATTTTTTATTCATTCTCTATGTGCATTTATTGGATCTCTTTACTTTGGACTGATTTAGTTTCTTCAAGTCTAGTCTTTTCTCCATTCACAAAAGCATTTTCTCAACTCAATGATTCAATGTTTTTTCTGTGTTCTTCGTTCTCTTTTAACAACTCTATTTTTGGTCGCTAATTCTACCTATGGTGATTTGATATCTTTAATTTCTAGTGCTTTAAATGCAACTACTTCAAGAGTAGCTTTTTCACTACCAATAAAAGCATTATCTATGCACAAGGACTCAATCTCCTCTCTTTGCTTTTTCATTTTCTTTCAACAACTCGTTATGTTTTTCTTTGACTGTCATCATTGAATCAATCTATTTAATTTGCAGTAGTTCAATTACTTCAAGACGTACTTTTTTATTACCAAGTAAAACAATATTTGTACATAGTGACTCAATCTTTGTTCTTCCTTCTTCGTTTATTTCTAAAATTACTGTTTTTTCCTACAAAATCTGCCTAGAGAGATTGAATCTCTTTCTTTTGTTGTCGTTTAACTGCTTCAATACTCCATCCAAGAAAGTCTTCCGCTGAGGTAAGATAACATTTTGATCTATGCAATAACTCAATCTCCTTTTTCTGTTCTTCATTCTCTTTCAACATCTCAACATATTTCACTTCAAACTCTGTTACCTTTACTTTCATTGATTCGATCTCTTTGGTTTGCAACCTTTTTTCTTCTTCAAGACTAGCTTTTTCACTGGCAAGCACACCACTCTCTTCACGCAATGATTCAATATGATTTCTCTTGTCATTATTCTCTTTAGACAACTTACCATTGTCAGCTATAAAATCTACCTTGATGGATTCAATCTCTTTACTTTGCTTTAATTTCTTCAAGGCTAGCCTTTTCACTCACAAGTGAAAAATTCTCTCTACACAATGACTCAATCGTTTTTCTCTCTACACAATGACTCAATATTTTTCCTTTGTTCTTCATCATTTTTCTTTCTTCTTCATTGATTTTATATTCATTATCTTTTGTATTTTGTGTATAGATTGCAAACAACTATGCCACTATCATGTGTGAGAATTTTTAAGATATTATCCATTTTGTTTGAGCTAATAATCTAAGTGAATGCCATAAATGAGTTATGAAGACAATATTTCTTTCCATTTTAAGTAAACTATATCCATAGCTCATTAAAATTCCAAACTAAATATATCTTGAAAGAAAAATAATTATAAAATTTTAATCCAAAGTTTTTTTTGCCAAAAAAAATCAAGCTATTTCTCCCTCTAAATCATGGGTTGAATCCTTGATATAAGAAATAAAGATGCTCAAAAATATTATTTCATTGAATAATTTGAATTAAAACTTTTTTATTTAATTTATTTTTAAATGTTTAAAAATTCAACCTATATTTATTGAATTGATTGAATCCTGCATATTAACCTTTTGTTTTTAAGAATTATTATATTATATCATGTTCAATTGTCTCATTGGTAACAATTACTTATGATATATCATTTGTTACTTATATAAAAAATATTATAAATTCATTCTTCCTTTTGTTTCTGATTGATTAAATAACATTTTTATCAAGTAAAATATTTAACAACTTATTTAAATAATTAGATATTTTTATTATCTCATATTAGTAATTTTTTAATATTTTTTTAATTTATAAAAACATCAAAAATTAGATGGCTTCTTAAAATTATTTATTTCAATTTTCTTCATTTGTATTATTACAATTACACTTGTAAAAGTTTTAATTATATATATATATATATATATATATATATATATATATATATATATATATATATATATATATATATATATATATATATAGTGGATCAAAAGGTAAGTAAGATAAATAATGGAGAGATGCGAAGTTTGCTAAACTAAACTAAAATTTTAACACATCTTAAATGAAATTCAAGTACATACAATATTTACCTTTCCTAATATGTTGTTTCCATAGTTTTGGTTTACAAATGCACTTCTACATATATTATATGAAACCTCCTTGTGCATATCTTGATATCATATCTCTATATTTGTCGTCATGACTTACATTAAGGACTTGCATCTGACTTCAACCCAGTAACTTATTATTTTATGTTCATGACCACCACCCACCGTGCTTAAACTAGACACTTTGCAATAATAAACTTGTGAATAAGGTGAAGTGGACTACTAGTGATGTTTTCTACTCACAAACACTCATATTCAACTAATAGACCCATTTCAAGTTAACTTGAGCATCCTAATATGTATTTCCCATGCCTCTTCCTTTTTTTACCATATATGCACACCATATATATATATATATATATATATATATATATATATATATATATATATTTCACTACAACCGCTTTGCGAGGAGGGCACTCAGGTATGCATTCTCCACCCTATGATCAGGACTCACCCACGTCCACTGCGGCCATAGCCAAAGGATCCCATCAGTCTCCCCTGCAAGGCCACTCATCCCCTCACACATTGCCCGCAGCTAGTCTAGGTCCATCCCACGATTCTGGCCGGGACAAGTCCATTGAAGTCACTTCACCCACTCACGCAGCCGCTCCATTGATTCTTAGCAGAAGCGGAGGTATCGCTTCGACGCCGAGCCCCACCACCGAACCTCCTTGTGAAGCATCCCCCATACACTCCCTATATTTGTTCACTCCTTTGGCTGGTGACCCAGCTTTGTTTGAATCTGAGATGTCCTTGATCAAGGAACGCCCCCTCGTCGAGAAGTTGCTCCAAGCCCGGCAGAATACTGACAAAATCTTGAAGGAGGCAAGAAAGAAAAGAGGGCGAGCGACAGCTCAATTTGAAAAATGCGCTGTGTTTGATCTGAAAGCTGGGAAGATGCACAAGATAAAGAAGGTCCCTAAGGTGCAGAAACCTCTGGATGAAATGACTCCAGCGGACTATGATTACCAGGAAACACCTAAAGACCTGGTGCATCTAAATGTAGACAATGAATCGGCATCCATGCATGTCCGAATTGAGACCTTTAGGTCTCATGCAGTTATTGCCAACCAGCGTAAGATTGAGGCCGAGGCCATCAATGTTAAGCTAGAAGAAGATTTGGCGAGGATCCGCTCCAAGTTGGTAGATGCCGAGGAGCAGTGCAAGGCCATGAAAAAGGAAACACGCGCCCTAAAGCTGCAAGTTCTACAGCTCCAGAATACTGAAGAAAATCAGGTGCAGATACAGGCCGAAAATGATCTAAAGGCCAAATAGCTAGAATGTAGAGTTGCACAAATGTAGACCCAGCTGTACGAGAAGGAAGACCTGACGGTGTTTGACAGGAGCAGAATTAAGGAGATTCGCGCCCATTTGCTCAAGAATTTTAGGTCTCGGTGTTCCAGCGCCCTCACGATACTGACCTTTGTCACCGAAGCCCAGCTCGCTATTTTTGAAGGAGGGCCAATCATTGATGAAGTCACGCAGAAAGCCAGACATCGGCTCAAGTTAGCCTTCGACGTCTAGAATGCGAGATATCAGGACTTGCAGGTCACTGCAATGACTCGAACGGCTAGAGATTGGTCCACGACCCAGGCCACGGTTCACGCCTTTTTCTCCAAGGTGCAGAAAGCTCAGAAGGCGAGAAGGCTCCAAGAAATTTTTGAAAACGAGCAGCGCGCCTCGATGAATTATTTTTAGGACCTCTCCTCCTTGGGTTTCTCGAGTTTCATAGACGATGACGGGAACCTTCTGACTAAAGATGACCTCAAGCCAGTTTGGCTCCAATTCGAGGGTGATGTCTCAGAGATAGACGGATGGGCGGAGCCAATCTCGGAAGGGCAGATAACAGACTTCATCTTGAGATACTACAAGATGGTAGCATGTCTAAACGATTTATTCATCAGGGCCAAACATGCTGACACGGGCAAATTGATTAGTTTCACGTTTTGGTTAAGGCATTACAAGATCAAGAACCATTCCAAAAAGGTGCCTGGAATCATGTTCGAAGAACGATGAAGCGCATCCGTGATCGCCTCGAACCATCGCCACAGCCAGAAGCCACGCTAGAGGAAGAAGAAGAACAAAAACAAGAAGAGGAACAAGAAAAGGGACAGACCGCGAAGCGAGGTGCAGGGAAAATCAGTGACTCAGCAGCCCAATGGATCAGGGCTAAAGGTTTCTTTTGTCGAGGCGAGCTCGTCACCCCGCGAGCCACCAAGAATGTTGACACTTTTTGTCACATTATACAAGGGGTAGAAGAATAGTAGAATTTTGTATAATATTTCTTTGTTGAAAGTTTTTCTTTTATTTTAAGTTACAGTAATTTTGACCCTATCGCCCCTTTTATAAAGTGAAGAAGAAAGAGCTTTGCTACCAAACAAGCCAAGGAAAATAGCTTCGTCGAAAGAAAAGAAGGAGAATGTGAAAAGAGCTTCGGGCCTGAAACACTTCAAATCACTACTTCAGGCAAAAACCTTGCGAAGTAATACAAAGATAACGCTTCGCACCCAAAGCATTTTCAGCAGCCGCTTCGAGCGTAAGTTTTGCGAAGAAACATCCAAACAACTTCACCAAAGGAGGAGAGAATAATCCAAAATTAGCTAAGGTAAAGAAACTACTTTGGGCCCGAAGTATTTCCAACACCTACTTCGGCCAGTTTTCACCCGAAGTAGTATTGCCCGAAGCAAAATGACAATGCAACGAAAACAGAAGAAGTGCTTTGGGAGGATATTCCTCGAACCACAGTTTTGAGAAAGAATCAGGCCGAAACATTTTCCAGTCGAAGTAGTTTCGCCAGCAATGGACAAAATGCCCCATTTCAAATATGGAATTCACTCGGCACTCAACATCCCCGAAGTAGTTTCTATGAAGCATTACTTTGCGAAGAACAAATCAAGGAGAATCTACTTCGGCCTGAGGCTTTGGAGAGGCGAAGATGTAGCGAAGCACTTTTTGGGCCCACGTTCCAAGGCGAGCAGCTTCCCAAGGTGATCAAAGGACCCTTATAAATACCTCCTTTCTTGCTCGATAAGCCTGCTGACCATTTTTGGAAAATGAAAGGGATGTAACAGTCCTCGAAGTAAAACACGATGGGCATAACGATCACTCAAGAGCAGCATCTAGAGGCCAGGGACACTCGAGCGATGCATTAAATGAACATTTCCATGGTTGACCCAGTCGCAGTTTCCAATTTTGGAAATTGATTTGAAAGCTCAGTCGTAGCAGCCGTGAGGAGCCGAGTTCTCAGGGCCCGAGGGCGTACTCCGCCATTTTTGTAATAATGATTTAGAGGGTCGGGTCCTCTATAAAAACCTAGGCTTTGCAATGTAAAAAGGGGGGGGAATTTTTGCTAGAAAGCTATTGTAACTTGATGTCCTGCATTTAATACTAAAGACTTTTGTGCTCTATTTCTCTCTTTTATGCTGCCTTCTGTGCTTAATTATTTTGTCTTTTCTCGTTCACGTATTGAGACTCTGAATCCTGAATTCGGTGCACGATCGGGGACCGAACCCCTGAAATTCGCCCTGAAGGATACATAGGAGAGGAAAAACGTCTTGTCGCTTTCCTTTATGCTACCTGGTCGATTGAGGTTTCTGTTATTCCCTTATATCAATCCTTTATCAAACCACAACTAGGATTATCCTCCAAGTAGCATAACACCTAGAGAGTGTATGCATACTTCCCCATCCTTTATCATACTTGAACCTTCAATTAATTGGTTGACATGTTCTAATAATTGTATGTAATGGGGTTAGCGTACATATGCCTAGTATCTAGCTGATCTTCCTACTACTCGAGGTCACATAAAACCATGTTAATACCTTGATCTTAGACTTGATCAGTCATACCCATTATGAATCATGACCATTTATCCCATACCAAACATCATGGCTAAACTTAGCTAAGTCAAATAAACATAGAACTTATCACAGTACTACCCGAGAAACAACCTAGAGGTGGCGTCCCATACCGTCCCTTGTTACTATTTCTACTTAATCACTTTAAATGGGGTGTTTTGGTTGTAAGAATTAAGACCATTGGCTTTCGCTAGAAAATAACTATAAGGTAAAAATTTAAAAATTCAACTTATGTAAAGAAGATGTTGGCCATTTTACATTTTATCAATCATTCATGATTATACCATATTGGGCATCACTTTTTAATTAAAATAGACCGCCAAAGTATTAAGTATTTCTTGGAATAGTGGGTAGCCACCCAAAATAGAAAAGGTAGGCCTCCAAACTATTTGGGTACGATTATAAAATTATTATGAGAAGGAAAGGATAACATATTTGTAGACACATTTTTATGCTAGTATGAAGATTATATTATCTTATATGTTATATCATCAACACTTCCGTAGGGGAACAATTAGCTTAGGGAAGAGACAACTAAGAACTCAATTTTGAATTATTTAGATTCAACAATTAAATATAATTCCAACTCATACCCTATATACTTACGGGATGGAAAACACTAGATTTATCATGAACATATAGTCATCCTTGAAAATTTACAAGTTTGTGAATTCACATTATCAAAAATGCTTGCATAACCTATGGTTTGATATTTAGGGTTTATTAAAACTTATGAAAGGACCAAGGGCACTTTATTATGTAAAGGAATTAATAAGGACATTCATGCATTTATGGTAGAATGTGATACATGCCAATAGATGAAGGGAAAAATTATTTGCACTCCAAGTACACTTCAACATCTTCAAATCCTGACACATATATGGATGGATATTTTTATGTATTTCATTGAAGGACTACCAAAATATAGGGATAAGTATATCATTCTCATGGTAGTGGACTGTCTCATCAACTATGCTCATTTTTATTCCTTAGCTCACCCTTATATAACCTTTGTAGTTTCCCAAATCTTCTTAGAGTCCATATTTTGCCTTTATGGTATACCCAAATCTATCCTTTCTAATTGGGATCCTAATTTTACAAGTCATTTTTGATAGGAATTATTAAAATTATAGGGCATTCACCTTAAAATGCGTCTAATATAACACGCTCATACAAATGGTCAAATTGATAATAAGTGTTTGGAAACAAACCTGCATGGCTTTAAATCAGAACAACCTATCCAATGGGCTAAATGGTGGTGTGATACTTCATATCATATAATTACCAAGGTCACACCATTTGAAGTAGTATATGGAAACCCTCTATTGACACCACCCTCCTATAATCTAGGTAACTCTATAGTTCATCCACTAGATATCACTCTTCATAAACATGTAGCACTTTTTCAACAACTCAAGGAGAATTTGGAGATGGCTAAGAACCAAATGCATTAACAAGCAAATCAACATTGTATTTAGTGTATATTTGATGTAGGGGATATGTTATTTCTCTATTTTCAACTATATAAACAATCCTTGATACAACTTCGTGGATGCCAAAAAATTCTATAGCCCTTATCAAGTATTACAATGGATCAGTTTAGCCACCTACAAACTTTCGTTACTTCCCACATCCAAGACCCATCCATTATTTTCTATTTCTTCATTAAAAAAGGTCATTGACAACAAGGTATAGGCTCAATCAATATTACTTGAGATAGATGAAAAATGATCTATAATTTGAGAGCCCAAGCAAATTTTGGATCAATGTTTTTACATTCTTCATAATTGTACCAACCATTGATGTTTTTTTACAATGGAAGGAACTACAACTAGAAGATGCCACATGGAAGTCACTTCACTAGCCATAATAGTAGTTTCCTCAAGTCAAGCTTTGAAGACAAAGCTTTTTGAAAGGCAAGGACATGTTAGGACCCCATCCTAATATTATTATGTAATATTTTCATTTTAATATTAATCATTTAATATTGTAGTATTTATGTAGCACTTTAGATGCCTAGACATATGGGCCCATATAATGTAGTCATTATTAGAGATGTAATTGAAGCTTTAGTAGAAGTTTCTAGCTCATATCCCCATTTGCATGTGAAACTGGTCCTTGATCTTTAAGGTTAGAGTTGATAGGAGGGTTTAGAAAAGGAAAATGTATGGATTGAATGCATCAAGTATTTTCATATTGTATCGAATTTTTACATCTAAGGAGGTTTCCCCCTCGAAGAGACCCACGATTCTACATTATGATTCTCTTTTATTTAAAAAAGTTGTATTTCCATTTGTATTGCAATATTACTATCTGTGTTTCCATAAATATTGTTATCTATTGTAATATTTGTGTGAATATGCTTAATTTAATTGGAATATTCCTAATATACAGTCACAAAGGTATATTAAAGGCACTAATCTTGAGGTGAATCTTCTAGAAAGTGAAATTAGCATGCAGTGGTGCATTATGTTATTTTAAAATTTTTCTAAGCATGTTCAAGGCATAGTTTATACCATTTGGTGATATAATGTTTTGCTAAAGTTACCCCCACACATTTACTTTTACTAGGAATAATTGTTTCTCACCCTAAGTAAGTTAGGGATAAACTGTTATTATAAATAGGGGCTTAGGACCCTTGTTGTATTAATTTTTTGATCACAAGAATTAAGAGTTGCACTCTATGAAATCTAATTTGTGCTTTATACTCACAAGGTTGTAATAAATTGGCAAGTTCTTAGGCATTTCATCAATGGCATTACCTTTCTTTTCTTTACACCAATTAAAAATAACTAGATAGATAGACTTTATATGGTGTTGGCTTCCAATATTTTTATAGATTTCATTGAAGGACTACCAATATCTAGAGATAAGTCTATCATTCTCATGTTAGTGGATCTTCTTATCAAGTATGCTTATTCTTATTCCTTAGCTCACCCTTAAATAACCTTTGTAGTTGCCCAAATCTTCTTAGACTTCATATTTTACCATTATGGTATACCCAAATCTATTGTTTCTAACTGGGACCCTACTTTTACTAGTCACTTTTGATAGGAATTATTTAAATTATAGGGCATTCTCCTTAAAATGATTCTAACATACCATCCTCATACAAATGGTCAAATTGAGAATAATTATTTGGAAACATACCTTAGTGGATTTACATTAGAACATCCTATCCAATGGTCTAAATGGTGGCATGACACTTCATATCATATAATTAACAAGATCACCCCATTTGAAGTAGTATATGAACATGCTTTGTTGACACCTTTTTCCTACAATATAGGTAGTTCTAGAGTGCATGCGTTGAATAATACTCTTCATCAATATGTAGCACTTCTTCAAAAACTCAAGGAGAATTTGGATATGGCCTCGAACCAAATGCATCAACAAATGGATCAAGATGTAATTGAAGCTTTAGTAGAATTTTCTAGCTCATGTCCCCATTTGCATGTGAAACTAATCCTTGATCTTTAAGGTTAGAGTTGATAGGAGTGTTTAAAAAAGGAAAAGGTATGGATTGAATGCATCAAGTCTTTTTATATTGTATCAAATTTTTACATCTAAGGAGGTTTCCCCCTAGAAGAGAGCCACGATTCTACATTATGATTCTATTTTATTTAAAGAAGTTGTATTTCCATTTGTATTGCAATATTACTAGTTGTGTTTCCATTAATATTGTTATCTATTGTAATATTTGTGTGAATATGCTTAATTTAATTGGAAGGTTCCTAATAGAAAGTCACAAAGGTAGATTAAAGGCACTAATATTTAGGTGAATCTTCTAGAAAGTGACATTTAGCATGCAGTGGTGCATTATGTTATTTTAAAATTCTTCTAAGTATGTTCTAGGCATAGTTTATACCATTTGGTGATATAACATTTTTCTAAAGTTCACCCCAAATATTTACTTTTACTAGGAGTAATTGTTTCTCACCCTAAGTAAGTTAGGGATAAACTGTTATTATAAATAGGGGTTTAGGACCCTCATTGTATTCATTTTTTGACCATGAGAATTAAGAGTTGCACTCTATGAAATCTAATTTGTGCTTTATACTCACAAGGTTGTAATAAATTGGAAAGTTCTTAGGCATTTAATCAATGGTATTACCTTTATTTTCTTTACACCAATTAAAAATAACTAGATAGATAGAATTTATATGGTGTTGGCTTCCAATGTTTTTATGGGTTTCATTGAAGGACTACCAATATCTAGAGATAAGTCTATCATTCTCATGTTAGTGGATTTTCTTATCAAGTATGCTTATTCTTATTCCTTAGCTCACCCTTAAATAACCTTTGTAGTTGCCCAAATATTCTTAGACTCCATATTTTACCATTATGGTATACCCAAATCTATTGTTTCTAACTGGGACCCTACTTTTACCAGTCACTTTTGATAGGAATTATTTAAATTATAGGGCATTCTCCTTAAAATTATTCTAACATGCCATCCTCATACAAATGGTCAAATTGAGAATAATTACTTGGAAACATACCTTAGTGGATTTACATTAGAACATCCTATGCAATGGGCTAAATGGTGGTATGACACTTCATATCATATAATTAATAAGATCACCCCATTTGAAGCAGTATATGAACATGCTTTGTTGACACCTTTCTCCTACAATCTTGGTAGTTCTAGAGTGCATGCGTTGAATAACACTCTTCATCAATATGTAGCACTTCTTCAGAAACTCAAGGAGAATTTGGATATGGCCTAGAACCAAATACATAAATAAATGGATCAACGTTATATTGAGTGTGACTTTGATGTAGGGGATATGGTCTTTCTCTATTTGTAACCATAAAAATAATCTTCGATACAACTTCGTGGATGCCAAAAACTTGTAAAATTCTATAGCCCTTATCAAGTATTACAATGGATCAGTTTAGCCATCTACAAACTTGCCCTACTTCCCACCTCCAATATCCATCCATTATTTTATATTTCTTCAATGTAAAATATCATCGACAACAATGTACAAGCTCAATGAACATTACCTAAGCTAGATGAAGAAGGATCCATCATTCTAGAGCCCAAGCAAATTTTGGATCGATATTTTTACATTCTTCATAATCGTACCACCATTGATGTTTTTGTACAATGGAAAGGACTACAACTAGAAGATGTCACATGGAAGCCACTTCACTAGCTACAATAGTAGTTTTCTCAAGTCAAACTTTGAATACAAAGGTTTTTGAAAGGAAAGGATATGTTAAGACCCTATCCTAACATTATTATATAATGTCTCCATTTTAACATTATCATGTAATACATTATAACATGTATGTAGCACTTTGGACACCTAGACATATAGACCCATATAATATAGTCATTATTAAATATGTAATTGAAGCATTAGTAGATGTTTCTAGCTTAGGTCCCCACTTGCATGAGAAACCAATCCTTGAGCTTTAGGGTTAGAGTTGACAAGAGTGTTTAAATAATTAAAATATATGGACTGGATTTATCAAGTCTTTTCATATTGTATCTAAGTTTTATATCTAAGGAGGTTGCCCCCCTCAAAGAGACCCACGATTCTACATTGTGATTCTCTTTTGTTTAATAAAGATATTGTATTTCCATTTGTATTGTAATATTAAAATCTTTATTTCCATTAATCTTGTTATTTATTGCAATATTGTGTGGATGTACTTATTTTAATTGAAAGGTTCCTAGTAGACAGTCACAAAGGGAGATTAAAGGTACAAATATTGAGGTGAATCTTCTAGAAAGTGATATTTTAGCATGTAGTAGTGCATTAAGTCATTTAAAAATCTTCTAAGCCTATTTGAGGTATAGTTGAAAGCATGTACTATTTTGTGGTATAACTTTTTGTTAAAGTTACCCCCAAATCTTTACTTTTACTATGAGTAATTGTTTCTTACCCTAAGTAAGTTAGGGATAAAATCTTATTATAAATAAGGGCTTAGGACCCTCATTGTATTTATTTTTTGACTACAATAATTAAGAGTTGCACTCTATGAAATCCAATTTATGCTTTATACTCATAAGGAGATAAAATATTATTATAAATAGGGGTTTAGGACCCTCATTGTATTCATTTTTTAACTACAAGAATTAAGATTTGCACTCTATGAAATCCAATTTATGCTTTATACTCATAAGGTTGTAATAAATTGGCAAGTTCTTAGGTATTTCATCAATGACATTACCCTTCTATAAGTGCACGAGAGTTATGTCATGGTCCTTATAGACCATCTTGTCTTTTGATTATCAATTTCATAATCAAATGAATGAGTGGACATTAATATTATTTGACTTCTTATGTGTTTATTGATCCCAAACTTTCCTCACTATAGTATAAAAGTCACATTTGTTTAAATCTATCCTACTTGTAAACTTCCACTCAATTTTCTTTTATTTTTCATGCATTTTAGTTTTATGCAAATTAGTTTAGATTAATGTAATAGTTTTCTGCGAGAACAACAGAGAACCGACCTAAATCTAAAAGGTAGGAGAAACCATTGACAATCTTGTCCAACCTTATTAAAAATACAAAATCTTAATTAAAAGTCATGATAATTCTTTAAATCAACAAAGACTCAAATTTATTAATATTACAATGAACATGAAAATCAAATCAAAAATATTATTAATTTTAATGTGCATCACGTTAGTAGATTGAAAACGTCATCCTATTTACATAAAAGAAAAGGAAAGTAACACTTCTTATAAAAAAAACATTTTAAAAAATAATTCATTGTAACTTTATTTAAATATAATGATTTTTAATTCTAAGATGGGACTTCCAACATTTTTATTCTTTAAACCGATTAAAAATAACTAGATAGACTTTACAAGGCGCTGGCTTCCGCTTTAAAATAACCCTGCAGAACATAAATGTCTGCTTGGCGGGCTGAGGGCTGTCATACCTATATAAGGTAGGGGCTAATAGTTATTAATTGAGGGTCTATAAAAGCAAATGATTTACAAAGGCGAAACGAAAATACATAAGTGTGGCGTTGTAATCCTTAAGAGGGAGAAATATATGCAAGTGTCCAAAAAGGTATGTGATCTTTTGGTTTTTTTTTTGTGAGCATGGCAATATATTTTACACTGCTCCTTATCAATGCTAACTTTCTTCACATTTTAGATTCGCCATTTTCATATATTAGTTCTGTACATTTTTAGGTTAAAGACCAATATTTTTTATACGTAGTTTCCCCTTGTTTTGAAATATGATTCATCCAATCATTTGTAGTTTGAAGTTTTAATCATGGATGTTTGAAAGGAAATCGAGGGATGCTTGAGTATTTTGAAGATGGAATCTTTACATTGATCTTTTTTATTTTTCTTTCTTTTGATTTTCATGGTTTTTCTGGTTTGTAGGCATTCATCATGGCTGGAAAGGGAAAGCATGCAAAGAGCAACAAGAAAGGTGGAGCTGCAGCTACACAGGACACAAAAATGAGCGAGGACCAGAAGATATCCAATTTGCAGTTATTGAACACTAAATTGGTTCAAGAAATTAAATCGCAGAGGGATAAGGAAAATAAATTTAAAGAAGAAATTTCTGAAGTTCATGCGGCAACAGCAGCAACAATCTTAGAAAAGAACAACGTTGAAGCGGTCGTTTTACAGTTGAAAGAGCAAATTCAGATGACTCGTGATCAATGGGAGACAGTCAATCGATCTAAGGTTAGACAGATTGAGGAGTTGTCTAAAGAGAACGAGGACAAGAGAAGGGAGATTGAGTCATTGCGTGAAGAGAGTGGTGTGCTCGCCAATGAAAAATCCAGTCTTGAAGAAGAAAAAAGGCTCCGAACCAAAGAGATTGAATCCACGAAAGTAAAGGTAGCAGAGTTTGAAGCGAAATATGGTGAGATGTTGAAAGAGAATGAAGAACAGAAAAAGGAGATTGAGTCATTGCACAGAGAAAAAGGTTTTCTTGCCTCAGAGAAAGCCTTCCTTGAATGGAGTCTTGAACTACTGCAAATTAAAGAGATTGAGTTACTAAAGACTGCTGGAGAAAAATATAACGAGCTGTTGAAAGAGAATGAAAAACAACGAGAGGAGATTGAGTCCATGAAAGTAAAGGTAGCAGAGTTTGAAGCAAAATATGGTGAGATGTTGAAAGAGAATGAAGAACAGGGAAAGGAGATTGAGTCCTTTCGCAGAGAAAAAGGTTTTCTTGCATCAGAGAAAACCTTCCTTGGATGGAGTCTTGAAGCAGTTAAAGGACACCAAAAGAAAGAGATTCAATCTCTCCAGACAGAGTTTGTAGAAAAAAACAGCAAGTTGTGGAAAGAGAATGAAGAAGAGAGAAAGGAGATTGAGTCACTGTGTACAAAGATTGCTATGCTTGGTAATGAAAAAGCAAGTCTTCTCCTTCAAATTAAAGAGATCGAGTCACTAAAGACTGTTGAAGACAAACATATCGAGTTGTTGAAAGAGAATGAAAAACAAAGAGAGGAAATTGAATCCTTGTGTAGGGAGAATGCTTTGCTTGGGAGTGAAAAGTCTACTCTTGAAGCAGTTAAATCACTGGAAATTAAAGAGATCGAGTCACTAAAGACTGTTGAAGACAAACATATCGAGTTGTTGAAAGAGAATGAAAAACAAAGAGAGGAAATTGAATCCTTGTGTAGGGAGAATGCTTTGCTTGGGAGTGAAAAGTCTACTCTTGAAGCAGTTAAATCACTGGAAATTAAAGACATCAAATCAACACAAGCAGAATTAGCGGCCAAAAATAGAGAGAGCTGTTAAAAGAAAACGAAGAGCAGAGAAAAATCATTGAATCATTGTGTTGAGAAAATGCTTCTGTGAATGGAGAAAAAACTAGACTTGAAGAATCTAAAGCAGTCCAATGTAAAGAGATCCAATCAATGCACACACAGAATGAAGCCAAATTTACGAAGAACAGGGAAACCTAAAAATAGTTTCGCAGTTTATATATCCAAGCGTTCTCTTTAAATTGAGGTATTAAGCGATTCAGTTTGTGGAAAGTTTGGCGGTTTATATTTCCAAGAGTTTTTTTTTTAAGTTGAGGTATTCAGTGAATAAAGTCGTACGCAGTTTATAACTATTTTACAAGGTGTTTTAATATTTTAATTATAATTAAAAATAAAATATTTTGATATATTTTAGTTTAGAATTTCGTTATGCTTTAATGCTTCTTGTTTTAAGGTTCCACACTAAAAATAGTAGTCATAAACTATGGATACCTAAAAAAGTAGTCAATATGGATAAGTGTTTCAAGGAAAGATATGGATAAGTGTTACTTACCTAACAAGAAGAGCATACTAAATTTGGGTAGTTTGTTAAATTGGGTAGTTTGTTTTTATTCAATTTTTAGAAAGTGGAGTTTTGTTAACCTCTTGACTTAGTAATAATACTAAGTAAACCCAATGGGCTGTTCTCTTGACCTGTCAACTTAATCCAGCTGTTGAAAGGTACGAAGAACAGGGAAGAGAGCCAATGAAATACATAAAACATTTGAAGACCGTTCAGATAGTGTTAGAACTATGTGATGAGACAAGTAACGGGGCGGCTGTAGACCAATCAAAGTTGGGAAGGAGTTTCATTGTTATGAATGTAACGGGGTGGCTGTAGATCAATCAGTATTCAATGATGTTGGGAAGGAATTTCATTGTTATGAATGATTAGAGTGATTTTTAGGGCCAATTGTTAGAAGTTAAGAAATAAAGGTTGTAGACATTTTTCTAGTTTTAAACCAAGAAAAATTTTCTCCATGGCCGATGTTTTTGCTTGAACTCATGCACCGCTAATTTATTTTAATTTTTTATTAATATGTTAAAAATGAAACATTATTATCAATTCTAAATATGATTAGTATTTCAATTTGTAACTATTTCCTTGTTCGTGCAATATAAGTACTCGAGTATTTTAAGGAGTTTATAGCATGAAGTCTGTGTTTATTTTTATGAGTTTTATGTTTTTTTAAAGGTTAAATGAGATTGAAATGGATTTTTTTACTTTATTTTATGATTATATTATTATGGTAATTTGACAATATAATTGGTTACTATAGATATGTTGTTGGATAAGATTTGAACTTGAATTTAAAATTAAATGTTTATGTTTTTTATTGAAACCAATAATAATATTCAATAAAAATTAAAAGAGGTTACAATAAGAAGGAAGTTGGAAAAATCGTAGCTTGGGGTGTAAGGTCATCCAAACAATTAACATCAGCCTCTAAAAGGGTGAATAAACAGAATAATTAAACACAGGGAGCCACTCCAAGAGGAGACTGAACCTTATTGTGGGAACATAAAGAACAACCTAATGTTGGATAATGTCATCCCCTCAACCTGCTACACTGAGGCCTCAAAGAAACAAAGGGATCTTAAGGAAGAGGGAGGTTAGGCGAAGCCACATTGATAGTACACAGAGCCTCATACCAAAACCTAACAAGATTTATCAAATGCACCAAATCATAAGTCAACTTGGAAGCCTGTGAATAGAGCTGAATAGTAACAACATAAAATATTGTCATCTTTTCATGCAAATAAAACTGACTAGATATTGAATTTTTTGAATAGATAGCAAAATTCCTAGCTTTCCAATGTTGAAGCAAAATAATAGTACAAAAGAAATTCCACAGAGCAGCAATATAGGCAGGCCAACATTTGTTATCTCCAAAAAAGATCATTTGCCATTTAAAAAAATCAGGATTAAAGGGCTTGAAAAATGAGTAAATCCAATACCAAGCAGACTAAGTATGAGGGGAGAACTAAAATAAATGTTTGAAATTCTCAAAATGACCACAAGCTGGACAATTAGGATTAGAAATACCAACCCTACTAAGTCTCTCCCATAAGAATCCCTTGATAAATAAGAGACCAAAGACTGCTAGATATGGTTCAGATGAGCAATCCATGTACAAGAGGTAGAGGGAGTCTGCCATCTCTTATTAATTTTTTCAACACCAGGAAAAATAGGACTAAGAAGTTGATAAAGCAAGGAAGAATACTAGTTATTAAAAGGGGAATCCAGATTCTAGCGTCAATCCCTCCTCTAGGCACTTGGGGGTTGAAGGTCGAGCTTATGAAGAATGATATCAAGTATGAGTTCATGAATCTTAAGAATAGAAGGAGATCTGAATTTTGAATATTAAATTTATGTTTGAGATCAGGCCAAGGAATCCAGTCTAAGAAAATTAAATTTTATTAGTTGTAAGTAATGATATGATATTATTGATCATAATGCCTACTATATACAAATATTAAGGCTGAAGATAGCCTTTAGATAAAACTCAATAAATCCCGCTAACTACTACCCAAATAATATCTAACAAATAATAGAAAGAAATGTCGGTAAACTACTAACCTAGGTAGAAAGTAAATATGATAAACTAATCTACCCTAGTAACCAAATGAGGTAATAATAAAGTTACCATAGAATAGTAACTCTAACATCCCCCCTTATTACATTATTTGGGTAATAATATAATTATCCCAATACAATGAAGAAGAAGAGAAATGAAAGAATGTTGGCTCATGCTTTGTCTTTAGCTCTGGCTCTAGCTTATGGCTTTGGATCTAGCTCTAAGTGTACCTCTGGGTCTATCTTTGGATTTGCCTTTGAATCTGCCTCTGGATAAGTGCCTCTAGATCTGCCTGTAGATCTACCTCTGGAAATTTTCTCTGAGTCTGTCTTTAGGTCTATATCTAGGTCATTATCTCTGGGACTGCCACTCGGTCTACCATTGTATTTGACTCAGGTGTTAGCATACTATTAACGTATTTTGTCTGTATTACGTTATTAAGCCACTGTTACAACGTCTGTAACAGATCAGTTACGTCGGAGTGTTATTCTCGGCCTTTTGTAATCTTATTTAAACATTCCTGCAATAATACATTTTGTTCGTTGAATCTATCATGGTATCAGAGCCAGCTATGGAAATTATGTGCAGGGAGGCGTGAGAAGCTGTTTGGAGGCGGAAGCTGTCTAGAGGCGGAAGTTTTTTTTTTAATTATTTCGCGACGTGATTTTTGAAATCACGGCATAGCGTGATTAATTTAAAAAAAAAAAAAAAAAAAACAGACGAGCAATCACTAGCGCGCGAGCGCTACGTAGACACGAGCAGCGAGCCCGCGGTCCATAGGCCACGACGCGCCCACGCACGACAGAGCGCAGGCCGCGAGCCCGCGCTCCGCAGGCCGCGACGCGCCCACACGCGTCGCGTAGGGGACTGTCGCGACAAGCGCACGACAGGACTGTCGCGACAGTGCGCGCGCAGCCCTACCGACCCGGACCCGCACGAGATTTTTAAATTCCCGCCCGCGCGGGAATTGGGAGACTATAAACCCCCCCCCACCGTGGACATCCGCGTTGCGCAGACGCGTCCAGGAGGGACGTGCGCGCAGGTGGCAGGGAAGAAGGGCGGACAGAAATTTGCCGTTGTGTTTTTTTTTTCAGACGGCCCAGGCCACCCGCATTTTTTTTTCAAAAAAAAGAAAAGAAAAGAAAAGAAAAACTGAAAATTTTTCGAAGTGGCGGGAGCCGCAGAGCAGCAGCGCGTGAGGCCGAAGAGGAGGACCATTTGGGTTGAAAAAGGAGGTGGCTCACTGATCCTCTCGGATCAGCCCACTGGCTCACGTGGTCGTGAACCGTGCGGTAAGGCTCAGGGAGCCTGCAGGTCGGGGGTTCAAAACCTGCCGACTCCCCCCAAAGGTATGTATAATTTTTTTTTCAAAGTGTTTTTTTTAATTATTATTTTTTCAATTAAAATTTAATATAGTTTAAAACTTTATAAATTAAAATTTTAATTTTAATTTTTTTTTTTTTAAGTTTTAAAACTATAGAAATTAAAATTATTTATTTTAATTTTAAATTTATAATAATTATTAAAATGCTTTGTTAAAGAAAGCCTTTTTTTAAGGGGGGATATTTTTTCAAAAATCAAAGGGGGATAGTGAGTAATTTTTCGAAAAATAGCAATTTGGCATTGTAAAAGGTGCATTTTCGGCTGTGACCGACACCTTGTGGGTTATTCTTGTGGGCATTTTTTTTGTTGTATGTTGCATATTTCATTTTTGCACTATAACATTAAAAATTAAAATCAAACACTCCCTAAGTCCCCGGAATAATTAAAACCCATCCGTGCAATTTATTGCCTTTGCGGCGTCGGTATTTGCGATACCTCCGGCCGGCACTTACGAGGTAAAGCTATTGTGATTTGGCTCTTGTATCCGCCGCCTAATATAGCTGCTATAACGACGTCTGAGCTTGTTCTCTATAAATCATCGGGGAGGAATAAGTACGCCTTTTTTGCATTTTTTACTCCATCCACTACCCTTTATCGCACTTGTGTTTAGGCATAAATCCTGACGAAGTATTCTTCATAGTGTTTAGGGGAAGTTACGCCCCACGCATGAGAAGAATCTTCTATGGTAGGTGCCATAAACAAGGCGATTCCCTTTCAGTACTGCTTATGTTCCACGTATCGTATGATCTCTAAAATTCACCTATAGTCTCCCTCACGTAAGGGTGGGTGATTTTTTGTTGATCTTTCTAAATACCTATAGTTTCCCTCACGTAAGGGTGGGTATTTTGTACGGTATATTGGCCTAGCAAAAGGTATATTGAAAGGGGGACCAATTGGTGATATAAGGAACCTTCACTATGGCCGCTGTTGCAAAATTAATGACTGATCCGCATCAATTATTGAAAGGTCCAAATTATACACCATGGAAACATAATATGAAGGCAATTCTCCAAATGGAAGATTTGTGGGATATTGTTACTGGAGTAGCAACCAGGCCTTCACCAATAGCAGGATCCACAGGTCCTTCGACAGATCCAGATAGCTTTTGACAAGAAAGACAGTAGAGCAAAGGTGCTCATTTTGTTTGTTGTTTCAGATGAAGTGCAACCTCATATAGCTGACAAAGAAAGTGGTAAAGAGGCATGGGATGCCCTTAGAACCATCTATGAGGGGAAGAATGAATCCACCATTCTTCATCTTCAACAACAACTTCATAACCTGAGTTTGAGGCAGGGTGAAACAGTTGAACTCTTTCTATGCAGAGTGTCTGAGTTGAAAGAGAAATTGAGTTCTCTGGGAGATACTTTGGACGAAAAGCTTCTCATTTCACTTGTGATGAGAGCTTTACCTTCTTCATTTGATATGTTGATAACCTCCATCCAGGTGTCTCAACGACAAATTACCTACATCGAGTTGGTCAATTTGCTTCAACAACAGGAGGCACGCCAACTTCACAAGGATGATTCTTTCAATACAGCCCTATACACCAATAGGCGGGGGTTCTAGGAAGAAAGGTAATGGGCAAAAAGGAGGCAACTTTCGAGAAAGGAGGAAATTCTCAACAGGATACGAAAGGAAAAGGCAAACAACCTCAACATAAGAAGAGGTGGTGCAAGATCCGTGAGAAAGACAACCATGACACCAACGGGTGTTGGCATAAGAACAAGCAGAAAGGCCAAAACAAACCACAAAATAAAAACAAGCAACCCCAGGAGAATGTTGTTGTTGAAGAATCTGACTCAGATTCTAAATGGGCACACAAGGTGCTCATGAATACCACAAATTCCACACAGAGGGATCCTATTTGGTATTTCGATTCTGGAGCTAGCAAACATATGACTAGAGACAGATCATGGTTTGAATCATTTGTGGCCAAAGAGGGCAAACCTATCACCATTGCTGATGATAAAACCTACAGGGTTCAGGGAGAGGGTACAGTTTCAGTCACTCTTCCTGATGGCAAGTGTCAGATTGACAAAGTTCTCTATGTTCCAGGATTGGCTAACAATTTGTTGTCAGTGACACAAATCCTGGATAGAAATATGGTTGTCAACTTTCGTGTTGAGAATGGAAAGAAGTGTTGTACCATTACCAGGAAGGGTAAGCAATTGCAACGACTTCATATAAGCACGACTTATTTGCACTAGATGCTATCTCTACTCCACATGTTGCCATGACTGTCTCTACCAAGGAGGCAACTTCCCTATGGCACAAGAGATATGGGCATCTTAGTTCTAGCTACTTACTTGAGCTCAGCAAGTATGAGATGGTAAAGGGTCTTCCTTCCCTTTCTGCCACATTGCCAGTGTGCTCTGACTGCTTAGCAGGAAAGCAGCATAGAGTACCATTTGAGAAGAGCTCTACAAGAGCAAGAAAACCTCTGGAGTTAATTCACATCGATCTATGTGGTCCTTTCACACCCAACAGTGTTGGAGGGAAGAGGTATTTTTAGTTATTCGTATATGACTACTCACGAAAGATGTGGGTTTTCTTTCTCCAACTAAAATCTGAAGCTTTCGCATTCTTCCAGCAGTTCAAGAAATCCGTTGAGAAGGAGTCAGGAGCTTCTATTAAAACTCTTCACTCAGATCGAGGGGGAGAGTTTACCTCTAATGAATTTTCTACATTCCTAGATAAGCATGGGATCAAGAGACAGCTAACAATTGCCTATACTCCTCAGTAAAATGGAGTTGCTGAGAGAAGGAACCGTTCTATCATGGAAATGGTTCATTGTATGCTCACAGGAGCTACTCTTGGGCAACAATATTGGGCAGAAGCTGTCACCACTGTAGTGTATTTGTTGAATAGGGCACCCACAAAGGCCCTAAAAGGAATGACTCCACAAGAAGCATGGAGTGGTCAAAAACCCTCCATATCTCATCTACGTATTTTTGGATGTCAAGCTTTCATGCACATACCGAAAGAGAAAAGGAAGAAGCTAGATGAGAAAACACTAAGATGTATTTTTCTTGGTTATTACGAGCACTCTAAAGGATATCGGTTGATAGATCCTTTGACCAAGAAAATTCATATCAACAGAGATGTTGTCTTTGATGAAGCTTTCACATCACAGAGCACATCTAAAGTACACCAAGATATTGTGGAACCTAAGGAAGAGAAGATTCCTTCGTCAACAGAGACAGGAGGTCCTTCTACATCTTCTTCACCACCATCGAAGAAGAATCCTAAATGGTGTACAAATACAATCAGAGATGCAAATTTATCCACTCCTCCCAATTTGAATTTGGATAGACCTCGTACACGTAGTATGGCTCAAAAGGAAAGAGAAGCCAAAGAAACTGGTGAGGTTGATGATCTTTGTCAATCTTTTGAGGAAATTTCTATGACTCCAAGTACAAAAGTTGAGGATATGGATATTGATGATGACAGGGCATTCATGTCTACCATAGATAGTCTTGAACCTGCATCAGTGCAAGATGCTCTTAGTGAGCCTCAGTGGAAGGCCGCTATGGATACAAAGTATGAGTCTCTGATGAAAAATAAAACTTGGAAGCTTGTTGATCTGCCGCATGGAAAGAAACCTATTGGCTGCAAATGGGTATACAAAGTCAAGTACAAGGCAGATGGAAAAATTGATAAGCATAAGGCCCGGCTTGTTGCAAAGGGCTATGCTCAAAAGGAAGGCATCGACTATGAGGAAACTTTTGCACCTACTGCTCGGATGACCACAATTCGGGTTATGTGTGCTATGGCAGCACAATATGGGTGGAAATTTCACCAAATGGATGTCAAAAGTGCCTTTCTAAATGGTGATCTCCAAGAAGAAGTCTATATGACTCAGCCTGAAGGATTTGAAGTGGAAGGCCAACAGCGAGAAGGTTTGCAAATTGGTCAAATCCTTGTATGGTCCGAAACAAGCTCCTCGAGCTTGGTATATAAAAATGGACAATCACCTTATGCGGCATGGATTTAAGAGATGTCCGTCAGATGCAAACCTCTATTTCAAGAAACAGGGTTCTGAGATAGTGTTGCTTGTACTCTATGTGGATGATCTGCTCATTACAGGGAGTTCAAAAACTATGATCTCTACTGTCAAAAGAAACTTGTGCAAATATTTTGAGATGACAGATCTCGGACTTCTCCATTACTGTCTTGGTCTGGAATTCATCTAGAAGGAGCACTCCATCAAAGTGTCTCAGAAAAAATATGCCAAGACATTGCTCGATAAATATCGCATGACTGACTGCAAGCCAATGGCAACTCCAATGGAGAATGGACTTCAGTTATCGCGATATGATGACTCACCTCAGGTAGATGGTACTCTCTATCGACAGTTGATTGGGATTCTCATATATCTGACCAATACTAGGCCAGATCTCGTATTTGCTGTCAACTATCTTTCGAGGTTCATGCAGGAGCCTAAGACCACTCATTGGAAAGCAGCAAAACATGTTTTTCACTATGTCCATGGTACTATGTAATATGGCCTAGAATACAAGAGGAACAACAAATTCTTCTTGCAAGGATACACGGACTCCGACTATGTCGGATCATTTGATGATCGCAAGTCAACTTCTGGATACATTTTTCATCTGGGATCCGGTCCTGTCTCTTGGCACAACAAGAAGCAATAGGTGGTTGCTATTTCATCAACAGAGGCAGAATATCGCACCGCACATGAAGCTGTGTGTGAAGTGATATGGTTACGTCTCATTCTGATAAGTATGGGCCATCCATCAAAATCTCCAATACACTTGTTTTGCGACAATCAGGGTGTTCTGAACCTCGTCAAGAATCCAGTCCATCATGAAAGAAAAAAGCACATTGACACACAATGTCATTTCATTTGAGATGAAGTTCCAAAGCACCGAATTCAGCTTCGACACATTCCCACAGATGCTCAAGTTGCAGACATTTTCACTAAGGCACTTCGACGTGTCAAATTTGAATTGTTTCGTAGCTCACTTTGTATTGCAAAATAATGTAAGGGGATGTTAGTATAGCTATTAGTTATTACATTACCCAAATAATGTAATAAAGGGGGATGTTAGTGTACTATTAACGTATTTTGTCTGTATTACGTTATTAAGCCACTGTTACAACGTCTGTAACAGATCAGTTATGCCGGAGTGTTATTCTCGGCCTTTTGTAATCGTATTTAAACATTCCTGCAATAATACATTTTGTTCGTTGAATCTATCATCAGGGTCTACCATAGGTTTTAACTTTTTGGTAGAAGCCATACAATATTTCTTTCATCATGGTCCATTGTGTGAGATCTCTCCATCCACGATCTATATGAACCTTGTTGGCCATTTTCACTTTGTACCAACAACTGGAAGAAGAGTGATTTGTACATCCACATGAAACATAAGGATGTAATTTCCAACATCTAACTACAACATGTACTTGTCTTTCCACAATGACTGCAACAATACTTTTTAGGATTTGTAGGAGATTTATGTTTTACAAACATGGTATTACTAGTACTTGCATGTCCAATATAGCCAAGGCCTTCATTCTTTGCCCTGATATCTAGAATTATTAGAGTTTTAATGCCTTGTTCCTATTTACCTAATCTCTTACCATTGAATCCCAATTTCTTCATCATTTTGGATCCAAATCCTTTGGTGTGTTTTTCAAAACACCCAATTTTATCATCTTCATAAATGTGTTTAACAATATGGCATTTGTCACTATTTATGAGATTATGGAGCTCTTTTCGAGGAGGTTTAGTTGTTAAGTCACTAGTATCACAAGAAAAATCTACCACTGAAATGAGATCACCTGTGCTACAATTGTTATCTACCATTGAAGATATAAGGTCGCTTGTATCACAATAAGCATTTGCCACAATGGGTTGAAGGTCACTCGTGTCACAACAAGCATTCACCATAGTGGGTTGAAGGTCACTTGTGTCACAACAAGCATCGACCATTAGGACCTCTTTTTCCTCATTTATTTCCATTTTCACTTTACGTTGGGCAAGGTCAAGAGCAACCAATGACATGTATATGCCCCTTATAACACCAATAGGAAATCTAGAACCATTTATATGAAGTTTTATAGAAGACTCAGAATCTTCAAGTAGAGCAACTAAACCATTGTTTAGTGTGAGAAATGTGCCATTCTCATAAAAATCGGGTCCATCAATCTCAGGTGGAAAATAAGGATCTTTAACTGATTTAGCAACATCAGTTTGTTTTGGGGCTAAATTTTTCTTTGATCTGCCCATTTCTAAGGTGTCGATCCCTACGAAAAGTGCACCTTTTTACAAGAATTTTTGCAAAATAATGTGACTAATGTGTTGGTCACTACTGCAAATGCACCCTTATAAGTCTTCCCCCCTTGTTTTTGCAAAATTATATCTCCCCTGTGTGCAAAAATAGGAGATGGTGGAGAGAAAAAAATTTATCTCCCCTTGTGTTACAAATTTTACCTCTTAGGCATTTGCTGAAGGGATCCCCCTTAGTGCAAATAAATGCAACAATGAAGCCTCAAAAGTCTCCTACAAAAGGTGTCTTGAAGGCAAAATGGCACAATATCCCCCCTTATTTAATTTTATTGCAAAAAAAATAAATTTAATCAAAAATATTTAATTAATAATAACATAATTTGTTAAAAAATCAATAAAATTGATTTTAAACAAAAAATAATATGAAATTATTAATAAATTTTGAAAAATTTAATAAAGTGTTGCAATAAAAAAATAATTTTTACTTGGTTCACGAAGTTTTTAAATCCCGACCTTCCAATAGGGAGCGTCTTGGCTGCTGACGTGAACCACTTGAGCTAGCTCAATGAATACAAAAGGAAGACAATTCCTTCTTATCCACTAGCCTGTGAAAGAAAGTGGCACACTTGTCGGGGTAGTGCTACCTCTATATGGATGGAACACTTGTCGAGGTGATACTGCCTCGCTTATGGATTCTTTTTGCAGGATTTACTGATGCACTAAAAATTTGAAAACATCTCCTCTTGTAAGAGTGATCAAAAAACTTAGTTTTTTGTTATCCTCTCGAAGCTGCGATCTGCCTAAGACTCCGTTCGCAAAACCATGACTTCGTGTTGTCTTAGTTTTTGTTAGGCTATACGCTTCATAGTGGATTGTACTCACACTCCTGCTTAGCAAGGTTTGATCTTGATCATATCACTTCTATATCACCTCGTTAGCTTCACTCCAGATCCGTGTGCAAAGAAAATTGTTTGGTGTTGTGAGTTTGTGAATGTCTTCTCGTGTGCATAATGATAGAAACTCCTCCTGCACAAATTTAGTTTCCTTTCACCACAAGACCGGATTTGTCCTAGTTGCAAGTTCACCGGCTATCTCTCTCGGAGTGACGTCAAATCCTACACTATAGATACCGACAAGATCTGTTGTTTTACCCAATCTCAAAGATGTTTGCACTCACTCTAAACCATCAATGAAGATATTAACGTTGGTCCCCATGAGTTGCGATCACTATTCGTCTCCTATTCGTCTCCTTGTGATGAAGGCTATTGAGTAGGGAAATCTAGCTTCAGGTGGTATAAAACACGGGAGAATTGGCCGACACATGGCCTCATCCTCCTCTCGTAGAAAACATACAGAACACGTCTGTGGTTGGGGATCATCGATCTCGATGTGGTGGCACTGTGTAAAACTGGTGGTGCAAGATTTTGAGTCGTCTATAAATTTATAGAAAAGTCACTGCAAAATATCTTGGCTACTCTAGATCTACCCACCTTTAATTCGTGTCGATGTGCCTTTCAAAGCTGATCATAGCAATTTGGAATGTGGAAATTGATTTCGGCTCCCTTCTGATACACGAACAATGTCGTTCACTTTTCAATCTACAAGCGATCAATTCGAAAAACTACAGATTTTTATCCCACATGGGGAATACAATGAGAGAGAGAATGGTTTAAAAGCAAGAATGCTCACATAAGCATTTAATTGCCTTCAGGCAATCTCTCCCTTGTTTGAGGTTTTGCAACATCCTCCAACATTGAGTTACCACTTGTGTATCATGCCTTTGTCACGTAGAGCCTTAAGCACTGTGTCCTCTGGTCCAGGCTGCATATCATCCTTCTAGGTCTAGGTCGACTATGTTCCACTTGGTTATGTACGTCACATTTGTCCACGTAGGAATCATGCATTTAGGCCAGGTCTGTCATTCTCTTAGGGTCAGGTCTACATTGGCTCCTTGTCGTCCTAGGACTAGATGCCTATCCCACGCTACACTGGATCCTTCAGTAGGAGTCTAGCCCAAGTCTATCCCATTCGCACAGGTCTCGTTAGTCTATTGGTTGTTCGCAGGATCTGTGTTTAGTCCCGTCAACCTTATGGTTGTTAGTGGGATCTGTATTCGTCGGGGCATATTTGACTATGTCCAGACTTCGTTGTTGTTGTCAACCCAGAAATCTAGACCATTCTGGAATCACATCAAGAAATGTGCCAAGGTGCTCACACTAGTTAACCTCAACAATCGTGCTCGGTTCAACCTCTCTAACTACACAAGATGAGCTGATAGAAATGACTCTGATACCATATTAGCGGTAAGTAATGCTATGATTATTGATCATAATGTATGTTATATACAAATATTAAGGCTAAATATTGCCTTTAGATGAAACTCAATAAATCTCGCTAACTACTAACCAAATAATATCTAACAAATAATATATGCCGATAGAAATAAATGTCAATAAACTACTAATCTAGGTAGAAAGTAAAAATAAACTAATCTACCCTAGTAACCAAATGAGGTAATAATCAAGTTACCATAGAATATTAACTCTAACAGATTTTGGGGTTGTACTCGAGTTCCCCACTCTTCACAAATCATAAATCTATTCTTTAGGACATATTTTTTTACAAATAGATTCAATTCTAATATCAATTGAGTTGCTATAGGTAAAAATATGCATCATTTTACATCAATTTTTTTAATTTTAGATTTTTATTTCCTAGAACTTTTTCAATTTTCTATGTGAATACAAATATTCTAGAGTTCAACATCCTTCTTAATATTTTTCTATAATAGCTTTCACAATACAAAAACTTCACCTCTACTATATATGTATTGCATCTTAGTAAAGCAATATTTCCAAGAATTATTTTTACTATCTTTGACTCTCTTTGTATAATATCCAAATTGCTTTCCTCTATGAGCTAAGTTTGCATTCGTAAGAACTCTTAAACCGATACCTACCCTAGCTTTATCATCACACACCTTGTTCCATTTTGCCAAAGGAAATTTCCTTTTATCATGTAATCCTCACCATAAAAATGACAACATAATATAAATTAAGCTTTTTTTTATTGATTTTTGCATAGTATACAAGGACATAGAATATGTTTGAATGGTTTGTAAGACTGATTTAATTAGATTTACTCTTTGTGCTAAAATGATAGACATCTACCTTTTCATACTGGTAGTTTATTCTAAACTTTACATAAATTTCATAATTTCATCCTCATTCTCCCCTCAACTAAGAGCATCCCTAGATAAGTTGTTGAAAATTTTGCCTTTTCCATTTGAAGTAACCTATATATCCCTACTTTTATTTTAGTTGGGGTGTTTAGAAAGTAAATTTTGGATATTGTCCTATTAACCTTTTCCCCTAATGCTATTTCATGTTCCTTTAATAAGTTATTCATCACTTTGGCCTCGTTTATCCTTTCCTTGCCAAAATGGTTATATCATCTATAAACTATTAACGGGTGATGTTGTTGATGTTATTACTAGCCTTAAGTCCACTTATAAGCCCATATTTATAAGCCTTCTTCAAGTTCCTACCCAAAACCTCTTCCATAGCCTTAAGTCCACTTATAAGCCCATCTTTGTAAGCCTTCTTGAACTTCCTATCCAAAACCTAATGTGCAAGAGAAATACATGCTAGCATGCTATCCAACCAAAGAAATATATTCTATAACACCATTTAGCTAGAGTAAGACATGCTATAGAGCCATCCAACTAGAGGAAGTCTTGCTACAATGTCATCTAGCTAGAGGAATACATGCTAAAGTACCATCCATCCTAAGAAATATTTTCTGGAGTATCATCCAACCTAAGAAAGACATACTATAGTATCATCTAGCTAGAATAATATGAGTTAGGGTGCTATCTAGTTAGGGTGCATGAATAAAGGTATGTTTTACAAGCCAGAATACTTGAACCAAAGGGTAATTCAAGTCTAATTCAGAGCACCTAAACCATAGCACAATTCCATTTAATTTCAAGCTGAAACACCTAAACCAAAGAGGCATTCCATTCATGTTTGAGTTGAAGCACCTAATTAGAGCACTATTTAGTTCACATCCTAACAAAAACCTAATCCAAAGAACAATTTCATTTAAGTCCAAACCAAAGTGGTTGTGTGAGGTGACTTATTCAATCTAGAGCACCTAGTGCATCAATCCCCATGTAATTCAAATTTTAACTAGAGGAAGTTAAATAGAATAGTACCTATATTTTTAAGTTTGGATACCCATTCATACAAGAACAAGAGTGTACTTTGTATAAAATCTAAAATGTAAGTGACTATCTAGAGTTTACCCATATTATGTTTGAAGATAGTGATTTTGAGTAATGTACCTTTAATCATTGTAAAATTTACATGTTGTAAAATACCTTACATTGTTATATTTATGTCTTTACTTACATTTAAAAGTACTAAGGAGATTATTTTGTGTTAGAAAGTTACCTCTTTATACGAATTTTCTTTTTATAGTTGAAAACATTAAAGCTAAATTAGCATTTAAAAAGTGAGCTACTTATGATTAAATAGAATATGTAATGCCCCTCCCCAAAATATTTTTCATGATGTTGCTATTTGTATATGTTGAGTAATTCTTCAAAAATTTTATGCTATATCATTCTTGGACATGGTGTTGTTGATGGTCTCTGTTTTGCAGGTTTAGATGCTGGAAAAATAAAATGGAAAATCATGGTGATGTGAATCATCACTGTAGTGAGGTATTCGATTTGATACGGATGGAAAAATGCCTAGCAACAAAACACTCACCAATGGCTCATAGGTACATGGAAGCCCATATAACTACATTCATATAGGTGCATGTATCCTTTATGAGTATATATTTTGTGTTGTGAATGTATGTTGAAAATAAATATACCTTTTATTTTGTAATAAATGAATGCTTACATTCAAAACTCTTCAATGGTGATGAAAATGCTAAGAAACCATGGGGGCTATTCTTGTTGGCAAATGATAACACTCTATTAGTATTGAATTGTCTATATAGGAATAATGGTTAGAGAAATAACCATGTATAATGATTTACTTATTAATTTATCTAATTTTAAATTTTAAAATATTAGAAATAATAATAATAATAATATAAATAATAATAAATATATAATAAGAAGGATTTTGTATTTATAAAATAATAATAATAAAGGAAAATGAAAGTTTTAATTTAACTTGCATATTAATACTACCATCTTTCCAATAAAGCTATGGAGAAGCTAGCTGGATGCATGGTTGCCCACCTGTCTAATTGTCCCTCTTCCATATTCATGTTAAAAGGAGGAATGTGGGTAAGGGAGAACGGTGTGTGTGGAAGAAGAAGATAAAAGAAAAAGAAAAAGAAATTGTCATTAGGAAGAACAAGAGGAAAGTGTTGTTACCATATAGATTAGCTCCTTTCATGCTACTTTGATTAAGATTGATATTGTTTGTTTGATTTGTCTAGATGAACATAGTTGTTTTTTTTTTTTAAATGAATTTGAATATATATAATAGTATTGCTTGCTATGAATAGATTAAGACTCTCTAGAGATATGGATATATAAATGTAGTAACAATATGAACTACAACTTTTGTTTAATCAATGAAATGGATATGTCGTGGCTTCTATTCTATGTGTTACAATTTTAGTGTTGGACATTTTGAGTCCCTAAGCTAAAATGTTGTCATTGATGTCAAAAGAGCATTTAATGTAAAAAGGATCTATGAAGGGTTTTTGTGAAAACCAAGGCAAAAAAAATAAAAGGTTTTATTTAAAACCATGGGCAACAGATTTGATCTGGGTTTTTCTTAAAACCCAAGTTGGGATTTTGTTTCATCGAAAAAGGTGCCCGAGTGATGGAGTTATTTGAGTTTTAATATTTGGTTTAAATTTTAATTATTTAAAATTTAAATTCAAATTTGAATGTAAATTTTCCCACCGATGTCATGAAGCAAACTAAAATTCATATTTTTGCCGATGTATTTGAAGTGTTTTAAATGCTATATAAAGAGGTGGTAAATGAGTCAAAGTTTTATCCTTTCTCTTGTGATAAATGTTTGGCATTCGAATAATTCTATGATCTCTTATGAATTTTGAGAAGAGAAGCAGCAAAGAAAACAATAGCACTTGGAAATTCAAAATATGGTGGGAAGCATGGTGCATTGGCAAATCATTTTGGTTTAAGGCACAAGACAACGCAAACACCAGGGATCAAATACCTTGGACGACATTTTGGAAGGCATGTGGAAAGCGCTTTGGCGCTTTTATCTTTTGCGAAAGGTGGAGGAAGGTTTAAGGCACTTTGGGCCTTTGCCTTTCCAACAAGCACCTAGCTCATGTGGAATCCTAGCCACAGCTAACACGCTCGTGATGTGGCAATTCGAGGGTTCGAATCCCCTTGAGGAGGTAATTACGTTTTGCATTTAAATAATTTTTATTAGCCCTAAATTTTGGAGTTATAAGGTAGTTAATGGAAATTAAAGTTTGTTATTAGGGTTGTGATTATTATTGCAAAGCATAATTGGTTTATGATTTATTTGATGGCTATGGAGAATTAATTTTAGGAGAAATAAGGTGTTGTTTTTTAAAAGCAATTTTGAGAGGTTTATTATTTTTGATAAGGGTTTTAATAAAAAGTACTTTGGTGGATGTGTTTATTAACTTGGAGTAAAAAGGGTGTAATTTGAGTAATGCTTTATTTTGTGATTATTTGAAGTCCATTAACCCTTGTTTAGATTGGAAAGGAAAGTTGTGTTTAAGTGTGGCAGATTTTGTGGACAACTTATTGAAATAAAAAAGGTATGGGCACATTCTCCTATTGATTATTTATGGTGGTTGATTTCTAAAATATCATTGGAGAGAAAATGATTGATTGTGGTTTCCTTTGAGAAAATTATTGGTTGAATGCTTCAAGGTTTTCTGGTTTATGAGTTGTATTTAAACCTTTTTTTATTAGCATTGTTGTTGAAGCCCATTGATGACAAAATGAACTTGAACTTGAGTTAGAAAAGAACATGAGTATCATTGCTATGTGAGACTTGTGCTTGAGCATTGTTGGAAACATTTTGAGTTGGTCAATACATGCTTGGACTAGGGTTTGTGAAAAAGGATTGTTCCTTGAGGTGATTTGTTGAGTTGAGTTGGTAATACGTGCTTGGACTAGGGTTTGTGAGAAAGGATTGTTCCTTGAGGTGATTGATTGAGTTGAGTTGATTAAGCCTAGTCAAGTGGATGCATGTGGTTGTTCAAGTTCCTAGAAACAAATTATTCAATATTCTGATTTGAGTTGATATTGAGGTTGATTTAAGTTGATATTGGAATTTGAGTATAGAACATATAGAGTCTCTAACAATTCTTTTTATGCTTCTATAATATTTATTTGAGATATTGATTGTACATTGAGCTTAGAACATATCGAGTCTCTAACAATTCTCTTTATAATTCGATGTGATTGAGACAATTCTTTGATAAGACTTGTGGACTGTTTTGAGTTAAGCTTTTATGAAAGCTTGCTATACAGATTTGAGCAAGTCCTATAGAGGAATTATTGAGCATATTTGAGCAAGTCCTATAGAGGACTTATTGATCATATTTGAGCAAATCCTAGAGAGGATTTGTTGAGCAGACTTGGTGATGTAAATCCAGCTGCAAGAGGTCAAAAAAATGCCTCCCATTACATAAAAACTACGGTAAATAAAAATAATATGTAAAACCCTTAATTTACATAAAACTACAATAAATGAAAATAATCAGTTAACCCTCCATTTACATAAAAAACTATATTACATGGAAATAAACCAATAAATAATTTTTTTTCTCATTCCTGGATTCACTTCCTCTTTTACAATGCAATACCAAGGGAATATATATCCCCAAAGAAACCCTAAAAGAAAACCCTAAAACTTGAAGCCCTAAAAGAAACCCTAAAAGAAAACCCTAAAGCTTAAAACCCTAAAAATAAAAAAAATTACTATTTTCGACAAATTGATTTTTCCACCAAAAAATGTCTTTTTAAGTAATTACTATTTTCGGCAAATTATTTTTTCATAAAAATTTGTCTTTTTTTAATAATTGTCATTTTCGAAAAATTATATTTTGCGTCAAATAATTCCATTTTGAGTAGTAAAAAAATTACTTTAAAACTTCTTTTAAAAAAACCCTCTAAAGAGAGGCTCCTACATCATTCTCCTTTGGTTGAAAAGAACTCTACTCCTGCGATTTCCTCTGATCAAACTCATAATTGCTCTCCATAGAGTGCCACACATCTGCAAGTACTCCTCAAAGTACCAATCTCCTTTTGAGGTTTTATATCTCAAACCTCCTGCAAGCACTACACATAGTGCCAATTTATTCCTTTGAGGTTTTAAAATAGCAAACCTCATGCAAGCACTACATAAAGTGTCAATTCTTCCCTATGAGATTTTTAATGAAAAAAAACTCCTGCAAACACTACTCAGAGTGTCAATTTATTTCTTTAAGTTTTACAAACCTTCTGCAAGCACTACACAAAGTTTCAATTCCTCCTGAGGTTTTATATAACAAAACCTCCTACAAGCACTACACAAAGTTTTAATTCCTCCTTCTGAGGTTTTATATAAAAAACCTCCTGTAAGCACTTAACAGAGTGCCAATTTTTTTCTCCAAGATTTTACAAACCTTCTGCAAACACTACACAAAGTGCCAATCTCTTTGTTTGATGCTTTTACATAAAAAAACCTCCTGCAAGCACTTACACAAAGTGCCAATTTTTGTCTCCAAGGTTTTACAAACCTTCTGCAAGCACTGCACAGAGTGATAATTTTTTTTTTTAAGCCTCCTTGCTCTCCTCTCCTTTTCTCTTTTTTTATCTTCTCTTTTCTCCTCCCAACAAGATCCAACTTGCTCTAATACCAAATGATGTAAATCCAACTGCAAGAGGTCAAAAAACAATACCTCCCATTACATAAAAACTGCGATAAATGAAAATAATATGTAAAACCCTCCATTTATATAAAAACTACAATAAATAGAAATAATCAGTAAAACCCTCCATTTACATAAAAACTATAGTACATGGAAATAAACCAATAAATAATTTATTTTCACATTCCTAGATTCACTTTCATTTTTACAATGCAATACCAAGGGAATATATATCCCCAAAGAAAACCTAAAAGAAAACCCTAAAACTTGAAACCCTAAAAGAAACCCTAAAAGAAAACCCTAAAGCTTAAAACCCTAAAAATAAAATAAAAATTTACTATTTTCGGCAAATTGATTTTTCCACCAAAAAAATTGTCTTTTTAAGTAATTACTATTTTTGGCAAATTATTTTTTCATAAAAACTTGTCTTTTTTAGTAATTACCTTTTTCGGCAAATTATATTTTACATCAAATAATTATATTTTGAGTAATAAAAATTTAATTTAAAACTTCTTTTAAAAAAAACCCTATAAAGATAGGCTCCTACATCATTTGGACCAGTTCTGTGTGAACTTGTTGAGCAGATTTGGACCAGTTCTGTGTGAACTTGTTGAGCAGATTTGGATAGGTTTTGTGTGAACCTATTGAACAAATTTGGACAAGTTTTGTGTGAACATGTTGAGAATATTTGGACAGGTTTCGTGTGAACCTGTTGAGCAGATTTGAACAAGTTTTGTGTGAACTTGTTGAGCATATTTGGACAAGTTTTGTGTGAACTTGTTGAGAATATTTGGATAGGTTTTGTGTGAACCTGTTGAGCATATTTGGACAGGTTTTGTGTGAACCTATTGAGCATAATTATACTAGACCTATTGTAATGTGTTTAGTGCAAGATATTGAGTAGAACTGTGCTAGACTGACTAAAATGTGTTTGGTACAGTATTGAGACAGAGCTTTGGAGGTGACAGAGTATAGAGGATAGAGTCTCAATGGATAGAGATCCAATAGCCAGGACAATTGAAGACAAATCTAAGTGAAGAGTCTTCAAGTGGAGAGAGATCCACAAGTCAGTGCAACAAAGAGTAGGGTTATACGTAAGGGGTTGACCCCAAAATATATTTATAAAAATTTGGTGAATCAATTTTAAAATCCACGTGAATAGTTTCGAAACACATATAGAAGGTTCACTATTATTAGGGGCAATGTTGAAAATTTAAACTTAAAATGGTCAAATTTTTATAAAATTTGGGCGAATCGACCCAAAAAAAAAATTGCACCTAGAAATTTTTGGCTAATGGACCCTGGTCAAGGATCTCAAATATTAGCCAATTCCAAATTTTGAAAATCCTAATTTTAGCCAATTTTATGAAAATAGCCACTATGCATAACCCTGACAGAGAGACAGAGTCTTCTAGAAGATCACTAGCCAGAGCAGAAGGGGAAAGAGTTATCATGTGGAAGAGATCCATGAACTTGAGATTTAGGGGATCAACATCTCCTTTAGATCGAAGTCCATAAACATTGTAATTTGGAAAATATTTCCAAGAGATTATTTGAGAAATATTTAGAAAAAATATTTTATCTGTGGAGGTAGCCCACATTGGGTGAACTACGTTAAATCTGTGTCTCTATTGTGTGTGGAGTTTTGTGCATTGCTTTGATTACTGCTATTGATATTTCTATCTATACACTGCATAATATTGATTTGAGAAGAAAAGTAAAAAGTGGTCTTATACTGTTCATCCCCTCTCAGTATAAGCTTGTGTTCTTCATTTAGTTTATTATATTACGAACCTGTCCAAATCTGCTCAACAGGTTCACACAAAACCTGTCAAAAACCTATGTATAAAGGTGTTGTAAACCAATAAAGCATAGTGATCCAAATTTCCTTGTTGATGAATTTTTAATCTTTGTGACTTCTTGGGCAACTCCTTTATCCAATTGAATATTTTTTATCTAAAGTTTTGTACAAAAACATCATTGAATGAAATGTATTTTCCCTAAGACTCGTGGAAATTTACACCCTGTGAACTATTAAGTACGTATATGGATGTCATATTGGCATCAGATCCTGAGTAACATTTCTATTTTCTTATTTCCATATTAGAGGTGAAGATCAACCTACCGCCACTAGTTATGGTATATTTTCCTTGCTGGAATTATCTCTAGACTATCATTTTATAAGGGTAGTTGTGTTTTATGAACCTACCAATAGCTTAATTAGAAAAAAATTTATTCCGTGTCAAGTAAATATCTACGTTTGATTTCCATATTGCACTTATCATAAATTAAAATTCACTTCACCAGCCTATAATGAAATGCTGTTGGGGATATATTATGAGTATAACTCTTTAAGCGTGAGAAGCTCTTAGTTTTATTGAGTCTCCTTAAAATTTATAAATGCATTGAATCTAGAAATATATTTATAAATATCCAAGTCATTGTGATCCCATAAATTAACCTTCGAGTACCCTTATACATTCACGGAGGCTATGGGAGCATAGCATGATATCTGAGGGCAGTAGGCTTTTTGGAGATGAAAACAAATCCGAAAAATATTCTTTATTTTTAATATTCATTAGAGAAACTGTCTATGTTTGATTTACTAGGCAAGTGTTGGTTTTCAGCAGCTATGTGCAATATCAAGCTAAAATTAGTGTTGGTATTCAGCAGCTATGTGCAATATCAAGCTAAAATTAAACTTAAGGAGTAATAGTTTAATTTTTCCACGTAATTAGGCCGAGGATTCTCATTTATTTGTGTTCAAGTTTCATTTCTCTCATATGGAAATATTTTTTAAGTTGTTTTATGTGGTTTGATAAGATGTACTTTAGAGAAAGATTATTTATATTCTATTATTAAAATTACTTTTATATTAAAAATCTATATTGTGAATTAGGTAAATTAAATGGTTCGTGATTTAAATAAATTAGAAATATGATACCTTACTCTTTCTTCACTAGATGAAAGAATAGTTAGGATTTATATTTAATATGATTTTATTATTGTTTCTTTAATGAATGTTTAATGGTTTGTAGTTTATATAGATTAGAAATATGGAACCTTATGCAGATGAAAGAAATAGTTAGAGCTTATATTTCAATAAAATTTTATTTCTTCGTAGAATGTTGTAATAAAATTTTAAAATATATAATCTTTTATTTATAAGTTTTATATGATTATTATTTTACCATTATCATATATTTCATACTGTTAGCTTTTGAAGCTAGATATTTAAGATAAAATAGTTACAAGATCTAAAATACTTAGCTCTTTTTTCTTTTATTAAAGTGAATGATTCTTTAGTGGTGGCAGTGGAATTTATCATATTAGCAATATTAACAATGGACCATATTTAGAGCAATGGAACAATTTATCATTGACCGTATCACTTTAAACATCATCTAACTCAACTTCATCTTTAGTTTACAATTTCACTCCCCCAACCCAAACAACTCTCTGATTGTACATTATTCATCATATATAACTCATTGTAAAAAATAAATAATTTTCTTAAAAATAAAACCTATTACAATCCTATATAATCAACTTTTATAAAAAGTAAAAAAATATTTTTTTCATATAATTTTAAATCGATCATAAACACATTCTTAGTTAAACTCTTTGCTTCCAATAAAAAACTTGTTTCATACATTATCTACACATTATAAAAATTCCATTACAAAAATATATATATATATTCTCCATCACATTTTTGAAAGCAGATATCAATAATTAACCAAACATATAAACGTCAACATATTACCTACAAATTAGAAGTAAATTGGACAAGAATAAAATCCCATTATGCTAACTGTAATTGACCAAGAAGACCACAACTGTACTTGTAAAAGTAAGGACAAGAATAAAATCCCATTATGCTAACTGTAATTGACCAAAGAAGACCACAACTGTACTTGTAAAAGTAAGGATGGCACTTTAGCCATGGACAAAATCTCTGTTCACTATATACTTTTCTAACTTATTTAAAAATGGAAAAAAGTATACCGACCTCAATTTCTAAACCTCTAACAAATACCCCTAGATATCACTGCTTTAATCCCTTTCCAACATATGATACATTAACATATACTTTTAGTTATCAAGTTTGAGTTTGTAGTTATCACTGCCTGTTTGATTGATGTTGTCTAGTTTGTAGTGAGCTCTGGTTTGTGGTTTCTCAACCCGTGGTTAGGGTTGGTTTGTTTCTTCGAAGGGTGTGATCATTGTCACCCGTCACTTTTTTTCATGTTAAACTTTATTATTAATATAATTTAGCTTTTCATCAAAAATTTTGAGTTTGTATTCGACATCTTTAAAGTTTGATAAAAATTCGCTATGTTTAAAAATTCGGAATAAAATTCGACATAAAATTTGATATATTATAAATTCTTGAGAAAAATTAAATTTAAATTAAAATAAAACTTAACTTTTAAATTATTTAAATTAAAATTGTATTTAAATTAGTTGAAAGAAGAATTAAATTTAAATTACAATAAAACTTAAATTTTAAATTATTTAAATTAAAATTGTATTTAAATTAGTTGAAAGAGGAATTAAACTTAAATTAAAATTTTTTGATAAGAGAATTAGAATAAAACACATATAAAAATATTACTGTAACTTAACCTATTTTCATGGTGGCCCCGGAATTAGAATAAAAGAACATTAAGAGTGAGAGAAGTAACCTATTTTCATGGTGGCCCCGAAATTAGAATAAAAGAACATTAAGAGTGAGAGAAGTGTTGAATATGAGTGGAGTGCGTGTGGTGTAAATGAAGCGAAGCTTTCGAAGCCCTACGAGCCACTCGATTACCCATTAGTTAAGGAGATAAGCCATCTAGGCATCTGTCAGGCTATAATTTTCAGTGGAGGATGTGTTGAGTTTAAAGGCATGCGAGTTTGAACGTAGCTATTACGGATGGAAGGAGAATGATGGTGAGATACAAACTTTTCATGTCGATTTTCGATTTGCTTGTTTTTTCCTTTTTATATTTCGATAATTTGCTGAATTTATGGTTTGTTTGTTGTTTTTTTCATTTTGCATTTTATTTCAAAATTAAGGTTTGTTCCCTGAATAAATTTGTGAAGATTTTAAATAACCAATTTCCAATTACTAATTTGATAACTAAACATATACAAATAAATTAACATATACATTTTCAATATTATATAACTGTGTGTAGAAAATAAAACTTATTACAATTCTTTATAATCAACTTTTATAAAAATAAATAACTCATTGTAAAAAATAAATAATTATCTTAATATGTTAAGTCACCGAGAATGCAATTCTATATAATCTAACTTTTATAAAAATTAAAAGAATAATTTTTTCAAAATAATTTTAAATCCACATAAACCATTCTTAGTCAAACTCTTTAACTCCAAAAGAATGCTTGGTCCATACATTATCTACACATTCTAATCATTCCATTACAAACAGTATTACGCATCACATTTTAAAAGCGGATCTCAATAACTAATACTTAGCCAAACATATAAGGTCAACATATACCTTAAAAAATAAAAATTGGACAAGAATAAAATCCCATTATGCTCTCCAAATGTTTATCTACGTTGCCTTTATTTTTCATGGCTCTGTCTTTGGACATCTGATTGCCATTTTGAGGAATCTGCGCATTCTGGTTTCCAAGATTAACATTCATTCTACACAGCTCTCTTCTCTGTTCTTCGTACTTTTTCAACAGTTGGTTATATTTTGCTTCATGCCGTGTGTACATTGATTGGATCTCTTTACTTTGGTCTGCTTTAGTTTCTTCAAGTCCAGTCTTTTCTCCTTTCATAGAAGCATTTTCTCGACTCAATGATTCAATGTTTTTTCTCTGTTCTTCGTTCTCTTTCAACATCTCACCATATTTCGCTTCAAACTCTGCTACCTTTACTTTCATGGACTCAATCCCTTTGGTTTGCAGCCTTTTTTCTTCTACAAGGCTGGCTTTTTCACTGGCAAGCACACCACTCTCTTCACGCAATGACTCAATCTCCCTTCTCTTGTCCTCATTCTCTTTAGACAACTTGCCATTCCCAGCTGCAAACTCCGCCTTGATGGATTCAAACTCTTTACTTTGCAGTCTTTTAATTTCTTCAAGGCTGGCCTTCTCAATCGCAAGTGAAACATTCTCTCTACACAATGACTCAATCTTTTTCCTTTGTTCTTCATCTTCTTTCAGTCTCCGAAGCTTCTTTATTTCCATTTCTCCGCGCTTTTTTGTAAATACTGAGCGAAGTGATTCAAATTCTGTAGTTAATTCTGAGAGCCTCTTCCTTAGATCTAGGTTTTCATCCACTATTTCATCATGTATTCCTTGTGTTAATTCCAATTTTCGAGCCAGTTCCTCAATCTGTCTATCCTTAGATCTATTGGATGTCTCCCATTGATCTCGAGTCATCTGAATTTCTGTAGTTAATTCTGAGAGGCGCTTCCTTAAATCTAGGTTTTCATCATGCATTCCTTGTGTTGATTCCAATTTTCGGACCAGCTCATCAATATGTCTATCCTTAGATCGATTGGTTGTCTCCCATTGATCACGAGTCATCTGAATTTGCTCTTTCAACTGTAAAACGGCGGCTTCAACGTTGTTCTTTTCTAAGATTGTTGCTGCTGTTACCGCATGAGCTTCAGAAATTTCTTCTTGAAATTTCTTTTCCTTATCCCTCTGCGAGTTAATTTCTTGAACCAATTTAGTGTTCAATGACTGCAAATTGGATATCTTCTGGTCCTCGCTTATTTTCGTGTCGTGTGTAACTGCAATTCCACCTTTCTTGTTGCTCTTTGCATTCTTTCCCTTTCCAGCCATGATGAATGCCTACAAACCAGAAAAATCAAAAGAAAGGAAAATAAAAAAAATCAATGTAAAGGTCCCTTCTTCAAAAAAAAACTCAAGCATCCCTCAATTTCGTTTCAACATCCATGATTAAAACTACAATGATTGGATGAATCTTAATTCAAAGAAAGGGGAAACTACATATCAAAAATATTGGTGTTGAACCTAAAAATGGCAAATCTAAAATTTGAAGAATGTTAGCATTGATATAGAAGAAGCCAGAGAATATGTAAAAGATATTGCTATGCTCACAAAAAAAAACCCAAAAGATAACATACCTTTGTGGACAAAAAGACAGCTTTCAAAATCCTTCAGTTCGCAGTATGTTTCAAGAAGTGGAGCTCGACCAAAGACCAATAGCGAATATCTCTCTGTCTCAACAATTACAACGCAACACTACCTTAGCCCCTTTTTAAATCCTTTGCTTTTATAGACCCTCAATTCATAAATATTAGCCCCTACTTTTTATATATATAGGATATAAAAGAGCCCTCAACCCGCCAAGCCGACATTTATGTTCTATAGGGTTATTTTAAAGGGGAAGCCATTGGCCTTGTAAAATCTATTTATTTATTTTTAGTAGTAAAGTTATAACGTTTTTTTTTAAATTAAAGATTAATATTATAATTATTCATCATTTTAACAATCCTATTTTTTTTAGGATTTTAATCTTGAAATTTATATGTTGAGTTTTAAAGTCTTAAGACTCATTTTACAATATGTTCTAATAAAAATTCAAAATCGATGGTGATGGGTCCTACATTAAGAGGCATCATCTCATATGACCTATAGTCTCGTGGATATTAAAAATACTTTCCTTTCATTTTATGTAAATATGATGATATTTTCAATCTACTAACTTTATAATTAAATGATGGACATAAAAAAATAATACTATTTTTGATCTAATCTAAAGTTCATTGTCCCAAATCAAAATTTCAAAAATGTTGAACAGGATTGCCAATGGCTTCTCCCAACCTCTAGATTTAGGTTGGCTCTTTGTAGTCCTCGTAGAAAACGCCTACAAAATCTAAACTAATTTACATCAAAGTACAATACAAAAAGGAAAATACATGAAAAATAAAATATGAAAAGAAAATTGCATAGAAGTTTAAGAGTACAAGATATTTAAGCATATATGACTTTTACACCAAAGTGAGGAATGTGTAGGATCAATCAACACATGAGAAGTCGAATAACATTAATTTCCACTCATTCATTTGATTATGAAATTGACAATCAAAAGACAAGATGGACTAGAAAGGTCATGCCATAAATATCGTGCACTTGATGAAACAAAAATATAATGTCATTAATGAAATACCTACAAAATTATCAATTTCTTACAACCTTATGAGTATAAAGTACAATGTGGATTTCATAGAATATAACTCTTAATTCTTGTGGCCGAAAAATGAACACAATGAGGGTCCTAAACATCTATTTATAATAACAGTTTATCCCTAACTTACGTAGGGTGAGAAATAATTACTTCTAGTAAAAGTAAATATTTGGGGGTAGCTTTACCAAAATGTTATATCACCAAATGGTATAAACTATGCCTTGAACAGGCTTAGAAGAATTTTAAAATAACTTAATGCACCACTACATGCTAATAAATAACTTTCTAGAAGATTCATCTCAAGATTCGTGCCTTTAATATACCTTTGTGACTGTCTATTAGAAATATTCTAATTAAATTAAGCACATTCACACAAATATTGCAATAAATAACAAGATTAATGGAAACACATATAGTAATATTGCAATACAAATAGAAATACAAATTTATTAAACAAAAGAGAATCACAATGTAGAATCATAGGCCTCTTCGAGGGGGAAATATCCTTAGATGTAAAACTTTGATACATTCAATCCATACCTTTTCCTTTTCTAAACACTCCTATAAACTCTAACCTTAAAGCTCAAAGATCATTTTCACATGCAATAGGGGACCTGACCTAGAAACTTCTACTCAAGCTTCAATTACATCTTTAATAATGAACACATTATATGGGCCCATATGTATAGGCATCCAAAGTGCTACATACATATTACAATATTTTATATTATTAATGTTGAAATGAATATATTACATAATAATATTAGGATGGGGTCCTAACATGTCCTTCCCTTTCAAAAAGCTTTGTCTTCAAAGCTTGACTTGAGGAAACTACTATTATGGTTAGTGAAGTGACTTCCATGTGGCATCTTCTAGTTGCAATCACTTCCATTATATAAAAACATCAATGGTTGGTACGATTATAAAGAATGTAAATATATCAGTCCAAAATTTGCTTGGGCTCTCGAATGATGGATCATTTTTCATCTAGCTCAGGTAATGTTGATTGAGCTTGTACCTTATTGTCAATGACCTTTTTCAATAAAGAAATAAAAAATAATGGATGGATCTTGGAGATGGGAAGTAGGGAAAATTTGTATATGGCTAAACTAATCCATTGTAATACTTGATAAGGTTATAGAATTTTACAACAAGTTTTTGGCATCCACAAAGTTTTATCGAGGATTGTTTATATGGTTGCAAATAGAGAAAGACCATGTCCCCTACATAAAATTTACACTCAATACAATGTTGATCTGCTTGTTAATGCGTCCGGTTCTTGGCCATCTCCAAATTATCCTTGAGTTACTAAATAAGTGCTACATGTTGATGAAGAGTGATATCTAGTGCATGAACTGTAGAACTACCTAGATTGTAGGAGGATGGTATCAATAGAGGGTGTTCATATACTTCTTCAAATGGTGTGACCTTGGTTATTATATGATATGAAGTATCATACCACCATTTAGCCCATTGGGTAGGATATTCTAATGTAAAGCCATGCTAAGCACTTATTTTCAATTTAACCATTTGTATGAGGGTGGTATGTTAGAATTATTTTAATGTGAATGTCCAATAATTTAAACAATTCCTATCAAAAATGATTGGTAAAATTAGGGTCCCAATTAGAAACAATATATTTGGGTATACCGTGAAGATAAAATATGGAGTCTAAGAAGATTTGGACAACTACAAAGATTATATAAGGGTGAGTTAAGGAATACAAATGAGCATACTTGATGAGATAGTCTGCTACCATGATAATGATAGACTTACCCCTATATTTTATTAGTCCTTCAATTAAATCTATAAAAATATTCATCCATATATGTTTCAGGATTTGAAGAGGTTGAAGTGTACTTGGAGTGCAAACTATTTTCCCTTCATCTATTGGCACATATCACATTCTACCATAAAGGTATGAATGTCCTTCTTTATTATTTTTCATAAGAAAGTGCCCTTGACTCTTTCATAAGTTTAAAGAAACCCTAAATTTCCAACAATAGGTGATGCAAGTATTTTTGATAATGTAAATTCACAAACTTGTAAATTTTTAAGGATGACTATATGCTCATGATAAATCAAGTGTTATCCATCCTACAAATATCTAGGGCATGAGTTGGTATCATCTTGAATTGTTGAATCAAATAATTCAAACTTGAGTCCTTAGTTGTCTCTTCCCTAAGCTAATTGGTCCCCTAAGTAAGTGGTGATGATATAACATATAGGCTAATCTAACCTTCATACTAGCATAGAACTGTGTCTACAAATATATTATCCTTTCCTTTATCATATAATTTCATAATCATACCCATATAGTTTTTATATATACCTTTGCTATTTTGGGGTGGATACCCACTATCCCAAGAAATAATTAAGACTTTGGTGGCATGTTTTGATTAAAAAGTGATGCTCAATGTGGTATAATCATAAATGATTGACAACATGTAAAATGACCAACATCTCCTTTACGTAAGTTGATTTTTTAAATTTCTACCTAATAGTTCTTTTCCAGTGAAAACCAATGGTCTTCCTTCTTGCATCAAAACCACCCCATTTCCACTACGTGAAGCATCACTCTCAATTACAAAAAATTTTACAAAATTGGGTGTTATGAACATAAAAAATGATATCATAGCTTGTTTTAGGTCCTTGAAATCTTTTTTTTTTGGTTCTAACCACATCAACATAGTTATTAATGAGGATGTTATCTTCCTATAGTTTTGAATACAAAATTGATAATACTTAGTGATATCTAATAAACCTTGAAGACTGTAAATATTTTAAGATTTTGACTATTCCTATATAGCTTAAATTTTATTTGGGTCTACTTTAACTCCTTTATTTGATACAATGCAACCCAATTACTCTACCTCTTGCATGCTAAAATAACACTTTGACCACTTTGCATAAATTTTATTCTTAGAAAAAACTTGCAAGGCTTAATCAAAATGATTGAGATGCTTCTTCCAAGTATAACTATAAATTAAAATATCACCAAAGAAGACTAAAATGAATTTGCATAGAAAGGGTCAAAAATCACATTCATCAAACTTTAGAAAGTGTATGGTTCATTCGTCAAACCAAAGGAATAACCAAAAATTTGTAATGCCCTTCATGATTTCTAAAGGTAAGTTTAGGAATGTCTTTTTCCTTGATTCTAATATAATGGTAGCTTGATCACAAATATAACTTTAAAAAATATTGAGTGCAATGCAACTCATCCAATAACTCATCAATTATAAGAATATGAAATTTGTCCTTGATGGTTATTTTATTGAGTTCTTAAAAATCCACACATGACCACCATGACCCATCCTTTTTATATACCAACAATACTAGAGAGGAATATGGACTCCCATTGGATCAAATAACCCCTACTACAAGCAGTTATTGCACCATTTTCTTGAATACCTCTAAGGCTAGAAATTTGGAGGAAGACTACCTAGAACAAGTTGAATTGCATTATCATGATTATGATGAGGTGATAATCCCTTAGGTTCCTAAACATTACTTGTGTTTTTTAAAGAGAAACTATAATTTCTCTTATGGTTCCTTTTCATTTTTAATCAGGTCTTTCATAGCAAATAATTATACCATGACTTCATGAGATGAATTATTGAATATCTTATCCATATTGTGAGATGAAACAAGTTAAGTAACATTAGCCATCATTTGCTATAGAGTATATTCAATTCCCTACTAGTTGAATTTTATCCATAATTCAAATAACTCCTGCACTAATGATCACAACATTCTAAGCCATTGTGTTCCCAATACAACATCACACCTTCCCAAGGGAAGGTAATTAGGATTATATTCCTCTATTTTCTCTTGGGAGGTAAAATAGTTATCATGGTAATCGTGGATCTATTGAAAAAATATGCTAATTTTTTATACTAAGTCATCTCTATACTTCCAATAGAGTGGCATATATTTTCATGGATTTAATATTTAGACTCCATATGAGCCTACACTCCATACTTAGTGATTGTGATAAGATCTTCACTAGTATATTCTAGGAGGAGCTACTTAGAATTCAAGGGATCTAGTTGCAAAGAAGCATATCTTATCATCCATAGATGAATGGTGACAGAGAGGTGGTGAATCAATATCTTGTGACCTATATTTGATGTTTTATTTTAGATAAGTCCAAATGGTGTCAATTTCTTCCCTTATCTAAATGGTTGCACAACACAACTTTTTACACAACCATAAGGATGATACCATATGAAATAATGTATGATCAAGAACCCCCAATACCCACTTCTTACTTGCTAAGTATTTTGAAGGTAGACGTAATGGACATAGTCCATAGTTGTAGGTAGGAAGTCTTAGGGGTTCTACTGCTTAAACCCCTAATATTACATGATTATAAATCATTGGTTACCTTGAGACTAGTAAGAGTCATGACCTCACTAATCCACCAGTGATAAGTTTATCTCCTTGAACTACTATCAATTCCTTATTTGATTTTCTACCCACTCCTTGAGAGCTAATATTTTTTTATATTTTTTTACACATGAGTTATCCCTAGAGTTGGATTTATCTATTTTTTTCTAGTATACCCATGATGAAATTCTTAATTATCTGCTACTCTTGGTTATGCACTATCAATACCCCTGAGATATCTGATTGTGGTACCTCACTACACTTTGTTACCTACTCTAGGATAGGAGATGAAAGAGGGTCTTGAACATGGATATTCTTATTTTTATCATTTCCATACACTCATTCTATGAATTGTTCTTCTTCCTGGTCCACTAGTGTCTTGAATATCTCATACCTATTTGAGAGCTTGAGTTGGATTTGCTCTTTTCCAAAAAATTTCTTTTTCCTTCTCCTTCTTTTGGGTTGTTCAGAACCATCTCCTTGTGCTTCTCTACCTTGAGAAATGTTGGATGTTTCTTTATTGATTGTTGACTTATCCTCTTTAGAAATATTTCACATGCCTAAAGGAGCCTCCATTTTTGTGCTCATATTTTTTGGGCAGGACCGATCCAAATTCCCATATTTTTCATAAAGTCTACACCTGAAGGGTAATACCTCATAATACAGCTACTAAATTGAATATATTCTTGCAAGTTTAATTTCAACCTCTGATGGAAAAGGCTGGATGAGATCTATTTCCATGCATAATCTAGCATAAACTATTGTGTTTCCTTCCATTGTATCACTATAAATATCTAAATATATTCTAAAGCAATTATTGATTATTTCCAATACATGTTCACTCTAGAACTCAATTGGAAGTGCATACAAATAGATCCAAACTGGGATAGCAATGGGTTCAATTTAGGAATCAAATCCCACTCTCTAGAACTGAACAAATAATCCTACTAGACCATGATTCCTTTTTTTATTCAAAAGCCCTATTTCTATCGATAATATATGAAATGCTAATAATAAAATATCCATTACTAATAAACCACACAAAATACTCACCAAGAGGCTTCTAATTTTACCAATTCCAAGAATACAGAAAACTCGGGGTAGGATAAATACCCATGAATTTATGGATTAGATCATTATTGGTTCTATACAAGACTATTTTTTCTACCATCATTTGCTCAATGATAATATTTGTCCTTAATTTTGATTGTGGTAAGCATCCATTGATTCTTTGAGAAGTTGATATTTTTCTTGCAACTATAAACAACATTTTTAATGCAATTTTATGTGCTTTTTTAGTATATGCTAGAGATTTTTCCTTATTTTTTTTTTTTAAATAACTTTATCTCTCTAAAAGAGGATCCGAAGGAACCCCCATTGGGTCCTCCCAAGGCATAAATCTTGTCTTCAATATGCAACAACTAGACAACACTTCATCTACCTAGTTGTTGCCCTAGTTTTATCTTCTTTTCGTGAATGTAACTATCATAAATTAGGTAAGTCATGAATATTTTCATAGAATACTATCATAGCAATATGTCATAGAATATTACCATAAAATATTAGGAAATATTCTTGTAAAATTTATAAAATGGGTAGGATGTGACCCTCATGTGTTAGAGAAGAATTTATATATCTTCTAAGGAGGTTATCCCTTCAAAGTGATCTACAATAGAAATATTTCTTGTTCTGCATCCCTACAATTACATAGGGGTCCTTAGGTAATTTGGGTTACTCTAATAGAAAATATTTACATGGTAGAAGATGAGGTAGGAAATAGATACAACAAAGAGTTCAAAATAGATTGGCCCATTTGATAAGAATTTCTTTGATATTAGGGATAGAAAGAACTTGAGAAGTGAAAATATGGAAATAATAATGGGATAAGCACTAAAAATCCCTCTAAGTCCATATGATATTATTATTTCTACTACACCAACCACCCTAGGAATTTTTAACTCTATGGTGCTAGAGACAACAAGAGAGAAGCAACAGAAAGTAGAGTGTGATGCTTATGTATCCATGTTCAAAAAATTTATGGTAGCACAACAATGTTAGTATCACACACCTTAATTCAAATAGATAAAACACTAAGGAGAAACTCTTCCATATTAGGAATAACCTAAATGGTGTTCATACTCAATATCACCTCTACTTCTATTCCACTTTCCATTTATCCTAGTTCTTTCTCCACTTATATATTTTCTATTTCTCTTTATTTCTCTTCTCCCACTCCTATCACCTCATTTACATAACCTTCTATAGACACCAAAACAGCACCAATCCGATTATGTGACAACAAGCATCGATCGCATTGACACACACAGCCCCCAGGGCAGCCCCCAGAGGTTAAACAGTGGTCCTAACCACTCCCAACAGTAGTTTGGAAGGTCAAGGGTCAATTTGGCACCTTTTGGCACTTTGCTCTCTACTCGTCCCACCCCGGGATGATTACAAACTGGGATTCGTCCCACCCAGGGACGAATAGCAGCATTCACCCCAGGGTGAGGCGAATAGCAGGTTTGATTGGCAAAAAGTCAAACCTCGACAAGTCCGCCAGTTAACTGCAACTCCAGGACATGCAATTGCGAGGAACGACTTCAAATCAAGGAGAGAGACTTCAGTCATGCATGTCTTTGATTTTGGAGGCCTCATGCAAGGAGACTCTAAATCAGGGAATAATCTTTTCTCTCAAAATAGGACATGCAACTCAAGTGGCGCTCTCGCATGCGCATTCAAACAGAGAGACCCTAGGTCTATAAATTGGTGAGACTTCTCACCCAAGAAAAATAGAAGAGAGGGAGCATTTTGAGCAATGAAGTGCTGCCATTTTACATCCATACACACACCTTTTGATTTGTGCCTTTCACATCCTTGATCTCTCTTTTGGAGGGAGGTTATTGGGTGATTATTGGAAGCGCAAATCCGGAGCCCAAACCCGAACATTTGGCCACAATATCCCACAAAATTTTTTGAAAACACCCCATAAGAGGTTTTGGACCCATCCCAAGTGGATTGGTGCCGAAAAAGAGTCCCAAACGATGGGCGTCCTACCCTCGGGCGCCCCCAAGCTGTCGCAGTTCTAAACGCCCCACCCCGGAGTGATTAGAAATATGTGGTATATTTCCTTTATTTTATTTTTTCATCTTATTCTAGGTTATTTAAATAGGTTGTAGTTTAAATTTCACTTCATTCTGAGCATTTTTGACCATGTTTTTATCATTTCTCGCCTTTACTAACTTGCAGATGGCACCATCAAAATATGGGTGATAGAGGCCAAATTGGAGAAATATGACCTTCTGGGTCTTCCCAAAATACCCCCTTTTACCTAACCCCAACTTTGTAGGTCATTTGGAGCTTCCTGGATAGGACATTGAAGAGGGTGCTTTCTAACAATTTATTGCAGGTTTATTCGTCCCACCCCGGAGCGAATACAAATCTGTGAGGAATTTCTTGATTGTTCCACTTGCAATGCCCTCCTGGTAACATATTCATGCTTATGTTAAATTTTTAGGTCGTTCTGATGTTATTTGGTTATCGTTTTAATATTTTCATGCATACACTAACAGTAGGCCTTGGGAAACACATGTTCTATTCTATCTGCAGGTGCTACTGATCTTTTCTATTTCCTTGAATGTAGGTCTTCGACATCAGAGGAGAAGTAAGGAGTCAAAACTCATATACACAAGTGGCGATGACATTTTGGTCCGCCCATCTTACATGTGGGCACGCGGAAGAAGGATTGCTATCCATGGATGTGACAAGAAACATATTTAACGCTCCTATCCCCTAAAAGGGAAGGAGACGTATTGTAACATGACTTTAAAAGCATATCAATAAATAGGGCCGTATTCCATATTGCTTTTATCTTGTGTCGATTCGTTTATGTTCTTTCCTTTCATGCATTTTTCAATATATAGGCTTTTAGCGTTAAGTTTGGTTTTACACGCATCGTACTTGGCATTTTCCTTTTTGTTTTCGTATCCTCATGCTTTCAGTGGCGATCATGGTGGGACCTCTGTCCCTTGATTTTAAGATTAAATTTCTGATCAGAATTTACTTGTTTTTGCTTACAGGTACCAAGTTTTCAAACACTGGACTGCTATTCGTTTCAGTCTGTGATGAGTACAGAGCTGGAATTCATCTTACCCAAGGATGAATAGGAATTCATCTCACCCTGGAATGAATACTATTCTATTATTCATCTCACCCCAGGATGAATAGCTCTCTGTGCAATTTCAGGGCAGAAATTTAGAGACATCCGATTTGGGCAGAGAAGAGGTAGGGGTCCTAAACACCTTCTGTCAATTTTTGCTTTCTGTTCTCTGGTTATTTGCTTGCATAGGAGAGTTTGAATGCTTGTTTCCTTCATTTATGCAACTTAAAAAGAACCCCACACACCACGTGGTAATTTAAAACAACAAGGAGTTGGTCGTAAAACCCCAACCCTTGAGCAAGACCAACGGTGGATTTCATCACCACCTTGGCTTGAGATACTGCATACATAACCCCGATCGTGATTGTTGCTAGACGTAAATCCTGATGAAAGCTGACCAAGTGTAGCTGGGGTGATTCCCAGTGCATGAGGATAAGTCTTCTATGGTAGGTGTCATAAATAGAGTGATTCCCCTTCCGTACCGCCTATGTTCCACGTACCATCTGCTCTCACGTACCAATAGTTTCCCTCACGTAAGGGCGGGTATATAGAGAGGTTGGTATATCAGCCTGGAAATGGTATATCGAAGGGGCGACCATTTTTGGGAGTCATAAGAGCCATCATATTGCATTTAAATGTTCTTTACAAAATCTTTCAAAACAAACATCAAAACACACTAAAACCAGATTTAGGGCACACTTTTAATCTTTAAACGAGATAATCATTGCTTTGATTGTGTGTTTCTCTTTTGTTTAGTGTAGCATAAGAAATCCTAAAAAGAAGATAAAAATCTACACATCTTGTAGGTAAACATCACCATGGTGTACACTCGTAGCCGAGCCCAATCACGGGCAAGCACTGCAGAAAGTGCACAAAGGGGGACAAGTCACCTCCGATATAGTCCTGAGGACTTGGTCATCCCGCCTTGGTGGCCTGACACACAAGATAGTCCACATCATGCCATTACAGAATAGGACTATAGAGGCACCTCTTTGAGGGGCACCCCCACTCAGCATAGATCCTTTCAAGAGGAGAACCTACACGTGGCACTCAACATAGATAGGAGGCCTCCCTTAGATGCTCGTTATGAGTGGCCTAGTGATGAAGTGCTAGAGCAACATAGGGTCCATAAGGAGGGGCCACATGATTTCATCATCCCTCCTCTACCCCTTATTACTATTAGAAACACTAGACAAAATCCAGAGCACAAGGCTCTCCAGATAGGGCAAGACAATTCTGCCCGCACCTTTCATGCATATGGAAGGGAGTACGAGGAAGACCACTACATTCCTCAAGAGCAGTACACAGTGTGGGAGCGATGCACCTCTGCACCTGCTATGTATCAGGATCACCCATTGAGGCCAGAGCCTCGGGTGAATGCCGCTAACCTCGATAGAGGAAAGCAACCCATAGGGGTCTCGGATCACCACGATCGAGATAGACATGTAGGAGAGGCATCTAGGCTTCCTAAACACAAGACGATGGAACAAATTGACTTGGCATTTGCCAAACATGCCACCCACCAAGCACAAATCACGTAGCTCAGGCAAGATCAACAATAGTTAGAGCATCTGTATCGCCTTAACAAAGAGCGCATTCAGCGTCAAACAGCCGAATTGCTTCATAACACTGTGCCTGAGAAGGTCCCAACCCCTCGCATGCATAAAGTAGAAGTGTATGAGAGGCACAACCCCTTGGTGCAAGATAGGTCTCCATGACCTTACCAAGTGCTGCCTCCGAGACCTCCTAGACCTGAGCGAGAGGCCACTCCCAGGAACAATGATGGGCACCCTCCATGGGCACCCACCCATGTTTATAGGTCTCGCCCAGGCACTCCTCAAGAAGCCTATGAGGAGTATGAACAAGAAGAAGAGCGGGCTGAAATGCCCTACCAAGGCAGAGGGGGTGCTATCCAGCCACCCCTCCATAGGCCTCAAGTTCCCCACAACCCACAATGGGAGCAAACCAAGGAGGAAGAGATCAAATCCTTCGATGCATATAAAGCGTTGCTAGAGCGCTTAGAGTCTATGGAGACCAAGACTTCTGGGCCCCAAAAGCCCACTTTACGCCAACTCCGTAGTCACCCTGTGCATCCATCAGTGTCGACACCCCCATACCCTAAACACTTTAAACTGCCCTAGTTGGCACTCTTTAGAGGGGAGGAGGATGCCCAAGAGCACGTGACTAGATTCCTGAGCCAATGATTCAGGACAACGATGCTTTGTTGCTAAGAACATTTATAACCACATTCGTAGGCCCTACCTCGGATTGGTTCACTCAATTACCAAAGCATAGCATCAGTAACTTGGATCAGCTAGTGGACGCGTTCCTCGAATGCTTCACCTTCAACACCAAGAAGAAGGCATCACTAAGCGACCTAGCTAGCCTCAGGCAGTATGAGGAAGAAACCATGGTGGCATATGGGAACCGATGGAGGACGTTGCTTTCAAAGCTGCCCTACCTCCCTCCCATGTCCGACCTGACCCAAATGTTCTCAAAGAGCTGTTTGAGATCGATCTCCGTGCTATTGCAGCTGCAGCAATATGCCACTTTAGAGGAAGCTCTGGCGCAAGCCAGAATCATTGAGGAGATCAAGATACAGGATGGCGAGATTGCCAAGCCAAAGAAGAAAGAATGGTCTAAGAACACCAAAATAGGGACCACGCAACAGAAACCCACTGTGGTCAATCAAGTTGCTATAAACGTCCCTAAGCCTGCACAAGCAACACAACCCCAAAAGGCTAACTATCAGGCGGTGCCTCCTAACAATTATGATAGAGAAAATCAGAGGCAAGAACAAAATCAGCAGCGTCACCCTAGGCGATAATTCACACCTTACACAGAGTCTAGGGACTCCCTGTTTGACCGCTTGTCAACGGTAAACTTGATCAACCTGCCCGAGATTCAAACCATAGACCCCAATGCACCAAAGCCTAAGGGGTATAGGGAGGACTTGTACTGTAGGTTCCACAGATGGAAGGGACATGACCTTAATGCATGTTGGAAGTTTAAAGGCTTGGTGCAAGACCTAATTGACAACAAGACGTTGGCGGTGGACAACCCCGTAGCGCCAAACAACCAATAGATGGGAGTCTTCAGAGACCCCCTGCCTACCCATGATGCATAGGAAAAACCCCTTCAAGTCAATGAGGTGCAACAAAATTGCCCCATGCAGGGGTATGTAGGGATGATAAGCATAGTGACTAGGAACAAGAGGTATCCAGGAGCTGCCCCTGCGATGACCACAAGAGAGGTTCCATCGACGTCACAACCTCAATAACACCCTACGCAACCTCCCCCACCTAGACCAATGGCCATGATTCGGACTAGACTTACCCAAAGTCTAAGGACCACGTCGGCTAGGCTCTCCATATATGAGCTCATTCAACAATCAGTGCCCCATCGGGAGGCTCTAATGGAGATATTAAAAGCCATCGAGCTACAGCCCCATGAAGCAAACTCTTTCAACAACTTTGTGGGACATGTAAAACAATGTACAGAACCAGTCATCACCTTTAGAGAAGATGAATTGAAATCGGTGATTGGTGATGTGGCGGATCCACCCCTGCACATCATTGCATGGGTCAACAGGATTCCGTATAAGAGGGTGTTGGTGGACACTGGCTCATCTAGTAATATCATTACAATAGTAGCATTGAAACATCTAAAGTTGTCGGCATCTCACATCATGGCCTCCACCTATACTCTTCGAGCATTCAATGATGCGATATGCTCGATGGTTGGCACAATTGTCCTACCCATCCAAGTGGGACAAAATACTATTCATACATTGTGCCACATCTTGGAAGGTGAGATGGCCTATAATATCTTGTTGGGCTGGCCTTGGATCAGGGACATGAAGTGTGTCCCTTCGATAGCTCATCAGTGCCTAAAGTATACATTTGAAGGATAGGTGCATGTAGTCCCGACAGACTTAGAGCCCTTCAAGTACTGCAATACGGTGCAATTCATGCCACAATCGACCCTTCCATCAACACATTTGGATTTTTAGTTGAATCCATCTAAACAGGGTCCGATTCCGTAGGCATCCCCGTTGACAAGTCCATCAAGTCCCTAGCCAGGTCCATCTTCCTCATCTGGTCCTTCAACAATGATGCCACCTATGGTGGCCACACCAAAGGACAAGGGAAAGAAACCCCTAGAAGAGGAACCACCCCTAGTCTCAACCATCTCTACTGAAGAGATGCCTAGCCGAATGGAAGTCGAGATGCCTAGTTCACCCTACATGGAGTGGACTCTAGAAGAACTCCCATTCGCTCCCCCTCAACCACCAACGATCACCATTGAGATGGCCAACATGGGCTTGGGGGAGTATTTAGTGTGGAACATTGTAGCAACACCCACACTTGAGTCCATGCAGGACATGGGGAGACCTCGCCTCCCCATCGGCTCTATGGTTCCTCTAGGCTACCCACCCAATCAGACAAACTTTGTTTATGGGGGCCTGGATAATGGCATTGAACCTTACATGCAAGAAGATGATGATGAAGAGCCCTTTGTTGAGGATGTCAACTATTTGTCCAACCTAGACTTCGCTTTGAGATATCTTGGCCAATGTAATTGGCATGGATATGGGTTGGGTAGGTATGAGCAAGGAGTGCATGTTCTTTGCCAACCGAGATATCAAATGTCGTATGACAAGTCAGGAGTAGGGTTCAACCACCCCTTGCCCCTTGACATCTTGGTAGAGAACATGCAAGGCCTAGGGATAGGCAACAAGGATGGGTTGGCATTAGATCCATATGCCAATCCTAACACAACATATACATTGGGGGATTATCTCCCATTGCTAACAACCAACCTTGTTGACCTTAACAACCCTTTCCCTTCGATCAAAAAGGAAGAAAGTTCGAGGACTCACCTACAAGAGGGATATAGACAAGACCAAGAAGGGTCTTCAGAAGATGAGTCGGAGTACGAGGTAGCACCTTGGGATCCTTTCGAGTCTGATAGCAATCATTCACAAGTGACTCCTATGGATGATTATCAGGAGAGCTTCCTGACAATGTTCCCTTTGGATGCTCCAATTGAGCATATGCCACCTCAAGAGAATCAGGTCCCCCCGTAGAGAGCGGAACAACCTCGATGGGACCACATTAATTTTCTCGAGCAAGATGAGCCTCATATGTCACAAATAGCTATTGGAGCCAACGAAGGCCTTTGGATCTCTGACAATGATTATGAAGATGAAACTGAGATGGCTTATCTCAATCATATGCGATAACAGCAATATCCCTTGGACATAGATGACATGTTTGAACAAATGCACATAGGGCCCAGGCATAGGTGGCACTTAAACCAGGTACAGTTATAGCAATTACTACACCCACCACTCTAGGTATATAGGGAACATCTTCCGCCTGGAGACCCTATAGCACCATCAGTGCCTAGGGTAGATCCTGTCCTCTTATCTACACATAAGGCCGATCCATTCATGCCAATACCTCCAGAGCCTGATCCGGAGCACAAAGATCATCTAGGATGTCCAAGTAACCACACCCATGGTAATGGAGACCAAAATCATTTCATCAACATGATCTCCATTGATTTAACCGCCCCCATCCATAATCCAGCCGACCCAACATGGTCATTGCATCTAGACCTAGATGCTATAGACTAGGATCACGCTGACACACCACCATCCCCATCAGAGTACTGGCCTTGTGGTGGGATGTTCCATTTCACCCCAGGATAGACTCAGGATGTCTTCCATGCTGAAGAGGAACCTGATGTTCCGAACGATGATCTAAATTCAGCAAACGATATCCACTTGATCCCAACTCCACACCAGTTGGAGGACGGGTCCCACATGTCGATCGAGGAGATGACTGACGTAGACATCGGCTCAGATCCAATGAATTTGCAAATCATCAAGTTGGGGGTAAGTCTATCCCTCGAAGAGCAAGCCGACTACATTGCCCTTCTCAAAGAGAAGAAGGAGGTTTTTGCATGGTCATACAAAGACATGCCGGGACTAGACCCATAGCTAGTCACGCATAATCTAACGCTTGATCCGACAGTCAAGCCAGTAAAGCAAAAACTATGTAAGATGCATCCAACAGTAGCCTTAATGGTCAAATATGAGCTACAAAAGTTGTTGGATGCACAGTTTGTCATCTGCGTGGATTACCCACCATGGTTGTCTAACATGGTGCCCATCAAAAAGCTCGATGGGAGGATTCGCATATGCACCGATTTTTGAGATCTAAACAAAGTGAGTCCTAAGGATGATTTCCCCTTGCCAAGCATTGACGCATTGGTAGATGCTACAACGGGCCATGAAATGCTTTCCCTCATGGATGGTTTCTTGGGATACAATCAGATTCGTATCAATCCCGAGGACCAACTAAAAATGGCGTTCACAATGCCTTGGGGGACATTTTGTTATAAGGTCATGCCCTTTGGCCTTAAAAATGTTGGCGCCACCTACCAACGTGCCATGACGTACATCTTCCATGATCACATGCACAAAACTTTGGAAGATTACATGGATGATTTGTTGGCCAAATCTCTTTTGCGCCCAGATCATCTCGATGACTTGAGCAAGATCCTCGATCGCCTCATTGAACATAAAGTCAGACTAAACCCCAAGAAGTGCGTATTTGGCATCACATCTGGAAAGCTCTTGGGTTTCATAGTCTCAAAGAGAGGAATCGAGGTAGACCCACACAAAGTCAAGGCAATCCTTGAAATGCTTCCCCCAACTACCATCAAGCAGCTCAAAAGTCTACAGGGAAAGGTCGCGTCGATCAAGCGCTTCATAGCGCAGCTATCTGACAAGTGCCGACCCATGAATAAATTATTGCACAAGGGGGTAGCATTTCACTGGGATGACGAGTGCCAGTCAACCTTTGATGATATTAAACAATACTTGGCTTCATCACCAGTATTGGCACCACCTAGACCAGGAGTGTCATTCTACTTATACATCTCAGCTACTGAGGTGGCACTGGGTGCCATGCTATCCCAGAAAAATGAACTACACAAAGAACAGGCTACTTACTATCTTAGCCGCACCCTAGTCAGTTATGAACTTAACTATGCATACGTTGAGAAGCTCTGCTTGGCAAGTGGTGTTTGCTACCAAAAAGCTATGCCATTACATGCTCGAGCAATAAGACGTATGTTGTGTCTAAGGAGAATCCATTGCGATACATGATGAGTCATACTTATCATAGTAGCCGCACGATGAAATGGATCATGTTGTTGACGGAGTTTGACATAGAATTCATTGGACAAAAATCCATAAAAGGTCAAGTCATCATCGATCAACTGGCAGAGGCTCCTCTTGAAGACGATCAGCCTCTGACCATAGAATTACCGGATGATGGGGTCTTCCATGTTTTAGAATCACCAGATTCTAATGAGCCTGAGTCACAGGCCGACATGACCCTATTCTTCGATGGTTCAAAATGTGAGCAAGGAGGTGGCATGGGAATTGTATTCTTCACACCACAAGGGGCTCCAATGCCTCTATCATTTAAATTAGACTTCTCGTGCACCAACAACAATGCAGAATATGAAGCCTTGCTCATAGGTCTTCAAACAACAATCACCATGAACATTAAATGTTTAAACATCTTTGGTGATTCGTTGTTAATTTTCAATCAAGTAAAGGGGGTATTCCAATGTAAATGCCCAGTTCTGTAGGCCTATAAAGCCCTTGTGGACAAATTCCTGGCACAACTTGAATGGTATGACATCGAGGCACTCCCTCGATCATCGAATCATTTTGCGGATACTATGGCCTCCTTGGGGTCACTAATCCCGCAAGACCCTTCTGGTGAAATGACAACCATTCAGGTCAAAACATTATCGCAATCCATGATGGAGCGTGCAAGCTCTGACCTAACGCCAGGAATCCACTTGATCCAGATTGAACCATCTCAGGATAGGTTCTCTCGAATCCATGATTGTCTGACTCGAGCCAACTGGGGGTCCTTGTTCTCCCCGACCCCTCTTAATAGCAACACAACGCTATTTTTACAAGTTCTTTCCCGTTCAACTTTTTCTAGGGATGAACTTCAAGAGGGATTGGCCATTCATACCATCGAGGTTTCTGATCAGCAGGATTGGTACACACCCATTAGGGATTACCTCAAGCTAGGTAACCTCCCACTTGGATTGACACAAGCCATGAAAAGATCATTTAAATAGAAAGTGGCAAAACATGTCTTGTTAGGAGACATTTTGTATCGTCGGAGCTATGAAGGAATCCTCCTCCATTGCTTGGACCAGCAGGAGTCCGCTTGGGCGATCACCCAAGCCCACGATGGTACATGCGGTGGCCACTTCAGCGGTATGGCCATCGCAAAGCGCATTCTCCGCATGGGCTATTATTGGCCATCTTTAGAGCGAGATTGTTGCGCGTATGTAAAGAAGTGCATGAAGTGTCAACACCATGCTAATTTGACACACGTACCTTCTCAGGCCTTGCAACCGATCCAATCGGCTTGGCATTTTTTGTAGTGGGGCTTCGATCTAATCGAAAAGATCTCCCCTACATCGTCGGGTCATCACACGTTCATCATAATGGCCACAGAGTACTTCACCAAGTGGGTGGAAGCAATTCCGCTAACCTCTACGACTGGAACCCGCATTGCGGAGTTTATTTTGCATAACATCATATGTCATTTTGGTATTCCATCCAAGATCATCTCGGATAATGGGACGTCATTCAAGAATAAATATGTGCATGCTTTGACAACAAAGTACAAGATTCAGCATAGTTTTTCAACACCCTATTATCCGTAGGAAAATGGGCAAGTAGAGGCGTCAAACAAAATGCTAGTCACCATCCTCAAAAAGACCATCGTAGATAGTCATAAGGATTGGCACATTCAAATCCCGCTTGCCCTATGGGCTTATCGCACTAGCATTCGGATGCCCACTGGGGCAACTCCATTTTCGTTGGTGTATGGCTCCGAGGCTGTCATGCCTCTCGAGTTGGAAATCCCTTCACTATGCATTTCAATGCAAGAGTTCATCGATGATGACACTGCGTGGCAGGCCCGGTTAGACCAACTGACGTTGCTCGATGAACGACGCGTCAATGCTCTCGAGCATTTGCGTATCTATCAAGAGCGACTTAAGAAAGCATACAACATGAAGGTTCACCTAAGGGACTTTCAGGTTGGTGACTTGGTCTTAAAAGAGAACCAACAGAATTCTAATTTGTCGTCCCATCTAAGGGACAAGTTCATGGCAAACTGGTTAGGTCCTTATGTGATTGATAGTAAAATAGGACCTGGAACATACCGACTCGCCTCTCTTGAAGGAATCAAGGAACTAGAACCCTTGAACATCAGTCATTTGAGGCCATTCCACATCTAGAGAGCCATAGTCCAACCAAAAGCTCCAAGGATTCCCATAATCGCTTGGTCAAACCCAAAATGCCCCAAAGGTATCCATAAACCCTTTGGTCAAAACCAAAAGCTCCAAGGATTCCCGCAATCGCTTGGTCAACCAAAATGCCCCAAAGGTGTCCATAAACCCTTTGGTCAAACCAAAAGCTCCAAGGATTCCCATAATCGCTTGGTCAACCCAAAATGCCCCAAAGGTGTCCATAAACCCTTTGGTCAAACCAAAAGCTCCAAGGATTCCCGCAATCGCTTGGTCAACCTAAAATGCCCCAAAGGTGTCCATAAACCCTTTGGTCAAACCAAAAGCTCCAAGGATTCCCATAATCGCTTGGTCAACCCCAAAAATGCTCCAAAGGTATCCATAAACCCTTTGGTCAAAACAAAAGCTCCAAGGGTACCCATAACCGCTTGGTCAAAATAAATATTCAAAAACAAACAAAAACAATAAAATCATCAAAAATAACAAAAAAATTGCATCTCCATTCCATGCATACTCGTAAAAATCAAAATACAAAAATATAAGTTGCATTAGGCATCGCATCCATACATTGCATATTTGCTAGGTCATACAAGTCAAAAGCACCATAGACTGTAATTACTCGGCAATTCCATCATTTTCCACATCAAATCCATTTTATAAATGCATACATCTAGAATAACACCATCCCCATTTTTAGCATAGGCAGTTGTCTCCTAATGTATATAGGGTTTTCGTCATTCAGCTGTCTTTAAATTTCTAGCCAAAAACTGTACAAAGTTAAATAGATTTTACAAGGGAAAGTTTTACTTGGATCACGCCTCGTTATGTAACATCCCTACACAAGTTAAAACACATAAAATAATTCCCAAGTTGTGTGAATGTAAGAGGAAAACTACAAAGCAGTCTAGGGTACCATAGGTGAAAGATTAGCCTGTTCATCCCCCTGTGCGAATGGTTCAAGAGTGCTGAGAATTGACAAAAGGACAAGCTCTTCCCCATCCATTCCCCCTAATCAATAGTGGTTTTCACCACTAGCAAAAATCCCAATCACCATTGGTCCCTAAGGTTGTAAGGATTCGTACTACACGTCCCTGCCAAGGATGGGTAGTCATCCCCAAGGCCTAAAAGGATCAATGACCATTCAAAAACAAAATCCCCACAAGCCATCATCATGACCATTTCCAATCACCTTTGGTCTCCAAAGTCATAAGGATTCATACTACATGCCCCTGACAAGGATGGGTAGTCATCCCCAAGGCCTAAGAGATCAATGCCCGTACTTCATAGTCTCCATAATCCCTTTTGGTTCCCAAAGTCGTAAGGATTCGTACTACATGTCCCTGAATAGGATGGGTAGTCATCCCCAAGGCCAAAAGGATCAAGGTCATTCATAAACCAAAAACCTACAAGCTCAACCTTACGAAGCTCACAATGCAAAATGAATAACAGTGGTTATCACCACTATTCAAAATCCTTGCTCAAAAAGAAAAACAAAAAAGAAAAATAAATAGTGATTTTTATCACTATGTAAACGAGCAAGTATCCTAAACCGTTGAGCAAATAAAAAGCCTGAACTTGAATCCCTAGAATTCTCAGCATTCGAACAACCATCTAGGTAATCCTCATTACGGGTTTGGTGGATAGCCTACCTGGCAATGGCGGTATCCTAAATGCATGACGATATGTCTATCACATTAGCTTTGCGTGTGAGCAGACCAATGTTTGCATGTGGATGAGCTAGCTTATGGTACCTTAGATTGTCCCATGGATTAATCTTACTAAATACAACAATGGAGTTAGTGGAGCTAATTAGGTGATCCTCAGTACAGGTTTGGTTGATAGCCTATCTGGCACTGGCGGTATCCTGACAAATACCACATAAACGAACTCAATTGCACACACAGGGATGTGAAATAACTTGGTCAAACTCAAGTCTGATTTATACCTTGTTCAAAAGTCTTGCAAGCTAAATGTATAGTCTTGGCTAGTTAGTTAAAATATCTGAATCTCAGAAAAGCTTAACTACATTTTAAAACAACTGGTACATTTCATTACATCCATCCCCATCAAAAAATACAAACAAATACAAAAACAAAGTTCTCACATGCAAAGTCATTCCACAAAGTCATCACATACGTACAGAAAGCCAGTAAATCTTGTACAGTCTATGGTGCCATCGACAAGTTATCAACAAATCATTTCATTCATTCCATATGCATACATCATATAATTAGAAACATCGCATTCATAATACCACATGCATACATCATCATAAATAACTGTGCATAAACAGAAAAACAAACCATGAAAAGTGTATAAACACAAAGAACGTCATCTGTATATATATCATCAAAAAAATGCCTATAGGCTACAATGAACCGGTCCTCTGACCTCGCAACAAAATCCAAAAGCTCAAAAACCCCCAAGCCTAGGGCGTCGGCCACCATGATCACGTAGGATCGGTGCGACGGGAACTACCCCCCATGGTGTGGGTCCTATGGGACCTCTCAGGGTGACTGTTGCTCGCCCCCGCATCATGCCCACTAGCCCCCCCTCATCCAATCACCTATGATGAGATGATGTTGACTACTCAGTATCGCTGCCCCTCATCCGATGTGAAGACCCACCTCTAGAGGGCTCAGGTACCCGCCCTCGAGGTGGATGATCTCTCCCTCTAGATCCATCCGATGTCGACACCACTCCACCTCCCATCGATGGTACATCACTACTACATCATCATGCTATGCCAACACCTTCTCCCTCTTTTCCAGCTATTCCGTAGAAGATCCCTCTCTCGTGCAGCATCGGTATCCCCCTCCTGTCGATGGTACGTAGCCCATGCATTCTCCCACTCTACTAGCTGAGTCTACAAGAGATCCCTCTCCTATAGAGCCTCCCCTAGCTCCTCATCTCACCTCCGAAGTAGCCCCACCAATCATGCATTCTCAATGCAACCTACCTCCATGTCCTTCAAAACTTCTTGAGGCATAGGCAAATCTAGGACAGTAGCCTCTGGCTCCCACTGCTTCGGGACGTCCTACACCTTCGACTGGTCTGAAACCCAAAATCCCCCCCAAAATCATCCACCTCTACCATGTTTGCATCCTCGAGTGGAACCCCCAACCCTCTCCTAATGCCTCTGCATCATCCCCCCTACTACTGCCGCCTCTACGCCCCCTAGAGGCCCCTCACCTCGCCATCATCGTAAAGTCCACCACTGGTCATACTCAGTGGTAACCCCGATGTCATCCATGTCTGGGATATCAATCGTTGTATCTAATCCTCACCCAATGGTGCAATGACTGGCCAAGCTAGAGTCCTCTCGTCCCCCGATGTCGATAGACCACGGGCTCACCAGGAAACCCCTGGTGCACCCCAAACTATCGTGTAACCCGACCATATGGGAAGAACTCCTGCTCAGTCCCATGATGCCCAATCAGCCACCGCCCCCTACGTACCCATCGGAGCCACTCTCCAGCCTCAGGCCAGGCTGGACAGTCCCGATAGGGGTACCAGAACACCTCCCCTAGAGTAAGCCGAGCGAAGGCATCGACATAGTGCCCTACGACACCTACCCATCGTCGACTCTGACCCTGCTCCTCAGATCTCCACCACAATGCCCCGTATCCGATCTCTCGGTCTACCATCTCCACCGAGTCATCCATGGCAACCCAATCGGCCTCTCCACCGCTATGTGCTGCCAAGCCCAGCACTACAACAAGTAGCTACATCCAATCCCCTTTCACCTCTCGATGGACCTCGTACAACTCATCATAGAGTTGTGCCAATAGAGTCTGTCCCCATCTCATGATCATAGGTGCCTCCGTCGGGCACTCCACCAACCGAAACACCACCTCTAGCAAGTTCCATGGGAACCTCACACCCGAAGAGTCGGGAAGCAGCATGTTGGAAATGAGGCCCATCAGTAATGCATGCCTCACTCCCAACACACCCCTCTCTAGCCACCATCGAACCAATATGCCACCAATCTGGAAGTCACCCTCTACCCTCTCCACTAGGCTATCCACACCCATCTCCTCTCCATGTCCAAAGTAGCGTGTCAACACTATTATCCGTTGATCCCGTGGCGTCGTCCTGATCGGTAGTCCATCTATCGAAATCCGTAGAATCCGATAGACATCCTCCAAAGTAACTGTCATCTCCCCTGTTGGGAGATGGAAGGTATTAGTCCGAGGATCCCACAAGTTGATCAGGGCCATCAGATAGGCCCGATCCCCGACCATCGGCTCCAGCGAGTCACCTGCTTGAGCCCAAGGGCATCAAGCCACTCCTAGTCAGTCAAAGTCAGTGCCTCCCACGCTTTCATAAAAACGTGGGCACACGGTACCGACTCTTCACAACCTAAAAGAAAAAAAACAAAAACATTAAACACATGAAAAATTGTACAATAACATGAATATCTAGCAATGCATAATACAAAATGTAAAATAAATAAAAAAAAAAAAAAAAAAAATATACGATAAATTAAAAACAAACAAAAAAATCAAAAAAATCATTTGTCAGTCCTAGGGTTTTTAACTCTAAAGGTCACCTGATCAATTACAAACACAAAAACACAAACCACAACAAATAACTAGGGTTAAAGCTACGTTTTTACGCTCAGTTTTACCCTATGTTTCTAACCTAAGTTTTGATTTTTGTTAAACTAGGGTTAAGCGAAGTTTTTAAGTTACGTTTTAAACTAAGTTTTTAAGCTAAGTTTTAAACTACCTTTTGATCTTTGTTTAACTAGGGTTAACCTAAGTTTTAAGTTAAGTTTTGATTTTTTTAGACTAGGGTTTCTTTTAGTTTATCACAAATGTCAAATCCACATGGTTTTAAATTGAACACAAAACACAAAGACAAAAACAACTAACTTGCGGTTTTACAAACTGTAACAAACAAACAATAAAGAGGAAGAACACTCACTGGTCTCGCTTCGGCTCCACCGCTTGATGATCCGGTCCATGAACTCATGGTGGCAGGAAAAATTTGGTAGTGCTTCGCTTCGCAGGATTGACCTCCTCCTCCTCAGAGCTCCAAATCGCCAGGAAAAACAAATGCAAATGAGCCCAAAACCCAGTTTTGGCCCTTAAATAGGCTTTTTGAGCCTGTAATCGTTCCTCCCTGGGATGAGCACTCTGGTTAGCACTCGTCCCACCCTGGGACGATTACTAAATAGGTATTCATCCCACCTAGGGATGATTACAGAGCAAAAATTTCAAAAACATCAAAAACTGCACAAAATGCACCAAAAACAAGCAATAAAATTGTCCAATGAGAGTGCTTTTGCACTTGAAATTTCGGACATGCAAAATAGACGTCGGGGTCACAAATCCTCACTATCCTATTCCCTAAGAAGGCTACCATAGCTGGACCGCTCCACGAGAGGATGGATTTTTGAGAAGAATTTCATCCCCAAATGGCGTCACAAAAAGGGTCAAAACCCAACCAAAAATAGCAATAACATTGCCGAACAGGTCTCACTTTCCTTTTCCCTAAGAAGGCTACCATAGCTAGACCACTCCACGAGAGGATGGATTTTCAAGAATTTCATCCCCAAACGGCGTCACAAAAAGGGTCAAAACCCAACCAAAAATAGCAATAACATTGCCGAACGAAGGCGCCTTTGTGCCTGACATTCTTGGCATCCAAAATAGACATTGGAGTCACAAATTGTCACTATCCTACTCCCTAAGAAGGCTACCATAGCCGGACCGCTCCACGGGAGGACGAATTTTTGACAATTTCAGCTCCAAGAAGCATCACCAAAAGGGTTAAAACCCACCAAAAATAGGTCATAATGTTCGAAAACTGCTTAAGCATTCAACGGTAAACAACTGAAGGCACCCTTACCTAAGTCATCTTGGGTCAAGCGACTCGTCGCTTTTCTCATGTCGGTCATTCCCTCATCGATTCGTCGCTTGAGGGGGTAGTCACACTTAGTCACCAATCAACAAAAATACACCCAATCAAGGAAATGGCATGCATTCAAAGGATCATTGACAAAGACAATCACGCTCCTACTTGGGGCAGCAAACAAGCAACAATCACAAGCTGATCAAACACTTGGCATTCATGAATCATGAACTCAAGGTTCCCATAGACAAAAGGTTGCGCCCTTTGCCTATTCATGACTGATCAATGTCCAAGGTCAAGTAACACCTCACTGAAAAAGGTTAACACTTGAATTAAGCTCCTTAGCTCGTCAAAAGCAAGGATTCAAGAATGCATGCCCTTTCCATACTTGGGGCATCAAGAGTTGGTTAGGTTACTGAGAAACCCTAATCATTAGTGCTTTGGGTATCTATTTTTGCTCAGCGTTGCGCCTTGCACAACGCTTCCCAAAAAGGGGCATCTATAGACACCAAAATAGCACCAATCCGATTATGTGACAACAAGCATCGATCGCATTGACACACACAGCCCCTAGGGCAGCCCCCAGAGGTTAAACAGTGGTCCTAACCACTCCCAACAGTAGTTTGGAAGGTCAAGGGTCAATTTGGCACCTTTTGGCACTTTGCTCTCTACTCGTCCCACCCTGGGATGATTACAAACTGGGATTCATCCCACCCAGGGACGAATAGCAGCATTCGCCCCAGGGTGAGGCGAATAGCAGGTTTGACTGGAAAAAGTCAAACCTCGACAAGTCCACCAGTTAACTGCAACTCTAGGCCATGCAATTGTGAGGAACGACTTCAAATCAAGGAGAGAGACTTCAGTCATGCATGTCTTTGATTTTGGAGGCCTCATGCAAGGAGACTCTAAATCAGGGAATAATCTATTCTCTCGAAATAGGACATGCAACTCAAGTGGCGCTCTCGCATGCGCATTCAAACAGAGAGACCCTAGGTCTATAAATTGGTGAGACTTCTCACCCAAGAAAAGAGAAAGAGAGGGAGCATTTTGAGCAACGAAGTGCTGCCATTTTACATCCATACACACACCTTTTGATTTGTGCCTTTCACATCCTTGATCTCTCTTTTGGAGGGAGGTTATTGGGTGATTATTGGAAGCACAAATCCGGAGCCCAAACCCAAACATTTGGCCACAATATCCCACAAAATTTTTTGACAACACCCCATAAGAGGTTTTGGACCCATCCCAAGTGGATTGGTGCCGAAACAAAGTCCCAAACGGTGGGCGTCCTGCCCCGGGCGCCCCCTAAGCTGTCGTAGTTCTAAACGCCCCCCCCGGAGTGATTAGAAATCTATGGTATATTTCCTTTATTTTCTTTTTGCATCTTATTCTAGGTTATTTAAATAGGTTGTAGTTTAAATTTCACTTCATTCTGAGCATTTTTGACCATGTTTTTATCATTTCCCGCCTTTACTAACTTGCAGATGGCACCATCAAAATCTGGGTGATAGAGGCCAAATTGGAGAAATCTGACCTTCTGGGTCTTCCCAAAATACCCCCATTTACCTAACCCCAACTTTGCAGGTCATTTGGAGCTTCCTGGATAGGACATTGAAGAGGGTGCTTTCTAACAATTTATTGCAGGTTTATTCGTCCCACCCCGGAGCGAATACAAATCTGTGAGGAATTTCTTGACTGTTCCACTTGCAATGCCCTCCTGGTAACATATTCATGCTTCTGTTAAATTTTTAGGTCGTTCTGATGTTATTTGGTTATCGTTTTAATATTTTCATGCATACACTAACAGTAGGCCTTGGGAAACACATGTTCTATTCTATCTGCAGGTGCTACTGATCTTTTCTGTTTCCTTGAACGTAGGTCTTCGACATCAGAGGAGCAGTAAGGAGTCAACACTCATATACACAAGCGGCGGCGACATTTTGGTCCGCCCATCTTACATGTGGGCACGCGGAAGAAGGATTGCTATCCATGGATGTGACAAGAAACATATTTAACGCTCCTATCCCCTAAAAGGGAAGGAGACGTATTGTAACACGACTTTAAAAGCATATCAATAAAGAGGGCCATATTCCATATTGCTTTTATCTTGTGTCGATTCGTTTATGTTCTTTCCTTTCATGCATTTTTCAATATATAGGCTTTTAGCGTTAAGTTTGGTTTTCCACGCATCGTACTTGGCATTTTCCTTTTTGTTTCCGTATCCTCGTGCTTTCACCTTCCATACATATTTCCACCATGCAACCATTGATGTTGTATTTATCAACCCCTTCATTACTAGTATCCTCGCTAGTAAAATTATTGGCATAGCTAGCATCAAGATCAACCCCCTCCACTTCCATATTGTTCAATTTTTTATCCACACAACTTGATCCACCCATCATCTTGTATTATTCATGTTCCCCCCATCATAAGCTAGGCTAATCCTATTATGGGCAATAACTTTACATACTCCAACTCCCATGACTAAGTCTACAAAAGTAGCTCCTAAAGCCAATTTAGCCATAAGGTCTAGCCAAGCCTAATTTTTTCTATGTGCCTGATAAAATAAACATTCAAAAGGTATTTAATTTTCTTTGAGATGAATACATGAGGTTACTAATGAGTACAAGCCATTAAGAGATAAAACTTCATAGGCTCCAGTGCTAATGTAATAACAATTGGCATGAAGAGGAAGCAAAATTTTCATTATAGAAGAAACAAATAATGATCTCTCTAAGACTACTACATCTCTTACTTACTTCACTATTAGGGTATCCAAGATAGATCCAAATGGATCCATATCAAATTATTCAATTCACAAACCTCACAAACCAACTACCAATTAGTGTAACCATGCAATTTGGCCAATTGGCAAGGAAGGATGAAGAATTGTTGAATAAAACTAAAGAGCTTAAGGTAGAAGTGTCATTGAAATCTAAGAAGGATAAAATCCAATAAGACAATTATTCCTCAAATAAAATGCTACTGAGAAAGATCAACTAAAGAAGGAGGTTGAGGACCTAAAGTCCCAACTTGATGAGGCTAAGAAGAAAATGCAACTAGAGGATCTCTCAAAATAGCTTGCATAGGGGTAAGATCAATTGAGGAAGTAAAACAAATAAGAAAACTTGCAATTGGAGGACCAAATGGATCAATTCCAAGGACCCAAAAATTGAGAGATAAGAAAATTGATGAGCTTTAGAAAGAAATACCAATACTCAAAGGAGAAATAATGATAAATCTAGGGAAATGCTTTGGGGATCAAAAGTTGAAATATCTCTAGGAAAACATCAAATATAAAGTGATGAATACTGATAGGTACTTCAATTTTATAGCCTATGAAAAACATATCTTAAACCAAATGACAAAAAATATCAAGCAGGCTTAAGAAAAATTGGTTGCAAAGGAGAGGTTCTAGGAGGTACTCAAAATTTTGGGATTGATGTTGGTATCACAATGTCAATAATTAAGGATATATTGAAAGGATATGGTAAAGAAATTGAAGAATAACCTTCATATTTAGAGAGACTTAAAGTTCTAGAAGCAAACATTATCCTCTTTGATAGACCCAACGCATGAAATGATAAAGGAAATGTCACTACTATATATACGAGAACTATGTTGAAGCCATTTTGTAAATTTTCAAGATTTATTTGTGTTTTCTTATCTCTCATAAGGTAATCTACAACATTTGGAGAGTGTCACATGATATATGGACTTAACATGGTTGATATAATCTTAAGACTTCTAATTATCCTTCTCTCTTTGATTCTTGGTACTCTATTAAATATTTTACAATAATGGTAAATATATACAAAGATAATGGGTCCCTTCATATTAAAACTTGAGATATAATAAATAATCCTTTCAAAGACCTATTAACTAACACCAAAAAGGTAGAGGAGAAGTATAAAATTTTGAGCCAAATATGCATTCCAATCCAAAAATAAAATGTTATAAAAATTTATCTAAGAATTCTTCGAAAATTATTATATGCATGCAAATTATCTAAATTGATTAAGATTTATTTCCTTCTATTTATAGAAAGTGAATGCATTGACTTATGGACATGAATTATAAAATTAAAAATATGAGTAACTTGCACAAGGCTATTCTATTCTTGTGAGATTACATTTTAAAGTAAATGTTTAATGGTTTACTAAAACATTGGGGATAACATTGTAGAGAGTATTACATAAAGAGATAGTTTGAAATAAATGAAAAACATTATTAACCTCTCCTTCGTAATAATGGTTATGAAGGTCATGCTTGGATACTCAAGAATGTAAGTAGATGAACATGTGATTAATTAACTTTCCCAAACTTCCCTCTTAAAAAATATAAAAAATATGGGATAAAATTTTTGAAAAGCCATTTAGCCTTGTCACTTTCACCTTTTATGCTAAAGAGAGTTATCTTCATTTCTTATTTTAGTATTAGATATATTAAAAATTCAATTATTTCTTTATTTATAAGTTGAGAAGTTATTTATAACAAGGATTCCTGATGCAATCTTCTATTGATATATTCTTTGATTAATAAATTGGTGAAATACTCTCCCATATCCAATCCTATTTTATGTCTATATGCAAACAATCCCTTTCAAAGTTCTAGATCTAAATATATTATTCTATTCTATTCTATCCAAGTATAAAATCTCACCTCTCCTTGTTTGTTAGCTCTTCTTCTCTCTCACATATTCATTAATTACATGGTAAAAATATATTTCATTGCATAATGCTTATATCCTCTTTCAAAAATTTATTTTTTTAAATGATATTCTTGAAAATCTTCTAATTCCATGCCTTTAAATATTCTTTAAGAATTTTCATTCTTTTATAAACTTGTACGTTTGGGATTCATCACCTAGATTACAATTCATGCTTCATAAATATTTTAACTTAAGATGGACTACAATTTTTAAAATTTAAGGAGACTCAAATTCACCTACTTTATTTAGATATCATAAAAGAATTCAAAAGGTGGCTAAAAAATCCAATTTCACAATATAATATTTTGTCTATATATATATATATATATATATATTTGCTCTTATAAGAAGAAAGCTAACATTTCCTTTATAGCATTCTATCGTATTGATTTGTTGATCGAAGTAAACCAACCTTCTTGTAGGTAAGTATGCCAAAGTGCATTCAATTCAATTTTAAATAAATAAATATCTCTCATAAAAGTTTTGTTCCTAATTTATTTTAAGACCCAAGGATTCAGTTGAATTCACCACCAATGACACAACATTCCAACTCCCATTTCTAAAATACTAAGTTCATATCATTAAAGCAATTTATTCTTAGATTAAGAATATGTGGTCTATAAAAATAGTTAGTTTTCAAAAACTAACCAAATTGTGATCTAACATTTATAATGAAACCATTATTAGATATTACTAGATGAATTTGCTCTATATCCTAAGATTTCCATATAATAAAAATTAATTTCACTTATTCTATAGCAACTCAACATAAAACTCTATTTTATATTTAATTTTACCAAAAAAAGTTAAATTTTATTTATGCTTACATTTATATATTGTAAGAAAACTACATCTACTTTCTCTCATAGGATAATATTTTAAATTCTATTTTATTTTCAAGGGATTAAACCTTTAATATTCCATGAAATGACCTTTATTTTTTTAAACAATATTCTTTAACTTTCGTAACACTCCTTATATATATGTTTTTTTCATAACCCTCCCAAAACATGGTTTATGATGTTACTATTTCTATATGTATATTGTGTTAATTTCTCATGAATTATTATTTTTTTTTTAACATTTCAAACATGGTACTATTGATAAATTTTGTTTTGCAAGTATAGGTACTTGGTGTAAACTCAGCTACAAGAGACCAACAAAATGAACTCCATTCACATAACACAAATGAAAAATAATGGAAGAAACTTGCAAATATATATTCTTCTTATTCCTAAATTCACACCCCTTCTCCAAAGATTACAATCCATGATATAACAACCGAAAACCAAAGAAACCCTAAAAACATATTTTTTAAAAAAAACTGCTAAAAATAGATCTTTTTTCTAAAAACTGCTAAAAATAGAAATGATTCATATTACGCCCAAATTCGGTGCACACATCCCTCTTACAATAATGAACCTTACTTTAAAATATTAGGTCTCAACTTAAGGTATAACAAAATATAATAAAACTCTAACATGCAAAAAAACCCAAAAAACCCGGGAACCTATTCTAAAAGCTAATTTTGTGACACTAGATGTTAGAGCTAGGTCCCAAAAACATGTTTTTTGGAGGTTCAGGTGCATCAAAGATGAGCCTTATGCAGAACACGCATGTGGAACAACCTATTAAATTTCAAGTCAAACGGGTGTACGGTTCACAAGTTATGGCTCCGATAAGGTGCATCAGTGCATCTCTGGTGAAAAAGAACTCAGCTCCTATGAGTTTGGCTGAATTGAAATCCTATAGCTTCTGGTTATCAATTTTATTTAGCTCTGACTTTGAAACCCAAGTGTTATCTGACTCTGGTAATCCTTCCCATTGAACCTAGAATCTATTGTAGCTCCCATGTTTGGTGGTGATCACCTTCTTATCGAGCACCTGCGCAACTTTGTATTTTTTATTCTTAGGCATCTGTCATGCCCAATTTACTGTCTCCTATAATTCACCATCCTCGGTAGTACCAAGATATTGAAATAAATAAAAAACATTAAAAATGGGTGAAATATCAAATTCATCGGGCAACTCCACTTTATAGGCATTATCATTGACCTTCTTCAAAATCCTACATGGTCCAATTTTCTTAAGTTTCAGTTTGTTATGCGTCCACTTAGGAAATATTTCTTTACTAATATGAACCATGACTATATCATCCTCTTCAAACACTTTCACCCTTCTGTGTGCATCAACAAACTCTTTGTAGTGAGCATTACTACTCTACAATTTTTCCCTCACTAACTCTTACACTTTCTGGATATGCTCAACAAATGCTTCTACATCATCACTAACTTGTTCCCCAATTGGTAACTCAACCAAATCTAATACACCTCTAGGATTTTAACCATAAATAATTTGAAAATGAGATTTACCTGTTGACCTGTTCACTAAACTGTTGTATGTAAATTCAGCTTGTGACAAGGCTAAATTCCATTGTTTTGGTTTTTCTCCAACTATGCACCGTAAGAGGTTTCCCAAGATTTTGTTCACTACCTCTATTTTGCCATCGATCTGTGTGTGGTAAGCACTACTGAACTGCAGCCTGGTGTTCAAATTTTTCCATTACATCCTCCAAAAGTGACTCAAGAACTTAGTATCTCGATCAGAAGTAATAGTATTTGGAACACCATGCAACCACACAATCTCATAAAACAATAATATTATAGTCCTAGTTGCATCATTAGTTTTTGGGAAAGTAATGAAATGCACCATTTGTGAAAATCTATCTACCACAACAAAAATTGAATCCTTACCCCTCTGTGTCTTGGGCAACACCAACATGAAATCCATACTCATATCGGTCCATGGTCCTGTAGGAACTGGCAGTAGCATATATAACCCTGTACTTTGCACATGGCCCTTAGCCATTTGACATACTCTGCATCTAGATACAAACATAATTATGTCTCTCTTCATTTTCATCCAATATTACTTCTCCTCTACAAGAGTGGTAGTTTTTGCTACTCCAAAATGACCAAACAAACTCGCACTATGTAATTCCCTCAAGATGTTCTCTCTCATAGAGCCATTGGGAATGCATAATTTATTACCCTTAAATAAGTAACCATTATATAAAAAATACTCTTCAAAAATAGTATGGGACTCACCCTCTACCGCACTTTTACATTGTTGCACAATATTCCCAAAATATGCATCAGATTCATATAGATCTTTAATCCCCTCAAATCCTACCACTTCATTCTCCATAGTGGTCAAAAACATGACTCTCCTACTCAATGCATCAACAATTTTATTTTGTTTGCCCGACTTGTGCTTCAGTACAAATGTATACTGTTGCAAAAATGAAACCCATTTGGCATACCTACTATTTAACATTTTATGAGAGTTGACATACCTCAATGCTTCATGATCACTAAAAAGCACAAACTCCTTTGAGAGTAAGTAGTACCTCCAATGTTGCAATGCTTGCACCATTTCATAAAATTCCACATCATATGTAGAATAATTCTTTCTTGCATCATTCAACTTCTCACTGAAAATGCTACAAGTCAGCTCTCTTGACTTAAGACACCACCAATTCCAACAAATGAGGCATCACAATCAACCTTAAACACCTTATTGAAGTCTGGTAACACTAGAATAGGATCTTTTGACACCTTCTTCTTCAAGAGTTCAAAACTCTTTGTTGTTGCCATAGTCCATACAAACTCTTTCCCCTTTGTGCACTTAGTTATAGGGGCAACTATACTACTAAATTTCCTGATGAAATTTTTGTAAAAGGTAGCTAGGCCATGAAAGCTCCTTACTTATGTTATAGTTCATGGAAGATGTAATTCTAGAATTGCCTTCACTTTCTTGTCATCCATCCTCATGCCATCTCTTGAGATTACAAATCCTAAAAATACTAAACTATCTTGAAGAAATCTATATTTCTTTAGGTTGACATACAATTTCTCCTTCCTAAGCACGTCTAACACTAATTTTAGGTGTAACAAATGCTCCTCTTCACTTTTACTATAAATCAAAATATCATCAAAATACACAACCACAAACTTACCATTATATTCCCGCAGTACTCTGTTCATCAACCGCATAAATGTACTGGGTGCATTAGACAACCCAAATGGCATCATCATCCACTGGTAAAACCTATATTTTATATTAAAAGTTGTCTTCCATTCATCCCCTTCTCTAATTTTGATCTGGTAGTAGCCACTCCGTAGATCAATTTTACTAAAGTATTTAGCTCTAGCCAATCCATCCATCATGTCATCCACTCTTGGTATAGGATACCGATATTTTATTGTGATATTATTTATGGCTCTATTATCCACACACATCTTCCAATCACCATATTTCTTTGGTTTCAGCAATGCTGGCATCGCACATGGATTCATACTCTCTCTAACTAATCCCTTCTTTATCAACTTTGTCACTTGCCTACTCAACTCTGCATTCTATGTTGGGTTCAACCGATAAGCTGCCTTATTTGGGAGCATTGATCCTAGAATCAAATCCATGTGATTTTAGATATCCCTCTTTGGTGGTAGCCCATCTGGTAACTCCTCTAGTGTGACATATTTATATTCACTTAGCAACTTAGTTGTTTTTGTAGGCATAATCACTTCCTGTATTTCTAGCTTCCTAGCTATTAAGGCATAATAGAAGCTAGCATCCTTAATATCTATAAAAAAATCCATCATCAACAAGATCTCACTTGGTTCATCCTTATTTAGAGGTACAAGAACTACCTTTACACCATCCTTCCAGAATGTGTAAGTATTCTTTCTCCCATTATGGTTAGTATCCCTATCATACTTCCAAGGTATTCCCAATAGAATGTGACATGCATCCATTGAGATCACATCACACCATACTTCATCCTTGTAAGTGCTCAAATTGATAATTTAATTAAACACCTATGATCTATTGTTACCTTATTCTCCTTCTTAACCCATGAGATGTGATATGGATAAGGATACTTTTCACATTCTAGGTTCATTATATCAACCATGACATTTGACACCATATTATCACCACCATCAATGACAATATTACATACATTCCCTCCTGATGTACATCTTGTTAAAAATATGTTTGTTCATAGCCCAAAATAATCACCCTCTATGGTCTGCCCCTTTGCTTTGCTTTGCACCTTCTCTTTCCTAGGAACAATCAATGTCCTCCTTATCATAAGTGCTTCCTCCATGTCAGCAACAACTTCATCCTCATCCCGCTCTTCCATCTCAACCAAATTGACCCTTCCTTGTCCTCCTTGACCCCTTTCTTAGCCATCACATTGGGGAAACTCAAATGCTCTATATCCCTCCTCACCATATCCATAACAGGTATACGACCTTCTTGGATCATTCTCATTTTGTCTACCACTATAACCTCTACCTCATTGTTATCCTCTTCCTCTCAGATTATGCCCATGTTCTTCTTGTTTAGTAGGTATTGAGGATTCTCCCTTGAGATAATTATATCCACTTTGACCCTGACCTGAAGAAGGTGTGAATCCCTTCTTGCCTCTTCTATTAACCCTTTTTAATTTTTCCTCTACCTTGAGGGCCATTTGATATTCATCCTCCACTGTAAGAGTGTGATGCATGCTCATCTCATCTTGAACAACAAAACTTAGGCCATTTACATACTTGGTAGCCCTTTGGTCCTCCATCTCATTATGCTCCACTTGAATGGATAGCTTGTAGAATTCACTAGTATAGTCCTCAATGCTTTTATCCTTCTATCGGAGATTCTAAAATCTACAAAATAGAGTTTGTGAGTAGTCTACAGGTATAAATTTTTCCTGTAACCTTTTCATCTTTATTCAATCCCTGATCTTTTACTTTCCATTCCCCTATCGTGTAGTCTGTAAATGATCCCACCAAATCAATGCATGTCCCTTCAACTTTGTGCATGAGATATTAATCTTATTCTCTTCAACAAGGTTACTCCATTTGAAATATTTTTCTAGGCTATTGATCCAATCGATCAACTCCTCTAGTTTCAACCCACCAATATACTCGAGAACCTCAATCTTGATCCCACATCAATTCCCCTTAAGCCCCTCTAGAGCTCGTATCATTAAATTTTCAAAATTGTGCCCTTCTTCCTCTAGATGATATGGTTTTGCTTCTGTGTGGACCTCATATCCATGTTCCTCAAGTATGTTTTCATCATCAGATCTTTGATCTGCATGCACCCTGGGATGTCTCTCTCCCAAGAAATCAATCACACCAATCAGTCATGCCATTTTTACATTTATATCCTCAATCTACCTATTCATCTGGGCATATCTTCTAGGCAGTATCTTCCCTTCACTAGCAATATCACACCGGCTCTGATACCAAATGGTGTAAACTTAGCTACAAGAGACCAACAAAATGAACTCCAATCACATAACACAAATGCAATATAATGGAAGAAACCTGTAAATCAATATTATTCTCATTCCTAAATTCACACCCCTTCTCCAAAATATTACAATCCATCATATAGCAACCGAAAACCAAAGAAACCTAAAAATGTCTTTTTTTTCTAAAAACTGCTAGATATTTTTTCTAAAAACTGCTAGATATTTTTTCTAAAAACTGCTAAAAATAGAAATGATTCAGATTGCTCCCAAATTCGGTGCACACATCCCTCTTATAATAATTAACCTTACTTTAAAATATTAGGTCTCAAATTAAGGTATAACAAAATATAATAAAACTCTAACATGCAAAAAAACCTAAAAAACCCAAGAACCTATTCTAAAAGCTAATTTTGGGACACTAGATGTTGGATTTAGGTCCTGAAAACATGTTTTTTGGAGGGTCTGGTACATCAAAGATGAGCTTTATGCAGAATATACACATGGAACCACCTATTAAATTTCAAGGAAAACAGGCATATGGTTCACAAGTTATGGCTCCGACAAGGTGCATCAGTACTTGAAATATAAAAAGGGAAATGATGGCAGTGAATATTTCCACCACATTAAAATATTTACTATTAGCTAAAGGGAAAATAGCCTTGGTATTTAAATATTCACCAATGACTAAATGGTACATGGAAGCCCACGTAGATGCATTCATTTAGGCACATTATGAATGAATGTTTCATATTATTTAAATGAACAAGTGTTTACCTTTGAAAATACTCCAATGGCAAGGAAAGTGTCACAAAGCATGAAAGTTATTTTATCTGGCAGATGATAACATTTTATTATCATCAATTGTCTATATAAGAAAAATTGTTAGAGGTATAGACATATATGATGGTTTAAAGTATTCATTTTTTATTTACTCATTGTTTAGTTTTAAATTTATTAAAAAATATTAATAAAATGAATAAATAGATTTTAATTTTAATTATGCATTTAGAGGATTTTAATTGATTTTAAAAGAAGTTTGCATTTGAATATTTCACTAAATAGTTAGTAAAACCTTTAAATATGAAGTACCACTTGGTCAAAGAATTTAGAATTGAGTTGGCCGATTACATTACTGTACACTTACCTAGCCATCCCTTCCTAATATTCATTTTAAAATGGAGGATGATAAGTGAAGAAGAGGAGGATGAAGGATATAGTAAAAATAAGGATGATGAGTAAAGAAGAAGATCAAATAAGCAAGTTGAATAAATAATTTTACAGGTCTATTCTTTTCCTACTAAATTATGATAGTTAAATCAACCATCATAATCAAGTTAGATTATTCGTTTACAATTTTTATGCTTTAATTTCTTGAAATTTTGTTGTTTTATTTATCCAAGTTCTTATGTTTCAATCATGTAGAAAATAGATGTATATTTGTATGTTTTATCAATCTCTTTTGGCTACAATTCAATATGTTATAGTAACAAGAAAGGGAACAAGTTCTTGTGTTTGGAAATTGTTATCCTTTTAAATATTGACTAAATTAAAAGTTACAAATAGGTTGTTCTTTAAAACTTCCTATTCACAACTTATATTGTAAATGTTTATCTATGGCACAAATGTCAAAGTTGCTAGTTTAAATTTATTACCAACCTAGAAGTTTTACACATTTTTTTTATCTATTGCTCAATTATCCTAATAAAATGTGTACTTGTTTTAATAATTGTATGGATAAGATACCCTATGTCTATTTATTCTCATATCCCAACATTTGATTGAGTTGTTCAATTGTTAAGTTCACTCAGATTGAAGTTGGATAAATACCAATTTATTTCTCTAATGAATCATAAATATTTTTGATAGAATTGTGATTGTTATTTTACATTGTCTTCCTTGCAAACCTTGTGACATTTTAATTATTTATAACATCATTATCATTCTAAATCTTCCTATTGTTAAGTTGGTGAGACTTCTTGCTTGACAACCATATTACCATATTGGGTAATGTGTGAGCAGTACAACGTTTTAAAAATATTTGTTTGTAAATCTTAATTATGAGGAGAGATCAACTTTACTATGGTAATGTATAATTCATCCATACCCATTCATACAAGAAAAAGAGTGTACTTTGTATAAAATCTAAAATTTAAGTGACTATCTAGAGGTTACCCATATCATGTTTGAGGATAGTGATTTTAAGCAACGTACCTTTAATCATTGTAAAATTTACATGTTGTATAATACCTTACATTGTTATATTTATGTATTTAATTACATTTAAAAGTACTAAGTAGAGTATTTTGTGTTAGAAATTTATCTCTTTATATGACTTTTCTTTTAATAGTTGAAAACATAAAGATTGAATTAGCATTTACAAAGTGAGCTACTTATGATTAAATAAAATATGTAATGCCCCTCCCCAAAACATGTTTCATGATGTTGCTATTTGTATATTTTGAGAACTTCTTCAGAATTATTATGGTATATCATTCTTGGACATGGTGTTGTTGATGGTCTCTTTTTTGCAAGTATAAGTGCTTGAAATATTTAATGGAAAATGATGGTGATGTGAATTATCACTATAGTGGGGTTTTCAATTTGATAGGGATGGAAAATGCTCTAGCAGTGAAACAGTCACCAATGGCTCATAGGTACATGGAATTCCATATAACTGCATTCATATAGGTGCATGTATCCTTTATGAATATATGTTTTGTGTTGTGAATGTATGCTGAAAACAAATATACCTTTTATTTTCTAATAAATGAATGCTTACATTCAAAACTCTTTGATGGTGATGAAAGTGCTAAGAAAGCATGGGAGCTATTCTTGTTGGCAAATGATAACACTCTATTATTATTAAATTGTCTATACTAGAAGAATGGTTGGAGAAATAACCATGTATAATGATTTATTTATTCATTTATCTGATTTCAAATTCTAAAATATTAAAAATAATAATAACAATATAAATAATAATAAATATATAATATGAAGGATTTGTATTTAAAAAATAATAATAATAATAATGGAAAAGGAAATTTTTAATTTAACGTGCATATTAATAGTACCATCTTCCCAATAAAGCTATGGAGAAGCTATTTGGATGCATGGTCGTCCACCTGTCTAATTGTTCCTCTTCCATATTTATGTTAAAAGGAGGAATGTGGGTAAGGGAGAATGGTGAAGAAGAAAATAAAAGAAAACGAAAAATAAATTATCATTGGGAAGAACAAGAGGAAAGTGATGTTACGAGATCAAATTAGTTCCTTTCATGCTACATCAATGAATATTGATATTGTTTGTTTGATTTGTCTAACTAAACACAATTGTTGATTTTTTTAAATGAATTTGAATATATACAATAGTATTTCTATGCTATGGATAGCTTAAGACTCTTTGGAGATATGGATATATAAATGTAGTAACAATATGAACTATGGATTTTGTTTAATCAATGAAATATATTGTGGCTTTTGGTCGATGTATTACAATTTTAGTTTATTATACTATGGACTTGTAAATTAATATAAATATTACAACCTTTATGTGTATCATATTGTGGCCTTAGTGTAGAATTTTGATTAACTATGATTTTGGATTTGATTGTCATGACCCGTTACCTTGGAACCCTATCAAAAGGACATTAATTGATATTGTGATCAATTAACGTTCCACATAAAGGGGTCATAGACCCTAAGAATTCTACAAAATTATAATTTAGGAATTTTTGAAGGTGTTTAGGAGGAAAATAATAAAAATATAACTAGGCATGTATAATGTTTAATGACTAGGATAATTGCAATTAAAAGTCCATTTTTTATTGGACCAAATTAGGCCTTTGTATTATTTAATACTAAAAGCCTATCTTATACTCCCTCATGGCATAATTTGGTTGGTGGAGAGTAAAGTGAGATTATCTCATCTATTTTTATTTAGGGATTCTTTGGAAGGATGTGAATCATAAGGGGCACAAAACAAAAATAAGGACACTCACCTTATCTCTAGTGGACCCATTTTATACTTTTGATTATACTCTACAAGACATGATAATTCATAATGGGTCTAAGGCATGTTTTTAATATTATTATAATGTGGTTACTATTTTGCCCATGAGTGGAGAAGTTCCCTATAAATAGAAGACATCTTGTGAAGAAAGGGGGAAGAGGAAGTCTTGGAAGTCTAGGGAGTATGTTGTCCACCTTGGGTGGATCAGAAACTAGAAGGCTTGAGAGATTTCCTAGCTGAAGGAAGAGTCATTCTTTGAAGATTAGAAGATGCAACCAAGGAGGCTATGACGTAACCACTTAGATATTCTCCGAAGGGGACATATCCGATTAGATATTTACTGAATTTATCATGCTTTACTTCAAGCAGTTACATTGTTTATAGAAATAATTAGATCATGCTAAGTTTTGGTTTGGAGTATAGCTAATTACTCTTTATGGTCACTACAACATTACTTATTCTCTTTTATACCCTCGTTATGATTTTAAGAATGTAATAGTCCCATGTATACAATATGGTGTGTAAGCTATATTGATTTTAATTGACCATTGGTTACCTCATGTATACAACAAGGTGTATAAATTAATTTTTTTATTTGAACAATAGATAAACCTATTATCGGTCATAAAATAATAGTCTATATAAAATATTTGACGATTGGATAAACCAATTATCAGTCATATAGGTTTAAGAAGTCCCTAGCTTCAAATAATCCCTAGATTCGAGTCGGTCTACCATCGTTGATCGACGAGGACACCGAAGGGAGGATGAGAAAGTTTAGATGACCACTATATAAGCGGTCGATTAGTAGGCGAAGGGTTATTTTATTTATATCATTGTGAAGTCTACTCATAGTGAATGCAATATATTCACTATGAGGAGATTTTAGTTTAGAATCAACTAAAGACTTAACATAATACTGATTTGAAGATGCTCTGACCGATGCTTACCAAGTTGTAGACTTTGAATATGTAGGAGGAAAACTGGTTTGGAATCATCCCTATTTAATACTCTCCTTACCTACGGATGAGCCATATGGTATGATGTTGAAATTGCATAGAGGATAACTATAGTTTTGATCTCGTTACCTTTGTGAAAGATATATTGAATCACAAATCGAAGGGTGTATCATCATATCGATAAACTTGGATTGTTATATTCACAACATTGCCCTAAATTTTGAGTAACAAGTTACTAAGACACATATCCTATTTCCATTTATAATCAAACAAATGGTATTTTATTTCTTACCCAAATATGGATGACCGCGATGTATAAGTCGATTGAAATTTTTGAACCCTATCCACCACTAATTACACCAATATGAGGAGTACAGTATTCTCTATCATAATGATTACAGGAATTCAAGTTGGTATAAGTTGGATTACAATGATCGACAATGAATCGTCATTCCAATAAGCTAGGGATTAAAATTTTTATTCGAAGAGATGAAGTTGTCCTATCATTAAAAACCCCAAATAAGGCTATACCTGAGCCTTTGTGTCTATAGATATATGGGTTGCGTTCAAGGTTCTCATCAGGAATGGATTGGAAGAGTGATATGTGTGTATTTATCATTCATCTATTATAGATCCTAGCCACTGCAAGGGTGACATGTGTATTCTAAAAGGTTGTGAAGATCATGAGGAAGAAGGGATTCTCATGACACTTAATCAGAACTACGAAATCGCTATTAAAGACACATGGCATAGATGAACAATCCTTAATTACTTAATAATTATGGCTAAGAGAAAGGAATTATGAAAATTCTTAATTGCATCATGAACTTAAAAAGGAACGGTTGGGTTTCTTTACTTGTATAATTGATTGAAAGGGATCCATATATACCCTTCTAAATTTGTATTATTTACATCTTGAGTTTATGAATGAGATGAAAGTATATATTTTTTAGGCTGAATTTATTCCCCATGAGAGTTCCCAAGATATACAATGTGTTAATAATTTGTGGTTTGCTTTATTATTTCTTATGGATGTTGGATTTATTTCAAAAATGAAAATGATATAAGGTAATGAGATGTTAGATGCTTTTATGAAAAGTTATGCATATCTTTGATTATGAAAATGTGCTCATTTGGTAAACATGTTGTAAAGGATGTATTATTTCTTAAATGTATTGATGTATTAATGGGATTTGATTATGTCATTTATTTTTTATAATATTGTGGGATAACTATTTATGAATGATGTACCTTTCAACATATAGCATTGATTATATTCATGATTGGTTATTTCATGTAGATTTCAAGAACTCTTATGTAACAGAAGTTAATTCTTAAGGGGATAACTAGATTTATGTTGATCTAAATATTACACAAACATTCTTGTATGGAATAACCTAAAAAAATATGATCACAAATTATGGATAATCTGAGTAGAAACTCGGAGTGGGTGAAACCCACGAAAAGACAAACAAGACTTGAGTTTTGGACCAAATGCAACCTTACATTCTGAGCTAAAATAAAATCATGAACCTGAGGTATAGTGACTAAATAATACCTTTTTTAATCACTTAATTGTCTCATGTTTTAAACATAAGGGATTCCTAAAATAAGGGTGGTCAAATAATCATTGATATGTTTCAAGAAGTATAGTCATGCTTAAGGGAACATTCCAAGGATTATGTAAGTAATTTTACTATCTTAGTGACCCCATCGAGAAGTTTTGGGTAGGATCTAAAATTCATTATTAACCATTGCTGAGGTTTTATCATGTAAGATGGATTTCCATCTTCAAGGCATTCACCTATAGACTGATATTGGTGGATAGTATGTTTATTGGTGATTTTCCCTTTATGAGGGATGAAACCTAATGCTTTGGCCAACGTTCTCATATTTGAGTGGTATGAGGATTTCATATAAGCTGATCACTTCTTCTCAAGAGTGACTCTGATCAAGTCTTAAAATATCTTTATGCATTTGCCTTGACAAATTACAATAAAATTGGAATGGTTATTTCTTAGATCATGATTATGTTCCCTGCTTCATGAAAGATGAATATTTATACAAAAAAAAAATCTATGGTTGAGTCATAATAAAAATTAGCATTGTTATATTGATAAAATTTGTAATGTAGCCTTAGTATGATATGTTGTGGCCTTAGTGTGGAATGTTTTTTTTTATATGTTAAATTCTGTAAAATAGGTATCACGGTTTTTTAATATGTTAAGCTCATGTATAGAATGATTCTCATGTAAAATAGGTATCACGGTTTTTTAATATATTGATGAATAAAACTCAAGTGAGTTGAAATTTATCCACTAAAGATATCCTAAAAATATTCTATGTCAAAACCATGAGGATACCTCAATCATCGGTCTAGAATGACCTTGGATTAAATTTGGCACATTAAAAGAATGTTTTATTTAATTAATTTTTTTACAATTTGACTTTTGGCGAAGAGGGTAAACATTTCAACCACAATGAACTCTGGCAAATTATTATCCTGATTAGTAATAGTTCACCCAGAGATAGTTGCAGACCTAAACCTTTACCACAGTTAGAAATACCACTTTATTTGTTGTAATATAATAGATGTTCTTCGATATATTTAAGCACTAAAATAAGACACGAAGTGATGCATGTGGTATTATTTTCTACATATGAGAACCTAATGGTAAAAGAAAAAAGACAAAATCCTTGATGAAAATGACTAAACTTAGTTTGGAATTATTACCATATGTGAATACAAGTTAGTCAAATAAAATTTAAAACTAACTACTAGAAATTTAAGAACAAGAGATAAAAAAAACAATGTTTTCTCTATATTATCAAGGTTACAGTTCCTCAGTGGTATTCAACCAAAGACAAGGTGAAAGAAAGACCTTAACTCTGGAAGTCATGAAGACTATCCACAAACACCTGAACCATCTTCTGGTATGAAACTGATACGGGACCAAAAATTGCACTCTATCAAATCCAAATTTACATGCATTAAACTAGAAAGACTTTACACAGTAACAGCCCGCAAGCTTTACAATAACTAGCGCTCACGCTTAGTTCTTCTTATACTGCAATTTCCTAATCCCGCCTACCCCTTGGAAGGAAAATCATCTATCTCAAGCTGGGTCTCTGCCCTCGGCTTCCCCAACTCGACTTTGCGAGTTTCGATCTGCAGTTCTCTAATGCTGTGATCTTCGATTTCCCCCTTCTTCTATCCTATTACAATACTGGGTTTTTATAGAGGACTCGACCCTCTTCGGCATCATTACTCAGACTACAAAGCTTTCTGTAACCGCCTGCATGAACGTTTTGTCACTGCCTGTTTCCTATCGCCAGCCGCCCTAGACCATCATTGCATGGAATGGCAGAGTGCTTCTATAGCCACCTATATTCTGATGCCACGTACCCTTCTGCAACCGTCGCCTGGACCCTATCATCGTCTTCTTCTAGCTGCATTGCAACAGCCTCTACATTCACCGCCTGACTTTCATGAGCTATCACTGTCACTCTATTGCGGCCCCCAAAAATGCCACTTGTTACTTTTCTCTTCTAGTCATGATATCGCGACATGTCGTGATATCATGACATTCCTGCTCCATCACCTTCTCTTTCCTCTCCGGGTCGTGAAAACCCGACATGTCATGATTTCGTGACATTCCTGCCTCCTGGGCGTCCTTTTCTCTTTCGGTCATGATATCACGACATGTCGCGATATCGCGATAGTTTTCTTCCTCGCCTCCTTTCTCTCCTTCGGGTCGCAAAAATGTGACATGTCGCGAAATCGCGACATCTTCTCCTCTTTGCTTCCTTCTTGCCTTTTGGTCATGAAAATGCGACATGTCATGAAATCGTGACATCTTCCTCCCTTGGCTTCTTTGCTTGCCCGCTGGTCTCAAAAATGTGACATGTCGCAAAATCATGACATCTTTCTGCCTTGGCTCCTTCATCACCTTCTGGCCGTGAAATCGTGACCTGTCACGAAATCGCAACACTTCTGCTTACTGGCTTTCTCTCTCCTCGATGGGTCGTGAAACTGCAACATGTCACAAAATCGTGACAACTTTTCTCCTCGCAACTTATCCGCAAGATGTGTCGCGAAATCGTGACAACTTTTCCCCTTGGCGCCCATTCTCCAAAAGTGTCATGATATCGCGACAGCTTTGCTCCTTGGTGCATTTTCTCCAAAAGTGTCATGATATCGCGACAGCTTTGCCCCTTGGCGCCTTTCCTACAAAAGGGTCACGATATCGCGATAGATTTACCTTTCGTACTCTCCTTCTGCCCTTAGGTCACGAAACTATGACATGTCGTGATTTTGTGACATCTTTGCCTGCAGCCTCCTTCTTATTATTTGGATTGTGATTTTGCGACATGTCGCGAATCACGACATCTTTCGCCTGTTGCCTCCATTCTTTGCTTTTGGTCACGATTTCATGACATGTCATGAAATCGTGACATTTTTGGCCCATGCCTTCTCTCTCATCATTGTGTCGCGATATCGTGACACTTTCTCTGTCATGATATCGCAACAGATTTTTCTCCTTACCCTCTTCTCCTTTTTTTGTCATGATTTTGCGACACATCGCGAAATCGCGACGTTCTTCTTCCTTAGTCGATTCTTCAGCACTGGCCTTCCTGCTACTGGATGCTTCTGCTGTAGGTGCTACTCGATGTTCCTGCATCAAACACCCAGGGTTGGTGGAGAAGTTATCCTCACTTTTGCACACTTCCTCGTCTACAGCCTTTAACGGCTTCAACTTCACCCCATCTCCTCTTCCGTTCAGCTTTTCTTCCCGACTTCTACGTAGTTCTTTTTGCAAGGCTTTCAGTTGCCTCTGCAAGTCTCTTCTGAGCAGCTCCTCTTGTAGGACTTTTATTTGCCTCTACAGAGCTCGGGCCTATTCCATTTTTGCCATGCCTCTTTGTGGAGGCATTTGTCCTTGCTTTTTTATTTTTTTACAACCCGCATGAATCCGCTCATGCGTTTGGAACCCCGACCCTCTCTCTTTCTCAGAACCCTTCAACCACAGATCCTGGTGCAAATTGCCTCATGATCGGCGATCTTCTTGCACGTTCAGGAACTCCCGCTCTGATACCACTGATACGGGACCGAGAATTGCACTCTATCAAATCCAAATTTATATGCATTAAATTGGAAAGACTTTACACAGTAACAGCCCATAGGATTTACAATAACTAGCACGCACGCTTAGTTCATCTTCTACTATAATTTCCTAATCTTGCCTACCCCTTGGAAGGAAAATCATCTGTCTCAAGCCGGGTCTCTGCCCTCGGCTTCCCCAACTCGACTTCATGAGTTTCGATCTGTAGTTCTCTAATGCTGCGATCTTCATTTTTCCCCCCTTCTTCTATCCTATTACAATACTGGGTTTTTATAGAGGACCCAACCCTCTTCGACATCATTACTTAGACTGCAAAGCTTTCTGTAATCGCCCGCATGAACATTTTGTCACTGCCTATTTCCTGTCGCCAGCCGCCCTGGACCATCATTGCATGGAATGGCGGAGTGCTTCTATAGCCACCTATATTCTGCTGCCACGTACCCTTCTACAATCGTCGCCTAGATCCTATCATCGTCTTCTTCTAGCTACACTGCAATAGCCTCTGCATTCACCACCTAACTTTCATGAGCTGTCACTGCCACTATGTCGCGGCCCCCGAAAATGCCACTTGTTACTTTTCTCTTCTAATCGCGATATCGTGACATTCCTGCTCCATCGCCTTCTCTTTTCTCTCCGGGTCGTGAAAGCCTGACATGTCATGATTTCATGACATTCCTGCCTCCTGGGCGTCCTTTTCTCTTTCGATCGCAATATCGTGACATGTCACAATATCGCAACAGTTTTCTTCCTCGCCTCATTTCTCTCCTTCGGGTCACAAAAATGTGACATGTCGCGAAATCGCGACATCTTCTCCTCTTTGCTTCCTTCTTGCCTTTTGGTCCCAAAAATGTGACATGTCACGAAATCGCGACATCTTCCTCCCTTGGCTTCTTCACTTGCCCGCTGGTCGCGAAAATGCAACATGTCGTGAAATTGCGACATCTTTCTGCCTTGGCTCCTTCATCGCCTTCTAGCCATGAAATCGTGACCTATCGCAAAATCGTAACACTTCTGCTTCCTAGATTTCTCTCTTCTTGACGGGTCACGAAATTGAGACATGTTGCAAAATCGCGATAACTTTTCTCCTCGACGCTTATCCGCAAGATGTGTCGCAAAATCGTGACAACTTTTCCCCTTGGCGCCCGTTCTCCAAAAGTGTCGCGATATCACGACAAATTTGCTCCTTAGTGCATTTTCTCCAAAAGTGTCGCGATATCGTGATAGCTTTGCCCCTTGGCACCTTTCCTCCAAAAGGGTCACGATTTCGCGATGACTTTACCTTTCGTACTCTCCTTCTGCCCCTGGGTCGTGAAACCGTGACATGTCATGATTTTGTGACATCTTTGCCTGCAGCCTCCTTCTTCTTGTTTGGGTCACGATTTTGTGACATGTCACGAAATCGCGACATCTTCCGCCTGCTGCCTCCATTCTTCGCTTTTGGTCACGATTTCGTGACATGTCATGAAATTGTGACATTTTTGGCCCGTGCCTTCTCTCTCCTCATTGTGTCGCGATATCACGACACTTTCTCTGTCGTGATATCATGACAGATTTTTCTCCTTACCCTCTTCTCCTTTTTCTGTCACGATTTTGTGACATGTCACGAAATCGCGACATTCTTCTTCCTTTGTTAGTTCTTCAGCACTGGCCCTCCTGCTACTAGATGCTTCTGCTGCAGGTGCTGTTGGATGCTCCTGCATCAGAAACTCTAGTTTAGTGAAAGAGAGCAAGGACACATTTAAGCATGGAAACCACCCCCAAATTTCACCAGAAATGTCATACTTTTCTTGACATAAAATATTTGGGGTGAACTATATCAAAACTTTACCAATCAGTCCCGAAAATCCACGTATCTTAGCTCAATAGTAAAGTATGCCACCTGACCACATGGGTGGTGGTTGAATGCATTGAGGTGTGCTACACTAATTAAATAAAAAACTACTCATTATACCATGCATGTGGTATTATTTTCCAAAGAAAACTAGAGCATAAAATAGTGGGACAAAACATAGAAAACCAAAAACTGAATATTATTATTTAGTTTTTGAATACAAATATTCTAGAATTAGAATCTGGACATAATAACAATGGTAATATGGGAACCATCATAGTCTTATTTAGAAATTAAGCTATCATAATCTTTGATTGGAGATAAGCTACTCGAAATAGATAAATGGAAGTGGAATATTGTAGCGAATTGCAATGTATCTATCAAATACATTATATGGATAAGGAGTGTCATGATGTCCATACAACACAAGATCCATTTATGTCAGACACTGAGTCTGAGTGAATCTATTCTGAATTTCCTAAAATAAGTGAGCCTGCAAATACCTTTGATATAGAAGGCTCTGATAAAGCTCACTATCAAAATATGCCTTTCCAATGGGAACATATTTCTTGACCACATCCAAATAACAGGTTGGTAGAAATTAAAATGGAATATTTATAGGGTCGCTTATAAAACGTAACTAGGAATCCTAAATTGAACATGGAAAGTCCAGTTAGGCCAACTGAAGAATTTTTCAAACCACTCAAAATGACTTAAAGGACTTTTGAAAGCCAAATAATTATGGAAATTGTTCCTTAGCCACACATCACAAAGTGAATCCTGGATAAAGGTATTGCAATATATTTGTTCCATGGAAGGGCATTACAAGCTTTGATAGCCTAGTTTTGTAAGAAATTCTACAATCCTTCCCTCTATTGAAGCAAGTTTTGAGGAATCCAAACAAAATATTCATAAAATTCATGTTGATATTCTTCATAACAAAACATGATGGCTAATTATTGAACTAGTTTCGTACTGAAAGGAAGTTAAGAGAATAGTCCTCTCCCTTTTCGATAAAGTTATTGATGTCAACAAGTACTCATTCTAGATTTGGAAAAGCAGTACCTAAAGGTAAGGCACCAAAATAAGTGTGCACGAAATCAACCTATGAAACCATTGAAGGGACAATGGTAGGACCTTACATAAATAGGAAAGGATACATGCCACCTCAATAATTGATAAAGCAAAACAAAATCTTCAATGGGACATCAATCCAAATATGAAGTTGAGGGATCCACCTTGGGATCATCAAGATGTAATTAGTTAAATGAATGGACAATATTAATAGGTTGGAAATTGAACCAAATAATCACTTCTATCAACAATAAAAATCTCAAAATTGATCGTATGTAATAACTTACAGGTTTTTAATCTTTCACCTACTCATGGCATCCAATATGATCATATTCATGGTAGGATTTTCCTGGATGATATTAGTTATATGTGGTGTAAACCCCATTGTATGCTTTATGATCCTTTTGCTCTTGCTTATCGATCTAGTGATGCATCTACCCTAAAAGGAAGAAACTAATATTTAGTATTACCCGATATAAATAAGAAGAATGAGCAGTTACATCAGGAGATATAACAATGATAAAAGCTAGAAGAACAGTTGAGGGAACAATGAGAGAATCTCCTGTACAAAATGCCTAGGAAGATATTTGGGCATGAGAAAGAGTAAGGTTGGAAGACAAGAGAGGTGTTGCTATTTTTGAATGAGATAGGATCAAATCATAAATATTACAAAGAAATAATTGGAGAGCAATAGCGATGGCATCCATACTCACAGAAAACCCATAATTTCATCAAATAAGAGAAGAATTTAATGCTACATTTTTAGAATCTTTTTTGGTTGCATTTTTGAGTCCTGGTATGCTTCTCCAACCACAACTAACTGTTAATACATAGCATGGGATAAGAAGATTCACTCATACAAATCGAAGAACAACCCAAGGTAGTGATCAAGCAGCTGCTAGAACAATATCTCCACTGCCATCTTCATCCGTAAGTACCAGTAAAGTATGAGGAGAGAAACGAATCCAGGAGTGTCAACCTTAAGATCCTTTAGACCACCACTTTGTAGTAGAGTAGTCATGCCAAGGATGAGGTATAAATATTAGCAAACTTTTGAAATTTTATATTTTTTTTTGTAGAAAATAAATTTTATATGAATATTGTTGTTTATAATGGATTTAATTAGTTAGTATGTGATTCAAAGGAATGAATGAACATTTATTTATTTTTGTAAAAAAAAACTAAATGAATTTGAATAATGGATCGGTGTTCATTCTTGGAGAAGGTATGGGACTTCTCCATAATGATATAAACTAGGAGACATATGGGTGGATGCTCTGGTATTGGTAAGAAAATGCATATTAGAATATATGTGAATATCCTAAATTGATATTCTAAAATTTTGATGTGTCTTTCTTAACACTTGATTTTATCAAGTTAACTCATGTTAAGGGTTAAAAAAATTTAACTGTGATACTCCTTGGTGGGAGCTTTGATAAAATTAATAAGACTTTTACAAAAATATAATTTCATGATATCTCTGTAATATCATTTTGCAAATTCTATTATTGCAGTGCTTTAAATTTAGTATTTGTGCAATAATAGATGGTTTAAAGTGATGAGATTATGTATTGATAATGCTTTCAATACTTTCTATTATGCAAAATGGATATTATATTATTTATAAGGACATGGTATTGCTGATATTTTACATTTTTGCAAGTCCAGGTGCTCTCATAGATTGAAGATGAATCTTGCCACCAAGATTGAAGTGTTGGATGAAAGAAGAATCTGACGATTCATATTGTAAAATAGTAGGATAAATACTATTTTTCCCAGACAAATGTTTTTTTGTAAGGTAACTGTTCAAACACAAAGGACTATATTTAATCTAAGGGGGGGTGTATGTCATGACTTGTTACCCTCAAACCCTATCAAAAGGATATTAATAGATCTTGTGATCAATTAACGTTCCACAAAAGTGGTCATAGACCCTAAGGAATTCTACAAAATTCTAATTTAGGAATTTTGAAGGGGTTTAGGATGAAAATAATAAAAATATAACTAGGCATGTATAATGTTTAATGACTAGGATAATTGCAATTAAAAGTCCAATTTTTACTAGACCAAATTAGGCCCTAGTATTATTTAATACTAAAAGCCTATCTTCTACTCCCTCATGGCATAATTTGGTTATTGGAGAGTAAAATGAGATTCTCTCCTCTATTTTTATTTAGGGATGCTTTGGAAGGCTATGAACCATAGGGAGCACAAAACAAAAATAAGGACACTCATCTTATCTCTAGTGGATCCTTTTTCTACTTTTGGTTATACTCTACAAGACATGATAAGTCATAATGGGTCCAAGGCATATTTTTAATATATATTATAATGTGGTCACTATTTGGCCCATGAGTGGAGAAGTTCCCTATAAATAGAAGACATCTTGTAAAGAAATGAGGAAAATGAAGTCTTGGAAGTCTAGGGAGTATGCTCTCCACCTTGGATGGATCAAAAAATAGAAGGCTAGAGAGATTTCCTAGCTAAAGGAAGAGTCATTCTTTGAAGATTAGAAGACACAAGCAATGAGGCTATGATGTAACCACTTGTAGATTCTTCAAAGGGGAAAAATCCAGTTATACCTTTCTTAATTTTATCATGCTTTACTTGTTATAGTTATTACCTTATTTAGTAACATCCCTAGGTAGTTGGTTAGTTTACTATCCTAGGTTAGTTTTTATACCGACATTTCTATTGTCGACAGATATTATATTGTTAGTAATATTTTTAGGATATTATTAGGTTATATTTTTAGCGACTATATTGTTGATTAGATCTACATTCTATGGACTAATATAGGCATGTTATTTTATATTTAATCCTTTGATTAATCAATAATTATTATGCTTTTCCTAACTCTAATATGGTATTAGAGCTTATTTGTCAGGGATTGTTTGTTAGCTCTGATATTTGACACATGCAAGTCAAATTTGACTGACTGGATCTAAACTATGACACTTGAATGCAAGTCATATCTGACTAATTGGATCTGAACTATGACACTTGCACGTAAGTCAGATCTGACTAATTGGATCTGAACTATGATAGATCCTAGATCTAGAAGTGAATAGGAGACCCTTCTAGTATAAGTGGTTACTACCACACATAGGTATAAGTTAGGGACTACAATTATTGACAATGAATAGTTATTCCAATAATCTAGGGATTGAAATTTTTATTCGAACAGATGAAGTTTACCTATAGTTGAAAATCCCAAATAAGGCTATACCTAAACCTTCACATCTAGGGATATGTGGGCTGCGTTCAGGGTTAACATTGAGAAGGGATTGGAAGAGTAATCTGAGCATTATGTATTCCTCGTCCATCTATTGTAGATCCTATCCATTGCAATGGCAATGTGTGTACATTAAAATATTATGAAGATCACGAGGAATATGGGAGTCTCATGACACTAAATGAGAACTACAAAATTACTACTAAAGATACGTGGCACAAATGAACAATCCTGATGGCTATGATCGACTTAATGGCGAGGTTGTAAGTCATAAAATGCTTAGAGAGAGTATAATCATGATCATTAGATCAATCACATCGGTGGTCGATGAGTGAATGTCAAAGGACATCGTATAAAATAGTTATATTTAATTTTCTTAATGTATATGTTAGTAATATTAGATTTTATGTAACTATGATAACCGATCAAATGTGGCGGTTGTGGATAAACTATATTTTGTTCACTAGTAAATGTTCTAATTAAATACCATAATATTACTCAACTAAAACCTTCATAAAAATGTTTGATAAAAGTGGATTATAATCCTTCTTACTAAGACAAGAATTTACTTTTGGAGAACTAAATTCAATTAGTTTTGGTCAAGCATTCCTTGATATATCTATACTATACAAACACATATGAATTCATAGTGAAGATAAAATTGAATACTATATAAATACATAGATTTAAGTGACTTTCCAAAATGAGGAAGCCTACCTATAGTGTTATTTAATTTAAAGAATAACATTTAAATTCATAATAGATAATTTAGTATATGTTATGAGAAGAACAAATTGGGGTTAAATAGTTGAACAAGGAGTAGTTATATTTCTAAATGAAAAGATAGATTATTATTGAATTAAAGGTATGGGACTTTAATTCATTTGATTGACTTTGTGTCAATTATGAAGAATGAATTTGGAATTCATTCTTGAGGAAATTTATAGGGTTCCCTCTAACATCGATAAGACTTCTCCAAAATATGATTCCAATGATCATCATAAACATATGTAAGAATTTATAAAATTCTTGAGATGACTTAGAGAAAGGAATTAGTGAATTCCTTAATTGCATCATGATATTTAAAGGAACAGATGGATTCCTTAATTACTTAATAATGATGGCTTAGATAAGGAATTAGGAAATTCCTTAATTACATCATGAACTTAAAAAGGAACGGTTGGGTTTCTTTACTTGTATAATTGATTGAAAGGGATTTGTATATGCTCTTCTACATTTGTATTATTTACATCTTGAGTTTATGAATTAGAGGAAAGTATATATTATGGAGGTTGGGTTTATTCCACATGAGGGTTTCCAGGATATACAATGTGTCAATAATTTATGATTTGCTTTATTATTTATTGTGGATGTTGCATTTATTTCAAAAATAAAAATGATATAAGTTAATGATATGTTAGATGCTTTGATGAAAAATTATGCATATCTTCGATTATGAAAATGAACTCATTTGGTAAACATGATGTAAAGGATGTATGCTTTCTTAAACGTATTGATGTATTAATAGGATTTTATTATGTCATTTACGTTCTATAATGTTATGGGATAACTATTTATGAATGACGTACCTTTCAACATATAGCATTGATTATATTCATGATTGGTTATTTCATGTAGATTCCAAGAACTCTTATGTAACAAAAGTTAATTCTTAAAGGGATAAATGGATTTATGTTGATCTAAAAATTACACAAATATTTTTGGATGGAATAACCTAAAACAATATGATCACAAATTATGTATAATTCGAGTAGGGACTCGGAGTGGGTGAAACCCACAATAAGGCAAAAAAGACTTGAGTTTTGGACCAAATGCAACCTTACATTCTGAGCTAAAAAAAATAGTGAACCTGAGGTATATTGACTAAATAATACCCTTTTCTAATCACTTAATTGTCTCATGTGTTAAACATAAGGGATTCCTAAAATAAGGATGGTCAAATAATCATTGATATGTTTCAAGTAGTATATTCATGCTTAAGGGGACATTCCAAGGATTATGTAAGTAATTTTTCTATCTTAGTGACCCCATAAAGAAGATGTGAGTAGGATCTAAGATTCATGATTAACCATTGGTGAGGTTTTATCATGTAATATGGGTTTTCATTTTCAAGACATTCACCTATATACTAATCTTGGTGGACATTATGTGTATTAGTGATTTTCCCTTTATGAGGGAGGAAACCTAACGCTTTGGCCAACGTTCTCATATCCGAGTGGTATGAGGGTTTCATAGAATCTAATCACTTCTACTCAAGAGTGACTCTGATCAAGTCTTAAAATCTATTGATGCATTTGCCTTGACAACTTACAATCAAATTGAAACGATTCTTTCTTAGATCATGATTATGTTCCCTGCTTCATGAAAGATGAATATTTATACAAAATAAAATTCTATGGTTGAGTCATAGTAACAATTGGGATTGTTACAGTTGGTATCAGAGCCTAGGCTAACTAATAGATTCTAGTTAGATCTAGGTTAACAAAATATTTGGGCATGAAACAAAACTTGAGAGAAAACTCAAAACATAAAATCCACAATTGTAAGCAATGCACACTTGGTAAGGATAAGGTCAATGCTTGAGATTATGATGTCTAATTTTCTTTCCCTCATAAGTAGATCGATAGTCGTTCAAAAGTGTAAGAGCTAAGTGAATCCTCCTAAATGGGTTTGAAGCGGTGTACCTTAGACTCTTTTTGGAAAATACTCGACATCTATATCTTTTGACTTACTCCTTATTTTTAAGTGTGTAAGAGTCGAAGGTTCAGATTTACTAAAGGATCACTTAATATTAAGGTTATCAAATTATTATAGATAACTTGTTAATTTCTTAGGTCAATTAGCTCGAATTGAAACACTCTATGAATAAGAATTGATGAATAAAACTCAAGTGAGTTGAAATTTAGCCACTAAAGATAGCCTAAAAATACTCTATCTCAAAACAATAAGGATACCTCAATCATCGATCTAGAATGACCTTGGATTAAATTTTGCACATTAAAAGAATGATTTATTTCATTAATTTTTGTTACAATTTGGCCTTTGGCCAAGAGGCTAAACATTTCAACCACAACGAACTTTGGTGGATTATTATCCCGATTAGTAATAATTCACCTAGAGATAGTCATTGAACCTTTACCATGGTTAGAAACACCAATTTATTTATTGTAATCAAATAGATGTGCTTCGTGCTATTTAAGCACTAAAATAAGACACAAAGTGATGCATGTGGTATTATTCTCTACATATGAGAACTTGATGGTAAAAGAAAAAAGACAAAAGCCTTGATGAAAACTACTAAACTTAGTTTGGAATTATTACCATGTGTGAATACAAGTTAGTCGAATGAAATTGAAAACTAACTACTAGAAATTTAAGAACAAGAGATAAACAAAACAATGTTTTCTCTATATTATCAAGGTTACAATTCCTCGGTGGTATTCAACCAGAGACAAGGTGAAAGGAAGACCTTAACTCTGGATGTCATGGAGACTATCCACAAACACCATAACCATATTTTGGCATGAAACCTTAGTTTGGTGAAAGAGAGCAAGGACACATTTAAGCATGGAAACCACCCCCAAATTTCACCAAAAATTTCATACTTTTCTTGACATGAAATTTTGGGGTGAACTATATCAGAACTCAACCAATCAGCCCTGATAATCCACATATCCTAGCTCAGTAGTAAATTATGCCATCCTACCACCCGGGTGGTGGTCGAATGCATTAAGGTGTGCTACGCTAATTAAATAAAAAATTACTCTTATACCATGCACGTGATATTATTTTACAAAGAAAACTAGAGCATAAAATAGTGGGACAAAACATAGAAAACCAACAACTAAATATTTTTTAGTATTTTTTGAATACAAATATGCCAGAATTAGAATCTTGATATAATAGCAATGGTAATATGGGAACCATCATAGTCTTAGTCATAAACTGAGCTATCATAATCTTCAACTAGAGATAAGCTACGCTAGGAATAGATAAATGGAAGAGGAATATTGTAGCGAATTTTAATGTATCTATCAAATACATAATATAGCCAAGGAGTACCATGACATCCATACAACACAAGATCCATTTTAGTAAGACACTGAGTCTGAGCAAATATATTTTGAATTTCTCAGAATAAGTGAGTTTACACATACCTTTGATATAGAAGGGTGTTAGAGTAATATTCCATTCTTTGGGATATTTTCCTTTTTACTCCACTAGGTAAAATAGGTAGTATATTGCATTATACTACATAGGTAGATTATTACATTTACTTTTCTACTTCTTACCATGTAGATATTTATTGTCTTAAATATCTAATGGTAAATAGCATAATATCCTAGGTTAAGAATCCCAAGCATATCGTGTATCTTCTATAAACGCCTTGGTTAGTGTGGATGCAGGAAATATAGTTTTATTTATATTATGTAACCTATTTAAGCTTATTGCTCCTATGCTCTAAGTTAATAATTTTTGCTCACCTATCATTGGTATCAGAGTGGGAATTTCACCTAGCTCTGCTAGGTCTTAGGTTCCACCTTTGGTGGACAATACCTATGGGTACAATTATCGAGGCAGGCACAAATCCTTTGGGACCCTAGACTCAACTGCCTTGCACGCTTCCTAAGGTAGACTACTAGAATGACACCAGTTGCATAGACATCAAAAGTGCCAATTTTAACATAGTGATCTGTTAACGTGTTGTTGTAGATCCTCTGAACGAACAATTGGATAGCTCGTAGGGAGATTGATGGCATTGTCCTCTTGGGTGCACAGATATTTGGAGGGCACCAATAGAGTGTGCTACCTACGTGTACAATGCACAACCTCTTGACCTGCCATTTTGGATGTCTAACATACTGTCGAAAGATCCCTACATTGACTGCACACTTCCAATTTAGATCTATAACATTGGATATCTAACACCATAGACCTACATCCATTGATAACGAGGCCTAACAAGGAGGCAAACCACCCACCACTATCACTTGAAACCACTGAGGATGACCTATCACATCTGAGATCAGCATGACTCTCGAAGTCCACATTGACAACTGATGTGGCATGCAAACCATGAGGAGAACTGAATTCAAAGTAGAACACCAATAGATCTGATAGGCTAAGTAGGAATGAAATTCATGGAAGGTACAAGTTTCAAGGTAAGCCACCTCACAAACATGAGGACTAGACCCTTACTAATGTGGTTGATAGTTGGACACATGGCGATATGTAGCAAGAGTTGGATGTAGACGAAACGACGTGGTTGAGTGGTGACATGGTGACTGGAGATGGCCTGACCAAAGGAGCTGATGTGATGTAAGGTTATTTTTTTGACCGATAAAACAAAATATTTATTGACTGGCCGAAGGTAGTCAATATAGAAGGTATATTTTGTTTTTTTTAAATAAGCTTTGATGCACTCCTATAGCGCATGTGGGATAATTTCCCAAAGCTTTTAAAGGATTTAATATTTTGTTCTCCATATTTTATGAAGAAAGCCTTCAAGAATAAGGCACGGGTCTTTGGAACCTGTCAGGCTACATAGCCCGAATGGTGTTTCCACCCGCAATAAAATCCCCCGATAGGAGGTTGGGGGATGAAACCCCTTCGGGAAAATACTAAAGTTTTTTTTTTTTTAAACACACAAAGATTTTTTTTTTTTTGTATATATTTTGATAGGTTTTCTTTCATATTTTTTAATAATTTTAGTACATATTTGTTTCTCTTAAATAATTTTATTTCATATTAAAGTGATTTGTTATGAAAAAGAAAGTATTTTGATTATTAAAATTTACTAAATCTTTAAAAATTTATGCATTAAAATGAAACTTGGAGGCTTTTTTTTTATTGCATATTAGAGATCCCTTAAACTATTTTCAACCTTGTTAATTTTGCAACATTGAAGGGAGACAACATCAAAGGTTTTTTTTTGTTCTTTCTTGCAAAATTAGAAAACAAGGAGACACAATTTTGTAAAATTCAAAGGCAAAGTGTGCATTTTTTTCTCCAAGGGGGGATATAAGACATAAAATTGCACATTATTTTTTGCAAAATTGAGAAGAATTTGTAACCTTGGGCCCATAAAAACCAAGTCGTGTGTTGACTGGTTCTAGAAGCCTTTCAAACGTGGGTCGTGTGTTGACTTGTCTTGGAAGGAGTGTTAGTTTTGTTAATTTTGAAAATCAAGGGGGGAAGACAAGAAATTGATCTTCTTTGCCTTGCCAAATTGTAACACAAAAGTGAGGAGCACTTAAAACAAATCAAACTTGCTTATTTTATAAAAATAAAAAAATATAGGCAATTATTTATTTCCACATTATTTGCAGAATTGTAAGACAAGGAGGAGACAAAAATATATCAAGTTTTTGCACAACACAAATCCAAATTTTGATGCAAAATCTAAAAGGTGTTTTTTTTATTTTACTCGACACCTTCATTTGGAAAATTAGGTGCATTTTTAGTTGCATCCGACACCTAGGTGATAAGAATTTTGTGGGAATTCTTGTTTGATTATTGCATTATTTATTTTACAATTATAAGTCATAAAATCAAGAACACTTAACCCCAAAATTTCACAATAAATTTGTGTTAACCATTGCATAGATTTAAATTCAATATTCACTTGATATTCTCTCCTACAAAAAAAAACCCCTAATTCACTCTATTTGTTTGGCTTAATTTCCTCAAACTGATTATCCCTCTTCAAGAGGATTTTTAGGTAGGTGCCATTAAATATCTTTTTGAGTGAATTATCTTTCATCTCTTATTTGTTTGGCTTAATTTCCTCAAACTGATTATTTCTCTTCAAGAGGATTTTTAGGCAGGTGCCATTAAATATCACTTAAGAGTGAAAGAAATATCCATCTTAGTACAAATACTAGGACCTTCATCATGGAAACTATCAAAAAATACTTAAATGATACACAATTTCTTAAAGGTCCTAACTATTCAGCATGGAAAACTAATATGAAAGCCATCCTAATTGTAGAGAAAATGTGGGATTTAGTTGATGACACTAAATCAAGACCCACAACACCAAGAGCAGATCAAAGACCATGGGATAAAAAGAAAAATCGTCTTCTTATTTTGATCCTCCTAGCTACTGATGAGATCCAACCTCACATAATTGAAGCTAAAACTAGTAAAGAGGCATGGGATGCTCTTTGTACCATTTTGAAGGTAAGAATCAATAAACTATTCTAAACCTTCAAAAATAACTTCATAAACTCCATATGAAGTCAGGTTAATCAGTAGAATTACTCCTCCATAGAGTGTCAGAACTAAAGTCTAAGCTCAATGCTTTAGGATCTAAAGTAGAAGACACCCTTTTGACTTCAATAATATTTAGGGCTCTTCTTGAATCCTATAAAATGTTGATTACATCCCTTAATGTATCACAAATATCAGTCACCTTTGTGGAGTTAGTCAATTTGCTTCAAATAGAGGAAGCAAATCAACTCCAAAGCGATGAAGTGTCGAACAATGCACTTTACTCAAACAAGCAGGATGATAAGAAGAAAGGAAAATTTTATAAGGGAGGATCATCTTCAAAAGGTAAGGGAAAGAAAACTCAAAAGAGGTTTTTCTCGCATTGTAAAAAGGATAACCATGACACCAATCGATGTTGGTTTAAAAACAAGCAAAACAACAAAGGCAAAGGCACGTCACAGAAGTAAAATAAAGGTAATATTGCTAGTAAGTTTCTAGTTTTGATTCTGATTCTAGTTCTAAAAAAGCACACAAAGTACTCTTGACTAAGACAGTATTGTAGAGGGAAAGCAAATTTGTCACCTTCAACAAGCAACATTTCCTCTCTCTTTTTTAGGCTTCATAAATAGCATAATTTTTTGTTTGAAGTACTAGAAATAAAGGTGTTATTGTACCTCTTTTAGGCTTCATAAATAGCAAACTCTCATTCTTTGAAGTACTTGTAACAAAAGGAGGGAATTTTCTAGTGTAAAATTTACCTAGGAGGCAATCTTTGTACAATCCTTCACAAAGCTTCTTAAGTTGCACATATTTTGCAATTAAGGGGGGATATCCATTTCTTTTCTTCATAATTTTTTTTGTAAAAAGAGAAGAAGACTTATAAGGGTGCATTTTTGACAGTGACCGACACCTTAGTCAAAATTCTTTCAAAAATTACATGTTTTGCAATAAGGGGGGAACTTATAAGGGTGCATTTTCAACAGTGACTGACACCTTAGCTACCTTATCTTTTGCAAACTTGTTTTGTAACCGAATGAACCTCGTATGAAGTGATCTACTCTACTACACCTAGCGATTACAATGGTTGGTGACCCATGCAATTCAGTTGGATGACAAGATTACAATAAGGACATTTTTTGATATGAATATAAAGTGAGGAATGATCCACTTTTTGCTTAGGAGCCACCAGAGCACTATGATAGAGCAAGAACCAAAAAATCATCATTGTATTGGGATAGTTATATATATTACCCAAATAATGTAATAAGGGGGGATGTTAGAGTAATATTCCATTCTTTGGGATATTTACCCTTTTACTCCACTAGGTAAAATAGGTAGTATATTGTATTATACTACATAGGTATATTATTACATTTAATTTTCTACTTCTTACCATGTAGATATTTACTATCTTAAATATCTAATGGTAAATAACATAATATCTTAGGTTAAGAATCCCAATCATATCGTGTATCTTCTCTAAACGCGTTGATTAGCATGGATGCAAGAAATATAGTTTTATTTCTATTATGTAACCTATTTAAGCTTATTGCTCCTATGCTCTAAGTTAATGATTTTCGTTCACCTAGCAAAGGCTCTGATAAATCTCGCTATCAAAAGTAGCATTTCTAGTGCAAACATATTTCTTGACCACATCCAAATAATAGGCTGGTAGAAATTGAAATGGAATATTTAGAGGGTCGCTTATAGGAGGTAATCAGAAATCCCCAGATTGGACATGGAAAGTCCATTTAGGCCAACTGAAGAATCTGTTGAACCACTTGAAATAAATTAAAGGAATTTTGAAAGCCAAATAATTATGGAAATTTTTCCTTAGCCACACATCACAAAGTGAATCTTGGATAAAGGTATTGCAATATATCTGTTCCATAGATATAAGGGCATTACAAGCTTCGATAGCCTAGATTTGTAATAAATTCTGCAACTTCCCTCTGTTGAAGCAAGTTTCAAGGAATCCAAACAAAAGATTAATAAAACTCGTGTTGATATTCTTCATAACAAAACATGATGGCTAATTATTGAACTAGTTTCCTACCAAAAGGAAGTTAAGATAATCTTCCTCTCCCTTTTCGATAATGTGCTTGATGTCAAAAAGTACTCATTATAGATTTGGAAAAGTAATACCTAAAGGTAAGGCACCAAAATAAGTGTGCACGAAATCAACCTATGAAACCATTGAAGGGGTAATGATAGGACCTTACGTAAAAAGGAAAGGACACATGCCACCTCAAGAATTGATAAAGTAAAACAAAATATTCAATGGGACAATCAAGTTGAATACTAAGTTGAGGAATCCACCTTGGGACCATCAAGATGTAATCGGTTAAATGAATGGACACGATTAATAGGTTGGAAATTGAACCAGATAATCACTTCGATCAACAACAAAAATTTGGAAATTTATCGTATATAATAACTTACAGGTTTTTAATATTTCACCTACTCATGGCATCCAATACGATCATATTCATGGTGGGATTTGCTTGGATAATATTAGTTATATGCAGTGTAAATCCCATTGTATGCTTTATGATCCTTTTACTCTTTCTCATTGATCTATTGATGCATCTACCCTGAAAGGAAGAAACTAATATTTAGTATTACCCGATCTAAAAAATAAGGGGTAGTTACAATAGGGTATTTTTAGTCAAAAAGTGACTAACTATAGAAAAATAGCTGATGAACCTTTTTACATATTTTCCAAGAAGACCGAAGTGGCCCATATGCTAAAGATCAAAGAAAAAGCAAAATACCGCAAGGAGGAAAAGGTGTCGCAATATCGTGACATGTTGCATTTTTGCAGTCCAAAAATAAGAGAAAGAGCAAGGAGGAAAAGGTGTCACGATATCACGACATGTTGCATTTTCATGGGAAAAAGCAAAGAGAAAGAGCAAGGAGGAAAAAGTGTCGCGATATCACGACATGTTGCATTTTTGTGGCTAAGAGCAACAAAAGGGAGCAAGGAGGCAAAAGTGTCGCGATATCGCGACATGTTGCATTTTCATGGCTAAGAGCAACAAAAGGGAGCAAGGAGGCAAAAGTGTCGTGATATCACGACATGTTGCATTTTCGTGGTCCAAAGCAAAGAGAAAGAGCAAGGAGGAAAAGGTGTCGCGATATCGTGACATGTTGCATTTTTGCGGTCCAAAGCAAAGAGAAAGAGCAAGGAGGAAAAAGTGTTGCGATATCATGACATGTTGCATTTTCGTGGCTAAGAGCAACAAAATGGAGCAAGGAGGCAAAAGTGTCATGATATCGTGACATGTTGCATTTTCACGGTCCAAAGAAAAGAGAAAGAGCAAGGAGGAAAATGTGTCGCGATATCGCGACATGTTAAATTTTTGTGATCCAAAGCAAAGAGAAATAGCAAGGAGGAAAAAGTATCGCAATACCGTGACATGTTTCATTTTTGCGGCTAAAAGCAACAAAAGGGAGCAAGGAGGCAAAAGTGTCACGATATAGCAACATGTTGCATTTTTGCGGCTAAGAGCAACAAAATGGAGCAAGGAGGCAGAAGTGTCACGATATTGCGACATGTTGCATTTTCATAGCCAAAAGAGAAGAGAAAGAACAAGAAAGAAAAAGCATCACGATTTCGCAACATGTCACATTTTTGCGGCTAAAGGCGGAAAAAGAGTCCAAGCGGGAAAGAATGTCACGATTTCGTGACATGTCGCATTTTTGTGGTTGAAGGCAGCAAAAGAGCAAAGCGAAGGAAAGAATGTTGCGATTTCATGACATGTCTCATTTTCACGGTTGGAAGCGGCAGAAGAGCAAAGCAAGAGACGAATGTCACGATTTCACGACATGTCTCATTTTTGTGGTTGGAAGCGACAGAAAAGCAAAGCAAGGAAAGAATGTCATGATTTCGTGACATGTCTCATTTTTGTGGCTGGAAGTAGCAGAAGAGCAAAGCAAGGAAAGAATGTTGTGATTTCATGACATGTCTCATTTTCGTGGCTAGAGGTGGCAAAAGAGCAAAGCAAGGAAAGAATGTCACGATTTCATGACACGCTAGCTGTAAAGGAATAAAATGTATTTTTGGCAATCAAAGGCATGCATTGACACCAAGAAGTGATTTCTGACATGATTATCAGAAATCTAGGATAGAGCAGGCTTGCCAGATGATTGAAAATGTGACAGGCTCGTCTAGAATCTAATCTACAGAGAAGATATCTAATCCATAGAATACTTGTGTATTATTAGAAACTGCAGATGATTGCTTGTAAAATAGTAAGATGTACTTAGAAAAAGATACTCTTTTAGGGTATATATAGGGGTGAGCAACTCCAAAAAAAAGGTCGGCTCTTGGATGTTTACAAGCTTGATGTACATGTACTGGATTACAAGCAATAAAAGATTTCTTCTTCTGGCTTTCAAAACTTCTGTGCAAGTGTATGTATCTGGTGTTTTAACTTTTATTCACTCTAAGTTTTATAATGTATCTGTTCTGAAATCTAGACTGTGCACATATAAATCTTGTTTCTAGAGTTGAACATTAAAATATAGTTACATGCTTTTAGATGAATATCTAAAAGTTGCACTCAAGAATTCATGTTTTCTATAAGAAGATATAAAGAAAACTTTGAAAGTAGTAATCTGCATTATCAATGTTTGTTGTTGTCTAATATGTACCATGAGAAAATTTCTAGCTTAGGCTATATTTCCCTTATCTCTTGTTCCCCTTTTCTCTAAAAAAATCAAAGGAACTAGCCTTCTCTAGAGACTAGACAGATGATCTCAAGCAAGATCTATCTATTCAATGTTGGCAAAGTCTAAGGCACAACACTATTAACCGAAGGCATATTTTGTTTCAATAGTTTTTGGCATGCCCTGTGGGACCAGCAATCCCATAGTATTGTATAATTTTTGGTGTTTTACCTTAAGAGCCTTTTTGTTTGAAAATCTCAAGAAAAACCACCTAGCAACTCCGTTGCAATTTAGACCATAAAAGAAAGACCTTGTCTAGAAACCTTCTGGTTATATAGCCATATGATAACCATATCCTAAGCTGGAAACTCTAAAGAACCTATCAAGTTCTTTGAACTACATCTCGGAAGCCTAAAGGCACACCTTGTGCTAGCCGCATGATCAAATCCACCCGACACCATTAGCACCTCTTTAACACCTGTTGTAGGAGCATCTGCAAGAAATCCTATAGTAGTTGTAACTCCTTTAGCAATCATGGCAGCCACCCTTGCCCTAGCCCATCTTGTGTGGAATCAAACTGGCCCTTTGAACTTGGAATCACACCACCAAATTCCACAAGCTGCACTAAAAGCATTACCAACCTTTGACAAAATAGGTAAAATAGCAGATGAACACTATTTAGATGTATCATCGCTAGCATCTGTTTACAACATCACTCAGGAAGATGTAATGGTTAGATTTTTGGTTATATCTTTGAAAGGAAATATGCTCTATTGGTATAGAGCACTTCCCATTGGATCCATTACTTCTTGGGAAGTACTTGCCAACCGTATGGTCGATGAATTTAATATACATGCAGATCCTTTCACATTACTAAATCAATTCACTGTCATTGAGAGGCATCCATAAGAAGAAATCCAAGATTTCAACATCAGATTTACCAGAACTCGTGATAGAGTATCGCAAGGCCTAAAACCCATGGAATAACAAGCTATATGCTATTATTTAATGGATTTTGATTCAGATCTCGGTATGATAATAAGGCAATCCCATGTAACCACTTTTCTTAGGATCTATCCAGAGGCAGCAAAGGGCGAAGCTGATCTCATCGCTACAAAAATATATCCATCAAAGAGTCTATTGCCAATTGTACTAGAGATTTCCCAAGAATCAATTTCTAAATTGCCTATACTCCCATCAACGTAGGCCCTCCCAGCTATAGCCACACCTCCTACATTCCTTGTATTACCAGCCACACCCCTTGCATCAGTTCCCCCTAATGATTAATACATGACCATAATTGATACAATGAAGACATTGTCAAAAGAAATGGCATCCATGAAAAAGAGAGAGGCGAAATGAAATATCCAAGCAAGAAGATTTCCACAGATACAAAAGGAAGGTGCTTCAACAAGTGGAAGAGGACAAGATAAAAAAATGTGGTGTATGCAAATGAGATAGGAGATAATGGAGAACCCACTAATTCTGACTACTGGTGTACCACTTGCAATGATCCTCATGGAGAAGATTCATGCATGATTCATCAACATCATGTGCAAGCGGTTATTAATGAAAGAGCCAAAGAAACTAGCAAGGGACAGGTGAACATAATTAGAGAGGTCCACCACAATTTGGCAATGCCATCAGTGGAGCAAGTATCGATCCTGACAAGATCGAGAAAAAAGTCATTACAAGTTGACCCTAAGGAAATCCAACCACTAGGTTTTCCTCCTGCCCCCAGGGCAACTCCATAGAAGAACCAGTCTAGTGATAAAGGACATTCTGACCCTCCTTAGGCTTCTGTGACTACACCAAGAAAATAATTTCCTCGTAGAAAAGGGAGCGAGGCTCAAGAGCAAGTGAAGGAAAGACTCAGATTTCCTTCATTGACAAAAATGCAAAGAACATAAGCCACATAGGTCTATAGAGACAGATACGATACATCTACTAGTGGAAGGGAAAAGAGTGCTGAGGTATCCCCAGCTACAACCCTTTCGTTCAACATTGCAGAAGAAATGAAGAGGACTCCTTCCAAAATAAGCATGTATGATGCGCTACAAATTCTTGGTCAGATCGACCTCCTCCAAGAATCCCTAAAATTAAAGAATGATACCTCTTCCTCAAATGTTATACAAGAAAATGTTATGTCAACCTATGGGAAAAATAGACCGTCCCCATTCTATCTATCCTTGTAAATGGAGGGATGGATAGTTCACAATTGCATGATTGATTCAGGGGCCGCAACTATGATGATGCCAAAAGCTGTATGTGACATAATGGGGATGGAATATACTCGAATTCATCTTGGTGTGTTGAAATTGGATGGTACTCCAGTAAAAACTATCGAGGTGATCAAATATATCCCTATTCAAATCCATAGAATGCCAGAAGCAGTCGTCATACAAGAAATAGTCATTGTAGACTTAACCATATTTTAGTATGTGTTTATCCAGAAAATTCATGATCAAAATGGGAAGTTATCTATCTCTATATTATTATCATTTGGAGGTACATTCCAAAGGTAAAAGAGTCAAGATCTACAATGAAAAACCATCTACTTTCCACATAGAAAGACTGGAGGAAATAGCTACCATCAACATGATGTCTGAGGAATTGGAAAATATTGATTTAATGGAAGAAACCCTAGAGGAACTCCAATCTGAGGATCAGTTTTCAATGAAAGACTTCAATGTTATGATAGAGATAGAAATGGGAAGCTATTCCATTGAGAAACCAAAAAAGCTTCCTGTTGTTGTCCCTAAAACAAGTGATTTAGCCAACCAGTTATGGAAATTGTACTTTGACAGGTCAAGGTGCAAAAATGGAGCAGGATCTAGAATTGTTCCAATTTCACCTACTAGAAAATAAAAGGTTTTTTCATATAGGTTGACATGGAGTTGCACCTACAACGTGGCTGAATATGAAGCTTTGTGTTTGGGACTTAAGAAAGCTAAAAAACTGGGTGCAAAAAAGCTGCTGATCTATGGAGATTTAGAGCTGATTGTTAAACAGGTTACTGGTAAATGGATTTGTAAGCAGCATTACCTAAAGGCTTACAAAAATAAAGTGTTGGATCTATTGGAAAATTTTGAAGCACTAAACATAAAATCCATTTCCAGAGAAAATAACACCCATGTAGACCTGTTAGCGTCAGTAGGATCCAATTTTTGCCCAGTCAGTAATGTTATTCAGAAGTCTAAAATAGTCAGACTTATATACAAGCCTTCCATGCCCGAAAAGGACATTTTATGGCAAGTATTCAAAAATGACGAGCAGATCCTGGATTTTCTAATTCATGAGATGAATTGCTCTACAGAAAGAGCGTTACAAGAAGAGGACGAAGAGAGCCTTATCCAACTAAAAAATAATCATATCCCCAAGGGACTGATCACCCTGGAGAACCTTTTTGACAATAGCGATAGAGCTGTATTTTGAAGGATCAAGGTAGATGAACGTTGGTATAAATAAATAGAACTAGAACCAAGAAAAATGATCAAAGTAGGGACAGATTGTACAGAAGTAAAACTAGAGAAAATAAAATAGTTATGTAGAGAGTATCCAGATATAATAGCCTGGACTTATAGTGATCTAAAATTTTACAAGAAAGAGGTCATTCAGCATACCATCGAACTAGAGGAAGGAGCTAAACCTTTTAGGCAGAGGCAAAGGCCTTTGAATCCTAAAATTTAAGCCTTAATGAAACAGGAGTTGTTAAAACTCCTGCAGGCTAAGATAATATACCCAATCAAGCACTCTACTTGGGTGGAAAATTTAGTTCTAGTCAGCAATAAAAATAGAGAAATACGACTATGCATCGATTTCAGAAATTTGAATAGAGCCTCTTTAAAGGATCACTATCCTTTACCCCAGATTGACCCAATCCTTCATACTGTGGCGAGAGAAGAAAGGTTTTTTTTGTTAGATGGCTTCTCTGGTTACAATCAAGTTTGGGTGAGAAATGAAAATGAATACAAGACTACGTTCACCACTAAGTGGGGAACATTTGCATACCAAAGGATGCCCTTTGGATTATCCAACGTAGGAGCAAATTTCCAAAGAGCCATGGACGTAGCTTTTGGGGAGCTTGCGAACAAAATTATTGTCATCTATTTAGATGACATGATGATTTTTTCTCACAACAAAAAGGATCATGCCACTCATCTGCAGCAAGTGTTTGAGAAATGTAGAGAATTTGGAATATCACTAAATACAAAAAAATCTATTTTTGTTGTGGAAGAAGGAATACTCCTTGGGCATGTTATTTCTAAATCTAGGCTGTCAATTGACCTTGATAGAGTGAAGGCACTTCTTGAGTTGTTGCTTCCAGTTAACAAGAAAGGTTTGCAGTCCTTCTTTGGGCAAATAAATTTCATCAAAAAATTCATTACAGACTTTGCCCAAACAGTTAAACCAATGACTGAATTATTGAAAAAGGACGCTCCTTTCAAATGGACAGAGCCAAGGAAATAAGCTTTCTAGAAAATTCTATAAGCCATCGCTCAAGCTCCTGTGCTAGTTAATCCTGACTATTCCCAAGGTTTCATACTATATGTTGTCGGAGAACAAGGTAGTTATGCTACAGTTCTCACTCAAAAAGGAGCAGATGATGAAGAAAGACCCATAGCCTTTCTAAGTTCCACCATGCACAAACATGAGGAAAGGTACAACTTCATAGAAAAACAAGTATATGCAATTATGAAATCCTTGAATAAGCTAAAACATTTCTTATCCTAGAGTTGGATGATGGTGTATGTTATTCATCCTAATGTAAGGAACTTCATAATTCAAGGAGAATTGGGTGAAAAAAGAGTTGGATGGGTGACTCGCATCCAAGAGTATAATGTAGAAATACATCCTACTAAAATAATCAGAGGGAGAGCTTTGTGCCAAGAATTGACCAAGCAAGATGCAAGTGGATATGGGGAGAGCCACCCCATCATGGCAAACATAGAGCAACACCAAGACAGAATAGGTTCAAGTTGGATCGATGACTTTGTGAGGTATTTTTAGACTGGGTCATGTTCTGAAGATATGAATGCTTCCCAGAGAAGGATATTCAGAACGCAAGCATTGAAATATACCCTTAGAATAGAGGGGTTGTACATGATTAACATCGATGGTGTATTGTTAAGATGTGTTCCCGATAATGAAAAGCAAAAAGTGTTAGATGAATTTCACGAAAGTTTTTCAAGGGAAAATTATTCATGCTAAACTACAGCTTTGAAGATCCTTAGAGCTAGATGTTATTGGCCTTCCATCTTCCTAGATGTGTACAAAGTGACCCAGAGGTGTGAACAGTGTCAAAGGTATGTGGGGAGAAATAGGAATGCACCTATGCCCTTAAAAGCTATTCAAGTTGAGGAACCATTCCAGCAGTGGGGGTTGGATTTCGTAGGGATAATAGAGCCAAATTCATCATCAGGCCACAAATACATTCTTACTGCCATAGACTACTTCACCAAGTGGGCAGAAGTAGTGCCTATGAAGAAAGCTGATTCGAAAGTGGTGATAGAATTTGTCGAAAGTATAATCACAAGGTTTGGCGTACCATATTATTTTATTACAAACAATGGATCCCCTTTCACCAGTGCAAATATGATCGAATTTGTCAGTAGATATGGAATTTACCTGAATACTTCCTCAAATTATTACCCACAAGGTAATAGATTAGCTGAATCTACTAATAAGAATATTCTAAGAATTCTAAAAAGAAAATTAGAGGACAATAAGAAGAACTGGCACTCACTCCTGAATCAATCCCTGTGGGCCGACAGAATCTCAATCAAAAAATCAATCAATACATCACCATATGCTTTGGTTTATGGCAAAGAAGTTGTTCTGTCGATTCATATGGAGATACCCGCATTGAGGATGCTAAACCAAGTTAACGAAGATGAAGGTCATCCAATGGATGCCTGACTGATGCAACTTCTATAGCTTGAAGAATCTAGGGAATAGTCCTACGATCATCATCAAAAGCATATGGTAAAAATAGTCAGGTGGTTTTATAAGAAAACCACTTTCAGGAAATTTAAAACAGGTGACCTGGTATTAAAATGGAATGTCAAGAAAGCAAAGCTAGGACACCATGACAAGTTTGATGCATTCTGGGAGGGGCCATTCGAAATTGTTTTAGAAAAGCAATTCAATGCCTTCTAGTTAAAATATCAATATGGATGGGTTCTACCCATCACGGTGAACACTTTTCACCTAAAATTGTATTTCCAGTAAAAGCTACAGATCACCATTATATGTACAATATATTATAAGTTTGAAGTTTTGTAAATATTTCTCTTTTTTACGACCTAATATTTCTAGAGGACAATAAGAAGGACTGGCACTCACTCCTAGGGAGGAATTTTCCCTATTAGAATCCTTCCAAGCGAAGGAAGTTGTCATTCTTCTGCTCCCGAAGTGTTCCAGCCACCTAAGAAATCCCAGCAGCTACAGCTGGGACCAGCTCCAAGAATTGAATTTTTGTGTTCTTCAGACAAAGGTTAAATACCTAAGTAGTAAAAGAAAGGTTCTGATAAGGTGAAGATCACTTGTATTCCAAAGTGCATTTTTTTTCTTTTGTTTTTCCGCTCGAAAGTTTACTTTTCACAACTGTGCTGGTGACTCTGTTTCCTAATGGATGAAGACCTAGTATTTTTTTTTTGCGAGCAAAAACTCCCCCAGAAGGTGCCAAGAATGTTAGTCAAAAAGTGAATAACTATAGAAAAATAGCTGATGCACCTTTTTGCATATTTTCCAAGAAGACCGAAGTGGCCCATATGCTAAAGATCAAAGAAAAAGAAAAATACCGCAAGGAGGAAAAGGTTTTGCGATATCATGACATGTTGCATCTTCATGGTCCAAAACAAAGAGAAAGAGCAAGGAGGAAAATGTGTCACGATATCGTGACATGTCGCATTTTTGCGGGCAAAAGAAAAGAGAAAGAGTGAGGAAAAAGTGTCGCGATATCGCGACATGTTGCATTTTTGCAGCTAAGAGCAACAAAAGGGAGCAAGGAGGCAAAAGTGTCACGATATCACGACATGTTGCATTTTCATGGCTAAGAGAAACAAAAGGGAGCAAGGAGGCAAAAGTGTTGCGATATCGTGACATGTTGCATTTTCACGGTCCAAAGCGAAGAGAAAGAGCAAGGAGGAAAAGGTGTCACGATATCGCGACATGTTGCATTTTCGTGGTCCAAAGCAAAGAGAGAGCAAGGAGGAAAAAGTGTCGCGATATCGTAACATGTTGAATTTTCATGGCTAAGAGAAACAAAAGGGATCAAGGATGCAAAAGTGTCGTGATATCGTGACATGTTACATTTTTGCAGTCCAAAGTGAAGAGAAAGAGCAAGGAGGAAAATGTGTCACGATATCGTGACATGTTGTATTTTTGCAGTCCAAAGCAAAGAGAAAGAGCAAGGAGGAAAAAGTGTTGCGATATCGTGACATGTTGCATTTTCGTGTCTAAGAGCAACAAAAGGGAGCAAGGAGGTAGAAGTGTCACGATATCACGACATGTTGCATTTTCATGGACAAAAGAAAAGAGAAATAACAAGAAAGAAAAAGTGTCATGATTTTGTGACATGTCGCATTTTTGCAATTGAAGGTGGCAAAAGAGTCTAAGCGGGAAAGAATGTCACGATTTCACGACATGTCAAATTTTCATGGCTGAAGGCAGTAAAAGAGCAACGCGAAGGAAAGAATGTCACGATTTCATGATATGTCTTATTTTCGTGACTGGAAGCGACAGAAGAGCAAAGTAAGAGACGAATGTCGTGATTTCATGAAATGTCCCATTTTTGTGGTTGGAAGCGGCATAAAAACAAAGCAAGGAAAGAATTTCGTGATTTCGTGAAATGTCTCATTTTCATGGCTGGAAGCGGCAGAAGAGCAAAGCAAGGAAAGAATGTCATGATTTCGCAACATATCCCATTTTTGCGGTTGGATGCGGCAAAAGAGCAAAGCAAGGAAAGAATGTCGTGATTTCGTGACACGCCAACTGTAAAGGAATAAAATGTATTTTTGGCAATCAAAGGTATGCATTGACACCAAGAAGTGATTTTTGACATGATTATAAAAAATCTAGGATAGAGCAGGCTTGCCAAATGATTGAAAATATGACAAGCTTGTCTAGAATCTAATCTACATAGAAGATATCTAATTCATAGAAGACTTGTGTATTATTAGAAACTGCAGATGATTGCTTTTAAAATAGTAAGATGTACATAGAAAAATATACTCTTTTAGGGTATATATAGGGGTGAGCGACTCCAAAAAAAAGGTCGGCTCTTGGACATTTACAAGTTTGATGTACATGTAATGGATTACAAGCAATAAAAGATTTCTTCTTTTGGCTTTTGAAACTTTTGTGTGCAAGTGTATGTATCTGGTGTTTTAACTTTTATTCACTCTAAGTTTTATAATGTATATGTTCTGAAATCTGGACTGTGCAAGTATAAATCTTGTTTCTAGAGTTGAACATTAAAATATAGTTACATGCTTTTAGACGAATATCTAAAATTTGCAATCAAGAATTCATGTTTTCTATAAGAAGATATAAAGAAAAATCTGAAAGAAGTAATCTACATTATCAAAGTTTGTTGTTGTCCAATCTGTAACATGAGAAAAGTTCTAGCTTAGGCTATATTTCCCTTATCTCTTGTTCCCCTTTTCTCTAAAAAACTCAAAGGAACCATCCTTCTCTGAGACTAGACAGATGATCTCAAGCAAGATCTATCTATTCAATGTTAGCAAAGTCTAAGGCACAACACTATTAACCGAAGGCAGATTTTGTTCCAACAGGTATATAACAATGAGAAAATCTCAAATAAAAATTGAGGGAACAACGAGAGAATCTACTATGCAAAATACCCAGGAAGATATCTGGGAATGAGAGAGAGTACGGTTGGAATCTGAGAGAGATGTTGCCCATTGTTGAATGAGATAGGCTCAGATCGGAAATATTACAAAGAAATAACTGGAGAGCAACAGCGATGGTAGCCATGCTCATAGAAAACACATAATTTCATCAAATAAGGGAAGAATTTAATGCTGCATTTTTGGAATCTTATTTGATTTTATTGTTGAGTCACGATATGCTTCTCCCACCACAACCAACTGTTAATACATAGCATGGGAGAAGAAGAGTCATTCGTACAACTCGAAGAATAACCCAAGGTAGTGATCAAGCAGCTACTAGAACAATTGCTCCACTTCCATCTCTAGCCATAAGTACCAATACAGTATGAGAAGAGGAACAGACCCAGGAGCATCGACCTTTAGATCCTTTAGACCACCACTTTGTAGTAGAGTATTCATGCCAAGGATGAGGCATAAATATTAGAAAATTTTTGAAATTTTATATTTTTGTTTGTAGAAAATAAATATTATATGAATATTGTTGTTTATAATGGATTTAATTAGTTAGTATCTGATTTAAAGGAATGAATGAACATTGATTTTTATTTAAAAAAAAAATTAAATGAATTTGAAGAATGGATTAGATTCCATTCTTGGAGAATGTATGGGACTTCTCCATAATGATATAAACCAGGAGACATCTAGGTGGATGCTCTGGTATTGGCAAGAAAATGCATATTAGGATATATGTGAATATCCTAAATTGAGATTCTGAAATTATGATGTGTCTTTGTTAACACTTGATTTTATCAGGTTAACTCATGTTAAGGGTTAACAAAATTTAACTGTAATACTCCTTGGTGGGATATTTGATAAAATTAGTAATACTTTTACAGAAAAATGATTTCATGATATCTTCGTAATACCATTTTGCAAATTTTATTATTGTAGTGCTTTAAATTTAGTATTTGTGCAATAATAGATGGTTTAAAGTGATGAGATTATGTATTGATAATGATTTCAATACTTTATATTATGCAAAATAGATATTATATTGTTTATAAGGACATGGTACTATTGATATTTTGTATTTTTTAGGTCTAGGCACTCTCATGGATGGAAGATGAAGCTTGCCACCAATATTGAAGTGCTAGATGGAAGAAAATTTTGATGATTCAGATTGTAAAACAACAGGATAAATACTAGCTTTTGCTAGACAAATATGTTTTTGTAAGGTAACTGTTCAAACATAGAGGACTGTGTTTAATCTAAGGGGGGTGTATGTCATGATCCATTACCCTCAAACCCTATCAAAAGGACATTAATTGGTCTTGTGATCAATTAATGTTCCAAAGAAAGGGGTCATAGACCCTAAGGAATTCTACAAAATTTCAATTTAGAAATTTTCAAGGGATTTAAGAGGAAAATAATAAAAATATAACTAGGCATGTATAATGTCTAATGGCTAGGATAATTGCAATTAAAAGTCCAATTTTTATTGGACCAAATTAGACCCTAGTATTATTTAATACTAAAAGCCTATCTTATTCTCCCTCATGGCATAATTTGGTTGGTGGAGAGTAAAGTGATATTATCTCCTCTATTTTTATTTAGGGATTATTTGCAAGGATGTGAACCATACGATGCACAAAAAAAAAATAAGGACACCCACCTTACCTTTAGTGGATCCTTTTTCTACTTTTGGTTATACTCTACAAGACATGATAAGTCATAATGGGTACAAGGCATGTTTTTAATATTATTATAATGTGTTCACTATTTAGACCATGAGTGGAGAAGTTCCCTATAAATAGAAGACATCTTGTGGAGAAAGGGGGAAGATGAAGTCTTGGAAGTCTAGGGAGTATGCTCTCCACCTTGGGTGGATCAAAAACTAGAAGGCTTGAGAGATTTCCTAGCTAAAGGAAGAGTCATTCTTTGAAGATTAGAAGACACAAGAAATGAGGCTATGATGTAACCCCTTGGAGATTCTCCAAAGGGGACAAATCCAGTTAGATCTTTCTTGAATTTATCATGCTTCACTTCAAGTAGTTACATTGTTTATAACAAGAATTAGATCATGCTAAGTTTTGGTTTGGAGTATAGCTAATTACCCTTTATGGCCACTACAAAATTAATTATTCTTGTTTATACCCTCATTATGATTTTAAGAATGTAACAGTCCCATGTATACAATATGGTGTGTAAGATATATTGCTTTTAATTGACCATTGGTTACCTCATGTATATAATAAGGTGTATAAATTAATTTTTTTTTATTTGACCAATAGATAAACCCATTATTGGTCATAAAATCATGGTCTATATAAAATATTTGACCATTGGATAAACCAATTATCTATCATATAGGTTTAAGTAGTCCCTAGCTTCATATAATCCCTAACTTCGAATCGGTCTACCATCATTGATTTACGAGGACATTGTAGGGAGGATGAGGAAGTTTGGATGACCACTAGATAAGCGGACGATTAGTAAGTTGAGGTTTATTTCCTTTATATCATTGTGAAGTCTACTCATAGTGAATGTGGGAGATTTTTCTTTAGAATCAACTAAAGACTTAACATAATACCAATTTGGATATGCTCTAACCGATGCTTACTAGGTTGTAGACTTTGAATACATAGGAGGAAAATTGGTTTGGAACCATCCATGTTTAATACTCTCCTTACCTGTGGATGAGCCATATGGTATGATGTTGAAATTGCATAGAGGATAACTATAGTTATGATCTCGTTACCCTGGTGAAAGAGAAATTGAATCGCAAATCAAAGGGTGTATCATTAGATTGATAAACTTGGATTTTTATATTCGCAACATTGCCCTAAATTTTGAGTAATGAATTACCAAGACACATCTCCTATTTTCGTTTATAATCAAACCAAAGGTATTTTATTTGTTGCCCAAATATGGGTGGTCACGATGCATAATTTAATTGAAATTTTTGAACCCTATCCACAACTAATTACTCCAATATGAGGAGCACAATAGTCTCTGTCATGATGGTTACAGGAATTCAAGTTGGTATAAGTTGGATTACAATGATCGATAATGAATCGTTATTCAATAATCTAGGGATTGAAATTTTTATTCAAAGATAAGAAGTTGTCCTATCATTAAAAACCCCAAATAATGCTATACCTGAGCCTTCACATCTAGGGATATGTGGGTTGCATTCAGGGTTCACATCGAGAAGGGATTGGAAGAGTGAATTTGGCATTGTGTATTCCTCATCCATCTACTATAGGTCCTAGCCACTACAAGGGGGACGTGTGTATGCTGAAAGGTTGTGAAGATCATCAGGAATATGGGAGTCTCACGACACTGAATTAGAAATACTAAATCACTACTAAATAAGCATGGCACAGATGAAAAATCCCGATGGCTATGACCAACTTAACGACAAGGCTGTAAATCATCGGAATCTTAAAGAGAGTATAATCATGACCCTTAGATCAATCGCATCGGTGGTCGATGAGTGAATGTCAAAGCATATCATATAAAATAGTTATGTTTAAGGGTATTAAGGTATATGTTAGTAAGAGTAGATTTGATGTAACTATGTGTTGAGGCGTGATTTTGTCAGGTTACAAAAACCACTCGACAACTAGGATTCAAATTTATCTCTTGCAAAGAAACTAAACTTCTCCAAGGTTCTCACTTAATGTTTTAATGTGTCATATATGTTTGCATAAATAAGTGCTTGAATAATTTCAATGGCTTACAAAATTCTTAACAAGGGGTTGAGAATCAGGTAATAAATTTGGAATTCATCATGTATTAAGTGTCTTTTCACCAATTCTTTCTCTAAACAATAATAGATAAATTTACCTTATAATTTTAATAAATTGTGCAAATATATTCTATCATATCAAAACAATATTTTATTTAAAATGCTTTGAATGGTTTAAATCAAATGTTTAATCTAGCATTTCAATTAATATAAAATTTCAATTACTTTAATAAAATCAAAGTATATGAAATTTAAATGAAATATAAACCTTGATTATAAATATTCATCCTATTAAAATATAAGGTTTAATTAATGAAAATATTTTACTCATCCCAAATATAAAATCAACATTAAAATATTTAGAAAATGAATAAAAATAATAATTTTCAACCCCAAAATTGTAAGGTTTCCAAACCTTATAATTATAGTCCATAGGGTTTTAATATAAAACTGATCTATGAACTGTGAATCTTATGCTTTGAAAATCAAGTTCATAAATATATGTTTTCCTCATATTATTTTTTTATTAAATATTTATAGAATAAAATAATTTATAACAAATATAATCCTCCAATGTAAGGTTTGGATCGGTAAATAAATAAAAATATATTTAAAACATGAAATCCAAACAAATTTTAATAAAATATATCAACTCTAATTCTTAACTTTATTAAATAAAATTTGGAACCAGAATACTCATTTATCTTTTATAAATTTATTTATTTAAATATTAAAACAATTTAATATTTAAATAATAAATTATTGATAACCTAGTGTAAGGTTTAATTCTTATAAAAATTGAACTAGGCTATGTAAAAATAATTTAATATAAAATAAATAATCAAAATTTTTATGATGAGAAACTAATCTTCTATCTTGGAAAAATGCTACAGACTAATACCAATTACAGAGACTTAAACCAAATCACTGCCCACCAGTATTCACACAAGACAATGATATGATGCAATCTTCAGTGGAATCTTAATTATTGAAAAGTATATCAAACATTTTAATTACAATTAAAATACCATATTGATGCTTATTTGAATCCCTAAAATATTTTGATATAATAAAAATATTACAATAAAGTTTGGTTTCTCTGTAATTTCCAACTCTCTGTAGCTTCTTCCTTTCCTTTGCTTTGCTCCTTCAACTTTCTTTCTCTTCCTTCTCTACGAAAAATATTCGACCATCCTTTCTTTTCCATTTCTCCTTTTATAAATCGTAGAATTTGTTATTAAGTTGGTTTGATCTGTTTCAATCTTTAATGGTTTCACAACAAATTTATATAACCCTCATATCAATAAACATCCCCACTTTGTGATATACAAAAATGATTAAAATCTTGTTAAATAATCCTTGGTTGACGTTCATAATGTGAAAAACATATTTCTTTAGTAACATGAACTTTCACCTTTTATCAACCAACTTAAAACCTATGTTTTAGAAATAAACGATCCAACTATGCACATTCATTTAATTTCAATATCTTTATACTTAGAAACTTTCACATGCTTATATTCTAAGTTTACATCATTCCTAGCAGTGCTTCTAAAATTATTTGTTACCTATGAATTATGAGTTGAATACCTTTAACATACTGTATCTATCTTCCATAGGCATAGATAAGCTATACTTCACGTTTTGATGAATATCCATAACCTCGTTACCACTTTATTTCATAGTCTAGCTGGTTGTTCATTTCGAAAACATGTTAGTGAATTTAATTAACTCCGTGAAGAGATTTCATCAAATCAAAAATACTCTCACTACCATAATTTCACTATTTCATCATATTATACTGACTAAACTCACATCACAACCACTCCTTCAACCTGTATTTGCCATGGAGACTGCACCTACACATCTTGAAAACCCTGATGTCCTTATCATGTCTACCTTCCTGGGAACAATTGAACAAACCCGTGCTTTATCCTATGGCCGATATCACTACACTATCTTTAAGACTCGCACGAAGTTTACCAATAATGACAACATATTTCGGTGATTATGAACTCACTGTAACTTGGCAGCATCTTCTGGCATCTACATTTAGATCTTGACAACATCTTTCAACATCTATGATTTCAATGCAACCTGGTAACAATGACTTTCCAGCGCTCATCCTAGTGACTCCATCCTTCGGTATCCTAATGACAACGATCCACAAATAGTGACAACGCACTCTCTAGCATGCAACTTTAACATCCTTCGATAAGCCACAATGGCATTCTCTGATAGGTAGCAATAGTTTCCTTTCGCAGATAGTGATAGTACTCTTCGAAAAGCCATGATAATTTTCTCTTGCATAGTCCTTCAATGGTTTATTTTAAATACTTCGAACATATGGGCATATGCATGTTGCTGTCATTATCCACTTTCTCAAACTCCTCGTAAATCAGGTGATGTTATACATTCCACTCTCAAACATGCAGGTAAATGTGCCATAATACATTAATCCTCATGATCCTGTGACCATGTGTCCTCTTCAATACATTTTAAACAAACAATGTTGGCAATGATAATTTCAACTTCCACCTTGACACTACCTTGGAGATTGACTTCGGTGAATCAATCATATACAATACATGCAATATCATAACACAAAACAAAATAAATTATACTATAAAATAACAAATTAAAATAAAATATAATAAGCCAACGAGGCATACAACATAACATACTAACTTTATTAACTATTGACATAAAGATTAAAATAAACTATAGGAAACATTAAACACATAAAACCTAATCATTAAACCATAAACACCCAAATGACGCAAATAAAAATAAAACACCACATTAAAAATAACCTACACAATCATGACAATAACAAAATAAACTAAACAAATAACAAAGTAAACTTACAAAACACACTATATAATGACACAATAAACATATATAAAAGGGACAAAACATATAACAAACAAAAACAATTTAAAATAACATTGTAAACCATATAGGCATAACAAACATACACATAACAATCTAAGAAACAATAAGTATATATAAAACCAAAACAAAATATAAAATAAAACAAAATTTATATGACTTTACATGACATCTTAACATAACAACAATAACACAACTTGAAGGCCATAGTCAAAATGACTATACAAGCATAACTCAAGTATTTTCAAATCATGAAATAAATTTTGATAATGCATCCTACTATAAAACCATTCGGAGGAAGATGAGCATTCTTAATATTTCAATGATGACAACGATGAACAATAAGCGCAAGCAACAATTTGAAGCAAGTTTTCAAATTTTAAGTAGATCCCCATTTTTGGGGTCATTGTGAAGGAGTCATAAAAATGGTGACTCTGTTGGTAAATGTCCCTAGATATTTTGGATTTAAAAATCAAACATTGAAAACAACACAAACCTAAATATTATAATTATAAGCATCAATGATATCCAGAGAATGAGAATAGACCAATTCGACATGAACCATAAGAATCATTAGCATCATCTCGGTGTGTGCAAAGTGATTCATTCTATATATTTTGAAACTCATTCAGCATTCCATTGTCAATCTCATATTTCAGGCTATAAACAGTTTCTCTTTAAGGAAATACCTTCACCTGATTCTCTTCAGGCATTACTCTACTGCTATCCAAGCTTTTATAGCTCTGATAGGGATTATCTGAAACTCCCAATTATTAGGTAAATTTGGATATTTGCATTTCCTATATTTTAGACATAGCTTCACTGCCAGCTGAGCATCTATAGCTTCGGTGAAGATTATCTAATTCATGGTGATATATTTAACTTATTTTCAGCTATATTCATCATTTTTTTTCTCTCTTTTTTTTATTTCTCTCTTTTTTTATCTCTCATTTTTTTATCTAGTAATACGATATTTTGCAACAAATCCACCTACCACTTGGGTTAGAGATAAATAAATGCTGAAAAAGTATATAAATTTTTCACCCTAGTTTGCAAATTTGACAACTTCATTCATCCATAATTTCAAAAGATATTCCTTAATGTGTGTAGTACTCATGAAGCTTTTGCAATATGATTGTGATATTTAAAATTTCCTTATCTTATTTCACATTCACAAAGATATAAACTAACAACTTACTTTTATTTTTCTCTAGGTTTCACAAGTTTTCAAAATAGATAATTTCATCATATATGGCCCAGGATCAAACACCAAACAGAACCATCAAATGGCAAGTGTCTCAGTAACAACTACCTTAATCTTTGAAGACCCCTTTGAAACTATAGCAACTTGAATCACGGACTAAAATCATGAAACTCCTAAAATCTAGCAAAACCAATTTATTATTGTACTTAACAACTCCCAAAATTTTGGCAAAACACATTTATTGATGTACTTAACAACTCCCAATAGAAATCTAAAAAATATTTAATAACAAAACAACAATCAATAAAACAACAAACGTTAACAAAAACAATAATGAGACAAAAAATATATACAATAATATATAGATAAAACTAATTTCCTGCATTTAAGGTTGAAAATAATGCTTGAGATATCACCCATTCACAGGAAGCGATAAGTTTTCACCACTCAAAGTTTTCAATCTAAAATCTTTTTCCCCTAAAATTTTTGAAATTTGGTAAGGCCCTAACCACAAATTATCAAATTTTTTATGATCCCATTTTTTCTCATGAGCCTTATCCCATAGTAAAACATGATCAGAAATTTTAAAATCTTTTACAGTTGCTCGCTTATCAAACCAACATTTTTTTTTTTTGGTAATTAAGGATCAATTTCATTGCAAACGGGTTTCCTAGGTTGACCCAAAACCTTTTACAATAATTAGCACAAAGCTGTTATGGATAAGAAAACAAAAGGGCACACCATAGCCACCTGTCACCAATAACCCCCACCTCCGTGATTTCACGACAAGTCGCGAAAACGAGACAAGTGAAATTGCGACAGCAACCGGCCAAGCGCTACGCTTTTCAGCAACACCGCGATTTCGTGACAAGTCGCGAAAATGCGACATGTCGCGAAAATGCGACATGTCACGATTTCATGACAAAAAACATCCAGCAGTATCCAAAGCCAAAAAATCCACGATTTCGCGACAGGTCGCGAAAAGGTGACAAGTCGCGAAATCGCGACAACGACGAGCCTTCTACTTCACCTTCATGCAGCACCGCGATTTCACGACAAGCCGCAAAAAAATGACATGTCACGATTTCGCGACAATTTTTTCCCTTTTGCTTTGCCTGCAAACCTGCCCACGATTTTGCGACAGGTCACGAAAATGCGACAAGTCACGATTTCGCGACAATTTTCTGCCTTCAGCAACAATTTCCAACCACTTCATGATTTCGCTCGTCACAAAAATGGAAAGTCTTATCAAAATTAACTTCAACTTTAACTTTTTCTCTTGACATCTATCTGCCTTTAGTTTCACTATCTGCATCTCCACGAAATCGTGACAAGTCACAAAAATGCGACATGTCACGATTTCGTGACATCTAACAGCCTTCTGCACCATAGTCACATCCGCATCGCAAAAATGTGACATACTTGTCGGGAGCTTCCTTCTGTCGCTGTTAGTCACGAAATCGTGACAAATTTCCATACTTAGCAAAATCCAAGCTTGGGCGCCGTGAAACTGCATCAAGCCGCGAAAATGAGACACTCCGTGAAAACGCGACAAAAATACTCTAAGCTCTTGAATGTTTCTTTTGGGCACGAATTCGCGACATGTCGCGAATTCGTGACATGTCGCGATTTCGTGACACTTTTCGGTCAATGCCACTCCTGCTTTGCTTTGACCGCGAAAGGGCGACACATCACAAAATCGTGATGGTTTAGTAGGGCGCTCTCTTCTGACTCTATTAGTCACGAAATCGTGCCAAACTTCCACACTTAGCTTTTTCTAGCCTCAAGCACCATGAAAACTCAGCAGGTCGCAAAAATGCATCAAGCCGCGAAACCGTGACAAAAAATCATGAAGCTCAACACTGCTTCTCATAGGTGCGAAAGCGCGACAAGTCACGATTTCACAACAATTTTGGGTCAACACATCGTCGCCTCTACTTTGACCGCGATACGATGACACGTCGCGATATCGCGACAAAAACCTTATGAGATTTTCACTGCAACTTTGGAGTTTGACACCGCAACAAGTCGCGATATCATGACAACTAATGGTCAAAACCTTTGCTGCTCTGCGTTGACTGCGATACGACGACATGTCGCGATATCGTGATAGTTTTGGAACATGGTCACACTTGTGTTTTTTGGTCACGAAAATGCAATAGAAAATCTTTGGGAGACAGAACACTTCTCTTCCTTTTTCCAACTTCCACAGATGCAACATCATTGGCGGTCGTTTTGGATAATCTTGTCCACTTCACTTGGAACCCCGAGTTCCCAAGTGACCAAACCATCAGCTTCCACTCCTAAATTGGCTAAGATATCAGCAGATTTATTAGCTTCCCTAAACACATGCTCGGCTCTTCGCTCATTCCTGGCTTGGTAGAGGTACCTCGCCTCTTCTATGACAGTCTTAAACCGCCACGGAGGAGTTTTCCCATTGTTGATAAGGTTAATGATATGCATGGAATATCCTTCAACAATAAGATTATCTTCTATGTCCTGAGCCAACTGAAGACCCCTCCAGAGCACTCTAGCTTCTGCCTCATTGTTAGTTCTGGTTCCTAACTGCTCAGAAAAGGCCATCACCAAACATCCTTGATGATTTCTCACTACACCTCCAGCCCCTGCTTTGCTAGGATTACCTTTGGAAGCCCCATCAAAGTTGAGCTTGAGCCATCCAACAGGGGGCGGATTCCACTTGACATTAACTCTGGGATTAAGCTTGGCGGTCATGGGATTTTCAGCCAGGGTAAAATTTAGAGAGTGAGTGATCAGTCTCTCCCAGAGGGGAGGTTTGCGAGCTTCAAGGGGGATAAGGCTAACGTTTTCACGAGCAAAGAAAATGATCTTATTGGTGATGGAAGAGGCATCATGGCAGGACTCATGGAAAGCTCTATGATTTCGTTCAAGCCAAATCTGCCACAGAAAATGATGAAGACAGACCTTCCAAAAAAACTTCAATCTAAGGCTGACAAAGGGATTTGGCCATTGGTGGAAGAGGTCAAGGATGGTAGTAGGTCTGACCCAACAAATGTTAAAGGCTTGCAATAACCTATTGAGGATGCTCGAAAAGACCGAGCATTCAAGGAAAATATGGAGGGTGGACTCCCAATTGGCCCTGCACAAACAGCAACGGTTAGCAACAATCAAACCTTTCCTAATCAAGTTGTCAATAGTAAGAATTATGCCTTGGATCACCAACCATGAGAACATATCAACTTTGGGAATAAGCTTTTGGACCCACACCAACTGAGGCTAGAGGATGGGGTCCTGAGAATCAACCATTAGCATATAAGCAGATTTGACTATGAACTACCCATTTTCGGAAGGTGCCCAAATCACCTGATCCTGCCCAGGACTCATGGAAATGAATTGAAGATGCAATATGCTTTGGATTTCTTCTGAGACTGCTTCAAGCCCAGGGATCCTAATCTGTTTCTAGCTAAGCCTTCCTCTATCCTGCCTCATAAAGTCAGCAAATTTCCTTCCATATAAAACCTCCATGATTCTTTTGACCCTAGCAAGGTGAGAAACCTGAGACAAAGCTACTTCCTTGGCCCACCTGTCATCCCAGAACCTGATCTTCTGACCATTGCCAAGGACCCATCTTAGGCATTTCTTTAGGACTTCTTTGCTAGATAGGATAGCTCTCCAAAACGCAGAACCTCTTCTATGCACCGTATCATCTAGGAAATCAAGATCTTGAAGATATTTCCTTCTAATTATGGCAGTCCACTCAATTTCCTCATTGTTAATAAGGCGCCAAGCTTGTTTAGCTACTAAATTTGTGTTTAGATGTGCAATTCTTCTCAGTCCAAGCCCTTCGAATTATTTTGGTCTACAAACCTTGCCCCAGCCCACAAGGTGGATCCTTTGTTTTTCTTCGGATCTAGACCAGAGAAAGTTCTTTTGAATCTGTTCTATTTTTTGAAAAATTCTGGTTGGAGCTCTAAAGACAGAAAGAAAATAAACTGGAATGCTCTGGAGGGAGGCCTTGGTGAGGGTGAGTTTCCCGGCCTGAGACAGAAAATGACCTTTCCAACCAGCCAGTTTCTTTTGGATTCTTTCTACCACTCTATCCCACATAGAACTACACGGAGAGCCGTAGAAGAGGGGGAGGCCTAGGTACGTGGTCGGGAGAGACGCTATCGAACAACCCAAGATGTGAGCAATTCTGGCTTGTCTTTGATTTGGGGTGTTAAGGAAATAAAGCTTGCTTTTGTTAAAATTCACCTTCTAGCCCGCCGCATCTTCATAGAGTTGGAGGATGAGCTTGATCCTTCTAGCTTCAACCATAGACGACTGGGTCAACAACAAAGTGTCATCCACAAATTTTTGGTGACTAATAGGGTTGATGAGAGAGGTGGCTTTGATCCCTGAAATTAACCCAGTATTGCATGTTGCTTTAATAGTTCTTCCCAGAGCCTCTGCCATAATGACGAACAACATTGGGCTAATTGGATCTCCTTGTCTGAGCCCTCTATGACTCTGGAAGTACCCAGCTGTCGTACCATTGACCAAAACTGAGAACCAGGGTTCAAAAATGCACTCTTTTATCAGCTTGACCCACTGAGGATGAAAACTGAACTTCAGGAGAATAGCCATCAGAAAATCCCAGTTGATACGGTCAAAAGCTTTGTTCATATCAAGCTTTAGGGCTAAGACCGCCTTGTTGGTTTGACTTGTAGAGTGCAAAGCTTCATGGATAGTAATCACACCATCCAAAATCGATCTCCCTTTGACAGAGCTGTCTTGGCTTGAATCAATAATGAGGGGGAGAATTTCTTTCATCCTATTAGCAATGGCTTTTGAAAATATCTTGTAGGACACATTGCAAAGACTAATCGGTCTGAAATCTGCCATGGTCTCAGGAGATGGGCCCTTAGGAATCATGGCGATAAAGGTGGACTTGAACCCTCACGGTATATTTTTTGAAGCCTGAAATTCTTTGATAGCAGAGATGACATCCGGTCCTACCGTATCCCAGAAAGCTTGGTAGAACCGAGGAGGGAACCCATCAGGGCTAGGGGCCTTCTCAGGATCCATGCTAAACAGGGCTTTTCTAATTTCCTCGTCAGTGAAGGGAGAAAGAAGCTTACCATTTATGGCCTCACCAACCAAACTCGAAATGGAATGAAGGAGGGTTTCCTTGGCTTCTTCTTTAACCTGGGATTCATCCCTGAGAAGGGAGCTGAAGTAAGCTTGGCTCCTCTTAGCTTCACATCCATCAGTTGATTCGAGTTAACAAACTCGTTGAAGTCTTCCATGCTTTTGGAGGGGAGCCCAGATCCACCATTTTTGTCTGATGGGTATAGCGGCATGTTGAAGTCACCTGCCACAACCCAGGGGATGTCATGGAAAGCATCACCCAGATTGCCCAAAAACTCCCACAAAGAGGCTCTCCCCTGAACAGAGTTAGGAGCATACACATTGGAACAGATCCATGATCTATTATTTTCAAAATCATGGAAAAACACACTTAAAACCCTGTCGTCCTCTTGGATGACACTGCCTTCCACTACCCGAGGGTCCCACAAAACCATGAGGCCCCCAGACATTCCACTTGATTGAATAAACACCATTTCCCCTTGATTCCACATATTTTTATCTATTGATTTTGACTGGACTTCATCTAATTTTGTTTCTTGCAACATCAAAATTGTTGGATTGTACTGCCTTCTTAGCGAACTAACCACTCTCTGAGTGGGCCGGCCATTGAGGCCTCTCACATTCCATGAGAGAACCTTCATTTAGATTGTTTAGATTTCTTCCCTTTCCCCCTTCCCTGAGGAGGTTTTCCTGATTTATTATCTTCAAACCCTGGGATAACTTGTTGGATCAGAGTTTTCTGTTTACCGCTGGCAATTTCATTGTTAGTCCTCATTCTGTTATGCTCTACATTTGAAATCCTCCCCTTCTTTCTCTCACAACCAAATTCAATGGGTGACTTGGTCGTGCTCCTAGTTTTTTTGGGGCTAAATTGAGGGGGATCTAACTGTTGAAGAGCCGGACTCCCACATTCCTCGAAATCATCCAGTTCTATCATCTCAGTCCTCGAGTCTAACTCCTCCATATTCTTCCTGTATTCTCCTAGTTTGAAAGAAGAATCTTCTATCTGGTTGGGCGGACTTCTGGCTATGATATTGGGGAGGTCTGGTTTAGAAGACGAAATCTCCTCCACTCTTTTTCTATAATCTTTGGGGCTAAGCCTAGCCCCTTCCTGAGGGATTTGAGGGATATTTGATATGGGATTATACGGGCCCGCCATTGATGGGGATTCTAGGGTTTCAGGGAGAGCACATTGCCTGTTATCCTCTTCTACTTCCTCGATCTCCCCTTCTGCTAGTAGATCGGCTAAAATATTGAACTAATTTGAGCTTGGAGATTTAGGGCTTACCTGGTTTTTTGGATCTTTAATGAGATGATGCTTGTATTTGTTCTGAGAATGCCTTGCACTCTGATAGTCTTTCTCCTTAGACATGTAGTTATTTTTGAACGGCCTAAAACCTCCTTTGCCACCAGGGCCTCTTTTTAGAGGGAGGTTCCTAGGAAGCCCTTTCTCATTTGCGTGATTGCTTTCCGATCTGGGGATGTCTCTTTTTGCTGCTAGTGTAGGGCACTAATTTTGCAGGTGGCCTTGTGATTTACACTCAGGGCAATAAGCTGGCTTATTTTAATATTCCACTGTCTGATATCTAAGATAGTTGCCATACTCAAGTTCCACAATATTTGGCAGTTTAGATTCAATATTGGCATTGACGCAGAGTCTTGCATGAGTCATCCTTGTCCTAGCCAAGGTTGCATGATCTATGGACACCAGTTCACCGATCGTTCTGGCGATGCCATGTAGCCAATACTCGTTGACAAACTGAGCTAGAATATTGGGAAGCCACACCCAAATGGGAGCAGTATTAATGTTCTATTTTTCAGGGTCAAAATATTCATCCCATTTCCTAAGGAAAAGGCTGCATTTCCCTAAAAACCAGGGTCCTCCAGTGAGAACGTGGCTCGCATCCTCCTTATTGTTAAATATTAAGATGAAAAACCCCCTGGAAATGGCAACAACCTCCAAACTACCCGTCGTCCTCCATTTGGATAGGGCCCAAGAACGAATAGTTTCTATATCAAACCAACATTTAACCACATATTAATGTTTGCTAAAATGGAGCAATGCATCATTCCATTTTTCATCAAGTTTAAACGAGCTTCAACTTTTTTATCTGTCTCTAAATAATATTTCATGAATTGCAATGTTTGCAGCTTAAGATTTTTAGGAAAAAGAGGATCTTGCCCATACACTAAATGGTAAGGCAATGTTCCAATAGATTCATTAATTCTAATTCTATTTGCCCACAATGCAAATTTTAATTTGGAATTCCATTCACGAGGATTTAATTCAAGAAAATTTTTAACAACTAAAAATAATTTTTCATTTGTAGATTCAGCTAGACCATTACCTTGCAGATAGTAGTTAGATGAAAATTTTAGGCTCACCTTGTTTTCATAGGCCCATTCTACAAATTGAAGATATGAGAAAGATTAACCGTTATCACTAATAATGGAATTATGCATACCAAACCTTGTGACAATGTTTTCTTCAAAATATTTGATAACCACTTATGTAGTGCAATTCTTTGAGGGTATTGCTTCAGACCACCTCGTGCAATAATTTGTAGTTGTCAATACATATTTATACCCTACAGAAGAATTTAGACTAATATCTCCTACAAAATCTAGTTCCCATTGTGTGAATGGCCTTGATTCAATTACTGGTTGCAATGGCATCAAAGCATGCTTCTCCCTATTAGAAAAAACCTGACAAACATGACAATTTTAAACATGAGTATGTGCATTCTTAAAAATATGAGACCAATAATATATTGCTCTTAAAATTTAATAAGTAGTAGAATTAACAAAACCATACCGAGTTTCGTACTTTTCATGAAAATCATCTAGAACTTGAGATGCCTCATTTTGATTAAGACATCTAATATGGATACCTTCATGATTTCTTCTATAAATAATCTCTATATTTATCATAAAATTAGAACATTTCAATATTAAAGCTCTTATTTGCATAGCATTAAGGTTAGGAGGACTTTTACCATTAATAAGGAAATATATTGTCTTTATACCATTCATCATCAGTGATTTCTTCCACTGAGTATTACTGACAACTGATCTGTGGATCAATTTGGGTGAGATATTTAGATAACCCTTGACCTCAAACCAAATTCATGGTTTGAATCTCAATATCAAACTCTTGCAAATTATAAATCCATTTTCCTCACCTCTCTCCCAGTTCATTCTGCAAATACATAGTTTTAACTGCAGGATCAGGTGCAATAGCAACCACTTGACTATGTAACAAATAATGCCTAAAATTCTTGACTATTTTAAATAATGCATACAATTTTTATAAATAATTGAAAATATCACTTGTGCATTTATAAAGGTTGAACTTGCAAATGTAATAGGATTTTCAACATTACCTTGACTTCTTTGAGTCAATACACTCGCAAATGAATGTCGAGAAGAAAATGAATAAAAATAAAAGGGATTCATGTAATCAGGGCTTACCAAAATAGACACCTTAGATATAGCATCTTTCACATTTTGAAATGTAATTTTAGCTTCGTTATTCCAAGAGATGTTAGTATATTTTTTCATCATATCATTCAAAGGTTTAACAATTTTAGCAAAACCAGAAATAAACTTTCTCACAAAATTAATCTTTTTGAAGAACGATCTTAAGTCCTTTTTACTTCTTGGAAACTGAATCTTTTGAATAACACTTATTTTTTTAGTATCGATGGAAATACCATCCTTTGAAATCACATGATATAACAATTTGCCTTCAGTTAATCCAAAAATACACTTTTTAGGATTTAAGGAAATTCCATGTTCTCTACATTTTTGTAAAACTTTCCTCAAATCTCTAACATGATCTTTTCTATTTTTTGAAAACACAGGTATATCATCAACATATAAAACAATTCATTGACCAATAAAATCATAAAAAGCATAATCCATAGCCCATTGATATGTATCTCCTACATTTAACAATCCAAATGGCATTCTTTTGTAAGTAAATGTTCCCCATTTGGTTTGGAATGTTGTTTTCATGCAATCTCTAGAATAAATAAGTATCAGATTGTAGCTTGAGTATCCATATAAAAATAACATCATTTCTGATCCATTAACCATTTGTAAAATGTAATCTATGGAGGGTAATGGATAATTATATTTCTATGAGGCCTTATTCAAATTCCTAAAGTCAATTCATAATCTAATCTCACCAATTTTCTTTTGAATTGGCACAATGTTTGCAACCCATGTCGAATGCCTAATTGAAAAAATGTTTTTGGCATCTAACAATGTTTTAACTTCTTTTTAAATTAAATGCTCTAAAAGCAGGTTTACTGGTCTTTGCTTTTTCCTAAATAGTTTAGCATCAGGTTTTAAGGGAATTGTGTGAGTTATAATATTTTTATTGTACATCTTAAGGTATTTATAACTCCATGCTACCACATCCTTATAATATTTACATGCATAAGTGATATTTTCATTTTCCTTGGATGTACTAGATTTAATTATAAGAATATTTTATGAATCATCTAAATCACTAGTATTATATGCATCATAGGCATCTTTTGGTAAGGAAATCTTGTCACATTGCTTTTTTTTGTAAACTATATCAAAATTTTTTTCCAAAGAAAGCATACCTTGAGGAATGTTGTTAACTTTGGTTACCTCTTAACTTTCATTGATATTTTCTTGTAATATTTCATCCTCATCGATCACCTGATTTTCAAATACACCCAAATTAGTTACAAAACTATAAATATCCCTATCACTCTCAAAAACTTGTAAATTATTAACATTATCAGGGACTGAGGTACAAGGAATCAACTCAATCAAAAACTTCTTTAGCTTTTTATTATCAATCGATTGAGTGTACATACGACAACTGCTAATGAATCTACATTACAGTTACCTTTTCTAGAAACTAATGAAATGTTTTTTTTTTTGAAAAAATTGAAAATCTTGAATTAAAACAACGAGCATATACAAGAGGGAGCCAGAACATCCCTAACAGGAACCCAAAGACAAGAAACCTCAGCAAAGAGCGAGAGGGGAGCACAACCCAACCCAAAGCACAAGAAGAAGGCAAGGCACGAAATCGCGACATGTCACGAAATCATGGCAGTCAAGCCGACCGAGGCCATAACCGCGCCACAGGTCGTGAAATCGTGACGTGTCGTGAAATCGCGACGGACGAAGCCAGCAGCCCCCAACCGCAAAAGATGTCGCGATATCGTGACGAAAACCTTACAGAGCAGACAGTCCATAAAATTGTCACGAAATCGTGACACAAAATCCAATAGCCACCATTGCGCCAAAAGTGTGGCGATTTTGTGACATGTCACAATTTCACGACATGTCGCGAAATCGCGACAACCAAATCCAGCGGCCCCCAACCACAAAAGATGTCGCGATATCGCGACGGAAACATCTCAAAGCAGTCAGTCCTCATAATTGTCGCGATATCGCGACGCATCCTCCAATTGTCACCTTTACGCCAAAAGTGTCACGATTTGGTGACATGTCGTGATTTCGCGACATGTCGCAAAATCACGACAACCAAAGCCAACAACCATCGACCACAAAAAAATTCGCGATATAGCAACAAAAACCTCACAAAGCGGTCAGCCCTCAGAATTGTCGCGATATCGTGACGCATTTGCCACTTGCCACCATTGGGCCATAAGTGTCGCGAAATCGCGACAAAAAGACCTTTCTGCATCAAAACATCCCAAGTGTCGCGAAAACTCGACAGGTTGACCACTTGATGACCAGTCTTCAAAAAAGTCTCAAAATCACTACTGTTGTCCTCTGTGATGCCCCTGCAGCCAAAATGACGCGAAAATGTAGCAATTTCGAGCCAAAGGTCCCAGCGACATAACATATCACAAAAAATAGACATCTTCCAACCGTTAGTTGCAACCACAAAACCGGTCGCGATATCGCGACAGCAACTAGCCAAAGAGCGCATCGGCTCGAGATGTCGCGATATCGCGACAGGAAGTCTCCAAAGGCTGTGGCGACGGAACCTGTCGCGATATCACGACAGGTTGCCACCAAGGGTCGCGACATCACAGAAGGTCACGAAAACATGATGAAAAACTCCCTTAACACAGAAGTGTCTCATTTTCTCAAAAAGTTAGCAAGCCCTTGTCGAATCATCGGATCTTCCACAGGCATATTACTGTGTAGCTGAACTCCAACCTCCTTCTCCGCACCCATCTTGGCGAGGAAATTAGCCACAAAATTTGAGTCCCGATTCACATGGATAGGGATCACATCCTCTAATTCCCTCCAAAGGACTTTGATTTGAGAGACTAATATCTGAATCTTCCACGCTTTCAGAGCAAAATTTCTCAAACAATCAAGCGCACCAACCAGAATTTGAGAATCGGTCTCCAAGATAATCTTTCTATATCCCTGAGTGACAGCCCAGAAGGAAGCAACTTTGATGGCAAAAGCTTCGGCTTCATTATTGGTGGCTCTTCCCAGGCCCTGCAACTCCCAGTAAAGCACAGTTCCAGTGTGATCACGGCACACAACACCGATTCCAGCATTTCTCGGATTTCCCTTTGCAGCTCCGTCCGTGTTAATTTTAATCCAGCCAACCGGAGGGGGTTTCCAACTAGCCACTTTTTCTCTACCTTGAGCCACAACTCTCTCTTCCTGAGGATCCAGCTCACCCATAATATCTTCTGAAGCATGTAATGCAACCGTCTCAGTGACTTTGCTCCAGATAACCTGCCAAACACCATCAAGGGAGGAGAAGGTCTCTCGGAAGAGACGGGCGTTTCTTTCCAACCACACTTGCCACCAGATGAAGAGAAGACCAAGATCCCACCCCAATCGGAGGGCTTTTGATTTAAATCTAGCTTTCTTCCATCTTTGCCAAATATTATTTCGATTCAGAGCACCATTACTCTTAAGTTTGAAATGAGAAAACCAACGATGCCAAATCTGACTCGTGAAAGAACACTCGAACATTAAATGGTCAGCAGTCTCTTCATGCTTAAGACACAAAATACACTGAGAAGGACCATTAATTCCTCTGATTTTGAGATTATCATAGGTGAGAATGCCATTATGCATAAGCTGCCAGGCAAAGAAGTTCACTTTCGGCCAGCACTTGGAATGCCAGATTTTCTTCCAGTCTTGAACCGGAAAAAAATGTGGAGGAGGTTCTGGGAGAATCTGATCATAACCATCCTTCACAGAATAAACTCCAAGATTCCCATGACCCCAAGCTAATTCGTCCTCTTCGTCTCTGCCCGTGAGAAATCTAGCAGTCAAGATGGTGGAGAGAATGGTTGCCAGCTCCGGAGGGATAGTGACAGGCCACTCCTCAAGACGCTTAAATTTCTTGAATTTGAACTCCCCCAATTGACTAGTGAGGAAATAGTTCTCAATAGTAACCCAACCCTTGGATTCTATGGCAGTTTTAATTGGAAGCAGCTCAGGATGCTCAGCAATGATGGGTGGAAACTGGTCCCAAGAATCAGTCCAGAAGCGAGCTTTGTCCCCTCTCCCCACTTTCCAGAACAATTGGTCTTTAATAATTTGAGAACCCAACTTAAGAGCTTGCCAAACTAGGGAACCGTTGCCATCCAGAGGGAAACGGCTAACTTCAGAGGGATGGACTCTACCCAAATATTTGCTGGTCAAGATTCTACTGAATAAAGAAGATGGCTGAGAGATCCATCTCCAATACAATTTACCCACTAAGGCTCTGTTGTTGAGTTTAGAGCTTCTCAGACCCAGTCCTCCTTTTTCTTTAGGCTGAGTGACTTTATTCCAGCCAACCAAGGCCCATTTCCTACCACCTTTTGCTCCTTCCCATAAGAATCATCTAGCCAGTTTGTCCAACTCTTTCCAAATAGAAAGTGGGGCAGCCAAGATTGAAAATTTATAGATAGGCATGGCCTTAATTACTGATTGTAAGAAAGTTAAACGGCCACCGTAGCTTAACCATTTGTGAGACCAATGGTTCATTCTATCTTTGATGCCATCCAAAAGATCTTTCCAAATATCCTTTTTCAATTTCTTGTAGTGCAAAGGAACTCCCAAGTAGACTATAGGAAGAGAAGCTCTAGTGAAACCCAAAATCTCTAAAATTCTGTCCTGCAACCTTTGGTCGAGGTTGAAAAAGACCACTTTAGATTTTTTGTCATTAATAACTTGATTAGAGGCCCTAAGGTAAACAGAAAGAGAGTCTCTGATTCCCCTGGCTTCCCTGAGACTAGCCACTCCAACCAAGCCAGTGTCATCCACAAATTGTAAATGAGTCAAGACTTCTTCACCAACCTTGATACCTGATATCATGCCTTGAAGTCTTCTTCGCACGAAGAGCCGACCTAATCCCTCAGCTAAGATAAGGAATAGATAAGGCGAGCAAGGGTCCCCTTGTCGGAGACCACGAGAGGCTCCAAAGGGGGGGAGGGAATCCCCTTGATGAGAACCGAGTAAGAAGGCATGGAAACACAGCTCATAATCCAGTCTATCCATTCCTGGGAAAATCCAAAGGCAGCCAACATCCTTGACAGGAAACCCCATTCCACTCGATCATAAGCCTTAGACATGTCCAGTTTGATGAACATTCCTTTGTTACCAGAAGTTTGCATTGAGTGAATAGCCTCCTGAGCAAGAACCACTCCATCCAAAATCTGTCTACCCTCAACAAAACCCCCCTGTTCTGAGGAAATGATGTTGTGGAGGAGAGGTTTAAGACGTTCAACTATAATTTTTGTGATAATTTTATAAATCACATTGCATAAGGCAATGGGCCTGAAGTCAAAAATGTGAACTCCTTCCTTCCCCTTTGGAATTAACGTGATGAAGGTGTGATTTAGAGCCTTGAGCATTCTCTTATTAGATCTGGATTCCTCAATAACAGCCAAAACATCTTCCTCCAAGATATCCCAGAAGGCCTGAAAAAAATCAATAGGAAAACCATCTGGACCTGGAGATTTGCCTGTGCTCATTCCAAAGACCACATTTTTCAATTCATCCCGGTCAATAGGTCTGAGGAGAGCCTGATTTTCAGCTGGAGTGATAATAGAGGGAATAACAGCAAGAACTTCATTTTGAGCCCCCACATCTTGGTCCCTATTTTCTACAAAAATCTTGGAGAAGTAATCCACTGAATGGGAGTGCATGCCTGGAAGAGTATCAAAGGAGTGCCCATTTTCATCTTTTAAAACTGCCATATTATTCATCTGTCTTCTAGCACATGTTGAACGATGAAAAAATTTAGTGTTTCTGTCTCCTTCCAATAGCCAAGAATTTCTAGCCCGCTGCCTCCAGAAAATTTCCTCTTGGTTATCAATGGCCTCTACAGCTTTACGCAAGTCATCATCTTTAGTTTTGAGCTGTTCAAAAATTAAACCTTCCCTAAATTGTTTCTGCACCTCCTCCCAGCGGGCCAACAAGGGAGCTCTTTGCAGTTGGAAATCCGATTTATTGGCATGCCTCCACTGTTTTAGTTTAATTTTGACAAAAAGAAGCTGTTTGTGAAATTTAAACATCGCAGTCCCAAAAGGAGGACGACCTTCTTCCCACCATTGCGGAAATAACTCGTGAAGGTCCTCCTTCTGGAGCCAGAAGTTCTCAAATCTAAAAGGTTTGTGGAACTGCCCTGTCTGAGTCCCACCCATCAGCATGATGGGAGAGTGATCGGAAATAGGGCCATCCAAAATCTGTAATTGCACATTCCATTTAACAAAAGCCTCCTCTGAGACTAGGAAGCGATCCAATTTTACCTTGCAACAGTGTGGATCCCTCCGTTTATTAGTCCAAGTAAAAAAGGATCCAGGCCCTTGAACATCAACTAGGTGAAAAGCCTACACCTGGGCAATCAGAAGCCGATCCCCGGGTCCAAAACAGGGGAGCCACCCTCCTGCTCCCGAGCAGATAATTTGGCATTAAAATCTCCAGCAATGATCCAGTCAAAAGCTTGTCTTGAGGACCTCATGTTGTGAACTGCTTTCCATTGTAGCCTCTGGCCATCAAGGCTTTGAGCCCCATAAAAATTTGTAATTAAAACTTGCTCAGCTGTGATATTATTCCTAAAAAGAGATGTGAGAACACCCCTCCAAGCTATGTGTTCTAGAGCAGACCATTCCAAGTGGTTCCAAAAAGTAACAATTCCTCCTGAGGCACCTTGAGCTGCCACATCCATATATCCAGCTCCCCTCCAAATTTTACTAGTTGTTCTACACATCAGATCTAAAGACATTTTTGTCTCTTGAAGGAGCAAAAAGTCTATTTTACCCTTCCCTATGAGTCTTTGAACAGCAGATTGATGGGTTCTGCTGTTTAAACCCCTAACATTCCAAGATTGAATAATCATTGGAAACCTTGAGAGCAATATGAATCTATTGTTCTCACTGATCCATCAGTGACCAACTTGTCTCCTTGCGTTGCTATTAGGTCCCTGTTAGACTTCCTACCTGCTCCTTGAGAATTGTTATTCTTGGACCGTTTTTCCACCTGCGTAATCCCCAGGGCTGGCCTTTCTCTAATCTTTTCTGTATTTCCCATGATGACATCCTTAGTAGCTGACTGGGTTGAGGAATGAATTACCAATGCCCCTGGGTTCTCTGTCTGCAAACTCTCAGAGGGTTCAGTCACCTGCTCGAGGACAGGAGTTGAGGAGGGGGAAGCGTGAGAGTGGATGTTAATAGCCTCAGTATTCCCATCCATGCCTTCCATGGTTTGATCTTCCTGATCCATAAGGGATTTAAAGATTTCATACCGGTTAGTTGTCTTGGGAGGAGCTTGGTCCTTGCCATTTCTCTTTTTGTTTCTCCTTCGTTTTTGTTGTTCAAAGCCATATTTCTGGCCTTCAGAACCTTGGGGGGTGTTTTGTGATTCTTTGACCGGGGTAAACTTACCCTCTCTGGGGCTATTTGAGGTTCCAAGCGGGGCCTCCACTTTTGTGCTCAAGGTATTCGGACAAAACCTAGCCAAATGACCATGCTTATGGCAGACCCTGCATCTAAAGGGAAGAGCTTCGTAGTCTAACTGTTGTATCCAAGATTGTCCTGCTAACTCCAGTTCCACCTCAGCTGGTAGTGGCTGGCTGATGTCCATTTCAACACAAATTCTGGCAAAGACAGCAGTGTTTCCCTCTATGGTATCTTTGGAAACTCCCAAAAATCTACCTAGAGAATTACCAATCATCTCAAGAATCTGCTCGCCCCAAAACTCCATCGGGAGAGCATATAGCCGTATCCACACTGGAACAGCCGTGGGCTCAATGCGAGGATCGAAACCCACTCTCCACGGTTGGACAAATAACCCTGTCGGGCCGTGGGTCCTCTTCTCAGATTCAAAAGCTCTGTTTCTATCTACTAAAGAAGAGAAACTAATAATGAAATACCCATTGCTTATAGGCCATAAGGAATACTCACCGATAGGTTCCCAGTTCTGTCTAACCCAGGTGTGCAGAAAGTGCAACGTGGGTCGGATACCCATGAATTTGCAGATCAAGTCATGGTTAGCACGGTAGGTGATCGTGTCCTCAACCATATTTGGTTCTATGACTATCTTAGGTCTGGATGCAGATTGCGGGAGACATCCATTAACTCTGTTTGCAGAAGAACCCTTGCCAACATTCTTGAGAAGCGCATGGTAGGCACCCCGCTGGGCTTCATCGGAAGAAGGCGCAAAGTTCTCCTTTAGAATCTCAGCATAAGAGCTCTTCTTCCCATCTAAAGAACCTGGAGGAGACCCCATAGGGCCCTCCCGGGGCAACGAATAAGCCAACAGAGGGGAACATAATCAAACCAACCGAGACACTGGAAGGAGCCGTCTACCAGAACCCTGGAGCTTTGGCCTCCGATAGTTCAGAAGGTTTCCCGCCAAATCGCCAGAGCTCGAACGCAAGTTTCAATGTTTTAGAAACTAATGAAATGTTAAAGGCCATGAATTCATCAATTAAAATTTTGAATCTATTCATATAGTGTATTAATATTCTATCATTATAGAAATATTGACCTTTAACCTATTTAACAACTAGCTGTGAGTCTCCTAGAACTTTCAAATATTTAATTCCTTTGCTTAAAGCTAGTTGTAAACCACACACAAGTGTCTCATATTCTGCTAAATTTCAAGTACAAGGAAATTACAATCGATAAGCAAAAAATAAGGATTCACCTTTAGGTTTTATGAGTGCTACCCCTGCACCACTACCTTGACTAGATTTTGATCCATAAAACTTCAATGTCCAAACAAGATTATCTTTCACAAGTGATTCACAAGATGTATCTTGTATTTCCAATTCACTTGAACTTACCATTGTGTCTAAATCATAGACACCTAACTATGTATCATTGTATAGCACTTCATTTATTCCTTTGTTGTAATTCGTGATTAGTTCCTTGAGCTGAGGTTCTCTTTCCACTCTTATTTTATTAGAGACACCTTTCCAGGGTAGCCACATATGCAAAAAAATTGTTGAAAAGTAACCATTTATATTTTTCTCCAATCCCTTCTCAACATTAATCCATATTTAACATAAACATCCACCACATGAATATCTATATATTTTTGAATTCTAGGATCAGATGATATCTAAATAAAAATATTTATTAACATGCCTACCACATTTACTTCTATTTTGTCTAATTGAACAACAATTTTATTTGTTTTTAAAGGTTTAAGTCCTAATATTTGACAAACATAATGACATTAGCTGATGCTCCAGAATAAACCATACAATTGTGCAAATTCTTTCCTACAATTCTAATTGTTAGAAGAAATAGAAGATCTTCCTCCTTTTATTTCTTTGCAACAAATTTAACCTCGGTGGCATCTTTAATTTCTTTTCCTTATTGAAAATCAAACAAAACAAAAGATTCATAAAACTCGTGTTGATCTTCTTTATAACAAAACATGATGGCTAATTATTGAACTAGTTTCCTACCAAAAGGAAGTTAAGATAATCTTCCTCTCCCTTTTCGATAATGTGCTTGATGTCAACAAGTACTCATTATAGATTTGGAAAATTAGTACCTAAAGGTAAGGCACGAAAATAAATGTGCAGGAAATCAACCTATGAAACCATTAAAGGGGTAATGATAGGACCTTACATAAAAAGGAAAGGACACATGCCACCTCAAGAATTGATAAAGTAAAAAAAAATCTTCAATGGGACAATCAAGTTGAATACAAAGTTGAGGGATCCACCTTGGGACCATCAAGATGTTATCCGTTAAATGAATGGACATGATTAATAGGTTGGAAATTGAACCAGATAATCACTTCGATCAACAACAAAAATTTAGAAATTGGTCGTATATAATAATTTACAGGTTTTTAATCTTTCACCTACTCATGGCATCCAATACGATCATATTCATGATGGGATTTGCTTGGATAATATTAGTTATATGCGGTGTAAATCCCATTGTATGCTTTATGATCCTTTTACTCTTTCTCATTTATCTATTGATGCATCTACCTTGAAAGGAAGAAACTAATATTTAGTATTACCCAATCTAAACAAGAAGGGGTAGTTACAGTAGGGTATATAACAATGAGAAAATATAGAAGAACAATTGAGGGAACAACAAGAGAATCTCCTATGCAAAATTCCCAGGAAGATATTTGGGCACGAGAAAGAGTAAGGTTGGAAGCTAAGATAGATGTTGCCATTGTTGAACGAGATAGGCTCAGATCAAAAATATTACAAAGTAATAACTAGAGAGCAATAGCGATGGTATCCATGCTCATAGAAAACCCATAATTTCATCAAATAAGGGAAGAATTTAATGCTGCATTTCTGGAATATTATTTTATTACATTGTTGAGTCACGATATGCTTCTCCCACCACAACCAACTATTAATGCACAACATGGGAGAAGAAGAGTCACTCGTACAACTCGAAGAATAACCCAAGGTAGTGATCAAGCAGCTGCTAGAACAATTGCTCCACTGCCATCTCCAGCCATAAGTACCAAAACATTATGAGGAGAGGAACAAACCTAGGAGCATCAACCTTAAGATCCTTTAGACCACCACTTTGTAGTAGAGTATTCATGCCAAGGATGAGGCATAAATATTAGCAAAATTTTGAAATTTTATGTTTTCATTTGTAGAAAATAAATCTTATATGAATATTGTTGTTTATAATGGATTTAATTAGTTAGTATCTAATTTAAAGGAATGAATGAACATTGATTTTTATTTGTAAAAAAAATTAAATGAATTTGAAGAATGGATTGGGTTCCATTCTTGGAGAATGTATGGGACTTCTCCATAATGATAATAACCAGGAGACATCTAGGTGGATGCTCTGGTATTGGCAAGAAAATGCATATGAGGATATATGTGAATATCCTAAATTGAGATTCTGATATTATGATTTGTCTTTGTTAACACTTGATTTTATCAGGTTAACTCATGTTAAGGGTTGAAAAAATTTAACTATAATACTCCTTGGTGGGATATTTGATCAAATTAATAATACTTTTACAGAAAAATAATTTCATGATATATCATTAATACCATTTTGCAAATTTTATTATTGTAGTGCTTTAAATTTAGTATTTGTGCAATAATAGATGGTTTAAAGTGATGAGATTATGTATTGATAATGCTTTCAATACTTTCTATTATGCAAAATGGATATTATATTGTTTATAAGGACATGGTACTACTAATATTTTGCATTTTTTTAGGTCTAGGCACTCACATGGATGGAATATGAATCTTGCCACCAAGATTGAAGTGCTAGATGAAAGAAGAATTTGATGATTCAGATTGTAAAACAACAGGATAAATACTAGCTTTTGCTAGACAAATGTGTTTTTGTAAGGTAACTGTTCAAACACAGAGGACTATATTTAATCTAAGGGGGGGTGTATGTCATGATATGTTACCCTCAAACCCTATCAAAAGGACATTAATTGGTCTTGTGATCAATTAATGTTCCACATAAAGGGGTCATAGACCCTAAGGAATTCTACAAAATTTCAATTTAGGAATTTTTAAGGGATTTAGGAGGAAAATAATAAAAATATAACTAAGCATGTACAATGTCTAATGGCTAGGATAATTGTAATTAAAATTCCAATTTTTATTGGATCAAATTAGGCCCTAGTATTATTTAATACTAAAATCCTATCTTATACTCCCTCATGGCATAATTTGGTTGGTGGAGAGTAAAGTGATATTCTCTCCTCTATTTTTATTTAGGGATTATTTGGAAGGATGTGAACCATACAACACACAAAAAAAAAATAAGGACACCCACTTTATCTCTAGTGTACCATTTTTCTACTTTTAGTTATACTCTACAAGACATGATAAGGCATAATGGGTCTAAGACATGTTTTTAATATTATTATAATGTAGTCACTATTTGGCCCATGAGTGGAGAAGTTCCCTATAAATAGAAGACATCTTGTGGAGAAAGGGGGAAGATGAAGTCTTGGAAGTCTAGGGAGTATGCTCTCCACCTTGGGTGGATCAAAAACCAGAAGGCTTTAGATATTTCCTAGCTGAAGGAAGAGTCATTCTTTGAATATTAGAAGACACAAGCAAGGAGGCTATGACGTAACCACTTGGATATTCTCCAAAGGGGAAAAATCCAGTTAGATCTTTCTTGAATTTATCATGCTTCACTTCAAGTAGTTACATTTTTTAGAACAAGAATTAGATCATGCTAAGTTTTGGTTTGGAGTATAGCTAATCACCCTTTATGGTCACTACAACATTAATTATTCTCGTTTATACCCTCATTATGATTTTAAGAATGTAATAGTCCCATGTATACAATATGCTGTGTAAGATATATTGATTTTAATTGACCATTGGTTACCTCATGTATATAATAATGTGTATAAATTAATTTGTTTTTATTTGACCAACAGATAAACCCATTATTGGTCATAAAATCGTGGTATATATAAAATATTTGACCATTTGATAAACCAATTATCTATCATATAGGTTTAAGTAGTCCCTAGCTTCAAATAATCCCTGACTTTAAATCGGTCTACTATCGTTGATTGACGAAGACATCGAAGGGAGGATGAGGAAGTTTGGATGACCACTAGATAAGCGGTTGATTAGTAGGTGGAGGTTTATTTCCCTTATATCATTGTGAAGTCTACTCATAGTGAATGTGGGATATTCATTATGAGGAGATTTTTCTTTAGAATCAACTAAAGACTTAACATAATACCAATTTGGATATGCTCTAACCAATGCTTACTAGGTTGTAGAATTTGAATACATAGGAGGAAAATTGGTTTGGAACCATCCGTGTTTAATACTCTCCTTACCTATAGATGAGCCATATGGTATGATGTTGAAATTGCATAGATGATAACTATAGTTATGATCTCGTTACCTTGGTGAAAGAGACATTGAATCGCAAATCAAGGGGTGTATCGTCAGATTCATAAACTTGGATTTTTATATTCACAACATTGCCTTTAATTTTGAGTAACAAATTACAAAGACACATCTCCTATTTACGTTTATAATAAAACCAAAGGTATTCTATTTTATACCCAAATATGGGTGGTCATGATGCATAATTTAATTGAAATTTTTGAACCCTATCTACCACTAATTACGCCAATATGAGGAGCACAATAGTCTCTGTCATGATGATAACAGGAATTCAGATTTGTATAAGTTGGATTACAATGATCGATAACGAATCGTTATTCAATAATCTAGGGATTGAAATTTTTATTCGAAGAGAAGAAGTTGTCCTATCATTGAAAACCCCAAATAAGGCTATACCTAAGCCTTCACATCTAGGGATATGTGGGTTGCATTCAGGGTTCACATTGGGAAGGGATTGGAAGAGTGAATTTAGCATTGTGTATTCCTCATCCATCTACTATAGGTCCTAGCCATAGCAAGGGCGACGTCTGTACATGAGGAATATGGGAGTCTCACGACACTAAATTAGAAATACTAAATCACTACTAAAGACACGTGGCATAGATGAACCATCTTAATGGCTATGAACGACTTAATGACGAGGTTGTAAATCATCGAAATCTTAGAGAGAGTATAATCATGACCCTTAGATCAATCACATTGATGGTCGATGAGCGAATGTCAAAGCACATCGTATAAAATAGTTATGTTTAAGGATCTTAAGGTATATGTTAGTAAGAGTAGATTTGATGTAACTATGTGTTGAGGTGTGATTTTTTCAGGTTACAAAAACCACTCGACAACTAGGATTCAAATTTATCTCTTGCAAAGAAACTAAACTTCTCCAAGGTTCTCACTTAATGCTTTGATGTGTCATACATGTGTGCATAAATAAGTGCTTGAATAATTTCAATGGACTACAAAATTCTTAACAAGGGGTTTGAGAATCAGGTAATAAATTTGGAATTCATCATGTATTAAGTGTCTTTTCACCAATTATTTTTCTAAACAATAATAGATAAATTTACCTTATAATTTTAAGAAATTGTGGAAATATATTATATCATATCAAAACAAGATTTTATTTAAAATGCTTTGAATTATTTAAATCAAATGTTCAATCTAGCATTTCAATTAATATAAAATTTCAATTACTTTAATAAAATCAAAGTATATGAAATTTAAATGAAATATAAACCTTGATTATAAATATTCACCCTTTTAAAATCTAAGGTTTAATTAATGAAAATATTTTATTCATCCCAAATATAAAATCAACATTAAAATATTTAGAAAATAAATAAAAGTAATAATGTTCAACCCCAAAATTGTAAGGTTTCCAAACCCTATAATTATAATCCATAGGGTTTTAATATAAAAACGATCTATGAACTGTGAATCTTATGCTTTGAAAATCAAGTTCATAAATATGTTTTTTCTCATATTATTTGTTTATTAAATATTTATGGAATAAAATATTTAATAACAAATATAATCCTCCAATGTAAGGTTTGGATCGGTAAATAAATAAAACTATATTTAAAACATGAAATCCAAACAAATTTTAATAAAAGATATCAACTCTAATTCTCAACTTTATTAAATCAAAGTTGGAACTAGAATACTCATTTATCTTTTATAAATTTATTTATTTAAATATTAAAACAATTTAATATTTAAATAATAAATTATTGATAACCTAGTGTAAGGTTTAATTCTTATAAAAATTGAACTAGGCTATGTAAAAATAATTTAATATAAAATAAATAATCAAAATTTTATGATGAGAAACTAATCTTCTATCTCGGACAAATGCTACAGACTAATACCAATCATAGAGACTTAAACCAAATCACTACCCACCAGTATTCACACAAAAAGACAATGATATGATGCAATCTTTAGTGGAATCTTAATTATTGAAAATTATATCAAAAATTATAATTACAATTCAAATACCATATGAATGCTTATTTGAATCCCTAAAATATTTTTATATAATAAACATATTACAACAAAATATGGTTTCTCTGTAATTTCCAACTCTTTGTAGGTTCTTCCTTTCCTTTGCTTTGCTCCTTCAAATTTCTTTCTCTTCCTTCTCTGCAAAAAATATTCGACCATCCTTTCTTCTTCATTTCTCCTTTTATAAACTGTAGAATTTGTTATTAATTTGGCTTGATATGTTTCACTCTTTAATGGTTTCACAACAAATTTATATAACCCTCATATCAACAAACATCCCCACTTTGTGATATACAAAAATTATTAAAATCTTGTTACATAATCCTTGGTTGATGCTCATAATGTGAAAAATATATTTCTTTAGTAACATGAAATTTCACCTTTTATCAACCAACTTAAAACCTATTTTTTAGAAATAAACGATCCAACTATGCACATTCATTTAATTTCAATATCTTTATACTTAGAAACTTTCGCATGCTTATCTTCTAAGTTTACATCATTCCTAGCAGCGCTTTTAAAATTATTTGTTACCTATGATTTATGATTTGAATACCTTTAACATACTGTATCTATCTTCCATATGCATAGATAAGCTATGCTTCACTCTGATGAATATCCATAACCTCGTTACCACTTTATTTCATAGTCTAGCTGGTTGTTCATTCCAAAAACCTGTTAGTGAATTTAATTAACTCTGTGAAGAGATTTCATCAAATCAAAAATACTCTAACTTAATTTCACTATTTCATCATATTATACTGACTAATATCACATCACCACCACTCCTTCAACCTGTATTTGCCATGGAGACTGTGCCTACACATCTTGAAAACCCTAATGTCCTTATCACATCTACCTTCCTAGGAACAATTGAACAAACCCATGCTTTCTCCTATGGCCAATATCACTACACTATATTTAAGACTCGCTCGAAGTTTACCGATAATGACAACATCTTCCAGTGATTATGAACTCACTGCAACTTGGCAACATCTTCTGGCATCTACATTTACATCCTAACAACATATTTCAACATCTATGATTTCAATGCAACCTGGTAACAATGACTTTCCAGCACTAATCCTAGTTACTCCATCCTTCGGTATCCTGGTGACAATGATCCACAAATAGTGACAGTGCACTCTCCAGCATGCAACTTCAGCATCCTCCGACAAGCCACAATGGCATTCTCTGATAGGTAGCAATAGTTTCCTTTCACATATGGTGATAGTACTCGCTAGAAAGCCATTATAATTTTATCTTGCATAGTCCTTCAATGGTTTATTTTAAATACTTCAAACATATGGGCATATGCATGTTGTTGTCATTATCCACTTTCTCAAACTCCTCGTAAATCATGTGATGTTATACATTCCACTCTCGAACATGCAGGTAAATGTGCCATAATACATTAATCCTTATGATCCCGTGACCATGTGTTCTCTTCAATACCTCTTAAACAAACAATGTCGGCAATGATAATTTCAACTTCCACCTTGACACTACCTTGGAGACTAACTTCGGTGAATCAATCATATACAATACATGCAATATCATAACACAAAAAAAAATATATATACTATAAAATAACAAAATAAAAAAAATATAATAAGCCAACTAGGCATACAACATAGCATACTAACTTTATTAACTATTGAAATAAAGATTAAAATAACCTATAGGAAACATTAAACACATAAAACCTAATCATTAAAGCATAAACACCCAAATGACAAAAAAAAAAAAAGGAAACACCACAATAACAATAACCTACACAATCATGACAATAAAAAAATAAAATAAACAAATAACAAAGTAAACTTACCAAAACACACTATATAATGACACAATAAACATATTTATAAGAAAAAACATATAACAAACCAAAACAATTTAAAATAACATTGTAAATCATATAAGCATAACAAACAACACATAACAATCGAAGAAACACTCTATATAAAACCAAAACAAAACATAAAATAAAACAAAATTTATATGACTTTACATGACATCTTAACCTAAAAACAATAATACAACTTGAAGGTCATAGTCAACATGACTATACAAGCATAACTCAAGTATTTTCAGATCATGAAATAAATTTTGATAATGCATCCTACTATAAAACCATCTGGAGGAAGATGAGCATTCTTAATATTTTAATGATGTCAAAGATGAAAAATAAGCGCAAGTAACAATTTGAAGCAAGTTTTCAAATTTTAATTGGATCCCCAATTTTGGGGTCATTGTGAAGGAGTCACAAAAAATTGCGACTCTGCTGGTAAATGTTCCTGGATATTTCGGATTTAAAAATCAAACATTGAAAACAATACAAACCTAAATATTAAAATTATAAGCGTAAATGATATCTAGAGAATGAGAATAGACCAATTCGACATGAACCATCAGAATCATCAGCATCATCTCGGTGTGTGCAAAGTGATTCATTCTATATATTTTGAAACTCATTCAACATTCCATTGTCAATTTCATATTTCAGGCTATAAACAGTTTCTCTTTAAGGAAATACCTTCACCTGATTCTCTTCAGGCATTACTCTATTGCCAGTCGAGCTTTTATAGATCCGATAGAGATTATCAGAAACTCCCAAGTATTAGGTAAATTTGGATATTTGCATTTCCTATATTTTAGACATAGCTTCACTTCCTGCCGAGTGTCTATAGCTCTGGTGAAGATTATCTAATTCATGGTGATATATTTAACTTATTTTTGGCTATATTCATCATTCTTTTTTCTCTCTTTTTTTTATTTCTCTTTTTTTCTCTCATTTTTTTATCTAGTAATACGATATTTTACAACAAATCCATATGCCACTTGGGTTAGAGATCAATAAAGGCTAAAAGAGTATATAAACTTTTCACCCTAATTTGCGAATTTGACAACTTCATTCATCCATAATTTCAAAAGATATTCCTTAATGTGTGTAGTACTCATGAAGATTTTGCAATACAATTATGATATTAAAAATTTCCTTATCATCTTATTTCACATTCATGAAGATATAAACTTACTTTTATTTTTCTCCAAGTTTCACAAGTTTTCAAAACATATAATTTCATCCTATATGGCCCAGGATCAAACACCAAAAAGAACCATCAAATGACAAGTGTCTCAGTAACAACTACCTTAATATTTGAAGACCCCTTTGAAACTTATAGCAACTTGAATCACACACTAAAATCATGAAACTCCCAAAATCTAGAAAACCAATTTATTGTTGTACTTAACAACTCCCAAAACATTGGCAAAACCAATTTATTATTGTACTTAACAACTACCAACTGAAATCTAACAAATATTTAATAACAAAACAACAATCAATAAAACAACAAACATTAACAAAAACAATAACTTGATGAAACAAATATATACAATAATATATAGATAAGACTGATTTTCCTGAATTTAAGGCTGAAAATAATGCTTGAGATATCTTCCATTCACAGGAAGCGATAAGTTTTCACCACTCAAAGTTTTCAATATAAAATCATTTTCCCCTAAAATTTCTGAAATTTGGTAAGACCCTAACCATAAATTATCAATTTTTTTACGATCCCATTTTTTCTCATGATCAGAAATTTTAAAAGCTTTTATAGTTTCCTGTTTATCAAACCAACATTTAACCACATATTAATTTTTGCTAAAATGGAGCAATGCATCTTCCCATTTTTCATCAAGTTTAAACGAGCTTCAACTTTTTTATCTGTCTCTAAATAATCTTTCATGAATTGTAATGTTTGCAGCTTAAGATTTATAGGAAAAAGAGGATCTTGCCCATACACTAAATGGTAAGGTGATGTTTCAATAGATTCCTTAATTTTAATTCTATATGCCCACAATGCAAATTTTAATTTGGAATTCCATTCACGAGGATTTAATTTAAGAAACTTTTTAACAACTGAAAAAAAAAAAAATTATTTGTAGATTCGGCTAGACCATTACCTTACGGATAGTAGTTAGATGAAAATTTTAGGCTCACCTTGTTTTCATAGGCCCATTCTACAAATTGAAGATATGAGAAAGCTGAACCGTTATCACTAACAATGGAATTATGCATACCAAACCTTGTGACAATGTTTTCTTCAAAATATTTGATAACCACTTTTGTAGTGCAATTCTTTGTGGGTATTGCTTCAGACCACCTCGTGCAATAATCTGTAGCTATCAATACATATTTATACCCTACAGAATAATTTAGACTAATCTCTCCTACAAAATCCAATTCCCATTGTGTGAATGGCCTTGATTAAATTACTGGTTGCAATGGCATCGAAGCATGCTTCTCCTTGTTAGAAAAAACCTGACAAACATTCGAACATGAGCATGTGCATTCTTAAAAATATGAGACCAATAATATCTTGCTCTTAAAATTTGATATGTAATAGAATTAGCAGAACCATACCTAGTTTCATACTTTTCATGAAAATCATCTAGAACTTGAGATGCCTCATTTTGATTAAGACATCTAATATGGATACATTCATGATTTATTCTATAAATAATCTCTATATTTATCATAAAATTAGCATATTTCAATCTTAAATCTCTTATTTGCGTAGCATTAAGGTTAGGAGGACTTTAAGCATTAATAAGGAAATATATTGTCTTTATACCATTCATCATCAGTGATTTCTTCCACTGAGTATTACTGACAACTACTATATGGATCAATTTGGGTTAGATATTTAGATAACCCTTGACCTTGAAAAAACTTCATGGTTTGAATCTCAATATCAAACTCTTGCAAAGTAGAAATCCATTTTCCTCACCTCTCTCCCAGTTCATTCTGCAAATACATAGTTTTAATTCCAGGATCAGGTACAATAGCAACCACTTGACTATGTAACAAATAATGCTTGAAATTCTTGACTATTTTAAATAATGCATACATTTGTTTATAAAGAATTGAAAATCTCACTTGTGCATTTTTAAAGGTTGAACTTACAAATGTAATAGGATTTTCAACATTACCTTCACTTCTTTGAGTCAATACACTCGTAAATGAATGTCGAGAAGAGAACAAATAAATATAAAAGGGCTTCATGTAATCAGGGCTTACCAAAATAGGCACCTTCGATATAGCATCTTTCACATTTTGAAATGTAATTTTAGCTTCGTTATTCCAAGACATGTTAGTATCTTTTTTCATCATATCATTCAAAGGTTTAACAATTTCAGCAAAACTAGAAATAAACTTTCTCACAAAATTAATCTTTTCAAAGAAAGATCTTGATTCATTTTTACTTCCTGGAAACTGAATATATTGAATAACACTTATTATTTTAGAATTTATGGAAATACCATCCTTTGAAATCACATGATATAACAATTTGCCTTTAGTTAATCCAAAAATGCACTTTTTAGGATTTAAGGAAATTCCATGTTCTCTACATTTTTGCAAAACTTTCCTCAAATCTCTAACATGATCTTTTCTTTTTTTTGAAAACACAGGTATATCATCAACATATACAACAATGCATTTACCAATAAAATCATAAAAAGCATAATCCATAGCCCATTGATATGTAGATCCTACATTTAACAATCCAAATGGCATTATTTTGTAAGTAAATGTTCCCCATTTGGTTGTGAATGTTGTTTTCATGAAATATCTAGGATCAATAAGTATCAGATTGTAGCTTGAGTATCCATATAAAAATGACATCATTTCTGATCCATTAACCATTTGTAAAATGTGATCTATGGTGGGTAATGGATAATTATATTTCTATGAGGCCTTATTCAAATTCTTGAAGTCAATGAATAATCTAATCTCACCAGTTTTATTTCGAACTGCATAATGTTTGCAACCCATGTGGAATGCCTAATTGAAAAAATAATTTTGGCATCTAACAATGTTTTAACTTCTTTTTCAATTAAAGGCTCTAAAAGAGTGTTTACTGGTCTTTGCTTTTACCTAAATAGTTTAGCATCAGGTTTTAAGGGAATTGTGTGAGTTATAATATTTTTATTGCACATATTAAGGTCTTTATAACTCCATGCTACCACATCCTTATAATATTTAAGTGCACAAATGATATTTTCCTTTTCCTTGGATGTACTAGATTTACCTATAAGAATATTTTTTGAATCATCTGAATCACTAATATTATATTCATCATATTCATATTTTGGTAAGGAAATATTTTCACATTGCTTTTTTTTTGTAACCTATATCAAAAAAAAATTCCAAAGAAAGCATACCTTGATGAATGTTGTTAACTTTGGTTACCTCTTAATTTTCATTGATATTTTCTTGTAATCTTTCATCCTCATCGATCTCCTAATTTTCAAATACACCCAAATTAGTTTCAAAACTATAAATATCCCTGTCACTCTCAAAAACTTGTAAATTATTAACAATATCAGGGACTGAGGGACAAGGAATCAACTCAATCAAAAACTTCTTTAACTTTTTATTATCAATCAGATTGAGTGTATCTATGGTAACTGCTAATGAATCTGTAATATGATTACCTTTTCTAGAAACTAATGAAATTTTAAAGGTCATGAATTCATCATTAAACTTTTGACTCTATTCATATAGTGTATTAATCTTCTATCATTACAATAATATTGACCTTTAACCTGTTTAACAACTAGCTATGAGTCTCCTAGAACTTTCAAATATTTAATTCCTTTGCTTCAAGCTATTTGTTAACCACAAACAAGTGTCTCATATTTTGCTAAATTACAAGTACAAGGAAATTGCAATCGATAAGAAAAAAATGAGGATTCACCTTTAGGTTTTATGAGTTCTACCCCTGCACCACTACCTTGTCTAGATTTTGATCCATAAAACTTTAATGTCCAAACAATATTATCTTTCACAAGTGATTCACAAGATGTATCTTTTATTTCCAATTCACTTGAACTTACCATTGTGTCTAAAGCGTAGACACCTAAATCTGTATCATTGTACAACACTTCATTTATTCCTTTATTGTAATTCGTGATTAGTTCCTTGAGCCGAGGTTCTCTTTCCACTCTTATTTTATTAGAGACACCTTTCTAGGGTAGCCACATATGCAAAAAATTTGTTGAAAAGTAACCATTTAGATTTTTTCTCTAGTCCCTTCTCAACATTAATCCATATTTAGCATAAATATCCACCACATGAATATCTATATATTTTTGAATTCTAGGATCAGATGATATCAAAATAAAAACATTTATTAACATGCCTACCACATTTACTTCTATTTTGTCTAATTGAACAACAATTTTATTTGTTTTTAAAGGTGTAATTCCTAATATTTGACAAACATAATGACATTAGTTGATGCTCCAGAATAAACCATACAATTGTGCAAATTATTTCCTGCAATTCTAATTGTTAGAAGAAATAGAAGATCTTCCTCATTTTATATCTTTGCAATAAATTTAACCTCGATGACATCTTTAATTTATTTTCCTTCTTGAAAACAAAAAAAAATAAAAGATTCATAAAACTCGTGTTGATCTTCTTCATAACAAAACATGATGGCTAGTTACTGAACTAGTTTCCTACCAAAAGGAAGTTAAGATAATCTTCCTCTCCCTTTTTGATAATGTGATTGATGTCAACAAGTACTCATTATAGATTTGGAAAAGTAGTACCTAAAGGTAAGGCACAAAAATAAGTGTGCACGAAATCAACCTATGAAACCATTGAAGGGGTAATGATAGGACCTTACGTAAAAAGTAAAGGACACAGGCCACCTCAAGAATTGATAAAGTAAAACAAAATCTTCAATGGGACAATCAATTTGAATACGAAGTTAAGGGATCCACCTTGGTATCATCAAGATGTAATCAGTTAAATGAATGGATATGATTAATAGGTTGGAAATTGAACCAGATAATCACTTCGATCAACAACAAAAATCTAAAAATTGATCGTATATAATAACTTACAGGTTTTTAATCTTTCACCTACTCATGGCATCCAATACGATCATATTCATGGTGGGATTTTCTTGGATAATATTAGTTATATGTGGTGTAAATCCCATTGTATGTTTTATGATCCTTTTACTCTTTATCATTTATCTATTGATGCATCTACACTGAAAGGAAGAAACTAATATTTAGTTTTACCCGATCTAAAAAAGAAGGGGTAGTTATAGTAGGGTATATAACAATGAGAAAATCTAGAAGAACAATTGAGGGAACAATGAGAGAATCTCCTGTGCAAAATGCCCAGGAAGATATCTAGGCATGAGAAAGAGTAAGGTTGGAATCTGAGAGAAATGTTGCCATTTTTGAACAAGATAGGCTTAGATCATAAATATTACAAAGAAATAACTGGAGAGCAACAATGATGGTAGCCATGCTCATAGAAAACCCATAATTTCATCAAATAAGGGAAGAATTTAATGTTGCATTTCTAGAATCTTGTTTGATTGCATTTTTGAGTCACGATATGTTTCTCCCACCACAACCAACTGTTAATACACAGCATGGGAGAAGAAGAGTCACTTGTACAACTCAGAGAATAACCTAAGATAGTGATCAAGTAGCTGCTAGAACAATTGATCCAGTGCCATATCCAGCCATAAGTACAACAGTATGAGGAAAGGAATAGACCCAAGAGCACAAACCCTAAGATCCTTTAGACCACCACTTTGTAGTATAGTATTCATGCCAAGGATGAGGCATAAATATTAGCAAAATTTTGAAATTTTATATTTTTGTTTGTAGAAAATAAATCTTATATGAATATTGTTGTTTATAATGGATTTAATTAGTTAGTGTCTGATTCAAAGGAATGAATGAACATTGATTTTTATTTGTAAAAAAAATTAAATGAATTTGAATAATGGATTGGGTTCCATTCTTGGAGAATGTATGGGACTTCTCCATAATGATATAAACCAAGAGACATCTAGGTGGATGCTTTGGTATTGGCAAGAAAATACATATTAGGATATATGTGAATATCCTAAATTGAGATTCTAAAATTATGATGTGTCTTTGTTAACACTTGATTTTATCAGGTTAACTCATGTTAAGGGTTAACAAAATTTAATTGTAATACTCCTTGGTGGGATCTTTGATAAAATTAATAATATTTTTACAGAAAAATAATTTCGTGATATCTCTATAATACCATTTTGCAAATTTTATTATTGTAGTGCTTTAAATTTAGTATTTGTGCAATAATAGATGGTTTAAAGTGATGAGATTATGTATTGATAATGCTTTCAATACTTTCTATTATCCAAAATGGCTATTATATTATTTTTAAGGACATGGTACTACTGATATTTTGCATTTTTTTAGGTCTAGGCACTCTCATGGATGGAAGATGAAGCTTTCCACCAAGATTGAAGTGCTCGATGAAAGAAGAATTTGATGATTCAGATTCTAAAACAACAGGATAAATACTAGCTTTTGCTAGAATTTTTTTTTTTGTAAGGTAACTATTCAAACACAGATGACTGTGTTTAATCTATGGGGGGGTGTATGTCATGATATGTTACCCTCAAACCCTATCAAAAGGACATTAATTGGTCTTGTGATCAATTAATGTTCCATAGAAAGGGGTCATAGACCCTAAGGAATTCTACAAAATTTCAATTTAGGAATTTTGAAGGGATTTAGGAGCAAAATAATAAAAATATAACTAAGCATGTATAATGTCTAATGGCTAGAATAATTGCAATTAAAAGTCCAATTTTTATTGGACCAAATTAGGCCCTAGTATTATTTAATACTAAAAGCCTATCTTATACTCCCTCATGGCATAATTTGGTTGGTGGAGAGTAAAGCGATATTCTCTCCTCTATTTTTATTTAGGTATTCTTTGGAAGGATGTGAACCATAGGGTGCATAAAACAAAAATAAGGACACCCACCTTATCTCTAGTGGACCATTTTTCTACTTTTGGTTATACTCTACAAGACATGATAAATCATAATGGGTCCAAGGCATGTTTTTAATATTATTATAATGTGGTCACTATTTGGCCCATGAGTGGAGAAGTTCCCTATAAATATAAGACATCTTGTATATAAAGGGGGAAGACGAAGTATTGGAAGTATAGGGAGTATGCTCTCCACCTTGGGTGGATCAAAAACCAAAAATCTTGACAGATTTCCTAGCTGAAGTAAGAGTAATTCTTTGAATATTAGAAGACGCAAGCAAGGAGGCTATGACGTAACCACTTGGATATTCTCCAAAGGGGACAAATCCAGCTAGATCTTTCTTGAATTTATCATGCTTCACTTCAAGCAGTTACATTGTTTATAACAAGAATTAGATCATGCTAAGTTTTATTTTGGAGTATAGCTAATTACTCTTTATGGTCACTACAACATTAATTATTCTTGTTTATACCCTCATTATGATTTTAAGAATGTAATAGTCCCATGTATACAATATGGTGTGTAAGATAAATTGCTTTTAATTGACCATTGGTTACCTCATGTATATAATAAGGTGTATAAATTAATTTGTTTTTATTTGACCAACAAATAAACCCATTATTGGTCATAAAATCATGGTCTATATAAAATATTTGACCATTGGATAAACCAATTATATATCATATAGGTTTAAGTAGTCCCTAGATTCAAATAATCCCTGACTTCAAATCGATCTACCACCATTGATTGACGAGGACATCGAAGGGAGGATGAGGAATTTTGGATGACCACTAGATAAGCAGTCGATTAGTAGGTGGAGGGTTATTTCCTTTATATCATTGTGAAGTCTACTCATAGTGAATGTGGGATATTCACTATGAGGATATTTTTCTTTAGAATCAACTAAAGACTTAACATAATACCAATTTGGATATGCTCTAACCGATGCATACTAGGTTGTAGACTTTGAATACGTAGGAGGAAAATTGGTTTGGAACCACCTGTGTTTAATACTCTCCTTACCTATGGATGAGCCATATGGTATGATGTTGAAATTGCATAGAGGATAACTATAGTTATGATCTCGTTACCTTGGTGAAAGAGACATTGAATCACAAATCAAAGGGTGTATCGTTAGATTGATAAACTTGGATTTTTATATTCGCAACATTGCCCTAAATTTTGAGTAACAAATTACCAAGACACATCTCCTATTTCCGTTTGTAATCAAACCAAAGGTATTTTATTTCTCACCCAAATATGGGTGGTCACAGTGCATAATTTAATTGAAATTTTTGAACCCTATCTGCCACTAATTACGCCAATATGAGGAGCACAATAGTCTCTATCATGATGATTACATGAATTTGGGTTGGTATAAGTTGGATTACAATGATCGAGAACGAATCATTATTCAATAATCTAGGGATTGAAATTTTTATTCGAAGAGAAGTTGTTCTATCATTGAAAACCCCAAATAATGCTATACCTGAGCCTTCACATCTAGGGATATGTGGGTTGCGTCAGGGTTCACATCAGGAAAGGATTGGAAGAGTGAATTTAGCATTGTGTATTCCTCATCCATCTACTATAGGTCATAGCCATAGCAAGAGTGATGTGTGTACGCTGAAAGGTTGTGAAGTTCATGAGGAATAAGGGAGTCTCGTGACACTGAATTAGAAATACTAAATCACTACTAAAGACATGTGGTACAGATGAACAATCTCGATGGCTATGACCGACTTAACTACGAGGTTGTAAATCATCGTATTCTTAGAGAGAGTATAATCATGACCCTTAGATCAATCACATCAGTGGTCGATGAGAGAATGTCAAAGAAAATCATATAAATAGTTATTTTTAAGGGTCTTAAGGTATATGTTAGTAAGAGTATATTTGATGTAACTATGTGTTGAGGTGTGATTTTGTCAGGTTACAAAAACCACTCAACAACTAGGATTCAAATTTATCTCTTGCAAAGAAACTAAACTTATCCAAGGTTCTCACTTAATGTTTTAATGTGTCATACATGTGTGCATAAATAAGTTCTTGAATAATTTCAATGGCTTACAAAAATTTTAACAAGGGGTCTGAGAATCAAGTAATAAATTTGGAATTCATCACGTATTAAGTGTATTTTCACAAATTCTTTTTCTAAACAATAATAGATAAATTTGCCTTATAATTTTAAGAAATTGTGGAAATATATTATATCATATCAAAACAACATTTTATTTAAAATGCTTTGAATTATTTAAATCAAATGTTTAATCTAGCATTTCAATTAATATAAAATTTCAATTACTTTAATAAAATCAAAGTATATGAAATTTAAATGAAATATAAACCTTGATTATAAATATTCACCCTTTTAAAATCTAAGGTTTAACTAATAAAAATATTTTATTCACCCCAAATATAAAATCAGCATTAAAATATTTAGAAAATGAATAAAAGTAATAATGTTCAACCCCAAAATTGTAAGGTTTCCAAACCTTATAATTATAATCCATAGGGTTTTAATATAAAACTAATCTATGAACTGTGAATCTTATGCTTTGAAAATCAAGTTCATAAATATGTTTTCCCCATATTATTTGTTTATTAAATATTTATGGAATAAAATATTTAATAACAAATATAATCCTCCAATGTAAGGTTTGGATCGGTAAATAAATAAAACTATATTTAAAACATGAAATCCAAACAAATTTTAATAAAAGATATCAACTCTAATTCTCAACTTTATTAAATCAAATTTGGAACCAAAATACTCATTTATCTTTTATAAATTTATTTATTTAAATATTAAAACTATTTAATATTAAATAATAAATTATTGATAACCTAGTGTAAGGTTTAATTCTTATAAAAATTGATCTAGGCTATGTAAAATCATTTAGTATAAAATAAATAATCAAAAGTTTTATGATGAGAAACTAATATTCTATATCGGACAAATGCTACAGACTAATATCAATCACAGAGACTTAAACCAAATCATTGCCCACCAGTATTCACACAACAAGACAATGATATGATGCAATCTTTAGTGGAATCTTAATTATTGAAAATTATATCAAACATTTTAATTACAATTCAAATACCATATTGATGCTTATTTGAATCCCTAAAATATTTTGATATAATAAAAATATTACAATAAAATACGATTTCTCTGTAATTTCCAACTCTCTGTAGCTTCTTCCTTTCCTTTGCTTTGCTCCTTCAACTTTCTTTCTCTTCCTTCTCTGCAAAAAATATCCGACCATCATTTCTTCTTCATTTCTACTTTTATAAATCATAGAATTTGTTATTAAGTTGGTTCGATATGTTTCACTCTTTAATGGTTTCACAACAAATTTATATAACCCTCATATCAACAAACATCCCCACTTTGTGATATACAAAAATGATTAAAGTCTTCTTACATAGTCCTTCGTTGATGTTCATAATGTGAAAAACATATTTCTTTAGTAACATGAACTTTCACCTTTTATCAACCAACTTAAAACCTATGTTTTAGAAATAAACGATCCAACTATGCACATTCATTTAATTTCAATATCTTTATACTTAGAAACTTTCGCATGCTTATCTTGTAAGTTTACATTATTCCTAGAAGTGCTTTTAAAATTATTTGTTACCTATGATTTATGAGTTGAATACATTTAACATACTGTATCTATCTTCCATATGCATAGATAAGCTATACTTCACACTTTGATGAATATCCATAACCTCGTTACCACTTTATTTTATAGTCTAGTTGGTTGGTCATTCTGAAAACCTGTTAGTGAATTTCATTAACTCTGTGAAGAGATTTCATCAAATAAAAAATACTCTCACTACCTAAATTTCAGTATTTCATCATATTATACCCACTAAACTCACATCGCAACCACTCCTTCAACCTGTATTTGTATTTGCAATGGAGACTGCGCCTACACATATTGAAAACCCTGATGTCCTTATCATGTCTACCTTCTTGGGAACAATACAAAAAACCCATGCTTTCTCTTATGGCCGATATCACTACACTATATTTAAGACTTGCACGAAGTTTACCGATAATGACAACATCTTTCAGTGATTATGAACTCACTGTAACCTGGAAACATCTTCTGGCATCTACATTTACATCCTAACAACATCTTTCAATGTTTATGATTTCAATGCAACCTGGTAACAATGACTTTCCAGCACTCATCCTAGTGACTCCATCCTTCGGTATCCTAGCAACAACGATCCACAAACAATGATAGCACACTCTCCAGCATGCAACTTTAGCATCCTCCGGTAAGCCACAATGGTATTCTCTGATAGGTAGCAACAGTTTAGTTTCACAGATGGTGATAGTACTCTCCAGAAAGCCATGATAATTTTCTCTTGCATAGTCCTTCAATGGTTTATTTTAAATACTTCGAACATATGGGCATATGCATGTTGTTGTCATTATCCACTTTCTCAAACTCCTCGTAAATCAGGTGATGTTATACATTCCACTCTCGAACATGCAGGTAAATATGCCATAATACATTAATCCTCATGATCCTGTTACCATGTGTCCTCTTCAATACCTTTTAAACAAACAATTTTGGCAATGATAATTTCAACTTCCACCTTGACACTACCTTGGAGACAGACTTCGATGAATCAATCGTATACAATACATGTGATATAATAACACAAAACAAAATAAATTATACTATAAAATAACAAAATAAAATAAAATATAATAAGCCAACTAGGCATACAACATAACATACTAACTTTATTAACTATTGACATAAAGATTAAAATAACCTATAGGAAACATTAAACACATAAAACCTAATCATTAAAGCATAAACACCCAAATGAAACAAATAAAAATGAAACACCACAATAACAATAACCTACACAATCATGACAATAACAAAATAAACTAAAAAAATAACAAAGTAAACTTATCAAAACACACTATATAATGACACAATAAACATATATAAAAGAAAAAATCTTATAACAAACAAAAACAATTTAAAATAACATTGTAAACCATATAAGCATAACAAAAAACACATAACAATCGAATAAACACTATATATAAAACCAAAAAAAAACATAAAATAAAACAAAATTCATATGACTTTACATGACATCTTAACCTAACAACAATAACACAACTTGAAGGCCATAGTCAACACGACTATACAAGCACAACTCAAGTATTTTCAAATCATGAAATAAATTTTGATAATGCATCTTACTATAAAACCATTCGGAGGAAGATGAGTATTCTTAATATTTTAATGATGACAATGGTGAAAAATAAGTGCAAGTAACAATTTGAAGCAAGTTTTCAAATTTTAATTGGATCCCCAATTTTGGTGATATAGCTCCGGTGAAGATTATCTAATTCATGGTGATATATTTAACTTATTTTCAACTATATTCATCATTTTTTTTTCTCTTTTTTTTTTATCTCTCATTTTCTTTTATCTAGTATTACGATATTTTGCAACAAATCCACCTGCCACTTGAGTTAGAGATCAATAAATGCTGAAAGAGTATATAAAATTTTCACCCTAATTTGCAAATTTGACAACTTCATTCATCCATAATTTCAAAAGTTATTCCTTAATGTGTGTAGTACTCATGAAGCTTTTGCAATACGATTGTGATATTTCAAATTTCCTTATCTTATTTCACATTCATTAGATATAAACTAACAACTTACTTTTCTTTTTCTCCAAGTTTCACAAGTTTTCAAAACAGATAATTTCATCCTATATGGCCCAGGATAAAACACCAAACAGAACCATCAAATGACAATTGTCTTAGTAACAACTACCGTAATCTTTGAAGACCCCTTTGAAACTATAGCAACTTGAATCACAGACTTAAATCATGAAACTCCCAAAATCTAGCAAAACCAATTTATTTTTGTACTTAACAACTCCTAAAACTTTGGTAAAACCAATTTATTGTTGTACTAAACAACTCCCAACAGAAATCTAACAAATATTTAATAACAAAACAACAATCAATAAAACAACAAATGTTAACAAAAACAATAACATGACGAAACAAATATATAAAATAATATATAGAGAAGATTGATTTTCCTACATTTAAGGCTAAAAATAATGCTTGAGATATCACCCATTCACAAGAAGCGATAAGTTTTCACCACTCAAAGTTTTCAATATAAAATTATTTTCCTCTAAAATTTCTGAAATTTGGTAAGGTCCTAACCACAAATTATCAAATTTTTTATGATCCAATTTTCTCATGAGCCTTATCCCATAGTAAAACATGATCAAAAATTTTAAAATATTTTACAGTTGCCCATTTATCAAACCAACATTTAACCACATATTAATGTTTGCCAAAATGGAGCAATGCATCTTCCCATTTTTCATCAAGTTTAAATGAACTTCAAATTTTTTATCTGTCTCTAAATAATCTTTCATGAATTGCAATGTTTGTAGCTTAAGATTTGTAGGAAAAAGAGGATCCTGCCCATACACTAAATGGTAAGGTGATGTTCCAATAGATTCCTTAATTCTAATTCTATCTGCCCACAATGCAAATTTTAATTTGGAATTCCATTCACGAGGATTTAATTCAAGAAACTTTTTAACAACTGAAAACAATTTTTTATTTTTAGATTTGGCTAGACCATTACCATGGGGATAGTAGTTAGATGAAAATTTTAGGCTCACCTTGTTTTCATAGGCCCATTATGCAAATTGAAGAGATGATAAAGCTGAACCGTTATCACTAACAATGGAATTACGCATACCAAACCTTGTGACAATGTTTTCTTCAAAAAAAATTATAACCACTTCTGTAGTGCAATTCTTTGTGGGTATTGCTTTAGACCACCTCGTGCAATAATCTGTAGCTATCAATACATATTTATACCCTACAAAATAATTTAGACTAATCTCTCCTACAAAATCCAATTCCCATTGTGTGAATGGCATTGATTCAATTACTAATTGCAATGGCATCGAAGCATGCTTCTCCCTGTTAGAAAAAACCTAACAAACATGAAAATTTTGAATATGAGAATGTGCATTCTTAAAAATATGAGGCTAATAATATCCTACTCTTAAAATTTGATAAGTAGTAGAGTTAGCAAAACCATACCCAGTTCCGTACTTTCAATGAAAATCATATAGAACTTGAGATGCCTCATTTTGATTAAGACATCTAATATAGATACCTTCATGATTTCTTCTATAAAAAATATCTATCTTTATCATAAAATTAGCACATTTCAATATTAAATCTCTTATTTGCATAGCATTAAGGTTAGGAGGACTTTAACCATTAATAAGGAAATATACTGTCTTTATACCATTCATCATCAGTGATTTCTTCCACTGAGTATTACTGACAACTGATTTGTGGATCAATTTTGGTGAAAGCTTTAGATAACCCTTGAACTCGAACCAACTTCATGGGTTGAATCTCAATATCAAACTCTTGCAAAGTAGAAATCCATTTTCCTCACCTCTCTTCCAGTTCATTCTGCAAATACATAGTTTTAACTGTAGGATCAGGTACAATAGCAACCACTTGACTATGTAACAAATAATGCCTGAAATTCTTGACTATTTTAAATAATGCATACATTTATATATAAAGAATTGAAAATATCACTTGTGCATTTTTAAATGTTTAACTTACAAATGTAATAAGATCTTCAATATTACCTTAACTTATTTGAGTCAATACACTCACAAATGAATGTCGAGAAGAGAATGAATAAATATAAAAGGGCTTCATGTAATCAGGGCTTACCAAAATAGGCACCTTCGATATAGAATCTTTCACATTTTGAAATGTAATTTTAGCTTTGTTATTCCAATACATGTTAGTATATTTTTTCATCATATCATTCAAAGGTTTAACAATTTCAGCAAAACCAAAAATAAACTTTCTCACAAAATTAATCTTTTCAAAGTACGATCTTAATTCCTTTTTACTTCCTGGCAAATGAATCTTTTGAATAACACTTATTCTTTTAGAATCGATGGAAACACCATCCTTTGAAATCAAATGACATAGCAATTTACATTCAGTTAATCCAAAAATGCACTTTTTAGGATTTAAAGAAATTCCATGTTCTCTACATTTTTGCAAAACTTTCCTCAAATCTCTAACATGATTTTTTCTATTTTTTGAAAACACATGTATATCATCAACATATACAACAATGCATTTACCAATAAAATCATAAAAAGCATAATCCATAGCCCATTGATATGTAGCTCCTACATTTAACAATCCAAATGGCATTCTTTTGTAAGTAAATGTTCCCCATTTTGTTGTGAATGTTGTTTTCATGCAATCTCTAAGATCAATAAGTATCATATTGTAGCTTGAGTATCCATATAAAAATGACATCATTTATGATCCATTAACCATCTGTAAAATGTGATCTATGGAGGGTAATGGATAATTATATTTCTATGAGTCCTTATTCAAATTCCTAAAGTCAATGCATAATCTAATCTCACCAGTTTTCTTTAGAACTTTGCAACCCATGTGGACTGCCTAATTGAAAAAATGATTTTGGCATCTAACAATGTTTTAACTTCCTTTTCAATTAAAGGCTCTACAAGTGGGTGGTCTTTGCTTTTGCCTAAATACTTTAGCATCAGGTTTTAAGTGAATTGTGTGAGTTATAATTTTTTGATTGTACATCTTAAGGTCTTTATAACTCCATGCTACCACATCCTTATAATATTTAAGTGCATAAATGATATTTTCCTTTTCCTTGGATGTACTAGATTTACCTATAAGAATATTTTGTGAATCATCTGAATCACTAATATTATATCCATCATAGGCATATTTTGGTAAGGAAATCTTGTCACATTGCTTTGTTTTGTAACCTATATCAAAAAAAAAAATCCAAAGAAAGCATACCTTAAGGAATGTTGTTAACTTTGGTTACCTCTTAACTTTCATTGATATTTTCTTGTAATATTTCATCCTCATGGATCACCTGATTTTCAAATACACCCAAATTAGTTACAAAACTATAAATATCCCTGTCACTCTCAAAAACTTGTAAATTATTAACATTATCAGGGACTGAGGGACAAGGAATCAACTCAATAAAAAACTTCTTTAACTTTTTATTATCAATCATATTGAGTGTACCTACGGCAACTACTAATGAATCTGCAATACGGTTGCCTTTTCTAGAAACTAATGAAATGTTAAATGCCATGAATTCATCATTAAACTTTTGACTCTATTCATATAGTGTATTAATCTTCTATCAATACAATAATATTGACCTTTAACCTGTTTAACAACTAGTTGTGAGTCTCCTAGAACTTTCAAATATTTAATTCCTTTGCTTAAAGCTAGTTGTAAACCACGAACAAGTGTCTCATATTTTGCTAAATTACAAGTACAAGGAAATTACAATCAATAAGAAAAAAATGAGGATTCACCTTTAGGTTTTATGAGTTCTACCCCTGCACCACTACCTTGTCTAGATTTTGATCCATAAAACTTTAATGTCCAAACAATATTATCTTTCACAAGTGATTCACAAGATGTATATTTTATTTCCAATTCACTTGAACTTACCATTGTGTCTAAAGCGTAGACAACTAACTTTGTATCATTGTACATCACTTCATTTATTCCTTTATTGTAACTCGTGATTAGTTCCTTGAGCCGAGGTTCTCTTTCCACTCTTATTTTATGAGAGACACCTTTCCAAGGTAGCCACATATGCAAAAAATTCGTTGAAAAGTAACCATTTAGATTTTTTCTCCAGTCCCTTCTCAACATTAATCCATATTTAGCATAAATATCCACCACATGAATATCTATATATTTTTGAATTCTAGGATCAGATGATATCTAAATAAAAACATTTATTAACATGCCTACCACATTTACATCTATTTTGTCTAATTGAAAAACAATTTTATTTGTTTTTAAAGGTATAAGTCCTAACCTTTGACAAACATAATAAGGCATGACATTACCTGATGCTCCAGAATCAACCATACAATTGTGCAAATTATTTCTTGCAATTCTAATTGTTAGAATAAATATAAGAGCTTCCTCATTTTATTTCTTTGCAACAAATTTAACCATGACTCCCCTTTTTATATTGCTTTAATGTATGAACTTCTTCAATAATTTTATCTTTTTTTTCTTCTTCATCATCATCATCTTCACTTGATCCATTTATATCAACCACAAAAGCATAACTTTTACCTTTGATTGTACTTTATTCATTAACATCATCATTAGAAACCAATTCAGATGTATCCAAACCTTGCTGAATACAATTTATGACACAATTATAATCCAATTCATTATGCTCATTTGTACCATGTAACATACACTAATTATCTAACACAACTTCAGTAAGATTAACAATAGTGGCCTTTTAATTTGAACTTGTAGAAGCACCATTATTGTTAGCAACAAGAGTTGGTACACCCCTATTATTTGGTTTTGTGTTGAAATGTTTAGGTCTTTTCATAGTAAACTTTCGGTTTGATTGTGAATTATGAGTGTTTTATTTTTGCATTTGAACAAAATAATTACTTAACTTTTGGTACATCTTCTTTAAATCTGCTAATTCATTAGGCTCATTAACAACATTAGGAGGACTACCCTGATTTTGATTTGGAATAACATTTCTAATATTTTGGTTCGGTAAAATATTTTGAACACTCGAATTCATCCAACTTGAAATATTTTGATTAGGCATAACATTTGGAACATTTTGATTGGGTAAAGCATTTTGATTTAACCACAAATTTGCATACATTGGATTGCCTTGATTTTGATTTTGTGCAAGCATTGGATTATTTTGTGGTGTTTGAAAATTCTAAAAAGGATTCACATTTTGCATTGTTGCTACATTCCCAAAATTATTCATATTAGGTACATTGTTATTCCTTATTTTGTGTGTAGCATAATGACTTTTTAAAAACAAATGATTACTTGACTGAGCATATGCCATTTGATTTGGAATTTGTAGAATTGAATTCAAAACTGGTATTTAATTCATTGAAGCATGGTTTATCATAGGAAAATAATTTTGCATTCCAGGATAACCAATAGATGGTATTTGCCCTAATCCACAACTGGATTTCATCATTTGTTGTTCAACCATGAGCGTTTTAGTGTAAGCTCTTGTAAGTGTAATTATTTACCCTGTTCTCTTGAAAAACATTATCGTTAATGGATACAAAGAACAAAAATAGATTTAGATCATTGCATCTTCTGCAATATTATAATGTGCAGTCAATCTCAAATACATATTATGAAACCTAGTATTAAACATATGCAATGGTTCACTAGGTTCTCTACGAGTAAATGCAAATTGCAAGTAAACACTTGTTGAATCAATATCGAATTTAAATTGAATAATGAAAGTATTTTTCAACATATCCCATGAAGTAATGGATCCAAAAGTAATTATGCGTACCAATCGTAGGTTATTTCATCCAAAGTTAAAGGAAACAACCTACATGCCATGTCTTCATATTCAATTACTTTAATAAAATCAAAGTATATGAAATTTAAATGGAACATAAACCTTGATTATAAATATTCACCCTTTTAAAATCTAAGGTTTAACTAATAAAAATATTTTATTCATCCCAAATATAAAATCAACATTAAAATATTTAGAAAATGAATAAACGTAATAATGTTCAACCCCAAAATTGTAAGGTTTCCAAACCTTATAATTATAATCCATAGGGTTTTAATATAAAACTAATATATGAACTGTGAATCTTATGTTTTGAAAATCAAGTTCATAAATATGTTTTCTTCATATTATTTTTTTATTAAATATTTATGGAATAAAATATTTAATTACAACTATGATCCTCCAATGTAAGGTTTGGATCGGTAAATAAATAAAACTATATTTAAAACATGAAATCCAAACAAATTTTAATAAAAGATATCAACTCTAATTCTCAACTTTATTAAATCAAATTTGGAACCAAAATAATAATTTATCTTTTATAAATTAATTTATTTAAATATTAAAACAATTTAATATTAAATAATAAATTATTGATAACCTAGTGTAAGGTTTAATTCTTATAAAAATTGAACTAGGCTATGTAAAAATAATTTAATATAAAATAAATAATCAAAAATTTTATGATGAGAAATTGATCTTCTATCTCGGACAAATGCTACAGACTAATACCAATCACAAAGACTTAAACCAAATCACTGCCCACCAGTATTCACACAACAAGACAATGATATGATGCAATCTTTAGTGGAATCTTAATTATTGAAAATTATATCAAACATTTTAATTACAATTCAAATACCATATGAATGCTTATTTGAATCCCTAAAATATTTTGATATAATAAATATATTACAATAAAATATGGTTTCTCTGTAATTTCCAACTCTCTGTAGCTTCTTCCTTTCCTTTGCTTTGCTCCTTCAACTTTCTTTCTCTTTCTTCTCTGCAAAAAATATCCGACCATCATTTCTTATTCATTTCTCCTTTTATAAATCATAGAATTTGTTATTAAGTTGGTTCGATCTGTTTCACTCTTTAATGGTTTCACAAAAAATTTATTTAACCCTCATATCAACAAACATCCCCACTTTGTGATATACAAAAATGATTAAAATCTTGTTACATAGTCCTTCGTTGATGTTCATAATGTGAAAAACATATTTCTTTAGTAACATGAAATTTCACCTTTTATCAACCAACTTAAAACCTATGTTTTAGAAATAAACGATCCAACTATGCACATTCATTTAATTTCAATATCTTTATACTTAGAAACTTTTGCATGCTTATCTTGTAAGTTTACATCGTTCCTAGCAGCGCTTTTAAAATTATTTGTTACTTATGATTTATGAGTTGAATACATTTAACATGCTGTATCTATCTTCCATATGCATAGATAAGCTATACTTCACACTCTGATGAATATCCATAACCTCGTTACCACTTTATTTCATACTCTAGCTGGTTGTTCATTCTGAAAACCTGTTAGTGAATTTAATTAACTCCATGAAGAGATTTCATCAAATCAAAAATACTCTCACTACATTAATTTCACTATTTCATCATATTATACCGACTAAACTCACATCACAACCACTCCTTCAACCTGTATTTGCAATGGAGACTGCGCCTACACATATTGAAAACCCTGATGTCCTTATCACATCTACCTTCCTAGGAACAATAAAAAAACCCATGCTTTCTCTTATGGCCGATATCACTACACTATCTTTAAGACTCACATGAAGTTTACCGATAATGACATTATCTTTTGGTGATTATGAACTCACTATAACCTGGCAGCATCTTCTGGCGTCCACATTTACATCCTAACAACATCTTTCAATGTTTGTGATTTCAATGCAACATGGTAACAATGACTTTCCAGCACTCATCCTAGTGACTCCATCCTTCGGTATCCTAGCAACAATGATCCATAAATAATGACAATGCACTCTCCAAAATGTAACTTCAGCATCCTTCGGTAAGCCACAATGGTATTCTCTGATAGGTAGCAACAGTTTCCTTTCACAGATGGTGATAGTACTCTCAAGAAAGCCATGATAATTTTCTCTTGCATAGTCCTTCAATGGTTTATTTTAAATACTTCGAACATATAGGCATATGCATGTTGTTGTCATTATCCACTTTCTCAAACTCCTCATACATCAGGTGAAGTTATACATTCCACTCTTGAACATGCAAGTAAATATGCCATAATACATTAATCCTCATGATCCCGTTACCATGTGTCCTCTTCAATAACTTCTAAACAAACAATTTCGGCAATGATAATTTCAACTTCCACCTTGACACTACCTTGGAGACTGACTTCGATGAATCAATCATATGCAATACATGTGATATCATAACAAATTATACTATAAAATAACAAAATAAAATAAAATATAATAAGCCAACTAGGCATACAACATAACATACTAACTTTATTAACTATTGACATAAAGATTAAAATAACCTATAGGAAACATTAAACACATAAAACCTAATCATTAAAGCATAAACACCCAAATGACACAAATAAAAATGAAACACCACAATAACAATAACCTACACAATCATGACAATAACAAAATAAACTAAACAAATAACAAAGTAAACTTACCAAAACACACTATATAATGACACAATAAACATATATAAAAGAAAAAAACTTATAACAAACAAAAACAATTTAAAATAACATTGTAAACCATATAAGCATAACACAAAACACATAACAATCGAAGAAACACTATATATAAAACCAAAAAAAAACATAAAATAAAACAAAATTTATATGACTTTACATGACATCTTAACCTAACAACAATAACACAACTTAAAGGCCATAGTCAACACGACTATAAAAGCACAACTCAAGTATTTTCAAATCATGAAATGAATTTTGACAATGCATCCTACTATAAAACCATTCGGAGGAAGATGAGCATTCTTAATATTTCAATGATGACAATGGTGAACAATAAGTGCAAGCAACAATTTGGAACAAGTTTTCAAATTTCAAGTGGGTCCCAAATTTTGGGGTCGTTGTGAAGGAGTCACAACAAATGGCGAATCTACTGGTAAATGTCCCTAGACATTTTGGACTTAAAAACCAAACTCTAAAAACAACAAAAACCCAAATATTAGAATTATAAGCGTCAATGATATCCAGAGAATGAGAATAGACCAATTCGACATGAACCATCAGAATCATCAACATCAGCTTGGTGTGTGCAAAGTGATTCATTCTATATATTTTGAAACCATTCAACATTCCATTGTCAATTTCACATTTCAAGCTATGAACAATTTCTCTTTGAAGAAATACCTCCACCTGATTCTCTTTAGGCATTGCTCTATTGTCAGCCGAGCGTCTATAGCTCCGATAGAGATTATCTGAAACTCCCAAATATTAGGTGAATTTTGGATATTTGCATTTCCTATATTTTAGACATAGCTTCACTACCAGCCGAGCGTCTATAGCTCCGGTGAAGATTATCTAATTCATGGTGATAGATTTGACTTTATTTTCAGCTGTATTCATCATTTCATTTTTTCTTTCTTTTTTTATCTCTCATTTTTCTCTTTTATCTAGTAATACGGTACTTTGCAACAAATCCACCTGCCACTTGGGTTAGAGATCAGGTAAGGCTGAAAGAGTATATAAAATTTTCACCCTAATTTGCAAAATTGACAACTTCATACATCCATAATTTCAAAATATATTCCTTAATGTGTTTGTGGTACTCGTGAAGCTTTTGCAATACGATTCTGATATTTCAAATTTCCTTATCTTATTTCACATTCATGAAGATATAGACTAACAACTTACTTTTCTTTTTCTCCAAGTTTCACAGGTTTTCAAAACAGGTAATTTCATCCTATACGGCCCAGGATCAAACACCAAACAGAACCATCAAATGACAAGTGTCTCAGTAACAACTACCTTAATCCTTGAAAACCCCTTTGAAACTATACCAACTTGAATCACACACTAAAATCATGAAACTCCCAAAATCTAGCAAAACCAATTTATTGTTGTACTTAACAACTCCTAAATTTTGGCAAGACCAATTTATTGTTGTACTCAACAAAACACAACAAAAATCTAACAAAGATTTAACAAACAAAACAATAATCAATAAAACATCAAACATTAACAAAAACAATAACATGACGAAACAAATATATACAATAATATACAGATAAGACTGATTTTCCTACATTTAAGGCTGAAAATAATGCTTGAGATACCACCCATTCACAGGAAGCGACAAGCTTTCACCACTCAAAGTTTTCAATCTAAAAGTATTTTCCCCTAAGATTTCTGAAATTTGGTAAGGCCCTAACCACAAATTATCAAATTTTTTATGATCCCCTTTTTTCTCATGAGCCTTATCCCATAATAAAACAAGATCAAAAATTCTAAAAGCTTTTACTGTTGCCCATTTATCAAACCAACGTTTAACCACATCTTGATGTTTGCTAAAATGGAGCAATGCATCTTCCCATTTTTCATCAAGTTTAATAAGGTTTACTAAATGAGCTTCAACTTTGTCATCTGTCTCTAAATAATATTTCATGAATTGCAATGTTTGCAGCTTAAGATTTGTAGGAAAAAGAGGATCCTGCCCATACACTAAATGGTAAGGCGATGTTCCAATAGATTCCTTAACTCTAATTCTATCTGCCCACAATGCAAATTTTAATTTGGAATGCCATTCACGAGGATTTAATTCAAGCAACTTTTTAACAACTGACAACAAATTTTTATTTGTAGATTTGGCTAGACCATTACCTTGTGGATAGTAGTTAGACGAAAATTTTAGGCTCACCTTGTTGTCATAGGCCCATTCTGCAAATTGAAGAGATGAGAAAGCAGAACCATTATCACTAACTATGGAATTAGGCATACCAAACCTTGTGACAATGTTTTCTTCCAAAAATTTGATAACTACTTCTGTAGTGCAATTCTTTGTGGGTATTGCTTCAGACCACCTCGTGCAATAATCTGTAGCTGTCAATACATATTTGTGCCCTACAAAAGAATTTAGACTAATCTCTCCTACAAAATCCAATCCCCATTGTGTGAATGGCCTTGATTCGATTACTGGTTGCAATGGCATCGAAGCATGCTTCTCCCTGTTAGCAGCAACCTGAAAAACATGACAATTCCGAACATGAGCATGCGCATTCTTGAAAATATGAGGCCAATAATATCCTGCTCTTAAAATTTGATAAGTAGTAGAATTAGCAGAACCATGCCCTGTTCCGTATTTTCCATGAAAATCATCTAGAACTTGAGATGCCTCATTTTGATTAAGACATCTAAGATAGATACCTTCATGATTTCTTCTATAAAGAATCCCTGTATTTATCATAAAATTAGCACATTTCAATCTTAAAGCTCTTCTTTGCGTAGCATTAAGGTTAGGAGGACTTTTACCATTAAGAAGGAAATACACTATGTCTTTATACCATTCATCATTAGTGATTTCTTCCATTGAGTATTGCTGACAACTGATCTGTGGATCAATTTGGGTGAGAGCTTTAGATAACCCTTGACCTCAAACAAGCTTCATGGGTTGAATCTCAAGATCAAACTCTTGCAAAGTAGAAATCCATTTTCCTCGCCTCTCTCCCAGTTCATTCTGCAAATACATAGTTTTAACTGCAGGATCAGGTACAATTGCAAACACTTGACTATGTAACAGATAATGCCTAAACTTCTTGACTATTTTAAATAAAGCATACATTTGTTTATCAAGAATAGAAAATCTCACTTGTGCATATTTAAAGGGTGAACTTACAAATGCAATAGGATTTTCAACATTACCTTCACTTCTTTGAGTCAATACACTTGCAAATGAATGTTCAGAAGCGAATGAATAAATGTAAAAGGGCTTCGTGTAATCAGGGCTTAACAAAATAGGTGCCTTCGATATAGCATCTTTCACATTTTGAAATGCAATTTTAGCTTCGTTATTCCAAGACATGTTAGCATATTTTTTCATCATATCATTCAAAGGTTTAACAATTTCAGCAAAACCAGAAATAAATTTTCGCACAAAATTAATCTTCCCAAAGAAAGATCTTAATTATTTTTTACTTCCTGGCAACTAAATCTTTTGAATGGCACTTATTCTTTCAGAATCAATGGAAATACCATCTTTTGAAATCACATGACCTAACAATTTACCTTCAGTTAATCCAAAAATGCACTTTTTAGGATTTAAGGAAATTCCATGTTCTCTACATTTTTGTAAAACTTTCCTCAAATCTCTAACATGATCATTTCTATTCTTTGAAAACACAGGTATATCATCAACATATACAACAATGCATTTACCAATCAAATCATAAAAAGCATAATCCATAGCTCATTGAAATGTAGCTCCTACATTTAACAATCCAAATGGCATTCTCCTGTAAGTGAATGTTCCCCATTTGGTTGTGAATGTTGTTTTCATGCGATCTCTAGGATCAATAAGTATCTGATTGTAGCCTGAGTATCCATCTAAAAATGACATCATTTCTGATCCATTAACCATTTGTAAAATGTGATCTATGGAGGGTAATGGATAATTATCTTTCTATGATGCCTTATTCAAATTCTTGAAGTCAATGCATAATCTAATCTCACCAGTTTTATTTCAGACTGGCACTATGTTTGCAACCCATGTGGAATGCCTAATTGGAAAAATAATTTTGGCATCTAACAATTTTTTAACTTCCTTTTCAATTAATGGCTCTAAAAGTGGGTTTACTGGTCTTTGCTTTTGCCTAAATGGTTTGACATCAAGTTTTAAGGAAATTGTGTGAGTTATAATATTTTGATTGTATATCTTAAGGTCTTTATAACTCCATGCTACTACATCCTTATAATATTTTAATGCATATATGATATTTTCCTTTTCCTTGGATGTACTAGATTTACCTATAAGAATGTTTTGTGAATCATCTGAATCACTAATGTTATATGCATCATAAGCATCTTTAGGTAAGGAAATCTTGTCACATTGCTTTGTTTTGTAACCTATATCAAAAATTTTTTCCAAAGAAAGCATACCTTGAGGAATGTTGTTAACTTTGGTTACCTCTTCACTTTCATTGATATCTTCTTGTAATATTTCATCCTCATCAATCACCTGATTTTCAAATACACCCAAATTAGTTACAAAACTATAAATATCCCTATCACTCTCAAAAACTTGTAAATTATTAACATTATCAGGGACTGAGGGACATGGAATCAACTCAATCAAAAACTTCTTTAACTTTTTATTATCAATCGGATTGAGTGTACCTGCGACAACTGCTAATGAATCTGCAATACGGTTGCCTTTTCTAGAAATTAATGAAATGTTAAAGGCCATGAATTCATCAATTAAACTTTTGACTCTATTCCTATAGTGTATTAATCTTCTATCATTACAAGAATATTGACCTTTAACCTATTTAACAACTAGCTGTGAGTCTCCTAGAACTTTCAAACATTTAATTCCTTTGCTTAAAGCTAGTTGTAAACCACAAACAAGTGCCTCATATTCTGCTGAATTACAAGTACAAGGAAATTGTAATCGATAAGCAAAAAATGAGGATTTACCTTTGGGGTTTATGAGTTCTACCCCTGCACCACTACCTTGTCTAGATTTTGATCCATCAAATTTTAATGTCCAAACAAGATTATCTTTCACAAGTGATTCACAAGATGTATCTTTTATTTCCAGTTCACTTGTACTTACCATTGTGTCTAAAGCGTAGACACCTAATTCTGTATCATTATATAGCACTTCATTTATTCCTTTATTGTAATTCGTGATTAGTTCCTTGAGTCGAGGTTCTCTTTCCACTCTTATTTTATTAGCAACACCTTTCCAGGGTAGCCACATATGCAAAAAGTCTATTGAAAAGTAACCATTTAGATTTTTGCTCCAATCCTTCTCAACAACAATCCATATTTAGCATAAATATCCACCACATGAATATCTATATATTGTTGAATTCTAGGCTCTGATGATATCTGAATAAAAATATTTTTTAACATGCCTACCACATTTACTTCTGTTTTGTCTAATTGAACAACAATTTTATTTGTCTTTAAAGGTGTAAGTCCTAACCTTTGACAAACATAATATGGCATGACATTACCTGATGCTCCAGAATCAACCATACAATTGTGCAAATTCTTGCCTGCAATTCTAATTGTTAGAAGAAAAGGAAGAGCTTCCTCCTTTTCTTTCTTTGCAACAAATTTAACCTCAGTGACATCTTTAATTTCTTTTCCTTCTTGAAAACCAAAAGTTTCCATTAACAATTTTCTTTGTTTAGGCAAATGACAAGCATCATACAAATTAATGTTTGCTTTAGTTTTCTTCAAATCTTCAATAATATTGTAACTCACATTCTCATCATTTTGAACTTTTGCTATAACTTTTAATGCATTAGGAAGAGATGGAGGAATTGGATTATTACTTGAACTAACATCAGGTGGAACAACAATATTTTTAGGAGTAGAAGTAGTGTTATAAGACTTACTTTTGCTTCTTAAGTGATAACCATGACTCCCCTTTTTATATTGCTTTAATGTATGAACTTCTTCAACAATTTCATCTTTTTGTTCTTCTTCATCATCATCATCTTCACTTGATCCATTTATATCAACCACATAAGCAGAACTCTTACCTTTGCTTGTACTTGCTTCATCAACATCGTCATTAGAAACCAATTCAAATTTATCTAAACCTTGTTGAATACAATTTGTAACACAACTAAATTCATTACAATCCAATTCATTATGCTCATTTGTACCATGCAACCTACACCAATTATCTAACACAACTTCAGTAATATTAACAATAGTGGCCTTTTGATTTGAACTTGTAGAAGCCCCATTATTGTTAGCAACAGGAGTTGGTACACCCCCATTATTCGGTTTTGTGTTGAAATATTTTGGTCTTTGCATAGTAAACTTTCGATTTGATTGTGAATTTTGAGTGTTTTGTTTTTGCATTTGAACAAAATCATTACTTAACTTTTGGTACATCCTCTTTAAATCTGCTAATTCATTAGGCTCATTAACAACATTAGGAGGATTACCCTGATTTTGATTTGGAATAACATTTGGAACATTTTGGTTCGGTAAAACATTTTGAACACTCGAATTCATCCAACTTGGAATATTTTGATTAGGCATAACATTTGGAACATTTTGATTAGGTAAAGCATTTTGATTTAACCATGAATTTGCATACATTGGATTGCCTTGATTTTGATTTTGTGCAAGCATTGGATTATTTTGTGGTGTTTGAAAATTTTGAAAAGGATTCACATTTTGCATTGTTGCTACATTCCCAAAATTATTCAAATTAGGTACATTGTTATTCCTTGTTTTGTGTGCAACATAATGACTTTCTAAAAACAAAGGATTACTTGACTGAGCATATGCCATTTGATTTGGAATTTGTGGAATTGAATTCAACATTGGCATTTGATTAGTTAAAGCATGATTTATCATAGGAATCTGATTTTGCATACCAGGATAACCAATAGATGGTAGTTGCCCTAATCCACAACTTGATTGCATCATCTATTGTTCAACCGTGAGCGCTTCAGTGTAAGCTCTTGTAAGTGTAGTTATTTACCCCGTTCTCCTGACAAACATTGTTGTTAATGGATCCAAAGCACCAAAATAGATTTGGATCGCTGCATCTTCTACAATATTATAAGGCGCAGTCAGTCTCAAATACATCTTATGAAACCTAGTATTAAACATATGCAATGGTTCACTAGGTTCTCGACGAGTAGATGCAAATTGCAAATAAACACTTGTTGGATCAATGGCGAATTTAAATTGAGTAATGAAAGCATTTTTCAACATATCCCATGAAGTAATGGATCCAGAAGGTAAGCATACATACCAATCGTAGGTTATTTCATCCAAAGTTAAAGGAAACAACCTACATGCCACGTCTTCATGTTCAATCTGCAATCTAGACATTGCATCAGTATATGCTTGTATGTGCTCTTCTGCCAAACGAGAACCATCATGCTTATATTTTGGTAAATACTTTTCTACATTCTTTGGCATATCATGAACATCACCAGCTATGTTTAATGGACTTCGTTGGTTTCCCATCCATGCCAAATTTGGTGCAACAGGTGCATCCATATTAAAAACAAACTACCAATTTTTTATTTTCATGCCCTCCTTCTAGCGCCAATTTGTTAAGGTGTGATTTTTTTAGGTTACAAAAACCACTCGACAACTAGGATTCAAATTTCTCTCTTGAAAAGAAACTAAACTTCTCCAAGGTTCTCACTTAATGTTTTAATGTGTCATACATGTGTGTGTAAATAAGTGCTTGAATAGTTTCAATGGCTTGCAAGTACTATTAACAAGGGGCCTTGGAATCAGATAATTGAAGAACATGTGCTTATACTAAGAGGGGGGTGGGTGAACAAGTATAATATAAAACTTTTCCCCAAATAGTAGCATCAACATTAATAAAGCAGTAAACATCACACAAAGCATCACACACATGAGAGACATCATTTTTAACGTGGTTCACCCAATGTGGGCTACCTCCACAGAAAATATTTCTTCTAAATATTTCTCAAATAATCTCTTGGGAATCCTTCCCAATTACAATGTTTATGGACCTCTGTCCAAAGGAGATGTTGATCCCCTAAATCTCAAGTTCATGGATCTCTTCCATAGGAGAACTCTTTCCCCTTCTACTCTGGCTAGTGATCTTCTAGAAGACTCTGTCTCTCTACTGCACTGACTTGTGGATCTCTCTCCACTTGAAGACTCCTCACTCAGATCTATCTTCAATTGTCCTGGTTGTTGGATCTCTATCCACTGAGACTCTATCCTCTATACTCTATCACCTCCAAAGCTCTATCAATAGGTTCACTCAGAACCTGCTCAAATCTGCTCAATAGGCTCACTCAGAACCTGCTCAAATCTGCTCAACAAGCTCACTCAGAACCTGTCCAAATTTGCTCAATAAGTCCTCTCTAGGACTTGCTCAAATCTGCATAGCAAGCTTTCACAAAAGCTTACTCAAAATCAGTCCACAAGCCTTCTCAAAGACTTGCCTCAAATCAGCTCAACAAAATCTCAACTCAATCTCATAGAAGCATAAAGAGAATTGTTAGAGACTCAATATGTTCTATACTCAAATCCCAATCTCAACTCAAATCAATCTCAACTCAGCAATCTCATAGAAGCATAAAGAGAATTGTTAGAGACTCAATATGTTCTATACTCAAATCCAATTTCTTTCTCAACTCAACTCAAATCAGAATATAGAATAGTTTGTTTTATGGAACTTGAACAACCACTTCACACAATCACTTGACTAGGCTCAAACAACTCTACTCAACCAATCACCATAAGGAACAACTCTTTCTCACAAACCCTAGTCCAAGCATGTATCAACCAACTCAAAATGTTTCCAACAATGTTCAACAACAAATCTCACATAACAATGATACTCATGTTCTTCTCTAACTCAAGTTCAAGTTCTTTGCACAACCAATGGGCTTCAACAACAATGCTTATAAAACATCCTTCACATAACAATGATACTCATTTTCTTCTCAAACCCTAACTCAGGTTTTTCACACAACTAATGGCTTCAACAACAATGCTTATAAAACAAGGTTTTAACCATAACTCTCAAACCAAAAATCCTTGAAGCATTCAACCAACAACTCTCAAAAGGAAACCACAATCAATCCTTTTCACTCCAATGATATTTTCAGAAATCAACCACCCAATAAAATTAATGGAGAATATTGCCCATACCTTTTTGATGCCAAGAAGTTATCCACAAAATCTGCCACACTCAACACACTTTCTTTTTCCAATCTTAACAAGGGTTAGTGGACTTCAAATAATAATCACAAGATAAAGTATAACTCAATTTACACCTTTTTACTCCAACTCAATAATCACATCCACCAAAGTCCCTCTATAGAAAAACCCTCTAAAAATAATAATCAATAAGTCACTATTCAATTTCCACTTTATTCAAAACCCTTATTTCTCCTAAAATAATGCTCTCAAAAATTCAAATCAATACCATAAGGCTCAAATAATCATCTATGGTTTTCACCAACAAAATAATTATTTAACCTTTTAAACACAACAAAGGTTTTACAAAAATAAAATATTTTCTAACCCTTATCACTCCAAACTTTAGAGCATTCAAACAAATTTTAATTAAAAAATCGCATACCTCCCTCAAGGTGTTTCGACCCCTTGACTTGCCTCACCACGGTCACCTTAGCCATGGCTAAGGTAGCCAAACGAGCTACCCGCTCGTTCATATTGCAAAAGGGACATGACTTCCCTTTATATGCTATAGGCCCACGTGCCTTAAATAAATCGTGCACCCTTGGCGCTTCCACCACAAAGCACAACAAACGAACCTTGCCAAAAATCGAACGCACGACCTCGTGCTACCAAATGCCTTTGCACTGCCCGAGTTGCCAATAGGCCACACTGCCCAAGGTGACTTGGGTTTCACACATCGTCCGATTTATTCATTGCTTCCACCACTAAAACCTTTTTCGCACGAGCTCTATTCGCTTTCCGACAATCACATTAACAACAAGAGCAAGGATGATTTAAATTGAAGAATTTAATGGCATATATATATGCCTTCCCTCCGCTTGGAAACGTCGATGCTTCCTCATGACGTCGGCGGATAAACTTTTACTTTTAATTTTAAAATTTAAATTTAAATTTTAAATAATTTAAAATTTAAACTAAATATTTAAAATTAAATATCTCCATCATCGGGGCACCTTTTTTGATGAAACGAAAAGCCAACTTGGGTTTTAAGAAAAACCCATTTCAAATCTGCCATCCATGGTTTTAAATAAAAACCTTTGCTAAGCTTCCCTTGAAGCTCCTTTTTGGAACCAAATGCCATGCATCCTTTTGATCAAAACCTTTGCTTCTCATGAAGCTCTTTGTGGAGAAAATCATAGTGCTTACTTGCATAGGTCCTTTTGACATCAATGACAACTTTTTAGCTTAGGGACTCAAAATGTCCAACAATCTCCCCCTTTGTCATTGATGGCAACCCATATCCTTTTACTAAAATCTGACCTTCTTTTTTGCTCCCCCTGGGACTTTGCTCCCCTGGCTCAATGCTCTCTCAAATATCAAATCTCTCCCCATATCAAAAATTCTCCTCAATATACACAAATCTCTCCCCCTTTGTCATCAATGGCAAAGGGTCACCTTTGGGGCTCGGGGCTAAGAATGAGCCTCTTAGCTTAGCCCCTCCCCCACCTCCACATGAGGTGGTTAATTCTGGGGTGGGAGTCTCACTCCCAATTTTCCTCGAAGATACTCAAAAGTGTCTTTTGAGAGTGGCTTAGTGAAAATATCTGCTATCTATTCCTTTGTAGTGACATACTCTAATCTGACCTGTTTATCTAACACTTGTTCTCTCAGAAAATGATACTTAATCGAAATGTGCTTCGTCCTGGAATGCATTACTAGATTTTTTGAGATACATATGGCACTGGTATTATCACATAGTATAGGAATAGGCTGATCATGTTTTATCTTGAAGTCTTCTAAAGTCCTCTTCATCCATAACACTTGTGTACAATTGGCTACTGCTGCAATATATTCTACCTCTATTGTGGATAGTGATACTGAAACTTGCTTCTTACTTAACCAGGATACTAGTCTTTCTCCAAGAAAGAAAGCTCCCCCACTTGTGCTTTTTCTATCATCAATACTATCAGCCCAATCTGCATCTGTATATGTTGTGAGTGTGAAACTATCACTTTTAGGATACCAAAGTCCAAAATCCATAGTCCCTTTTAGATACCTAAAAATTCTTTTTACTGCTGCCACATGTGTTTCCTTAGGTGTTGCCTGAAATCTTGCCACTAATCCTACTGACTGTACTATGTCTGGTCTTGTAGTTGTGACATACAATAAGCTACCAATCATGGATCTGTATAGTCTCTGATCTGCCTCTGGAGATTCATCATCCTTACTTAACTTGCACCCTGTGACCATAGGAGTACTTACTAGTTTGCAATCTTCTAATCTGAATTTCTTTAACATCTCCTTGATGTATTTGGCTTGAGAAAGAAACACTCCCTTTTCTGATTGTGAAATCTGAAGACCAAGAAAGAAGGATAATTCACCAAGCATAGACATCTCAAATTCACTCTGCATATTCTTAGCAAACTCTTTGCACATCTTGTCATTATTTCCCCCAAAAATTATGTCATCAACATAAACAACCACTATCAGAAGATCATTTCCTTCATTTTTGATATACAAATTATTGTCTGCTATTCCTTTCTTGAATCCCTGTTCCTATAGATACCTATCCAATCTTGAATACCATGCTCTGGGAGCCTGCTTTAAGCCATATAATGCCTTTTTCAATCTGCATACCTGATCTGGAGTATCTGATAGTATAAATCCCTCTGGTTGTTCAATGTAGACCTCTTCTTCTAGAATCCCATTTAGAAAAGCTGACTTAACATCCATTTGATATACTTTGAAATTCTTGAAACTTGAAAAAGCTAAAAACATCCTTATAGCTTCAAGTCATGCAACTGGAGCAAAGGTTTCATCAAAATCAATTCCTTCTACTTGTGCATAACCTTTGCAAACTAACCTTGCTTTATTTCTGACAACTTGTCCATCTTCATTCAACTTATTTCTGAAGACCCATTTTGTGCCAATCACATTTTTGTCCTTTGGTCTTGGAACAAGTTTCCAAGTCTTGCTCTTCTCAATATGATCTAATTCTTCATTCATTGCTTTAACCCAAAATTCATCTTCACTAGCCTGAGAGAAATCTTTTGGCTCAATCTTAGATAGCAAAGAAAAATTTGCTTGTTGAGATGGTTTTATTATTCTTCTCCTTGTCTGTATTTCATCTGGATTTCCAATGATCTGATATTTTGGGTGATGTTTCTGTACATACCTAGAAGGAGTCTTAGGAAGAAGCCTTTGTGTTTCTTCTTCATCATTATCTGATTCCTCACAAAATTCTTCTTGACAACATCCATCTTCTTGATATATTGCTTGCTAAATTGGCTCTCTGGAATCTATCTTTTCATCAACTGTTACATTCATACTTTCCACCATAGTGCATGTTCTTTTGTTGTAACATCTGTAAGCCTTGCTCTTTGTGGAATAGCCAAGAAAAATTCCTTCATCACATCTTGGATCAAATTTTCCCAAATTTTGATCTTCCCGTCTTATGTAACATTTGCTTCCGAAGATCTTAAAATGTTTTACAGTAGTAGGTCTTCCTTTCCAAAGCTCATAAGGAGTCTTGTGATGATTTACCCTTAATTGAGCCCTAGTAATTATGTACACAACTGTAGATACTGCTTCTTTCCAAAAACCATCTGACACTTTAGATTCATTTAACATAGCTCTAGCCATGTTTTCAATAGTCTTGTTCTTCCTTTCAACTACTCCATTTTGTTGGGGAGTTCTTGCTGTTGAGTACTCTCTCTTGATTCCATGTTGTTCACAAAATTCTACAAACTCATATGAAGTAAACTCTCCTCCTCTATCAGATCTTAGACATTTAATCCTTTTGCCTATTTCATTTTCAACCAATTTCTTGAATGCTTTGAATTTTTTGAAGGCTTCTGACTTCTCTTTTAGGAAAGTTACCCAAACCATTATGGAATAATCATCTACAAACAACATGAAGTAACTCTCACCTCGAATACTTTGTGTTCTGGTAGGACCACACAAATCAGTATGTATTAAACTTAAAGGCTCAGAAGACATATAGCCTTTTGGTTTGTAAGTTGTCCTAGTTTGCTTTCCATGTTGACAAGGTGCACAAATTGTGTTTTGAGGTCTCCTTATTTTGGGTAAATCTCTGACTTCCTGTTTGTTGCTTATGCTGACTATGTTGTCAAAATTCAAATGACCTAATATTCTATGCCATAACCAGATCTCATCTTCTTGTGATAGAAAACACTTTTCTCCTTTGATCTCATTGAGCATATATAAGTTGTTTGGAGTCCTTCTGCATTTGCAATAATTCTTCCTATTTCAGTTTTCATTATCTCACATCTATCTGGATGGAAGGTAACCATATATCCTTGATCACAAAGTTGACTTATACTCAGAATATTGTGCTTTAACCCTTTGACATACAAAACATTCTCTGTTTTTGTTTTTCCATTGTCTAGACTTAGAGTACCTCTCCCAACAATCCTAGTTGATCCATTATCACCAAAACTTACAGATCCTCTATTTGTTTCCTTTAGAACAATGAATTTGTCTTTGTCTCCTATCATGTGACTAGAGAAACCACTATCCAGATACCATTGTTCTTCTTTATTTTGAGCATGCAGGGTTGTTTGAACTAACATAGATCTGGCCCTATCATTCTTTCTTTCATCCTTCCTAGTTGTTGGAATTATTTTTCTAAACTCAGGAAATATCATTTTACACCATCTAGCCTTGTGCCCAAAATTATTGCATTTGTAACATATAACATCATTATCCATGAGAGGTGCAAAGGAATTGAAATCTCTATTGTATCTTGCATGATGAGTACAGTGTGCAACTATATGACCATATTTATTGCAAGAAAAATAATGACCATGAAAGAGATTATGTAACCTGTTTGGAGATCTTGGATATTATGGAGAAGTCATCCTCTTCTTGTAATTAACTCTTATCCAGGGTTCCTCTTTGCTCTCTTCCTTTCTGATGTCCTTTGCTTGCTTTTCTTTGTTTGAAGTTTCTGCCTTTTGGAAGCTTGATTCCTCTTTCACATATTCTGTATTTTGTAGTATCTTGATCCCTTCCAGTTTATTTCTTAGGAGAACAATTTTTGCTTCCAATATTCCACATTCTATTTCCTTGGCTCTCAATAGATCTGTCATATCTTGCTCAATCTTCTTTCCTTCTTCTACCTTAATCTTGAATTATGTAAGGTTCTGTATAAGTTCCACTCTTGCTTCTTCATCTTCCTGAATTTGTTCCTTCAAGTTTGAATTTTTCTCTCTAAGTCTTTCCAGTTTTTTGAGAGCAGCAAAGAATTCTTCTTTTATATCAAACCCACTTTCTTCTTCACTTTCTGAGGTCATGTGTGCTACCGAAGGATCTTCTTTCGAGTTGTTAGACTCTTCACGGAGAGACCGACTCTGATACCAATTGAAGAACATGTGCTTATACTGAGAGGGGGGTGAACAGTATAATATAAAACTTTTCCCCAAATAGTAGCATCAACATTAATAAAGTAGTAAACATCACACAAAGCATCACACACATGAGAGACATCATTTTTAACGTGGTTCACCCAATGTGGGCTACCTCCATAGAAAATATTTCTTCTAAATATTTCTCAAATAATCTCTTGGGAATCCTTCCCAATTACAATGTTTATGGACCTCTGTCCAAAGGAGATGTTGATCCCCTAAATCTCAAGTTCATGGATCTCTTCCATAGGAGAACTCTTTCCCCTTCTACTCTGGCTAGTGATCTTCTAGAAGACTCTGTCTCTCTACTGTACTGACTTGTGGATCTCTCTCCACTTGAAGACTCCTCACTCAGATCTATCTTCAATTGTCCTAGCTATTGGATCTCTATCCACTGAGACTCTGTCCTCTATACTCTATCACCTCCAAAGCTCTATCAATAGGTTCACTCATAACCTTCTCAAATTTGCTCAATAGGCTCACTCAAAACCTGCTCAAATCTGCTCAACAAGCTCACTCAGAACTTGTCCAAATCTACTCAATAAGTCCTCTCTAGGACTTGCTCAAATCTGCATAGCAAGCTTTCACAAAAGCTTACTCAAAATCAGTCCACAAGCCTTCTCAAAGACTTACCTCAAATCAGCTCAACAAAATCTCAACTCAATCTCATAGAAGCATAAAGAGAATTGTTAGAGACTCAATATGTTCTATACTCAAATCCCAATCTCAACTCAAATCAATCTCAACTCAACAATCTCATAGAAGCATAAAGAGAATTGTTAGAGACTCAATATGTTCTATACTCAAATCCAATTTCTTTCTCAACTCAACTCAAATCAGAATATAGAATAGTTTGTTTTATGGAACTTGAACAACCACTTCACACAATCACTTGACTAGGCTCAAACAACTCTACTCAACCAATCACCATAAGGAACAACTCTTTCTCACAAACCCTAGTCCAAGCATGTATCAACCAACTCAAAATGTTTCCAACAATGTTCAACAATAAATCTCACATAACAATGATACTCATGTTCTTCTCTAACTCAAGTTCAAGTTTTTTGCACAACCAATGGGCTTCAAAAATGCTTATAAACATATAACAATGATACTCATTTTCTTCTCAAACCCTAACTCAAGTTTTTCACACAACTAATGGCTTCAACAACAATGCTTATAAAACAAGGTTTTAACCATAACTCTCAAACCAGAAATCCTTGAAGCATTCAACCAACAACTCTCAAAAGGAAACCACAATCAATCCTTTTCACTCCAATGATATTTTCATAAATCAACCACCCAATCAAATTAATGGAGAATATTGCCCATACCTTTTTGATGCCAAGAAGTTGTCCACAAAATCTGCCACACTCAACACACTTTCTTTTTCCAATCTTAACAAGGGTTAGTGGACTTCAAATAATAATCACAAGATAAAGTATAACTCAATTTACACCTTTTTACTCCAACTCAATAATCACATCCACCAAAGTCCCTCTATAGAAAAACCCTCTAAAAATAATAATCAATAAGTCACTATTCAATTTCCACTTTATTCAAAACCCTTATTTCTCCTAAAATAATGCTCTCAAAAATTCAAATCAATACCATAAGGCTCAAATAATCATCTATGGTTTTCACCAACAAAATAATTATTTAACCTTTTAAACACAACAAAGGTTTTACAAAAATAAAATATTTTCTAACCCTTATCACTCCAAAATTTAGAGCATTCAAACAAATTTTAATTAAAAAATCGCATACCTCCCTCAAGGTGTTTCGACCCCTTGACCTGCCTCACCACGGTCACCTTAGTCATGGCTAAGGTAGCCAAACGAGCTACCCGCTCGTTCATAATGCAAAAGGGACACGACTTCCCTTTATATGCTACAGGCCCACGTGCCTCAAATAAATCGTGCGCCCTTGGCGCTTCCACCACAAAGCACAACAAACGAACCTTGCCAAAAATTGAATGCACGACCTCGTGCTACCAAATGCCTTTGCGCTGCCCGAGTTGCCAACAGGCCACACTGCCCAAGGTGACTTGGGTTTCGCACGCCATCCGATTTATTCGTTGCTTCCACCACTAAAACCTTTTTTGCACGAGCTCTATTCACTTTCCAACAATCGCATTAACAACAAGAGCAAGGATGATTTAAATTGAAGAATTTAATGGCATATATATATGCCTTCCCTCCGCTTGGAAACGTCGGCACTTCCTCATGACGTCGATGGATAAACTTTTACTTTTAATTTTAAAATTTAAATTTAAATTTTAAATAATTTAAAATTTAAACTAAATATTTAAAATTAAATATCTCCATCATCGGGGCACCTTTTTTGATGAAACGAAAAGCCAACTTGGGTTTTAAGAAAAACCCATTTCAAATCTGCCATCCATGGTTTTAAATAAAAACCTTTGCTAAGCTTCCCTTGAAGCTCCTTTTTGGAACCAAATGCCATGCATCCTTTTGATCAAAACCTTTGCTTCTCATGAAGCTCTTTGTGGAGAAAATCATAGTGCTTACTTGCATAGGTCCTTTTGACATCAATGACAACTTTTTAGCTTAGGGACTCAAAATGTCCAACAATAATAAATTTGGAATTCATCATGTATTAAGTGTCTTTTCACCAATTCTTTCTCTAAACAATAATAGATAAATTTACCTTATAATTTTAATAAATTTTGTAAATCTATTCTATCATCTCAAAACAACATTTTATTTAAAATGCTTCGAATGGTTTAAATCAAATGTTTAATCTAGCATTTCAATTAATATAAAATTTCAATTACTTTAATAAAATCAAAGTATATGAAATTTAAATGGAACATAAACCTTGATTGTAAATATTCACCCTTTTAAAATCTAAGGCTTAATTAATAAAAATATTTTATTCATCCCAAATATAAAATCAACATTAAAATATTTGGAAAATGAATAAAAGTAATAATGTTCAACCCCAAAATTGTATGGTTTTCAAAAATTATAATTATAATCCATAGGGTTTTAATATAAAACTGATATATGAATTGTGAATCTTATGCTGTGAAAATCAAGTTAATAAATATGTTTTCCTCACTATTTTTTTATTAAATATTTATGGAATAAAATATTTAATAACAAATATAATCCTCCAATATAAGGTTTGGATCGATAAATAAATAAAACTATATTTAAAACATGAAATCCAAACAAATTTTAATAAAAGATATCAACTCTAATTCTCAACTTTATTAAATCAAAGTTGGAACCAGAATACTCATTTATATTTTTTAATTTATTTATTTAAATATTAAAACAATTTAATATTTAAATAATAAATTATTGATAACCTAGTGTAAGGTTTAATTCTTATAAAAATTGAACTAGGCTATGTAAAAATAATTTAATATAAAATAAATAATCAAAAATTTTATGATAAGAAACTAATATTCTATCTCATAAAAATGCTACAGACTAATACCAGTCACAGAGACTTAAACCAAATCATTGCGCACCAGTATTCACACAACAAGACAATGATATGATGCAATCTTCAGTGGAATATTAATTATTGAAAATTATATCAAACATTTTAATTACAATTCAAATACCATATGAATGCTTATTTGAATCCCTACAATATTTTGATATAATAAAATTATTACAATAAAATATGGTTTCTTTGTAATTTCCAACTCTCTGTAGCTTCTTGCTTTCCTTTGCTTTGCTCCTTCAACTTTCTTTCTCTTCCTTCTCTGCAAAAAATGTTCGACCATACTTTCTTCTTCATTTCTCTTTTTATAAATCATAGAATTTATTATTAATTTGGTTCAATCTGTTTCACTCTTTAATGGTTTCACAACGAATTTATAAAACCTTCATATCAATAAACATCCCCACTTCGTGATATACATAAATGATTAAAATCTTGTTACATAATCTTTGGTTGACATTCGTAATGTGGACAACATATTTCTTTAGTAACATGAAATTTCACATTTTATTAACCAAATTAAAACCTATGTTTTAGAAATAAATGATCCAACTATGCACATTCATTTAATTTCAATATCCTTATACTTAGAAACTTATGCATGCTTATCTTCTAAGTTTACATCCAACCTGGCGGTGCTTTTAAAATCATTTGTTATCTGCAATTTATGAGTTGAATAACTTTAACATACTATATATATCTTCCATATGCATAGATAAGCTATAATTCACGCTTTGATGAATGTCCATAACCTCATTATCACTTTATTTTATTAGCTAGCTGGTTGTTCATTTTGAAAACCTATTAGTGTATTTTATTAACTTTATGAAGATATTTCATCAAATAAAAAATACTCTCGGTACCTTACTTTCGCTATTTCATCATCTTATATCGACTAAAATCACGTCACAACCACTTCTTCAACATGTATTTGCCATTGAAACTATACCTACACATCTTGAAAATCTTGATGTTCTTACCATGTCTACCTTCCTGGGAACAATTTAATAAAGCCACACTTTCTCCTGTGACCGATATCACTGCACTATATTTAAGACTCGCACGAAGTTTACCAACAATGATAGGATCTTCCAATGATTACGAACTCACTATAACCTAGCAGCATCTTCTAGCATCTGCATTTGCATCCTGACAACGTCTTTCGATGTCTATGGTTTCAATGCAATCTAGTAACAATGCCTTTTTCAGTGCTCATCCTAGTGATACCATCCTTCGGTATCCTAGAAAAAATGATCCATAAATGACGACAATGCATTCTCCAGCATGCAACTACAGCATCCTTCAGTAAGCCACATAGGCATTCTCTGAAAGGTGGCAACAATTTTCTTTTGCAAGCGGTGATAGTACTCTCTAGTAAGCCATGATAATTTTCTCATGCGTAGTCTTTCAATGGTTTATTTTAAATAATTCGAACATATGGACATATGCATGTTATCATCATTATCCACTTTCTGAAACTCCTCACAAATCAGGTGATGTTATACATTCCACTCTCGAACATGCATGTCAACATGCCCTAACACACTAATCCTTTTGATCCCGCGATCATGTGTCCTCTTCAATACCTTTTAAACAAACAATACCGACAATGATCGTTTCAACTTCCACCTCAATGCTACCTTGGAGACCGACTTCGGCGAATCCATCATATACAAGACTTGCGACATCATAACACAAAAAAAAAATTATACTATAAAATAACAAAATAAAATATAATATAATAATCCAACTATGCATACAACATAACATACTAGCTTTATTAACTATTGTCATAAATATTAAAATAACCTTTAGGAAACATTAAACACATAAAACCTCATCATTAAAGAATAAACACCAAAATAACACAAATAAAAAGGAAACACCACGATAACAATAACCTACACAATCATGACAATAACAAAATAAACTAAAAAAATAAATAACAAAGTAAACTTACCAAAACACACTATATAATTACACAATAAACATATATAAAAGTTATGCATATCTTCGATTATGAAAATGTGCTCATTTTGTAAACATGATGTAAAGGATGTATGCTTTCTTAAATCTATTGACGTATTAATGGGATTTTATTATGTCATTTACGTTCTATAATGTTATGGGATAACTATTTATGAATGGTGTATCTTTAAACATATAGCATTGATTATATTCATGATTGGTTATTTCATGTAGATTCCAAGAACTCTTATGTGACGGAAGTTAATTCTTAATGGGATAACTAGATTTATGTTGATCTATACATTACACAAATATTCTTGTATGGAATAACCTAAAACAATATGATCACAAATTATGGATAATTTGAGTAGGAACTCGAAGTGTGTGAAACCCACGAAAAGGCAAACAAGACTTGAGTTTTGGACCAAATGCAACCTTACATTTTGAGCTGAAAAAAAAAAATTCATGAACCTGAGGCATATTGACTAAATAATAGCATTTTTTAATCACTTAATTGTATCATGTGTTAAACATAAGGGATGCCTAAAATAAGGGTGGTCAAATTAGCATTGATATGTTTCAAGCAGTATAGTCATGCTTAAGGGGACATTCCAAGGATTATGTAAGTAATTTTTTTGTCTTAGTGACCCCATAGAGAAGATGTGGGTTGGATCTAAGATTCATGATTAACCATTGCTAATAATTTATCATGTAATATTGGTTTTCATATTCAAGGCATTCACCTATATATTGATCTTGGTGGACAATATGTTTATTGCTGATTTTCTCTTCACAATGGAGGAAACCTAACACTTTGGCCAGCGTTCTCATATCCGAGTGGTATGAGGGTTTCGTAGAAGCTGATCACTATTACTAAAGAGTGACTCTGATCAAGTCTTAAAATATCTTTATGCATTTGCCTTGACAACTTACAATAAAATTGGAATGGTTATTTCTTAGATCATGATTATGTTCCCTGCTTCATGAAAGATGAATATTTATACCAAAAAAAAAAATCTATGGTTGAGTCATAATAAAAATTAGCATTGTTACATTGATAAAATTTGTAATGTAGCCTTAGTATGATATGTTGTGGCCTTAGTGTGGAATTTTTTTTTTTATATGTTAAATTCTGTAAAATAGGTATCACGGTTTTTTAATATGTTAAGCTCATGTATAGAAGTGTTGTTAATGTATTAAACCAGTAAAAAATTGTGTTGTGGATTTTGATTTGTTGAATCTATGTATGGGGGTGTGTTGCTAACCAAAAAAGCATTGTGTTGTAACTTTTAAATTGTTGAACCTATGTGTGGAAGTGTTGATGACTAGTACAACATTGTGTTATGGTTTTTAATCTATTAAGCCCATGTATAGGAGTTTTATTAATGTATTAAACCAGTAAAACGTTGTGTTTTGGATTTTAAACCTATGTATGGAGGTGTTGTAAACTAGCAAAGCATAGTGATGTGACTTTTGTTGTTGATGAATGTTTAATCTCTATGACTTGTTGGGCAATGACATTATCCAATTGAATATGTTTTATCTAAAGTTTTGTATAAAACCATCATCGAATGAAATGTATTTCCCTAATACTCATCGAAATTTACACCTTGTGAACTATTAAGTATATATATGGCTATAATATTAACATCAAATCATGTGTAACAATTTATTTTCTTATTTTCATGTCATATGTGAAGATCAACCTGTTGGTAGTTTTACACCATGCCACATTGAAGTTTTGATAAAATTTTTTAGAAGAATTTATGATTGTAAAAGTGGCATATATATTAATTTATGATGCAGTATTTTTGGCTTGTATGATGGGATACAATGTTTCATGTTAATTTGCTTTCTTGTTTTTATAAATTTTCTTCTTAATGAGTGTTGCAAGTCAAATTGTTCACAAAGAATCCATAGAGGTCACCCAATGGTGGAAATGAAATCACTGCATTGAATTTCAAATTTTATAGGGGATTATGGTGGTCCTTTCACCTGAACGAAGAGAAAAAAATCCAGTGCCCTCCCTCGAAGCAAAATGTTTCTTTAAAAAATTGTGATATTGAGTAAGAAGAAAGGAAAAATCACGTTCACCTTTAACTTAGGGCAACTGACCTATTCACCTCATTCTAGGGTGAACGTGATGATTTTTAAAGAAAGAAGTCAAATAAAATAAGTTAAAGTTTAGGAAAAATGCTTTTACCCCAAATATGAGGAGAAAGTCTCTTTCGCCTCATGAAGGGGCAAAATGACATTGAAGTGGGCGTACCCAAAGTTGAAGGAAGCACACCCAAAGTTGAAGTGAACACACCCAAAGTAATGGTGAAAGTATCATTCACCCCACTTTGAGATGAATTTAAAGTGGAAGTAGAGGGGCGAACGTCTCATTAGCCCCTCCTTGGGGTGAAAGCACATAAATGAAGAGTTCGGGTGAAGCTAAAGGACTGTGACCAACACTAAATCAATGTTGAAAATTCAAGTATGCTTTCACCCCATGTGAGGGTTGAAAGTCCCATTCACCCCTCCTTGCGGCAAAGATGCATGAAGATGACCTCACCCATTAATTATAGTTTTGTTTTTGCTTCAAGTAAATATTTAAACAGGGATAGCATCGAGGAATCAAAGCTACATTTTCTCAAGGAGAAGGACGACAATATATTTCACCTCCCTTTGGGGTGAACACATGTTTTAGGATGTAAGGTGTCCTATGTGAAGCGCTTCCACCAGGGAGGAAATGCGAAGTTCTCAACCATGTTTTTTAGTGGTGAAGCATCGAATGTAAAATCAGAAGGGTAGAGGGAACTTTTTGCTCAGATTTTCTCCAAGAAGGTGAATACAATATTGAAGTCAAGAGGAAGATGCCCATGGATTGCAATGGTGTAAGTATTAAAAGAGGAAGCTTGTATAAGGAAGAAATAATAAGTATTTAAAGGCAGTGCTTTCGCTCATGGCTCTATTTTGAGTGAATTTGGGTTCAAGCATCGATGCAATTTTTTCAAAGGCACCCAAGATAGGTGAATGAAAGGCATTTAATGATTGGGGCAAAAAGTAGCCAAAGTTGTGAGTTTCAAGGTAAAGGAGCTACGATTTTTAAATCACCAGATGATTTTTATGAGTTCCAAAACATTCCAAATGAAAGTGAATTTCCAAGGAATAAAGAAGGCTCCAAGTCAACGACCAGGTTTGCAGTTTTCCGTGCACCGACACCAGGATATGACTGATTTCCTAGGGATTTTCCCCTTAAAAACTGGATCGTTGCCTCAAGAGAAATATTTTCAAGGACTTCAAGGAGGAATTGTCTCACCAAGGTCCCTGATCTGTGAACATTTTGTCTTCATGTGTATTTAATGAAAGAGGCAAAATCCTCTATAAATACTAATCAATTTTCATTGTAAAAGGGAGGATAGACATTCTACAAAAAAACTATTCAAGTTCTCTGCATCAATAGAAGAGACTTGGCTTCTAATTTTACAAGCAATTTTATGTGTGATTTCTTTCTATTTTAAGCATTTCTATTTCATATTCATGTCTATTATCTATTGCTAAATTCAAATTTTGCATCTGGATTTGAATACTATTGGTGAGGGAGTGAGTACTGGAATGCGATCCTAGAGGTTGTCTTCATAGAACTGTAAGTAAATTCTTTGCCTTATCTTCATCTTATGCTGCTACCATGCTTGGTTGGAATTCCTATTGCTAGTCTATCCCCAATCCTACACCTTCGGCCTATGGCCATATTTCCCATTTCTTTATGTTATTTCCAATTTCTTTCCTGCAACTCTAGTCTTAAACCAGTGTAGGATTTAGTAAGGGAGCCAGCCCTCTCTGGATATTGGCATGGAGGACATTCCTTTCCTCTGACCTTTCAATGTTGGCCATGTCTAGGGCACACAAATGCATGTTTGTATAATTAGGCAGATATTTGACCAATAGTTTTTGGCACGCCCGGTGGGACCTCGAAAGTTCCACTTTCAATAGTATTGAGGTTTGATGTTCACCTTCATGTTGTATAGTTAGAACATCTGGCGACTCGATTATACCCAGAAGCCTCCAAACATGAAGGCAGCAAAAGTTGTGCTTCATGATTACGAGATCGAAGGCCAAAAATCTTGAAGATCCCATTGAGTTTTATGAACTTGATACCAAAATATTAGGTGAACACCCCAGGTTAGTTCCTTCACCTTACACGTCATCCACAACATCCTCACAGATAGCTGGTGTATTCTCCATTCCATCAAGTCCAGCTAGTACTACTACCAACATCCCACCTCCACAACCTCATACACCAGTTCAAATGGCTCAGAACCCACCACCACAGTAGCCACAACCACCAAGGCAGTTCCTAGCATGGAATAGCTCAGGAGCCTTGAATTTACAAGCACAAAATCTAGTTCCCCAAGTAGCTTTGAAGGCTTTTCCTACCTATGATGGTACTGGTAAGACCACTTATGAGCATATTCAGGATGTGGCTTCTTTGGCGACAATCCATGACATTACAGATGAAGATATTATGGTAAGGTTATTGGTGTTATCACTTAGAGGAAATTTATTGTACTGGTATCGATCTTTGCCTCCCACCACTATCGCCACATGGGATCAGTTGGTAGAATTGCTAATCAAGAATTTTCATGAGCAAGTCGATCCATTCTCCTTGTTGCATCAATTTACAATGATTCAAAGGCATCCATAGGAGGAGATAGTGGACTTCAACGTCAGGTTCACCCGAAGTTGGCAAAGGGTTCCTGATGGTCTTCAGCCCATGCATGAACAAGCTGCATTTTACTATCTTAGAGCATTTAACTCTAACATTGGCATGGCTTTTCGACAGGCCAATGTGAATACATTCCCAGATCTATACACGTAGGCATAGAAGGCCGAATCAGACTTGATCACCATAGGCAAGCTTCCCCCAAAAGTGACCATGCCCATCCTTCCTGATCTTCCACAATATTTATATTCAAGTGCATTCTCACAGCCTATGCCTTCTATGTACCCGGTTCCCTCATGGAGCTCGGGTTCACCTCAAATCGCTCTAGTTCTAGTTCCACAACTCCCTACTCCAACTATTTTGCAATTACCCTCACCAATTGCACCATAGCTACCAGTGACTATTTCTTTCCCAGTACTACCAGCACTGCTTGTTCCACTACCATTTCCTACTCCACCGATACCTCTACCTTTACCGACACCTCCTGCACCCTCAAATCTTGATCCTTACATGAAGTTGTTACAAGAAGTGCAATCTATTAATTCAGCTGTAAGGACAATGTCGAACAAAATCACCGGGTTAAGGAAGAAACAAGCTGAAGCTGACTTTCGATCAAGGAGGTTTCAAACACCACCAATTACCAAGGAACAACCAATGACCAGCAAGGGCCCTGAGAGGAGCACAACTATGTTAGAAAATGAAGAAACTAGTACATCAGAGAGAGTGTATTGGTGCTCAACTTGCAATGATCCTCATGGAGAAGACACATGCATGGTTCATCTGAACTATGTACAGACACTAGCAAAAATTTCTACCGATGGACAAGTTAATATGATAATGGAAGTGGATCATAACTTTATGGTCCCATCATTGGAGCAAGTTTCAGTTCTCACAAGAGCTGGAAAGAAGTTGATGACTATTGATCCAATGGAGTTGGAGCCTCTGAAGGTTCTTGCTGAGCCGAAGGTACAAAATGAAAAAGTGCAACCACCAGCGAAAATATCTGGTGCGATAGCAAAGCAATAGGATTTTGTCTTGTTGAAGGATCTACTACCCAAACAAGCTCAAGAGAAGTTGTAGATAAAGGCGTCAGCTTCACAACCTATAGCTACTCAAGCGCAAAATGAGGTGAAAGAACAAGCTAAGGAGCACCTTAGGTACCCATCATTGACTAAGCGACAAAGGGTGGAAGCTACTCAATAGTACCGAAACAAGTATGAGCAAGTGGTAGAAGAAAAGGCTCCTGGTGTATCTGATTATAACATCATGGAGGAGATGAAGAAGATTCCCATGAAAAGTAAGTTTATACGATGCATTGCAGTTACCAGGGCAAGTTGACCTACTATAGGAGTCTCTCAAGACTACAAAAGACCAAAAGAAAAGTCATTCCTAGACTGTGCTAGCATAGACCTTGCCTACCTCAACCATCGGTAAGAATAGACCACCTCCATTCTATCTGTCTCTCAGGATGGAAGGGTGGGTAGTGCATAATTGTATGATTGACTCTAGTGTCATAACTACTATCATGCCAAAGGCAGTATGCAAAGTCATGGGAATGGAATACACAAGAAGTAGTCTAGGAGTATTGCAGTTGGATGGGACCCCAGTCAAGATAGTGGGAGTAATCAAAGATATTCCTATTATTCTACATAGTATACCGTAGATCACTATTATTCAAGAAGTAGTGGTGGTTGACTTGGAACCATACTTCAGCATGTGTCTTTCGAGGGAATTCATAGTAAATTTAGGAGGATACCTTTCCTTGGATTATTCACATCTGGAGATACCATACAAGGGAAGAAGAATCCACATTTATAATGAAAAGCCATCCACTTTCCATATAGAAAAATTGGAAGAGGAAGAAAAATCTACTGGTGCAGTCAACATGACTGAAGAATTACAAGAAGTAGACTTGATGGAAGAAGCGCTTGGTGAGCTCCACCTTGAAGATGAATTCTCACTCATGGATTTCAATGTGATGGTCAAAACTAACATCGGTTGTTACACTATAACCAAACCTGAGCTGATTGAAGAAAAAGTCCTTGATTCCCTCGGACCCTATTGCAGATCAGTTATGGAAGTTGTATTTTGATGGTGCAAGGTGCAAGAATGGTGTAGGGGCTGGTATTATTCTTGTTTCTCCTATTGGGTTGCAGAAGACCTATTCATATAGATTAACTTGGAGTTGCATGAATAATGTCATCGAATATGAAGCATTGTGTCTTGGTTTGAAAAAAGCTGAAAAGTTGGGCATAAAACAACTACAAATCTTTAGAGATTCTAAGCTCATTATCAACCAGACTACAAACAAGTGTGTGTCAAAGCAGCACTACTTGAAGGCCTATCGCAACAAGGTATGGGATTTGTTTGAGTCCTTTATAACCTTGAACATTCAGGTGATTTCATGAGAGCAGAACAAACATGCAAATATTTTAGCTTCTCTTGGTGCTAATTACTCTCCCATGGAGCAAGTAGTCAAGAAACCCAAGACTTTCAGGGTAATTTATAGACCCTCAATCCTGATAAGAATCTCTATTGGCAAGTGTTCGACAATGATGAGAAAATAGTCAATTTTTTGATTAAGGAAGCTGCAAGTGCAGATGATAGAGTACTTGTCGAAGAGGAAATGGAAGGAATGATTCAATTGAAGAATAATCACATTCCCAAGGGACTAATTTCACTGGAAAGTCTGTTCAACCAAAATGATAGGGCTGAGAAGCATAAAATCAAGGTAGATGCGAAGGAATATAAGGAGTTGCAACTGGAGCTTGAGAAGATCATCAAAATCAGAATCGATTGTACTTCAGTAGAATTAGAAGATATCAAGAGCCTATGTTACGAATTCCTTGATATCGTTGCATGGAGCTATCATGATTTGAAGGGATATGACAAGAATGTAATCCAACATACCATTGAACTGCAGGAGGGAGTAAAACCTTTTCGACAGAAATAGTGGCCTGTCAATCCCAAAATTGAGGTGCTCATGAAGGTAGAACTGTTAAAGATGTTAGAAGCAAAAATAATATATCCAATTAAGCACTCAACATGGGTGGCGAACCTGGTGCTAGTTTGGAAGAAGAATGGAGATATCCATCTATGTATAGATTTTTAAAATCTAAACCAGGCATCATTAAAATATCACTACCCCCTATTGTAGATTGATCAAATCCTCCATGTAGTTTCCGGAGCACAGAGATTTTCATTGCTAGATGGTTTCTCCGGTTATAACCAGATCTGGGTAAAGGATGAGGACCAACACAAGATGATATTCACTACTAAGTGGGGCACGTTCACCTATCAAAGAATGTCGTTCGGTCTTTCAAATGTTGGCACTACCTTTCAGAGAGCCATGGATGTCACTTTCGGTGAGTTGTTAAATAAAATTATTGTGATCTACCTTGATGACATGACTATGTTTTTGCATCGTAGAGAAGAGCACATTTCTCATTTGAGGTAGGTGTTCAAAAAATATCGAGATTTTGGGATTTCCATTAACCCAAAAAAGTCCATATTCATTGTCAAAGAAGGAAAATTGTTAGGTCATGTGATCTCACAAGAAGGATTGGTGATTGATCCCACAAGGGTTGAGGCACTCTTGAAACTACCACTTTCTAGTTAACAAGAAAGACCTGTAGTCATTCTTCGACCAGATAAATTTCATTCGAAATTTCATTGCCGATTTTTCTTAGGTAGTGAAACCCATGACCGAGCTCCTGAAAAAGAATGCAGATTTCAAATGGATCGAGGAGAGAAGATAGGCTTTTCAGGAAATCAAGGAAAGAATCACTCAAGCGCTAATATTAATTAACCCATATTATTCAAAAGACTTCATTCTCTATGCAGTAGGTGAACAAGAGAGTTACGTCATCATTCTCACACAGAAGCAAGAAGATGGAGATGAAAAGTCGATTGCTTTTTGAGCCAAGTTATTGCACCACACCAGGAGAAGTATAATTTCATTGAAAAATAGGTGTACACAGTTATGAAATCCCTGAAGAAATTTTGGCACTTCGTCTCACAGAGCAAAATAGTCATCTATGTTATACACCCAGATGTCAGAAACTTCATTCTTCAAGGGGAATTAGGTGACAAAAGAGCAGGTTGGGTCTCAAAGATTCAAGAGTATGATGTGGAGATCCGACCGACTAAGCTAATCCATGGATGAGCTCTCTACCAAGAATTGGCCAAAAGTGCAGCGTCTAAATCATTGGCTACAGTACAATTAGAGGATATCTATGAAAACATTTGTGCAAATCATGCTACAGGTGATCGTGATTGGACAGAGGACCTTGTCAAATTCTTTACCTCTAGGAAATGTCCATCACATCTTGATGCTTCATAGCATCGGAGGTTCAGGCTGCAAGCACTCAAGTATGTCCTATTTCCAAGTGGGCTATTTCACAAGAATGTAGATGGAGTGCTCCTCAGGTGTGTAAAGGATTCAAAAAAGGAAAAAATATTGGAGGAATTCCATTTTGGCCTATCTGGTGGACATTATGCAGGAAGGCCTATGGCCTTGAAGATTATTAGAGTTGGTTACTTCTGGCCTACTCTTTTCGTAGATGCACACAAGGTGAACCAAAATTATGATAACTATCAACGGTATGTTGGCAAGACTAGGAAAGGATCATTGCCCCTGCACCTAATTCAAGTGGAAGCACCATTTCAGCAATGGGGCCTAGACTTCATTGGAGTCATAGACCCTCACTCATCAATTGAGCATAAATACATCCTAACTACAATAGATTATTTCACTAGGTGGGCAGAGGCTATCCCTACTAAAAAATTAGATCAAGCTACGATCATCTCTTTCCTTGAGGGATTGATCACCCGTTTCAGTGTTCTAGATGCTATTGTAATGGATAATGGGACTCCATTTATTGGGGTGAAGATCACTAAATTTGCAAGTAGATATGGGATCTATCTCAAGACATCTTCTAACTATTATCCGTAAGGAAACGGGTTGGCCAAATCCACAAATAAGAATTTATTATGGATCTTGAAGAGAACGCTAGGAAACAACAAGAGAAGTTGGCACCTACTATTGAACCAGGCTCTATGGGTAGATAGGATATCAGTAAAAAATCTATTAAAGCTTCTCCTTATTCTTTGGTGTATGGGAAAGAAGCAGTCCTGCCCACTCACATTGAGCTCCCTGTCCTTCAGACCTTGCAGTTGTTCAAAGATGAAGATGATGAGTATGATCCAATGAGTGCAAGGTTGGCTCAATTATTGCAATTGGAGGAAGAAAGAGAAAAGGTATATCAAGATTTCACCGAACACACTAAAGTGATGCATAAATGGTTTGGAAAAAAGATAACAGAGTGCAAGTTTCAGGTGGGAGATTTAGTCCTCAAATGGAATGAGAACAAAGCCAAGTCGGGGAAGCACCACAAGTTTGATGCGATCTGGGAAGGTCCGTTTCAGGTCTCTATAGTGAATTCAGAAAATGCATATCATCTTCGGGATATGGATGGTTGGGATCTTCCAATTCTAGTAAATGGTCTTCATCTGAAGGCCTATGTTCAATGATGAACTCAAGAGGTACCAATTTGTAAATATGTACATATTTCTATTTGCAAGTAATTTTTATTTGATATTGCTTAATAATAATGTAAAAAAATGTATATATGCTCCATATCTCTTACAGAATCAATTTCACCCCGAAAATGGTTCAATGAAGACACATTATGATTTTGGGTAGAATTAATTGTTATACTAAAAATAGGAAATTGTGAGAAGCCCAAAATGCTCTAAAAGTTTTAACAGGTTGCTTCACTCTAAATTTGTATGTTTAAATGTTTTAAGGAAGCTAGACGTCAATGTTGAGAAGCACAAGTAAATCAGAGAATCAAATATGGAGTCCAACTTCAGAAATATGGAAAACAACTAATTGAAAGTGTTTTCACCTCAGATAAATGGTGAAAGCCTTGTTCACCTTCCACTGGGGTGAACACATCCTAGAACTAAAGAATTTTGAAGCTCACGATTAATAATTGAAGGGTTGTTCATTGTAGTCAAATGGTGAAAACAAAATTCATAAATTATAACAAATTATTTCGACGGATAAAAGCGACGAAAGCCCCATTCACCTACAAGGGGAGGCGAATGTATATTGCAAGAAAAAAAATGAATAAGCAAATTCAAAAGGGGTTTCACCCAAATGAGGGGAAACTGTTACCCCATTGGGGTGAAGACATTTAAAATATTTACAAAGGAGTAAAAGTGTTTCAAAAGAGGGGTGAAACTCCCATTTGCCCCTTGTTGGGGCGATAATATAGATGAGGTTTATAACTCGTGACCAAAGGTGCTTTCACCTTGTGTATGGAATGAAAAGTGTTTTTAATATGTGAAAGGTGCACATGTTGGCTCTTTCGGGCGATTGCATTAAAATGTGAGGCAAAAATAAAATAAAAAGAAAAAATAAAAAGAGAAAAAGCCCTAAAAACAATTGAGTTTTTTTTTAAGGAATAAGAAAATCTATGCTTTTTCTAAATTTGGGCAAAAAAGAAAAGCATAAGTTGTTTTAAAAGAAGGACATTCACCATGAAATCACATCAAGCAGGTAAAGAGCATTTTTGGAGCGAAAGAAAAGAAGAATAAGTGCGCCTCCATAGTATTTTTGCTCCCATTGCTTTTTGGAGCACTACGATTTTGTAAGGGTGCTCTTTGAAGCATTTTCACTCTCCAGCACATGGTAAATCTTGGGAAGTGTGCATGCAAGCTAAGATGTATTTTCAAGGTATTTAATTTAAAATGTGCACCCAAATTTGTGTTGGAAGGCGATTTGGTGTTCCCGAGAAGTGAAATCTCACACTAGAAAAAATAGAAGTGCTCATTGGTCCCCAGGTGATGGGTTTATTTTTCCAAGATAGTTTCAATGGCTGGGGCACACTTTTCAAAGGTGCAATACAACAAGAAGGGCACGCTTTCCTAAAGTGATTTCACAATGAATTTCATTCAGTTACCATTTAATTTTGGGATCAGTGTCGATTGCAGGAAACAAGGTGCACGTCCTCCCGAATTCACCAAGGAAATTTATTGCATTTACTCCGGTGGGTGGCGCACATTCTATAAATAGAGCATAGGTAAATTCGCTCGAAAGTTAAAGTTCTTTAAAAAAATTTGTCAGTGTGTTTTCAAGCTTTGGTTGCAGAAATTGTAGAGTGTTTTCAGAGTTGTCAGGGTTTATACAATGGGAAAGAAGAGCAAAGAGGTGAAAGAGGCTACAGAGCCCAAGAAGTCTAGAAAGAAAGCAGAAGGTGGGTCAAAATCCAAGAAGGCCTGAAGAAATGAGAATGTGGATTTGGACCCATACTCTAACACTATGGCAGAGGTCGGAGACTATGTGATTACCAACAAGGGCATGGAGAAACTATGGCAAGATGTGGAGTTCATGGTAAATCAAGGATTAATAGTAGAGAGCCCTTTAACTATGTCATTCCATGCATAGTTATTTTGGTATTTGTGTACACTCGTACACCCTTGTCCAGATTTGGTGAAGATAATTGCTCGATTTTATAATCCGGTTACCAAGATAGTGCGGAAGGCAAATAGAGAAGCACTTTTTTCTATTTCTACTGATGAAGTACGGGAAGCATTTGCTTGTAGGTTGAAACCTCCTTCATATGTGATCAGTAAGAAGCTACATACCAATGAGCAGGAGGACAGATATGTGTCCACCGTGATGATGCATCGGTTCATGGAGATGTAGTTGATTAAAGAGCCACAACTAGGGCAACTACCAAACTTGCCAAAGCTACTTACAGAGTTCAAAAGCCTAGATATTTACTCAATGTTAGCGTGGGTTGCTAGTCTACCAATATATTCCATAGTTCATAAGTGGCAAGTAGCCCTAGCACAGTGCATATGCTAGGTGGAGTTTTACGCTCCTACAACCATGAGGCAGGGCACCAATCCGATTTACTTTGATTGGGCTGATTTTATATCTCAAAAACTACATTTTTAGCTGGAGAGGTTGCATACTGGAGAAGAGACATCATTCAAGCACACCTCCTTTTTGGTCTAGTATTTCTTTTTCCATCTACACCAGTATTTTATTTTTCATTCATCATAGTAATGCAAATGGATGAGAAAGATGAGCTTTTGCTAGTATATATGTGGACTTCCGCTCTGTCGAGCAGGGAGTCATTTTATAGTTTTAACCATTTGTTTCTAGGGCCCGCAATAGAGCTGCTTTGTGGTGCAAGTGAAAGAGTGCCATGGGAGATGAGAGAAGTAGTGGCTATAGCCAAAAAGGGTGACATATTTTTGTTGACTCAAGGCATGGTCGTAAGAATCTATGGCTTCATGGGTAAGCCATTCCTGCTCCCATACTTTACCACTGAAAATGTTTTTGCCATGGAGGTGGTGCACCAAATAGACTATGCTAATGATGTGTATGGAGCAAGGCACGACAAGAGGATGACTTGCAATATGCCTTTCAAGTTTGACAGTATAGAAGTGAACCAGGTCGGGTAGAATAGGCTACTCACGGTGGCACTTCAAGACCTGGGGTTGATAGAATTGCCGCAATGGTGGAGATATGACCCATTGGGTAAATTTTTAGAAATAATCAAGGCCAAGACCTTCCATTGTTGTCCACGGCCTAACATTCAGGAGAGGTGCAATAATTTTGATGGGCACGACTTAGAGTGGCACATTGAAAATATGATGTCGCTCCCACCTTGGCATGACTTCTATGAATATGAGGCTGAGTACAATATGGAGGTATACAAAAATTAGATTCCTCCACCTAAACTGTTTAGTTAGGTAAAAGAAAGTCAGCCCCTATGGATCGAGGAAAAAATTATGAACTAGTGGATAATGCGGGTCCATAGAGGAAAAATTACATCTCCTTATGGGTTGAAGATGGATGAGGCATTTTTGGAAGCCTATGATGAATATGTCAATGCCTATCAACCCATCACTTTCACCAAGATTTTACCCCAAAGTTTTCAACATTTCGATAGTAACAAGAGCATAGCCAAGGAAGAGCGCTCGAAAGTTGAGGAAGAGACACCTGAGGAGGAAGAACAATAGTATGTGTTTCAACGGAGGTCATAACGGGTGAAGCGCAAAGTTGATGAGGCACCTTTGTTGGAGAAGCAGACTATACGAGAGGCACCCCCATTCCTGAAAGCTATAAAGAATCCAAGGACTAGTGCTACTTCCTCATCTACTACTATAGTTTTGGATGTTGTAGTTTCCACAATTGCAGTTGTTTTAGTGACTACTAATTCCCCTCTACTGGTGATAGATGCTCCAATGAGCATCACCCAAATATTTCCATTGATTCATGAATAGTTAGAGGACCAGTAGGTGGAGGACCCATAGGTGGAGGTCATTAACCTTGAGGAGGAAGCGAAGGAGCAATAGGAAGAAATTATTTTGTAATCACTTCCATCATCGAAACACACGGTGCTCGCACCTAAAGGTATGTCTCCCTTTCCTTCTTCTTCTTCTTTGGAGCATGTAGTGGTTGTTAGTTTATTTCCCTCAATTTCTACATCAATCTCTCCCCCCTTTGGTATGCCCTCCATGTCCATTTTTCTCCCCTCTTCTTCCCCTTTGCAAGTCACTACTACTCCTTCTTCTATTCCCCTTTCTTCGACCTCCCTTTCTTTCAATTTATTTACATCAGGGCCAAACCCATTTTTACGCCCTTCCCCTTCCATTATTGCTACCACTTTCATCGAGGTTGTAAGTATGCAAGCTCCTCCTAGAGTGAGCGTAACTATAGCTAAACCTGGTTCCTCCACCCACTCCATTGTTTTGGTCCCTCCCCTCCTAGCCATCTCCTTCGCTTCCTTTGAGCCCGATCGCTCACAAATTTTGATACCTTTCACACCATTTTTGGAGTTGCAAGTACTGCCCAAAGTTGAGGTGATGCCAAAGTAACCTGATGTAGAGAAAATCAATCGAGTACACCTCAGTTCATCATAATGGTTGAAAATCCATAGATAAAAAGAAGCACTGGCTCCAGCTCGACCGCTCAAGAAGGTCGCTTTTGATCTAGTTGCCATGGAGGCTCACACAACTAGGATCACTCCCCTGGTCCAGAAGCCACAAGGTGAAATGATGTCAAGCGATTATGCTTATGAGACTATGATAGAGGACCTGATGAAGATTGATCCAACTAAAAAAATGGGGAATATGTAGGTTGATATGAGCTCAGTCTATTTGCACGATGAGTATTATAAGCAGATATTTTATGATACCAAAATAAATATCATTGAACTTGAAGATGCTTTGGCAGCAAGTAGAGCACAACAGGAGAAGACAACCATAGAGAATGAATACTTGCATCAACAAGTTGGAGTGCATCAAAAAGAAATGGATGTAGTGAGGTTGGAGATGCAAGCACTCAGGACGCAACTGGAGGCCATACAAAATCAACTAGCTAAAAATGCCACACAGGCTGCAGGCTTCTCCCTAAAAATAATCAAAGAGGATCGCAAAAGTAGTAAAATTAGTTCAAGTTTTGCATTATCTTTGGGTAACTCGAATACATATTTTGATGGGTCAGCAATTGATTGACACCATAGAGGAGATGCTAGAACCCCACATGGAAATGGCTATAAAAATCCAAGCTCTGGCTCAGTCTAGCATGCACATTCACCCCTTGAGTGAAATGGATCACGCTTGGTCTACCGCCAAGGTCACGCTACGAAGCTACTTTCAGAGAATGGACCTGGTGAGAGAAGGTAGGAAGATCCTTAATGACATAGAGTGGGAGCATACTATTTCCATGATTCATTTTGATGCTCTCGTCGATATGGGTTTTCTAGTTTTTACTGATGAATGGGGTGAACCTCTACCAAAAGAATAATTGGAAGCAGCTTGGAAGAATTTTGTGGAGGACACCTCGAATATTGATACATGGGAGGAGCCCATCATAGAGGAACAAGTGTTGCCGCTTATGAAGAATTTTACACATGGAGTTGTCATTGTTTGAGCTAGTCGAGTGAAAAGCGCCTTAGTCTGGAGGATGTCCAAAACCTATGGTATGTGTATGAGTCGTTGAGTGTTCCTTGCTTATTTACTACACATGCTTGGGAGGAGGTAGTTGTAGTCTATGAGGTTACCTATGAAAGCTTGAAAGAGTAGGAGGAGCAAGATACGATGGAGCGATCAGTAACTGAGCAAGTAGCGGCAAAGTAGGACCAAGCCAAAGTTCTATAGATAGATGTAGAGGCATAGGTTGCTGAGAAGGTAGTAGAAGAGTAGGCATAGAAAAAATACTTCCACATCAAGAGCGCTAGCTAAAGCCATCGAAAAAAGACTCAATAGAAGCCCAATGGATAAAGGCATGGGATCACTTGCATCCATGCGAGCTGGATACCCCATGAGTCACCAAAAATATTGGCAGTTTTACAATATGCCACATTAAAATTTTGATAAAATTTTGTATAAGAATTTATTATTGTAAAAGCGATATATATATTAATTTATGTCATATTTTCATCTTGTATGATGGATACAGTGTTTTGTGTTAATTTGCTTTCTCATTTTTATAAATTTTATGCTTAATGAGTGTTGCAAGTTAAATTGTTCACAAAGAATCCGTAGAGGTCACCTGATGGTAGTAATGAAAGCACTATATTGAAGTTCAAAATTTATAGGGGATTATGGCAACCCTTTCACCTGAACGAAGAGAAAAAAATCTAGTGCCCTCCCTCGAAGCAAAACATTTCTTTAAAAAATTGGGATATTGAGTAAGAATAAAGGCAAAGTCACGTTCGCCTTTAACTTAGGGCGACTGACCCGTTCATCTCATTCTAGAGAAAACGTGATGATTTTTAAATAAAGAATTCAAAAGAAAATAATTTAAAGTTCAGGCGAAATGCTTTCACCCCAAATATGAGGTGAAAGTCCCTTTTGCCTCACTAAGGGGCGAAAGGTCTTTGAAGTGGGTGCACTCAAATTTGAAGGAAGCACACCCAAAGTTGAAATGAATGCACCCGAAGTAATGAAGGTTCGTTCACCCTAAAGTTAGGATGAAAGTATCATTCATCCCAATTTGGGGTGAACGTTATATAAAGTGGAAGCATTGACCAATCAAGGATGCTTTCATCCCATGTGAGGGGTGAACATCCCATTCACATCTCCTTGGGGTGAAAACACATCAAATGAAGATTTCAGGTGAAGCTAAAGGAAGGTGACTAGTACTAAAGCAATATTGAAAATTCAACTATGCTTTCACCCCATGTGTTAGGTGAAAGTCCCATTTGCCCCTCCTTGGGATGAAGCTGCATGAAGACGGCCTCACCCATTTGTCAGATTTTTGTTTTTGCTTCAAGTAAATATTTAAACAAGGATAGCATCGAGGAATCAAAGCTATGTTTACCCAAGGAGAAGGGTGATAATATTTTTCACCTACATTTGGGGTAAACATCTGTTTTAGGACGTAAGGTATCCTATGTGAAACGCTTCCACCAGGGAGGAAATGTGAAGTTATCGACCACCTTTTTTAGTGGAGAAGCATCAAATGTAAAATCAAGCGGTTATAGGGAACTTTTTGCTCAATTTTTCTCCAAGAATGCGAATACAATATTGAAGTTAGGGAGAAGCTACCCATGGATCACAATGGCGTAAGTATTAAAAGAGGAAGCTTGGATAAGGAAGATATAATTTTAAAGGCAACGCTTTCGCTCATGGCTCTATTTTAATGAATTTGGGTTCAAGCATCGATGCAATTTTTTTAAAGGCACCCAAGATAGGTGAATGAAAGGCATTTAATGATTGGGGTGAGAAGTAGCCAAAGTTGTGAGTTTCAAGGTAAAGGAGCTACGATTTTTAAATCACCAGATGATTTTTATGAGTTCCAAAACATTTCGAACGAAAGTGAATTTTTGAGGAATAAAGAAGGCTCCAAGTCAACGACCAAGTTTGCAGTTTTTCGTGCACCGACACTAGGATACGTTGATTTCCTGGAGATTTTCCCCTTAAAAATTGGATCGCTGCCTCAAGAGAAATATTTTCAAGGACTTCAAGGAGGAATTGTCTCACCAAGGTCCCTGATCTGTGAACATTTTGTCTTCATGTGTATTTAATGAAAGAGGTAAAATCCTCTATAAATACTAATCAATTTTCATTGTAAAAGGAGGATAGACATTCTACAGAAAAACTATTCAAGTTCTCTGCATAATAGAAGATACTTGGCTTCTAATTTTGCAAGCAGTTTTGTGTGTGATTACTTTCCATTTTAAGCATTTCTATTCCATATTCATGTTTGTTATCTACTTCTAAATTCAAATTTTGCGTCTGGATTTGGATACTACCGATGAGGAAGTGAGTACTGGAATGCAATACTAGAGGTTATCTCCGTGGAACTATAAGTAAATTCTTTGCCTTATCTTCATTTTATGTTGCTACCATGCTTGGTTGGAATTCCTATTGCTAGTCTGTCCCCAATCCTACACCTTCGACCTATGGCCATATTTCCCATTTCTTTCTATTATTTCAAATTTCTTTCCTACAACTCTAGTCTTAAACCAATGTAGGATTTAGTAAGGGAGCCAACCCTCTCTAGATATTGGCACGGAGGACATTCCTTTCCTTCGGCCTTTCAATGTTGGCCATGTCTAGGGCGCACAAATGCATGTTTGTATAATTAGGCAGATATTTGACCAACTCAACCTACTGCCACTGGTCATGGTATCTTTGCCTTTTTGGAATTATCTTTAGACTCTTATTTTATGAGGGTATTTGTGTTTTATGAACCTACCAATAGCTTAATTGGAACTTTTTTATCATAAATTAAAATTCATTTCACCAACCTATAATAAAAAGTTGTTGGGACTAACCCATGTGTTGTAGGTGAGTTGGAGAGGGTAGGTGAATCTCCACCCTACCAAACGCACATTGGCTACCCAAAATCTAGTTGATTATGCTGGTGTGATCAGGGTTGGGCATGACTCCCAGGTGATTTTGACGATGTAGAACCCCTTGGTCATGGTTTCTCAAACCAAGGTGGCTCCGCAAGGGGTTTTTCGCTAAATTAAAAAAAAAAAAATTGTTGGGACTATATTATGAGTATAACTCTGAGGAGCTCTTAGTTTTATTGAGTCTCTTTAAATTTTTTAAATACGCTAAATATAGAAATACATCTATAATTATTTTGTCCATTGATTCCATAAATTAACCTTCCAATACCTTGATATATTTACAGAGGTGATGGGAGCATAGCATGATATCAGAGGGAAGTAGGTTTTTTGGAGATAAAAACAAATCCAAAAAACTTATTCTTTATTTTCAATATTCATTAGAGAAACTATATGTGTTTGATTTACCAAGTAAGTGTTCTTTTTCAGAGATGATGTGCAATATCAAGGTAAAATTGAACTTAAGGAGCAATAGTTTAATTTTTCCATGTAATTAAGCCCAATATTCTCATTTATTCATCTTCAAGTTTCATTTCACTCTTATGGAAAGATTTTTCAAATTATTTCATACAGTTTGATAAGATGTACTTTAGAGAAAGATTATTTATATTCCATAATAACATTACTTTTTATATTAAAAGTCTAGATTGTGAATTATGTAAATTAAATGGTTTGTGATTTATATAAATTAGAAATATGGTACCTTACTCTTTCTTCTGTAGATTAAAGAATAGTTAAAATTTATATTCAATATAATTTTATTTTTATTTCTTTAAAGAATATTTAATGGTTTGTAGTTTATATAGATTAGAAATATGGAACCTTACGTAGATGAAAGAATAGTTAGGGCTTATATTTGAATATAATATTGTTTCTTTGAAGAATGTTATAATAAAATTTTAAAATATATAATCTCTTTTATTTAAAATATTCATGGGAGAAATAGAAAATTAGAATTTCTAAAATAACATCTTGTTATCAAGAGAACAAAACCTTAACCTTAAATTAACCCTTGAATTCATCAAGAAGGATTAATACAACCAAGTTACCCAAAATTGTTAATTTGTATATATGTAAATAATGAGACCTTTAAAAATGGCCACTATAGATGGGCGGTATGGGACATCCATATAGGTCATTATACGAGCAGTATGGTGGTGGTCCATGTATGAAGTCATCAAATAAGGAATATTGGGGGGAAACCATGATTCCAAGATATGATTCCATGGATAGTGGATATTGGTGGGAGAATCATGACTCCAAGATAATATTCTACGATGGTTTTATATAGGATAAACCACTGTATTATTTTCAATTTCATAAATAAGTCCATGATTAGTGTTAGGTGAATGACATAACCTTAATTGTCCATGGTTCTAGATATTAATCTAGATGCATGGTCACCAATTAAGCACTATAGAATTTACACTAAACACCCTTACATGATATTTAGGAATAAATGAGTAAAATTTAAACTTAAGGTTCCACATGTAAGGGAGGGAATTTATGCATTTATCCTCCAGCCTCTAGGTGTTATTGGCTCTAGAGGATAATCCCAAGCCATGATTATGGCTTCAACAAAACAAAGGATGATAAGGATAGAATCACTAAATGCATCTCCTATGGGACCCAACCAACCTTATCCACTTAGGATGCCAAAAATAGTGGTCACAATTCCAAAAGTGGCATACAATACTATGTACTGATTACTAATGGGTGCAAAATAAAAGATCAAAAATTAAAAAATATAATAATAATTTACCCTTTTTGAATTGTCTCTCTTGTTGGTCAAGCCTATAAGTGAGTTTAGATTGCTACAACCAGTATGTATTATATTGGGTTGTCACAAAATATTAGTTTTAAAAATTGATTTGGTATTTTGAACTCTCATTTTTTTAAGGATAGAAATTATTCAAAGAAGTTTTTTTTAATTTACATTAGTTTTTCTTCAATGAATTTTTTAGAAGAATAATATTATTTCTTAAATGTTCCAATATAGTTACACTTCTTTTAAATATTTTGAATGGATTAAAAATAAATGAATAATAAAAATTACTTCTTACCTAAGTTAAATTTTGTTAAGGAATTTTATTAGTTTAACATAGAAAATGTATTCAAAATAACTTATTTTTCTAACTTCAAACTTACCTACCTATTGATTCATCGAGGAGGATGAACAACCATAAAAACCAATCCATCGAATTCTATTGAAATGAGTGAAGGTATTCAAATATGCTTCAATAATGGTCACTCCTAGAAAGTAGCTTAGGACATGAGGTAAGTATGGGTGGTATGGTACATCCATCTAGGCCATTGTTATTAGAAGTACAAGTTATGGCTCCTTGTGCAATTTATGAATAAGGAGTAATCTAGTAAGGAATAGGTCTATATTAATACACGATGGTTGGAATGGGATGACTCATCATAGTATTCACAACTTGTCAATACATACCATGTTAGTACCAAGTTATTGGCATGACCTTAATTGTCCATGATGCTAGAAATTATTCTAGGGATGTCGTCATCAATTAAGCACTCTAACATCTACATTAAATTACCTTACATGTTATCTTGGCAATAGATGAGTTAAATTAGGCTCAAGGTTCCATATTTTGATAACATGTTAAGTGAGGATAAGAAAGTGTTATGTTATTGGACTAATTAGCACATTTTGAGTCACCCCTATAGGTTATCCTTTTATTGTGTCTTCCATATAGGTCACCATTTGCACATCATGATATTGTTCTATTTTGTGTACCTTTGGGTATTGCAAGAGGTACTGTAAATATGACACTCTTTATTTTCTAGATTATTCACCCCATTACCTATGATATTATCGAGGAAGTATATTTTCAACTTCAAAACACACTCAAACTAACAAAACATTTTTCTTTTTACATTTAGAACTAACTCCAGTTTCACGTTGTTTGCATGATCACAAACTAGTTTCAGCATATTTCATTGTTCAACACTTTTTTTAAAGTTATCTATAGTTTGTCACTGCTTTGATTTTATCTTATTTACAATTTGAATCTAAAATTCATAGGATTTCTTCAAAACACCTTACACATCACACCCAAAATCTTATATTTTAGTTTATGTGAAGCTTCATGGCACGATATACGCCATCATGTCTATTGTTACCCATAGTAGAGTGCACGAGAAAGTGTGCCATATAGATGAGGCTTCTATAATCACTTCTAGTAAGTCTACCCCTCCTCCTTCACTCACGAAGGTAAAATCCACGCGCATACCAAATCTGCTCATAGGTTTTGATCCATGTTACACACATGATGTCTCAAGGTGAGACATCCATTTTGAGTGAAGCCCTTGCCACTTCATTTGAATAAGATCATCCACTCATTTCCCCTTAATTTTTACCTAATACATCTTCTATGTTCTATGACCATGTGATTTATACTGCTCCAAGACATCCCCATAACTTCTTCACCATAGATGAGGAGATCCGACCTATGTCTCCTACCTTTGCACACCATTTTTTTCAAAGTCTATCTCAATATCTCTTTGAGAATGACTCCTCTTTATTAAACCGTACTCACCCTGAGGTTGCATCTTTTGCCCCTACCATAGGGATGATTTTAGACCCCTCCTCTTCCACACCAGGCACCCATATGCCATCATTTTAAAATACACCACAACAACACCCCTTGTAGTAGTAGTAAGCACCACCTCCACCATCATACCCACACTCTTCCCAAGAGTCACAACCATCATCTTCCCAACAACCATTTTTCCATCCTTTGAGGACACATCTCAACCACCTCCTCAAATGCAATTGATGCAATACCAACAACATCAACCAATCACCCACACCCAATATGGAGTGAACACATTCATCACTCCACCTTCCTAAGCTCCTACTTTATAAGCTTATCCTCCTTTCTCCTCATCCTTCCCACCTACATCTTAGGTGTTTGGAATGTATGCTACCCAATCTTCTATTCCACCTTCATCTACATCTACCTTCAGATTACCCCCTCCTCCTCATTTTTAGGTCATGATCCCTGGTCCTCTTCCCACATATGGACCAAGACCAGCAACCTATACCTAAATAACATGTGCTTATATTGAGAGGGGGTGAACAATATACAATAATTTTTTTTGCTTTTTAATCCAAATAGTAGCATCAACATTAATAAAATAGTAAACATCACACAAAACATCACACACATGAGAGACATCATTTTTACGTGGTTCACCCAAAGATGGCTACCTCCACGGAGAAAATATTTCTTCTAAATATTTCTCAAATAATATTTTAGGAATCCTTCCCAATTACAATGTTTATGGACCTCTATCCAAAGGAGATGTTGATCCCCTAAATCTGGTTTGTGGATCTCTATCCATAGGAGAACTCCTTCTCCTCTACTCTGGCTGGTGATCCTCTAGAAGACATTGCCTCCATCGCATTGACCGTGGATCTCTCTCCACTTGAAGACTCTTGTCCTCACTTAGAAGACCTGTCCTCAATGTCCTGGTTGATGGATCTCTATCCACTGGAGTCTCTATCCTCTCTACTCTGTCACCTCCAAAGCTCTATCTCAATACTATACTAAACATAGTCCATTCGGTCTAGCACAACTCTGCTTAATATCTTGCACTAAACACAGTACATTCGGTCTAGCACAAATCTTCTCAATAGGTCCACCCATAACCTACTCAAAATCTACTCAACAGGTCCACTCAGAACCTGCTCAAAATTTTCTCAACAAGCTCACATAGAACTTGTCCAATCTCATAGAAGCATAAAGAGAATTGTTAGAGACTCAATATGTTCTATACTCAATGCTCAATCTCAACTCAAATCAGAATATAGAATAGTTTGTTTCATGGAACTTGAACAACCACTTCATACATCCACTTGACTAGGCTCAATCAACTCTACTCAACCAATCACTTCAAGAAACAACTCTTTCTCACAAACCCTAGTCCAAGCATATATCATCCAACTCAAAATGTATCCAACAATGCTCAACAACAAATCTCACATAACAATGATACTCATGATCTTTTCAAACCCTAACTCAAGTTCCTCACACAATCCAATGGCTTCAACAACAATGCTAATAAAACAAGGTTTTAATCACAACACTTAATTCTAGAAAATCTTGAAGCATTAACTCAAACACTTCACTCAACCAATGGTCTCAACAACAATGCTTATAAAACAAGGTTTTAATCACAACTCTCAATTCAAAAAACCTTGAAGCATCAACTCAAAAACTTTTGAAAAGGAAACCCTAATCAAATCCTTTTCACTCCAAACTTAATTTTCAATCAAGCCAATCAACCAACTCAATAAAGAAGAATTTTACCCATACCTTTTCTTGAAGAGGAGTTGATCTCACAAATCTGCCACACTCACAAATTTCTCTTTTCCAATCTCAATAAGGGTTAGAGGATAATTTTCTTCAACAAAATATATCACAAAAATAATATCAAAATTACACCTTATCACTCCAACTTGAATAATAATCAATATCCTCACAATAGTCACAAAAACCCTTAATTCAAAATAACATACCATTCACAAAGTCTTAACCTTTCAATATTCCACAATTTCAATTTTAAGACTTTAAAGAAATAAAATAGAATTCTCCTTATAACTCCTAAAGGTAATTCTCAACTACCACACTTTATTACAAAGCAACCTTTCCAAATTTCAACCACCAAACACCTTATACCTCCAACTTAGGTATTCAATAAAATAAAATATAAAAATGTTACCTTTGCCTTTGGAGAGTTTCGAACTCTCAATGCAGCCCACACAAATGTCTTTCCCATGGCGCAAACCACCACACGAGCTACACGCTCATTGGAGAGGAAGAAGCACCACGTGCTTCAAAACGTTATGCCTTCCTTGCCTTGCAAAAAGGTGCACCTTACGTTTGGCGCTTTCAACACACCCACCAAAGCGCTTCCATCGAGATTCGAACGTTGTCCTCTTGCACACAAAACATAAGCTTGCAACCCACTTGCCACTAGGCCAAGGTGCCTTGTTGGCTTCCAACTAATCAACGCTTTTTATTTTATTTCCTTTCACCGTCAAGACAAACACGAAATTCGCACATTCGTTTCACGAGCTCTGCATTAATTCGTATGCTATTCTTTTTCCAATCGAGCAAGGATAATTTTAATGTCCTTTGGGCATAGGTTTAAATACTAATTTTTCCTCCTTTTCTTAGAACGTCGGCGCTTCAAAACGTAATTAACCCTCATGACGTCGGTGAGGATTATCAAGGCCTTTGGTCTTAAACCCAACCTTTGGGTTTATTAAAATATTTTTTGACTTTATAAAACCCACTTTTGCCTTTTAAAACATTATAATAAAAATTATAAATGTTTTATTTGGGTTTTCACCATGGCACATTTTAATATTATAATAACCATTATTATAATATTAACCTTCGATAATGTACCTTTAATATTTATTTATAAAATTTAAATTCATATTGAATTTAAATAATTTATAAAATAAATATTACAACTCCTTTTTAACTTCTATCTTTTGCATTGTTTCACTTGATCTTTGGCCTTCTTTCTGGATATCAAATAACCATATTTGTCCCCTTTATTTCCTTCTAAAATATTTGGTATTAATGTTGACTTCATCTGGTGACATCAATGACAACTTTGACTTAGTAACTCAAAATGTCCAACAATCTCCCCCTTTGTCATTGATGGCAACCCATATCCTTTTACTGAAACCTGACCTTCCTTTTTCTTCTGCTCCCCCTGGGACATTGCTCCCCCTGGCTCAATGCTCTCTCAAATATCAAATCTCTCCCAATATCAAAACTCTCCCCAATACACAAATCACACAAATCTCTCCCCCTTTGACATCAATGGCAAAGGGTCACCTTTGGGGCTCGGGGCTAAGAATGAGCCTCTTAGCTTAGCCCCTCCCCCACCTTCTGTTAAGGTGGTTAATTCCGGGGTGGGAGTCTCACTCCCAGTTTTTCTCGAAGATACTCAAAAGTTTCCTTTGAGAGTGGCTTAGTGAAAATATCTGCTATTTGTTCCTTTGTAGTGACATACTCCAATCTGACTTGTTTATCTGTTACCTGTTCTCTCATAAAATGATACTTAATCAGAATGTGCTTTGTCCTGGAGTGCATTACCAAATTTTTTGAGATACTTATGGCACTCGTATTATCACATAGTATAGGAATGGGTTGATCATGCTTTATCTTGAAGTCTTCTAAAGTTCTCTTCATCCATAACACCTGTGTACAACTGGCTACTACTACAATATATTCTGCCTCTACTGTAGATAGAGATACTGAAACCTGCTTCTTACTCAACCAGGAGACTAGACATTCTCCAAGAAAGAAAGCTCCTCCACTTGTGCTTTTTCTATCATCAATGTTGTCGGCCCAATATGCATCTGTATATGCTGTTAGTGTGAAACTATCACTTTTGGGATACCAAAGCCCAAAATCCATAGTCCCTTTTAGATACCTAAAAATTATTTTTACTGCTACCACATGTGTTTCCTTAGGTGTTGCTTGAAACCTTACCACTAATCCCATTGATTGTACTATGTCTGGTCTTGTAGTTGTGACATATAATAAACTGCCAATCATGGATCTGTATAATCTCTGATCTGCCTCTGGAGATTCATCATCCTTACTCAACTTGCATCCTGTGACCATAGGAGTACTTACTGGTTTGTAGTCTTCTAACCTAAATTTCTTCAACATCTCCTTGATGTACTTGGCTTGAGAGAGAAACACTCCCTTTCCTGATTGTGAAATCTGAAGTCCAAGAAAGAAGGACAATTCACCAAGCATAGACATCTCAAATTCATTTTGCATATTCTTAGCAAAATATTTACACATCTTATCATTGTTTCCTCCAAAAATTATGTCATCAACATAAACAACCACTATTAGAAGATCATTTCCTTCATTTATGATATACAAGTTACTATCTGCTATTCCTTTCCTGAATCCCTGTTCTTGAAGATACTTATCCAATCTTGAGTACCATGCTCTGGGAGCCTACTTTAAACCATACAATGCCTTTTTCAATCTGCATACCTGATCTGGTGTATCTGCTAGTATGAATCCCTCTGGTTGTTCAATGTAGACCTCTTCTTCTAGAACCCCATTTAGAAATGCTGACTTGACATCCATCTGATATACCTTGAAGTTCTTGAAACTTGCGAAAGCTAAAAACATCCTTATAGCTTCAAGTCATGCAACTGGAGCAAAAGTTTCATCAAATTCAATTCCTTCTACTTGAGCATAACCTTTGCATACTAACCTTGCTTTATTTCTGACCACTTGTCCATCTTCATTCAACTTATTTCTGAATACCCATTTTGTGCCAATCACATTTTTGTCCTTTGGTCATGGAACAAGTTCCCAAGTTTTGCTCTTCTCTATCTGATCCAATTCCTCATTCATTGCTTTAACCCAAAATTCATCCTCACTAGCCTGAGAGAAGTCTTTTGGCTCAATCTTAGATAGCAAAGAAAAATTTGCTTGTTGAGATGGTTTTATTATTCTTCTCCTTGTTTGTCTTTCATCTGGATTCTCGATGATCTGATATTTTGGATGGTGTTTCTGTACATACCTAGAAGGAGTCTTAGGAAGGAGCCTTTGTGTTTCTTCTTCATCTTTGTCTGATTCCTCACAAAATTCTTCTTGACAACATCCATCTTCTTGGTACATAGTTTGTTGAACTGGTTCTCTGGAATCTATCTTCTCATCAATTGTCACATTCATACTTTCCACCATAGTGTGTGTTCTCTTGTTGAAACATCTGTAGGCTTTACTCTTTGTGGAATAACCAAGAAAAATTCCCTCATCACATCTTGGATCAAACTTGCCCAAGTTTTGATCTTCCCGTCTTATGTAACATTTGCTTCCAAATATTCTGAAATGTTTTACAGTAGCAGGTCTTCCTTTCCAAAGCTCATATGGAGTCTTGTGATGATTTACCCTTAATTGAGCCCTGGTAATTATGTATACAGCTGTGGATACCGCTTCTTTCCAAAAACCATCTGATAACTTAGATTCATTTAACATAGCTCTAGCCATGTTTTCAATAGTCATGTTCTTCCTTTCAACTACTCCATTTTGTTGAGGAGTTCTTGTTGTTGAGTATTCTCTCTTGATTCCATGTTGTTCACAAAATTCTACAAATTCATTTGAAGTAAATTCTCCTCCTCTGTCGGATCGTAGACACTTAATCCTTTTGCTTGTTTCATTTTCAACCAATTCCTTGAATGCTCTAAATTTTTCAAAGGCCTCTGACTTCTCTTTTAGGAAGGTTACCCAAACCATTCTGGAATAATCATCTACAAACAACATGAAGTAACTCTCACCCTGAATACTTTGTGTTCTGGTAGGACCACACAAATCAGTATGTATTAGACTCAAAGGCTCAGATGACATATAGCCTTTTGGTTTAAAAGTTGTCCTGGTTTGCTTTCCATGTTGACAGGGTGCACAAATTGTGTTTTGAGGTCTTCTTATTTTGGGTAAATCTCTAATTGCCTGTTTATTGCTTATACTGACTATGTTATCAAAATTCAAATGACCCAATATTCTATGCCATAACCAGATCTCATCTTCTTGTGATAGAAAGCACTTTTCCCCTTTGATCTCACTAAGCATATATAAGTTGTTTGGGGTCCTTCTTGCATTTGCAATAATTCTTCCAGTTTCTATTTTCCTTATCTCACATCTATCTGGATGGAAGGTGACCATGTATCCTTGATCACACAGTTGAATTATACTTAGAATATTGTGTTTTAACCCTTTGACATACAAAACATTCTCTGTTTTTGTTTTTTCATTGTCTAGACTTAAAGTTCCTCTCCCAACAATCCTTGTTGATCCATTATCACCAAAACTTACTGATCCTCTATTTGTTTCTTTTAGTACAATGAATTTATCTTTGTCTCTTGTCATGTGACTAGAGCAACCACTATCAAGATACCATTTTTCTTCTTTATCTTGAGCATGAAGGGTTGTTTGTACTAACATAGATCTAGCCCCAACATTCTTTCTTTCATTCTTCCTAGTTGTTGGAATTGTTTTTCTAGACTCAGGAGATATCATTTTACACCATCTAGCCTTGTGCCCAAAATTATTGCATTTGTAACATATAACATCATCATCCATGAGAGGTGCAAAGGAATTGAAATTTCTATTGTATCTTGCAAAATGAGTACAGTGTGCAGCTCTATGACCATATTTATTGCAAGAAAAACAATGACCATAGAAGAAATTATGTAACATGTTTGGAAGTCTTGGATCTTGTGAAGAAGTCATCTTCTTCTTGTGAGTAACTCTTATCCAGGGTTCTCCTTTGCTTTCTTCCTTTCTGATGTCCTTTTCTTGCTTTTCTTTGTTTGAGGTTTCTGCCTTTTGAAGACTTGATTCCTCTTTCTGTTTCTCATATTCTGTATCTTGTAGTACCCTGGTCCTTTCCACTTTATTCCTCAGAAAAACAATTTTTGCTTCCAATTTTTCACATTTTTTTTCCCTGGCTCTCAATAGATCTATCATATCTTGCTCAATATTCTTTCCTTCTTCCACCCTAATCTTGAGTTCTGTGAGACTTTGTATAAGTTCCATTCTTGCTTCTTCATCTTCTTGAACTTGTTCTTTCAAGCTTGAATTTTTCTCTCTAAGTCTTTCCAATTTTTTGAGAGTAGCAAAGAACTCTTCTTTTATATCAAACATAGTCTCTTCTTCACTTTCTGAAGTCATGTGTGCTACCGAAGGATCCTCTTCCAAGTTGTTAGACTTTTCACGGAGAGACCCGTCTCGATACCAATTGAAGAACATGTGCTTATACTGAGAGGGGGGGTGAACAATATACAATAAAATTTTTTTCTTTTTAATCCAAATAGTAGCATCAACATTAATAAAATATTAAACATCACACAAAAAATCACACACATGAGAGACATCATTTTTACGTGGTTCACCCAAATATGGCTACCTCCATGGAGAAAATATTTCTTCTAAATATTTCTCAAATAATATTTTAGGAATCCTTCCCAATTACAATGTTTATGGACCTCTGTCCAAAGGAGATGTTGATCCCCTAAATCTGGTTTGTGGATCTCTATCCACAGGAGAACTCCTCCTCTGCTCTATCTGGTGATCCTCTAGAAGACACTACCTCCACTACACTGACTGTGGATCTCTCTCCACTTGAAGACTCTTGTCCTCACTCAGAAGACCTGTCCTCAATGTCCTAGCTGATGGATCTCTATCCACTAGAGACTCTATCCTCTCTACTCTGTCACCTCCAAAGCTCTATCTCAATACTGTACTAAACATAGTCTAGTCGGTCTAGCACATCTCTGCTTAATATCTTGCACTAAAAATAATACATTCGGTCTAGCACAAATCTACTCAATAGGTCCATCCAAAACCTGCTCAAAATATTCTCAATAGGTCCACTTAGAACCTGCTCAAAATATACTCAATAAGCTCACATAGAACTTGTCCAATATCATAGAAGCATAAAGAGAATTGTTAGAGACTCAATATGTTCTATACTCAATGCTCAATCTCAACTCAAATCAGAATATAGAATAGTTTGTTTCATGGAACTTGAACAACCACTTCACACATTCACTTGACTAGGCTCAATCAACTCTACTCAACCAATCACTTCAAGAAACAACCCTTTCTCACAAACCCTAGTCCAAGCATATATACTTCAACTCAAAATGTATCCAACAATGCTCAACAACAAATCTCACATAACAATGATACTCATGATCTTTTCAAACCCTAACTCAAGTTCATTGCACAACAACTCACTTCAACAACAATGCTCATAAAACAAGGTTTTAATCACAACACTCAATTTCAAAAACCTTGAAGCATTAACTCAAACACTTCACTCAACCAATGGCCTCAACAACAATGCTTATAAAACAAGGTTTAATCACAACTCTCAATTCAAAAAACCTTGAAGCATTAACTCAAAAACTTTCAAAAAGGAAACCCTAATCAAATCCTTTTCACTCCAAACTTAATTTTCAATCAAGCCAATCAACCAACTCAATAAAGAAGAATTTTTCCCATACCTTTTCTTGAAGAGGAGTTGATCTCACAAATCTGCCACACTCACAAATTTCTCTTTTCCAATCTCAATAAGGGTTAGAGGATAATTTTCTTCAACAAAACATATCACAAAAATAATATCAAAATTACACCTTATCACTCCAACTTGAATAATAATCAATATCCTCACAATAGTCACAAAAACCCTTAATTCAAAATAACATACCATTCACAAAGTCTTAACCTTTCAATATTCCACAATTTCAATTTTAAGACTTTAAAGAAATAAAAACAAAATTCTCCTTATAACTCCTAAAGGTAATTCTCAACTACCACACTTTATTACAAAGCAACCTTTCCAAATTTCAACCACCAAACACCTTATACCTCCAACTTAGGTATTCAATAAAATAAAATATAAAAATGTTACCTTTGCCTTTGGAGAGTTTCGAACTCTCAATGCAGCCCACACAAACGTCTTTCCCATGGCACAAACCACCACACGAGCTACACGCTCGTTGGAGAGGAAGAAGCACCACGTGCTTCAAAACGTTATGCCTTCCTTGCCTTGCAAAAAGGTGCACCTTACGTTTGGCGCTTTCAACACACCCACCAAAGCGCTTCCGCCGAGATTCGAACGTTGTCCTCTTGCACACAAAACGTAAGCTTGCAGCCCACTTGCCACTAGGCCAAGGTGCCTTGTTGGCTTCCAACTAATCAACGCTTTTTATTTTGTTTCCTTTCACCGTCAAGACAAACACGAAATTCGCACATTCGTTTCACGAGCTCTGCATTAATTTGTATGCTATTCTTTTTCCAATCGAGCAAGGATAATTTTAATGTCCTTTGGGCATAGGTTTAAATACTAATTTTTCCTCCTTTTCTTAGAACGTCGGTGCTTCAAAACGTAATTAACCCTCATGACGTCGACGAGGATTATCAAGGCCTTTGGTCTTAAACCCAACCTTTGGGTTTATTAAAATATTTTTTGACTTTATAAAACCCACTTTTGCCTTTTAAAACATTATAATAAAAATTATAAATGTTTTATTTGGGTTTTCACCATGGCACATTTTAATATTATAATAACCATTATTATAATATTAACCTTCGATAATGTACCTTTAATATTTATTTATAAAATTTAAATTCATACTGAATTTAAATAATTTATAAAATAAATATTACAACTCCTTTTTAACTTCTGTCTTTTGCATCTGTTTCACTTGATCTTTGGCCTTCTTCTGGATATCAAATAACCATATTTGTCCCCTTTATTTCCTGCTGAAATATTTGGTATTAATGTTGACTTCATCTGGTGACATCAATGACAACTTTGACTTAGGAACTCAAAATATCCAAAAATACCCCTCCTCCTCCAAGATACTCCGTGTAGTTTAGTTTTCCCACATCTTATCCCTCAGGATAGATGTAGGTACCATCCTTTGACACCTCATCTCGTCCACCTCTCACACCATCAATATTGATACCTCCACCATTATCTATTGGGCCTACATTCTTTATGCCTCCCCCTTCTTGGTCATCACCTCCTATGGCCCAACCATTATAGCAGGCTCATCTCCAGAAGATATTTGTGCCACAACCACACACCCCATAGTCACAATACTATTACCCTCAACAAATTCCCGTTCTATAGCCTAATGTTCCATTTCCTAGGACACCATACATCGCTCAACAACCACATCCCTAAGATCAATTGTAATACTTTTCCCCTTAATACTGGTAAGAATCAAAAATCTAATATGCACTACACTCTTAGGCTCCACCTACCTTAGCATCATCCTCCACACCTTTAGCCCAAACTCCAACTTTTGCAAGATGAATTAAAGATGCTAAAACTTCATATAGCTAGTTACGGACCATAGAAACCAACCTATGATGAACTCTACAATGAGCCAATCCATCCATCAGTTCCCATCCCACATTATCCTTATCTCTTTGAGATCCCAAAGTTTGATAAATACAAGGGTAAGTAATATCCTCGAGAATATGTGATTAATTACCATTTAGCTTGCTACCATATTCATAGTAGCAACCCCCTCATGTTACGTACCTTCTCCCTTTCACTTGGGGTACAAGCCCTTGACTGGTATAACATGCTCCTACACCATAGCCTATACACCTTTGAATAGTTGGCCAACTCCTTCCTAGAGCATTTTTCCATAAAAGTCAAAAAGAAAACTAAATTTTTAGATGTTTATGCCCTATGAAAGGCTGATGATGAAACTGTTACTAAATTTTTTCCATGGTGGATATCGATCATACATGACCTCACCCATAGCCTCTCCACTGTTGAGTTAATGACACTCTTTTTCAAGAGTTGTCATAAACACAACTCCACCTCCTTGCAGCTTCATAAAATTCATACCTTTGAAGAAGCCATTGCCCAAGACAAAGTCACTGAGGACATCAAGGTCCAACAGGGCAAGATCATGTTGAGACAAAAACCATCCTACAACTCCAATTTTCATTTCAATAGAAATACACCTAATCAACCTTTTCCTAGACCACCACAAGCTAACCAAGTGGCAACTACTACCTTAGCACCCTCAGCAGTCCCATGACCCCCTCCTCCACAACAAAAAAATATATACCAATGCATCTCTCCCTCCTAGGCCTTAGCATCCTCCTATTCTATGTCCACAGGCTCCACAACGTAACCTTACACCACTCTCTAAACCTTTTCCAACCCTCTTCTAGATATTGTATGACGCAAACCATATTATCCTACCCAAAATCTGACCACTTGATCTAAATCAACCTAAGCCTCAAGTAGGGTTATGCACAGTGGTGAATATTCATAAATTGGGTGAATATTAGGATTTCCAAAATCATAAATTGGAGAATATAAGGACCCTTGATGTCAGCCCATTCACTTAAAATATGTAGGACCAATTTTTCTTAGGGTCAATTTACCATAATATATATCCAAACATAGGCATATTTGTACTTGTTGGAAAGCTCTTTTCAAACTTGATCTAATGGTGATGTTTTTATGAAGTTATATGGTGATTTAATAGGTCAAAATGCACCCCAAATATGACCTTACTTTTTAGGGCTTCAAATACCTCAAATTTTGGTGTGAGGATGATTGATTTGATTTTATTAGGATTTTCCATGATTCGCATTGATTTTGATTAGGATTCACCATTTTTTTACAAGTACATTTTTATTCCAATCCCTTATGCATAACCTTGACCTCGAGGATATATCGAGCAAGAATTTTGTTCATATCACCGATAGTGTGCCCATGATATCGATTTGTGTTGGTCTTTTTGTGGTTATATACAATATCTCATCGATAGGGGTACCATCCATGTCTCAAACCCTCTCACTTTGCAAAATTAAAATTTAGAGATCTTCAAAAATCCCTTACCTAATCATAGGGGGACTAAACCCCAAAGAACTCCACCTAACCATTCAATACTGCCTAGATAGGTAAATATTGTCCAACATGACACCCCTTCACATGGCGTAGTGGGCATGATTAACCTTACCACTCACAATCAACGATATGCCTCACACCAAACCACACCCATAATTTTCCCACTAGTACCATTTACATTTACACAGTATCCTATGACTTCTAATACCATACCTCCTCCACCATAAAATGTCATCACAATTTATGGTAGTATTACCCACCAGTTGCATAATGGTCCCACCTGGTCATCCATCTATGACCTTCTCCAACAGTACCAACCCCATCACGATGTATTGAATGACATATTACATTCTATTTATCTTAAGAATCATGACATGAACACATTTGTAAACTATGTAGGAAACATTCCATGCTACCTTTAGCCCTCTATCAATTTTCACAATCACTAGATCACAGAACTCATAAGAGAAGGAACGAATCCCCCTCTTCACATTCAAGTAACAATCAATGACATCACCTACAAGCATATCCTTATTGATATTGGTTACTCTATCAGTATTATTTCTACAGTAGCTTTACATCATCTGTATATCCTTCCAACTCATTTTGCCACCCCATAACTCGATCTACATGCATTCGATGGTTCCATGTGATCCATAGTAGGATCCATTGTCCTACCCATCCAGGTGGGTATCCGCACCATCTCCATCCTCTTCTACATAATTCAAGGTGAAATACAGTATAATATCCTACTTGGTCATCCATGGATCAGGGACATGTAGTGTGTCCCTTCTATATTACACCATCATCTTAAATATTTCCATGATGGACTTGTCCACTATTTTCTTGTTGATGGGGACCCCTTCAAATTTTTTAACATCACAGACCTTCCAAAAGTACCTTCATCATCTTTCGCACAAATATTTCTTGTTTCATCTCATGAATCTATCGAAGCATCGACATATTTCCCCACATCCACTTTATTACCACAATATTCATCAAGGACATACACCTCGGTGTTTGCACCACTAGCACCATCCATCACGGTACCTAATCCTCCTACCATACCATTTTCACCACCTTTATTATGGCCACCACCACCATCTCAACCATCATATTCGATAAATCCATCTACAGTGTCGATACCATCCTCGTTACCTGCATCGCGACCTACCACTTCATCTCACCTATATTGCTCGAAGGAACCTCCTCTCCTTCCTACACCTTAGACACCTTCCCTTTTTTTTCACCCATGACCTATGTCATTCACATCTCCTCGTAGTCTAGCACCACCACCCACTTCTCCTTCATAATTTCCACATGCAGATCACCCTATCATAGCTATAATAGTTGAATACCATGAATGGGAATAGCGAGCTTCTTGTATCAATGATTAGTTGTTACATCCTTCTCCTGCTATCATAAGAGATTCTTATATTTCATCCTCATATTATGATTTAGATTTACCAACCCATTCATCACATCGTACATCACCTCACATTTCTATATTTATGACAAATTTAGGTTCAGGTGATTAAAATGTGTGTGATGCCCACATACACCTACCTGCAGTCTAGTCCATGCATGATTTTGTCTACCCTTTAGCCTCAATTTTGACTATCATAACTATCATACAATTAGGGTCTCCTGATAACCAAACTCAATTTTATATGTAGGATTTTATTCCTCTCTCTCCTATAGTCCCTCCACAACCACAATCTAGTTTTTATGGTACATTGAATCACATGGCTAACATCCATTTCACCTTATGCTACCTTTGATATTTCTATTGATTTGTATTTGGGTTAGACTATTATGAACAAGGGTTATGTGCACCCATCAATCCCTGTGTGCAATTACCTACTGATAAATTTGGCCTAGGCTATCGCCCCACTGCCATTCACACACTTGAGGATGAACTATAGGACCTCTCTCTACACCCTTCCCACTTCCAACACACACCTTGGAAGAATATATTGATATGGATATTTTAGAATACAACCCATATCCTCATTCAACCATCACAATTTCATGTGAATTATTTCAAGAAACTCCTTTTTCTAACACCACATCATCATGTTGTGTTGATGAATTAACAAGCCAATTTGCTACCTTGTATCTAAATGCTCATTATCTAGAGCATTATATGGCATCTCCCCCACTGTCACCAATACATTTTGCCACATTCCTACATATACATCGACAACTCCATTGCTCCATTACTCGACCATGTTCTCCACCTATTTTCATGCACCCTCCATTGAGCCTCCTATGATATTCACAAGTTATTGAGTCTTCATCATCATACTCTTCACTACCCACATCCCCACAAAATTGGTTAACATGGTTGACATCAATATTTTCTCCCCACTTTGATATACACACCAGTAGATTCATGATGACACACCAAATCCAAATTTTGTATATCTCACACACATATTACCTATACCTTCACCCAAGGATTTCCTACTTTCACCCCATGTCCTGCATATTGCTAATGCTCCTTCACCTTCTAGACCACATCACATTCTGTGCATTCACCACACAAGCATCTACATAGATGATGAATATGATATCCTATAGGCTATCAATGACCTACACCTTATTCCAATTCTAGAACAACTTCATGATGGTTCCCACATGCTAATCAAGGAAACTATTAACGTAGACATTAGTGATGATCTCAAAAACTCTCATATTGTCAAACTAGCTGCTAGCATTTCACCTAAAGAGCACACTTTGCATGGTTTTACAAGGATATGTCAGGCCTCAATCCTGCCCTTGTTGTCCACAATATCACATTTGACAAAGATGTCAATCCTATCAGACAAAAATTATGATGCATACACCCAATAGTTGCATTAGTAATAAAATTTGAGCTTCAAAAGCTCTTGGATGTAGATTTCATCATATACATAGATTATCCTGAATAGGTTTCCAAAATGGTTCTAGTGCCAAAATCTTCTGGTGAGGTCCGTGTCTACACTGAATTTTATGATTTAAATAAATCTTGTCCCAAGTACAACTTCCCTTTAACTAACATTGACTCGCTATTCAATTTCATCGCAGGTCATGAGATGATCTCCCTTATGGATGGATTCTCTAGTTACAACCAAATCAAAATCAACCCCACTAATTAGCACAAAAATTCATTCACAACCTCTTAGGGGGTTTTTTACTGCAATTTCATGCTCTTTGGCCTTAAAAATGCTAGGGCAACCTACCAACGTGCAATGACTTACATATTTCATGATTACATGCATAAAAGTGTGGAAGATTATGTTGAAGACCTCATTTTGAAGTACAAATAATGCTCACAACATTTAGATTATCTTTGTAAGATCTTTGACCGTTTACTAGAACATAATTTGCACCTCAACCCAAAGAAGTGTGTCTTTGGTGTTACTTTAGGTAAGATCCTAGGGTTCATTTTCTCTCAATGTGGCATCGAAGTAGATCCTAACAAAGTAAAGGCCATCATCAAGATACCCCCACCTACCAACCTAAAGCAATTGTGCAATATCTAGGGCAAAATCACTTCCATTCGTTGCCTAACCACACAACTATCAAAAAAATACAAACCATTCAATCATCTCTTACAAAAGGGATTCACTTTCAAATGGGACGACAACTATCAACAAGCCTTTAATTCTATAAAATTCTACCTCAATTATCCACTAGTTATGTATCCCCCACATCCACAACTACCACTTACTCTATACATCTTAGCCACATATTTTGCACTAGACACATTATTAGTGCAAAATAACATGCTCAACAAAGAGCAAGATATATATTATATAAGTTGCACACTAGTCAGCTACAAAATTCATTACAGGTACATGGAAAAACTATACATCGATGTAGTATTTACCACCCAAAAACTTCATCATTACATGCTAAATCACACTACTTTTTCATCACTCGATATAATTAGCTTTGATATATAATTAGCTTTGATATATGATGAAAAATTATGCTTCTAACCGAATTTAATCAGAGTTCATTTCACAAAAATCCATAAAAGGATAGGTTATCATAGACCAAATTGTAGAGGCTCCATTTCCAGATCAACCTCTCCTTATTTAGCTTTATGAAAATTCCATATTTCACATTATAGAAGCTAAAGAGTATGTCAAGCCAGAAACACCGATAGATTTTACTCTATTCTTTGATGGCTCCCAATGCACTCATGCTGGGGATGCATGTATTATTTTATCCAGACCCAAGGGGGAACTACTCCCCTTTTTATTCAAATTAGATTTCCCTTACATAAATAATAATGCAAAATACGAAAACTTAATCCTCAAATTAAAAGAGGCCCACTCCATGCACATTAGACGGCTTCACATCATAGGAGATTCCATCTTGGTAGTAAACCAAGTGCAAGAGATTTGGAAATGTTGTTGTCTAGTTCTCCAATAATACAAACAAATTGCACAATAGCTTCTTTCCCAATTTGAGTGGTATGCTATCAAAGCCGCTCCATGATCATCAAACCATTTTTCCAACACAATGGCCTCCTTAGGATAATTAACCTCATAAAACTCCCTATCAAACACCACATGTGTATCCATTCACACCCTCACTCATTCTACCATATCGCCTATGCCTACCATATATGATAGTGGAATTCGTGTGGTCAATACCAAACCACATGATCCTTGGTTTGCACAAATTAAGGATTATATTAAGTTAGGATTCCTACCATGCGATATACCACATGCTCATCACCAAGCATTCAAAAAAATAATGTTGTGCTATACATTTTTTGGGGACATCCTCTACCATCGTAGTTATGATGGAATCCTCTTGAATTGGTTACAAACATATGAATATTCAATAGATTATACAAGAAACCCATGATGGTACTTGTGGTGGCCCCTTCAGTGGTATGGCAATCACAAAACACATCATTCACATTAGCTATTATTGGCCCAAGATGGAACATGATTGTTGTGAATATGACAGATGTTGTATCAAGTGCCAAAAACATGTAAATCTCACACATCTACCATATCAAGTGCTCTAACTGTAGACACCAAAATAGCACCAATCCGATTATGTGACTACAAACACTGATCGCATTAACACACACAGCCCCCAGGGCATCCCCAGAGGTTAAAATAGTGGTTCTAACTATTCACATAGCAGTTTTAAAAGTTAGAGATCAATTTGGCACCTTTTAGGCACTCTACTACTTATTCACTCCACCCAGGGATGAGTGCAGACTAGTACTCGTTCCACCCAGGGATGATTACCAGTGCGCACTCTGGGGTGGGACGAATGCCAATTTTGACCTGCAAAAAGTTAAACCTCGGCACATGACAACTCAGAACTACCACTTAGCTCTCCCTTCATGGCATAGGAGTGCGAGTGAGTTCTTTTGACAACTCATATCTGCCAATCGACTCTCCATTCACTGCATAGGAGTGTGAGTGAGTTCTTTTGACAACTCATATCTTCCAATTGACTCTCCATTCACTGCATGGGAATGAGAGTGAGCTTTTTAGGACAACTCAGATATGCCACTTGACTCTCCCTTCATTGCATGGGAGTGAGAGTGGGATTTTTCATGACAACTCAAATTAGCTACTTAACTCTCCCTTCATTGCATGGGAGTGCGAGTGAGTTCTTTTGGGCATGCAAAAGTAGTTACAGAAGCAGTTATGGAGCCCTTTATTGGGGAGAAGTCTTCTCTTCCCTGAGAAAGCATTCATTCTAAGTAGCACTTCTGCATGCTAATTCAAAGAGACCCCTTGGGTCTATAAAATGGTGAGTTTCCTCACCCAAACGATATACAGAGAAGGAGCATTTTGAGCGACGAAGTGCTGCCAGTTTACTGACTTACGATTTATGCTTTTACATCCATAATATCTTAATCGAAAGGGAGGTTATTGGGTGACTTTTGAAGGCACGAATCAAGACCTAAAACCCAATTTTCTGACCATAATATCCTACCAATTTTTTGACAACACATCACAACAGGTTTTGAACCCATCCCAAGCGGATTGGTGTCGAAACAAAGTCTCAACCAGTGGGTGGTTTGCCTTCGAGCACCCCCTGCTTTATTGCGAGTTTATTCATCTCACCCCAAAATGAGTACCAAACTGTTGCAGGTTTATTCGTCCTACCCCGGGACGAATACGGATCTGTATCGAATTTGGTGACTGTTTCTTTTGTAGTATTTTGTTAGCTACATGATTATGCTTTTGTCAAATTTTTAGTTTATTTAGATTCATTTTAATCATCGTTATATTTATCTTTTACATTCATTAACAGTACTCTTTCAGATTTGTGAGTTTCATTATCATACACAGGTGCTACTGATGATTTGTTGTTTCTTTGAACGTAGGAGGAGCAGCAAGGATTAAGGATTCATCAATACCAGCGGCGACAACACTTGGGCTCACCCATTTCACATGTGGGCATGTGAAAGGAGGAACACTAAATCCACGATTGTAATTGAAACTATGTTAATGCTCCTACCCTTTAAAATGGAGGAGACGTCTTTGTAACCGAATTGGAAGAGTATAAATAAAAAGGGTTGTGCTTTCTATACTTCCTCGGATCTCATTTAAATTCATCTCTTTTCTTTCATTTCATGCATTTCACTTTATAGGACTTTAAGCATTAACTTTGGGTTTTGAATACATGGCATTAGTTTTCTTTTTAATATTCCAGAATCTTGTGCTTTCAATGGTGATCATGGTGGGACCTCTGTCCTCTATTTTTTTTTAGGTTAGATTTTTGATCTAAAATTGCTTGTTTTGATTATAGGTACCTATTTTCAGTCATTAGACTGTTATTCGTTTCGATCGGAGACGATTATAGAATTGGGATTCGTTTCATCTAAGTACAAATAGGCATTCATCCTACCCTAGAATGAATACTGTTCTGATATTCGTCTCACCCAAGGACGAATAGCGTTCTATGCATTTTTTAGAGCAGTGAATCAGAAACATCCTTTTGGGCAGAGAAGAGGTAGGGGTTTTTAACAAGCCTCTGTCAAATTTCTATTTTCTATTTTCTGATTTTTAGTTTTTGTATGGCTTAGGGAAAGTTTCCTTTTTGTTTTCCTGTTTCAATTTTTGCAAATTAAAATGAACCCCACACATCATGTGGTACTTAAACCAAGGAGCTGGTCGTAAAACCCCAGCCCTTGAGCAAGACCAACAGTGGATTTCATCACCACGTTGGCTTGGATATTTGCATACATTACCCCGATCGCGCTTGTTGCTAGACGTAAATCCTGACGAAAGCTGACCAAGTGTAGCTAGGGTGATTCCTAGTGCATGAGGATAAGTCTTCTATGGTAGGTGTCATAAATAGAGTGATTCCCCTTCCATACCGCCTATGTTCCACATATCATCTGCTCTCACGTACCTATAGTCTCCCTCACGTAAGGGTGGGTATATAGAGAGGTTGGTATATCGGTTCGGCAATGGTATATTGAAGGGGCAACCATTTTGGGAGTCATAAGAGCCTTCATAATTGCATTTAAACGGTTTTCATAAAAAGCTTTCACAAAAAAAAAAAAACAAACAACAAAACACACTAAAACTAGTCTAGGACACACCATTAATCTTTAAAAGAGATAATCATTGCTTTGTGTGTGTATGTTCTTTTCTGCTTAGTGTAACAAAAAAAAATAAAAAAATCATAAACAAAAGATAAAAATCTACATAGCTTGTAGTGAGTCATTACCATGGTATTCACCCACAGTCAAGCCCACTCACGGACAGACGTTGCAGAGAATGTCCAAGGAGGCACGAGTCACCTTCGTTATAGTCCCAAGGATTTGGTCATACCACCTTGGCGACCTGACACACAAGGTAGTCCCCTCCACACTTTAACGAAAAGGGACTATAGGGGCACCTCTTCTAAGGGCACTCCTATTTAGCATAGCACCCAACACACACCCTTCCATGAGGGGTACATCCGTAGGAAAGTTCCCTTAGATGCTCACTATGAGTGGTCACTGTGCGATGAAGCGCTAGGACAACATAGGGTTCGACGGGAGGAACCACATGATTACACTATCCCTCCTTCACCCCCTCTAGTTGTCAAGACTACAAGGACAAATCCATAGCACAAGGCCCCTCAGGCGGGGCAAGCCAACTTCACCCATTCCTTTTTCACTTACAAAAGATAGCATGAGGAAAACCCTTACCTTCCTCAAGAGCAATATACATCACGAGAGCAATACGCCTCCACAACTGCTAGCTATCAGGATCACCTACTGAGGACAAATCCTCGAGGGAATGTCGCTACCCCCAACAGAGGGAGGTGGCCTATAGAGATCTCGGATCACCATGACCGGGATAGATATCTAGGAGAGGCATCTAGGCCTTCTAGACATGAGATGGTAGGACAACCTATCTTAGAATCTGCCAAGCATATCACACATCGGATGCAACTCACGCTACTTGAGCTAGAATGACAACAGTTAGAGCAACGGTATCTTCTAAATAAAGAGTGCATTCAGTGCCAGAAATATGAGTTGTTCCAACACACTATGCAGGCAAGGACTCCAACCCTTCGCACGCATAAGACAAAACATTATGAGGGACACAACACCTCGATGTGAAATAGGTCATCGTGACCTTATCAAGCGTTACCCCCAACACATTCTAGATAGGAGCGGGAGGCTACTCCCCCGATTCCCCAAGCACCCACCCAGGCTCATGAGCCACCCTCAGAAGTTCCTCAAGAAGCCTCTGAGGAACCTGAGCGAGAAGAAGAGCGAGATGAAATGCCATACCAAGGCATGGGGGGTGCTATCCAGCTGCCCCTCCCAAGGCCCCAAGTTCCCTCCAACCTGCAATGGGAACAAACCACAGAGGAGGAGCTCAAATCCCCCGATACATGCACTGCACTACTAGAGCGCTCAGAGTCTGTAGAGACCAAGATCTCGGGGTCCCAAAAGCCCAACTTATGCGAGGATCCTCTTGAAGAGGATCAGCATCTGACCATAGAGCTACCCAAGGATGAGTTATTCCATGTCTCAGAATTGCCAGAGAGCTTAATGGAAATATTCCCCTTCGAGGTGCCAATCAAGCAAGTGCCACATCAAAGCAATCAGGTCCCCCCGCAACAAGTAGAACAACCCCATGAGGACCACATCAATCCACTCAAACAAGAAGAGCCTAGCATGTCACAAGAAATTTTTGGGGCCACCAAGGGCCTTTGGTTTTCTAACAGATATTATGCATCCGACACTGAGATGGAATATCTCAATCATGTGCAATGACACAATCACCCTGTAACCCATGAAGAACTGATGGCACAACTAGGTACAAGGCTAGGGCATGAGCGGCATGTTAACCCAGTGCACTGGAATCAAACGTTGAATCTGCCACTTTGGATATACCAAGAGCAACTTCCTCCTAGAGACCCCATAGCCACATCAGTGCCGAAGGCAGGCCCTGTCCTCCTATCCATGCATAGGGTCGATCCGTTCATGCCAATCCCTCTAGAGCCAGATCCAATGCACAAAGATCATCAAGCTGGGGGTACCTCTATTCCATGAAGAGCAAGTGGATTACACCAAATGCTCCAAAGGTGTCCATAAACCCTTTGGTCAAACCAAAATTTCCAAGGATTATCGTAATCACTTGGTCGCCCTAAAAGCTCCAAGGATTATCGCAATCACTTGGTCACCCTAAAAGCTCCAAGGATTATCGTAATCCCTTGGTCATCCTAAAATCTCCAAGGATTATCGCAATCCCTTGGTCATCCTAAAATCTCCAAGGATTATCGCAATCACTTGGTCACCCTAAAAGCTCCAAGGATTATCGCAATCACTTGGTCACCCTAAAAGCTCCAAGGATTATCGCAATCACTTGGTCATCCTAAAAGTTCCAAGGATTATCGCAATCACTTGGTCATCCTAAAATCTCCAAAGATTACTGCAATCACTTGGTCAACCGACAAAGCTCCAAGGGTTATCACAATCCCTTGGTCACCCCAAAAGCTCCAAGGATTATCATAATCGCTTGGTCAAGAAAATCCAAAAACAAACAAAATCATCAAAATGCCCCAAAGGTATCTATAAACCCTTTTGTCAAATCAAAAGCTCCAAGGATTCCTATAATCGCTTGGTCAACCCAAAATGCCCCAAAGGTATCTATAAACCCTTTGGTCAAACCAAAAGCTCCAAGGTATCTATAAACCCTTTGGTCAAACTAAAAGCTCCAAGGATTTTCGTAATATCTTGGTCAACCCCAAAATCTCCAAGGGTTATCACAATCCCTTGGTCACCCCAAAAGCTCTAAGGATTTCTGTAATCTCTTGGTCACCCTAAAAGCTCCAAGCATTACCATAACTGCTTGGTCAAAATAAATATTCAAAAACAAACAAAAATAATAAAATCATCAAAAATAACAAAAATATTGCATTTTCATTTCATGCATACTGGTAAACATCAAAATACAAAAATATAGGTTGCATTAGGCATCACATCCATACATTGCATATCTGCTGGTCATACAAGTCAAAAGCACCATAGACTGTCATTTCTTGGCAATTCCATCATTTTCCACCTCAAATCCATTTTCATAAACGCATGCATCCAGCATATCACCATTTTCTTTTAGCATAGTCAGTTGTCTCCTCATGTATATAGGGTTTTCGTTATTCAGCTGTCTTTAAATTTCTAGCCAAAACTGTACACAGTTAAATGGATTTTACACGGGAAAGTTTTACTTGGATCACACCTTGTCACGTAGCATCCCAACACAAATTAACACACATAAAATAATTCTTAAGTTGTGTGAATGCAAGAGAAACCTACAAAGCAGTCTCAGGTACCATAGGTGAAAGATTAGCCTGTTCATCCCCCTATGCGAATGGTTCCTGAATGCTGAGAATTGACAAAAGAACGAGCTCTTCCCTATCCATTCACCTTAATAAACAATGGTTTTCACCACTAACAAATCCCAATCATAGTTGGTCCCCAAAGTTGTAAGGATTCATACTACATGTCCCTGCCAAGGATGGGTAGTCATCCCCAAGACCTAAAAGTATCACCGCCATTCACAAACAAAATTCCAACACACCATCATCCTAACCCTTTCCATTCACCTTTGGTCTCAAAGTTGTAAGGATTCGTACTATCTGCCCCTAACCAGGATGGGTAGTCATCCCCAAGGCCTAAAAGATCAATGCCCTTACTTCATAATCTCCATTATCCCCTTGTGTCCCAAAGTCATAAGGATTCATACTACATGTCCCTAAACAGGATGGGTAGTCATCCCCAAGGCCATTCACACGCTCAAACTTACAAAGCTCAAAATACAAAATCAAATAACAGTGGTTCTCACCACTTTTCAAAATCCTTGTTCAAAAAGAAAAACAAAGAGAAAAATAAATAGTGATTTTCATCACTATATAGACAAGCAAGCATCCAAAACCATTGAGCCACCACATAGCCTGAACTTGAATCCTTGGAATTCTCAGCATTCGAAAACCATCTAGGTGATCCTCATTACAGGTTTGGTTGATAGCCTACCTGGCAATGGTGGTATCATACCTACATGACGATATGTCCGTCACATTAGCTTTGCATGTGTGTAGACCAATGTTTGCATGTGGATGAGCTAGCTTATGGTACCTTAGATTGTCATGTGGCTTAATATTGCTAAATACAACAATGAAGTTAGTGGCACTAATTAGGTGATCCTCAGTATAGGTCTGGTTGATAGCTTATCTGGAACTGGTGGTATCCTGATAAATACCACATAAACGAACTCAATTGCACACACAGGGATGTGAAATAACTTGGTTAAATTCAATTCGGATTTATACCTTGTTCAAAAATCTTGCGAGATAAATGTATAGTCTTGGCTAGTTAGTTAAAATATCTGCATCTCAAAAAATTTTAACTCCATTTTTAAATAACTGGTACATTTCATTTCGTACATCACCATAAAAAAAAATATACAAAATACAAAAACCAAAGTTTTCACATGCACAATCATTCCACAAAGTCATCCCATTAATATAACAAGTCAGTAAAATCTTATACAGTCTATGGCGCATCGACACATCATAAACAACTCATTTCATTCATTCCATATGCATACATCATACAAATTAGAAACATCGTATTCATAATCGCATCTGCATACATCAATGTAAAAACATGTACATAAAAAAAAACCACAAAAAAAATGCACAAAATGTACCAAAAAACAACAATAAAACTGTCCAATGAGAGTGCTTTTGCACTTGACATTCCGGGCATGCAAAATAGATGTCGAGATCACAAATCCTCACTATATTATTCCCGAAGAAGGCTACCATAGCCGGACCGCTCCACGAGAAGCCAGATTTTCAAGAATTTCATCCCCAAAATGCGTCACAAAAAGGGTTACAACCCACCAAAAACAGGTCAGAATGTTCAAAAACTGCTTTCGCATTCAATGGTAAACAACTAAAGGCACCCTTACCTAAGTCATCTTGGGTCAAGCGACTCGTTGCTTTTCTCATGTCGGTCATTCCCTCATCGATTCGTCGCTTGAGGGGGTAGTCACACTTAGTCGCCAATCAACAACAATATACCAAATCATGGAAATAACACGCATTCAAAGGATCATTGACAAAGACAATCACGCCCCTGCTTGGGGCAGCAAACAAGCAACAATAACAAACTGATCAAACACTTGGCATTCGTGAATCATGAACTCAAGGTTCCCACGGACAAAAGGTTGTGCCCTTTGCCTATTCATGACTGATCAATGTCCAAGCTCAAGTAACACCTCCCTGAACAAGGTTAACACTTGACATTAGTTCCTTAGCTCGTCAGAAGCAAGGATTCAAGAATGCGTACCCTTTCCATACTTGGGGCATCAAGAGTTGGTTAGGTTACTGAGAAACCCTAATCATTAGTGCTTTGGTTATCTATTTTTGCTCGATGTTGCACCTTGCACAGTGCTTCCCAAAAAGGGGCATCTGTAGACACCAAAACAGCACCAATCCGATTATGTGACTGCAAACACTGATCGCATTAACACACACAGCCCCCAGGGCAGCCCCAGAGGTTAAAACAGTGGTTCTAACTACTCACATAGCAGTTTTAAAAGTCAAAGATCAATTTGGCACCTTTTAGGCACTCTACTACTTATTTGTTCCACCCAGGGATGAGTGCAGACTGGTACTCGTTCCACCCAGGGATGATTACCAGTGCTCGCTTTGAGGTGGGACGAATGTCGGGTTTGACCTAAAAAAATTCAAACCTCAGCACATGACAACTCAGAACTACCATTTAGCTCTCCCTTCATGGCATAGGAGTGCGAGTGAGTTCTTTTGAAAACTCATATCTTCCAATTGACTCTCCATTCACTACATAGGAGTGCGAGTGAGTTCTTTTGACAACTCATATCTGCAAATTGACTCTCCATTCACTACATGGGAATAAGAGTGAGCTTTTTAGGACAACTCAGATATGCCACTTGACTCTCCCTTCATTGCATGGGAGTGAGAGTGGGATTTTTCATGATAACTCAAATTAGCTACTTAACTCTCCCTTCATTGCATGGGAGTGTGAGTGAGTTCTTTTGGGCATGCAAAAGCAGTTACAGAAGTAGTTATGGAGCCCTTTATCTGGGAGAAGTCTTCTCTTCCCTGAGAAAGCATTCATGCTAAGTAGCACTTCTGCATGCTAATTCAAAGAGACCCCTTGGGTCTATAAAATGGTGAGTTTCCTCACCCAAAAGATATACAGAGAAGGAGCATTTTGAGTGACGAAGTGCTGCTAGTTTACTGACTTACGATTTGTGCTTTTACATCCATAATATCTTAATCAAAAGGGAGGTTATTGGGTGACTTTTGAAGGCACGAATCAAGACCTAAAACCTGATTTTCTAACCATAATATCCTACCAATTTTCTAACAACACATCACAATAGGTTTCGGACCCATCCCAAGCGGATTGGTGTCGAAACAAAGTCTCAACTAGTGGGTGGTTTGCCTTCGGGCACCCCCTGCTTTATTGCAGGTTTATTCGTCTCACCCCGGAACGAGTACCAAACTATTGCAGGTTTATTCGTCCTACCCCAGGACGAATACGGATCTGTATCAAATTTGGTGACTATTTCTTTTGCAGTATTTTGTTAGCTACATGATTATGCTTCTATCAAATTTTTAGTTTATTTAGATTCATTTTAATCATCGTTATATTTATCTTTTACATTCATTAACAGTACTCTTTCATATTTGCGAGTTTCATTATCATACACAGGTGCTATTGACGATTTGTTGTTTCTTTGAATGTAGGAGGAGTAGCAAGGATTAAGGATTCATCAATACCAGCGGTGGCAACACTTGGGCTCACCCATTTCACATGTGGGCATGTGGAAGGAGGAACACTAAATTCATGATTGTAATTGAAACTATGTTAACGCTCCTACCCCTTAAAAGGGAGGAGACGTCTTTGTAACCGAATTGGAAGAGTATAAATAAAAAGGGTTGTGCTTTCTATACTTCCTTGGATCTCATTTAAATTTGTCTCTTTTCTTTTGTTTCATGCATTTCACTTTATAGGACTTTAAGCGTTAACTTTGGGTTTTGAATCATTAGTTTTCTTTTTAATCTTCTAGAATCTCATGCTTTCAATGGCGATCATGTGGTATTTCTCTCAATGGGGCCTTAACCTTATCATACAAATCACACTCACTTTTTCAAACAATCACAAATTTATCATCATTGCCATAGAATACTTTATAAAGTGGGTCAAATCCATCCCACTTGTCTAGACCATAGGAGCTAGTATTACGGAATTCATTATAGACCATATCATATGTCTCTTTGGAATTCCCTCCAAAATCATTTTTGATAATGGGAAATATTTCAAAAACAAAATTACTTGTGCCCTCTACACCAAATTCAACATTCGTCAAAGTTTTTCTACCCTATACTACCCACAGGGTAATGGCCAAGTAGAGGCTAACAACAAAACAATATACTCCATACTTCATAAGACAGTAGTAAAGTGTCATCATGATTGGCATAATCAAATACCCTTAGCTTTGTGGACCTTCATTACAAGCATCTAAACTCCCACTAGGGCAACCCCTTTCTCATTGGTCTATGGTGTTGAAGCCATCATTCCCCTTGAACTTGAGATACCTTCCCTATTATTATATATAAAATAATTTATTGATGATGACACTGCTTTTCAAGCTCATCTTGATCAGCTAATATTCCTCGATGAAAATTGAATTCACACCATCGATCACACACACATCTATCAAGACCACCTTCATTGTGCCTACAATAGTAAGGTACATCAATGTAAATTTTAAATTGGTGACCTAGTTCTCAAAGAGAACCAAAAAATATGAGTCAACCCCACCAAAAGTGATATAATTTTACCTCAAACTAGCTGGACCCATTCGTAGTCACACACAAATTCAGTTTGGGCACTTATTGATTGGATAATATCAAAGGTCTCATTGAACTTGAATCCATAAATATAATTCATCTTCATTCATGCAATGCTTAGCCCACATAGGTATTTACCACCACAAATTATACATAGTGATATCTACACATACATCAATCACTATGCACATCAAAATACACACAATCTTTATTTTCTGTTACACAATAGATGCACCTTTTCTTTTTATGTTATTTATATGTTAGTATATGTTTCTTTTTTTGTATATTTAACATCGTCCACTGCTACATCTTTATTAGATATACGTTATCTAATGCACATACTATTAGCATCTCATTCTACCACCATGCAATATCCTCCCACACTATATACAATCCCAATTACACCAGTCAACTTGGCTAGGCCACCTAACTCTGTATATATTATACAGTCCTCACCGTCATCCCATTTGAACCACCACACTCCACCTTGATTCCATTCACTTCATCATAGAGAATCATCTTATTCACCTCACTCAGGATACAGTCAGGTCTCCCTATCCTCCTTTGTAATAAGAAGGAAACACATAAGGGTCTCCTCCCCCTCCATATGATGATACAAGGAAACCTTACTCACCATCCACTTTTGCTCATCACCCGTCATGAACCTATCATCCCCCCAATAGAGGATACACACCTCATCTCACACATCCTTCATCCTTACCTTCCCCACTTTTGAGTGAGATATCCCCCTACCTCCAAGCCCTTCATTTGCATGCCTCCCCAACTACTTCTACATGTGTACCTCCATCACATATATATAGTTACCCACAGTCATCTCCTACACCACCCATCCTTTAGAAACCACCTTATCCACTTCGAGGCTTACCACGTTAGCCAACCGCATAATCCATAAATTCATTTCACTCACCCCCTTCATCCTCTCATACAAATCCATCTTCACACCCATATCATACCCCTCCTTATACACTAGAATACTGCTCTCCACCTTCTCCAATCCTACCCCACATTTTGATATCCAGCATATCCTCTCTTGCCCCAATTCTCTCAAGCTACACCTGATTAATTTTTATTACCACACCTCTGCTCGCCAGTCTACCGTGGCTCATATATCCTCACTTCCTTGTAGGTCTATTCCTCATCCTCAGATTTGACTTGCATAAGATTCTTGACCCACACCTCCACCATTTGACCTCACTCTATCTACTTCCTGCTCCCCTTCCTTAGATCCTTATATCTATCCCATGCCTCTCCCATCCATACCATTATCCCAAGTATTTAATCATATGTTTCACCAAGACCTCCTTATGTTACCCAAAATCTAGCTTATTGACCCATCGTGTCCTAAATTGTGAAATTATCAATGAACCAGTTCTATATATACCATTTTTATCCAAAATATGACATGGATATGTGCCATACATTCAAATACTTGGTACATAACATGTTTCTTGGTGATCACATCCCATAACCTGAGCACTCCTTTTCATCAAATCAACTCTAGAGTCCTCCATGTTGCATCATCCCTTATACTTTACCACCATGTGAATCTATGATAGCTCCATCATGCTATATTCATAACATGTCAAACTATACAAACCATCAAATCCCTAGCAGCATCATCACCTCACCTCCTCGTTCATGACCTAACCCTCATCACTTCACCAATCATTAGTTTCTTTTCACATTCTTCTTTCTTCCTTTCTTCTTCTTCTTCTTGTTTTTTCATGTAGTTGCATGGTCATGCTTTGAGCGGCTACATACATATGTTGATTTGATTTCTTTATTCTCATCCCTTCTTCTCTTGGTAATCCCCTCTTCATGTTGGTTACCATTTCTTCTTTCATATTATTTCTCCATCTGTAGTTTTCAAACTCAAATTCTTCCTCCATTGTCATCATCAAATGCATTCCCACTAGTTACATATTATTTTCCTACTATACACACACCCCATACACTGAGGTAACCATTATCACAAATTCTCACCTTAGTCATCATCACACCATATACACATTTGTAAATAGTCTTTTCAATCATCCTTCGCTACATTTCATGGTCTTCCTCTTGTAGATATTTCATTATTCCAGTTGCATCGATTACATTACATCCATTGCATAAATCCATCATATTTCATTACAATATCATTTCATGTTTGTATATTCTTCTCCCAAAAAAAATGTGTCTTTGACTAGAATAACATACACACTTGTTAGCATCACCACTTGGATTTCCATTCCCCCTTTTTAATATTAAGGCATATATAGGTGTCTTGTTTAGTTTTGACTATTCAATAGTTTAGTCAATAAAATGTCACCTCTAGCTAACAATTTTTATACACTCCATATAGTTCTTTTAGGTTGGTTCAAATTCTCTCATGGACCATTCACACAGGTTACACACTTAAGAAAATTTTGAGTCTAGGAAAGATAATACCTTACGTAGATATCACCATCTAGTGAATGGTTTCCACTGCTCATACTATCATTTGCATGGTCAACATACAAACTAGGGATAAACAAAAGGATAAGCATAAGCAAAAATTAAAAAAATAAGCAGAAAACAAAATCCAATGCCCAAGAAAAAAAAGGAAACGAAGGGTAGAAATCAAAAGGAAAAGTCTCCAAGAAATACCAATTTTATGCTTCATCGCCTTTGGTCCTTAGGTTAAACATAACATCATGGGATGATTTCCATCACTAGCTATAGGTCCTAAGTGCCTACCTACCAGTGGAATAGTATTACAAGTGGTGAAAATTTTGTTATATTAGAGATCTTATTTTATATAGATAAATGCATGCTTGTGGATGAGCTAGCTAGTTTGGCTATTTTTACAATGATTTAATCCTACCTCCCTCAAAATGGATAAATGAACCTCACTCATTTACACACATTGGTCCATGATAGACTTTGAACCATTCAAATTAGTTATGAGTTGTCACCAACACCTACATAGTTTTTGTATAATATTTGATTACTACAACTATGATTGTCAAAGTTATTACATATGCTCTATACCATCCTACATCCCTGAGATTATGGAATGGATCATCATTTACGCATTCCATTCCTCCTATACATGCATTAGTGCATCTATTTTACATAGAGTTATCAAACATTTCATCATTGCATTTATCCTACATGCATTTATTGATATTGCATCATCGCATCTATGTTACATGCATCTACCAAAATTCTAACATACATTGTCACACTTGCATTACATCACATAGCATTGCATCCATTCTACACTTCTTCATATCATTCTACAATATATCTATTCTACATTGTAATATTTTTCTACACATTACCACATACACATATATTCATTAATCATACATTTACTCACAAATTATACTATGCTATCTAAACATAAGAAATTCAAACACATTCAAATCAAAATTATAACACATGTATATATAATAGCCACAACCAAAATGTATATACATATATATAATCCATAAAAAATGCTTGTATGCTACAAAATGGGACCATACCCACTATCCATCATCCTAAATACCCATAGGCTACAAAAATAAAAACTCTCAAATAGCACAACCATTAGCTCTAACTATCACTAGGAGTCTCTCCACTCTCCTTGTGGATCACCCTATTCTGTGCCTCCACATGTGCTGTTGTAGCCCTACTAGACTCCATCCTTGTCCTAGATGCCTGAACTCCTGCATAAGATAACACCCTCTCCAAATTGACATCAACAACTACTCCCTGTAGCATATCATGGGCCTATATCCCCATACCCCTCTAAGACATCAAATTTGTACTCCAATGAATCTATTATGAATGTGTCGATACTCGTGATCATGAACTCGAGCATGATCGTGCTTGACCTTAATCAAGGAGAGGAATCCCATGCATCAGTAACAAAAACTCACACTCTACTCACATCACTTCCTCCTTGGCTAGCCACCCTACCACATCCTCACTACCCTTATGCAACCACTCTATCTCTACCCTCAAGGCAGCCACATTTGTAGGCACCTCCCCTATCATCCTAGATTGCTCAACCTCCTTTTACGCCTATTGATATCTCTCCACCTCAACATGTAACTCTGCAATATCTACATCTCAATCCTCTACCACAAAATATTACCTATGCATATTCACCCTCAACTGCTCCATCTCCTCCACCATCTTTGCATACCTAGCCTCTACAACTTCAAGCCTTCCACACTACTCAATATATTGCAACTCGAAGGTCTTCCAATCAACATAACTAGTAGTCTCCAAGGCTATCAACCTATCCTCCAAATCCTTCAAGCCTATCGCTTGACCTCTCTCACTCTCTCGGAGCTCTCCCTCTAGTTGACGTTCTCACTCTCATAGCATCAACATATCCTCCTCCACATCTTGCATCTCTTGCTCCTCAATAGGAATCTCTCCCATATGACCAAAATATCCTAGATTAGTAGTATCATCAAAACTTACATCTCTATCCACATCCTCACTTATGTCCTCCATAGTCTTTGCCTCCTCCATAGGCTGCACTTTACTACTCATTGATTCCTTCACCATCTCCATAGATGCACTAGATGCACCACCTAATCATTTCCTAGACCATCAAAGAGGCACCTATATCTCACCTCTAGTTATTTTATGACCTGGATCAAGTACCTCTCACTGCTTGCCCCTCTATCACAAGTACCCCATCACTAGGTTGTATCCTTTGATCAATCACCCCAACACCTAGCTCATAACTCTGAGTCACCCACCAGGAATCATACTTTGGTGTCATTCCTACATCGTCCACATATGGAATCACCATCGATGGATCCCTCTCACCAATCCATAATAATATCATAGGCTACTTCCCTCTATCACCTCATCACACATAATACACAATAGGTACCTCCAAAATATCGTATTGTAGCCCAAACTACCATAACACTCAACTAAATTGGAATAACTTAGTCTATCGAGTATATCACACCACCAACCATATCCCTTAGTGGATAGCACCTAGCTACTCATAATCCTTCTCCCATACCACCCTATCCCTCCAAGGCCTCCAATTGATGAGACTAGGCACCAACTCTCCAAGCTTCACCCTCCAAAATAGAGGATCACCCTCATGTGGGCACTTCATCCCATTTTACTCATCCATCCTCCACTTCAATGCATATGGTAAGCATGTTTGTCCTTCATCATGAGCCTTATAAGTAAAAAATAATGTTCACTATAGGGTTATGTGCTCTCATACCCACACTTGTAGCAAAGGAGTCTAACTCAACCCCTTCCTCCTAGCATGCACTACATCGTGCAACTCCCTGTATACTTGGTCCAACAATGTATGTTCCCATGCAAATATGATATTATGCTCCACCATATCACATACTACATCCAACATATTCTAGGTAAACAACACCCAGGAAGTATCTGGAAGAGCATAAGTAGAAATCATCACCATCGCCACACACTGACTCTTGGATAACATCTTATGACACCAAAGATACTGAAAGTCCATCTTCTTCATATCTACCTCCCTCCACCTATCCCCAAAGGCACGCTCTATCACAACCAACTGCATGTCATCTATTTTTTCCCTCACTGGAACACCCTCAATAGGTAACTTATAGATCTTATACACATCTTCCAAGGTGATTATCATCTCACCCATAAAAAAGTGGAAGGTATTCCAATCCAGGTCCCACCTCTCACATAATGCTAATATGTACACTCTATTAGCATGAATACTCTTACATTCCCACACTCCTCTGAACCACACTACATCCAACCACTCTTGATCTTCCTTATCCTTCATAATATTATCCAACTCAACCTTCCTCATATGCACATGATGTCGCAGCTCAATATTTTTCACTTGCTCATCCATAAAAACAAAATAAAATTCATATCAGTTTCATATACAATTCTATTCAAATACTCACCTAAACAAAAATCAATCTTCTCACACACATTTCACACTCAAAAATTATTTCATTTAATTTGTCATGTATTTTGAGACATTAAAACATGCACAATCCACAAAATACAAACACAGTAGCATATTTGGATACCCATTTTGCCATTTCATGGAGAAAGTTCAAACATACATAAAAAACAAGGCATATTGGGCTCCCAACAACTAATTTTAAACTCACCCACACCTACATCATGGCACGCAATTCAAACATATGCCAATTGCCACAACACACAAAAAAAAATTATATTTTTGAATACCCATTTCATCCTTTTATGGTGAAAGTGCAAACGATTATAAAAAATAATACACCCACAATGGTAAAATTCATAGTCAAATTTAATCAATTTACATTACACAAGATAACATTTAGATAACACACCAAACGAAGGAAAAATACAAACATAGTCACACATTTGGATACCCATTTACCACTTTTGCAGATAAAATTCAATCACATTTCAAAAATAGTACCTCGTGGCTCCCAAAAAGAAAAATCAAACTATGTAGCTACACTACCCATTAACCGGTCAAATTAATACAAAAACATGTCAAACCAAAAAACTTATTACACTTTCGGATACCCATTTGGCTTGTTTAACACTTCCTATTCTAATATTAGTTCAAATTAACATGCATTTCAAAAATAATGCAAAAACCTCCCCTCCCTCATTTCATGATTTTCTAGAAAAAAATAACAAAACAAGTAACGAACACTTACCGATGGATCTCCACATTGGTTACTAGTACTTGTTCGTCCCCTCACCATACTTACACCCAAATTTGTCAATCGTAAGTACTCCACATCACCAACAGTTGCTCAGTACTCACTCTCCAAAGTCGTTGCTGTGAAAATGGCCCCCCATGCTTCAAAAAATGCTTAAATATACCTAAAACCCTAATTTACCCCTACCCTATGATTTAGGTCAAATTCATCCCCCAATATAAGAATTCAGGTTCAATTCACCCCCTGACCTATGAATTGCACCTATGGACCCCAAAATCATCAAAATTTCTTATCAAACCCTAGGAAATCTTCCCATTCTCCTCTCCATCTAATTTTTCATCAATATTATCATGCATTTTCTTCTATCAATTGATTCATCATCATATCACCACATTTCATTTGCCTCATTGTTGATTCCTTGTTTGAGGGGATATTCATATCCAAAATCTACTTTACATGCAACCAAATAATCAAACATCCAAATCATCGATATCACAGCTGCCTATAATTTTTTTGCTAAAGATTATATTAAGATAATAATCTCAATACCAATTAAATATTTGTTAGATCATGAGAGCTATGCGTTACCATGCCATGTCACTCCAATGTTCATGTATTTTGAATACATAATGAATGACACGTTTTACTAATCCTAGCACAACATTCAAAGATGTCATTCTGGAATTCAGGTAAAGTGGCCCTCATCGTATACAAAATGGTACATATGAATAATCCATGTCACCTAGCTCAAATGGTTTGATACATCACCATGCACTCATCAATCAATAAAAAACAAAAATTTGAATAGGCATTTGTTATATTCGTACTTTGGACCATCTCGCATTGGTTGCAAAAGAAAATCAGTCATAATTTACCCCCACAAGAAACCAATACGACATTGAAAAATGTCATACAGAATCATAAAAATCATTGCATTGCATCCACAATCACCTATTTGCATTCATCATCATCATTTTCTATTTTCTTTCTCTCTCTTCTCTCATTTTCTTTCTTCTTTTCCCCCATTCCTTTCTCTTCTCCTTATTTGTTCTTTCCCTTTTTCTTCTTCCTTTATTCTTCTATTATCTCCCCATATTCTCAATCAATAATTCCATTCTCCCATTTCTTCCCTCATATTCTACTATCTCCCATCATATTTTTGTATTAAACTGTGTTCCACATAGTATAGTACAAAAAGGGGCAAATGTAGACACCCAAAAGTTGCACATGTCTACCTCTACATACTTGTAAATCTATCTGAACACTTGTAGGTTTACATATACCATCCTAGATCCCTTTAGGCTATTGTAGACTAGCATAGACCATTGTAGACTACTATAGACTACTCTAGACCAGTGTAGACTGCTCTAGATCATCGTAGATCTATGTAGGCTATTCCATTGGTCTATAGGTATGAAACCCTACTAGAATACACAATTCATGACCCAACCACATTCTATAGATTAGGAATCCACCTATCAGTTCCCTAAGGTAACCTAAGCCTTTTCCCACACCTAATTAGGATCCCATGGGACTATTAGTTCCCAAAACTCCTAATTAAGTTAATTGAATTTCTAATTTGAAAGTCACTTCACTTAAGTGCACTTTATGAATTAAAAAGGTTAATTAGGATTCTAAACCCAAATTAGTCCTAATTATTCCCTCACACATGTGTGCACCAAATTAGTTAGGATATTTCCTAGGAAACCCTAACTCAACCCTCATCTAACCTAGGGATCAACCAACCCTAGTTAATCCTAATCCTTGCTCACACATGTGTGGGGATAGGATATTTCTCTTAGGTCATATGAGAGGATGACTAGACATGCCACCTCACAAACCCTAATCTAACCACAATAGGACTTGACCCTAGGGTTTATTACACCTAACCACACCCCCTACACCTTGGTTTCTTCTATAAATAGAGGACCAAATCCTTCATTATGTCTATCTCTCCCCTTTTAGCTAACATACAAAAAATCTATAAAAATCTAGCTAGAAGTACAATCTAACATATCTACACCATAGAAACAACATAACACCATATCAGGAGCCCATCCGAACAAGTATCTCCAACAGAAATCACCTACAACTCAATTCGCTCCTTGCCTTGCAAATCTGGCTTTCAATTTTCTCCCTGACCTACAATTTGATCCTACAATATATTTTTCTTAATAAATCTACCATGTATACTTTATTTTATGTTTTCATGATGTTCTTTATAGTTTTTATTGAATTTTAGCATAATTTTACTTTATGTCTTTATTGTATTTTATCAATATGGGGTCTGACTAAAGTAAGCCCCCAAACACACTAACCCTATTTTTCATATCACAAAATAGGTAAAATAGGAGAAGCATCAACATCAACATTATCGATGGCCCTGTTGGTCACGAATCTGCCACAGGAAAGGATTTTTACAATTGCGCCCTAGACCCGACCAACATTGAAATGCTGGAAGCAAGAAATGGCTCCCAGACCAATCTCCAGAGTGGGTTGGTTCCCTCTACTATTCTAAAATTGGGTTTAAGATAGGGTTGCTGGAAAGAGATTTAAAAGGTTGCAGAAAGAAATGGGAAATATGGCCACAGGCCGAAGTGATGGGATCAGAAAAACAACAGCAGGAAACTACAAATGCAACAATAGCAAGTAACATAAGAAATCAGCTTAATCTTCACACAATCACATGCCGCAAATCCCTCCAAACCCACATTCCAGGAATCGTACCCTGACCGCAATATTTAAATCCAGTATGCAGAATTTAAATGTAATAGCAATGCAGAAGTACGAATGCTATTAGAAATGCAGAAAATAGAAAAGAAATTCATCCATGCAATGCTTGAAAAATTAGAAATTGATCCTTTTATTCCCGCAGATACAATTCCAGTTTCTAGCAGCAAGTTTTTCCAACCTCTTGAAATGAGAATTACATTGGTTTTTATAGAGGTCCGTCCTCTTTGCAGCATTAAAAACTTAAAACCAACTTCCTCGTGATCTACAACCATCACTTGGAAATCAGGAACATGATCCCCTTAATCGCGGCCTCGAGGAAGCAAAAATTAAATGCAATGAGATAATCACGGGCACCTTCATTAAATTCGTTTTTCAAACATGTGCATGCAATTGTTACGCCAATCCATGAACAACAGCCTCGAATGCGTTAAATCTTCAATCTTGGTGGCCTGGGCGCGTCTTTTACTTTGAATGCCTTGGAAATCCACAAAATATTTAATTCGGGTCAGTATTAAATACTCGAAAATCGAGAAAAACCTCTCGGGCCGTTCATACTGCACTTGGCGGGAAAATGCGCAGGTCGCAAAAATGCGACGGGTCACGAAATCGCGACGGGTCACGAAATCGCGACATATTATAATGCTGTACGCTTTGACCACCTTTGACTCACGAAAATGGCACCTGTAGCGATATCGCTACGTCTTCGGCTTCAATGTCTCCATCGCTAGCTTGTTCCACGAAAACGAAACATGTAGCGATTTCGCTACATGTTTCTGTCGTTGGCTCTTCCCTGCGCTCTGCCCCACGAAAACGGAACATGTAGCGATATCGCTACATGTTTCGGTTCTTGGTTCTTCCTGGTCAAAACCCCGCGATTTCGCTACGGGTAGCGATATCGCTACGCATTTCTTTCTCCGTACCATTTGTCATTTTCCGTCGCGATGCGCTGCAACTTTTTCCTTAGACTCTTCTCTGCTCGAACATGCAGCGAATCGCTGCAAGTTTTGGCACTTGCCCCTTCGAAGCCGCCAGTGTCGCGATTCGCTGACATGTCAGCGACGCGCTGCAAGTTTTCAATTTTGTGTCCTTGAAGCCGATCGACCCGCGATTCTGGAACACGTCGCGATATCGCGACGGTTCCGCCCAACCTGCCTGCGTTGACTGCATTGACCGCGATTCTGGAACACGTCACGATATCGCGACGGTTCCGCCCAACCTGCCTGCGTTGACTGCGTTGACCGCGATTCCGGAACACGTCGCGATATCACGACGGTTCCGCCCAACCTGCCTGCGTTGACTGCGTTGACCACGATTCTGCGACATGTCAGCGCATCGCTGCAGTTTTCAGACTTAGTCATTTTTTGCTCATTTTTTCTTCTTTTTTTGCCATAAACCGCATTAAAGCCTATATAGGGGTCAGATTTTCAATAATACATTAATGCATTAATCAATGAGAATCAATGTGGCAAAAATGCCAACATTCTTGGTGGCTCGCGGGGTATACAGCTCGCTGTATGCAAGAATCCAGGCCTTAGTCCATTGGGCACAGAGTCATATCCGAACAGAAGGCGGGCTGCTGCAATACATGTTCTGCTAAAAAATTGAAACTGGAAAAAACCTGCATATAACTGATTATGAAACGACTAATGGAACGCGATGATGGAGTGAGCTCTTGCGATTGCGCAAGCGGTGACTGCAAATGGAATGATGAAATGAAAATGAACGAAGTTATGGAGTGGGAATGGAACTAGAAAAGCTGTGAAATGAAATGAACTAGACTACGAAATAAATGCATAAAAGACTAAACTTAGAGGAAAGGGATAAGAAGGGACGGGGAAAAACAGAAAAGGGAAAAAGAAACAACAGTCGTGGCTTATTTTGTTTTAATGCAGAAGAAAAATAAGGAAGAAGATGAAGAAAGGAAAGAGAGGAAATGGGGAAGGGAAAAGAAGAAAGTGCTAGAAAGCCACCAAACTGTTGGGAGGAGAAAAACAAAGGAAAAACAAGCATCTACGGCTCGCAGGAAACAAGAGCCGAGATGAACAAATAAAAACAATACCACTCTTTTTTTTTTTTCTTCTTTTTTCTATTTTTTTTGTTTTTTCAAAATACTATATACAATAATTCACGACATGATTGGCATGTCGCCACCAGACATCCAATTTCAGGAGTTATCCGGTAAATCTGCAATGTCCCGACCAGATCTGATCATACTTAAGTCGGTTCTTGAAATTGGGCTGGCTCCTTCCTAAAGTTCTCCATGGTGCGAATAGGATGCAATGCGGCAGATTATCCTTCTTACTAGTACCCACATGGAGGACTTCTTCAGGTACTGGATGTAGTGGCTGGAACCAACACCACCACTTTGTAGACTTTACTGGTTGTGGGCTGAGTACAGGCTCCTCTAACTCCTTGATGTGATCACAGGGCTCTTCAAGTGAGAAATCTGATTCTGGGATCTCCTCAGGCTCTGGAATTTGCACTTGTTCTTCTACTTGGCCCATCTCTTGATGAAAACTGCAAGCAACCATATTGTTCATTCTTTGGAAAAGTGCTTGCATGTTCCAATCCTTGACTTTGGACGAGAGCTGTCCCTTGAACTCCACATGATCGCATCTCAGGTTTCTGCTCAGTATAAGGGATCTGGCATGAAAAGTACTGTGCAGGGTAGACAGAAGCAGCAACCACCGGAGAAGGTAATGGAGTTTCTCCCCACGGTAATTTTCTTGATAAGAGCAAAAGCTGTTCTACTCGCACTACTTCCTCAAAGATTTGTGGGAACCGTTGTTCACCTGACTGCAGCAAAAAGAGACCTATGTCAGAGTTAAAAGCTCGAACATAAAAGAGGTGGGCTTGGGTGGGTGATGGACGGATCTTCTCTGGAATTCTCTTCCAAATTATTAAGAATCGGACATTGAAGTCCGTGATGCTTTCTTGAGGTGCTCTCTTGATGTACATGAAAAATTGGTAGAGATCCAAAGAACTGTAGAAAGGACCTTCGTCAAATCTTCTGATCAGTGCTCCCGCTAGATCATCCCATGAGCTGATGCTTTGACGCTTGAGCAGTCTATACCACTGCAATGCTCTTCCTTCCAAAGACTGAACCAGAAGTCGGATCATGACATCCTCGTGTTCTATGACATGGATCATGGACAGAATAGCAATGTCTTCAACATGTGCCAGAGCCATGCCTTCGGTACCATCATATTTTGCCAAGTTCTTCAGGGCACCTTTGGGAATTTCATGCCAAACTTGGAGATTCAGAGGGCCAGGGTCATCCCATCTAGAAAAAACCCTCACCTTTGTGGCAGTGGTCTGCGGAATCACGACTATCGCCATTAAGTCAGAGTCGCCAGAAAAAAAATTCTTTGAACTTTTTAAAAAAATAGGCGTCCACGAACAGATCTTCAACTCAGCAAAGTCGCCAGATGAACTTACAAATCTCCGTTGTGAGGCCAAGACAGCTCATCAAATCTTGAGACCTCCGGGTGTTAAAACAAATGTGGATTTTTGTGAGACAGAAGAAGTCTGTCCCACCGGGCATGCCAAAAACTGTTGGCACCGGTGGGTTTATCACTTTGGAAAATTATGCTTATCCCACCGATTATGAATTCTTGGAGACAAAACTTGTCTGTCCCACCGGGCGTGCCAAAAACTGTTGGTCACGAATCTGCCACAGGAAAGGATTTTTACAATTGCGCCCTAGACCCGGCCAACATTGAAATGCTGGAAGCAAGAAATGGCTCCCAGACCAATCTCCAGAGTGGGCTGGTTCCCTCTACTATTCTAAAATTGGGTTTAAGATAGGGTTGCTGGAAAGAGATTTAAAAGGTTGCAGAAAGAAATGGGAAATATGGCCACAGGCCGAAGTGATGGTATTAGAAAAACAACAGCAGGAAACTACAAACGCAACAACAGCAAGTAACATAAGAAATCAGCTTAATCTTCGCACAATCACATGCCGCAAATCCCTCCAAACCCACATTCCAGGAATCGTACCCTGACCGCAATATTTAAATCCAGTATGCAGAATTTAAATGTAATAGCAATGCAGGAGTACGAATGCTATTAGAAATGCGAGAAAACGAGAAAAGAAATTCATCCATGCAATGCTTGAAAAATTAGAAATTGATCCTTTTATTCCCGCAGATACAATTCCGGTTTCTAGCGAGAAGTTTTTCCAACCTCTTGAAATGAGAATTACATTGGTTTTTATAGAGGTCCGTCCTCTTTGCAGCATTAAAAACTTAAAACCAACTTCCTCGTGATCTACAACCATCACTTGGAAATCAGGAACATGATCCCCTTAATCGCGGCCTCGAGGAAGCAAAAATTAAATGCAATGAGATAATCGCGGGCACCTTCATTAAATTCATTTTTCAAACATGTGCATGCAATTGTTACGCCAATCCACGAACAACAGCCTCGAATGCGTTAAATATTCAATCTTGGTGTCCTGGGTGCATCTTTTACTTTGAATGCCTCGGAAATCCACAAAATATTTAATTCGGGTCAGTATTAACTACTCGGAAATCAAGAAAAACCTCTCGGGCCATTCATACTGCACTTGGCGGGAAAATGCGCAGGTCACAAAAACACGACGGGTTGCGAAATCGCGACGGGTCGTGAAATCACGACATATTATAATGCCGTACACTTTGACCACCTTTGACTCGTGAAAATGGCACCTGTAGCGATATCGCTATGTCTTCGGCTTCAATGTCTCCATCGCTAGCTTGTTCCGCGAAAACGGAACATGTAGCGATTTCGCTACATGTTTCTGTCGTTGGCTCTTCCCTGCGCTCTGCCCCGCGAAAATGGAACATGTAGCGATATCGCTACATGTTTCGGTTCTTGGTTCTTCCTGGTCAAAACCTCGCGATTTCGCTACGGGTAGCGATATCGCTACGCATTTATTTCTCCGTACCATTTGCCATTTTTCGTCATGATGCGCTGCAACTTTTTCCTTAGACTCTTCTCTGCTCGAACATGCAGCGAATCGCTGCAAGTTTTGGCACTTGCCCCTTCGAAGCCGCCAGTGTCGCGATTCGCTGACATGTCAGCGACGCGTTGCAAGTTTTCAACTTTGTGTCCTTGAAGCTGATCAACCCGCGATTCTGGAACACATCGCGATATCGCGACGATTTCGCCCAACCTGCCTGCGTTGACTACGTTGACCGCGATTCTGGAACACGTCATGATATCGTGACGGTTCTGCCCAACCTGCCTGAGTTGACTGCGTTGACCGCGATTCTGCGACATGTCAGCGCATTGCTGCAGTTTTCAGACTTAGTCATTTTTTGCTCATTTTTTCTTCTTTTTTTGCCATAAACCACATTAAAGCCTATATAGGGGTCAGATTTTCAATAATACATTAATGCATTAATCAATGAGAATCAATGTGGCAAAAATGCCAACAAGCCCACATACACATGAAGCCCATATACATTGAGGAATCTCAAAAGGAGTTATTAGACTATTTGATATTCATAAAAAGGATTTGGGACAATCCTCTTTGTAACCCATGGACTCATTTTAATGAATAAAGAACAATATTTTGAGCATTTTCATGGTTTGTATTATGTTTGATCAAATGGTAAATTTTGTACATTTCACATATATCACATTTTAAAGGTATCTCTGTTAGGAATGGAGCCTAATTATGAGGAGGCTAAACAGAGAAAGTTTCTGGATTTACTGCAGGACGGGTAGGGAAAGTTTCCAGATTTACAGTCTGTTAGTCTACCAGATAAATTTTTCGGATTTACAACGGGACAACCAGGGAAAGTTTTTTTTGTTTTTATCCCAAAATTAGATGTTGGGAACTCAATGTTAATCTTGGAATGTATTAAGAAAAGCAGTTTGTTTTTTTTTTTTTTTTCTTATATATAGTTGTGAGGAAAAACAAAGAATACTATGACAAAGAAAAAATTTATTGTGTTAATTCCTTGGAAATATAGAGAGGAAATTACAGCAGATGTTTGTTGTAGGTTGTAACCCTCTATTGCTTGGATTGAGAAAATGAAGGACTGAAAATTCTCGGTGGATGTAACCCACATTGGGTGAACCACGTTAAAATCGTTGTCTCTTCTTCTGTGTGTGTTTGTCTAATTTTTCTTTAATTCTACCATTAAAGTTTGAAACACTATAATTGCTTTTCTATATAAATATATTTTTATATAGTGATTTACTCTAACAAGTGGTATCAGAGCGGTTGTTTTGTTGGGTGCACTTGACAGAAGGAGAATTTCTGGATCAAGTGGGAGCAATGGCGGAAGAAGGGAGGTTTAGAGTTCAAAAATTCAATGGCCGAACTTTCAATTCTGGAAGATGCGGATGGAGGATTACTTGTACAGAAGGATCTTTACTTACCTCTTGAGGGGGAAACAGAGAGACCTTCATCTATGTCTGATGAGGAGTGGAGTCTCCTTGATAGAAAGGCATTGGGTACTGTGAGGTTGTGCTTGGGAGCCACCGTAGCCTTCAACATCTTTGATGAAAAGACTACCAAGGGAGTCATGGATAAGTTGGCCAAGATGTATGAGAAACCATCAACATCAAATAAGGTATTCTTAATGAAAAGGTTATTTAACATGAAAATGAGTGAAGGAGGATCTATGCATGATCATTTAAATGAATTTAATACTATCACTAATCAATTGCATTCAGTAGGATTGGATTTTGATGATGAGCTTAGGGCCTTATTAATCTTATGCTCTCTTTCGAAAAGTTGGAACAATTTCGTAATGGCGGTAAGTAACTCTGCTTTGAGTTCAAATAAATTAGAATTTGATGATGTGGTTGGTGTGATACCCAGTGAGGACATGAGAAGAAAAACCACAGGAGAATCATCTAGCACCACCTTAACCGTTGAGAATAGAGGAAGAGGAAGAGAAAGAGGCAAGAGTTCACATCATGGCAAATCCAAAGGCAGATCCAAATCACGTGGAAAAGGAAAGCTACAGTGTTGGCACTCGTGGCAAAAAGGGTCATCTCAAGAAGGATTGTTGGCAAAGAAAGGGTGATGGAAATGAAGGTAATGATAATAATGGTAACACTTTAGAAGCCAATATTACTAGAAAAATTCTACAAGATGCTTTAATCTTATCTCTTGATAGAAATAGTGATTATTGGGTAATTGATAGTGGTGCTTCATTCCATGCTACCTCACATAGGGAATACTTCATAGATTATGTTTTTGGAGATTATGGACAGATTCTATTGGAAAATGACCAACCATATAAAATCGTGGGTATTGGAAATAGTTTGATTAAATCCCTAAATGGATGTCAATGGGCTCTTAAAGAGGTGAGACACATACCCGATTTAAAGAGAAATCTTATATCGGCAAGTAAGCTTGATGGTGAAGGATACATGGTTGCATTCGAAGAAAATGCTTGGAAAGTTACTAAAGGTTCATTGATAGTAGCTAGAGGTAAATTGGTGGGTACTCTTTATTTACTTACTGATTTTTCTCACTGCTCCATGAATTTAGTTTCTACAGGTGAGAGTGCATCTTTGTGGCACCAAAGACTTGGCCATATGAGTGGATAAGGTATGGAAATTTTACATTCAAGAAAGTTATTGCCTAAGTTAAAAGAGATTGATTTGGAATTCTGTGAGGATTGTGTTTATGGTAAAGCAAAGAGAGTTAGATTTCTCAAGGATGGCAAGGAAAGGAAGAAAGAGAAATTGGAGCTTGTGCACTCGGATGTTTGGGGCCCAGCTCAGGTAACTTCTCTTGGAGGTTCCTCTTACTATGTACTTTTTATTGATGATGCAACAAGGAAAACATGGATATATTGCATTAAGAATAAAAGTGATGTTTTTAATACCTTTAATAATTGGAAAGCATTAGTTGAAAATGAAGCTGGAAAAGGTTAAAGTGTCTAAAGTCGGATAATGGTGGAGAATATTGCAGTAGAGAATTTGATGTGTTTTGTTCTAAAAATGGAATTAGAAGAATCAAGGTAGTTCCAAGAACACCTCAAGAAAATGGGGTTGTAGAAAGAATGAATAGAACCATCATGGAGCGTGCTAGGAGAATGAGAATACATGCGAGCTTACCATTATTTTTATGGGCTCATGCTGTTGATACTGTAGTATATCTAATTAATAGAGGATTGTCTAGTGCCTTGGATGGAGGAATTCTGGAAGAGCTTTGGACAGGTAAACCAATAAATTATTCTTTCCTTAAGGTATTTGGATGTGAGGATTTTATGCATATAGACAAAGAGAACATAAATAAGTTAGATGCTAAGGCCCAAAAGTGCTATTTTATTTGTTATGGTATTGATGGCTTGGGTTATAGATTATGGGATTGTGATAACCGAAAAGTCATTAGAATTAGGGATGTCATATTTAATGAAAAAAACTTGTATAAAGATCGGTTGCAGGGAAAGAAACAGAAAGAGGAAAATGCTGAATACATAGACCTTGATGGACACATAGAAAAGGTAACTCCAAAGGTGGTAGAAGATCAAAATGTACAGCAGCAACAACAAGCACCTCAATCTTCAGAAAGTGTTGTTAGACGTTCTACCAGGATAAGTAAAATTCCTCAACGTTTCTCTGATTATGTTTTGTATACTGATGCTGGTGAGCCAGAATTTTTTCAGGAAGCATTACAAATGGATACCAGAAATAAGTGGGAGCTTGCAATGAATGAAGAAATGGACTCTTTATTTCACAACCAAACTTGGGATTTGGTTGAGCTACCCAAAGGTAAAAGAGCTTTGACAAATAAATGGGTGTACAAGATTAAAGAGGAGAATGAAGGGCATAAGAGATACAAAGCAAGACTAGTGGTCAAGGGATTTGCTTAGAAAAAAGGTATTGATTTTGATGAGATTTTTTCTCCAGTTGTAAAAATGACCTCTATTAGAGCTATTTTGAGTCTTGTAGCTATAGAAAATTTGTTTCTAGAGCAATTGGATGTGAAGACAACATTTCTTCATGGTGATTTGGAGGAGGAAATTTATATGCACCAACCAGAAGGCTTTCAGGTGAAAGGTAAAGAGGATTGGGTATGTAAACTGAAAAAGAGCTTGTATGGGTTAAAACAAGCTCCTAGACAGTGGTATTTAAAATTTGATAAGTTCATGGCTAATCAAAGGTTTGAAAGATGTCAAAGTGATCACTGTGTATATTTTAAGCAAACCGGAAATGGTAACTATGTTATTTTGCTATTGTATGTGGATGACATGTTAGTTGCAGGAACAAATATGCAAGATATAAACATGCTCAAGAAGAAGTTGGCTAAATCCTTTGCCATGAAGGATTTGGGAGAAGCCAAAAAAATCCTTGGTATGAGAATAACAAGAGACAAGGAGAGTCACACTCTAAAATTATCACAAGCAAAATACATTGAAAAAGTGCTTAAGAGATTCAACATGAAAAATGCAAAGTCTCGTTGCTACTCCATTGGCAAAGCATTTCAAACTCACCAAAGATTTGTGTCCCAAGACACAAAAGGAACAAGAGCATATGGCTAAGGTTCCCTATGCATCAGCGATTGGAAGCTTGATGTATGCAATGGTTTGTACAAGACCGGATATTGCCCATGCAAGTGGGAGTAGTGAGTAGATTTATGAGTAATCCAGGGAAAAGGACATTGGCAAGCGGTAAAATGGATACTCAGGTACTTGAGAGGAACTTCAAATTATTCTTTGAATTTTGGAGGCTCTAATATATGCTTGAAATGTTTTGTAGATTCTGATATGGCAGGTGATCTTGATGGTGGAATGAGCACTACTAGCTACATATTTACTATAGGATGAGGAGCGGTTAGTTGGATTTCTAAACTCCAACACGTAGTTGCCCTTTCAACCACTGAAGCTGAATATGTTGCTGCTAGAAGCAAGCAAAGAGATGGTTTGGTTGTAAAGACTAATGGAAGAACTGGGGAAGAAGCAAGAGGATAATAGGTTGTGGAGTGATAGCCAGAGTGCTATACACCTTGCAAAGAATTCAGCATTCCATTCAAAAACTAAACACATCAAACTCAGGTATCATTTCATTAGATCAGTAGTGGAAGATGGATCTTTGAAATTAGGGAAGGTTCACACATCACAAAATCCTGCTGATATGCTTACAAAAGTGGTGTCAAGAGAAAAGTTGAGCTTTTGCTCAACTTCAGTTGGCCTTAAGGAATAAGAGGCCATGATGAGAATTTTTCAGTCCTTGGTTGCGGTATGGTGCAATGGAATTAGTCTCCAAGTGGGATATTGTTAGGAATGGAGCCTAATTATGAGGAGGCTAAACGAGAGAAAGTTTCGGATTTCACTGCAGGACGGGCAGGGAAAGTTTCCAGATTTACAGTCTGTTAGTCTACCAGAGAAAGTTTTCGGATTTACAACAGGACAACCAGGGAAAGTTTTTTTTGTTTTTATCCCAAAATTAGATGTTGGGAACTCAATGTTAATCTTGGAATGTATTAAGAAAAGCAGTTTGTTTTTTCTGTTTTTTCTTATATATAGTTGTGAGGAAAAACAAAGAATACTATGACAAAGAAAAAATTTACTGTGTTAATTCCTTGGAAATATAGAGAGGAAATTACAACAGATGTTTGCTGTAGGTTGTAACCCTCTATTGCTTGGATTGAGAAAATGAAGGACTGAAAATTCTTGGTGGATGTAACCCACATTGGGTGAACCACGTTAAAATCGTTGTCTCTTCTTCTGTGTGTGTTTGTCTAATTTTTCTTTAATTCTGTCGTTAAAGTTTGAAACACTATAATTGCTTTTCTATATAAATATATTTTTATATAGTGATTTACTCTAACAATCTCAAGTCTAGCATTAGATAACTTACTTGTGTTTTGAATTGGAGACACTAATACCTTGATTTTCTTCCACTATCATGTGCACCTTTTATTCTTATTGAAATGGTTGAATTGTCCTTCCTTTTTAATTAAATGCTTGGGTGAATATGTGCACTTAATCCTCTTACTCTATTCTTTGATGCCTTTACTTGTTTCAAATATGTGCCCTTCAAATTTGCCTCAATAATGATGATCTTCCTTTTGCATGTGCTTTCCAAATCTACCTTGACAAAATAATTTTTCTTTTGTATGTGCCTTCCAAATATGATCAATAATTCTCTTTTTCCCTTCTTGATTTAAATATCAAATCAAACACTTTAAACCCTTATCACTCCTTTTAAAAACATACACAATAAATCTTAATTAAAAATAACTCCTTATATCTCCCTTTTAAAACTTACAAAATAAAACTTTATTAACAACAAACTAACTCCTTATATCTCCTTTTAAAAACTTACAAAATAAAACTTTATTAACAACAAACTAACTCCTTATATCTCCCTTTAATCAAATTTAATTAAAACTTTACCTTTCATAGCAAAAATTTAGCAAGCCACCGAGGAGATTTGACCCTATGACCTCTAGTAGTGCAGTGCTCTAACACAGACTTGTGACTGATTGGGTTAACCCACCAGTTGAAAATAAATATGACAATAAAATATTTGAAGCCTTCATTGCACTATCTCGAATAGTAATCACACAATAAAAATAGGCCATCGAGGATATTTGACCCTTGAACCTTCTACATCGTAGTGCCCTAACTTAGGCTTGTAACTAACTGGGTTAACCCATCAGTTGAGATTATAGAGCATAATACAATATTTGAACCTTCCATACCTTGCACTTCAGTCACACAACAAAATAACCATCAAGGAGATTCGAACTTCAGAACTTTTGCACCATAGTGCCCTAACACGGGCTAGTAACTGGCTGGGCTAACCCAATAGTTGATATTAAAAGGGTACAATAAAATATTTGAACCTTCCTTCGAATCACTGCTACACCGCTGAACGTCCTCCTGAATCTTCAACTTGCGCTCCTCTCCAGGACATCCTCCCTTATATTCTACTCGCTACTCATTCTTCTCTTGAAGGATATTTAAATTGCTTCCTCTCCTCAAGATGAATTATTGGCCTCATATTAATATGCTTTCCTTTGATCATTTACTCCCAAGAAGTTCAGCCCATGCATATTAAAATTTTGAATTTCAAGTTTACTTTTATGTGGTGCTCAAGTTGACCCACACGTTTTTTAAAATACCTTTATATTATAATATTTAAATCTATGATTTAAATACTTAATGTTTAAACTTTTATTCAAAATATATTTAAATATTTTGATTTAAATATAAACCTTTCACTTTAATATTTAAATATTAAAGCATATAATTAAATCACCCTTGAAGATATCTACCTGAACATCAATGACAACTTAATAATTATAACAATCTCCCCCTTTGTCATTGATGGGAACCCTGCAAAGAAAATGTCCTTTACTAAAATAGGATCACAAGTTGCTCCCCCTTACTAAAATTCTCCCCCTTTGACATCAATGGCAAAGGCTCCTTGAGGCTGAAATATAAGACACTTGACAATGTACCCTTACTCCTACTCTTACTGAGATAATCAATGATGATATAGGAGTGAAACTCCCAAATTACTATGCTCCTTTTCTTGTTTTATTTTTTTTCTTAACTTTGAAAGTCATATTGTTTTAAACAAATTGACTATTATCCTTCTTACTTGATTTTGAAATTTTAGGGAACTTGGTTCTACATCATCTAGATGTATTCCTAAAGTTATTACATTTGTAACAAATGATGTTGTAGTCCATGAAATGTGTAAATGAATTGAAATTTCTCTTGTTGAAGCCAAAATCATTTTTAGCACATACCCTACAATCTACAACTTTATGACCAAATTGATGACATGAAATCCAATAACCCCAAAAAAAATATTGAAACCTATCTGATTGCCTTGGTTCTCATTGTTGTTTCTGTGATGGTCCCTGGTCCATGATGACGTTTTATTTTCTTACTTATTGATACTTACACTTCTCAACATGTCAGCATAGGTCTTAGGTTCCTCTTTAATCATTTTATTTTATGCCTCTGTTCATTTTGAGCTTGACTCCACATTTTTTTCTGTTGACTTTATTCAAAACCAAGTTCAATATTTATAACCGAAGATCTTTGTGATTTTATAATATCATCCACAATTTTTGTGCTTTTCTCAAATTTATTGAGCTTACCATTAGATTCATTCACTTCCTTTCTTAGAGATATAACCTCATGCTCCATTTTTTCACATTCCAACTCTTTTACCTTTAATTTCTCAACCATACCTTCTTCAATTCGCTTTGCCTCTTCAATTTTTACTTTTAAGTTGGTGAGATCTTGTGAAAGCTTTGCCTTTGTCTTCTCATCTTCTTGTACTTGAGTCTTCAATATTGAGTTCTTCTTTCTAAGAATTTTCAATTCTTCAAGAGCAACAACAAGTTCCTCTTCTATTTCAATTATGGCTTCCTCTTCATTTTCTAGATATCTCTCTTTTTATTTATTTTTATCAAGAAGAACATCTTCTTTCTCATCTATAGCCAAAAATAAGATTTATTCTCTTTCACTATTGGAGAGGATTTCATCACTGTTGGAAGAATTCCTTGTTTCCTCAGCATAAATATTCTTCTTGTGCCTTTGAAATATCTTCTTGTCATGCTTACTTTGACCATGCCTGTTTTTATTTTCATGATAAAATTTTCTTTCTTTATTTTTCTTGTATTCCTTTTATTCTTCATTGCTACTACTTTCATATTTTGGATAATTAGATGCACAGTGACCACTGTTTACACAATTAAAACATTTTATAGAGTTCATACCTTTATTTTTTCTTGTACCCTTCTTATTTCTTCACACAAAGTTAGCTTCTTCTTCGCTGCTTGATTCTTCATTTGACTCTGGTTCTTTATTATTTCTCTTTTTTGAAGCTTTAAATGCGGTATCTCATTTGGATGTTTGATATTTTTTAGTCCTCATCTTATAGGTCGTGAGAATTTTGTGTAGATCATCCATGCTTAAGGTTTTAAGATCCTTCATTTCTTCAATCGTTGAGACCTTTGCACCAAACCTCATGGGAAGTGACCTCAACATTTTTTGAATAATATTAGAGTCATCAATACTTTCTCCAAGTCCATAAATTGTGTTGACAACTTCATCAATGTGGAGTAAATATTTAGCAATATCTTCCTCATCTTTCATCTTCAAGTCTTTGAACTTCCTCCTATGGGTTTGAATTTTTGTCATTTTAACCTTATCGTCTCCTTCATATGTTCTTTGTAACTTGTCCCATATTTCTTTTGCTGAGGTACATTACATGACTTTCACAAACTCTAATTCACATAAACCACTTAATATTGCATTCATTACCTTGGAATTATTTTTAAATGGTTTCTTACCATCTCGATCCGTGGGAGGAGTTTTAGGTGGTATGAATCCATCCTCAATGGATTACTTGTTGGAACAAAATCTGCCTTCGGTTAATAGTGTTGCGCCTTAGACTTTGCCAACATTGAATAGACAGATCTTGCTTGAGATCATCTGTCTAGTCTCCAGAGAAGGTTGGTTCCTTTGAGTTTTTTAGAGAAAAGGGGAACAAGAGATAAGGGAAATATAGCCTAAGCTAGAACATTTTCTCATGGTACAGATTAGACAACAACAAACATTGATGATGCAGATTACTACTTTCGAGTTTTCTTTATATCTTCTTTATAGAAAACACGAATTCTTGAGTGTGACTTTTAGATGTTCGTCTAAAAGCATGTAAATATCTTTTAATGTTCAACTCTAGAAACAAGATTTATACGTGCACAGTCCAGATTTCAGAATAGATACATTATAAAACTTAGAGTGAATAAAAGTTAAAACACCGAGATACATACACTTGCACACAGAAGTTTCGGAAGCCAGAGGAAGAAATATTTTATTGCTTGTAATCCAGTACATGTACATCAAGCTTGTAAACGTCCAAGAGCTGACCTTTTTTTATGGTCGACTCACTCCTATTTATACCCTAAAAAGAGTATCTTCTACTACGTACATTTAATTTCTTCAATCAATTACAAGTAATTTTCTGCAGTTTCTAATAATATACAAAGAATTTCCCATAGATTGGATAGATTTCCTTCTGGCTAATTTTAGATGAGCCTATTATTCTACAATCATCCAGCGGACCTTCCAAGTTATAATCAATAGACCATTCTTCAAAAATCAGCACTTGATGTCAGTGCATGTCCCCAGTTGCCAAAAATATACTTTATTCCTTTACAGCTGGCATGTCGCGAAATCGTGACATTCTTTCCTTGCTTTGCTCTTTTGCCACCTCCAGCCGCGAAAATGAGACATGTCACGAAATCGCGACATTCTTCCCTTGCTTTGCTCTTCTATCGCTTCCAGCCATGAAAATGAGACATGTCACGAAATCGCGACATTCTTTCCTTGCTTTGCTTTTCTGCCGCTTCCAGCCGCGAAAATGAGACATGTCACGAAATCGCGACATTCTTTCCTTGCTTTGCTCTTTTGTCGCCTCCAGCCGCGAAAATGAGACATGTCGCAAAATCGTGACATTCTTTCCTTGCTTTGCTCTTCTGTCGCTTCCAGCCATGAAAATGAGACATGTCGCGAAATCGTGACATTCTTTCCTTGCTTTGCTCTTCTGTCGCTTCCAGTCGCAAAAATGAGACATGTCGCGAAATCACGACATTCTTTCCTTGCTTTGCTTTCTCTCTTCTAGCCGCCATGAAAATGAGACATGTCACGAAATCGCGACATTCATCTCTTCCTTTGCTCTTCTGCCACTTCCAGCCATGAAAATGAGACATGTCACGAAATAACATCTTTATGTCTTTTCCTTCATTTCTTCTCGATGGTCGTGAAAATGCGACATGTCACGAAATCATGACATTCCTTACCTTCTCAGTCTCCTCTTGCTATTTTCTAGCAAAAATAAGACATGTCACAAAATCGTGACATTCCCATGTCTTTCCTTTATTTCCTTATGGATGGTCACAAAAATGTGATATGTCACGAAATCGTGACACTCCTTCGTGTTGCTCTTTTGTTGCCTTCAGTCACGAAAATGCGACATGTCATGATATCATGACATTCTTTCCCGCTTGGACTCTTTTGTCACCTTCAGCTATGAAAATGTGACATGTCGCGATATCGCGACACTTTTCCTCCTTGCTCCCTTTTGTTGCTTTGGACCGTGAAAATGCAACATGTCACGATATCGCGACACTTTTTCCTCTTTGTTCTCTTTTGTTGCTCTTAGCCGCGAAAATGCAACATGTCACGATATCACGACACTTTTGCCTCCTTGCTCTCTTTTTTGCTCTTAGCCGCGAAAATGCAACATGTCGCGATATCGTGACACTTTTCCTCCTTGCTCTCTTTTGTTGCTCTGAGCCAAAAATGCAACATGTCGCGATATCGTGACACTTTTCCTCCTTGCTCCTTTTGTTGCTCTTAGCCGCGAAAATGCAACATGTCGCGATATCGCGACACTTTTGCCTCCTTGCTCCCTTTTGTTGCTCTTAGCCGCAAAAATGCAACATGTCGCGATATCGCGACACTTTTGCCTCCTTGCGATATTTTGCTTTTTCTTTGATCTTTAGCATATGGGCCACTTCGGTCTTCTTGGAAAATATGCAAAAAGGTGCATCAGCTATTTTTCTGTAGTTAGTCACTTTTTGACTAACATTCTTGGCGCCTTCCAGGGGAATTTTTTGCTTGCAAAAATTTTGAACCAGGCCTTTATCCATTGGGAAACGGAGTCAACAACGCAGTTGTAAAAATAATCTTTCAGAGAAAGACAAAGAAAACAGGAAAATGCACTTAGATAAAAAGTGAACATTACCTCGTCAAAACTCCCTCTATACCTTAGTATCTCTATTCAAAAAAAAATGTCGACTTCTGATTGGCTGTGACTGAAATTTTTTTTGTTAAGGCCGAAAAAACGGTAATATTTACAAATATTGTCTGAATATACTTATATTATACTGTACATATAATTCCTTTTCTGTTTTCTCAACAGAAATATAACTTTAGGTGAAATGCATTCACCGTGATAGGAAGAACCAATCCATCTTGATCTTTCAACTCAAAAGCATTGAACTGTTTCTCTAAAACAATTTCAAATGGTCCCTCCCAGAAAGCATCGAATTTATCATGGTTACCTGGCTTAGCTTTCTTTACATTCCATTTCAAAACCAAGTCTCCCACTCTAAATTTTTTGGCAGTTGTCTTTTTGTTGAACCATCCTTCAGTATCTGCCATATGCTTCTGATTGTGATTGTATGATTGCTCTCTTTGTTCTTCTAAGTGTAAGAGTTGCATTGCTCCTACAACTATGTGTAGAATTTGGTCAATTTGAGGTAGTGAGTAATGATCTTTGAGTGATGCTCTGTTCATATTTCTGAAATCTACACACAATCTGATATCTCCATTTTTCTTCCTGACTGGTACCAAGTTTGCCACCCAGGTGGAGTGTTTAAAAGGGTATACTATTTTAGCTTGAAGGAGTTTTAGCAGTTCTTGTTTCATCAAAGATTCTATCTTCGGATTCACTGGTCTTTGCTTTTGCCTAAAAGGCTTAGCTCCTTCTTCTGATTCTATGGTATGTTGAATAACATCTTTATTGTACACTTTTAGATCACTATACACCCAAGCTATGATGTCGGGGAATTTTTTACACAATTCTCTGATCTGGTTCACTTCCTCTTCTGTACAACTGATTCCAACCTTAATCATTTCATGGATTACGAAATCCAGTATTTGTTCATCATTTTCAAAAACTTTCCAAAAAATATTTTTATCGAGCCATCGAAGGCTCGTGTATAAGTCTAACAGTTTTAGACTTGAGTAACTTACTTACAGGGACAAAATTAGCTCCCACGAGCTAACAAATCGCATGGGTATTCTTTCTCTAGGGATAAACTTTATATTTAGGGCCTCAAAGGCCTCTAAGATATCCACACTTTGTTCTGTAAGCCTTCAAATAATTTTGTTTACTTATACATTTTTTGGTGACTTGATTCACAATAAGTTCCGAATCTCCATAGATGAGTAATTGTTTGATTCCCAATTTCTAGCCTTCTACCCTAAGCGCCTCATTTGCCGTTTTGAGACCCAGACTGTGAAAACTTTCCTCCGGGGAAATCAAACTTTCCCCCCTTCTTGCCTGCCCCATCAAGAAAAGCTTCACAATATAGAACCATCCTCTTCTAGGGAGGGTATCAATTTTCTTTTTGGTTTCTCAATAGAATAGTTTCCTATTTCTGTTTCCATCATGGCATTAAAATTTTGTAGAGAAAACTCGTCCTCAGCTTGGAGCTCTTCTAATGTTTCTTCCATTAGATCTTCTTCTATTGTTTCTTCAGTCATCATATTTACACGGTCAGTTTCACCAATATTTTCTACATGAAACGTAGATGTTTTCTCATTAAAAATCTTGACCCTTCTACCTTTGAAAGGTATCTCCAAATGAGAATAATCTAAGGATAAGTATCCTCCCATATTTGTTGTGAACTCTCTGGATAGACACATACCAAAATAGGGCTCCAAGTCTATGACTACTACCTCTTGTATGACTGTCATCTGAGGCATTTTATGCAGCCGTATGGGAATATCCTTTATCACTCCTACAGTTTTTACTTGGAGTACCATCTAACTGTAGGACGCCTGCGCTGCTCCTAGTGTACTCCATTCCCATAATATCACATATTGCTTTGGGTATCACAGTGGTAGCAGCGCCTGAATCTATCATGCAGTTGTGGACAACCCATCCTTCCATTTGAAGGGACAAATAAAAGGGTGGTGGCCTGTTCTTACCAGTGGCAGACGTCAAGTTCGTTAGAACCATTTTTGAAGATGATGCAGTCCCACCTCCATTTTCCATTGTTCTTAGGGATTCTTGTAGGAGATCGATTTGACCTAGGATTTGAAGAGCATCATACATACTTGCCTTAGAAGGAGTCTTTTTCATTTCCTCTACTATACTGAATGTAGGTGAATCAACTATTCTTTCTCTTTCTTTGGAAAAAGTTTCATATTTATTTTTGTATCCCTGGGTAGCTTTAGTTCTTTGCCTTTTTGTCAGTGAGGGGAATCTCAACCTTTCCCTAGCCTATTCTTGGGTTTCATTTTCCCCCCGAGGAATAAATTCTTTGTGTGTTTCTTGCCCTTGAATTTTGGTTGGAAACCGATATTTTCTTTCCTGAGGGAGACTTCCCTTAGGAGTTTCTTTGGGAACTTCCTTGGGAGCAGGGGGAAACATTTAATGGTTGAAGCTCTTTAGGGTCTACTTGCAGTGGTTTCTTACCTGATCTTGTCAAAACTGAAACCTGTTCTACTGTAGGCATCATGAAGTTGTGGTCCTTCTCTCTAATTATATTTACATGGCCTTTCATTCTTTCTTTACTCTTTTCAACTGCTATACTTTGTACATAATGTTGGTGTATCATACACGAAATTTCCCCATGTGGATCGTTACATGTAGTACACCAAAAGTTAGAATCAGTGGGAGGCTCTTCGGCCTCCACTGTCTCATTTGTATATACCGTGCTCGGTCTCTCTTGTCCCCTATTGCTTGTCGAAGCACCTTCCTTTTGTATCTGTGGAAATCTTCTTGCTTGGATATTCCGTTCAGCCTCTCTCTTTTTCATGGATGCCATTTCATTTGACAATGTCTTCATTGTATCAATTATGGTCGTGTATTGATCATTGGGGGGAGCTGATGCAAGGGGTGTAGCTAGTAATGCAAGGAATGTAGGAGGTGTAGCTATAGATGGGAGAGCATGCGTTGATGGGAGTACAGGCAGTTTAGAAATTGATGCTTGGGAAAGCTCTGGTAAAATTGGCAATAGACTTTTTGATGGATATCTTTTTGTAGCGATGAGATCAGCTTCACCCTTTGTTGCCTCTACATAGATCCCAGGAAAAGTGGTTACACGGGATTGCCTTATTATCATACTGAGATCTGAATCAAAAGCCCTTAAATAATAGCATATAGCTTGTTCTTCCATGGGCTTTAGGCCTTGCGGTACTCTATCACGAGTTCTGGTAAATCTGATGTTGAAATCTTGGATTTCTTCTTGTGGATGCCTCTCAATGATAGTGAATTGATTCAGCAATGTGAAAGGATCCACATGTATATTAAATTCATCGACCAGATGGCCGGCCAGTACTGCCCAAGAAGTAATGGATCCAGTGGGAAGCGCTCTGTACCAATAGAGCATCTTTCCTTTCAAAGATATAATCAACAATCTGACCATTACATCTTCTTGAGTGATGTTGTAAATAGATGCTAGCGTTGATACATCTAAACAATGCTCATCTATTGTTTTGCCTGTTTCGTCAAAGGTCGGTAATGCTTTTAGTGCAACTTGTGGAATTTGGTGGTGTGTTCCCAAGTTCAAAGGGCCATTTTGATTCCATACAAGATGCATTGGGGTAGGGGTGGCTGCCATGATTGCTAAAGGAGTTACAACCGCTATGGGATTGCTTGCAGATGCTCCTACAATGGGTGTTAAAGAGGTGCTAATGGTGTCGGGAGGATTTGATCTTGCGGCTAGCACAGGGTGTGCTTTTAGGCTTTCGAGATGTAGTTCAAAGAACTCGATAGGTTCTTCAAAGTTTCTAGCTTGGGATCTGGTTATCATATGGCTATATAACCAGAAGGTTTCTAGACAAGGTCTTTCTTTTATGGTCTAAATGCAACGGAGTCGCCAGGTGGTTTTTCTTGAGATTTTTAAACAAAAAGGCTCTTAAGGTAAAACACCAAAACTTATACAATACTGTGGGATTGTTGGTCCCACCGGGCGTGCCAAAAAATGTTGGAACAAAATCTACCTTCGGTTAATAGTGTTGCGCCTTAGACTTTGCCAACATTGAATAGATAGATCTTGCTTGAGATCATCTGTCTAGTCTCCAGAGAAGGCTGGTTCCTTTGAGTTTTTTAGAGAAAAGGGGAACAAGAGATAAGGGAAATATAGCCTAAGCTAGAAACTTTTCTCATGGTATAGATTAGACAACAACAAACATTGATGATGCAGATTACAACTTTTAGAGTTTTCTTTATATCTTCTTTATAGAAAACATGAATTCTTGAGTGTGACTTTTAGATGTTCATCTAAAAGCATGTAAATATCTTTTAATGTTCAACTCTAGAAACAAGATTCATACGTGCACAGTCCAGATTTCAGAATAGATACATTATAAAACTTAGAGTGAATAAAAGTTAAAACACCAGATACATACACTTGCACACAGAAGTTTCGGAAGCTAGGAGGAAGAAATATTTTATTGCTTGTAATCCAGTACATGTACATCAAGCTTGTAAATGTCCAAGAGCCGACCTTTTTTCATGGTCGACTCACTCCTATTTATACCCTAAAAAGAGTATCTTCTACTACGTACATTTAATTTCTTCAATCAATTACAAGTAATTGTCTGTAGTTTCTAATAATATACAAAGGATTTCCCGCAGATTGGATAGATTTCCTTCTGGCTAATTTTAGATGAGCCTGTTATTCTGCAATCATCCAGTGGACCTGCCAGGTTATAATCAATAGACCATTCTTCAGAAATCAGCACCTGATGTCAGTGCATGTCCCCAGTTGCCAAAAATATACTTTATTCCTTTACAGTTGGCATGTCACGAAATCGTGACATTATTTCCTTGCTTTGCTCTTTTGCCGCCTCCAGCCGCGAAAATGAGACATGTCATGAAATCGCGACATTCTTTCCTTGCTTTGCTCTTCTGTCGCTTCCAGCCGTGAAAATGAGACATGTCACAAAATCGTGACATTCTTTCCTTGCTTTGCTCTTTTTCCCTTCCAGCCGCGAAAATGAGACATGTCACGAAATCACGACATTCTTTCCTTGCTTTGCTCTTTTGTCGCCTCCAGCCACAAAAATGAGACATGTCACGAAATCGTGACATTCTTTCCTTGCTTTGCTCTTCTATCGCTTCCAACCACGAAAATGAGACATGTCACAAAATCGTGACATTCTTTCCTTGCTTTGCTCTTCTATCGCTTCCAACTACAAAAATGAGACATGTCATGAAATCGTGACATTCATTCCTTGCTTTGCTCTTCTATCGCTTCTAGCCGTAAAAATGAGACATGTCATGAAATTGTGACATTCTTCTCTTCCTTTTCTTTTCTGTCGCTTCCAGCCACGAAAATGAGACATGTCACGAAATCGTGACATTCCTTACCTTCTCAGTCTCCTCTTGCTATTTTCTAATGAAAATAAGACATGTCACGAAATCGTGACATTCCCATGTCTTTCCTTTATTTCCTTTCGGATGGTCACGAAAATGTGACATGTCACGAAATCGTGACACTCCTCCTTCGCGTTGCTCTTTTGCTGCCTTCAGTCATGAAAATGCGACATGTCATGAAATCGTGACATTCTTTCCCGCTTGGACTCTTTTGTCGCCTTCAACCGCAAAAATGTGACATGTCATGATATCGCGACATACTTTCCCGCTTGGACTCTTTTGTCACCTTCAGTCGCGAAAATGCGACATGTCATGATATCGTGACACTTTTGCCTCCTTGCTCCCTTCTCTTGCTTTGGACCACAAAAATGCAACATGTCATGATATCGTGACACTTTTCCTCTTTGTTCTCTTTTGTTGCTCTTAGCCGCGAAAATGCAACATGTCACGATATCGCGACACTTTTGCCTCCTTGCTCCCTTTTGTTGCTCTTAGCCATGAAAATGCAACATGTCACGATATCACGACACTTTTGCCTCCTTGCTCCCTTTTGTTGCTCTTAGCCGCAAAAATGCAACATGTCACGATATCGCGACACTTTTGCCTCCTTTCTCCCTTTTGTTGCTCTTAGCCGTGAAAATGCAACATGTCGCGATATCATGACACTTTTGCCTCCTTGCTCCCTTTTGTTGCTCTTAGCCACGAAAATGCAACATGTCGCGATATCGCGACACTTTTGCCTCCTTGCGGTATTTTGCTTTTTCTTTGATCTTTAGCATATGGGCCACTTCGGTCTTCTTGGAAAATATGCAAAAAGGTGCATCAGCTATTTTTTTGTAGTTAGTCACTTTTTGACTAACAATTACCATATGTCATATCCATGTACTATCAAATAGGTTCACATCCTCACACTCTAGAAAGTATAGTTAGTCCCATAAAATAATGGAGCCCTATTTGATGAAAAACCTTGGCAAGCCATGTGTGTTCTTGTAAGATCTTCCTTAAAGCTATTAGGATTTCATGAAGGAACCTGTTCTGATTCCAATTGAAGAACACAAGCTTATACTAAGATGGAGGGTGAACAATATAAGATAAAACATTTTTCTTTTCTTTCCAAAGTAATAAATTCAAATAATATCAATGCAATAATGAAACAATGCACAAATCACCACACATAAGAGATACATATTTTACGTGGAAAATCCCTCTTGGGAGAAAACCACAACAAAATATTGCTTATATATTTCTTCAAAAAAATTTGTGGGCACCAACCCACAGGAGAAACCAATCCCCTAGTACAATTTTGTGGGCTCCAACCCATAAGAGACACCAATACCCTATACAAGTTTGTGTACACTAATCCATAGGAGACACCAATCCCCTATACAAGTTCATGGGCACCAACCCATAGGAGACACCAATACCCTATACAATTTCATGGGCAATAACCCACAAGAGGCAACAATCCCCTATACAAGTTTGTGGGCACCAACCCACAAGAGACACCAGTCCCTCTCATAAGTTCATGGGCACCAACCCATAGGAGATATCAATCTTCTTCTAATCATAAATCTGGTCCAAAACTCTGCTCATATTTATCCCTAAATATTGCTCACAAACACTACTCAAATCTATTCTCAAATCTTACAAATACTACTCAAATTTACTCCCAAATATGCTCACAAACACTACTCAAATATACTCCTAAATATACTCACAAATACTACTCAAATCTACTCCTAAATATGTTCACAAACACTGCTCAAATCTCCTCCAAAATCTGATCAATAATGACATCAAATTCTTTACCTTTTCTTGAGTTTGCTTTCTTCAACTAAAGGCAATTTAGACATATTATACCTAGAATTATTTAACTTCATGAACATATAGAGGATGATATTCACTAGTGTAGAAAGCTTCAAATGGCCAATATGTTTTGCACATTCATTAAGTCTATTGCTTCCACTGACTTGTGTGTTGAATTGGAGATGTTAATACCTTGCTTTTATTCCACTATCATGTGCACCTTTTCTTATTCTTGAGACGAATGAATTGTCTTTCATTTTTAATTGAATGATTGGGTGAATATGTGCACTTACTCCTCTTACTATATTCTTTTATGTCTTGACTTGTTTCAAATATGTGCCCTCCACCTCAATAATAATGATCTTCATTTTGCATGTGCTTTCCAAATCTGCCTTGATAAAATGATTTTTATTTTTTATGTGCCTTCCAAATCTGATCAATAATTATATTTTTTCCCTTCTTGATTTAAATATCAAATCAAACACTTTAAACCCTTATCACTCCTTTTAAAAACATACACAATAAAGCTTAATTAAAAATAACTCCTTATATCCCCCTTTAATAAAATTTAATTAAAACTTTACCTTGCATAATAAAAATTTATCAAGACATCGAGGATATTCGATCCTCTGACCTCTAGTAGTGCAGTGCTCTAATGTTGGCTTGTGACTGACTGGGCTAACCCAATGGTTGAAAATAAAGAGCATAATAAAATATTTTAAGCCTTCGTTGCACTATCTCGAATAGCAATTGCACAACAAAAATAGGCCATCGAGGAGATTCAACCCTTGAACCTTCTGCACCGTAGTACCCTAACTCAAGCTTGTAATCAACTAGGCTAACCCACTAGTTGATATTAAAGAGCACAATATAATATTTGAACCTTCTGTACCTTGCACTTCAGTCACATAGAAAAATGGCCACCGAGGAGATTCAAACCTCAAACCCTATGCACTGTAGTGTCCTAACACAGGATAGTAACCAGTTGGGCTAACCCAACGATTGAGATTAAAAGGGCACAATCAGATATTTTAATATTCCTTTGGATAACTATTATGCCACATACCATCCTCCCAAATATTTAACTTGTGCTCCTCTCTGGGATGTCCTCCCTTATCTTCTACTCGCTGCTCATTCTTCTCTCGAAGTATATTCAAATTGTTTCCTCTTCCTAAAATGAATTATTGGCCTATGCTTTCCTTTTATCATTTGCACCCAAGGAGGTCAGCCCATGCATATTAAAATTTTGAATTTCAAATTCACTTTTATATGGTGCTCAATTCGGCCCACTCTTTTTTTAAAATACCTTTATATTATAATATTTAAATCTATGATTTAAATATTGAATATTTAAACTTTTATTCAAAATATATTTATATTTAAATATAAAACTTCCACTTTATTATTTAAATATTTCATTTAAATATTAAATCATATAATTAAATAACCGTTGAAGATATCTTCCTTAACATCAATGACAACTCAATAATTCTAACAACATCATCAAGAAACCCTTTCATCTTTTGGGGCAAAAATAGAATACAACATCCACATCATCAAAAATCCTTTCATCTGTTGGGTCAAAAATAAAAAACATAATCCACCTACATTTTCATCATTCATATCATACTCCTTTATATAAATTATCTTGTGAGATTCATTCTTCACTAATTTGCCAATTGACGGAGTAAGCTACAACAATATTTTCTATCTTTAAGATCTTCTTACACTTCAAGGAAAATAAGTTACTGTTACCAAACCAGGTATCTCTTATTTTTGCACCACATTGTGTTTCACACAATGCAATACAAAAAGGGGCATCTATAGATACCAAATCTTATCCGCTTATCTTCTACGCATCATCCAATCACAACCATCCAATTTATATTTAAATGTTCTATTTATATATTTAATATAAATATAAATATATATATATATATATATATATGAATAAATCATAGTCGCTCATCACATTTTAATCTCAACCATCCATTCAACTTGATCCATGTCACATATCAATGTTATAATCTTAGCCCTTCATCATGTTTTAATCTAGGTGGCCCATTGGTATTTTCAAAACCCTAGCATATTGAAGGTAAGTTATCCAAGATCATTCATTTTTGTGAATGAAGGTTGAATGGTTAAGCATATAATTTGTCAAGTAGTTAAGCGATTTTATTAAGCCCTTGCATCCATATTTCTCCAAACCCTAGAATTTTTCTAACATCCATCCTATTCCTCATTGCATCCCCGATTTCTATCGCTAAAACCCTTGCAAACCATTTATGGTTCTACAGTCCACTTCCCCAAAACCCACAAATACCTCAAGGTATCTCTTGAATGATGCAGTGCATCTCTTATATGTCATAGGGTCTCTATAGCTAGATACAATTACACCACTACATATTTTAGATGCGAAACTACATCCACCGAGCCCTCAAATGCCTATGGATGTCCACATGCCACCAGATAGCAAAGCAAAGCACATATCAAACATAATCAGGTATTTTCTAACAAGGTAAAAGATATCATTATATCACAACTTATTATTTTTTGTACTTAGCTTACATTTCATCATTGCAACACTTAGGGTTAGTAGATATATAGTTCAGAGGGTCTCACACATTGGAGCCCTCACATATGCTATTAATCTCTTGTGTATTGTGATCTATTTTCAAGTACAAGAACTATATTATTGATGGTTTTTATAGCTTGGGTGGTCCCATAGGGATACGCAAGCCCACCCACAACTCATTTGGAGTGAATATGACTTTTGAAGACACCAACATTCTTTTAAACAAGGGTTTTGAAACTGCATCATTGTAATAATTGTATCAAGGTACACATAGCATTGTAACCTTGATTTAGGGTAAATATATTGTACAAAGTGGAGATCTAGGCTCTTGAGTTAGAATAAATCAACTTTATTATTTTATGCATATTTTGTGTGTTCACTTTGTTCTATTGCTATATCAGTGTTGTTTATTTTTACTTTACTCTAATATTTAACAATGAGTTATTATGCTTTGTTATAACACTTTTTCCTTTTGAGAGATATGTTTATTTTCTTTCAATAATACATTTCATGGATTTAGAAGGGTTTTCTTTTCAGGGCATGAAATTAGAACATATTAAAAACCTTGGAGTCAAGATGAACCCCAAGTCCTAGGAGGAGTTGTGGTGAGGTAATACCCAGGTGATTGTGAATGATACATATTGAATGGTGAGGCTCGAGTGTACAAAAAGTGGTGATACTTTTGGGGAGTCCCAAGCGGTGAGCTTTGGATGGATTCCTAGTGGTGAGATCTAAAAAAAAATCACAAGATATTATAGTGCTAGCACCTTGAACACTGAGTATCGGGTGGTCATGCTTATTACCAAATGAGTGGTAATAGCCTTAGTTAGCTCACAAAGGTGTAGTAACGAAGCGGTAAGGTATTATGCTAGAGTAATTCTACATAGATAGACTTATGTAGGGTTAGGGAAAATACATCCCCTTTTAAGTGTTATGGGCCTTAAAGGATAATTTCTATGTTGTGATCAAGTTGTCCTATACTAGTGAGGGTGTATGAATAGTGGGGGACCATCAATGGCATCCTTTCTAAATGGTGAGTTTTATAAAGGTGAACCCCAAAAGTATAGGATGTTGGCCACTCTTATCCACTTGAGTGTCATATACAATAACAAGTATGCAAAATGTGGTTATTGCTTACAATACTAAAAATACATATATATATATATATATATATATATATATATATATATATATATTGGGATTTCATGTGAGTTATCCCTTAAGAAAAGAAAATTCCTTTCCCTTAGGTCTATTTGGTGGGTTATTATAGTTGGTATCAGATCCTAGGTCATAAGACTACAAGCTTGCATGGAGAGAACCTAGGCTAAGGCTTGACTTGTTGTGCTACTTTAGGGAGACTTACTCTAATAGAGACCTATTGAGAAGCAACACACCCCCACTAAAAAATGAAATTCCATCCTTTGAAAATATTTAATATTCATTTGTTCCGCAGGGACCCTCTTGAGTTTTTAGGTTTTAATTCCAAATTTTGCTTGCATCCTTTCTAAAATTTTGCCTACATCAAAGTGTCCAAGTAGGCTTGCATATGGCATTGAATTCAATTTAAAATTTCTGAGATTTTGCATGTTAAATGTATTAATTCATATTAATCATTTCAGAAATTTTAATTTTCAAGAGTTTTTCTATTTCTGGCCAGCAGACTTCTAAGTGCATTTTCTCTTGATCCATGATGAATTTTTAAGTTCCATTTGCAGATTTGGATACCCTATAGGCTTATTTAGATACTTGTAAAGTTTCATCAAATTCCGGGCACTTGGACAAAGTCATTGGAATTACCCTACAATTTTTGGAGAATTTACAAAGTGGAAGAAAAGCCTGGAAGAAATGAAGTGAGGGAAATGTCGCGATTTCGTGACATGTTCCATTTTCGCGAGGGCAAAGCTTGGAAGAAAAGAAGTGAGGGAAATGTCATGATTTGTGGACATGTTCCATTTTTGCGAGGAAGAAAGCTTGGAAGAAATGAAGTGAGGGAAATGTCACGATTTCGTGACATGTTCCATTTTCATGAGGCAAAGCTTGGAAGAAATGAAGTGAAGGAAATGTCACGATTTCGTGACATGTTCCATTTTCGAGGGCAAAGCTTGGAAGAAATGAAGTGAAGGAAATGTCATGATTTCGTGACATGTTCCATTTTCGTGAGGGCAAAAGCTTGGAAGAAATGAAGTGAAGGAAATGTCATGATTTCACGACATGTTCCATTTTCATGAGGGGAAAGCTTGGAAGAAACAAAGTGAAGGAAATGTCATGATTTCATGACATGTTCCATTTTCATGAGGAAGAAAGCTTGGAAGAAATGAAGTGAAGGAAATGTCATGATTTCATGACATGTTCCATTTTGCGAGGAGAAAGCTTGAAAGAAAAAGTGAAGGAAATGTCAGGATTTCGTGACATGTTCCATTTTTGAGGAAAGCTTGGAAGAAATGAAGTGAAGGAAATGTCATGATTTTAGACATGTTCCATTTTTGCGAGGGTGAAAGCTTGGAAGAAATTAAGTGAAGGAAATGTCATGATTTCATGACATGTTCCATTTTGTGAGGTAGAAAACTTGGAAGAAAGAAGTGAAGGAAATGTCATGATTTCGTGACATGTTCCATTTTGGCGAGGGTGGAAGCTGGAAGAAATGAAGTGAAGGAAATGTCACGATTTTGTGACATGTTCCATTTTCACGAGGAAGAAAGCTTGGAAGAAATGAAGTGAAGGAAATGTCATGATTTCATGACATGTTCCATTTTCATGAGGAAGAAATCTTGGAAGAAATGAAGTGAAGGAAATGTCATGATTTCGTGACATGTTCCATTTTCGTGAGAGAAAGCTTGGAAGAAATGAAGTGAAGGAAATGTCATGATTTCGTGACATGTTCCATTTTCAGAGGGGGAAAGCTTGAAGAAATGAAGTGAGGGAAATGTCACGATTTTGTGACATGTTCCATTTTCGTGAGGAAAAAGCTTGGAAGAAATGAAGTGAGGGAAATGTCACGATTTCGTGACATGTTCCATTTTTGTGACTTGTCTCATTTTCGTGAGGGCAAAAGCAAGGAAAAATAGCTTGAGGGAAATGTCCCGAAATCGCGACTTGCTTTAGTTTCATGGCATCACCTATCCAAAAGGAAGTGGAAGCTTTTCAACATAGTCCAAACCCTAGAAATATTTAAATGAAAGGGATTAATTAATTAAATTAATTAATTAATTAAAATGAAAAACATTAAAAATCTAACCTTTGCTTTTCTTTTTGTAGAAGGTGATCCGACAGTTGCATAATGGCAAAAGTAATGGCGAGAAAGATAGACTTTAAGATTTGTGGATAAAATGTGGGATTGGGAAATAAGACTTTAAGGAATTTTTCGGTGGATCCATTTGCTTAGAAAATTTATGGCAAGTCAGTGACTCATCCAGATTTTGTAGATCTGGCTGCAAATACAGACTTTAAGGAATTTTTCGATGGATGCATTTTCCAAGAAAATTTATGGCAAAAGTAATGACGGGCAGAGAATCTCAACTCGAACCAAACAAAGGCGGTTGTGCGAGGATGGAAGGCCTAGGAAGTCAGTGACTCATCCAAATTTTGTAGAAGAATTAATGAGATGCTCTGACGGCTTATCGAAAGAAGAACATACATTTACACGCGGTGTCCATTTGATGAGGATCAAACCAAGTCTTATCTCCTCCATTTATGGCAAGATCCATGCGAAGATTTTTAGAGTAATTAGGGCTTATCAAAACTCTATATAAAAATGCCTTATATTGTAAAACCTCGATGATGGGATTTTTATGATAAGATTTAGATATTTGGAAGAAGATATTTTGAAAAGATCAGGGTCTGTCCTGAGTCTATATATACTTCTCTTGAATGTAAAGTCCGGATGCGAAAACTTAGAATAAAAGACATTTTAGCAATTTCCTGCAAATCTTGTTTGAATGCTTTGTTCTGGACCTGGGGTTGGTGTGACATCATTTTTCTGTGATAGCATGGCCAGGAGCCTAATCTCTTTCGGATTTTGATAAGTGCATCTTCTTCTGTTTTTGTCTCGCTAAAGTTCTATTTATTTTAGTTGTAAATCTGTGTTATCAAGATTGAATATGCTACTAGGCTTCATTCCGTTTGTTGTATGCTAGGGAAAATTAAAGATTTAAGGTTCTGGTTTGTTCTAATTGCTCTATCCTCACTGCATGAGCTAGGCTACTGGTGAGAGATACCATTTGACACCGACTTCCCTTCTATTTATGGTTTTCTTTTAGATCTGTGTCATCTCTGTCTTATGCTCTTAGTAGAAGGTGATCTTAGAAAGCTGGACACCTTCCTCTTTGATTGGTTTTATTGTGAAGCTAAATAGTGTAACTAAAATTGGTAGTTTTGATTTTGCAACTAACTTAGATAAGCTTCTCTTTTCTGCCCTACCCTACTCTCTTTGTTCCATCGTTAAATGATCCATTTTTATTTTCTTTCAAATTTGTCTTTTATTTAATCTGCTAAAGCATAAAGAGCTATATCAAAGAACTCATCGTAAATCTGATTGTCAACAAAGATAACAACCGCTAAACATTATTGAATGAAGGTCAAACCCATTGTAAGGTAACAGATAGTCCACTTGAAACTATTCCAGAAGTGAAAAAGAGTGAATAGCCATTCGACCCAACTCTATAACTCACACCTTGGATAACCAGCAAGATCCTAAAGTGAGTGGGATTTATCCCGTATAAGTGTTATTGGTATTTTATGCTCATTCTTCATGGGGTGTGTATGAAAGATGAACCAACATTTAAAATTGGTGCTAGAAGGAGGGCCGACTGAACTCCGTTTAGTATTTGTTAAGGATTGTAAGTTGTTTGTGAAAAGTTGGATTCTACCTACAGAGTAACCAGGTCCCACTCTAGAGCTGGAGAGCTCCTTGTGCCTGAGTTAGAAACCCCAAGGAGAAGCAGCCTCAGAAGAGCCAAGTCTTTGTCTAACATAGTTTTGTCACCACTTGTAGTTCCTCCAACTGCAACTCAAAATATCATCGTTAATCAGGTAGTGATGGCAAACAGGTTGGGTTCCACTACTTTGAATATCCCTGGTGCAGTGCATGATTTACCCAAAAATCCTGAGAAGTATCTTCCTACCTACAAGCATGATGGAATCAGAATAGTAGAAGAACATCTAGTGGCATTTAAAAATGCTCTAAAGTTGTTGAATGTGCAGCATGAAGATGTGGCTTGTAGGTTATTCCCATTCACTCTCCGGGAGGGAGCATACGACTGGTTTTTGAATCTTACTAATGATTCTATTACTAGTTGGAATGACCTAGAGAAAGTTTTTGTATCACAATTTGGGGAAGTGATTGACCCCAGTGTGTTATATCAACAGTTTTCCAGCATTAAGAGAGGAATCAATGAGACTATCAGATCTTTCAATGTCAGGTTTCAAAAGGCTTATGGTAGATTGACGGGTCATTATGTGCCAACTGCAGATCTAGCATTGGAAATTTTCAGGAATTCCCTAGATCCGGTGACCTCTGTTTTCCTGAAGAGAGATGCCAATATTACTAATCTAATAGAGGCTTATAAAGAAGCTTTGGTTCTTGAAAGACAATTGGGACCTCAACCTTTGAATGCTCCTCAAATTCCCTTTGTTACACAAAATACCCCTATTTTGAATCCTATCCCACATCAAATGATGTTGCCATCATGCCAAACTCCATCGATAGGAAATCCATTGGCTGTAACACATGCTGAACATGTACATAATACAGAGAAAGAATCTGATAAAACAAGAGTTGAGGAAGTCTCAAAGATGGTCCAAAAGTTGGCAAATGACTTTTTGAGTTTCAAAAGGCAAGTGTCCACCGGGGACAACTCAAATAGATTTTCTTATCAACAGAATAGATTCACTAGACCACCATATGAACCCAATAAGGATTATAAAGGTAAGGGGCATGAAGTGAATATTTGTGACTTGGCTTTGCCCAACTGGTGCAGGATACATGAAACATCTCAGCATGGGGAATTAGATTGTTTGGAGTTCTGCAATGCCTTTGAAGCTCTATCTGGTGAGTTGGTTTTTCTTAAAAATCAAAGAAATGTTGATGGTCCAGGTTCATCCAAACATAGTGCAGCTATGGTGTTAGATTCATTCACTTTTCCAGATGAGTCAGAGAATGTTGTGGAGATGCCTATGGATGAAGTGCAAGCTTTTCAATAGTATAGAAGGGACAACTACAATCTCAGGAACAAAAATCTGGAGCCTAATACTACATCTACACCTCCAGACAACTCCCATAATGTTCCTCCAGATCCATCTCCAAATAATAACCCACCTCCACCCAAGGGAGGAGATCCAAGAGTACCATATGGATTTGTTGCTCCACTCAATAAGGGATACAATATAGTGGAGGATATGAAGAAGATTAAGGCTAATATCACTCTTCATGAGTTGGCTCAAATTACTGAACAAAGGGATAATTTGATTAAGACTTACTCTGAGCCTACTGCCAAACCTCTAGAAAAGGGGAAGAAGATAGCAAATGCAAATATGGCCATGTATAAAGAAAGGACTGAAGTTCCGCCTTTCCTGCTAACTGTCCATATATTTGGAAAGAATTTACACAACTGTCTGGTGGATTCTGGTGCTTCAGCCAATGTCATGCCTCTAGCCATCTGTCAACAGTTGGGTTTAACCCCTATGAAGTCCGAGAGAAGAGTCATCCAATTGGATAAAATTGAGGTTAAGGTGGTAGGTGAACTTCAAAATATACACATCCAGCTAGCATCTGAGCCGAGAGCACAACACAAAATTGACATTCAGGTGGTAGATATTCCTGTGGGATACGGAATGCTTCTGAGCAGAGATTGGTCAAAGTCTTTGAATGGGTACTTGGCGACTGATTTTTCACATATGTGGTTGCCTTGGAAAGGTGTTGCAAATCAGTTAAGAATCGAAAGAGAACCTAGATATAAACACATGATCACTGAGTATAATGCCAAGAATGAGACTGTTAATATTGTTGATGTAGATATCAGGGTTTATAATCTGACAACTGCACAAAAGGGGAAACCTATTAAAGCTCATCTTGATCATGATAATGAAGTTTGGATGCTTCATGTCGATGGAGCTAAGTCTAAGCAAGGTTCTGGTACAGGGGCAGTTCTTAAAGGACCTAAAGATCAGACTTATTTTATGTCTTATCGCTTGCAGTTTCCTTGCACGAATAATTTGGCAGAATATGAAGCACTAGTGCTGGGATTGAAATTTGCTTTAGATAAAGGTGTGAAAAATATCCAGGTTTTCACGAGACTCAGAGTTGGTGGCTAATCAGGTTAGAGGTAAATTTCAGTGCAAGGCATCTTACCTGAAAAGATATAAACACCGAGCGTGGGATCTCATGGAGGATTTTGATGCTTTTAATTTGACGCACATTCCTAGAGAAGAGAATTCACTTGCAGATGTCTTAGCTTCATCAGCCACAAATCTGAAGCCATTGGAGGAGTTCAAATGGAAGAAATTTTCAATCGAATTAATCCCTTGTCCTTCGGTTCTAGATAACGTAGACAATTTTCAAGTCTTTTCTGATGACCAACAAATTATAAACTTTTTACAGAATACCAATGCATTTGAAAATGCTATAATTGATGATGGTCAAAGGGATACTATGCTGGAAAAGTTTGATGATGAAAAGGGGATAATGAGGTTGAAAGATAATAGAATTCTGAAAGGAATGGTAGAACTTGAGCGACTGTTTGATGTTGACCAAATTAAACAAAGAGGGAGTTTTGGAAATTCTATTGGTGTAGCAGGTAGTGAGACTGAGAAACTGAATGTTGGGACTGAAGAGGATCCCAGACACCTTAAGTTAGCTAAAGCTTGTGACCCTAAAATTAAAAAGAATATGATTGAATTCCTTCACAGGTCCAAGGATGTTATGGCCTGGTCTTATAAAGACCTAAAGGTTTTTGATCCAAAAGTTTACACCCATATAATACCCTTAAAGGAGTTCTGCAAACCCTTTCGATAGAAACAGAGGCATGTCAATGCTTTGTTGGAACCCCTCATCAAGAAGGAGGTGGAGAAATTATTGAGTGCTGCCATTATTTTTCCCATTAGACATTCTACTTGGGTAGCCAATTTAGTGTCGGTTAGAAAGAAGAATGGGGAAATCCGCTTGTGCGTGGATTTTAGAAACTTGAACAAGGCTTCTAAAAAGGATAATTATCCTTTGCCTTCCATGGATGATGTGCTACAAATTGTGAATGGTTCAAAAATGATGTCTTTCTTAGATGGATTTTTGGGGTACAACCAGATATTGGTTGAAAGGGAAGACAGGATGAAAACTGCCTTCACGACCAAGTGGGGAACCTTTGCCTACAAGAGAATGCCATTTGGATTGATAAATGTTGGAGCTACCTTTCAGCGTGCAATGGATCATGCCTTCAAAGGTCTCATGGGTAAGTGCATCGTTGTCTACATGGATGACTTGACAGTTTTTTCTAAATCTCGGTTTGACCACGTGAAGCACTTGGAATCTGTCTTCGACAAATGCAGAGAGTTTGGCATTTCTTTAAACCCAAAGAAGTGTGTTTTTGGTGTAACTGAAGGAAAACTCCTTGGACACTTAATCACCAAAGATGGCATTTCCATGGATCCTGAGAGAGTTGAAGCCATATCGGGGATACCTTTTCCCAACTCTAAGAAAGAGTTAAGATCATTTTTTGGGAAAATTAATTTTGTCAAAAAATTCATCTCTGGTTTTGCAGAAATAGTCAAGCCGCTAAATAACATGCTGAAGGAAACTGCTAAGATTTCCTGGACAACAGAAGCCAAAGCAGCATTCCAAGAGATCAAATCTGCCATCAAGCAAGCTCCAGTGCTGGTGAGCCCAGATTTTAGTGCAGATTTTTACCTGTACTCTTTTTCTTCTGAACACACACTTGCAGCAGTTTTAACCCAACGAAGGGAAACAGGGGAGCACCCGATTGCTTTCAAAAGTACCAACTTAAAGGGTGCTGAGCTAAAATACTCTCGCTTGGATAAGCAAGCCTATGCCTTGGTGAGAGCAGTCAAGCAATTCAGACATTACATATTGAGGAGCAAAGTCCATGCTATAGTTCCTGATCCAGCTATCAAATATTTATTAAGCCAGGATGAATTGGGTGAGCTAAGAGGTAATTGGGCCACAAGACTGCAGGAGTACGACTTAGAAATCTGGCCTACAAAATTAATCAGAGGACTTGGTTTGTCTCGACATATTGCTGAAATACCTATAGAGGGAGAAATTAATCAGCTGGATTCTGGATTGGATGATTGGTATGGAGATGTCATTCATCTGCTGAGGTTTGGAATTTGTCCACCTCACCTGAATAGAACTCAAAGAAGAGCACTGAAGCTGAAATCTGCTCATTTTCTACTCAAAGGAGGCAACTTGTATAGAGAAAACTATGCTGGCATATTCTTAAGATGCATTTCTCAGAATGAAGTGAACGAGGTGATGTCTAGTTTTCATGAAAAGTTAGGAGCAGGGCATTCCTCAGGTTTTGCTACTGCACACAAGATATTGAGAGCAGGCTATTACTGGCCTACATTGTTTAAAGATGCACATCAACATGTGAGAACTTGCCAACAGTGTCAGATTTTTGCATCCAAGCAAGTTAATCGAGCTCTACCATTACAACCTGTTATAATAGAAAAACCTTTTATGCAATGGGGACTTGACTTTGTAGGTGTGATAAACCCGAATTCATCAGTAGGGCACAAGTATGTTTTAATAACCACTGACTATTGTACAAGATGGGTTGAAGCAACAACCACCATGAGGAGTACAACCCATGAGGTGATCGGATTTTTAGAGTCAAATATCATAACCAGGTTTGGAGTTCCTTTGAATTTGGTTTGCGACAATGGACCAACCTTTCAGTCATTCGAATTTGCAGAGTGGGCATACCAGAGGGGGATAGTCATCAAATTTTCATCCAACTATTATCCCCAAGGTAATGGACTAGCTGAGTCCACAAATAAGAATTTAATGAATGCCATCAAGAAGTCTATTGTAGACAAACCTAGACAATGGCACACACTATTGAAGTATGCACTTTGGGCTAACAGGATAAGACATAAAGAAGCTCTTAAGACTTCCCCATTTGCTTTGTTGTATGGTACCCATCCCATCGTTCCTATCTCTTTAAAATTGCCCACTTATCAATTTGCTTTAGATTACTTTGATGATCATGCAGATGCAGAAGCTCGTGTATTGGACTTAATTAATTTGTAGGATGAACGACTTCAAGCCTTGGAGCATTTTAGTCGACACCAAGAGACAGTCAAGCGCTGGTTTGATAAAAGAGCCAGAGTAAAGGCCTTCAGACTTGCAGACCTGGTGCTTCTATGGGACAAAGCCCATGAAAAGAAAGGTAAACACACCAAGTTGCAACCTCTATGGATAGGGCCATACCAGATTGCCGAAATCCTAGGTAATAATGCATTTCATCTACAGGACCTGGAAGGTAATTTTTTGAACCTTCCTATCAATGGTCAATATCTGAAGCATTATTTCTCAGTTGTTCCATCCACTACATCATTTGAGTAATCACAAAGACTTTGTGCATATGTATATATTGTAAATGAAGTTTGAAGTAGTATGTTTTTATTTTTGTTTTATTTAAAAGTTTGAAGTTCTGTATTTTATCTTTTGAGGTCTGTGCAAATTTATCTTTAACTAGTGGCCCTTTTTCCCTCCTCTTTAGCTTTTAAAATCCTGTTTGTTTGAAGTTTTTGCCTAAACAACAAAACACAAATCAACATTTAAAATTGGCACTAGTGTGTTTTTATTTTGTTTTATTTTAAGGTTGAAGTAGTGTGTTTTCATTTTGTTTTATTTTTGTTAAGAGATAGTCTGCTAGGACTAAAAAGTGGGACTACTTGTTATTTAGAACAACAGTAGAAAGATAATTGGATTTTGTATCTTGCTTGCCACAATTATTTTGATTATAAAGAAACTACTATACTGTTTGGCTGAAGAACTCCCAGGGAATCCAAGAAAAGTTGGTCATGAGAGGGGACTCTGATTCATAAAATTATTTTAAGTGTCCAAGGAGGTTGTTGGTACCCGGGCTGAAATAGTTAGTCGATCAATTGCTCGATGAATAATAAAAAAAATAGCAAGGCATTCCAGCTATCGGTATCTTTCAAAAGAAAAAAGAGAGAGAAGGTGAAAGTTGGGCAAGCCAACATAAAACTGGCACTCTTTTCTGCACATAGCCAAGGCTCCCGAAGGATACATCTCAAACGTGTTCACCAAGCTATAGATGCCACCTCATAGTTGTGAATCAGGGTCTTGAAAATCTAAAGAGTAACTCTGTCGGGGTTGTAAAAGGCTAAACTAGTAAACAGAGCTCTACTCGGTTTCCCCTACACAATCTAAATAGTTGATCGATCCATAGTGAGCATTCGAAGCCCCGGTCATCCTTGAAGGAAGGTTTATATGCTCATAATCGCACATCAGAATCTTCCTTAAGTGATTCAACCTAGTATGTCTTTGGGAAACTTTAACAACTATCAGATAGTAGTTAAATCATTTTAGAAAATATTTGTGGCAAAGCATTGTACATAGTCTAAATTGTTTTAAAACTAGAGTTCTGGATTCTAAATAGTGCTACTATTTTCCCCGTAGATATCACCATTTGTTGAGAAGCAACACACCCCCACTAAAAAATGAAAATTCCATCCTTTGAAAATATTTAATATTCATTTGTTCCACAGGGACCCTCTTGAGTTTTTAGGTTTTAATTCCAAATTTTGCTTGCATCCTTTCTAAAATTTTGCCTACATCAAAGTGTCCAAGTAGGCTTGCATATGGCATTGAATTCAATTTAAAATTTTTGAGATTTTGCATGTTAAATGTATTAATTCATATTAATCATTTCAGAAGTTTTAATTTTCAATAGTTTTTCTATTTCTGGCCAGCAGACTTCTAAGTGCATTTTCTCTTAATCCATGATGAATTTTTAAGTTCCATTTGCAGATTTGGATACCCTTTAGGCTTATTTAGATGCTTGTAAAGTTTCATCAAATTCCGGGCACTTGGACAAAGTCATTGGAATTAACCTACAATTTTTGGAGAATTTACAAAGTGGAAGAAAATCTTGGAAGAAATGAAGTGAGGGAAATGTCGCGATTTCATGACATGTTCGATTTCATGACATGTTCCATTTTCACGAGGGCAATGCTTGGAAGAGACAAGGTGAAGGAAATGTCACGATTTCGTGACATGTTCCATTTGAATTAAGTGAGGAAATGTGCGATTTGTGACATGTTCCATTTTGCGAGGGAAAAGCTTGGAAGAAATGAAGTGAAGGAAATGTCACGATTTCGTGACATGTTCCATTTTCGTCGAGGAAGAAAGCTTGGAAGAAATGAAGTGAAGGAAATGTCATGATTTCATGACATGTTCCATTTTTGTGAGGGAAAGCTTGGAAGAAACGAAGTGAAGGAAATGTCATGATTTCATGACATGTTCCATTTTCATGAGGAACTTGAAGAAATGAAGTGAAGGAAATGTCACGATTTCGTGACATGTTCCATTTTCATGAGGGGAAAGCTTGGAAGAAACGAAGTGAAGGAAATGTCACGATTTTGTGACATGTTCCATTTTCACGAGGGCGAAAGCTTGGAAGAAATGAAGTGAGGGAAATGTCATGATTTCGTGACATGTTCCATTTTTGTGAGGAAGAAGCTTGGAAGAAATGAAGTGAAGGGAAATGTCATGATTTTGCGACATGTTCCATTTTCGTGAGGGCAAATTAGAAAAAGGAATGTTTGCGAATGTTCATTTTGCGAGGAAGTTGGAAGAAAAGTGAAGGAAATATTGCTGTTCATTATTTTGTGACATGTTCCATTTTGTGAGAGAGAAAGACTTGGAAGAAATGAAGTGAAGGAAATGTCACGGATTTCGTGACATGTTCCATTTTGTGAGGGAAAGCTTGAAAGAAGTAGAGGAAATGTCAGATTTGTGAACATGTTCCATTTTGAGGGAGAAAGCTTGGAAGAAAAGTGAAGGAAATGTCACGATTTCAGGACATGTTCCATTTTTATGAGGCAAAGCTTGGAAGAAATGAAGTGAAGGAAATGTCATGATTTCACGACATGTTCCATTTTTGTGAGGGCGAAAGCTTGAAAGAAATGAAGTGAAGGAAATGTCACGATTTCGTGACATGTTCCATTTTCGTGAGGGTGAAAGCTTGGAAGAAATGAAGTGAGGGAAATGTCACGATTTCGTGACATGTTCCATTTTTGTGACTTGTCTCATTTTTGCGAGGGCAAAAGCAAAGAAAAATAGCTTGAGGGAAATGTCATGATTTCGTGACATGCTTTGGTTTCATGGCATCACCTATCCAAAAGGAAGTGGAAGCTTTTCAACATAGTCCAAACCCTAGAAATATTTGAATGAAAAGGTTAATTAAATTAATTAATTAATTAAAATGAAAAACATTAAAAATCTAACCTTTGCTTTTCTTTTGCAGAAGGTGATCCGACAGTTGCATAATGGCAAAAGTAATGGCGAGAAAGATAGACAAATTTAAGGAATTTGGTGGATCCATTTGGAAATTTATGGCAAGTAATGATCATCCAGATTGTAGATTCGTAAATACAGGCTTTAAGGAATTTTTCGATGGATCCATTTGCTCAGAAAATTTATGGCAAGTCAGTGACTCATCCAGATTTTGTAGATCTGGCCACAAATATAGACTTTAAGGAATTTTTTGATGGATGCATTGCCCAGAAAATTTATGGCAAAAGTAATGACTGGTAGAGAATCTCAACTCGAACCAAACAAAGGTGGTTGTGCGAGGATGGAAGGCCTAGGAAGTCAGTGACTCATCCAAATTTTGTAGAAGAATTAATGAGATGCTCTGATGGCTTATCGAAATAAGAACATACATTTACATGCGATGTCCATTTGATGAAGATCAAACCAAGTCTTATCTCCTCCATTTATGGCAAGATCCACGCGAAGATTTTTAGAGTAATTAGGGCTTATCAAAACTCTATATAAAAATGCCTTATATTGTAAAACCTCGATGGTGGGATTTTTATGATAAGATTTAGATATTTGGAAGAAGATATTTTGAAAAGATCAGGGTCTGTCCTGAGTCTATATATACTTCTCTTGAATGTAAAGTCCGGATGCGAAAACTTAGAATAAAAGACATTTTAGCAATTTCCTGCAAATCTTGTTTGAATGCTTTGTTCTGGACCTGGGGTTGGTGTGACATCATTCTTCTGTGATAGCGTGGCCAGGAGCCTAATCTCTTTCGGATTTCGATAAGTGCATCTTCTTCTGTTTTCGTCTCGCTAAGGTTCTATTTATTTTAGTTGTAAATCTGTGTTATCAAGATTGAATATGCTACTAGGCTTCATTCTGTTTGTTGTATGCTAGGGAAAATTAAAGATTTAAGGTTCTGGTTTGTTCTAATTGCTCTATCCTCACTACACGAGCTAGGCTACTGGTGAGAGATACCAGTTGACACCGACTTCCCTTCTATTTATGGTTTTCTTTTAGATCTGTGTCATCTCCGTCTTATGCTCTTAGTAGAAGGTGATCTTAGAAAGTTGGACACCTTCCTCTTTGATTGGTTTTATTGTGAAGCTAAATAGTGTAACTAAAATTGGTAGTTTTGATTTTGCAACTAACTTAGATAAGCTTCTCTTTTCTGCCCTACCCTACTCTCTTTGTTCCACCGTTAAATGATCCATTTTTATTTTCTTTCAAATTTGTCTTTTATTTAATCTGCTAAAGCATAAAGAGCTATATCAAAGAACTCATCGTAAATCTGATTGTCAACAAAGATAACAACCGCTAAACATTATTGAACGAAGGTCGAACCCATTGTAAGGTAACAGATAGTCCACTTGAAACTATTCTAGAAGCAGAAAAGAGTGAATAGCCATTCGACCCAACTCTGTAACTCACACCTTGGATAACCAGCAAGATCCTAAAGTGAGTGGGATTTATCCCGTATAAGTGTTATTGGTATTTTATGCTCATTCTTCATGGGGTGTGTATGAAAGATGAACCAACAAGACCTTAACTTAATCTAGGATATGATGAGTATTACACATCATTTGAACTAGTCATACCAAGGTGTAAAAATCCTAGAGAGTATAGTTTCTTAATAGGAATGGCACCTTATGGGTAGAAAAATGTGACCAATATCATTATTAGATGAGTGATAATGGTCATACCCAATATGGAACCTTGTGGGTAGGCAAGTGTGGCCCTGATCATTATTAGAAGAGTGATAATGGTCCAATTTAGTTCATGGGGAAATGAAACTAACTATTTATGAGTATAATTTGACTAAAAATTACGTCTTAGCCAACTCCTTGGTGTGGATAGGAGATGCATCTTGTTTTGATATCATCCAAGAAGGTGGGGTTAGCTATGCAAGAGAAAGTTGTAGAACATTTTTAAAATAATACTGGAAGAACAATGGACTTCAACAAGATAACTGAAAGAACAATGAACTCTAGTAAGAAGTCTGGAAGAACAATGGACTCCAACAAGAAAATGGGAAGAATAGGGGATTAAACCAAGAAAATGACAAACATTACATCTATATTCAAGTTGCTACAAGAGGAAATGGAGTAACTACATCATTATTTTGGCTTCTTCAAAATCAAATGGAGCAACAACAAATAATGTTGAAAATAATTGTTAAACTTGAATCCAAAAATAAGAAAAGTAAAGGGAATTAAGGGAACTATAAGAAGAAGTTCTATAATAAGAACAATTCAAAACCTTAACTTCATAAGTATAATAATTTATATTAGAAGGATAAAAAATAAGGGATAAAAGGTAATAAAGATCTCATGCACCTAGAATAGGTTTTTTCCTTTTTTGGGGTCCTCATTATGCAAATAAGTGTCCCCAATTACTAGAGTCAAGTAACAAAACCGAGAAGCAACCACACCAAATATATTAGCCATAGGATGTCAGAACCTAGATGGACAAGCAACTCCCATGTTATTGAATAGTAAGCTATTCACTAATAATGTTAAACTTTTAACTAATAGTAGAGTTATAGATAGTTTTATTTCCACTAGTATTATTGGGGATATGTTAGAAAAATTTGGATTTTTGGCACAAGCATGGAAATTTGAGTATGGGTATAGATAGAATTGCTCAATGGATCAATTCTTACCTACAATTAATATAACTTAATCTAATGGATATACTATTTGGTGCTTATATGTAGCATCACTACATGCATTTGATATTATCCTAGGTTGGGTTATGCATAGGAACAAATCATTTTTAATTTACAAATATTATGATTTGTAAAATTGGAGATTGGTGAATATGGGGACCCTTGATCGAGGCTCATTCATCCAAAAATTTGGGTGCAAATATTTTTTGGGTCGGCTTGCTCCCCTATTTGGGTGCATAATTTCACCATTTTAATTTTAAATCGAGGGTGTGATCATACCAGCATTAGTGCACCGGATCCCATCAGAACTCCATAGTTAAGCATGCTTGGGCCGGAGTAGTACTGGGATGGGTGACCTCCTGGGAAGTCCTGGTGTTGCACCCTTTAAGGACAAATAAAAAAAAAATTAAATCGACAACACTCTACCTAAATCTTGGACCTTTTCACCTTGAAATTATAAATAATTTTATTTATCCTACCAAATTTATCTCTTATACCTCAAATATATATATGCAACATGACAACGATATTCATACATCTAAAAAATTTATTCTCCTCAAAAAATAACCTATAGCAACAAAAAATAACTTCTAGAAGTGAAAAACGAGTGGTTGACAATAGGGATGGTTGATAGAATAGGTGATAGATAGTAGGTAAAATAAGGACAATCAACTGATACAATAGGTGATATATAGTAGGGAAAAACAAAGGCAATCAACTGATAGAATAGGTGATAGATAGTATAGAAAGTAAGGGTGATCAACTGATAGAATAGATGATAAAAAAAAGAAAAAAAAGGTGATTTACTGATAGAATAAGTGAAAAACAATAGGGAAAACAAGGGCAATCAACTAATGGAATAGGCAAAAGATAGAAAAAAAATAAGGATGACCATTTGATGGAATAAGCAATAGATAATAGAGAAAATAAGGATGATCGACTGATATAATAGGTGATAGACAACAAGGAAAATAAGGGTGATTGGTTGATAGAATAGTCGATAGAAAATAGGAAAAACAAGGGAAAGCAATTGATGGAATAGTTGATATAGATTAGAGAAAATAAGGATGATCGACTGATGGAATAGATGAAAAAACAACAAGGAAAATAAGGATGATCGATTGATATAATAGGTAATAGACAACAGGGAAAACAAGGACGATCGACTGATAGAATAGTTGATAGATAACACAAAAAAAAAGGGTAATTGACTAATGGAATAGATGATAGACAACAAAGAAAACATGGACAATAGACTAATAGAATATACGATATACAATAGGGAAAACAAGGGTGATTGATTCATAGAATAATTGAGATAGCAAGGAAAACAAGGATGATCAGCTAATAGAAGAGGTGATAGACAACAAGGAATTTTTATGAGTGATAATTTACCTTATTCTATTTGAATTTTCAGTCTTTTTTAAGATCATATTCATTTTTTAACATAAAATACTTTTTCTATATAGGTACATGTAGAAACCCAATTTTGACACGCAAATTGTGACTTCCCAAAACTGGTCGCAAACCCTCCAAATCTTCCCAAAATCTATTCTAATCTTCACAAAAATTCAAAATTGTCACTCCCCATCAATCTAGAAATCTAAATTCACCTTTACAAAATTTTACACTCTGACCAAATTTGCTAGTGGTGAATTTTGCAAGTTGAGTGGCATATTTAGAAAAACTACAAAATCAAGTTTTTGGTCAAAAAACCAATTTTTACCAAATTCGCCACACCTATGGTTAATTTGGCTAGTGGTAAATTTTGTAGCCCTTTAAAATTTCAAATTGTCCTAAATCCAATCTGATTTGTCACCAAATTCACCACTCAGAACCAAATTCGCCACACCTGTGGTGAATTTAGCAAACAATTGTGAATTCATTAAAATGGCCAAGAATCTTCCACATGAACTAGTTAGTCTAAGATCAAGCATCTTTCCATATTTTCCATTGATCTCACATGCTTCAAGAAGGTTTGGGGTGCATTATTTTGAACTTGTTCTTATCCATTCCTCCCTCTAAATCCAATTTAAGGACCTCCTTTGGTAGGCATTTGGCAAGGCAATTCACTATAGAAAATCTCTATCCACATTATTATAGCATTATCATTTCTATTTTAATCACTTCTCAAGAATTACATAGGTTTTATTTTAAGAATTTGAGCATCCTTTGTAAGCACTGAGAGAAAGTCAAGTAATGCAAGGAGGACTTGGGAGCAATGAGGTCACCATTGGAGATAAGAAGGAGAGCTCTCCTAGCTTCCTTCTTATCTCCTCTCACCTTGGTTCTACAACATTTTTACCTCTAGGTTGTAGCCTTGCTAACTTGACACTTTCTTTTTTTATGCATTTCATTTCATATGCTCCAATTTCTATTGTAGAATTTCTATATTTTTCTTTGGCAACCTCTAACCCTATTCGTATATAATTCTAACAGTGTTTGGCAACCTTCTTGTTCAATTTTAGCATCCTTACCACCATCTCTAGCACTTATTTTTCAAGCTATTTTAGTTTGCATTTACTTTTAACAACACTTTTGCCTCTAATCCTCTATTTTGTAGGATTTTATTGTGCTTTCCTTTGCACAAATTTGGATAAAATATTGCTAACTCTCTTTTCTACAGTTTCTATATGTTGGCTACAACATACTAATATTTTGTGTCTTCTTCCATGCTATTTTATTTTACATATCAAGCACCTTTGCACTCTATTCTCCATTTGCTCTAGCATTCTAGTAATATTTCCTTCATTCATGTGCTTTTATTTGATGAATTTATTGCTATCTGAGTACTAATTTTATTTTCATTAAGTTTTATTAGATCTCTCTTACAATTAAAATTATATTTTAGACTCTTTTACACCTCTATTACATCTTATTACATTTACATTTCTTTTTCTTACATAGTGTCCCTTTCATTTAAGACTTAAGTATTTTCTTAACATAACTCACTAAATTCTTAAATCTATCATTATAATCTAGTGTTCTAATATTATTAGGAGTAATTTTAACCCTAATTCAACATCCATTAGCCTTATGTTTGCATCCCATAACCTTTTATAGATTCAATTTGGAAAATTTGCAAACCCCTAGGGGGATTTTATACTTTTCTTTTATAATTAAAATTTTAGTCCTTCAATTCTCTATTTCAAAATCTAAATCCCTATATTTTCTTATGCACATGTCTTCTAAAATATACAAGGATCCTTTCCTATAATTTTCAGCCAAAACCCCTTTCATATTGATCTGAAATATGCTCTATAATTCTAAAAATCTCGTCCAATACTAAATTCACCACCCCTATGGAAAATTTAGTAAAATCAAGTTTCAAAGGTTTAATCCTATAATTTCAGCATCCTCAAACCTTCTAGGACACATTAGGAAACTTCCCAAGAAGTTTTAGTCCAAAAGCATAATCAGAGCTAGCCAAAATTGACCTCAAAAATGCAAAAACTCAAAAACCTTACCCAAAATAAAATTCATCACCTTGTGTTGAATTTGGAAACCATATTTATAGAACCAAATTTCCCACTCAGACCAAATTCACCAATGGTGAATTTGGCAATACCCAGTGGCAAATTTGGCAACAGGCCAAAAATCCATTCTAGGAAGGTAAACATACTCATTTTTTTTTGTAAAATAGGGGGTCTGATCAACAAAAGAGATAGCTTATCATCTCAATGTCCTCATACAGAAACCCCAAAGCTGAAAACCTTATTTTTTTTAGTTTTTGTGTAGGTTTCGTCAAATTCACCACCTTTGTGGTGAATTTGGTATCAGTGGTGAATTTAGTATACAGACTTCGGGATAGGTAATTCAGCCACTTGGCCCTTACCTAGCTCTGTAATTTCATTTTATCTACATTTTGTTTATGATTTTCTACTTTTTTGAAACATAAAAACACACTTAGTTTGGGAAATTAAGGAATCCTAGTTAGAAAACCCAAATGGTTTACAAAACCTTACAATTTCTTTACAAAATGCATTAGTTTATTTAAAAATAATAAAATACCAATCAATTAAGGAACCCTAAGCCTGACTTTAGCATATATTTTACATTCAAGTACTTAGGAAAGAAATTAAGAAGCATATACTTGTATTTATACTATCTTGTTTGATTGCATCCTTTCTTGTTTGCCCTAAAATTGAAATCTCCTTAGTCTAGTGCATTCAAAACTTGAAGTGCATATAGGTTAGATCTTGTTTGCTTGCATTTGTGTGAATTAAACTAAGCATTGCATTTTAGATGGTTTTGATGATTTAGGTTCAAATAACCATTAAGGCTTGATAAAGAGTCAAGATTAATAGAGATCCAAAACTTTAGGTGTTTTTTAATTTAATCCATAAAAACTGCAAAACAAGCATTACATCAACCTCATACAACCATAGGAAAAAATATAAAAAGTAGGGGTCTAGTTGTGTTGAGGATTTCCACATCCTCGAGATCTCCTTTGGAAAGAGATCCTCAAGTGGGGAAGAAGAGATTCTAACGAATCTCCCCCATGCACACTTGACATTAATTAGATCTAAAAAGGAAAAGAACATGAGGTTTTCCCACTGCCTACATAAATTGGTGAACCAGACATGAACACTCCTTTTGCCTTAACTAAGATAAAAAAATTTGGAACTTAAAAAGACCATCTAATTTGTTTTCTTAGTTTACATCACATTAAATTAAGATAACAAGAACATAACCAATTTCTAATCCTACTAGGGGAAAGATAACGACCACTTGAATAAACTGACTTACGAACCTTAGGGGAGAAATCTTCTTTGGAAAGTATATTACAGTGGATTAGTGGGAGTCATAAGGAGGGCTAATTATCTAGGTGACATAAGGATATCAAAAATCTTCTCTTATTTGCTATAAGTACTCTAAAAACAAAACTTTAATAAATTAACTCCCTCTTCAAAGCTAAGTCTTCTAACTATGTCTCAACATCCTTATAACACCCGAAACAAGGGTGTCCCTATTCCTTCATAGGAAGGATCATCCTCTCAAGGACAAATTGAACAAGAAGTAAACCCTTGGTCACAACAAGTACCAAGAGAATAATTAATTTTTGAAAAAATTCCTTATCAAAATTTAGACCATGTTCAAGATTACATAAAAAAACAAATAAATCATTTTGGATGTCTTTAAAGAACTTAGAGAACAAGCAAAAGTGGAATCCACCACAATGCATGAAAACATAGGTTATTCTAATGAACAATCAATAACTGCTCAAATCAATGAAATTCAAAACACCTTGGCAAGTTTCAATGTGGCTATGGCACAACCTATTGATTCTACAACACCTCCTACTTTATCCGTAGAAATGCCCACTTTCAAAAAAAAAATTCAACTTTTCCTAGCAAAAAAACTAACACCACAAAATCCTTTTTCGATATCAATTTGGGACCCACTCAAGCCCCTCACACCACAACCTCAACTCAAAATATTTCAACTATTACAAGTATACCTTTTGCAACACATACATTCACCCAATCACAAATTAAACCTCCATAAAATGATATTCAAAATATCAATACCAAGATTTTAGACTTAGAGAAGCGGGATGCCAAGTTTGAAGAACTTGAGATTCAAATTGCCTCCCTCCAAGGGACATCTAAACATAATTATTCTTTTGAATAATTATATAATGAACCTTTAGATCCTGAAATTATTAGCCACCCATTTCTAAATAATTTTGAAACTCCTAAGTTTCAAATGTATAATGGAAAAAAAGATCCCATCAACCATTTAAGGCTATTCCAAATAGCTTGTAGTGAAATCAATCATGATGAAAATATTCTCCTTAGGTTATTCCCTAAAAGCCTTTGTGGGTTAGCCTTAGAATGGTACTTCCAACTACATCTTTATTCCATTAAGAAATTTAAAGAACTTTTTTTTTTTGGTAAGTTAATGATTTTGCATTAAAAAATGGGGCATTTGAAAGGCACCCCAACGCCTTGTACAACAACGAAGCAAAAAGAACTAAAACTTAGGAAAACATAGAAAGGACAAAGGAGGATGCAGGAAAGGAACAAAATGCATCCACGCTAGAACAACAGAGAAGGAAACCAAAACTGACCCATGGAAAAGGTCAGAACACAAAAGGAAACTAGAGAGTAGCTAGCTGAGAGATAAAGCAAGCTAAAAATTTAATTTGGTGCATCAGTATGCATAGGAGAGGCAACCACGATCTCCAAATCAACATCCTTGGAAGCATCCTTGAGCACATCCTTAGAGGCTTCCTTAGAGATTTCCTTCGCTATCTCAACAACTTCATCATCCTTAACATTAGAAACTCTAGTGGCAATAAAAAAGGCAGGGCCCTCTTCGTAATTGTCACAGAAAAATAGTAGGCTGAGAGCATTACGTTATTCCTTGAGCTGAGCAATTCCTTTCCCAAGTGCAGCATGGGTGGTTTCCAGATGGTCAATGGTGGCAGAGGTGGACTGGATGACAAGCTTGTGAAGATATTTTTCCACCACATCAGGAGAATCAGAGTCAAATTTGTGTTCTTTCTTGATATTTTTAGGGGTAGGAGTGTCCTTAAACTTGAGCCTCTGAGAGCACCGAATGGGTGTTTTTTCAAGCTTAACCTTCTTCTTGACATTTGAAATAGGTTGGGGTTTCTCGGTTTTGCTTTTCCTTTTGGACCTAGTGGCTTTAGGGCTAGGAGTGGAAGAGGAATTCTCTTCAGAAGAGTCAGGGGAAGGAAGGTTTCCTTTAGGAAATTTTAGGAGTAAATAGCCATAAAGGATTTTGAAAATCCCCTGATGGGAAGGCCAACCCTCTTCTTTCTTGCCATGGGTAGAGGTGATGGCATAATCAATGGACCAGTACAGAGTAGCAGGGATATTTAACATCTTTGCATCTCTAAAATGATTAATGAAAGATAAATGGAAACTACATAATTGGGATTCAGGGTCATCCACAGTAAGATACTGCATAACAGGCTTTAGGATTTCCTTCCAAGGAGAGGATAAATGGTGTCGATACAGAATATTTTTTGTGGAGCTTCCACACCATGGACGAGTTGTCAAAATGGGATAGCTCGGCTTCCCAATTGTGCTTATTCCTTCTAACCACCCGACCATCAAGGGCCTGCCCAGTTAACTCAACAAGAATCTCCAGCATAATTTGAAACTCAACTCCATGAATCGTGATAACTCCATTGTCCCACGTATTTGCAAATACCATAGTAGCATCCCAGTTGGTACCAATGAACATTTTGAAGAATGGAATGAGACCTCCCTTGTCCTTCAAAATGGCTTTAGCAGTGGTTTCAATCTCAAAGACCTCAGGCTCAACATATTCAATTTTCCCCTCCTTCATGGTTGCAGAATAGTGAAACACATAGAGGATAAAATAGGGTAGGGAAGGTGCAGCCAAAATCAAGGATAGGGAATAAGGAAGACTCGTGAAGGGAGCATGCAAGAAGTGGTATAAATGAAATTTGGAAACACTGCCCTTCAACCAAAAAGGAAACCTCAAAAAGGAAAAAACTAAGATAAGAATCATAGATTGGACAAGACTTGGATCGAAAAGGATTTTCATCCAATGCATAGACTACAAAAATTGATTGGAAAGTGCACAATGGGTGGATGTCATTGACTTATTGGATCACTCAATAACCAAGACCAGATAAACACAGAGCTAGCACAAGACCCAAGAAAATTTGAAAAACCCGATTGGATACTCCTCGGAATGAAGTAGAAGGATATCCACCTTTGGAAATTTTTGAAAAGGGTAGACGAATGATTTTTGAGGTGCACGGGCAAGTAATGATTATGGGTAGTGTTTGAAAAAACATTGGAATTCCAAAACAAAGTGGTTAACAAAAAACCAATGAAATCAATTTGAAAAGGTGGTGGATCGTATGGGTGCAAATAAAAAAAGGTGATGAAGGTGTAATTCGAGGTAAGACACAAATTTCGGGGTAAATTTGGGGATGGAGATATAATAGCCAAGAGGACATAGTTGAAAACTTGATTATTGGGACTATCATACACATGAAGCCTCATGTGAAGATGAGGGTGACGATTGAAAACACATGTTGAAAATTTAAGCTTCTTCATGATGATGAGGGTTTTGGTCCAACCTGGCAAGCACAACAACTTCAGGAGGAAGAGAATCAGTCCACGTCAGCATCCCATGGGTAGAAACCCCTATGTTTGCCAACTTGTCAGCCACATAATTTGCTTCTCTAAATGCATGTTGGATGATGACCTCATGTTGCTTGTTGAGGATCTGTTTGATTTCCTCAATTATGCTCCTTATCTTCCATCCTGTAGGTTTGGAATTCTTTAAATAGTTGATGATGTTCAAAGAGTCTCCTTCAACAATAATTTTTCTGGGAATCTGCTTTATGAATTGGAGACCTCTCCACAAAGCTTTAGCTTCAGCAGAATGGTTAGATAGTTCTCCCAATGGTTCAGCAAAGGCAAATATAGGATTACCCAAATGATCTCTAAGGATGCCTCCCGCACCAACCATGCCAGGGTTCCCTTTAGTAGCTCCATCAAAATTCAGTTTGACCCATCCAAGAGGAGGAGGGTGCCATTTGACATTAATTCTTGAGGATAAGGAACTAGCAGATCTTGCATCCTCTAAGGAAATATGAAAGGATTTGAGTAGGGCATTCTCAAAGGTAGAGCATGGGAAAGGATCTAAGGGAGCTGTCAAAATATTCTCTTTGGAAAATAGGATGATTTTATTAGAAATAAAATCCACATCATTGACCTTTTTGTCAAATATTCTTCTATTACGTTCAAGCCATATTTACCATAAGAAATGTTGAAGATAAAACTTCCATAATCCTTTGAGAATAGGATTTTTAAATGGATTGGGCCACTGAAGTAAGAGATCAACAATAGATGGGGGATAAACCCAAGTCATATGGAACTTGAGGAACAACTTGTTAAGCATAGCATTGGAAAAGGGATAAAAAAGGAAAAGGTGAGAGGTGGATTCCCAATCAGAGAGACATAAGTAGCATCTATTTGGGAGGGGAATGCCACACTTGATAAGATTTTTTGTGGTAAGGATGCAATATTGAATACAAAGACAAGAAAATGAAGCTATTTTTGGGGTTAGATATTTGGTCCAAACAAGTTTGAATGGAAGGGAGTTGTCAGTTATATTGAGGGATAACAAGTAGGCTGATCTGATAGAGAATTCTCCCGAATTCGTAGGTTCCCAAATAGGAATATCAGTAGAGTCCCTCGAAGGAATTGAAGTAGAGGATAACCGAGCTTCAAGGGATGATATTTCAGCTCTTAGATCTGGAATGACAAGTCTTTTCCAATTTCTAGATTCATTTGTATCATAAATGAAATCAGCCACCAAGGGACCAAACATATTCTTCGTAATATCAATCAGCCTTCTAAGCTCAGGAAACTAAAGGAGAGGTCGGTCACCAAGCCACCTATCTTCCCAAAAGTGGATAGATTTACCATTGCCAATTTTCCACCTTAGTCCTTTTTTGATGATTGATCTGGCCAAGCAAATTGATTTCCAAAAGGAAGAACCTGAGGAAGGAATATCACCAAAAAGGAACTCAAAAAATTGGAGATATTTTCTTCTAATAATTTTTACCCAATCAACATTGTCATTTGATATAAGATGCCAAGCCTACTTAGCCAGAAGAGCTAAATTGAGAAGATGGATTCTTCTTAGCCCTAAACCTCCCTGCTCCTTAGGTTTGTAGACATTATCCCAAGCAACTAAATGAAATCTATTTTTATTCTCAGATCCTGTCCAAAGAAAGTGCTTCTGAATCTGTTCCATTCTTTGGTAAACTTTTATAGGAGCTTTGAATAGGGAGAGAAAGTAGACATGAATACTTTGGAGGCAAGCCATAGTGAGAGTAATTTTTCCAACTTGAGAGAGAAGATTTCCTCTCCATGTAGAAAGCTTTTTTTGGAGTCTTTCAATAACGTTGTCCCATAAGTTTTCTTTAGCAATCCCCACAAAAAGAGGTAATCCCAAATAGGTAGAAGGAAAAGAAGAGGTGGAGCATCCAAGGATGTTAGCGATTAACACTTGTCTTCTTAAAGGAGTATTGAGGAAATATATTTTACTCTTTTGAAAATTAATCCTTTGGCCAACTGCTTCTTCATACAAAAGAAGAATGTGTTTAATAATTTTGGCTTCATTAATAGAAGCAAAGGTAGATAAAAGAGTATCATCAACAAATTGTTGGTGAGTGATAGGATTGCATTGAGAAGTGATCTGTAATCCTGATATTAGACCTGCTTGTCTTGTAGCTAAGATTGATCTACCAAGAGCTTCAGCCACAATGATGAAGAGAAGTGGGGATAAAGGATCACCTTGCCTTAACCCTCTGCTACTTTGAAAATATCTTGTAGGTGATCCATTGATTAGGACAAAAAACCAAGTAGAAGAAATGCATCCTTTAATTAAGGAAATCTAGTCAGGATGGAATCCGAACTTATTCAGGATCGCAAGAAGGAAATCCCAATTAAGTCTATCATAGGCTTTGTTCATATCAAGTTTGAGAAGAAAAGAAGCACTTTTGTTAAGTGAGGTAGAATGAATTGCCTCATGAACTGAGATGATTCCATATAATATGGATCTACCTCTAAATAAGCTTCCTTGAAATGGATTTATAATGACGGGCATGATTGGATAGCTATGGATTTTGTCAAAATTTTGTAGATGACATTACAAAGGCTGATTGGTCGAAAATCATTGAAATTGCTGGTATTTTGATTTTTTGGAATTAGCACAATAAAGGTGGAATTGAAACCCCTAGGAATGACTTTGGAAACTTGAATTTCCTTAATAGCAACACAGATGTCCGGCCCTAATAAATCCCAAAAGGCTTGAAAAAATCTGGGAGGAAAACCATCAGGTCTAGGAGCTTTATCAGGTTTCATTGAGAAAAGAGCCATCCTAATTTCTTCATCAGAAAGAGTAGTAGTGAGTTTGTTGTTGATTTCTTCTAAGATAAGATGAGGAATGAATTGGAGGAAGAAATCCTTGGCTCTTTCATAATTTGGCCTATGTTCCTCTTCGAGCAGATGCATAAAATGAGCCACCCCTTAAGATCTGATTTCCTTGATATCATCAGTGATTCTTCCATCCTGGAAATGAATTTCTTTAATTTTGTTATTGCTTCTGTGTCTCATAGTAGAAACATGAAAATATCTGGTATTAGAATCTCCTTGTTTAAGCCAGATATCGCGAGAATTTTGTCTCCAAAATATTTCTTCACATTGTAGGATATTGTGATATTGGGATAAAAAATTTCTTTCTTCACCTCTCAACTCAATAGAACAACCTTGTCCTTCTTGGATTTCTTTTTCAATTGAGGTCATCCTGTTCTTGACATCCTATTTATTTTGGAAAAGATTTCCAAAAATGTCTCTATTCCATATTTTGAGATTTTCTTTGATTAGTTTGAGCTTCTGTGCTAATATAAAGGAAGGACATCCTTGGATATCTTTTTTCCACCACTAGAAAATCCTTTCTCTAAAATCAGGATGTAGCATCCACATGGCTTCAAATTTGAAAGGTGTTTTATAAATTTTGGGATTATTAGTGTCTAGGAGAATGGGGCTATGATCAGATCCAATCTTAAGAAGGGATTGAAGGTTCGCATCACCCCATATTGCTAGGGATTCTTGAGAAAATAACACTTTGTCAAGTTTGACTTGAATAAGTTGAGAACCACATCTCCTATTTGACCAGGTAAATTGATTTCCTTTCAATTGAACATCCATCAGATTGTTTTTGGTTATAAAATCCTAGAAATCCTCCATGCTTTTAGTGAAAGAACCAACCCCTCATTTTTTGTCAGAGGGAAATAAGGGAGTATTAAAGTCGCCAGCAAGGATCCACGGAAGATTAATAAAAGCGCTTCTAACAGAAGATAGCATATCCCACACCCTAGACCTCCCTGTGATAGAATTTGGAGCATATATGTTGGTGAGGACCCAAGGAGAATTGTTGTCTTTATCAAAAAATAGGATGTTGGCCATTTCATCATTGGAGTGAATAAGTTTTCCTTCTAGAACTATCGGGTTCCATAAACAAATAAGGCCTCCTGAAGCTCCTTTTGTATTGCAAAAAGTAAACTCACCCTTTTTCCAGATGTTATTACAAACCATCTTAACATAGGGATCACTAACTTTGGTTTCTTGGATAAAAAAATGGTGGGTCTTATTTCATTCCTTAATGATTTAGCTAACCTTTGTTTAGCTAAGCCATTAAGGCCTCTCACATTCCATGAGAGGATTTTCATTTTGAATATTTTGAGATTCGCTTGCCTCCCTTTCCTTGTGGTTGGGGATGTTTGGTGTTTTTTGGGGAAATTTAAAGAACTTATGGAAGCTTTCATCAAACAATTTTTGATCTATATAGAAGATAAGGTTACCATAGATGATCTTTACCAACTTAAACAAGGTAAAAATGAGAAATTCATATATTTCTTGGCCAAATGGAGGGTCCTCATAGGGAGACTTCAATACATTCCCCCTCCCAAATAACTCTTACATATATTCTTATGAAACCTCCACAAAAAATTGTTATATTCCTTGGAGATGACAAAATTAACCTCTTTTGAAGAAGCTGTTGACATGGCTAAAAGGGTAGAGTCCATCCTCATAAGGTGAGGCCAACTCAACTATAATAAGAAAGAAGATGAAAAGCCCTCTAACAAGGGGAAATATAAAAATAAACATGTCTTAGAAGATGATGTAATCAATTCTTGAAAAAACAACAACATAAATACTACTCAAAATGCTCCTCACATATTGGTTATCCAAAAGGAAGACAAACCTCAAAGGCAATATAACAATATAGGACAAAGTCAAACAACCATGCTGAAAATGCTACTCAAATCTAAACTAATAGAACATCCACCCGGTAGGCCTTAGTACTTATCAAAATGAGAACCCACTTGGTATAGACAAAATGAATACTACGACTATCACCAAATAGAAGGGCATACTACCAACAAGTGTAGAATCCTATAGAACATTATCCAAGACCTCATAGAGGAAGGAAAAGTGGCAATTAATAAAAACAAAAACCTAAAAAAGACATGGATATATTTCAAAAACCTTTACCAACACATGATCAAAAGGTATCCAATTTCATAGGTGTCATTCACCTATCAAGATCTTCCCATGCTATAACTAGAAAACAAGCAAAGAATCAATCTTTGGATCAACCCCTGGTGGTTGCCCAAAAGCAAAAATCAAAATTCCTAATAAATCACCCTTTATGGTTACACCTTATCAAAACACTTTGCATACCTTCAATATTCATCTACAATTGGAAGAAGGACCCACTAAGATCTCCCTTTTAGAACTCCTAAAAACATCACCTGTTCATAGGGAAATATTGATAAAAATCTTAAGTGAACAAGAAGTACCCCAAGACCTATCTCCGAATGATATCACCAACATGGTTGGATTGACTGGGATTAATAACACCATTTTAGCCTTTCATTAGGAATATGCTCCTCTCAAGACCATATTAAGAGATTCTCCCCTTTACACTATGACACAAATAAATGATAAATACATTAAGAGAGTCTTGGTAGACAATAGATCAATCTTGAATTTTTGTAACATAAATTTTTTATGGAACTTTGACTTAACCAAAAATTATCTATAAAAATCAGACCTCATTATCAATGCCTTTGATAACAAGGAATGAGAAGTAACAGGTATCATTAATTTACCTATCAAAGTAGGACCTCACATTTTAAACACCCTCTTCTATGTTATATCATGTGATGTAACTTAAAATATGCTTATTGTAAGATAGTGGATACATGCCATGAAGATCATACCTTATACCTTATACCTTACGAATACCAAGGAAGGTTCATCCATATCCATGGATATCTGAAACCTTTTGCCATATGCAACTCATAGATTTACAAGAACTGAACCTATGTCCTTCTATACAATTGACCAAGTCAAATGATCAATCAAAAGCTAATACAGGAAAGAAAATATTAGAGTAACATTTTATAGACTTAGAGTAAACCCCTCAATCATCCCTTAGTGCTAATCAAATTAACCACATTTGTCAAAAACTAAATCCTTTCATAGATCTAGTAAGCATGTTCCTTTCTCCTCAAGATATAGGTATACCTATTAGAAAGGGACTCAAAATTCAAATAGGATCCTACACTTTCATTCATGGTGGGACTAACTTTGATGAGAGAATCCAAGGATGCAACCTTATGCCTATCGAATGAACCTACACTACATTTTATATGTCACCTACCTTCCCCATAGTTAAACAAATATTTGTTAATATGTGTTATCAAGGTAAGGGCTTAGGTCATTATGAAAAAGGTATTAAAGAGCCCATAGAAGCTATACCTTGGCTAGCACGATGTGGAATTAGATTTATCCCCAAAAAAAATGAACCCTCTCCTCTATCTGGATAAGAGAACAAAGATTATTACTCTAGATCAATTCATGGCTCTCAATGGGGTGAAGAAGATGAAGAAGAACTATGGTCACTCCTCAATAAAACCCACTATAAAATCATATGATTTGAGAGCATTAACATGTTAGATCTTGTCCATCCAAAATCCATTTTGATCAACAAAAAACTTGAAGAATCTTTAGACAACTATAATATAGAAGAGCCTCTAGATCAAATCTGAACGTAATCCAATATTATGATTTAGAAAAAAAACCTATAGATCCCCAAGAACTTTAAAAACTAGGGATTATATATTCCCCTCTTCATTTCAAATATGAGTCACAATCCTTGATCAAAGAAACCATAGAATTTAACATTCGAACAGATCAAGATCCATTCCTTATCAAATTAGAAAAAGTCCTAACCCAAGAAGAACGAATAGAATACACAAATCGATTAAAATAATTATCTAAAATCTTCACTTGGGTATACGATGATATGGGATTGACCCTTCATTGGTAGTCCACCATCTAGTAGTGTGTATTGATGCAAAACCCATCAAACAAAAACTAAAGAAAATACATCCAAGAGTTGCCATTCTAATAAAGGACAAACTTTAGAAACTACTAGATGTTCACTTCATAAAATCCATAGACTATTCAAATTGGATTTCCAACATCATTCCTATCACTAAGAAAGAAGGGTCCATTTGAATCTATATCGACTTTAGAGACATAAACAATGATTTTCCTAAAGATGATTTTTCCTTACCTATTATAGACATGATAGTCGACTTCACCGCAGGATCTGAAATGTTATCCTTAATGGATGGATTCTCGAGCTATAACCAAATCAAAATCATAGAGGAATGTCAATATAAAATAACTTTCACTACCCCTTGGGGAATATTCTACTATCAAGTCATGCATTTTGGCATTAAAATGCAAGTGCAACTTATCAAAGAGCCATGACCTTCATATTCCATGATCTCATGCATAAAATAGTGGAAGACTATTTGGATGATATTATAGCTCGATCCCAAAAGGAAGGACCAAAATGAGATCTTAGGTGTATATTTCAAATATTAAAATACTATAAAGTCAGAATAAAATCCCTCAAATATATTTTTGAGGTGAAATCAAGAACGATACTCAGGTTCATCATCTCTCGATGTGGGATTGAAATTGATCCCTCTAAAATCACTGCCATAACCAACATACCACCAAATAAAAATCTGAGTTACATACCCTTCAAGGAAAATTACAGGCTATACAAAGATTCATATCACAAATCATAGATAAGTGTCAACATTTCTCCAAACTACTGAATAAAGGAGCCAAATTTGAATGGGATGAAGGATGCCAAGAAGCCTTTGAAGCCCTAAAGACTTATCTCTTAACACCATCAGTCTTGATGCCGCCAAACTTAAATCAACCACTACTGTTATACATAGCCACTACGGAGCATGCCTTAGGAGCTCTATTGGCCCAATATGATGATCAACATAGAGAATGGGAAATATACTATATTATTAGAATCTTAGTAAATTACAAAACTTGCTACACACCAATATAAATATCTACCTAGTGATCGTCTTCTCATCCCTTAAACTAAGATATTACATGCTTAATTAGAAGACTTACATATTGGCAAGAGTAGATATATTACACTACCTTATGTCAAAGCCCTATATATTAGGTAGAACTTCCAAATGGTTCATAACCCTTAGTGAATTCTACATAGAATTCATAAATCAAAAGTCACTAAAATGGCAAGTTATAGAAGATTAAATTACCATATCTCTTTTAGAATCAAAACATCCTATAAACATCTCCTTTCTTGATGAGATGGTCTCATCAATAGAAGCCCAAGAACCTAAAACATGGGTCTTGTACTTAAATGAAGCAAGATGTGAAAAAGGCACAGGGGTAGGGATTATCTTAGTTAACCCATAATGACAACTCACCCATTTATCATTTAAGCTTCACTTTTCTTGCACCAATAATACTATAGAATACGAAGCACTTATTTTAGGTCTTAGGATCGTAATAAATCAATAATACTATAAAAAAAATAACAGTATATGGTGATTCACAACTAGTAATAAACCAAGCAAATGATGCTTACCAAACCAAAAATAAAAAGCTAAAACTATACAAATACATTGTAGACTTACTAAATCTCATTTTGATCAAATAACCATAGAAGCCATACCCCATTCCAGAAATCATCACGTTTATGCTATGGAAATAGTCACATCTCTCATACCTCTAGAATTGGAGGATGAAGAAGTTGCTATTATTATAAGGTCAATTTATAAACCTTCTAAAATAGAGTCATGCTTACTACCCCTTAACACAGGTAACATAAAAAAATGTATATCTCAAGCACCCTGGTACTAAGACATTTTCAATTTTCTCAAGGAAGGAATATTCTATAAAGGATTTAACTCTAAAAAATGTAGATAATTAGGCTTAGAGCTTGTAAATATGTCATCATTGGAGATATTCTATATTGATGCTCCTTTGAGGGTATACTTCTCATATGCATAAAATTAGATGAAGCACAAACTCTCACAAGAGAAATCCATGATGGATCATGTGGTGGTCACTTTAGTAGGCTAGCCATAGCTAAAAATATCCTTATTATGGACTACTATTGGCATTCTATGGAAAAATATACTCATAGCTATGTCAAGAAATGTGACAAATGTAAATGACATGATAACCTTGTTCACGCTTCATATCAAGAACTTCAACCTATAACATCCCCTTAGCCTTTATCCTCGTAGGGATTGGATATTATAGGTAAAATAAACCCTCAATCATGTGATGCACATAAATTCATTATTATAGCTACATAATATTTCACTAAGTGGTTTGAGGTGATGTCTCTATCCTTTACCATAGGAATCCAAGTATCAAAATTTATCCTAAATCAAATCATCATTCGATATGGTATCCCTTCAACCATAATCATAGACAATGGTACCCCCTTTAATAATAAATAGGTCACCAAAATGTGCAGAAAATACAAAACTTAATAGAAATGAACAATCCTTACTACCTACAAGAAAATGGACAAGTTGAGTCCTCCAACAAAACGATAATCAAAATCCTTAAGAAGCTAGTCAATAAAAATGGTTGAGACTAGCACTTACAACTCTATCCTACCCTATGGGCATATTGTACAAGTGTGTGTACTCCCATGGGAGCAACACAATATGCAATATTTTATGGCATCAAGGCATTCTTTTCCTTCGAACTAGAAATCCTCTCTTTAAGAGTCCTATTGCAATATTCTTTAGTAGGAGATGAATATCGTTCAAGCTGCTTACAACAACTAGAACTATTAGAATAAAAATGTTCCAACACTCTAGAACACATCACAACTTATCATAATAGGCTTTGAGGTTGGGGACTTAGTCCTCAATGAAAACCAAAAGAACACCAACAATGACGTCGATCTTAAAGGAACATTCAAGCCCAATTGATTAGGGTCCTTTATTATCACAATCAAAATTTGGATCAGAAGCCTACCGCCTAGCCAAATTGAATGGCAAAGAACACAAAGAACCAATTAATATCATTCATATTAAACAATATTATGCATAAATCACATCAATTCGATTGCTTGCTCATTTTATTGATACATGACAAGAATCGCCATATAATCATACACACTACCCCTTGCATGTTTACCTCATTTGCTTGATCATATTATCGAGTTAGGAGGGTTTAATATGATGCATGTGACCAGGAGATCCAAAATAAGTTTGATAATTTAATATTTGCATTAACCATATAGTTTAGGAACTATAGTTTAAATAGGTTACAAAATAGCTAATCAAATTGAATGAACAAGAGATCACGCTAAATAATCTGTCAAGAGGAAGAGATTTTGGTTTATAACTCTTCCACCTAGGATATTTAGGAAATTAACCATTACTTATTTAAGACAGTAAATATTTACATGGTAGAAAGTAGAAAAGTAAATGTAATAATCTACCTAAGTAGTGTAATGTAATATACTACCTATTTTACCTAGTGGAGTAAAAGGGTAAATATCCCAAAGAATGGAATATTACTCTAACATCCCCCATTATTACATTATTCGGGTAATGTATATAACTACCCCAATACAGTGAAAAACATGTCAATCTGTTGGTTCTTGCTCTATCATGATGCTCTGGCTACTCATAAGCAAAAAGTGGGTCATTCCTCACTTTGTCTTCACACCAACAAATTTCCTTATTGTAATATTTTCATCCAACCGAATAGCATGGGTAACCAACCACTGTAATCGCTAGGTGTAGTAGATTATATCACTTCATACAAGGTTCATTTGGTTACAAAATTATTTTGCAAAAGATAAGGTAGCTAAGGTGTCGGTCGCTATTGAAAATGCACCCTTATAAGTCTTCTTCCATTTTTACAAAAAAAATTGTGAAGAAAAGAAATGTATATCCCCTCTTAATTGCAAAATATGTACAACTCAAGAAGCTTTGTGAAGGATTTTACAAATATTGCCTCCTAGGCAATTTTACACCAAAACAATCCCTCCTTTTGTTACAAGAACTTCAAACAATGAGAGTTCACTATTTATGAAGCCTAAAAGAGGTACAAACACCCCTTTCTTACAAGTACTTCAAACAAAACCTTATGCTAATTATGAAGCCTAAAAAAGAGAGAAGAAATAGTGCTTGCTTAAGGTGAAAAAATGTGTTTTCCCTCTACAATATTGTCTTAGCAATGAGCACTTTGTGTGCTTTCTCTAAACCAGAATCAAAATCGGAACTAGACACTTTAATAGCAATATTGCCTTTATTTTGCTTTTGTTTTGTGCCTTTATATTTCTTGTTTTGCTTATTTTTGAACCAATATCGATTGGTGTCATGGTTGTCCTTTTTACAATGCGAGCAAAACTTTTTTGAGATTGTTTTCCCTTACCTTTTGAGGATGATCCTCCCTTTTGAAATTTTCCTTTCTTTTTATCATCCTTATAGTTTGAATAAAGTGTATTGTTTGACACTTCATCATTTTGGAGTTGATTTGCTTCCTCAGTTTGAAGCAAATTGACTAACTCCACAAAGGTGACAACTCTTTGTGAAACATTAAGGGATGTAATCAATATTTTATAGGATTCAGTAAGAGATCTCAAGATTACTGAAGTCAAAATGGTATCTTCAACTTTGGCCCCCAAAGCATTAAGCTTAGACCTTAGATCTGCCACTTTATAGAGGAATAGTTCTACTGATTCACCTGACTTCATATGGAGTGTATGAAGTTGTGTTTAAAGGTTTAGAACAGTTGATTGATTCTTGCCTTCAAAAATGGTACTAAGTGCATCCCATGCAGCTTTACCAGTTTTAGCTTCACTTATGTGAGTTTGGATCTCATCAGTAGTTGCAAGGAGTATCAACATGAGAATATTATTTTTCTTTTTGTCCTATGTTTTTTGATCTACTCCTGGTGATGCGGGTCTTGTTTCAATGCCATAAACTAAATCCCACATGTCCTCTATAGTCAAGATGACTTTCATCTTAATTTTCCATGCTGAATAGTTAGGACCTTTTAGCAATTGTGTATCACTTAAGTATTTATTGATAGTTCCATGATGAAGGTCCTACAATTTGTACTAAGATGATATTTCTTTCACTCTTAAGTGATATTTAATGACACCTGCCTGAAAATTTTCTTGAAGAGAGATAATCAGTTGGAGGAAATTAAGCCAAAAAAATAAGAGATGAAAGATAATTCACTCAAAAATATATTTGATGACACCTGCCTAAAAATCCTCTTGAAGAGGGATAATCAGTTTGAGGAAATTAAGCTAAACAAATAGAGTGAATTAGGGGTTTTTGTTTGTAGGAGAGAATATCAAGTGAATATTGGCTTTAAATCTCTGCAATGGTTAACACAAATTTATTAGTGAAATTTTGGGGTATGGATTTTTCTTGATTCTATAATTTATAATTACAAAATAAAAAATAAAATAATCAAACAAGAATTCCCACAAAATTCTTATCACCTACGTGTCGGATGCAACGGAAAATGCACCTAATTTGCCAATGAAGGTGTCGAGTAAAATAAAAAATGCACCTTTTAATTTTTGCAACAAAACATGAATGTGTATTGTGCAAAAAATTGATATGTTATGTCTCCTCCTTATCTTACAATTTTGCAAAAGAAGTACAATGTTGTCTTCCCCCCTTTATTTTGCAAAATTAACAAATCGAGCACTCCTTCCAAGACAATTCGACACACGACCCACATTTGAAAGGCTTCTAGACCAGTCGACAAACGACTTGGTTTTGATGGACCCAAGGTTACAATTTCTTCTCAATTTTACAAAAAAGAATGTGCAATTTTATGTCTTATATCCCCCCTCAGAGAAAAAAAAATGCACACTTTGCCTTTTGAATTTTACAAATTTTTCAATCTCCTTGTTTTCTAATTTTGCAATAAAGAATCAAATGTATGATTTTGTCCCACTTTTATGGTGCAAAATAAACAAGGTAGTTTGAGAAGAATATAGGGCTTTCTAATTTGCAATAAAAATAGATCACTTTTATGTATTATAGCCCCTCTTGGAGAAAACAATAAAAACTCCTTTTGATTTTAAGGTTTGTAAAAAAATTACCCTTTCTTTAAATTTCATTATATATTTTTTAATTAATTTTAAGTATATTTTATTTAATAATAAAAAAAATTTAATAAAAAATCACTTTATTATGAAAATAAAATTGATTTTATAGAAAATAAATTAAATTATTAAAAAAACACTAACAAACGAATTAAAAATATTAAAAATATTACCTTGGTTTTTATAAGGTAAAAAATACCTTTAGACTCCTGGTGGGAGTCGAACCCTTGACTCCCCGCCTAGGCCCTTAGCTCGGCCCGATCAAATGGTCGGGCTAGGGGGCCCAAAATGAAGGGAAGGGAATGATATTCTCTTTGCCTTCTTTCCTCGTGAGGGCAAGGAAAAATGTGGGAATTATCCCACATCACCCGTGCAAGGGATATTGTGGAGAATAAAAGGGCTTTCAAGCCCTTAGTTTGTTGATTGCCTTCGGGCAGTCACCCCCACCCTCATTTTGGTCATCACCATGTGTCACAACTATCAAGCTACCACGTATTGTGGTTAGTCTGATTGGGTTGACGTGTGGCTGTCCACCACATATCACCCATGTGTCGTGTCTTGTCATCTTCAAGTGGTTGTCCACCACATGTTTAGTCTTGATCTAGTCAGCACCTTAGGGTGTGTATCGGTGTCATTACATGCATCTACATCGATCTACGTGTCTAGTCTAGTCAACAAATCCAAATGTTAGGTCCACGTCAAATTCCATGCCAGGTCATTGTTAGTTAAAAAGTGACTAACTACAGAAAAACAGTTGATGCACCTTTTTTGCATATTTCCCAAGAAGACCAAAGTGGCCCATATGCTAAAGATCAAAGAAAAATCAAAACACCACAAGGAGGCAAAAGTGTCGCAATATCGCGACATGTTGCATTTTTGTGGCTAAGAGCAACAAAAGTGAGCAAGGTGGCAAAAGTGTCGCGATATCGCGACATGCTGTATTTTCGTGGCTAAGAGCAACAAAAGGGAGTAAGGTGGCAAAAGTGTCGCGATATCGTGACATGTTGCTTTATCACGGCCAAAAGAGAAAAAGTTTCGTGATATCGTGACATGTTGCTTTGTCGCGGCCAAAAGAGAAAAAGTGTCGTGATATTGTGACATGTTGCTTTGTCAGGGCCAAAAGAGAAAAAGTGTCGCGATATCGCGACATGTTGCTTCGTCGTGAAAAAAAGAGAAAAAGTGTCGCGATATCGTGACATGTTGCATTTTCGCGGCTAAGAGCAACAAAAGCGAGCAAGAGGAAAAAGTGTCACAATATCGCGACATGTCTCAGTTTTGCGGTTCATAGTGAGGAGAAAGAGCAAAGGGAAAAAAGTGTCGCGATATCCCGACATGTCTCAGTTTCGTGGTTCATAGCGAGGAGAAAGAGCAAAGGGCAAAAAGTGTTGCGATATCATGACGTCTCAGTTTTGCGGTTCATAGCGAGGAGAAAGAGCAAAGGGCAAAAAGTGTCACGATATCGCGACATGTTGCATTTTTGCGGCTAAGAGCAAGAGAAAGAGCAAGGAGGAAAAAGTGTCGCGATATCGCGACATGTTGCATTTTCGTGGCTAAAGAGCAAGAGAAAGAGCCAAGAGGGAAAAGTGTCGCGATATCGTGACATGTTGCTTTTTCATGGTCCAAAGCAAAGAGAAAGATCCAAGAGGAAAAAGTGTCACGATATCGCAACATGTCTCATTTTCGTAGCTAGAAGCGACAGAAAAGCAAAGCAAGGAAAGAATGTCACGATTTCATGACATGTCTCATTTTCATGGCTAGAAGCGGTAGAAGAGCAAAGCAAGGAAGAATGTCGTGATTTCGTGACATGTCTCATTTTCGTGGTAGGAAGCAGCAAAAGAGCAAAGGAAGAGACGAATGTCATGATTTCGTGACATGTCTCATTTTCATGGCTGGAAGCGGTAGAAAAGCAAAGCAAGGAAAGAATGTCATGATTTTGCGACATGTCTCATTTTCATGGCGGGAGGCAGCAAAGGAGCAAAGGAAGAGATGAATGTCGCGATTTCGCGACATGTCTCATTTTCATGGCGGGATGTAGCAAAGGAGCAAAGGAAGATATGAATGTTACGATTTCATGACATGTCTCATTTTTGCGGTGGAAAGCAGCAAAAGAGCAAAGGAAGAGATGAATGTCACGATTTCGCAACATGTCTCATTTTTGCGATTGGAAGCTGCAAAAAAGCAAAGCAAGGAAAGAATATCGCGATTTCATGACATGTCTCATTTTCACAGTGGGAGGTAGCAAAGGAGCAAAGGAAGAGACGAATGTCATGATTTCTCAACATATCTCATTTTCGTGGCTGGGAGCGGCAGAAGAGCAAATCAAGAAAAGAATGTCATGATTTTGTGACATGTCTCATTTTCGTAGTGGGAGGCAGCAAAGGAGCAAAGGAAGAGACAAATGTCATGATTTTGTGACATGTCTCATTTTCGTGGTGGGAGGTAGCAAAGGAGCAAAGGAAGAGATGAATGTCATGATTTCATGACATGTCTCATTTTCATGGCTAGAAGCGACAGAGGAGCAAATCAGGAGATGAATGTCGTGATTTCATGACATGCCAGCTGTAAAGGAATAAAGTATATTTTTGGCAACTGGGGACATGCACTGACATCAGGTGCTGATTTATGAACAATGGTCTATTGATTATAACCTGGCAGGTCCATTGGATGATTGCAGAGTAACAGGCTCACCTAAAATTAGCCAGAAGGAAATTTATCCAATCTATGGGAAATCCTTTGTGTATTATTAGAAACTGCAAAAAATTACTTGTAATTGATTGAAGAAATTAAAAGTACGTAGTAGAAGATACTCTTTTTAGGGTATAAATAGGAGTGAGTTGACCAAAAAAAAAGGTCAGCTCTTGGACGTTTACAATATTGATGCGCATGTACTGGATTACAAGCAATAAAAGATTTCTTCTTTTGGCTTCCGAAACTTCTGTGTGCTTGTATGTATCTGGTGTTTTAACTTTTATTCACTCTGAGTTTTATAATGTATCTATTCTGAAATCTGGACTGTGCACGTATGAATCTTTTTTCTAGAGTTGAACATTAACAGATAGTTACATGCTTTTAGACGAACATCTAAAAGTCACACTCAGGAATTCATGTTTTCTATAAAGAAGAGTTCTAGCTTTGTTGTTGTCTAAACTACATCATCAATGTTTGTTGTTGTCTAATCTGTACCATGAGAAAAGTTCTAGCTTAGGCTATATTTCCCTTATCTCTTGTTCCCCTTTTCTCTAAAAAAACTCAAAGGAACTAGCCTTCTCTAGAGACTAGACAGATGATCTCAAGCAAGATTTGTCTATTCAATGTTGGCAAAGTCTAAGGCGCAACACTATTAACCAAAGGTAGATTTTGTTCGAACAATTTTTGGCATGCCCGATGGGACCAACAATACCACAGTATTGTATAAGTTTTGGTGTTTTACCTTCAGAGCCTTTTGTTTCCAAAATCTCAATAAAAATCACCTGGCGACTCTCGTTGCATTTAGACCATAAAAGAAAGACCTTGTCTAGAAGCCTTCTGGTTATATAGCCATATGATAACCAGATCTCGAGCTAGAAACTCTGAAGAACCTATCAAGTTTTTTGAACTACATCTCAGAAGCCTAAAAGCACACCCTGTGCTAGTCACAAAATCAAATTTGCCCGACAAGATTGGCACCTCTTTAACGCCCGCTGTAGGAGTGTCTACAAGCAATCCTATAGTGTTTGTAACTCCTTTAGAAATCATGGCAACTGCCCCTACCCCAACGCATCTTGTATGGAATCAAATTGGCCCTTTGAACTTGGGAACACACCACCAAATTCCACAAGCTACACTAAAAGCATTTCCGAGCTTCGATGAAACAGATAACATAGCAGATGAACACTATTTAGATGTATCAGAGCTAGCATCTGTTTACAACATTACTCAGGAAGATGTAATGGTCAGATTTTTGATCATATCCTTGAAAGGAAAGATGCTCTATTGGTACAGAGCGCTTCCCACTAGATCCATTACTTCTTGGGCAGTACTGGTCGGCCGTCTGGTCGATGAATTTAATATACATGTAGATCCTTTCACATTGCTAAATCAATTCACTGTCATTGAAAGGCATCCACAAGAAGAAATCTAAGATTTCAACATTAGATTTACCAGAACTCGTGATAGAGTATTGTAAGGCCTAAAGCCCATGGAATAACAAGCTATATTCTATTATTTAAGGGCTTTTGACTCAGATCTTAGTATGATAATAAGGCAATCATGTGTAACCACTTTTCTTGGGATCTATGTAGAGGCAGCGAGGGGCGAAGCTGATCTCATCGCTATGAAAAGATATCCATCAAAAATTCTATTGCCTATTTTACCAGAGCTTTCCCAAGCATCAATTTCTAAAATGCCTGCACTCCCATCAACGCGTGCTCTCCCATCTATAGCTACACTCCCTATATTCCTTGCATTACCAGCCACACCCCTTACATCAGCTCCCCCCAATGATCAATACATGACCATAATTGATACAATGAAGACATTATCAAATGAAATGGCATCTATGAAAAAGAGAGAGGCTGAATGGAATATCCAAGCAAGAAGATTTCCACAGATACAAAAGGAAGGTGCTTCAACAAGTGGAAGAGGACAAGATAAAAAAATGTGGTGTATGCAAATGAGATAGGAGATAATGGAGAGCCCACTAATTTTGACTACTGGTGTACCACTTGCAATGATCCTCATGGAGAAGATTCATGCATGATTCGTCAACATCATGTGTAAGCGGTTATTAATGAAAGAACCAAAGAAACCGGCAAGGGGCAAGTGAACATAATCATAGAGGTCCACCACAATTTGGCAATGCCATCAGTGGAGCAAGTATCGGTCCTAACAAGATTGAGAAAAAAGTCCTTACAAGCTGATCCTAAGGAACTCCAACCGCTAGGTTTTCCTCCTTCCCCAAGAGCAACTCCGTAGAAGAACCTGTCCGGTGAGAAAGGACGTTCTGATCCTCCTTAGACTTCTACAACTACACCAAGAAAATAATTTCCTCCTAGAAAATGGAGCGAAGCTCAAGAGCAAGCGAAGGAAAGACTCATATTTATTTCATTGACAAAAATGCAAAGAACGGAAGCTACGCAGGTCTACAGAGATAGATATGATGCATCGACTAGTGGAAGGGAGAAAAGTGCTGAAGTATCCCTAGCTGCAACTCTTTCGTTCAACATTGCAGAAGAAATGAAGAAGACCCCCTCCAAAATAAGCATGTGTGATGCACTGCAAATTCCTGGTCAGATTGACCTCCTCCAAGAATCTTTTGTTGGCAATTTTGGGTACTTTGGGTACATTGCCTTTGCTCAAATGTATAAGTTGTCATTGATGTCAAAAGGCATTTTTGTGTTGATATCAAAAGAGTGTGATGTCAAGAATATCTTGAGAAGCTTCTTTATGTTAAAGGGTTTTTATTAAAACCATGGTGACAAGGCTAAAGGTTTTTCTTAAAACCATTTGGACTCATTAAGGGTTTTTATTAAAACCAAGCTTAACTTAATGCAAAGGTCCATGTTTATTATTAATAATTAAATTAACTCAAACCTTTGTCAAAGGTCCAAGTTTAATTTATTATTAATAAAATAATAATAATTATTATTTTAATTATTATTAAAGGGTCTTTCAACCCTTAAGCGACGGAAGAAAAAAGAATTCTTTCGTCGATATGTTGCCATCGTTGGAGGAGCGCCGACGTCAAACAGTTAAGGAAAAATGGCTATATAAGTGGGGATGATTTTCTAAAGTGAGCACCTCCGATTAATATTGATATCTGCGATTTGTGGTTACTCTGTATCTTTTGATTTGCGCTTGGCATCTACGATTTGCATTTGCTCTGTTTCGTTTGATTTGCGCTTGGCGTCTGCGATTTGCATTTGCTCTGTTTCGTTCGATTTGTGCTTGGCGTCTACGATTTGCATTTGCTCTATATCTTTTGAATAGCGCTTGGTGTCTTCGAGTTGAGCTTGCTCTGTGTCTTCGAATCTCCGATTGACGTCTTTGATCGTGCTTGGCATACTCGAATTTGAGCTTGGGCTGCATCCTTACTTTTTGCTTGATGGCGAGTGGATTGGCAATTGCTCTGAACTACGTTTTTAGTTGTGTATGAGATGATTAATGCAAGCATTGTTGACTTACGTTTTGGATAGCGCTCACCGTTTGCATGTGGTTTGTGGAAGACGTTTACGTTTTCTAGATTCTTGGCGTCAAAGGAAGATAAAAGAGAGGGCAACGTTGTATTATTTCGTTGGGCACTTGTGACCCAACGGCGGTGGCGTTTAAGCGAAAGCGCTAGAAGGCAGAGGTGCCGAGTTCGATTCTCTTCGTTGGATTTTTCTTTTGGTCGCGGTGTGCAAAGGATAGTGGCTGTGAATGCGCGGGAGGTATAAGGTTAAGGTATCATATTTGTTTTGACATTGTTTTATTGATGTTTAATGTTTATGTGGAGTAATAAGGTGTAAAGAGGTTTTACTTTGTATGTATATTGTACTTTGGTGGTTTTTACTAAGTTGGAGAAATAAGGTGTTATTTTGGATCTTTATTATTGTGTATTATTGTATAGTTGCTAACTCTAATTAGTGGCAAATTGAGAGTTAGTGTTGTGACAGATTTTGAGTTCTCCTTCTTCATCAAAGTAAAGGTATGGGCAACTTCTTCCATGTATGTTGTTTATGGTATATTTTCTGAAATTGAGTTTGGAGTGAAAAGGTTGTCTACTAGGTATTCTTTGGTGTGAATCTTATTTTCTGGATATTGAAGATTGTTTATGCATTAAAGTTATTGTTGAATTTTTGGGTGAATGCATAATTCTGGTTGAGGAAGAGGAAGCATTTTTGCAATAGGGTTTATGTTAGTAAGTCTTGCTACTTGCATTGAGATGATGAAACCCTAGTTGTTGGTGAAAAGAATATAAGTATCATTGTTATATGAGATATTGCATGGTTGGCAATTGTTGGGTTGTGTTTCATATTCTTGAGAAAAGCATACTACATCTATCTTATTCTTTTGAGTTTGAGATTGAGTTGAGATTGAGATTGGGAGTTAAGTATAGAACATATTGGGTCTCTAACAATTCTCTTTATGTTTCTATGAGATTTGAGATTGAGATTGGGAGTTAAGTATAGAACATATTGAGTCTCTAACAATTCTCTTTATGCTTCTATGAGGTTTATGAATCACATTGGGTCTCTAACAATTCTCTTTGTGGGTTCATGCTAAGCAAGTTTTTCTTGGTGAGCTTGCTGAGGTTTTGGATAGGTTTGGATGGGGACTTGTGAGCAGGTTGGTTTTGGTGGGAACTTGTGAGCAGATTTGGACAGGTCCTAGCAGAGGACTTGTGAGCTGAGTTTTTGAGAGTTCTATCAGAGAACTTGAGGACAGAGGTGCATTGGTTCTTTGAGAAGAACCTGAGGATAGATTTGGCAAGTCTTTGAGAAGGCTTGTGTGTAGAGGATTGATTTGTTCAAAGAGTTGGACAGATCTGATAGACAGAGGAAGACTTGTACTAGACCGACTGATTGTGTTTGGTACAGGTAGTTGAGCTGCTGTGGACATGATCATAGAAGGCAGAGGTCTCTTAGGCTAAGCATTGAGGATAGGAGGTCTTCGATGGAAAGGAGTTCCACGTGCTGGCAAGAGGTAGAGGCAGTTGATCTTCTGAGGGATCATTTCTAGAGCAGAGGGGAAGGTATCTCCTTTGAGCAGAGGCTCATAAATTCAGATTGGGGGAAGGTGTCTCCTTTGGGCCGAGGCTCATAAACATTGTAATTGGGAAGGTTTCCCAAAGAACTTTGAGATAACTTTTAGAGAAAAGTTTTGTGGACGTAGCCCAGGCATTCTGGGTGAACCACGTTAAAATTGGTGTCACTTTGTGGATGATATTGTGCATTGTTTTGATATTGCTTTGGGTATATTGCTTTACTGTTTTGAAGTATAAAGGAATAAGTAAAAAGAGGTCTTATACTGTTCACCCCCCTCTCAGTATAAGCTTGTGTTCTTCAATTGGTATCAGAGCGGGTGCCTTCGAAAAGTTTAACAGCTTGAAGGAAAAGCTAGTAAAGAACACAATGGATCATTCAAGTGGCAATGCAACACCTATTCTTGATGGGTCAGATTTTGGTCTTTGGAGTGCAAGGATGAAGGTTCATCTAATGGCACTTGGGAATGAGGTTTGGGAAGTGATTGAAGATGAGTACACTATTCCTGAACATGGTCCTAATACTAAAGAAGAAAGGCTCCTACATCACAACAATTCAAAAGTAATGAATGCAATCTTGAAAGGCTTATAGAAAGCAGATCTCACCAAAGTGATTCACTGCAAGACAACTAGTGAAATGTGGAATCAGTTGAAGGTGGTTCATACAGGTGATACAAATGTCAGAAAGGCCAAGTTGAGACACTTCAAAGGTATGTTTGAACAACTCAAGATGAATGATGATGAAAATATTAGTGACTACATGCTTCGTATGGATGAGGTTGTTAACTCCATGAAAGACTTAGGTCTTGAGCTTGCTGAAAATGATGTTTGTGATAAGATTTTAAGATCTCTTCCTAATAGATTTAGTGAAAATATTTCTGCTATTGAGGAAGCTAAAGATTTGGATAAGTTGAAAAAGGATGAGCTCCATAGTATACTTGCAGCATTTGAGTTGAGAACTCAAGTGAAGGTTGATGTCAAGAAGGAGGCAGCTTTCAAGGCTACCAAGAAATCCAAAGGTAAACAGCTTCAAGAGAGTGATGAGTCTTCTAGTGATGAAGAGGCATATTACAAGCAAGAAAGGCAAGTTCTCTAGAAAGCACAAAAATATGAAAAACGTAAGATGTTTCAATTGTGGAAAGTTTGGTCATTATGCTACTGATTGTCTTGTTTCCAAGGATGAAAGTGATGAAGATAAAAAGGATTGTAAGAGCAAGGATTCTAAAAGCACAAGCATCATAGGAAAAACAAAGATGAGCACAACAATCAAGGAAAGAGGTATTCTCACAAACACAAGAAGAGTTTCTACCTAGACAAAGCAAGTAAGTGTTCTAGTAGTGATAGTGAAAGTTCTTCAAGTGATAATGAAAATGAGATGTTGTTCATATCAGAAAAAGAGGAAGAACCAAAACATAGATTCATTATCATGAAATGTCTTAGATGTGGAAATTTTGGTCACCTTGAGGATGATTGCACAAATAATGATTTGGTTTCTAGTATGTATGAGGATGCTTCAGAAAACTATAAGGAAGATGCATGTATGGTTTTTGAAAAGGGTAGCACCTCTAGTGATAAGAAATCTGAAAAAGGCTTTGATGATTCTAAAAGCAAACATATAGAGGAAGGTGAAGTAGATCTTAAAGGTGAACTTATTAGTGCTCTTAGTGCTTTGAAAAAGGAAAGAAAGAAGAATGCTAGACTCAAGGATAAGTTGGATGAATGTTGTATGGAGAGAGATGATCTTATAGAAAGTCTTGACTTCTCTATAGCTAAGACACAAGAACTCAAGGATGAGTTAGAGTCTAAGGTTCTTGAGTATAGTGAGTTAGAACAGAAAATGGCTTCTTTGAAAGAGGAAACTAAAGGGTACAAGGATAAGCTTCACAGGTTTCAAGATAGCTCCAAAAAGGTTAAGTCTCTCATCAAAGGTCAAAGAAAGACAACAGATAAAACAGGCCTTGGTTTTGTTAAGCCTCACAAGGAACAAGTTGGAGAGTCTAGTAAGAGACTCCAAAAGGAAGAGAGTTTCGATGAGGAAAGTATTTCAGATCATGAGTCCTTGAATGATAGATGCACAGAAATAGAAACCAGAATTCAGAATGAGAAGAAGAAGTTTTCAGAACCTAAGAGGTCAAATAAAGGAAAGTTTCAAGGCAGATGTTTTGCTTGTCACAGGTTTGGTCACATAGCTTCACATTGCATGGCTCAAGTGAAGAAGGTAAATGACAGTTTCAAAGGTGGTAATTTCTTTCAAGGGTATTGCTACTCTTGTCAATAGTTTGGGCACAAGGCAGTTTATTGCAAGGCAAATATCAGGAACAGGTTTGATCAGAATAGGTTTGGTCAGAACAGGTTTGGTCAAAATAGGTTTGGTCAGAATAGGTTTGGTCAGAACAAGTTTGGTCAGAATAGGTTTGGTCAGAACTGGTGGATTCAAAGAACAGGTATGCCTAAAAGAAATAACATTGTTACTTGTTATAAGTGCAACAATGAAGGTCACACAGTCAGACAGTGTAGAGCTGAAATTCTAGAATACAGGAACAGGAACAGTGGCATGATCAGGTCCAAGGATCAAGGCATGGATAAAAATAGGGATGAGAACAAGAACAAGAACAATGACAGGAATAGGAATATGGACAAAGAGTTCAAGAGAAGGCCCGACAAGGAAGTTATAGACGCTGATGATGATCGATGCCTAATGGGAGTTTTACTCCCACCCCAGAATTAATCACCTCATCAGGAGGTGGGGGAGGGACTAAGCTAAGAGGCTAATTCTTAGTCCCGAGCCCCAAAGGTGGCCCTTTGCCATTGATGACAAAGGGGGAGAGATATGAGTAAGGGGGAGAGCTTCAAAGTGAAGAGGAAAGCTTCAAGTCAGGGGGAGCAAAACTTCAAAGGAAGATTCTCAGTTGTTAGCACAGTTGGTTTCAGTTGGTTTCAGTTTTGGCTCTTGAGAAGTGTTTTCAATAAAGGTTTGCCATCAATGACAAAGGGGGAGATTGTTGGCAATTTTGGGTACTTTGGGTACATTGCCTTTGCTCAAATGTATAAGTTGTCATTGATGTCAAAAGGCATTTTTGTGTTGATATCAAAAGAGTGTGATGTCAAGAATATCTTGAGAAGCTTCTTTATGTTAAAGGGTTTTTATTAAAACCATGGTGACAAGGCTAAAGGTTTTTCTTAAAACCATTTGGACTCATTAAGGGTTTTTATTAAAACCAAGCTTAACTTAATGCAAAGGTCCATGTTTATTATTAATAATTAAATTAACTCAAACCTTTGTCAAAGGTCCAAGTTTAATTTATTATTAATAAAATAATAATAATTATTATTTTAATTATTATTAAAGGGTCTTTCAACCCTTAAGCGATGGAAGAAAAAAGAATTCTTTCGCCGATATGTTGCCATCGTTGGAGGAGCGCCGACGTCAAACAGTTAAGGAAAAATGGCTATATAAGTGGGGATGATTTTCTAAAGTGAGCACCTCCGATTAATATTGATATCTACGATTTGTGGTTACTCTGTATCTTTCGATTTGCGCTTGGCATCTACGATTTGCATTTGCTCTGTTTCGTTCGATTTGCGCTTGGCGTCTGCGATTTGCACTTGCTCTATTTCGTTCGATTTGCGCTTGGCGTCTACGATTTGCATTTGCTCCTTATCTTTCGAACAACGCTTGGTGTCTTCGAGTTGAGCTTGCTCTGTGTCTTTGAATCTCCGATTGACGTCTTTGAAATCGTGCTTGGCATACTCGGATTTGAGCTTGGGCTGCATCCTTAACTTTTTGCTTGATGGTAGTGGATTGGCAATTGCTCTGATCTGTTTTTAGACTGTGTTATGAGATGATTAATGCAAGCATTTAGTGACTTATGTTTTGGACAGAGCTCACCAGTTTGCATGTGGTTTGTGGAAGACGTTTACGTTTTCTAGATTCTTGGCATCAAAGGAAGATAAAAGAGAGGGCAGCGCTGTATTATTTCGTTGGGCACTTGTGACCCAACGACGGTGGCGTTTAAGCGAAAGCGCTAGAAGGCAGAGGTGCCGAGTTCGATTCTCTTCATTGGATTTTTCTTTTGGTCGCGGTGTGCAAAGGATAGTGGTTGTGAATGCGCGGGAGGTATAAGGTTAAGGTATCATATTTGTTTTGACATTGTTTTATTGATGTTTAATGTTTATGTGGAGTAATAAGGTGTAAAGAGGTTTTACTTTGTATGTATATTGTACTTTGGTGGTTTTTACTAAGTTGGAGAAATAAGGTGTTATTTTGGATCTTTATTATTGTGTATTATTGTATAGTTGCTAACTCTAATTAGTGGCAAATTGAGAGTTAGTGTTGTGACAGATTTTGAGTTCTCCTTCTTCATCAAAGTAAAGGTATGGGCAACTTCTTCCATGTATGTTGTTTATGGTATATTTTCTGAAATTGAGTTTGGAGTGAAAAGGTTGTCTACTAGGTATTCTTTGGTGTAAATCTTATTTTCTGGATATTGAAGATTGTTTATGCATTAAAGTCATTGTTGAATTTTTGGGTGAATGCATAATTCTGGTTGAGGAAGAGGAAGCATTTTTGCAATAGGGTTTATGTTAGTAAGTCTTGCTACTTGCATTGAGATGATGAAACCCTAGTTGTTGGTGAAAAGAATATAAGTATCATTGTTATATGAGATATTGCATGGTTGGCAATTGTTGGGTTGTGTTTCATATTCTTGAGAAAAGCATACTACATCTATCTTATTCTTTTGAGATTGAGATTGAGTTGAGATTGAGATTGGGAGTTAAGTATAGAACATATTGGGTCTCTAACAATTCTCTTTATGTTTCTATGAGATTTGAGATTGAGATTGGGAGTTAAGTATAGAACATATTGAGTCTCTAACAATTCTCTTTATGCTTCTATGAGGTTTATGAATCACATTGGGTCTCTAACAATTCTCTTTGTGGGTTCATGCTAAGCAAGTTTTTCTTGGTGAGCTTGTTGAGGTTTTGGACAGGTTTTGGGACTTGTGGGGTTTGACGGTTGGTGGGGACTTGTGAGAAGTTTTGGATAGGTTTCGGTGGGGACTTGTGAGCAGATTTGGACAGGTCCTAGCAGAGGACTTGTGAGCTGAGTTTTTGAGAGTTCTATCGAGAGAACTTGAGGACAGAGGTGCATTGGTTCTTTGAGAAGAACCTGAGGATAGATTTGGCAAGTCTTTGAGAAGGCTTGTGTGTAGAGGATTGATTTGTTCAAAGAGTTGGACAGATCTGACAGACAGAGGAAGACTTGTACTAGACCGATTGACTGTGTTTGGTACAGGTAGCTGAGCTACTGTGGACGTGATCATAGAAGGCGAGAGGTCTCTTAGGCTAAGCATTGAGGACAGGAGGTCTTCGGTGGAAAGGAGTTCCACATGCTAGCAAGAGGTAGAGGCGAGTTGATCTTCTGAGGGATCATTTCTAGAGCAGAGGGGAAGGTATCTCCTTTGAGCAGAGGCTCATAAATTCAGATTGGGGGAAGGTGTCTCCTTTGGGCCGAGGCTCATAAACATTGTAATTGGGAAGGTTTCCCAAAGAACTTTGAGATAACTTTTAGAGAAAAGTTTTGTGGACGTAGCCCAGGCATTCTGGGTGAACCACGTTAAAATTGGTGTCACTTTGTGGATGATATTGTGCATTGTTTTGATATTGCTTTGGGTATATTGCTTTACTATTTTGAAGTATAAAGGAATAAGTAAAAAGAGGTCTTATACTGTTCACCCCCCTCTCAGTATAAGCTTGTGTTCTTCAATTGGTATCAGAGCGGGTGCCTTCGAAAAGTTTAACAACTTGAAGGAAAAGCTAGTAAAGAACACAATGGATCATTCAAGTGGCAATGCAACACCTATTCTTGATGGGTCAGATTTTGGTCTTTGGAGTGCAAGGATGAAGGTTCATCTAATGGCACTTGGGAATGAGGTTTGGGAAGTAATTGAAGATGAGTACACTATTCCTGAACATGGTCCTAATACTAAAGAAGAAAGACTCCTACATCACAGACAATTCAAAAGCAATGAATGCAATCCTGAAAGGCTTACAGAAAGCAGATCTCACCAAAGTGATTCACTGCAAGACAACTAGTGAAATGTGGAATCAGTTGAAGGTGGTTCATACAGGTGATACAAATGTCAGAAAGGCAAAGTTGAGACACTTCAAAGGTATGTTTGAACAACTCAAGATGAATGATGATGAAAATATTAGTGACTACATGCTTCGTATGGATGAGGTTGTTAACTCCATGAAAGACTTAGGTCTTGAGCTTGCTGAAAATGATGTTTGTGATAAGATTTTAAGATCTCTTCCTAATAGATTTAGTGAAAATATTTTTGCTATTGAGGAAGCTAAAGATTTGGATAAGTTGAAAAAGGATGAGCTCCATAGTATACTTGCAGCATTTGAGTTGAGAACTCAAGTGAAGGTTGATGTCAAGAAGGAGGCAACTTTCAAGGCTACCAAGAAATCCAAAGGTAAACAGCTTCAAGAGAGTGATGAGTCTTCTAGTGATGAAGAGGCATATTACAACAAGAAAGGCAAGTTCTCTAGAAAGCACAAAAATATGAAAAACGTAAGATGTTTCAATTGTGGAAAGTTTGGTCATTATGCTACCGATTGTACGGTTGCCAAGGATGAAAGTGATGATGATAAACAGGATTGTAAGAGCAAGGATTCTGAAAAGCACAAGCATCATAGGAAAAACAAAGATGAGCACAACAATCAAGGAAAGAGGTATTCTCACAAACACAAGAAGAGTTTCTACCTAGACAAAGCAAGTAAGTGTTCTAGTAGTGATAGTGAAAGTTCTTCAAGTGATAATGAAAATGAGATGTTGTTCATATCGGAAAAAGAGGAAGAACCAAAACATAGATTCATTATCATGAAATGTCTTAGATGTGGAAATTTTGGTCACCTTGAGGATGATTGCACAAATAATGATTTGGTTTCTAGTATGTATGAGGATGCTTCAGAAAACTATAAGGAAGATGCATGTATGGTTTTTGAAAAGGGTAGCACCTCTAGTGATAAGAAATCTGAAAAAGGCTTTGATGATTCTAAAAGCAAACATATAGAGGAAGGTGAAGTAGATCTTAAAGGTGAACTTATTAGTGCTCTTAGTGCTTTGAAAAAGGAAAGAAAGAAGAATGCTAGACTCAAGGATAAGTTGGATGAATGTTGTATGGAGAGAGATGATCTTATAGAAAGTCTTGACTTCTCTATAGCTAAGACACAAGAACTCAAGGATGAGTTAGAGTCTAAGGTTCTTGAGTATAGTGAGTTAGAACAGAAAATGGCTTCTTTGAAAGAGGAAACTAAAGGGTACAAGGATAAGCTTCACGAGGTTTCAAGATAGCTCCAAAAAGGTTAAGTCTCTCATCAAAGGTCAAAGAAAGACAACAGATAAAACAGGCCTTGGTTTTGTTAAGCCTCACAAGGAACAAGTTGGAGAGTCTAGTAAGAGACTCCAAAAGGAAGAGAGTTCTGATGAGGAAAGTATTTCAGATCATGAGTCCTTGAATGATAGATGCACAGAAACAGAAAACAGAATTCAGAATGAGAAGAAGAAGTTTTCAGAACCTAAGAGGTCAAATAAAGGAAAGTTTCAAGGCGAGATGTTTTGCTTGTCACGAGGTTTGGTCACATAGCTTCACATTGCATGGCTCAAGTGAAGAAGGTAAATGACAGTTTCAGAGGTGGTAATTTCTTTCAAGGGTATTGCTACTCTTGTCAATAGTTTGGGCACAAGGCAGTTTATTGCAAGGCAAATATCAAGAACAGGTTTGATCAGAACAGGTTTGGTCAGAATAGGTTTGGTCAGAACAGGTTTGGTCAGAATAGGTTTGGTCAGAACAGGTTTGGTCAGAACTGGTGGATTCAAAGAACAGGTATGCCTAAAAGAAATAACATTGTTACTTGTTATAAGTGCAACAATGAAGGTCACACAGTCAGACAGTGTAGAGCTAAAATTCCAGAATACAGGAACAGGAACAATGGCATGATCAGGTCCAAGGATCAAGGCATGGATAAAAATAGGGATGAGAACAAGAACAAGAACAATGACAGGAACAGGAATATGGACAAAGAATTCAAGAGAAGGCCCGACAAGGAAGTTATAGACATTGATGATGATCAGTGCCTAATGGGAGTTTTACTCCCACCCCAGAATTAATCACCTCATCAGGAGGTGGGGGAGGGACTAAGCTAAGAGGCTAATTCTTAGTCCCGAGCCCCAAAGGTGGCCCTTTGCCATTGATGACAAAGGGGGAGAGATATGAGTAAGGGGGAGAGCTTCAAAGTGAAGAGGAAAGCTTCAAGTTAGGGGGAGAAAAACTTCAAAGGAAGATTCTCAGTTGTTAGCACGAGTTGGTTTCAGTTGGTTTCAGTTTTGGCTCTTGAGAAGTGTTTTCAGTAAAGGTTTGCCATCAATGACAAAGGGGGAGATTGTTGGCAATTTTGGGTACTTTGGGTACATTGCCTTTGCTCAAATGTATAAGTTGTCATTGATGTCAAAAGGCATTTTTGTGTTGATATCAAAAGAGTGTGATGTCAAGAATATCTTGAGAAGCTTCATTATGTTAAAGGGTTTTTATTAAAACCATGGTGACAAGGCTAAAGGTTTTTCTTAAAACCATTTGGACTCATTAAGGGTTTTTATTAAAACCAAGCTTAACTTAATGCAAAGGTCCATGTTTATTATTAATAATTAAATTAACTCAAACCTTTGTCAAAGGTCCAAGTTTAATTTATTATTAATAAAATAATAATAATTATTATTTTAATTATTATTAAAGGGTCTTTCAACCCTTAAGCGACGGAAGAAAAAAGAATTCTTTCGCCGATATGTTGCCATCGTTGGAGGAGCGCCGACGTCAAACAGTTAAGGAAAAATGGCTATATAAGTGGGGATGATTTTCTAAAGTGAGCACCTCCGATTATTATTGATATCTGCGATTTGTGGTTACTCTGTATTTTTCGATTTGCGCTTGGCATCTACGATTTGCACTTGCTCTGTTTCGTTCGATTTGCGCTTGGCGTCTACGATTTGCACTTGCTCTATTTCGTTCGATTTGCGCTTGGCGTCTGTGATTTGCATTTGCTCCTTACCTTTCGAATAACGCTTGGTGTCTTCGAGTTGAGCTTGCTCTGTGTCTTCGAATCTCCGATTGACGTCTTTGAAATCGTGCTTGGCATACTCGGATTTGAGCTTGGGCTGCATCCTTACCTTTTTGCTTGATGGCAGTGGATTGGCAATTGCTCTGAAGTGTTTTTTGTTGTGAGATGATTAATGCAAGCATTCAATGACTTACGTTTTGGACAACGCTCACCTGTTTGCATGTGGTTTGTGGAAGACGTTTACGTTTTCCAGATTCTTGGCGTCAAAGGAAGATAAAAGAGAGGGCAGCGCTGTATTATTTCGTTGGGCACTTGTGACCCAACGGCGGTGGCGTTTAAGCGAAAGCGCTAGAAGGCAGAGGTGTCGAGTTTGATTCTCTTCATTGGATTTTTCTTTTGGTCGCGGTGTGCAAAGGATAGTGGTTGTGAATGCGCGGGAGGTATAAGGTTAAGGTATCATATTTGTTTTTACATTGTTTTATTGATGTTTAATGTTTATGTGGAGTAATAAGGTGTAAAGAGGTTTTACTTTGTATGTATATTGTACTTTGGTGGTTTTTACTAAGTTGGAGAAATAAGGTGTTATTTTGGATCTTTATTATTGTGTATTATTGTATAGTTGCTAACTCTAATTGGTGGCAAATTGAGAGTTAGTGTTGTGACAGATTTTGAGTTCTCCTTCTTCATCAAAGTAAAGGTATGGGCAACTTCTTCCATGTATGTTGTTTATGGTATATTTTCTGAAATTGAGTTTGGAGTGAAAAGGTTGTCTACTAGGTATTCTTTGGTGTAAATCTTATTTTCTGGATATTGAAGATTGTTTATGCATTAAAGTTATTGTTGAATTTTTGGGTGAATGCATAATTCTGGTTGAGGAAGAGGAAGCATTTTTGCAATAGGGTTTATGTTAGTAAGTCTTGCTACTTGCTTTGAGATGATGAAACCCTAGTTGTTGGTGAAAAGAATATAAGTATCATTGTTATATGAGATATTGCATGGTTGGCAATTGTTGGGTTGTGTTTCATATTCTTGAGAAAAGCATACTACATCTATCTTATTCTTTTGAGTTTGAGATTGAGTTGAGATTGAGATTGGGAGTTAAGTATAGAACATATTGGGTCTCTAACAATTCTCTTTATGTTTCTATGAGATTTGAGATTGAGATTGGGAGTTAAGTATAGAACATATTGAGTCTCTAACAATTCTCTTTATGCTTCTATGAGGTTTATGAATCACATTGGGTCTCTAACAATTCTCTTTGTGGGTTCATGCTAAGCAAGTTTTTCTTGGTGAGCTTGTTGAGGTTTTGGACAGGTTTTGATGGGGACTTGTGAGTAGGTTTTGAAAGGGGGGACTTGTGAGCAGATTTGGACAGGTCCTAGCAGAGGACTTGTGAGCTGAGTTTTTGAGAGTTCTATCGTGAGAACTTGAGGACAGAGGTGCATTGGTTCTTTGAGAAGAACCTGAGGACAGATTTGGCAAGTCTTTGAGAAGGCTTGTGTGCAGAGGATTGATTTGTTCAAAGAGTTGGACAGATCGACGAGACAGAGGAAGACTTATACTAGACCAACTGACTATGTTTGGTACAGGTAGGCTGAGCTGCTGTGGACGTGATCATAGAAGGCGAGAGGTCTCTTAGGCTAAGCATTGAGGATAGGAGGTCTTCGGTGGAAAGGAGTTCCACGTCTTGGCAAGAGGTAGAGGCGGTTGATCTTCCGAGGGATCATTTCCAGAGCGAGAGGGGAAGGTATCTCCTTTGAGCGAGAGGCTCATAAATTCAGATTGGGGGAAGGTGTCTCCTTTGGGCCGAGGCTCATAAACATTGTAATTGGGAAGGTTTCCCAAAGAACTTTGAGATAACTTTTAGAGAAAAGTTTTGTGGACGTAGCCCGGGCATTCCGGGTGAACCACGTTAAAATTGGTGTCACTTTGTGGATGATATTGTGCATTTTTTTGATATTGCTTTAGGTATATTGCTTTACTATTTTTAAGTATAAAGGAATAAGTAAAAAGAGGTCTTATACTGTTCACCCCCCCTCTCAGTATAAGCTTGTGTTCTTCATCTTTAACTTCAAAGAATAATACCTCTTCCTCAAATGTTATACAAGCAAATGTTGTGTCAACCTCTAGAAAAAATAGACCGCCCCCATTCTATTTATCTTTGCAAATGGAGGGGTGGATATTTCACAATTGCATGATTGATTCAGGGGCCACAACTACGGTAATGCCGAAAGCCGTATGTGACATAATGGGGATGGAATATACTCGAAGTTATCCTGGTGTGTTGCAATTGGATGGTACTCCAGTAAAAACTGTCAGGGTGATCAAATATATACCTATTCAACTCCACAGAATGCCAGAAGCAGTCGTAATACAAGAAGTAGTCGTTGTAGACTTGGAACCATATTTCGGTATGTGTTTATCTAGAGAGTTCATAGCCAAACTGGGAGGTTATCTATCACTATATTATTCACATTTGGAGGTACCTTTCAAAGGTAAAAGAGTCAGGATATACAATGAGAAACCATCTACTTTTCATGTGGAAAGACTAGAAGAAATAGCTACTATCAACATGATGTTCGAGGAATTTGAGAATATTGATTTAATGGAAGAAACCCTGGAGGAAATCCAATCTGAAGATCAGTTTTCAATGAAAGACTTCAATGCTATGATAGAGACAGAAATGGGAAGCTATTCCATTGAGAAACCAAAAAATCTCCCTATTGCTGTCCCTAAAATAGATGATTTAGTCAACCAGTTATGGAAATTATACTTTGATGGGTCAAGGTGCAAAAATGGAGTAGGAGCTAGAATCGTCCTGATTTCACCCACTGGAACAGAAAAAGTCTTTTCATATAGGTTGACATGGATTTGCACCAATAACGCAGCTGAGTACGAAGCCTTGTGTTTGGGACTCAAGAAAGCTAAAAAATTGGGTGTAAAACAGCTGCTGATCTATGGAGATTCAGAGCTGATCGTTAAACAGGTTACTGGAAAGTGCATTTGTAAGCAACATTACCTAAGAGCTTACAAAAAAAAAGTGTTAGATCTTTTGGAAAATTTCGAAGCACTAAACATGAAATCCATTTCTAGAGAGAAGAACACACATGCAGACCTGTTAGCATCAGTAGGATCAAATTTTTGCCCAATCAGCAATGTTATTCAGAAGTCTAAAATAGTTAGACTTATATACAGGCCTTCAGTGCCCGACAAAGACATTTTATAGCAAGTATTCAAAAACGATGAGCAGATCCTGGATTTTCTGATTCACGAGATGAATTTCTCTACAGATAGAGTGTTACAAGAAGAGGACGAAGAGGGCCTTATTCAACTGAAAAAAAACCATATCCCCAGGGGACTTATTACCCTGGAGAGCCTTTTCGACAATAGTGACAGAGCTGTAGGTCGAAGGATCAAGGTAGATGAACATCGGTATAAAGAAGTAGAACTAGAACCAGGAAAAATGATCAAAGTAGGGACTGATTGTACAGTTGTAGAATTAGAGAAAATAAAACAGTTATGTAGAGAGTATCCAAATATAATAGCCTGGACTTATAGTGACCTGAAAGTGTACAGGAAAGAGGTCATTCAGCATACCATTGAATTGGAGGAAGGAGCTAAACATTTTAGGCAGAGACAGAGGCCTGTGAATCCCAAGATTGAAGCCTTAACAAAATAAGAGTTTTTAAAACTCTTGCAGGCTAAGATAATATACCCAATCAAGCACTCTACCTGGGTGGCAAATTTAGTTCCAGTTCGCAAGAAAAATGGAGAAATATGACTATGTGTCGATTTTAGAAATTTGAACAAAGCCTCTTTAAAGGATCACTATCCTTTACCCCAGATTGACCCAATCCTTCATACTATGGCGGGAGCAAAAAGGTTTTCTCTGTTAGATGGCTTTTCTGGTTACAATCAGGTTTGGGTGAGAAATGAAGATCAATACAAGACTGCATTCACCACTAAGTGGGGAACATTTGCATACCAAAGGATGCCCTTTGGATTATATAACGCAAGAGCAACTTCCAGAGAGCCATGGACGTAGCTTTTGGGGAGCTTGTGAACAAAATTATTATCGTCTATTTAGATGACATGACAGTTTTTTCTCACAACAAAAAGGACCATGCCACTCATCTGTAGCAAGTATTTTAGAAATGTAGGGAATTTGGGATATCACTAAACCCTAAAAAATCTATTTTTGTTGTGGAAGAAGGAATACTCCTTGGGCATGTTATTTCTAAAGCTGGGCTATCAATTGATCCTGATAGAGTAAAGGCGCTTCTTGAGTTGTCTCTCCCAGTTAACAATAAAGGTTTGCAATCTTTCTTTGGGCAAATAAATTTCGTCAAAAAATTCATTGCGGATTTTGCCCAAATAGTTAAACCAATGACTGAATTATTGAAAAAGGACACTCCTTTTAAATGGACAGAGCCAAGGAAAGAATCTTTCCAAAAAATTCTAGAAGCCATCGCTCAAGCTCCTATGCTAGTCAACCTTGACTATTCCCGAGATTTCATACTATATGCTATCGGAGAGCAAAATAGTTATGCTGTAGTTCTCACTCAGAAAGGAGCAGATGACGAAGAAAGACCCATAGCCTTTTTGAGTTCCACCATGCACAAACATGAGGAAAGGTACAGCTTCATAGAAAAATAAGTATACGCAATTATGAAGTCCTTGAATAAGCTAAAACACTTCTTATCCTAGAGTCGGATTATGGTGTATGTTATTCATCCCGATGTAAGGAACTTCATAATTCAATGAGAATTGGGTGAAAAAAGAGTTGGATGGGTGACTCGCATCCAAGAGTATGATGTAGAAATACATCCTACTAAAATAGTCAGAGGGAGAGCTTTGTGCCAGGAATTGGCCAAGCAAGCTACAAGTGTATATGGGGAGAGACACCCCATCATGGCAAACACAGAGCAACACCAAGACAAAGCAATTTTAGGTTGTATCGATGAATTTGTGAGGTATTTTTAGACTGGGTCATGTCCTGAGGATATGAACGCTTCCCAGAGGAGATTCAGAACCCAAGCATTGAAATATACCCTTCGAATAGAGGGGTTGTATAGGATTAACATCGATGGTGTATTGTTAAAATGTGTTCCCGATAATGAAAAGTAGAAAGTGTTAGATGAATTTCACAGGGGTTTTTTAGGGGGACATTATGTAGGCTAAACTATAGCTTTGAATATCCTTAGAGCTGGATGTTATTGGCCTTCCATATTCCTAGATGCGTATAAAGTGACCCAGAGGTGTGAACAGTGTCATAGGTATGTGGGAAGAAACAGGAATGCACCTATGCCCTTAAAAGCTATTCAAGTTGAAGAACCATTCCAGCAGTGGGGTTTGGATTTCATAGGGATAATAGAGCCAAACTCATCATTAGGCCAAAAATACATTCTCACTGCCACAGACTACTTCACCAAGTGGGAAGAAGCAGTGCCTACAAAGAAAGCTGATTCAGAAGTGGTGATAGAATTCATCGTAAGTCTAATCACAAGGTTTGGCATACCAGATTCTTTGGTTATAGATAATGGATCCCCTTTCACTAGTGCAAAGATGATCGAATTTGTCAGTAGATATGGAATTTACCTAAAGACTTCCTCTAATTATTACCCACAAGGTAATGGATTAGCTGAGTCTACTAATAATAATCTTCTGAGAATTCTAAAAATAACATTAGAGGACAATAAGAAGAACTAGCACTCACTTTTGAATCAATCCCCGTGGGCCGACAGAATCTCAATCAAAAAATCAATCAATACTTTGCCATATGCTTTGGTTTATGGCAAAGAAGCTGTTCTGCCAATTCATATGGAGATACCCGTGTTGAGGATGCTAAACCAAGTTAACGAAGATGAAGGTCATCCAATGGATGCCCAAATGATGTAACTTCTACAGCTTGAAGAATCTAGGGAACAGGCTACGATCATCATCAAAAGCATATGGTAAAAACAGTCGGGTGGTTCGATAAGAAAACCACTTTCAAGAAATTTAAAATAGGTGACCTGGTATTAAAATGGAATGTCAAGAAGGCAAAGCTATGAAACCATGACAAGTTTGATGCTTTCTAGGAGGGGCCATTCGAAATTGTTGCAGAAAAGCAATTCAATGCCTTTCAGTTAAAAAATCAAGATGGATGGGTTCTACCCATCATAGTGAATGCTTTTCACCTAAAATTGTATTTCTAGTAAAAGCTACAGATCACCATTATATGTACAATATATTATAAGTTTGAAGTTTTGTAAATATTTCCCTTTTTACGGCCTAATAAGAATCAAGTGTGCAAGCTTATCAAGAGATAATTATAGCCATGGACAGAATCAGAGGATCTAAACATCAGGGGCAACAACCAACAACCAGAGTTGGGACCAGTTCCCATAATTGAATTTTTGTGTTCTTCAAACAAAGGTTAAATACCTAAGCGATAAAATAAAGGTTCTGATAAGGTGAAGATCACTTGTTTTCCAAAGTGCATTCTTTTTCTTTTGTTTTTTCGCTTGAAATTTTTCTTTTCACAACTGTGTTGGTGACTCCGTTTTCCAATGGATGAAGGCCTGATCTCTATTTTTTTTCTAGCAAAAATTCCCTCGGAAGGCGCCAAGAATGTTAGTCAAAAAGTGACTAACTATAGAAAAACAACTGATGCACCTTTTTTGCATATTTCCCAAGAAGACCAAAGTGGCCCATATGCTAAAGATCAAAGAAAAACCAAAACACCGTAAGGAGGCAAAAGTGTCGCGATATCGCGACATGCTGCATTTTCGCGTCTAAGAGGAACAAAAGTGAGCAAGGTGGCAAAAGTGTCGCGATATCGCAACATGTTGCATTTTCGTGGCTAAGAGCAAAAAAAGGGAGCAAGGTGGCAAAAGTGTTGTGATATCATGACATGTTGCTTTGTCACGACCAAAAGAGAAAAAGTGTCACGATATCGTGACATGTTGCTTTGTCACGGCCAAAAGAGAAAAAGTGTTGCGATATCGTGACATGTTGCTTCGTCGTGGCCAAAAGAGAAAAAGTGTCGCGATATCGTGACATGTTGCATTTTCGTGGCTAAGAGCAACAAAAGTGAGCAAGAGGAAAAAGTGTCGCGATATCGCGACATGTCTCAGTTTTGCGGTTCATAGTGAGGAGAAAGAGCAAAGGGAAAAAAGTGTCACGATATCGTGACATGTCTTAGTTTTGCGGTTCATAGCGAGGAGAAAGAGCAAAGGGCAAAAAGTGTCACGATATCACGACATGTCTCAGTTTCGTGGTTCATAGCAAGGAGAAAGAGCAAAGGGCAAAAAGTGTCGTGATATCGTGACATGTTGCATTTTCGCGGCTAAGAGCAAGGAGGAAAAAGTGTCGCGATATCGCAACATGTTGCATTTTCGTGGCTAAAGAGCAAGAGAAAGAGCCAAGAGGAAAAGGTGTCGTGATATCATGACATGTTGCTTTTTCGCAGTCCAAAGCAAAGAGAAAGAGCCAAGAGGAAAAAGTGTCGCGATATCGCAACATGTCTCATTTTCATGGTTGGAAGTGGCAGAAAAGCAAAGCAAGGAAAGAATGTCACGATTTCATGACATGTCTCATTTTCACGGCTGGAAGCGATAGAAGAGCAAAGCAAGGAAGAATGTCATGATTTCGTGACATGTCTCATTTTTGCGGTGGGAGGCAGCAAAGGAGCAAAGGAAGAGACAAATGTCACGATTTTGTGACATGTCTCATTTTCACGATGGGAAGCAGCAAAAGAGCAAAGGAAGAGACGAATGTCACGATTTCGTGACATGTCTCATTTTCGCGGTTGGAAGCTGCAGAAAAGCAAAGCAAGGAAAGAATGTCGTAATTTTGTGACATATCTCATTTTTGTGACGGGAGGCAGCAAAGGAAGAGACAAATGTCATGATTTCGTGACATGTCTCATTTTTCGTGGTTGGGAGTGGCAAAAGAGAAAAGCAAGGAAATAATGTCGTGATTTCGTGACATGTCTCATTTTTGCGGTGGGAGGCAACAAAGGAGCAAAGGAAGAGATAAATGTCACGATTTCATGACATGTCTCATTTTCACGGTGGGAGGTAGCAAAGGAGCAAAGGAAGAGACGAATGTCGCAATTTCATGACATGTCTCATTTTTGCGGCTAGAAGCGATAGAGGAGCAAAGCAAGAGACGAATGTCGTGATTTCATGACATGCCAGTTGTAAAGGAATAAAGTATATTTTTGGCAACTGGGGACATGCACTGACATCAGGTGCTGATTTTTGAAGAATGGTTTGTTGATTATAACCTGGCAGGTTCGCTGGATGATTGCAGAGTAACAGGCTCACCTAAAATTAGCCAGAAGGAAATTTATCCAATCTACGGGAAATCCTTTGTGTATTATTAGAAACTGCAAAAAATTACTTGTAATTGATTGAAGAAATTAAAAGTACGTAGTAGAAGATACTCTTTTTGGGGTATAAATAGGAGTGAGTTGACCAAAAAAAAAGTTTGGCTCTTGGACGTTTACAATCTTGATGCGCATGTACTGGATTACAAGAAATAAAAGATTTCTTCCTCTGGCTTCCGAAACTTCTGTGTGCTTGTATGTATCTGGTGTTTTAACTTTTATTCACTTTGAGTTTTATAATGTATCTGTTCTAAAATATGGAATGTGCACATATGAATCTTGTTTCTAGAGTTGAACATTAATAGATATTTACATGCTTTTAGACAAACATCTAAAAATCACACTCAAGAATTCGTGTTTTCTATAAAGAAGAGTTCTAGCTTTGTTGTTGTATAAACTGCATCATCAATGTTTGCTGTTGTCTAATCTATACCATGAGAAAAGTTCTAGCTTAGGCTATATTTTTCTTATCTCTTGTTCCCCTTTTCTCTAAAAAAACTCAAAGGAACCAGCCTTCTCTAGAGACTAGACAGATGATCTCAAGCAAGATCTGTCTATTCAATGTTGGCAAAGTCTAAGGCGCAACACTATTTATCGAAGGCAAATTTTGTTCCAAAAATCACCTCTAAAATTTATGCTACCACATCAACATCATCAAGGTCAGAGCCACATCACCCGTTGCTAGGTCAACAGCCATGTCACCCACCCTCAGGAAATACGTCTAGTCAATGCCAGCTCAGCAGGTCTAGGTGTTCGTCAGTCTACTATCTATTCAGGTGTCAGATGTGTTAGGTATACTGATAGGGTTATCCCCTGTTAGTGGATCTGACAGCCACTAGGCATTCTCCTACCATCGATAGGAAACGCCTTGAGCGTTGTGTTGGGAGTGTGAGGGCGCTCCTACCCTCGATGCACTCTCAGTTGGCTTGGTCATGGGGGAGCATGATGGTGCTCCTACCATCGATGCAATATCGATTGGCTTAGCCATAGGCCTCACACTCCCATTGTGCAGGAGCCTCGAGATGGCCCTGTTCGAGTCCTCTCCTACTGTTGTAGTCATCGGTGGACGGTGTCCTACCATGTCAATTGTCTGTGGGCCCGATTCCTTAGAGGGGTGGGGTAGGTATAGGAGAAAAAATATCTATATCCACTTCCTATGCCACCTTAGGAAACAAATACTAAATATAAATTATAAAATTGAATTCAAAACTTAGGAAGTAGGAAAAAATTAAAGTCACCAAATTGGTGCTTCCTCCTGCACGAGAAATTCCTTCGCCTTGTCCTGTGGAACGACAGTGTCTCATTTGTAGCTCCTCCCTCCATATTTGATGCCAATGTGACCAAGAGATCCAAAATAAGTTTGATAATTGAATATTTTCATTAACCATATAGTTTAGGAACTATAGTTTAAATAGGTTACAAAATAGCTAATCAAACTGAATGAACATGAGATCACATCAAGCAATCTTCCAAGAGGAAGAGAGTTTGATTTAGAATTCTTCTACCTAGGATATTTAGGAAATTAACCATTACATATTTAATACAGTAAATATCTACATGGTAGAAAGTAGAAAACTAAATGTAATAATCTACCTAAGTAGTGTAATGCAATATACTACCTATTTTACCTAGTGGAGTAAAAGGGTAAATATCCCAAATAATGGAATATTACTCTAATAATGAAAAGGCCAATCCTTATTATAAATACACCTACATTTCATCCACATAGGCTAACTATTATGTTGAGTAAACTCTCTTAGTACAAAAATCGTATCCTCTACTATCTTCCTCTATATCCCACTTCGTTACTTTCACCCTTCTTCTCTTCTTCTCCATCTCTTGGGTTAAGTGATGTATGATGCGATCATCCATGGCCCTGATGACCTACCCTTTTCCATTTATTTTGTCCCGATCATGGGGGAAATCAATAAAAAAATGATAATCAAATATCTATCTATCTTCCTTCTTCTATTTCTTAAAACCAAGCAATACATACGACTTAATTTATTTTGTCTTACACATAAGTCACATTGATAAATTTTAACAATATTTTACAACATTATTAACAATACATATCTACAATGCATCTCTACAAATAATTTTATCTATTCTAACAACACGTATGATTATTCTATAGAGTCCTCGAAGACACCTCCTCTTTTATAATATAAAACAATGTATTGTATAAGAGAATTTAAGAGTAGTCTATCGAATGTGTCATGACATCTATTCATCATATTATTCACATATAACTCATCTGATAGTCCATTCAGAGACAAGAAATTTCATTTAACCAATTTATTATAAATTCATAATCATGTGTGAATTCTACTAGTTACTAGTTGAATGGGGTTATGTTCCCTAATTGGCCTATCATTCGAGTTCACAAAATCATACCTAATATATCATCACCCACTTACTTATTCGGTTGTTCGTGAGGGCCAGGAATCCCATAATCATCCATTCCCATGTGGATTAACAATTAATTATCAAATTTATATAGGAATGAATGATTAAGGGTATTACTCCTCATTCGACATACCATTTCAGTACACAATAAAACATAAATCAAATTTTGTTACATTGTTTTTCCAATAATTCATAGGTATTGTAAGGTTCCCTTGATCTAATGACATGAAGATTTGAAACTACCGTACACTCTCATTAGGCAATGGATCAATACCTACTTTACTTCCTTTTTTATTTATTATGTCAGCATGCTATCACATTTTTTACAAATCTCAATGGTTACCTTTGATATTCCATGAGGATATCGAAGACTTTATTGATCAATATCTTGTAGTTCCACAATCACTTGTGTACCTCACCAGGTACTAGATCAATGTTATCTTCGTATCCTCTTGTATCCTATCATTGGTAGTCCATAAAAAAAATCAAGTCTCTCATAGACTATTGTTTAAAAGGGTCTACCAGACTATGAAGCCCTATAGATACAATGCCTTGTGAGCATGCAATTACTTGTATGCTTCACTAGATACTAGATCTATATTATCTTCATAGCTACTTAAGCCTCTATGATAGCAGGATATCTACAAATCATAATCTCACCATAAGTTATTTTCTTAATAATGCTATTGTATCAACAGAGTTCTATTTTTGGTCAACTATATTACATGAATACACAATCAAGCATCACAAGTCCAAAAATGATCACCTATAAAAATGGATATTCTCTATCTGTTCACATAAAATAGATGGAAAACTTCCTCCCTCTTGATAGATGACGATAACTTATCTTTCAAAACCAAAATATCTTGGCTAACTTATATGCTCTTTGGAGGCATCGAGTTTTGGTAATCAACACTTTACATACCCATAATAATTTATGAATGCATCAAGTAGTCTACTATCAAATCCTTGTGCATCCTAATAGCCTATAAGCTAGCATTGATGTCATCTATTAATTCATAAGAATGAGTTTATTTGAACTCAAGGCAATGCTATCATATGGACCTCCTAAATGAGGGGATGTCCTTCTCCCATATTTTACCTATATAAATTTTTGTGTACACACGTCGAGCATGGGAGAAGGATATCTTATTCTCTAGGATTGTGCATATGGGAGCCTTCCCTCAGTCCAAAATATTTTGTCTACAAATACAAAATTGGAAAAAATTTCAACATGTTAGATGGGACAACAAGTATCAAGATCAATTCCTAACATACATGTAAATATTTACATGTGCGTTATAAATTTAGTAATGCCAAATATTTCTCCTAATATCCATTTCACTTTTAGGTAAACAAAAGAACAACACAAAATCATTCTACAAGCCTTTTTTGAAAAATTTACAACCAATTAAATATTTTTTTGTAACTCACTAAAATAGCAAAATTGAAGCATTAACATCGCACTTCTCAAATTGAAATCAAATATCTACTTTGCAAAAACATTCATAAAACATTCCTCTAATTCACAAAGGTATTTTTGAAGTTCATTCCATTACTTTACAATATCCATTGCAAATATCATTCTCTATCACTTTACAAAGATCTTCAAAGATCATTTTAGCACCTTACAAAAATATTTACAAAAATTGCTCTCTAGAACTTTGCAAAATATTTGTAAAATAATTATCATCATTAATTTACAAAACATTTGCAAAGAACTCTTTGAAGGTTAGCAAGACATTGCAAAATTCATAGAAACAAAACATCTCAAAATCATTTCAATCTCAAAAGCATTCCTATCAAAGCTTTGCAAAAGACTTGCAGAATAAAACTCTTATCTACATAATCAAATGTTTCATAAGAGAATAACATTTGAACATAGATAAGAATCTACTTACTGTATTTCATATACACAACTAAGTGTTCCATATAGAATGACACTTAGACATTGATGAAAATCAACATACATCTTATCTACACAGTCAAATGTTTGCAGAGAGAAGCATTTTAACACTAATAAGTATCAAATCTATATTATCTACATAGTCAAATGTTTATAGAAAAAAGCATTTGAACATTGATAAGAACCAAAATTTATCTTATCTATGCAGTCAAATATTTGCAAAAAGCAACATTTGAACATTGATAAGAACCAAAATCTATCTTATCTACGCAGTCAAATATTTGTAGAGAGAAACATTTGAACATTGATAAGAATCAAAATCTATCTTATCTACATAGTCAAATGTTTGCAGAGAGAAGCATTTGAACATTGATAAGAATCAAAATCTATCTTATATACACAATCAAATGTTTGCAAATATCAACATTTGAACATTGATAAGGATCAAATCTATATTATCTACGCAATCAAATGTTTTCGAAAGCAACATTTGAACATTGATAAGAACCAAAATCTATCTTATCTATGTAGTCAAATATTTGCAGAGAGCAGTATTTGAACATTGATAAGAATCAAAATCTATCTTACCTATGCAGTAATTTTTTTACAAAGAGTAGCATTTGAACATTGATAAGGATCAAATCTATCTTATCTACACAGTCAAATTTTTACATAAAGTATCATTTGAATATTGATAAGAACCAAAATCTATCTTATCTATGCAGTCAAATGTTTGTAGGGAGAAATTTTTGAACATTGATAAGAATAAAAATCTATCTTATCTATGCAGTCAAATTTTTATAAAGAGTAGCATTTTAACATTGATAAGAATCAATATATATCTTATCTACTTAGTCAAATGTTTGTACAAAGCAACATTTGAACATTGATAAGAACCAAAATCTATCTTATATACACAATAAAATGTTTGCAAAGAGCAACATTTGAACATTGATAAGGATAAAAAATATCTTATCTACGCAATCAAATGTTTTCAAAAGCAACATTTGAACATTGATAAGAACCAAAATCTATCTTATCTACGTAGTCAAATGTTTACAGAGAGCAATATTTGAACATTGATAAGAATCAAAATCTATCTTATCTATGCAGTAAAATTTTTGCAAAGAGTAGCATTTGAACATTGATAAGGATCAAATCTATCTTATCTACACAGTCAAATGTTTACATAAAGTATCATTTGAATATTGATAAGAACAAAAATCTATCTTATCTATGCAGTCAAATGTTTGCAGAGAGCAAAATTTGAACATTGATAAGAATCCAAATATATCTTATCTATGCAATCAAATATTTATAGAGAGTAGCATTTTAACATTGATAAGAATCAAAATATATTTTATCTACATAGTCAAATGTTTGTACAAAGCAACATTTGAACATTGATAAGAACCAAAATATTTCTTATCTATGCAGTCTAATATTTGCAAAGAACAACATTTGAACATTGATAAGAATCAAAATATATCTTATCTACATAGTCAAATGTTTATAGAGAAACATTTTAACATTGATAAGAATCAAAATATACCTTGTCTATGTAGCCAAATGTTCGTAGAGAGCAGCATTTGAACTTTGATAAGGATCATGCTACAAATACCTCATCTATGCAATCAAGTGTTCATAAATAATGTCATTTTAACACTGATGAGAAGAAAAAATATGCTTTATATTTCATGTAAATATGATAGGTGCCTCATCTACGCAATCAAGTGTTCATAGAGAATGACGCTTGAACATTTATGAGAGGAAATATTTTTTAAACAAATATACTTTATTGTATATATTATAGGTACCTCATTATGTTCTAAATGATATCATGAATATGGAACCATAGGCCACCATTTAAACATAAAGAGATCATTTTAACACCTATGGGAATGCAATAAGGGGTATAACATTCATTTCTTAAAGAAAATGAGTGCTCTCCTATATTAGGTCTACAGACCACTGCTCACATATAGACATCTCAAAACTTATCACAATTTGGGACATCTCCCATCATCCACATCATTCCTAAATTATAAGCATCATTATGTCAAAGGAAATTAAAAACATCAATACATCACACATCATTACGAAAAACATCTCATAATAACACAAAACAATAAAAGTATCATCATCATATATTTATACCTTCTGTTATACAAACAAATAGGGAAGGTGCATCACAAAAGATAAAAATTGTACACTTAAATCATCATAGGAGGATGCACCACAATCCTAAAATTGGTGCATTCACTCCTAAATACCCATAAGGTCACCTAACAAGAGGACACAACCTCTCTAGAAGACCCCATTGGAGGAGGAGGATGCAATTGCTGAGGACTAGCAGTCCTCCAAGTATCACTCACTATCATAGCCCTCGATCATGAGCTTGAAGGAGATGATACCTAGTACTCCACAAGAACTGCTAAGTGATACAAATCATGATAATGTGTGGCTCTACCATACACCCTCTCAACCTAAGCTAACAAGCGATGTACCTACTCTATAAGATTAGATCTCATGCTCTCCATCATAGTCCTAGAAGCTACCAAATCATATTGAATTGGTCCTATAATAATGACTATTATGGTCCCATATAGGCCTCACTCAACTGCAACTCAAGCCTCACCCCTCTCTCATCACCCACTTAAGATAAGACCTAAGGCCAATAATAATCATCTTATTAGTATCTTGGTCCTCCATGAATCATTCCAAATATGGCTAAATCCTAGAAAGGGCCTCTCCACTATCCATATTCACTCAGGTCACCTCATCTCTAAGCTTGATCACCTCCTCCAACCATAAATCCTTCTAGGTTTCTAACTAACTCCTCACATAATCCAAAGTGTGATGGAGCACCCTAAACTCCACTACCATAATAGATACATCTACCCTGCTAAAACCTGTGTCTCTACCAATATCTAGCCCTACTCAACCAAGATCTTGCCCACCTAAACTTGACACCCCTCTTCTAGCTGGGGTATGCAAAAGTAGAATAGTAGTCAATTGAACCATATCTAGAGGTGCTAAACTCCTCATTCTCTACCTACCCATCCTCCTCTACCATACCTCTATCCCACCATGATGCCTAGCTACTCACAAGGCACTCAACATATCCTATAATATCTATCTATGATCCCTTGATGGTGGAATCATGGGTAATAGATGAGGTCTAAACCACTTGTACCAAGAACCATAGTCTATCATCACCCCTACATAATCCAATATAGGGTTCAGGACCATGATATCATCCTCGTCAACCTCAAAGAGAGTAAGAGTATCCATGGGATTCCACAAGGTCTCACAATGTGCTTGTCATATCCAAACCTCCCCATCATCTAGCACTCCTTGTACCTCTCCAAACTGGTGAGTCACTTGGTAGTACTGGTACAACTCATAGGCCTTGTTACTATCATCTAACCATCAAACTTGCCTCACCCTATCTAACTCCTTGTGGTCCTCAAACCACGCATACACATCTCTCCATGGCCACCATGTGACATGCACCACTCGCATGTCATTGATAAGATACCTCGACCAAGTCAAGTTACAAGATGAAGGATGAATGCATCTATCCAATCTGTAAACCATAGGACTCTCATAATCAATATACCTCATCACCATTATGGATCATAAAACAACTATATGTTCCCACACCCAAACCTAAAGTAAAGTACATCAAGTTAGACTTTGACCCTATCAATAAACCACTCTATACAAAGTGTGATATAGCCTGGCTAATATGGTCAAAGCCTATGTATAAACTATCTGGCTATCCCTCAACCCTACCATGATTCTTCCCCATTCCCATGGCATGAAGCTCCTGCTAGTGTCACTCATCATTAGTTAGGATACCACTGTAGCCAAAAATGTGGTGCTCCTATCAATGTGCCCTCCAATGTAAGCATCATTGATCTGCATCCCCTTCTACATCCTTGAGAAGTCACCATCCTTTGAAAAGTCTAACTTCCTAGTATCTATATTTATCCCTAATCAAATAGGAACTTCTTAGACTGGCATCTTGAGGATACACCATACATCCTCCAAAGTAATGGTCATCTCACCCATTGGTAACCTAAAGGTATGGGTGGATGGATACCACCTATCTGCAAGGGTTGTCTATAATGAGCAATAAAAATATAGCTTTGGCATATAGTCAACATAATATAGCCCTATCATCGACAAAAGTGCCACATCTTAGACATTCTACTCACCCTATAATATGCTCCCCAAGCACTTAGGCCGACGCTCCTAGCTCATAAAAACCTTCATCACCTACCATAAACCATTCGAAATAAAAAGTTAGAAATATCATAAAATAATTCCAAAACTTTAAAAAAATACCACCATTAGATTTCCTTCGAAGAGAGCTTTTCGACGATTGTAAATATGACAATATTTGCATGCATATCGAGATAAAAAAAATGCCAAGTAAAAGTGGTTATTTTTTTCCAAATTCACCACTAGTGCCAAATTCACCAAGTGCTAAATTCACCACTAGGACCAAAGTTTCTAGTGGTGCCTCTACCAAATTTTCCATTGGTGCCAAATTCACCACAAGTACCAAAAAAATTACAAAAAAAATACCCTAAATGCAAAAAAAATGAGTCAAAACGGACACCTACCTCTCGGTCTCACTCTAACACCTTAATCATCCCTCGAATCACATTAGCATAATGTGCCCATCATTGGATATGATCCATCTTCTCCAGAAACTCTATCTCACCCTCTCTAACTTTCTATAATAGGTAAGAGTGCAAATGAGGTCACTTTTACCTCTTATTTTGCCTTTTAAACCCTCAATATATCAACCCTAACCATACTAGAGAACCCTATATCTCAAATATTTGTTCTAAAAACTATCATCAGACACATGGGTTTCAGAAATCATATCTCCAAGATAAGAATTTTTTTTAAGTTTGAACAATTTCCTTCGAATATCGAGACATTCAAAATGAGACACATATATACAAAATCATCAAAAACAACAAAAATCTCAATCAATTCTAAAAATCAACAAAATATCATAATAAAAATGCAACATAGCATCAAAATTGAGTATCAAAACTTAACTTTTGATGTAACATCTTGGATATCATGTCAAAATTGGTGCAAAATGTAGACACCCAATTTTGACATGCTAATTACGACTTCCCAAAACTAGTTGCAAACCCTCCAAAACTTCCAAAAATATGTTCAAATATTCACAAAACTTTAAAATTGTCATTCCCCATAAATATGGGCACCTAAATTCACCTTCTAAAATTCACCACTCTGACCAAATTTTCCAGTGGTAAATTTGGGAAGTTGAGTGGCGAATTTGACGAAATTGCAAAATCAAGCTTTTTGGCCAAAAAACTATTTTTTCCAAATTTACCACTCCTGTAGTGAATTTTGCTAGTGGTAAATTTGGAAGCCCTTTCAAATTTTAAACTATTCTAAATCCAATTTGATTTGTCACTAAATTTGCCACACCTGTGGTGGATTTGGCAAATAGTGGTAAATTTGGTAAATAATGATAAATTTGGTAAACAGTGATAAATTTGGAAAAAAAACTGAGAATCTTCCACACAAACCAGTTAGCCTTAGATCAAGAATATTTCCACCTTTGCCATTGATCTTGCATGCTTCAAGAAGATCCAATATGTATTAGTTTGAACTTGTTCTTATCCATTCCTCCCTCCAAATCCTATTTAAGGACCCCCTTGGGTAGGCATTTGGTAAGGCAATTCACTGTAGCAAAGCTCTATCCACATTATTATAGAATTAGCATTTCAAGGTATTATCAAGCATTACATAGGTTTTCTTTTAAGCATTTGAACATCCTTTGTGAGTGAGCAATGAGATCAAGTCAAGCAAGGCAAGTAGGACTTGGGATCAAGGAGATCACCATTAGAGGCAAGAAGGAGAGATCTCCTAGATTCCTTATTCTCTCCTATCACCTTGATTCCACAACATTTTGACCTCTAGGTTGTAGCCTTGCTAACTTGACACCTTTATTTTTTATGCATTTCATTTCATATGCTCCAATTTCTATTGTAGAATTTCTATCTTTTTCTTTGACAGCCTCTAACCCTATTTTTGTAGCATTCTAATAGTGTTTGGCAACCTTATGGTTCAATTTAGCATCATTAAAACCATATATAATACTTATTTTGTAGGCTATTTTAGTTTACATTTACTTTTAACAACACTCTTGCCTCTAATCCTCTATTTTGCAGGATTTTATTGTGCTTTCCTTTGCATAAATTTGGATAAAATCTTGCTAACTCTCTTGTCTACAATTTCTATATGTTAGCTATAGCATACTAATATTTTGTGTCTTCTTCCATGCCATTTTATTTTACATATAAAGCATTTTTTCACTCTATTCTTTATTTTCTCTAGCATTCTAGTAATATTTCCTTCATTTCACGTGCTTTTATTTGATGAATGTGTTGCTATTTGAGTACTAATTTGCTTTTCATTAATATAGATTAGCTCTCTCTTAAAATTAGCATTAGATTTTAGACTCTTTTACACTGTTGTTACATCTAATTGCATTCACATTTCTTTTGCTTACATACTGTCCCTTTCATTTAAGACTTAAGTAGTTTCTTAACATAACTCACTAAATTCTTAAATCTATCATTATAATCTAATATTTTAATATTTTTAGGAGTTATTTTTACCCTAATTCAATATCCCTTAACCTTATGTTTGCATACTACAACCTTTTATAGATTCAATTTGAAAAACTTGTAGGCCCCTAGGGGAATTTCATACTTTTCTTTTATAATTAATATTCTAGTCCTTCAATTATCTATTTCAGAAGCTAAATCCCTAGATTTTATTGTGCACATACCTTATAAAATATACTAGGATCCTTCCCTATAAGTTTCAGCTAAAACCCCTTTCATATTGATTTGAAATTTGCTCTGTAATTATAAAAATCCCACCCAGTACCAAATTCACAACTCTTGTGGTGAATTTAAAAAAATAGGTTTTAGAGGTTCAATCCTCTGATTTCAGCATCCTTGGGCCTTCTAGGCCACATTAGCAACCTTCCAAAGAAGTTTCATCTCAAAATTAAAAGAACCTACTTTTTTATAGTTTTGTGTAGGTTTCACCAAATTTACCACCTTTGTGGTGAATTTGGTATCAGTCGTGAATTTTGTAGAAAGAATTTGAGAGAGATAATACAACCACTTGGACCTTTTCTACCTCAATAATTTTATTTTCTCTATGTTTTTTTTCTGATTTTTTACTATTTGAAACATAAAAACACACTTACTTTGGGAAATTAAGGTATCTTAGTTGGAAAACCCAAATCGTTTACAAAAACTTACAATTTCTTTACAAAATACATTAGTTTATTTACAAAATACTAAAATACCAATCAATTAAGGAACCCTAGGCCTAGTTTAGCATATCTTTACATTGAAGTACTTAGGTAAGAAATCGAGAAGCATATACTTGCACTTAGGCTAGTTTGTTTGATTGCATCCTTTCTTGTTTGCCCTGAAATCAAAATCTCCTTATTCTAGTGCATTCAAAACTTGAAGTGCATATAGGTTAGATATTGTTTGCTTGTATTTGTGTGAACTAAAGTAAGCATTACATTTTATATGGTTCTAATTATTTAGGTTCAAATAACCATTAAGGCTCAATAAAGAGTCAATATTAATTGAGATCCAAAATTTTAGGTGTTTGTTTTAATTGAATTGATAAACACCGCAAAACAAACATTACATCAACCTCATACAACCATAGAAAAAAGCATAAAAAGTAGCGGTCTAGTTGTGTTGAGGATTTCCACATCCTCGAGATCTCCTTTGGAAAGGTATCCTCAAGTGGGGAAGTAGATATTCTAATGAATCTCCCCGCGCACACTTGATATTAATTATATATAAAAGGGAAAAGAACACGAGGTTATCCTACCAACTATAGTATAATGGCACCTACTGACAATGGAAATAAGGGAGGCCAATATTTTGTTAAAAAGAGTATCCTAAAATACTTTAGCCATATTTCAAAATTGAGTGAGCCATCAAACTCTACATAAATTCAAGGTACATACCCATTTTACATACTAAATAGTTAATTTTTATAAGTTATTACAAAAAATGATATAGAACACCTTTGTATGTAGAAAAGACGATTGACACTTATATGAATCCTGAGGATAAAATACCCCCATATGAAAATTTTATTAACAATGAGATGCGACAACCACTTGACAGGATTCCTTTAACTACCACACCAACTGAAAAAGAAAATGATCCTTCTAATACAATTCCAAATTTTGTGGAATCTTCTTTTTTGAAACCTAAATGTAAAAATTTAACCACGTGGACTATTGGAAAAATATTTCAGTTTTAATGATCATCAACATATCCATTTATTGAGCCTATACAACAAGATAACAATAATGATATACCTAAAAAATATAGATGCATGATTTGTAGTTGGAAACTATGAAAGGATCATAAGATGCAACTTAAGTTGAACACAATAGAAAAATATTGTGAAAAAGTTTTTGTGATAGTAAAAGAAAGTGATGGAACAATTAAGAAACCAATTAGGTGGAAAGATACCTTAGAATGCATACATATAAGATATGTACAAGAATATAAAAATAAATGAAAAAACAATAAGTTCTTGTAGAGAAGGGTGGAACAATTCAATCCCAATTTTAGAAAATTCATAAGACCACTTTAGCTTCTAAAAGTTTGTAGTTTGTTATTGTATAGACCATTCTAAAAAGGGTAGACCTATATTCGATTTTATTGATTTAACCAAATATTTCAACTAGCTAATGTGTAGAACCTTCCTAATGCCCATTGGTCAGATCAAAGTGGTTGAGAAATGGTAAAATATCTCTTATTAATTAAGAAGGACCTTAGAGATAAAATAAAACATGCAAAATTCATTTCACTTTCAATTGATGAGATAACCATTGTTGACAACACACCTTGGATTTGTATGCATGTTTACACATTGCAAAATCACATAAAGCAACCTCATTTATTAGCACTACATAAGATGGTCAAAACTTTTAATGTGGAAAACATTTATAATGTTGTTGTAAGGAATTTAAAGGATATTACATGATTGAATGATATAGAAATAGCCACTAAGTTAATATGTGTTGGAGCTGATGGTGTTTCTACAATGCAAGGACATAGGAATGGTCTTTGTGATTGACTTCAAACATCACTTGCCCTATATTTTATCCCCATTCATTGCATGGCTCATAGAATAAATCTTGCATACATAATTACGAGAAAATTTGAAAATATTGTGATAGTGGAAGAACCTGTCCATGGAATACATGCTGATTTTTTATGCAGTCCAAAAAGACTTGCAAAGTTTAAATTGTTTGCACTAGGAGTTATTAAAGGTAGAATTTTTTTAAAACATGTAGATACTAGGTGGACTTCATTGTTTAAACCTGTAGCAAGAGCTTTTAAAGAATATCAATCCTTAGTAGGATTTATGTATGCAACTCATAGGGCATTTTATAAGGTAAAATATTTGTTATACCGAATGACTGACTTGGAAACACTTATCACATTATGTGGTATTCTTCCAATGTTGAAATAAATGAATACTTTGATAGGAAAAACAAATATGTATGCATATTGATAGGTTGTACTTATCAAGAGAAAGTTTTATGGATCCCTTGTTTGAGAGTTGGAGAAATTTAACAAACATCAATGATCCAAAAATATTTTTGAAATTCAACATCAATGATCATTTATGTATTAATGTTCATGAAAAGGAAATATCTTTATATTGTTTTAAAAGGTGGTCGCATATAGCTATAGATGATGTTGAACAAATACCTATAACATACATCAGATTTGATGTAGATCTACACAATACAAAGATTAAATTGATAAAAAATGTAGAAACCTTAACAAGATAAATAAGAGAAAATTTTCAAAGAGATGGATTGCTTGAGGCCATGGGTGTTGTTAACCCCATGTTATGGGATCCTTGTACTGACTAAAATAATATAAGTGAGTTTTTTATCAAATACATGGATACACTTGTTAAATATTTCACTAAATGAGGAAGTAAATGATATTATCAATAAAGAAATTTTGACAAAATAATTAGGCCATTTTGGACTGATAATGATTGATCAAATTTCATGATTGACTAACCCTCACGAGCCAGGTTTTATTACATGTTTGTGGAATAAATTATATCCCAGTAATGTATTATAAGATACCATTGGTGAATATTTTTATTTATATGAATTATGTTAAACGATGATTTTGGGATCTATAGAAGATGAAAGGGTTTTTAGTGCATTATAATTTGTGAAATTTAAATTTCGTAACAAGTTGGATAAAAATTTGGAAAATTGTTTGAGAATATATGTGTCATCTTATAAGTTGGAAAAGTATCCTTATGAAAAAACTCTAGCAATTTGGAAATCTCTAGAAAATAGAAGAATTATGAATAATACTCATGATAATGAGTATAATGATACTTGCATTGATCAGACTATAGAGACACAAAGATCAGTTATGCATACAAATTATTTTGGAAAATCTGAGTAGTGTTTGTTTCAGCTACCTCAATTGTAATATTTTGTCGATTCAAAAAGTTTGATATATTTCACAATATTTGTTATCAATTGTTCACTGGATTTTGAAAATTGGATTTTTGGTTTACTAAAAATATGAAATTTATGTTTGATATCATTGCCCTATTATTGGATTATTTGTAATAAAAAAAATCATATTGTTATCGGATTATCTATATTAAAAAAAATCATGTTGTTATTGGATTATCTATATTTAAGTATTGTTATTGCATTGTTATTGTTTAGAGTTATAAAACCATGATGTTACATCCACTTTTTATTCACTTGATACTTATTCATTCGATAATATCTATGGTAACAATTTATTTACTCTTTGTATGCAAATTATACCATTTATTAGTCACTTGCTACAAATAATTTGGATTTGCATGATATATATATGGTAACAATTTACTCCTTGTAAAGTCATGAAAAACAAATTTGCTAAGTGCGAAGGATTAGGGTTTTTTCCTAAAAAATATCTCATCTTTTATGAGCCATATCTTCGTGAAGATTTATCTGATTCAGTTGATTCTTAGACCAACTTGTGCAAAAAGTTAATATATTTAAAATGAGTGTTCATATGCAAACATCCAAGTAATATTGAGGGACATACAACCCTGTGAAGTCAACCATTAAAAATAAGGGTAGTGATGATTTTTCAAGTCAAGAAAAATAAATTTGCAAAATGCAAAAGATTAGGGTTTTTTCTTGAAAAATTATCTCATATTTTAGGAGCCATATCTTTGCGAATAATTATCTGATTCAACTGATTCTTGGACCAACTTGTGCAAAACTTTAATAGCTTTAAAATAAGTGTCCATATGCAAACATCCAAGCAATATTGAGGGATATATGACCCTATGAAGTCAACCATTCAAAACAAGGGTAGTGATTATTTTTCAAGTCACGAAAAATGAATTTGCAAAGTGTAAAGGATTAGGGTTTTTCTTGAAAAATATCTCATCTTTTAGGAGCCATAACTTCATGAAGAGTTATATGATTCAATTGATTCTTGGACCAACTTGTGTAGAACTTGAATAGCTTTAAAATGAGTGGTAATATGCAAACATCGAAGAAATATTAAGGGAGATATGACCCTATGAAGTCAACCATTTGAAATAATGGTAGTGATGATTTTTCAAGTCACAAAAAATGAATTTGCAATGTTTTTTCCTAAAAATATCTCATCTTTTAGGATCTCTATCTTCACCAAGATTTATCTGATTTAGCTAATTCTTGGACCAACATGTGTAGAATTTCAATAACTTTAAAATGAGTGGTCATATGCAAAAATATAAGCAATATTAAGGGAGATACGACCCTATGAAGTAAACCATTTGAAACAAGGGCAGTGATGATTTCTCAAGTCAAGAAAAATAAAATTGCAAATATTTTCCAACTAGGGTTCAAAAAATGGAAAGAGTAATGAAGGGCTAGGACTTCAATGAGGCAAGAAATTCTATCTAGACAAAGCATTTTTTAGCTAAGTTATTTTTCCCTTTCTTTATCTTAGAAATTGTGCACAAAATATTTATAAGGTTTTTATCAAGCATTATATTTGCTATAGTACTTTCAAATAAATTTCATTATATTTTGAGTTTTAGTTTCCTTTCCATGGATCAATTTATAGTTAAATTTTTATAATCATACCTAGTGGTAGAGGTTAGTGAGCACACCTTAGAGATATCCTCATTGTTTCAAGATAGGGTAGTTTTTAGTAAATTTAATGGGTATTGGCCAGGGGCTTCAACCTTGAGAAAATGGATTGATAGGAGTTTGAAGTCTCTAGGAGTGATTCTATCATTTCTTCCAAAAGGTTTATTCCTAGCAATTTTTTTCTAGGGAATAAAGATAAAGAATCCTAAAAGGGTGTCCTTAGTTTATGGGAAGAGCAGGGTTCTTCCTTACCAGCTAGTATGAAGGCTTTTCACCTAAGAATGTTAATCTATCCCTAGTACCAGTCTAGGTTAGGATGTTTGGGTTGCCTAATATTCTCTGTATCCAAGAAACTAAAATGATAAAAAAGGTTTCAAAAACTATAAAGTCATTTAGGCAAGATGTGAATGGGATGCTATGGATTTTGAAGGAGCAACATGGGGAATTCTAACTTTTTGGAATCCTTCTAGAACCTCTTGTGTAACCATTCATAAAACTAGGCATTGGATAGCCTCTTTAATCACTTGCTACTTTGTATATATTTGCTTTATCCTTATTAATGTCTATGAACCTACAACTCAATCAGGTAGATTAGAAGTTTGGAGTGGGATTGAAGCTTTTATGCAAAGTAAAGACCAAGAAACCTGATTCATGATCATTGGATATTTTAATGCCATAACCAAGATGAACAAAATATTTGGAGGAATTAGGAAATTGACCCAAATTATAAAATATTTCTTAGCTTTTATTCAAAACAACAATCTATGAGAAGTTGAGTTTGAAGAAGACAACTATACTTGGACCAAAAACAAGAGAGGCCATAACCTAATAGCAAAAAAATTAGATGGATGCATTCTATCAAATAATTGGCTTGATGAAGGAACTGTGGTTAAATTAATACATTAACAAGGATTAGTTCAGATCATTGGCTAATAAGAGTTAAAATGGTGGTAAGCGAATTTAAAAAAATATCTCACTTTAAATATGAGCATATTTGGGAATACTATCTTCAATTTGTTGATATTATAGCTCAAACATGAAATTATTTATGTAATGGTGGGTTGTATGCTCTTCCAAACCAAATTAAATCTATGCCATATAGATTAAAGGAATGGAACAAGAACACCTTTGGAAATATTTTTGAGAAGAAAGAACTAAAATATAAACTTTCAAAATTCTAAAAAGGTGATAAAAATAATACAAGCTCAGAGGAAAGGGAGTTTCTTAGTGAATATCATAATATTTTAAGTAAGGAAGAGAAATTCTAGAGATAAAAATCAAGATAGACTTGGTTGAAAGAAGGAGATAAGAATACAAAGTTTTTTCATAGGATGAATATAGTATAGAGATCATCTTCTAGAATTAATAGAATTAAATAAATAGAAGGGGTTTGGATTGAAGATCAAAGTTAAATTAGAAAAGAGGTAAAGTTATTTTATCAAAATATTCTAGGTTAAGAGGAGACCGAAGTTCTTAATGATAAGCTTCTATAATATATTACTTCAATTATAACAAATGAAGACAATAAGAATATGATGAATCCTATTACTATAGAAGAAGTTCATTTAGCTATTTTCTCTTTTAATAAGGATAAATCCTTAGGTCCAAATGGTCTCTCTGTAGCTTTTTACCAACATAATTGAGATATAGTGAAGGATTATTTATTAGTGGTTGTGGAATAATCTAGGGTAAAACAATACATTCCTTATAAAATAGATGCAAATTATCTTACCCTAATTCTAAAAAATAAAGATGTTGAATTGTTTGATTCTTTTAGACCCATAAGCCTATGTAATATGGCATATAAGATTATTTTCAAAGTGATGGCAAATAGATTAAGTCCATTTTTAGAAAAAATAATTTCAGAAGAGCAAGGAGGATTTTTGAAAGGGAGACAAATTCTAGATGGGATCATAGTAGCTCATGAAGTTATACATTCAGTAACTTCAAGAAAAGAGAAAGCTATGATCTTAAAACTTGATATGAGTAAAGCCTATGATAGGATTAAATGGGATTTTATTTTTGCATTTTTAAATAAGTTTGGTTTTGGGAAGAAATGGGTTAGATAAATTTAAGCTTGTGTCTCTACAGTTTCTTATTCAGTTTTGGTCAATGGGTTAGTGATGAAATCTTTTAAAGCCAAGAGAGGCATTAGACAAGGATATCTTCTATATCCTTATTTATTCATTATTATGGCAGAAGTTTTGAGTAGGAACTTAAATAAGGCTTAAAAATATGGTTTATAAATGGACTTAAGGTTAGTAATAACATCGATAACATCAACCATCAATAATTTATAGATGATACAACCCTTTTTGGAAGCGTAAGGATAAATGAGGCCAGAGCTTTGAATAAATTTTTGAAAGAGTACAAAAGAGCTTCAAGGCAAAAACTTAATAGGACTAAATCCAAAATTTACTTCCTTAACACTCCTTATATCAAAATAAGAATTTATAGGTTGCTTCAAATGGAGGAGGCAAATTTACCAATAAATTATCTAGGGATAACTTTATTTGAGATGAGAATGAGGATAGATTTATGGAATCTATTTATTAGTAAATTTTAAAATAAACTTCCATATTAGAAAGGTAGATGGTTATCATTAGAAGGAAGAGTGTAGTTAATTTAGTTAGTCTTACAAGCCATTCCAACATATTATATGTCATTGTATTCTATGCCAAAAATAGTTGAAAAAACTTAATCTTTATTATGTGATCCTTTTTATGGTCAGGTTTACATGATAAAAGGAAATTTCCTTTGGTGAAATGAATCAAGTTGTGTGATGATAAAACTAGGGAAGGTCTTGGTTTAAGATCTCTTACATATGTAAACTTAGCTCGTAGGGAAAAATTTATCTAAAGATTATACAAATAGAGTCAAAGACAATGGGCAATAATTCTTCTAAGTAAGTATGTTGATCTCAATGACCCAAGTTTAATATTTACTGCATTCTCTTTTCCAAATGGTTCTACTCTTTGGAATGATTTAAAAAAATCTATTTGATATTATAATTAAAGGTTTAAGATGGATGGTGGGAATTGGAGAAAAAAATTCTATTTGGATGGATACTTTATGTAATAAAAACCACTCAGTTTAGATAAAATTTTGAAACCTTGGATGAGATTACTTCAAAACAAATACAGTGATAGGGTTTCAAATATTTTGTACAAGGATCGATAAGGAATTACAAATGGAAAAAAAATTATAAGTATACAAGACATTGATGCTAGGAGGCAATTAAGTAGAAATATAACAATTGTGATTATTCTGAGGGGTGTTAAGGATAAATTGATTTGGGAGTTGAATAGCTCAGGAGAATACACAACAAGAAGTGGATATAATGTTCAACACCAACATAATAATAATGTCACTAGAATATGGAGAGATATTTGGGATAGCCCAAGCATTCCTAAAGTCAAAATGTTTGTTTGGCTAGTAGGTCATAAAAGAATTTTATCATGGGATAACCTTATGAGAAGGGGTTTTCATAGCCCCTCTTAATGTGTTTTCTATAATAAGGAGGAGGAGAATATTTCCCATATCTTGGGACATTTCTCAATAGTCTAGAATATATGGCAATGGATTCTTAATGTGTTTTGTAGATTCATGGTGATGAATAGTAGAATTGAAGATTGGTTAAAGCAATGACAGAGCACTTATAAAAGTGAGGCTTTACAAATTACAAACAATATGGGATATATCAAAAGATACAATACTTTGGACTATATGGCTAGAAAGGAATAGAATAATATTTAAAGGAAAGGAAAGCAGTTTAGAGGTAATGAAAAAGAAGATATGTTTAGCCATAGAGGAGTCTAAAACAACCCTATCAACTCACCCAATTCCTAATTTGGAATTAGAGAGTCTTGATAGATGGAGTCAAGTCATAAAATGAAATTATGATGTTGGGTACAAGAGAAGCAAAAATAAGGTAAAAAATATAAAGTAGAAACCACTAGATATGGAGTGGATTAAATTGAATTTTTATGGAGCATCTAAAGGAAATATAGGACTAGAATGAGGAGGAATAATTAGAAATAATAGAGGAGATATTTTGTCTCATTATGCTTTCAATAGTGGATTTAAGACAAATAATAAAGTTGAAGCTTGGGCAGATTTAGAAGGGTTAAAAATATGTAAACAAATGGAATGGACTAGAGTATGAATGGAAGGTGATTCTATCATAGTAGTAAATGCAATTTTGAGGAAATCAAAGACTCCATGAAATATAAAAGAGATAATTGTGGAAATTCAATATATTGCTAAAGAGTTTGAAGAAATCATGTTTACACATATATTAAGGGAAGGCAAAAAATGTGCATATAAGCTAACCAATAGATGGGTTTTGATTGAGGATCGTTAAGTTAATTTATCATTTACATGGTTAGAGGAAGTAGAAATTTTAGTTAAAGCTAACAAAAAATGTTGATTACCTAAATAAATTAATGATTAAGTTTTACTTTAATTTTTTCTATTGGTAATATCTATTTTATTTTGTAACAATAATGTGTTTTCATTTAGGCTATTTATTATCATTTTGGTGGTTGCACTTGTATTTTAGGAAGGAAACTAGCAATCCAGATTATGTAAAGCGGACTATGATAGTATGATTTTCTATAAATATTACTCTACTAAGATGCAAGGCATAAATAGTAGAGGTGAATTTTTGGCATTTTGAAAGCTGCTATAGGAATGTCAATAAAGATAATAAATTCTAGAGTAATTGTATTAAAATAGAGATTTGAAAAGATCTAGAAAATAAAAATAAAGTATTCAAATATTTTATGTAAAATGATGTAGGTTTCTAGCTATAGCATCTCAATTGAGATGAGAAGTGTATCTATTTGTAAACTCTCAAGCTCTAAAGAAGAAAGATGTAATTTGTCAAGGGTGGGGGACCCGAGTATAACCCCTTATTATCAAGCAAAAAAAACAATTTACTCCTTGTATGCAACTACTCATCTATGCAATTACATTGAACACATATAACAAGATAGAATACACAAATTTTATAAAAAGTCTTTTTTATTAATTTGAAAAGCATATTATTACAATTTACAAAATTGTTGACTGCTATACAACAAAATTTTTAGTCAACTATAGAATATTTTTCTTATAGCATCTACATGGGGCCTGAAGCATCTTTTGGTTGTTCTTGAGGTTGAGGTTGTGTTTCCTCAATAGTTTGCTCCTCTAGTGCACCAGTTCATATTAGGCCTTCCTGTATTATTTCTAAACCCATCAACAATTCCCTTTCTTATTTTATAGGATATTTTAATAAAAAATTTAGGATATAAATTATGTTTTTTAATGATCCACCTAAAGGTGTTGTTCTCTTTTAGTGTGATTTGTAATTGTTCCTTTAATTTAAAAACTTCTAGCAAATTCTATTTTATAGTGTGTAGATGTACAGTCAAGTTCTTCACCTCCTTCTTTAAGTGATCAAAATTTGATTGAAAAAAGAAGAAAAATATGTCAGTTGATAAATATAGAGAAAAATAAATAAACACTTCTCATGCATAAATATATACCTTACCTTAGCAACATCTCTTGCCACCTCTGCTACTTCTACTTTCTTCTTATCCATAGCCCATTGATTGAAATATGTTTGGGCTTCAACATTGAGGTTTTCTAATCTATTCAAAAGAATATCCAAAATATCATCATTGTACAAAGAGGTGGACTTTACCTTTCTAGATTTAGCTTGATGTAACAAAGCATCAAGATTTTGTGGTTCATTCTCCACCAATGAAAACATGTCTCATATTTAAAAAAAAAATTATATCTAACATATGTTTCTTTTATAAAAACTTTTTCCTAATATTCCCACTCTCTTATTTGTGCAATATCTTGCAACATATTTTCCTTGATCGTTGCTTCACAATTATAAAAAAATAAAATAGCTAGTGAAAATTTCAAATTTTCATCATATGTGAGAGGAAGAGGATTGTCAATTGGATGGGGAGAATATGAGCTCTTTGCAGTGGTAGAAAACCCTTTAGTTTGGTATGCTTTAGTATGATTTTTTGGATCTTTAAGCATATCAGTGGATTTAAAAACTTCAAAGTCAATAATGATGCCCTAAAAAAGGTAATCCTCATCAAGCAGAGGATTTTCCAACTCTAAAATGTCATGCAAGCCTAAAATATTTCCAATAGTAAAAGTTAAAAATCTGATAAGGTATGGCTTGCTTCTCCTCCCCAACTCCTTACAAAAAATATTTGCTTCCCACACATGCGTTGTTGATCTCTCATAAACTATGGTTGTGGTGAAGGTGATGACAACATCTATGTTCATATTGTTTGTGTTAATTGATTTGGCTCTTTTATAAAATATTACAATAAAATTTTATTTAAAACTGTTGTAAAAAATATGCAATAAATCATTAATTTATTATAACTAGACTTACCAATGGAAGATGTGACCTGTAAAGCTGATTCCATTGCTTTTGTTTGGTGTTGCCCTAAAAACATTAAAAAATTCATTAAAACTAATTATAATTTTAAATAAACAAAATATATAATATTGAACAAAAGTTTCAAATAGTAACTTTACCTATCATTGGTTGGTCGACTTCTTCAACATCATCTAAAACATTTCTTGTAATTAATGGTGGTGCACAAGAAACAGGGGAAGAAGACCTAAAACATTTTGTAGAAATTTTGGCTAATGGTGTCATTTTTGATGACGTGCTAGAATATCCAGTGGTTTCTTGCAAATGACCCCGTATAGTAGCCTTCCTTATGGTAGAAGAAGAAGAATATCTTATCTACCTTCAATTTCAAGCAAATATCTAAAGAAACTATAATTTTTTTTAAAATATAATAATAATGACATCATTCAAAAAATTAAATTTACTTGCATCTATTGGATTGTCACACCAATAGCACTCAATTTTGGGTGTAGTTTCATTGGTATTGAGGTGTCTTGCACATTGTAATATTCTTCATAAAAACAACGAATAAAATTTGTGGTTATGACAAAGGCATTATTTCTTCTTTGGGCATTGAGAAGATCCCCTTTAATGTGATTTGAGATATAGGTGCTCCAATCAAATTTGTTATATGTAAGACATTGCACTAAATAAGTCAATGCCCACAATGTAATTTTTTGATGTTCTTCCTTGCCAAAAAAGTCTTTCTTGGAAGAATTTAATGCAAGCATAAAGGAACTTGTTCCTAGAACTTGCAATATTCAATCCCTTCTAGACTTGGTGCTCTAGACAACAAAAATAATAATAAATAAAATTATTACTTGAAAATTTTATTCAAGAATTTAAAAATTAAATAATATTACATGTATCCGTAAAAAATTCTAATGAGAGGTTGAAGTTGGACTCCAGGTATATTTTGTCCTAGCTAGTTAAAATGTACTTTAGCAATATGGGATCAATATCCTTGTGTTGAAGCCTTTTCAATCATTGAACATCCCAAGGTTTCACTATGAAAAATAGGTTCTTCACAATCGACCCATCATCATCGTATAAGTTGACAATTTTTGCAACAATTTGGTATTCCAGTTGTACTAAGGAATGGATAGTATTTTATGAAGATCAAAGTCTTTTATCCATGCGGTATCGTATCTAGGTGTGGTCAAGATATCAAAAAGGGTTGGGCAAAAAATATTTTTGAAAGAAATTTTTGAAGCAATAGGGGAGGAAGAGCTAGCCATGAGAGCTTTGGATATTGAAAATATTTGACTTGTAGAGGAATTTTGGAGGATAAGGGCCTTTGGAGGAAGGTTTATCTTTTCTATGATGTGCTTTGCGGTGGAAAAAACTAAAAAATGATTGCTCATGTCTTTTTATAGAAGTCTACATTCATGAAGTAAATGTATGTTTGACATGTGGAAGCATTTAATTTGATCAGTTGTAGGTGATTCTATCGGGCATATATCACCCGTTACACTATTGTCTATCATATATCATCTATTATGATGTTGTCTATTGTTCGTTGTCCAATATATTATTGTCTGCCATCCATCATTAATTATGTTATTATCTATCATCCATCGTTCATTATTTTGTTGCCTATCATCTTTCATTCGTTATGGTGTTGTCTATTGTCCATCGTCCATTATGTTGATGTCTATTGTCTATCACCCATTATTTTGTTGTCTATTATATTTCATCTATTATTTTTTTGTCTATTGTCCATCATTAATTATTTTGTTGTTTATCAAATGTTATTCACATTTTATTATTTATTGTCTATCATCCGTTATTTTGCTATTTCCCATATATCATTAGTTATTTTGTTTTCTATCATCTATCATATGTTATTTTTTTGTTAATTATATGATATTATTGCTTATAATATATCATCCATTATTTTATTTTCTATCGTCTGATATTGTTGCCTATCACTTATTATTCATTATTTTGTTGTCTATCATCCAAAGTCCTTGTTTGTCGTCCAATGTTTTCATCTATTATCCATTGCATAAAATTTTATTGTCTAAGGTCTATCATTGGCATCTATTGTCCATCAACCTTTATTATGTTATCTATCATTGTATTTTTTCGTCTATCATCTGTTGTGCATTATTTTATTGTGTTTCTAGTTATCCAAGTTTTTTGAAATATTATGAAAAAATATCCATATTATTATAATTTTTTGTGGTAAACAAAATACAATTTTCCATATCTTCTATATGAGTTTGGACATGATTTGCCTTGATTTTGAAATTGATTTTCCACCTTTTTATAAATACAATTTGGGTTTGACCCCTTACACATATCCATGACCCTAGGGATGAATTGATTAAAGTCTCATGGAGCCCTAATCAACTTCTAATAAAAATGGATGGACTATACTAATAAGGATAAGAGGAGGTTAAGGGTTAAAAGGTATTTTTAAATACAATTGTTGTCAACTATGTAACTTAAGAAGGCAATCAAGAGAGGTGGAATGTTGTATGTCGTTAAGATAAATGGCAAGAAGGGAGATAATGGAGATGCAAAATTGGTTAAAAGCATCCAATTTTTCATGAATTTAGGGATGTATTTTTGGAGGATCTCTCAGGTCTTCCACCTTAGCAAGAATTTGACTTCACCATTGAATTAATACCTGAAGCTAAGCCTATTGCTATACCTACTTATAAGATGAATCCTATTGAGTTACAAGAGTTAAAAGTGCAACTCCAAGATTTATTGGATGAGAGTTTGATTGAACCTAGTGTGTCACCCTAGGGTGCTTTGGTGTTTGTTAAGAAAAATTATGGTTTATTAAGGTTATGGATTGACTATAGAATATTGGAAAAATTAAACATTAAGAATAGGTATCCTTTACCTAGAATTGATGATCTTTTTGATCAATTAAATGATGCCACTATATTTTCAAAGATTGATTTAAGATTAGGATATCACCAACTAAGGATTCATGAAAAATACACTCAAAATAATTTTTAAGACTAGATATGGAAACTATGAGTTCACAGTGTTGCCATTTGGGTTGAAAAATATGCCAACAATATTTATGAGTCTAATCAATAGTATGTTTAAAAAATATTTGGATTGGTTTGTTTTGATATTTCTAGATGATATCTTGATATATTTCCACACTAGATAAGAAAATTACCAACATTTGAAGTTAGCATTAGAGGTGTTGAGGAAAAACCAACTTTATGGAAAGATGTCTAAATGTGAATTTTATGCCTCACAAGTTTAGTATTTGGGGCATATTATATTTGCAAAAGCGATTGTTGTATATTTTAAGAAAATAAAAGCTATTTTGAGTTGATCTGCATTGACTAATGTGTCTAAGGTTAGAAGCTTCATGATAATAACTATGTATTATAGGTGCTTTGTGAGACTATTAAAAAATTGTCTACTCTATTACAAACCTTCAAAAAAAAAGAAAGGAATTCAAATGGATGAATAAGTGTGAAAACGCCTTTGAGACTCTAAAGAATAAGTTGACTAAAAAATTAATTCTCGGGATAATGTATCCTTATGGGAAGTTTATAGTATATACAAATTCTTTCTTAGAAGGTTTAGGAGTCTTATCCCAAAATGAAGCTATAGTAGCATATGAATCTATAAAACTCAAGAAGCCTGAGTTGAATTTTGTTGCACATGACCTAGAGTTAGTGATAGTTGTGCATGCTCTTAAGGTTTGGAGGTGCTATTTATTGGGGAAACCATTCAATAAAGAACATATCACCAAATTTTAAGGTATATATTTACCCAACCTCTACTGAATGCAAGACAAAGAAGGTGGATAGAGTTCCTAGTTGAATATGAATTTGGTATAGAATATATCAAAGGAAAGGAAAACAAGGTTCCTAACACCTTGAGTAGGAGAAGGTATATAGTAGCATTGACCCAAATTCATGTAGACTTGATGGATAAATTCAAGTAAATGTAGTTATAGGATTACTATTATATAGAAATATGGGTTAAACAAGACTTACTACCTACAAGAAAATGGACAAGCTAAGTCCTCCAAAAAAACGCTAATCAAAATCCTTAAGAAGCTAGTCAATAAAAATGGTTGAGACTAGCACTTACAACTCTATCCTACCCTATGGGCATATTGTACAAGTGTGTGTACTCCCATGGGAGCAACACAATATGCATTATTTTATGGCATCAAGGCATTATTTTCCTTTGAACTAGAAATCCTCTCTTTAAGAGTCCTATTGCAAGATTCTTTAGTAGGAGATGAATATCGTTCAAGCTGATTACAACGACTAGAACTATTAAAATAAAAATGTGCCAACACTCTAGAACACATCAAAACTTATCATAATAGGCTTTGATGTTCTTACAAAAAGAAAGTGCATCATAGATATTTTGAGGTTAGGGACTTAGTCCTCAATGAAAACCAAAATAACACCAACACTGATGTCGATATTAAAGGAAAATTCAAGCCCAATTGATTAGGGTCATTTATTATCATAATTAAAATTTGGATCAGGAGCCTACCGCCTAGCCAAGAAATCAGCAAGAATTTTATGTCACTGTGCTGCCCTTCCTCTGATCCTGCAAGTGGCCCTTGCTTCCAGAACTAGAAGAGGGTGAAGAATTATACCAGGTAAATTAAATGTGCATTATCAACCATCAAATGTTAATAAAATCTGAAGAATGCACCTTTTATTCCATCTGAAACTGCATTATAGTATTGCAAGAAAAATTTGCAATTTACTGTAATGCTACAAAGACTTTATCTTCTGCTAATAACTATCTTCTATCCCTATTTCTTCATATGTCTATATATTATCTATTATTATCAACCATGCTGGAAGATTTATTTATAAGACAAAGTTGATATATCTATTTGCTAAGTTTTAGGGATTTCCAACTGTTTACAAAACAGTTTCCTGGAATGCAGGTTTATAATTTGTCAACCTTTATCCCTTTATCCTAGTTGGTCTACCTATGGTGAAGGAACGGAGTCCAAATAGGGTGGACTAACTGCTTGGTCAATTTCCAATCATACTTTCCATGGTTTTGGTGCATTTTGACCATTTTTTATTATTCCTGTGTTATTCCCTATTCCTGCACCGCTTATTCATGTGCTGCTCTAGAATAACAGGCAAGTGACAATTCATTGCTTATCTATGCTCCAAATGCATAGGGAGGAAGTTTTTGACCGTTGGATTGTTTTCCCTTATCTTTTACACCCTTTTGCATTGGCATCATGTGCTAGAGTGACTGATTCCAAGCCTTGCTATATATGTACAACTGGTTGGAACTGTCACAATCACAACTTGTTTTCCTGCACAGTCAACTATAGTGGACAAGTTCTTGGTGCCTTTTTCCATTTGAATTAGTTTAAACAGAGGAACACAATATTTTTAAGCACCATATATTCAACAAGGTCTATGCTATGATTATGAATTATTACAATACTACTGATTAATTAATTGAAAACAGGTGAAATTGTAGTAAAATATAGTAAAACAGAGTATATGCACTTTGTCATTTCAGAATATGCAAACACCATTATATAATGCATTTACCCATAATTAACATAAAAACATAGTAAAAAGGGTAAGTAAAATAGTTATAATGTATCAAAAAGTGTCCATGGATGAGGCAATTCCTAGTCTCATCACTAAGGTCATGAGAAAACACACCCTAGATCCATGCAAGATCTAGTGGGACAATTATTCTAAAAATTGTGCAACTTGGGAATATCCTAAGGAAATGAGGAAGCAATTCCTATATTTGTTTGAATGAAATATATGTTTTATTATTAGAAAACATAAGGGACTATGTTTAGTCCAAAGGGGGGAGTATGTAATGGCCCTCCTTGGAAAAAATTCTTAATACTTGATTTATATATTGATGTGTGGATATCGAATGTATAATATCATTTTATTATCAAGATATCTGATTAGCTACATTTCATGCTTTTATTTGTTTTTAGAATATGGTACTTCTAATAAATTTATGGCTGCAAGACCAAGTACTCTCATGGCTGGATTGATATGGAACAACCAACAGAGTTGAGAGACAAAAGGGAAATTATGGATGACACTCTCATCGATAGCTCAAGGGTAAACGAATACCCTCATATATATGCATTGCATATATGCATGTTTGGTTATAGTGCATCATTGACAAGGAGATTGCTCTAAGCAAAAGAGCCATATTTATTAGGTGGGTGATAACATTCAACTATTGTAAAGCCTCTTGCTTAAGGAAAAATGTATTATGATGAATTTTTTTGATGAACATTTATCATAGGCATGTGTTTGATGCTTGAAGTGTGTTTGGTAAATGATTTCATAAAGAGGATATTAATAATTAAAGAGGTATTATTCATATCTAAAATAAAATAATACTTAATATCATTGTTAATGGCTAATGTTAACATTAGATATTGATTAAATTAATTAAGTGTTTCTTAATGTTATGTTTTCACATTAACATTTGGAAAATATTGAAGCAATAATGTTTTATTCGTGAATACTAGTCTTATGAGTAATGGTGAAATAAATATAAGCACTTTTAAACTTTGCAAATGGGGTCCATTTATTAAAAAAGGATTAAGTGTATAATTAAAGGTATTATATTTTAAAAAATAAAAATTGGTTGGCAAATCCATAGAATATGAATGTTGAAAAAGAAAATAAAATAAAAATTGTTGCCAATTTTATGTTGAACAAAAAAGAGAATAAATAAGGGATCTAGAGAGGGAAATGAGAGTCTATCAAAGCAGATAAGAAAGAAATTGCAAGCTGCCTGAGTGAAAAGGAGAAAAGTAAAGTACTAAAAGTAGGACATGGAGAGAAAGAACAAAATATTCTTGACCTTTGCTAGGGAATACAAGGTAATATTGAAACTTGTTGGGTTAAGTTAGACATAAAAAGTGAGAGTTTTTTGCATATGTTTTTATACACCAAATACAATAAGTAGTCGCATAAACATTTTACTATTTAGAAGGGAAGGAATGAATTAATTTCCATGTTTTATTTAAGTAACTATCATCTTTATAAGCATCGTTAAAACCACAGTGCCTCCATGGTAGACCATGGAATATTGTTGTGAAAGGAAATTCAAATTTAAGAACAAAAAATGGGTCAAAAACCATCCCAAATCATAGGATAATCCATCATTTTTAACCTATATTTTTTGCGATGTAAAAACTACTGGAAGCCATGGTAAATAATTTGAAAATCAAATTTACTTTTTATGTTAAATATGGTGAAATGTCAACATCTCAAGGTTTTTTGATATAATATATAGAGACTGAGTCTTTGTTTATTCTAATAAAAAATGTAATTGGAATGTCATCACCCTATTGCTGCCTTGAACAATATGATTGAGTTAAATTTTTATCCTCTGTAGCCATCAGATTTTACTGCTTGTTAAAGACACTAACAATCTTCCCTATTGGATTTAAAGAAGCCTTAGAGAGGTTACCTTTTTTATCAAATTTTTAAGTTTTGTTGTTGCAACATTGGGAAATATTTATTTGAGCCTATACTATTGTGATATAGCCATGAGTGGGTGTAAAACGCTCAAACTATTCATTCTAAACTAGACTACTCCTAGCCTGTATGTGTTACTGTAATATATTTTGAAACATTTATATTACAACTTTAGAATGATTTAATTAATTTGATTTTAATAGTATCCAAATAAAAAGTTGATTGATAACATGAATAAATTAATTATATTGCTTGTCGACATGATGAATTCTTCAAAATTGGTTTAAAGGAAAATGTTTTTTTTGGAGAAACACTGACTTATATGAAGTTTGAATAAGCAAATCATATTTTATTTTATTTATTTAAAATTTGGTAAGTTACTTCTAATATTGACCTTAATAGTCATTTAATCATTGGTATGAGTGTTTTGATTTTAAAATTATAAAAGAGAGGATTTGTATTTCAGTAACTTTCAAACTCTTGGTTGTTATGGAAAACGTTCAAGGCTTGTATAGGCATTAATTGTATTATATTTTATTGAAGGAAAATAGTAGTTGATGGATTAAAAAGGAAAGCAGATTATTTTAAGATTAAATATTATTATGAAATTATTTTTATGGTTATGTGCAACTACTAGATGGATATAGACATGGAAGGTTTGAATTAGCTAGACAAGGTCATGTACTAAGAGAAGTATAGTATTCTTTTAGTGTAATTGAATTATCATGTTTTATGTAAGTTTTGCACGATGATTTGATGTTTGCATACTAGGGTTTCATACACATAATTATCAAAGAGTTATCTTGATCCCTAATTTTATCTTCATTGTACATTGGGAAAGAAAAGACCATAAAGGCAAAGATGATGAAGCAAAATTGACATTCTATATTTTGAAATGGAAAGATTGCATTGTAATATCATTTGGATATAAAAAGAAAGATAAAATTTTATGAGTTTTATAATTACAATGAAAGAATAAATGTTATAAATACCTTCTAGATTATATTCAAGACTTGATTAAAGTATGAAAGATATTTATGTTATTAAATTATTGTAATTAGTGATTGAAATGTTTTTATTAATTGTAGATGGAATGATGGAATTAAAATATTTCATGATTTAAAATTTCCTTGGATTATGTCTTATTATTTCATCATCGATATAAATAAAATGAAAAAATTTAGGATTATGATAATTAAGTATTCAAATATCTAATATTTAGCAATGAGTTATGATGCTTTATTATAGCACTTATTCCTTTTGAGAGAGATGCTTATTTTATTTAAATAATATATTTCATGGGTTTAGAAGGGGTAGACACCAAAATCTAGTCATTTTTCCACCATCCATGCTTTCCCACCATTTCCACCATCAAAACATAGCCACTTGTCATCCATCCTAGCTTTCCCGCCATTTTCCACCCATTGTTTATATATATTTATTATATATATTTAAATAATAATATTTTATATATTATATTATATATATATATATATATATATATATATTTAATAAGTCTATATTTATATAAATAAATTAATCCCAACCATATTATTTCATCTAATCCTTTCCATCCATGACACACCCTAAATTTAATATCCACTCTTAGATATGCTTTAATCTAAGCCACATGATTAGTGTCATTGAAACCCTAGCATGCCCTAAGTTGGATTATAAATAGGAGCTATTTTGATGGCTCAACCCCTGAGTTTCCCGAGTTTTGGAGTCCTTGAGAAACTCATGCCCTGAGATCCATTAAGTTTCATCTTCCCTTAGTGCACCCGAGTACCTCTGCCTCCATTATCACTTGTCTTAATTCGCATAGCCATCGCTATCCATTTCCCCTCACCATATATGCTTTTTTAGCATATTTCCTTAGCTATTAAGAATATTTAGGCACTTTTTGTCACCCCTAAGCACCTTTGGGTACCTCCATTCCATCGTCGTGCACCTCTGAGTGCCTACCTACCAGTATCGAGTGCCCACATGTATTTTCTATAGTCGTAGAGCACCTGTGGGTATTTTATGTAAGCATTATGAGTGCCTCCTAGCCTTTGGGCGATGCTAAGGTATCAATGTGCCTATGATCTACAATAGAATTTCACATATCAGAAGACAACCAGCAAAGTAAGGTAAAGCTATTGGTTATTAATTTTATTTTATGCATTTTCATGTGTGTTCACTTCATTTGCAACATTTAGTTAGGGTTTTACCATTACTTATAGAGGGCCTCACATTGTGGAGCCCTCATAGGTATTACTAACTATTTTTTTTGTGTCATTGTGTGCATATCTAAAAGTGTGGCACTACTATTGGACAATTGTTTAGCCTGACATCGAATATCAAGAAGCCCACTCAAATCTATTAGGAGCAAGACATAACTAAAGACACCACCATTTGTTGTAGCTAGGATTTTGGGGAACCCTAGAAATATTTGTAATAATTGTATAAAAAAGGATTCTTAAATCCATTATTGTAACAATGGAGTTTTTAGCCCCCCCCCCATTTAATATAAATCTCATTTGTTATGCAATATCTAGTTTATTTGAATTTTGTTTATTTAGCATTTTTTGGTGTCATGTTTTAACTCTAAAAATGGTGATCACGATGGGAACCCCTAAGGGGTTTTATTTATGATTTGCTATACTAATATACTTTCTATTTTTTGTTATCTTGCAGGGTTTTTAGAAGCGCATATTTTGTAGATTTTTCTAGATCTAGGGTTTCTAAAATTTCATAGAAGTTGCAGGAGCATGCAATACCCAATGGCACTTAGAGGCCATCCAGAAATGACTAGATTCATTTTAGAAGTGCCCAACTACATTTTATAGTGATTGTGAGCAGATACGTAAGTTATCTAGTAAATCTACTATCTACAATTCAAGTTTTTATTTTTACGTATTTTGGATTCTTTACTGTATTTTTTAGATTCTAAGAATAAAATGAACAATCATTAAGTAACTCGAAAATAGTTCATTCTAGTTTTCATTTTAGTTTTGCATATATTCAAACATTCTAATTAGGGTTTATGTTTTAATATATTCACAAATATAAAATGGTGCATTATGTTTGCATCTAATTGAGAATATTCATAAAATAGGATTGCATTTTAGGGGTAGAAGCACCTTCTTTTGTTTATCTAAGTAGGAACATCATTAGTGTGCCAAAATTATCCCTTCCATTGGATGATTCCAAGTAGAGGGATGGACGAACCCTTTGGTTGTCTTTGATAGGGGGTCTTAAGAGGTGTACTTCACACCCTTTGGAGAAATTGGAATTCTCTTATTGGCTTATGACTTAGACCTATGAAATTAGTTGTTCCTAACATTGTTTTTCCACATTAGTAAATGCAAACTTTAAAAGGAATTCACACACAACATGTTTCATTCAAAACCTGGATTTCATCACCAACCATTGCTTGATAATTGGTGACGGTGGCATTCATCTCCATCCACCAATATCTACCCATAGAAACCATAGGATACCCCCAAGAAAACTTGTTGGATTTCATCACCAAAAGGAATCTCACTACCATATCTTTGCCATAGTTTTTACCTTTGTTTCATTAAGCAAGATTAGAACATCAAAACACACAACACTGACACTTAAAATGAATACACATTAAAAGGAGATAACCAATGAATAAGGTAAGCCACATTGGTTGAAACTTAGGTTTGTTTTTTTTGTTTCCTTTCTATTCCTTAAAGATTTCAATTTTTGTGTCACATTTGATAGTTTAATATGTATTTTGATTTGTTTCTTATGGTATTAACTAGAAATCAAAAGAAATTTATAAGTCAAGATAACTTAATGGAACCTTCATCCACTTTCCCCACCACTTCTATGGTAGATTTCCTAAATGTGACATAGGTATATTTATCTGTAGGTCCATCACATTATTTACCATCCATAGCCTTCCATATGGCCATGCCCCAAGGGGAGTCAACCTCCCCTACCATTGACAACCATATTACCCATATAGACATGGAAAGAGTAGAAGATTTCATGAAGTCTTCTAGTTATGTCTTAGAGTTCATTCCCAATTCACCTAGATAGGATTCTACTTTACATCAAGAGCATTTTTATTCCCAAACCCCATCCACATTCACCCAATTGTATACCAATCCTTTTTTTGAGGCATAAATTGCACCATCCTCCCATGTGTCCATTCCCCAACCTTCATGTGCTCCTAGAACATCATATACCTCCACTTACACCAACCCCTTGTATGAAGCACATGTAAATGCTACTTCATAATTTTTAGCCTCACAAGTCACCATTTCTAGTGTAACTTGCACCCAAGCCACATATTCCATACCATCTACCTCCATACCTTTAGCCTTTGATAGAGATATTAGTGAAGCATGAGAACACTTAAAAAAATTACTTAGATAGCATAAAAATGCTCAAAAACAAGTACAAGAAAATCCTAAGCCTTCACATAACTCTACTCAGACTATCCTTGTCAACTAGGATCCATCATGGGTACCACAATATTATGTGGTTTCTATCCCTATTCCCCCACCAAGCCATACCGCTACTCATCCCATTCCCATTGGAAAACCTAGCCATAAACTTCATCCATCATCCTCATTCTATAATTTCCCATATTTTCATTAGTATTATCCCATTCATCATATTCCATCTAATTCGCCAAGCCATCAATACCAATCTCCTCATTATTTAGTCACTCTACAACATTTCTCCACCCCACCACAAACTCATCAAGTAATTTATGGCTTCCACATTCCTAAGTAAGACCCTCAAATTGAGGTCATTTAGAAACAAATATATCATTTGATGCAATATACGCCTAGTATTTTAAACCAAAAACCAACCTTATGCCAATTGATCAATCAACCAATTCATCCTTCGGTACCATCATCGCCATATCCGACAGATTTTATGATACCTAAGTTTGACAAATTTAAGGGAACTAAGGATCCAAAAGAACATGTGAGCACCTTTGTTCATGTTTGCTTTAGAATTAAAAATGATAATGCCCTCATGCTTCAAAATTTTCCTCAAACATTAGGAGGGGATGCCATAGAATGGTACAAAAAATTACCAAGCCATAGTATCTATACTTTTTAGCAATTGATTAATCAATACTTTGATCGTTTCATCCTAAATGTTAAAAAGAAGATCTCATTGTCTGATGTCTATAATTTGAGACAGCATGATGATGAATCTATCTATGATTTCAGAAACCATTGGAGGGTTATCATCACTAAATTTCCATTCACCCTAGAAATGGATGAGCTAATTAAGCTATTCACCAAGAGTTTCTTAAAACCTAGCTCTGGGATGCTCCAATTACAAAATAAGCTTTAGCTCAAGATAGTGTCATTGAGGATATCAAAATCCAAGAAGGTAGATTAAAGCCTAAAAATAAAGAATGGTAAAACAAGGGCCAATACAAAAGCAACTATTCTGGCCAACAAAAATCAACACAGGCTACCCCAGCCACCCAATCCAATCAAGTTAATCAGTGGTCCTGAGTCAACCAGTAATGGCTCAACTTGTACAACAAACATCGTAACAAAGTACCTATCATGTGGTCCCCTCAACAACACAAGCTCCAACAGTGCAAAACACAATGTCAGCTATGGAAAATTGTCCACAGTGATAGTCTATCCAATAAAATTGCCAATATACCCCTTTAGCCAAGTCATACGCTTTTATTTTTAGAAGGTTGTATGAAAAAAATAAAATTGCTTTACCCAAAATTAGACTGGATGATCCCACAAAACATGGGAAACATTATCAAGAACATCTATTTTATCCTTATCATAGGTAAAATGGGCATGAAATTAACAATTTCCATGTTTTTAAAGATATAGTCCAAGATCTCATTGACTTGGGGGCAATCAAACTTGATAATCCCCTAGCTCAACAAAAAAAAAACCTTGGTATATTTTAAACACCACTTCCTCATCATAAGGAGGTGAAACCAAATGTAGGGGGATAATACCAAAACCTCTTCTAATCAAGTCAATCACATTCAAAAATACCAAGGATTTTTAGGGGCCATTCATGTGGTCACTAGAGCTCAAAGGAATAACAAACAATGGCAACCATCTCAAGCAAGTGTGTCACAACCTTCTACATAGCCACCCATCCAAGTTTCCCCCAATCCTTCATCACCCATTTATATCCCTAGATAATTAAATCCTTTGAATCCTCCCATAAATCATCCATCCTGACCAGACATCTCCTTAAGTAGTCGGTTAACTACAAGTTTGAAAATGGATTCCCCCAAATTGTTATTTTATGAGTTGATCCAACAATCTCCTCCACATCATGAGGCTTTAATGGATATCCTAAAATCCATAGAATTGTAATCAAAATATTCTAATACCTTCAATAACTTTGTGGGGAGCATCCAAATATGCATGGAGACTTCCATCACATTCTATGACTTTGAGATTAATCCAATCTCATCAGAATCTATAGACCCTCCATTGCATATCATGGCTCTAATTGATAAGAAGCCTTTTAAAAGAGTATTAATTGACACCGATTCCTCTATCAACATCATCACCACATCTTCTCTCTATCATTTGAACCTTCCTCTATCTCACATAACCAAATCATCCTTCACCCTCAAAGCATTCAATGATGATTTGTGTTCCATAGTTGACACTATTTTTTTGTCCATTGAAGTAGGGTTCAAAATGTTACATACCATGTTCCACATCTTGGAAGGATCCATGGCATACAATGTACTCCTTGGAATACCTTGAATGAGGGAAATGAGATGCATCCCTTCAAATCTTCATCAATACTTGAAATACATTCATGAGGGATAGGTACATTGCATATTGATGAATGTCAAGTCGTTTAAGTATTGCAATTTCATCTCAAATCCTTATGAGTCCATGCTTCCTTCCACTCACCTTTTCCTTTCACCATCAGCAAATCCATCATCCAATCCATCCACAACTCCACAAATATCTTCATCAAAGGACCCTATCCCTAAAGAAATCCCTATCACCAACCCTCATCAAGCTTCCACACCCCCATCATCATTATCATTGAATACAAGCACATGTGGTCCTAGTCAGTCCACATCATCAATATCATTGACATCCACATCATCATTGTCCACTCAACAACCTTCCCAATCCAACCATTGCCATCATCTCCTTCACCTAATATTTCATAATTCAAATTGACATATTGTGAGATACCTCTATTTCCACCATTTCTCGATCCCTCACCTGACCATAATCCTACCATGTCATCCCAAGTTGAGGTCCACCTCACTAATCTTGGTATTGGTGAATATGTGGTCCAAGACATCACCATCATGTCCATAATTCCTAATATTAAGTATTTTGATCACCCATGTGACCTAACTTTATCAATAGAAGTTGTCTATAACATGGGTTTAGCTCCAAATAACATAAATTTTGTATATGGGGGGATTGAATTTTCATCAAGTCTAGCTCCTATAAAAAATCCAAAGAACTAGTTCAAGCCAACATTCTGTAGACACCAAAAAAGTACCAATATGATTATATGACAACAAGCACTGATCGAATTGACATGTATAGCCTCTAAGGCAACCCCTAGAGGTTAAAAAGTGGTCCTAACAACTTCCACAATATTTTTGGAAGGTTAGAGGTCAATTTGGCACCTTTCAAGCACTCTGATCCATATTAGTTCCACCCTGGGATGATTACAAACTGGTATTCATCCCACCCCGGGACGATTAGTAGTATTCACTCCAAGGTGGGGCGAATAGCAGGTTTGACGAGCAAAAAGTCAAACCTTGACAAATGGTAGCCCAGATCTGCCACTCAACTCCACCTTCAATGCATGGGAGTGCGAGTGAGCATTTCAAAGCTCAAAGAGGTAGTCATAGAGGTAGTCATGGAGCCCTTAATCAGGGAGGAATATCCTCTCCCCTGACAAGGCATGATGGCCAAGTGGTTCCCCTGCATGCACATTCAAAGCAGACCTTCAGGTCTATAAAATGGTGAGTCTTCTCACCCCCCAAAAAAGTATAGATCAGGAGCATTTGGAGTAATGGAGTGCTGCCGAATTACATGCTCACCCCTCACTTGTGCTTCTTACATCCTTCATCTCTCTTTTGGAAGGGAGGTTATTGGGTGAACATTGGAAGCATAATGCAGACCTAAAACCCAAATATTTTGCCACAATATCCCACCCAATTTTTTGACACAACCCCCTAGGAGGTTTTGGACCCATCCCAAGTGGATTGGTGCTGAAACCAAGCCCCAAACGGTGGGCGTCCTGCCCCTAGGCGCCCCCCGCACTACTGCAGTCCTAATTGTCCCACCCCGGAGTGATTATAAATTTGTAGTAGATTTCCTTACTATTTATTTTGAATTTTATTTTATGTCTTTCATAATGCCGCCATTCAAATTTCATGCCATTATGATGAGTTTTGACTATGTTTTCATTGCTTTTCGCTTTCACTAACATACAGGGAGCATTTTTGGATATAGAGCGATCGGGGTTGAATCTACAAAATATGACCTTCTGGGTCGTCTCAAAATGCCCCATTTTTCCTAAAATCAACTTTGTAGGTGTTTTTGAGGCCTCTGGATGGGACATTTAGGAGGTTGCTTTCTGAAATTTTATGATAGTCCTAATCGTCCCACCCCGAAGTGATTAGAAATCTACAACATATTTCTCGACTGTTCCTTTTGTAGTGTTTTCATGATGGTGTTTGCATGCTTCTATCCAAATTTCATCTTATTCTGGCATATTTTGATTATCGTTTTAATTATTTCATGCATGCATTAATCGAAGGCCTTGGGGATTGCACATTTCCCTCCATCCACAGGTGCTATTAATCGTTTGTTATTTCTTTGAACATAGGATCTCAACACTAGAGTGGTAGCAAGGAACTACAGGTTCATTCACACAAGCGGTGGTGACATTTGACCCACCCATTTCAAATGTGGGCACGCGGAAGATCCCAAAGGGGAGTGTACTATCCGTGGTGCAACAAAACTATATCTAACGCTCCTAGTCCCTAAAAGGGAAGGATATGTATTGTAACCTGATCTCAAATAAAAATCAATAAAATAAAGGGCTGCACTTTACATTTGATTTATATCTCATTTCAGTTCGTTTGTTTTCCCTTTTTCATGCACTTTAGTCCTTCTTCATTAGTAGGACTTAGCGTTTCGCATGCTTTTGTTTGCGTCGCACCCGATACACCTATTTGCTTTCATATCCTCATGCTTTCACATTCCAAATATTTCAGGATTCCCATATTGATATTTCCACATTGTTAATTGTTAAGGCCATGGCCTAGGATTGCATGAACAAGGAGTGCATCAATCTATCGATTTTCCATATCAAGAGGTACATGACCGTTCAGGTCTAGGTTACCACCCACTTTCCACCACCTCTTATTTTGAACAAGTCTTCCAAAATATTTATCTCAATTCAAGAGAATAAGTCCTCCATCACAATAATTTTTATGATGAGATATATGAAGAATTTGAAATTATGTCGATAATTTCATATGAATTTGAAGAAGAATCATAGCCCATCATTCCCCATACTAAACAAGATGAGATTTATCTCAACATTTTCCCCATCCACGAGCCCATATTTCACTTTCTTCTTCCACAAGAGCGAGCTTCCCCTACTAGTGAACCACCACTTCCATTCCATTAAGCCATTCCATAAGCCAAAATTGTAACATATATACATAAAGCAAAAAACTATTGTTTTCACCACTATCGAAAAAAACAAAAATCAATCAAAAAATCATCAAAAACATGTTTTCTTTTTCAGCATTACATATGTATATATCATTTAGTAATATGTATTTTGGTATTGATTATTTTTTTTTAGGTTAACCAAGCCACTAGCACCATTTCCTAGGCTCCATCTATTCCATTCAACCTTATACACATTTCCCATAAGTTAACATGAATCCTATTGATTTATTCACCCTGCTCCATAATCCATACGATCCAAATAAGCCAATTCCAATTGACATAAGTCTCATTGATATGGATCTGATTTCCTCACCCCCATCCTTTGTCGAATTTGTCTTATCTGAGGAATTTTTAAGGGATTCCACCAACTAAATTCCTCCATCCCCTCTGCCTTCACCTTCACCTTCACCTTCAGATCTTGAGGATAATCTAGAAGAGTTTGATGACATCTTAGATGATAGTCATCTTATACCTACACCACATAATCTTGGGGAAGGTTTCCACATGTCCATTGAAGATACCATCAATGTGGACGTTAGTTTAGACAAAGATAATCCCCAATGGTCAAGCTTGGAAAAAGTTTATCATCCGATGAACAAGAGAAATTTATTGCTCTCCTCAAGAGGAAGAAGGACATATTTGCATGGTCTTACAAATACATGCCTGATATTAACCCTATTTTGGTTGTCCACAATCCCACATTATAGCCTAATGCTAAGCTGGTCAAACAAAAGCTAATGAACTCTTAGACGTGAACTTCATAGTTCCTATTGATTATCTTGAGTGGCTTTCAAAAACATGGTATTCGTTCACAACTCTAATAGGATGATATGCATGTGCACTGACTTTTGAGATCTTAACAAAGCGTGTCCTAAGAATGACTTCCCTCTCCCAAACATTGATACTCTTGTCGATACCTGCATTGGACACGAAATACTTTCACTCATGGATGGTTTTTCAAGATACAACCAAATTTGAGTAAATCCTTATGACCAACACAAAAAAACATTCACTACACCTTGGGGAATATTTTGTTACAAGGTAATGCTATTTGGCCTCAAAAATGCAGGTGCCACTTATCAACGTGCCATGACATACATTTTCCATGACTACATGATTAAGATTATCAAAGACTATGTGGATGATCTCTTGGCTAAATAAAAAACTTGACAAGAACATATTGGTGTATTGGATAAAGCTTTTGACCAACTCCTAGAGCATAATGTAAGTTTGAATCCCAAGAAATGTGTCTTTAGTGTTACCTCGGGCAAACTTTTAGGATTCATTATCTCCAAAAGAAGAATTGAGGTGGACCCTAACAAGGTCAAGGCCATCATGGAGATGCCTCCCCCAAATAACTTAAAGGAATTGCAAAGTTTACAAGGAAATATTCAATCAATCTATCATTTTATTGCACAACTTTCTGATAAATGTAGGCCATTCAATCACCTACTACAAAAGGGGGTGCAATTCTCTTGGATAGATGAATGTCAAAAAGCCTTTGATGATATTAAGTAATACCTAGCTTCTCTATCAGTCTTAGGTCCTCCTCATTTAGGGGTCCCATTTTATCTTTATATCTCAACAACAAAATTTGCATTAGGTAAAATGCTTGAACAAAATAATTAACAAAATTGAGAGCAAGTTGTCTACTACATTAGTCGAACATTGGTAAGCTATTAAACAAAATATGCTTATATAGAAAAATTGTGCTTAGCAATGGTTTTTTCCACTAAGAAACTTAGACATTACATGCTTAGCCACACAACTTGTGTCATAGCTGGAGAAAATCTTATGTGTTACATGATATCCCATACTTACAATAACACCCGCACCACTAAATGGATAATGCTCCTTATTGAATTCAACCTAGAATTCATTAGCCACAAATCGATTAAAGGTCAGGTAATAGCCAATCAACTCATGGAAGCTCCATTACCTAGTGATCATCCTTTTATTATTGAGCTACCAAATGATTTGATATTTGCTGTCACTGAGCAAGAATAAGATGTCATTCCAAAGGAATATGTCGATATCACATTATTATTTTATGGCTCTAAGTGCACCAAAGGTCAAGGTGTTGGAGTCATATTTCACACACCACAAGGGTACCTATCCCTTTGTCATTCAAACTTGACTTCCAATGCACAAACAACACTATAGAGTATGAAGCCTTAATCTTAGATCTTCAATCAACTATAGCTATGAGCATTAAGCATATTAGGATATTTGGTGATTCTCAACTTATCATCAAGCAAATCAACAAAGAATACCAATGCAAATAATCTACCATTGAGCTTTATCATGAGGTAGCAATGAAAATTCTCTCTATGTTTGATTGTTATGAAATTAATAGCTTGCCACGTTTAACTAATAGATTTTATATGTGATGCCCTCCCTTGGATTATTGATTCCAAAATATTCCTTTGGTAAGGACAACCCTTCATAATTTCAACAATCTCTAAATCTGTAATTTTTTGTGCTGAGTCAAAATATGAAAAGGATATTTGCTTTATCTAGTTGGATACATATGAGTCTTGGTCGACCCAAATAGTAGTCTTTCTCAAGTTAGGAACACTCCCATTTGATATGTCTCAAACGGCCAAATGCACATTCAAAAAAATGTAGCCTGTTTTATTCTTTTGGGGGACATGTATAAACATGGTTATTATGGAGTCCTTCTTCATTGTCTTGAGTCTAGTGAGGCACAAAGATCCATAACTAAAGCTCATGATGGTACTTGTGGTGGTCATTTTAGTGGCCATTGCAAAGCGCATTTTATGCATGGGTTATTATTGGCCCAAAATGGAACGTGATTGTTGCACCTATGTCAAACATTACAAAAAGTTCCAAGAACATGCTAATATAACTCATGTACCATCACAAGCCTTACAACCTATTCAAATCCTTTGGCTCTTTTCACAATGGGGCCTATATCTAATTGGTAAAATTTCACCTCCTTCCTCAAGACAACATACTTTCATCATCACTAAATACTTCACAAAGTGGATTGTAATTCCTCTAACCAGCATGACGTGACCTAGAATCATAGAGTTTAAAATTCATCACATCATTTTCCATTTTGGTATCCCCTCAAAAATAATTTTAGACAATGGTAAGTCTTTCAAAAACAAGGATGTTCAAGCACTTTGTGAGAGATAAAACATTCAACATAGTTTTTCAACTTCTTATTACACACTAGCAAATAGACAAGCTAAAGCTTCCAACAAGACCTTAGTTGCTATTCTCAAGAAACTTGTCAAAGAAAATCATAGAGATTGACATACACAAATTCCCTTGGTATTATGGGCTTATCGAACAATCATTCATATGCCTACAGGAGTAACACTATTTTCATTGGTCTATGGAGCCGAAGGAATCATGCCTCTTGAGCTCGAGATCCCTTCCTTGCAAATTTATTAGCAGGAATTCATAGATGATGACATTGCTAGACAAGCGCGTCTTGACCAACTCACACTTCTTGATGAAAGACAAGTCAATGCTTTAGAGCATCTACTAGTATATCAAGATCACCTAAAGCGTGCTTACAACACCAAAGTTTAGCTATGTGAATTACAAGTAGGGGATCTTGTCCTTAAAGAGAACCAACAAAATACCAATGCATTACCGCACCTTCATGATAAATTCACGGTCCATATATTTTTATACAAAGAGTGGGTAAAGGTCCTTACAGACTTTCCAGTCTAGAGGAAGAGGAAGAATCTAAGCCACTTAATGTTATACACTTGAGAGCATTCTATACATGATTTGAATGTTATATATGTATATATATACATGGCTAATGCACAAAAACATTTGCATACACTTCATTCACAACATTACATTTCACTTGCATACACATTCCAAAAAAACAATGCATTCACCCACATTGCATATTGCATCTCACAAAATTTCATGTCATACATTGCATTTACATCAACATTTCATATCCCATATTACATATCATTTATCCAAAGTTCAAGGTCTTAACTGGTCCAACAAAAATCATGTTGCCTTAATCAAGGGCACCTTAACAAAATCATCCACACAAATCCATCAAGCCATATTGTCATTCATACAAACCATAGTGTATTAAAATTCCTAGGTGTTTTTTTCACTCAGCTACTCCTAGTGTTTTAAGCAACATCCAAAATATGTGTCGAAATTCTTTTTAGGACCATTGCACATATACACTAAGAAAATATTGAGTTTTTGGAATTGACTCAAAAACATTCTTGAACAAAACACAATTTCAAACTTTAAAAACATCTTGTGTCAAAAATAGATAACACCTTACTTGGTATGAACCTTGAAGTAAAAAGGGTCATCCTTGCTAGTCCCATCATGCAACATAGTCCATAAGAACAGTGGTTTGCACCACTATTACAGTTGCTTTAAATTAAAAAGATAGAGTTGTAAGGATATGATACAATTCTCATCATGCTTAGATTAAGAATCTAATTCCCTAAAGCTCTAAATATTTTACATCACACACCACTAATCATTGGGTTGTAAGGATCGTACTACATTTCTAGTCAAATGGTTAGGTAGTCATCCCCAAAATTCAAGAGATCAAAAACAAAAATCATGGACTATGGAGTTAGCCTCCATCGAATCTATAGATGCTTGAATGGCAGTGGAGTACGCTCATGCATGGTGACACATCTCTTTTAAAATATACCTCTATTCGCTCATAAGGACAATCTAGCCTCTTAGTTTCAACCATAATAGGTTTACCCAATTTAATCAAGACGAGTTAATGAACTAACTTGCACACACATTGGTTATTTATTGACTCGAGTCATTACCATGCTCTTGATTAGGTAAATGAACTCACCACACACACATTTTGTCCTAAAGGGATTAGGTAATGTTAGTGAGTTTGTTTGATACATTAGGATGTTTGAGTCTTTGTAAAATAGGCAATTTTCCATATCAACATCCATATTTTATTCCATGTCAACATCCATATCATCTTTCATGTCACATCCATGTCATGTAAAAAGCCATTCATACCACATGCCACCAAGTCTGGTGCCCCTAATTAAACAACAATGCTAAACATGGCCAAAGCAAAGATCTAAACAATAAATGATCATTAGCATGCCATCTTGCATTAATCATCCATAACATAGCATATGCATTCATCATCAATAGAAAATATGCATAACACAAAAGCATTCACAAACACATAAAACACAAAAGGTAAAAGCCATGTATATATGTGTGTGTGTGTGTGTGTGTAAATATTGCATGTATAATGAGTACCCAAAGGCTACATACAATAGAGCACCAAGGCTAATATACAAAAAGTGCATCTAAGCACTAGCTAATGCCTATGAGTGGACCTCTATGACCTACTAGGACCCTAGACCTAGAGCTCTACCTAGACTCAACTAGCCTAATCAACTGCATCATAAAGAAAGATAGAGGATCTGACAACATAATATGATTAGCCATACACAAATCCTCCAAGAAGTGCACATATACCTCACTCTCCCAAAGTTGCCGCAAGTCCAGCCCATGTCGACGCTCCCTACCTAGAAGCTCTTCCTGGAGCCTCACGATCATCCCCTGATCATCTCCACCAGCTCCTCCCGTCACCCACTCCACTTGCATCTGAGCTATAGTCGTATCCCACACACTAAGCTTTGTATGTAGTTGTGCCACAGTCTCACCATGAGACTACACCAAAACCTCTCGCTCCACTCGCAGCTACTCCATCTTGGACCGCAACCTCGTCACCTTGGATATCTCCCCCATATCATTTTCCTCATCATCCTCATCTCCGCCAACCATAGGAGTCTTGTTGTGGCTGCTCCACAACTAACCCCAAAGTTTGGGGACCCACCTTTTATTCTATGGTATTTTAGAATCTTGGTGTTCCTTGAGTGACAATTCATAGGTCCTTATCCATAATGTTGCGATGCAAGTCTATTTTATTGGTTAGGACCTCCTTTTAGGGTTGTCACAATGTTATTGCTAGTCATTTTGGTTAGGTTCATATGTCTAATCCTTTATTTTGAATTTTGAGTGTTTATTTTAATATCTCTTTTATGTTTAAATTTCCATGTTTTAAGCTTTTAAAGTTGGTTGTTTCACACCTTTTGAAATTAATTAATTCATTTTAAGATAAATAAATAAAAAAGTAATAATATATATATATATATATATATATATATATATATATATATATATATATATATATGGGGTTTTGGATTTGGGTTTGTAACTATTATGCCTAAGGGTGTGAGTTTCATTTTTTATAAAATGATTTGATTTAAGTTTTATTACTTTAGTTTGTGTATGCAGGTTATACAAGGCCGTCACGATGTCAGTTGAAATATCAAAGACTTGGGCCTATAGAGGACATCAGCCCATTGAAAAAGTATTATGCAATGGACATAGTCACAGCTGGCAAGGAGATGATCAGAGTGGACCCCATATCGACGTGGCGTTAGTTGGAGTGTGGTGAGCGATGTGGAGATCTAGTACTATGCGAACGAAGGTGGTGTTTTCTATGCAACCACACGGTTTGGAAAGGATGGGGATCCAATGGGACTTGGGGCTCAAATGGGACATGGTTGGCGATGATGAGGTGAATGGCCCGTGCTGGCGAAGACTCTGATGTGGATATTACTGCCGAAGAAGCCAGAAGCGCTAACTCGCCTAGCATACAAGACGTAGACAATGATTGATGACCTAGATAGGAAGACTAAAATGTTACGAGGGATACGTCTAATGCAGTGGAATCCCAGAGGAATCGAGTCAAATACGATAAATAAAAAATATTTAGCATATAAAGCAGTGTCAGATTGTCTAGTTTAGAAATTCATGATGAAAATTCTTGTAAGCCTAGATAATCAGTTTGATAGTCCCTTCAACATGGTAATATGCAAACGTAGATAGCAACCCGATGGATTTCAATGGCATCACATACAAATCATGCTCTTGTCCCATGTTGGCAATTGGACAAGGTAGTTTCGACCGCATTGGAGGAGGTCAATTGGATGGTAGCCTATAAGAAATGTTTCATCCAAGAAAGGTGCAGAGCATAAATAGAGATTATCCCTCATGGATGAATAAATTCACCATAGAAGAGGTTCGGATACCAAACATGGACGACGATGGCATGGAAACTCGAAAGCCAAAACATAAATATCAACAGTGGTAGTAGTGGTAGTATGACAGTGTCGAACAGTAGGAGTACAGATTTCCACCATGATTAGTGTAGTGGGGTGATGTAGATCTACGGGGCACACAGAGACTACTATTGGCTGTTTTGCCATATCTTGTTTTTATATTTTGTTTGCCTTGGGAGATGTACCCCTATTACAAGAGATGGAGGTTCTACCACAATGGTCCGTTGAAATACAAACAACTTCGACATGGATATCTACAATATGTTATATGTAGGGATGAGCGGCGATAACGTCAAAAGCTACCTGATGAATACACACAAGGACAACATCAATGTTTGGACAGCCTAATCACGAAGCAAACATCGAGCAACCATATGTGGTGGATGACAATTTCCTTTGAAAAGATAAGTAGTTTGACAATGACGTGTACAATGACACAGGATGGATACACGGTGGATGGAAATAGCTATCTATTTTATGACGGAGTTGCGATGTGTCTTTGACCAAGCTTTAGCAGTGTGCAGTGAGTAGCGATAGCATTATTGGTGATATCTAGGCCGTTTCATGATGGTAGAGCATTGGTGAATGTACAGCTAACCCTCCAGAAATATTTAGAGTTTAAATTAGTCATTTTATTGGATTAGTCAGGCAATTTCACAGTATGGTATGGCAATCAGTGTGCTGCAACCTATATCAAGCCTCAAAAAGTAAATACAGAGAAACTTATAGGTAAAGCGACGGCAGCATCTGAGTACAACAACGGTTGTCTACAACCTGCGTAGGTGGATAAAAGTAAAAGTGGTCTTTAGTATGTGCTATTAATGACTACCCAATCAAAGGAAAACATACCTCCTACCATCACATAAACGCTCGTCATAAGTGAACATGGAAACACTGAAGGCCAACATGCACTCATGGATAAGGACATGTTGGTTTGCCATAGACATACTGATCTAGACACAATACATTGTGATAGACATAGGAAATGATAAATGGAGCATAGTTTACTGGTCAGTACATTATGAAAGTTAGAGCACATCTCATCATAAGTTCGCACAAGTTCGAGATGATGGGCCAAAGTGGGTCATATATACCATGTGTATTTAGGAGAAAATAAAAAGCCAAAGTTATGATAAGCTTGGATTATAAAATAAAGGTGAATAATTGCTTTTGTTGTACTACCAGACTGAAGATGAATGGTTTTGCGTATGAGAAAATGTTACGAAAGACCATGAATGAATCGAATTGGTTACATGAAGTGGAGACCGTTTGGAGAGCCAAAGGGGAAGGAAATACAATCGACAAAAAGAAAAAGAACAGATGGAGGGGAAGAAAAGGAAAAGTTTCAGTGAACATTTTAAATACTCCATCAAACGAAAGTAAGAGGGTTGGAATTTTCGCAGGCCAAAGGCTTGACCATTTTTGGAAGCCATGGCTGTATTATTTTACCATATTGTTGGACTTTTTTTTTTGATACTACATGATGCCTATTTTGGGGCTGAGTTTTTCTGCACACATGTTTAATATTGAAGATATTTTCTACAATATATTAGAGATACATCAAGCTTATGCATTTTAATGGTTTATTTGTGTGTTTTTCTTTGATATATTGCACCATTTTCTTAGAAGCTCACATCGCATTAGTTGTTTGACTGCCCGAATTCGAGTAACACTAATGTTGGTTTTTGTGCAGAAAATTTATGCTTGTAGGGTCTCTGGAGAATTTATGACTTGTAATATTTATTTTATTTTTATTTTTTCTAACCTTATTTTTTGCAGATTTTTTTAAACTTCGAGGATTAAAATAAAAATTAAAAAAAATTAAAATGACAAAAATAAATACATTGGTGTAAAGAATGAGCTACAATATTTCATATGAAACAAATTTGAATTCATTCTGAAGCCAATCCAAATTTATAAAAATTGTTGAAAATGGTTGTTTTATGAGGTTTTTATAATTTTGGAATTTTATTTTTTGCATTTTTGAAGGCCAATCAAATTTTGCAGCTTTGCATTTTTTTTCACAAGCAATAAATGAACTTTCATTTATGAAAATTGTAATTTCATTAAAGGGGTAACTTATATGGCATTCCATAGGCCATCATTTTTGAAGCAATAAATTCACCTATCTTTACGAAATATGTAATTTATACATTAAATCAAAGGCTATTATTTTAAAGCATTAAATTATTTCTTCTTTATGAAAATCATGATTTCATTAAAGCAACATAATTTATAATGACATTTGAAGGTATTTCAAGCAATCAATTAACTTTCTTTATGAAAATCAATTTCATTAAAGAAGGTTATTTATAAGGCACATCAAAGGCTACTATAGCTACAAAGTTAGTCATCCAAGATTATTCCATTTTCATGTTTGAAGCAACATAAAAGGAATCCTTTCATTTTAAGATTCACATTTAGAGATAGGTTTTAATATTCTATTTCATGCTTAAAGTAAGATTTAATCAAGATAAAAATTGTTTAAAATATACTTAAAAAAGGAAGATAAAATCTACCTAAAATCCTTCAACATAAAATGAATTAAGCCTTTACATCATGGTCATATGAGGGTCAATCATATTTTATTTTTTTTAAGTTTTATGAACAATCATTAGTATAGCATGATAAAATAAATCAACATAGACCCCTTGTTAACAGTTACTTGCAATCACTAAGGTATTCCTAGAACTTATTTGACATATCTTCACAATATTATAAATACACATGTGCAATGCTTACATAGCGGAACCTTGGAGAAGTTGTTTTTATTTTAACTTCTTTGCAAGAGAGGGTTTTATTATCAAAATCCTAAGGGTGAGTGTGGTTTTGCAATTGGAAAAAATTACCACTCAACATTTTGGTGCTAGAAGGAGGGCCTGAATCGAATTACTTTATATTGCTATTAAGATTCTAAATTATTCATGTTACTTAAAAGATTTATTTTGGTCTTGACTAACGAGGTTTTTTTTCTATATTATGACTTTCATTGATTCTAACATTCTCTATTTGATGATGCATTAATGCTAACTTTCTTGTAAAATGGAGAATGTTATTTAATGTCATAGTTTAATTGATGCATATCTTTTGGTTGATGCAAACATGATGATTTATATTTTAAACATTTGATATTTGTTAGTCATTGCATGCTTCTTTGTGAGATATTTATTTGACTAACAAAATTGGTACTAAAGTTATATCTCCTTGACTATTGCAAGTTTTACTCCAATAATGATAGGTAGTCCTTTAAACATACCTAGGCCTTCACATGAGGTACCTATGGACTTTGTGTCTTATCTACCTTAGTTTAGACATGATGGAACATGGTCAGCTGAAGCACACATTTGTGCACTCGTAAATATGATGAGTTGTTTACACATAATGCATGAAGATATTGGATGTGAAATGTTTTCATACATGGATAAAATTGTGCATGATTGGTTTATTAATCTTCTTGCAGCTTCTATCACTTCATGGGCTCAATTAGAAGCAATGTTTCTCAACCATTTTGGAATAGTATATGATTGGGATAAGATATCAAATCATTTTTTTTCTATCTTTAAAGAACCTAATGAACCATGAGTCAATTCAATGATAGGTTCCATAGGTTGTATATCAAAATAGACACACATTATACCATTTCAGAAGAAGCCATTGAAGTGTACAAGGGATCCTTAGATCTCTTAATGGGTACATATATAGGGGATAGTATTAAAGATTCATCCTTGCCTAGAGCCTAAAATACCACAATAATATTAGAACAATGGCAAGTTGAGGCACAACCTTCCCCCATGAGGAATTGTTTTTCAAGAGTTATTGATGCCAACCTACACCAACCATCTAATATAGCACCCTCCACTCCAATGAGGCCTAAGGTGAATGATCAAGGGAATGAATTTGAATGTCTAAATTTTATAACCACCTTATAGATCATCCAAGAGGAGGTACAAGTTCGAAATCTAATATCCAACAATGAGGATTGTGTAGACATGGATTCATCTCTAGAGATGCATGAGTATTCGAACAATGGAATATTTTTATATCTAACTAGTCTTGAAATATGTGATAGGACAAGATCTTCCATAGAATTGAATAAAGTGGTTGAAATTGAGTTTGAAATAGAAACTATAAATGAATTTGAATATATAATAGAATTTCACCACTTTTTTTAGAAAACACCTTGAATGAGATTGTTGAAACTGATGGCCAAGAAAACCCACACCTTCCAAATTGTGATAAAATTGAATTTTGGGCTACAAATGTGGATTCTGGTCTTGCAAGATTGAATACAAAGAGTAGCCCACTTTTGGAAATAATTGAACCATCTAAGGAAGGTGAAGGAAAATTTGATTGCCCAAGTGTTGTAGGTGAGTTGGAGAGGAGAGGGCAATCCTCCAAGGGAGGTCCTAGGTTCGAATCTCCACCCTACCAAAAAGTTGAATTGGGTACCCAAAATCCAATTGATAATGTTGGTGCGGGCAAGGCTAGGTGTGACCCCCGGGTGACTTTGATGGTGTAGAACCCCCTGTTCGTAGTCTCTTAGACCAAGGCGGCCCCGCAAGGGGTTTTTCTCTTTACAACAAAAAAAAGAAGGAAAATTTGATGAGAAACACGTTGATGAATTGGAAGATATTGAAGAATTAGTTGAGCATCACCACTTGATTTTGGAATAGGATTACTATGATTATTGAAATAAGTGGGAAGAATATGCTCACTCAAAATATTCTAATGAAATTTTGTGCCAATTGATATGCAGGATAGTACAATTGTTTTCTCGTATGAGGATATTACAAGTCTAGTACAATCTGAGAATATTTTAGAAGGGGTGGAACCTCATCAAGTGTTGGAACATGATAATGATTATACGACCAGGGATAAAGAAGAAAAATAATTGATAGATGAATCAAAATATCATGTCATAGATATAGTAGAATTTCATCCCATGAATTTAGATGACAATTTTTACAATGATTAGTGAAGATATGAAGAATCATTGGATTTCACACCCCTATTGACAAAATCTCTATTGACATGCAAAATGCTAAAATCGCCATTTCACATGAAGATATTGCATTTGCAATAATAGAGAAGGTTCCCAAATTAGATCATGTTGAATATGAATTTATTGAATATCTTGTTGAAATAGAAATGAAATAAATGATAAAATTTTCTTATTATTCATCTTTTTTAGATGAGGAAGAGGTAAAATATTCTATTTCATTCTTGACTATTGAAAATTTGGATACAAAACTGCATGATTGCTTTGAATAAAGTAATAAGGAGTTGGAACAAATTGATAAAAATATTACTTTATTCAAAGCAACTAAAGCAATTGATCATGAATATGGGTTACTTGACACACACCTTGACCAACAAGATTTAAGGTTTGAAAAGGATGGGCATATTTTTAATTGGGTGCCTAATTTTGGTATGTTTGATGAACAGGTAATAAATGAAGGTGAAAGACTATGAGATAATGAAGGATATAAAGACCATGAGGTAGTAGAAAATATAAAAATGGTTCACCAAGTGGTGATAAATGAAAATATACGAAAGGTAGAATCTAACCTTTTGTGTCCAAACATCCAAGCTTTAGGTGAAAATTGGTATAATCATTTATTGGATTCAAATGCGGTTTATGATGAAATGCCATTGGAGGTGAATGAAGAAATAGGATTGATTTATACTCACACCTCTAATGATATTGCTTTGTTGAATGAAAGGAAAATTGATGTGCTTGAATTATTGAATCAAATTCATCAACAATTGATATTGGAATCTAGGATAAAAACCTATAATGATCCTCATTTAATAAATATCCTAGATGCTTGTAAAGTTTTGCATAAGTTTGATTGGCCTACAAACATGGAAAATGATTTGGCTTTAAATTTTTTAGAAATAGGCTCTTGTTTGCAAAATCTCATGTTTGAAAAGGAAAGCCTAGTTCTACATCATGATTTGAATTGTGAAATCTACATGTTAAGGAATAGACAAGAAGTAATTGAAAATCAACTATTGTCTAATCAATTTAATGATTTAAAGCTCACCTATGGGATCATTAATGGAACTAAATAAAATTGGTGGGGTGAGAGAGTCAGATGAAGTTTGTTGTATTGTTTGGCTTAATCTTGTTTTCATTGGATTCTTGTAAAACTTGACATGCTTATCATGTTATATGTTTTTTAAAATGTGCTAATCACGTTTGGGATCCAAGGAAGTGATAGCTCAAGCTTTGCACCATCTTGTACATTATTGTATATTGTTGTATATAGTTTTGGTGTTCTTCTTTTGTTGTTGGTTTGTTGTTTTGTGATTTGTATCTGGTTTTGGTTTGTGTTTCTAGTTTTGTATTTTGGGTTGTTCCCTTTGTTTTGAGGTGATGTTTCATGGTCATTAATTTATGGCCTCTTGCCTATTTTTTTTTTTAAAAGGCAATTACAAAAAAAAAAATTTAGCCCACAATTTTTAAACCAAACAACTTGAAACAAATTTTGGCTAAAAAGGCAATTACAAAAAGTTAAAACAACTTTTTTGCAATTACAAAAGTTAACAAAATTTTAAAGCACATTTTTTCAAAATCACTCCAAGAGGCTATAAACATGTGAAGAAACCTCACCATGGCAGAAGGAATAACATCACAAAATATCACTCTCGATCAAATCTATCATGAACTTTGCCAATTCAACGAGGAGAATATAGCAATACGACAAGAGTTTGAGCAAATAATATTAGAAATTGACATAAAAATGGATACCTTCATTCAAAAGAGGGCACTCATTCAAACTAGCCAAACTACCAGAGGACCCACATTATGCCAAACCACTTTGGTGTGACTGTACCAAACCTAATTCGAGAAGTTAGCAAACCGCACCATAGGCCTAGAAGCCTTAGTTCTTCAGGATTGTTTTATCAGTGGATTAAAGGAGGAGATCCGAATTGAGGTACAAAGGTTTAACCCTAGCACCATGATGCAGACTATTGGGTTGGCAAAATTAGCTGAAGATAAAATCAACCACCAACGTCGATTCAGAAACGAATCTACACCAAATTCCCAAAATACTTCCACCAACCAGAAACTAACTGAAGTCATTCCAATTAAACATATTAGCCCTGAAGAAATTGAGGTCGAACTAGTGGAGGATATACCTGAAAATATACCTCGAGGTCCATTGGAAATTTCCTTCAATGCCCTCATCAGAAATTATTCCCCCTAAACTATGAAAGTCCTTGGCTTATTTAAACAACAAAGCCTTATTGTGCTTATTAAATATGAAAGTACTCATAATCTCATCGACCCATGCATGGCAAAACAAACCGACTACTTTATCCATCCTCATAATAATTTTGAAATCATGATAAATTATGGGTAAAGAATCACTTGTAAAGAAAAATATCGTAATATTAAGCTCAACCGTCAAACTAGACATGTATGCAATTACATTAGGAGGTTATGATATTGTTTTAGGTGTGTAATGGTTACGAACACTCGGTATAATTCAATGGGACCTTGATGATTTATGGATGAAGTTCACACAAAATGATCACACATATACACTTAAAGGGATAAAATATGGCCCTTCTCTACTAGCAAGTTCTCCTCGCAGGGAGAAAATTGTTCATGGAGGAGGAAAGACCAGGGTTACCTATTTATTTTCGCTCCAAGCCATGACAAAACCACCAACACTTCCACCTTCCCAATATCCTTCCCTAAGGAACAATGATATTAAAATAGTGCAAGAACATGAGCACATACTGCTAGAAAAACATAGGATGAAGGTTTACACTACAAGATTTGAGGACAAAGCTCATTTTAAGGAGGGTGGCATGTTAGGACCCTCCTAAACATGAATTATTAATTATATATTATATTATATTATAATTACAAGGGACATACCCTTTCACACTTCACACCTTTAGATAGATATATTAGGGTAATAATGATAATGCAATAGAACAACCAAGAACATATATATTATTTAATTGTTGGGTTCTGCCTTCAATTCAAAGCGATTTCATTTATAAAAGTGATTCAGTTCTTTCTGAATTTAATTTCATTGTAATACCTTGGGGTCTTACCACCCCAAAGCTTGGGTACCCACCTTTTATTCTATGTTGTTTTGGAATCTTGGTGTTCCTTGAGTGACAATTCATAGGTCCTTATCCACAAGGTTGCGATGCAAGTTTATTTTATTGGTTAGGAACTCCTTTGAGGACTATTGAAGTGTTATTGCTTATCATTTTTGTTAGGTTCATATGTCTAAACCTTTGTTTTGAATTTTGAGTGTTTATTTTAATATCTCTTTTATGTTTGAATTTCCATGTTTTAACCTTTTAAAGTTGGTTGTTTCACACCTTTTGAAATTAATTAATCCATTTTAAAGTAAATAAATAAATAAATAATAATATATATATGGTTTTCTCTTAATGGTTTTGGCTTCTGGTTTCTAACTATTATGCCTAAGGGTGTGAGTTTCATTTTTCATAAAATGATTTGACTTAAGTTTTATTAATTTAGTTTGTGTATGCAGGTTATACAAGGTCGTCATGATGTCAGTCAAAATATCGAAGACTTAGGCCTATAGAGAACATCAACCCATTGAACGAGGACCGTGCAATGGACATGGTCACAGCTGGTAAGGAGAGGATCGAAGTGGATCCCATATTGATGTGGCACCAATTGGAGCGTAGAGGGCAATATGGAGATCCAGTACCATATGAACGAAGGTGGTGATTGCTACATAGCCACATGATTGGGAAAATATGGGGACAATGGGACTTGGGACTCGAATGGGACATGGTCGGTGATGACGTGGTGGATGGCTCGTGCTTAAAGAGACTCCAATGTGGACCTCACTACCGAAGAAGCACTGACTCATCTAGCACACAAGATACTGATAGCGATTGATGACATGGATAGGAAGACTAGAATGTTATGAGGGGTATGTCTAATGTAATGGAATCCTAGTAGAACTGGGTCAAATACGACAAACCAAAGAGATTTGGTATATAAAGCAGTGTCTCATCGTCTAGTTTGTAAATTCACGATGAAAATTCTTGTAAGCCTAGAAGATAAGTTTGACAGTCCCTTCAACATGGTAATATGCAAACATAGATAACAACTAGTGGATTTTAATGGCATCACATACATATCATGTTGTTATCCCATGTTGGCAATTGAACAAGGCTATTTCGACTGCATTGGAGGAGGTCAATTGGATGACAGCCTATCGAAAATGTTTCATTTGAGAAATGCGTAGAGCATGAATAAATATTATCCCTCACGAATGAAGAAATTCATCATCGAATGGGTTTGGATGCCAAACATGGATGATGATGGCATGGAAACTAGGAAAACATCAACAGTGATAGCGGTGGTAGTATGACGGTAGCGGCAGTAGGAGTATAGATTTCCACCATGATTAGCATAATGGGATGATGTAGATCTGCGGGAAACGCAGAGACTACTATTGGCTTTTTCACCATGCAAGTATCTTGTTTTCATATTTTTTCCACCATGGGAGATGTACCCCTATTACCAGATATGGAGGTCCCAGCATAGTGGTCCATTGAAATACAGATAACTTTGACGTGGATATCTATAGCATGTTATAAGCAAAGATGAGCGGTGATAACGTCAGAAGCTACCTGAAGAATACACACAAGGACAACATCAATATTTGGATGCCCTAATCATGAAGTGAACATCAAGTAACCATACGCGATGGATGATAGTTTCCTTCGAAAATATAAATAGTTTGACAATGACGCATACAACTACACAAGATGGATACATGGCGAACAAAAATAGCTATCTAATTTATGATGGAGTTGCAAGGTATCTTCGACCGATATTTAGTAGTGCACAGTGAGCAGCGGTAGCATTATCGATGCTATCATGGACCATTTCACGATGACAAAGCATTGGCAAATGTACAACTAACCCTCCAAAAATATTTAGAGTTTAAATCAATCATTTTACCAGATTAGTCGGGTGGTTTCATAGTATGGTATGGCATTCGATGTGTTGCAACCTATATCGAGCCTTGAAAAAGAAATACAGAGAAAATTATATGTGAAGCGACGACAATATTTGAGTATAGTGGCAGTTGTTTACAACCTGCGTAGGTGGATAGGAGTAAGGGTGGTCTTTAGCGTGTGTTATTAATGACTACCCAATCAAAGGAAAATATACCTCTTACCGTCACATAAATGCCAATCATAGACACTCATGGACAAGGATACGTTGGCCTACCATAGACATATTGATCTGGGCATAATATGTTATGATAGACATAGGAAAGACATAGGAAAGGATGAATGGAGCATAGTTTACCGATCAACACATTATAAAGTTAAAGTACATCTCATCGTAAGTTCGCATGAGTTTGGGATGATGGGCCAAAGTGGGTCATATATACCACGTGTATTTAGGAGAAAATAAAAGCTAAAGTTATGATAAGCTTGGCTTATAAAAGAAAGGTAAATAATTGCTTTTGATGTACTACCAGAGTGAATACAAAAGGTTTTTCGTATGAGAAAACGTTACGAAAGACCATGAATGGATCGAATCGGTTACATGAAGTGGAGACTGTTTGGGGAGCCAAAGGGGAAGAATATGCAAACGGTAAAAAGGAAAAGAATAGATGGAGGGGAAGAAAAGGAAGAGTTTCAGTGAACATTTTAAATACCCCATCAAACGAATGTAAGAGGGCTAGAATTTTTGCAAACCAGAGACTTGACCATTTTTGGAAGCCATGGTTGTATTGTTTTGCCATATTGTTGGACTTTTCTTTTTCACCACATGATGCCTATTTTGGGGCTGAGGTTTTCTGCACACATGTTTAATATTGAAGATATTTTTTGCAATATATTAGAGATACATCAAGCTTATGCATTTTAATGGTTTATTTGTGTGTTTTTCTTTGATATATTGCACCATTTCCTTAGAAGCTCGCACCGCATTAGCTGTTTGATTGCGTGAATTCGGGTAACACTAATGTTGGTTTTTGTGCAGAATACTTATGCTTGTAGGGTCTGTGGAGAATTTTTAAGTTGTATTTGTTTTATTTTCAGATTTTTATTTTTATTTTTTCTAATATTTCTTTCGCAGATTTATTTTAAACTTCGAGGATTAAAATAAAAATTGAAAAAAATTAAAATGACAAAAATAAATACATGGGTGTGAAGAATGAGCTATAATATTTCATCCGAAACAAATTCGAACTCATTTCGAAGCCAATCCGAATTTATAAAAATTGTTGAAAATGACTGTTTTATGAGGTTTTTATAATTTTGGAATTTTATTTTTTGTATTTTTGAATGCCAATCATATTTTTTAGCTTTACATTTTTATTCGCAAGCAATGAATAAACTACCCTTTATGAAAATTGCAATTTCATTAAAGGGGGGTAATTTATATGGCATTCCATAGGCCATCATTTTCGGAGCAATAAATTCACCTCTCTTTATGAAAATTTTGATTTCATCTAAGAAGAGGTAATTTATACATTACATCAAAGGCTATTGTTTTAAAGCATTAAATTATTTCTTTATAAAAATCATGATTTCATTAAAGCAGGATAATTTATAATGACATTTGAAGGTATTTCAAGCAATCAATTTACTTTATTTATGAAAATCAATTTCATTAAAGAAGGTTATTTGTAAGGTACATCAAAGGCTACTATAGCTACAAAGTTAGTCATCCGAGATTATTCTATTTTCATGTTTGAAGCCATATCAAAAGAATCCTTTCATTTTCCAAGATTCACTTTTAGAGATAGGTTTTAATCTTCCTATTTCATACTTAAAGTAATATTTAATCAAGATATAATTTTTTAAAAATCTACTTAACAAAGGAAGATAAAATCTACCTAAAATCCTTCAACATAAAATGAAGTAAGGCTTTACATCGTGGTCATATGAGGGCCAATAATATTTTATTTTCTTTAATCTTTATGAATAATAATTAGTATAGCATGATGAAATAAACCAACACAGGCCCCTTGTTAACAGTTACTTGCAATCGCTAAAGTATTCCTAGAACTTATTTGACATATCTTTACAATATTATAAATACACATGTGTAATGCTTACATAGCGAAATCTTGGAGAAGTAGTTTTTATTTTAAATTCTTTGCAAGGGAGGGTTTTGTTAGCAAGATCCTAAGGGTGAGTGTGGTTTTGCAATTAGGAAAATTACCACTCAAAAATTTTGCTACCTCGCACCTCTAGACTTCTTCCTCTAATTTCTAGCTCGAAGGTGTCTCAGTCATTTCAGAATCTCATTAGACTCCTCAGCATCATCCTCACCATAAACCCACACCCTAGTTACCCATACTAGCTGGGTACCATACCACACTATATACTCAGGGGTTGTCCCCGCATCAATCACATCAATGACCTCTAGATCCTCACCATCCTTGATCACCTCCCTCCATGGCTCCACATATGGAAGACCACCCTCCTCTTGGTGACTCATATAAAGCACTAGTTCATCTGGTACTTCTTGCAGTAAACTGAACTGTAGCAACACCCGCAAGAACTAGAAGTACTCCATCTCGCTCTACCTCCTCCTAACTATCCATTGTGGTTGCCTCATCCCCTGCAAATACTCTCTATCCCTAGTCCATGTGGTTCCCTACAAAGACCTCCATATCACTTTTACATATGTGAGTCCCACCCATGTATCTCGATACCACTAACTCAAGCACATTGAATGACTCGGTTGTACCTCCTTCACCTATGTCCATCTCCTAGGATAGGGTTGCACACCATCCCACTTCTCACAAGGCAAACCCTTTGGTCCTGCAACTCTGAAGTTCTATCATCCCTAGTACTAAATAAGGAACCTATATTCCAATCCCTTCCTCTTCTGTTGCATCACCTCGTACAGCTCACGATACACCTACACCAGCAAAGAAGGAGCCCATGCATATTTTTGTGTAGTGAGAAACTCATTCACCAATCCTAGTAGGTTCCATGGGAACCTACAACGAGTATTGTTGGGAACTACTATGTTTGCCAACACAAACATCACCAAAGCTAGTATGGGCTCCAACTCCTTGACCACATAAATGGTCAAGTATGGAATACCCCCACTCTCTACCCTCACCTCCTCCCACCGATCCCAAAACATCCTACTCATCTGGGCCTTCTTATCAAGGCCCACCTCCACCTTCAGCCCCTCCACTGGCACCTTGAAAATATGATACACATCCTCAAGGGTAATGGTAACCTCCCTGATTAGTTGCTGGAAGGTCCCCCTATTCAAATCCCATATTTCAACCAATGTTGAAAGATATCCCTCATCCACCCTCACTACATTCAATTGGGCCACATCCTCCAACCCCACCACCTTCAACACACCCTAGAATACCTTCGACATTAACTTCCTTATACCAGGAACCAGAGGATAAAATAAATGCCTAGGCTCCAAAATCTATAACTGTAGCAATCAACACATTTCATTAGTAAAAATAAAATAAAGCAACAAAATTTTGCACAACATAAAAGAGTCTTCATAGGTATTACCTTGGTAAATATTACCTCTGAATGAGTCATAGCACTTTTTCCCTCCATTGCCATATCTTCCACACAAAATTTCCACTACCTCACTTCACTCCTCACTCCACTCCACTCCTCAGACATAGCTTCTAAAACTTTCAAATGCACAAATGAGATTCATTTTCCACTTTGAAGGCTATATATAGAATCTGCAGGTGCATTGAAGAGCCCTAAGGTATTTTAGACATGCTAAAGTGTACATGGGAATTTACAGATAGGTTGAAGAGTGCATGGACATTTTTTGGTGCATGGAAGCACACAAGTGTGTTTGCTAGACTCATCAACGCATCCAAGCATTTGATGCGTAAATAAAAAAAATAAAATCAAGAAAATTGGTAGCATACCTCCTCCAAATTTCACCAAATTTCATCCACACATCAATTCCATCATAAAACCAGGTTTGTGAAAACAAGAATCAGTTTGGATGCATAATTTTTGTTTGGAATCGTATATTGCAAATTCAATAAGCGACTTACAAAAGCACCCCAAAAGGGTATAAATTTTCACAAAATAATGATCAACATCACTTTCATCATATAAATATCATAACATCATCATTTCACATCAACATTTACACATTTGCCAAGTTCAAACATCATTCAAGTGAACATTGTATACAGTGGGTTATGCTATATACTTAGTGATTGCAGCAATTTGCATCCATGCAATTCGGTAAGATGAATAACCTACCATAAGGATACTTGGTCATAATCATCATCACTATTATCCTTGTTCGAGATCACAATCATATTGGGTACTTCATATTTTGAGTGAAACCTTGCCAAGAATAATTTGCACAAAAGTTATCATTGATGGCCTAGTTTGTGGGGCTCAAAACATGGACAAAATCAAATTTCATAATTTCATATTTTCTTGACAGTCATCATGGTGACTAGATTTAGCTAGGGTGATTGGTTCTGATCATAGGAATTATTTGACAGTCACTAGTTGGCCCTCCAAATTTGACTACTTTTACTCTTTGTATTATTCATCATTGCATATCAATTACGTCGAAATACATATTTTTCAACAGCATCAAATCACCCCAAATTTGGGGCAACCACATTTAATTTTGACTTTTACACATGGATACATTTTACATGATCATGGTATCCACACTTGGAAAAATTCCCTTCATTTATTGGGGCAAAATCAGACACATTTTCATCACATTTTCACAAAACCCTTCATCTTTTGGGACAAAACTAGACACAATCATTCCATATTTTTCAGCAATCCCTTTCCCACTGTTGGGGTAAAATTGGTATCACATTTTACATCATTCATATCATCCACATTCCAATTGCAAATATTTTTTAATTGGTTCATGAGATTCATTTGTAACGTCATTTACTAATTGAGGGGGTGAGCTACACAATAACTCCAAATTCTTTATTCTTTTTCCTTTGATTTTTGTAGGCAGCAAATCCACTTCCTAGAAGAAGAGAAAGTGACAAAAGGGATTTGCTCAATTTTGATAATTTTGACATTTTGTACAAGTTTTACAAATCGTATAGGTAGGAGTAAACCATACAACTATGAGGTTAAACCATACAAGGCAATGAAAAACCATACAATGTGCACTAAAATGCAGTAAAATGCATAGGAAATGTAATTTCAGGTTGAAATTATGCATAGGTTTGATAATTAAGGTGTTAGACTTAGTAAAAGTCTTAATTAATGTATTTTGTTATGCATGGGTAGTTGTAAATAACTAATTACCTTAGGAACCACTTTGGAACATCCTGGGCAATGTTATATAAGGCCCCATTTTCAATTTTATAGATCTGGATATTTATTGGTTGTAATATGACTAAGTTATGCTATTATGTTCTAAGTTCTAGCTATAATTGTGTAGATCAACCATGTTGTAAGTGAAATCATGATATAATAATATAAAAATGAGCACAATTATATTTTCTAGGTTGTGTACGATTCTAGCATGGACGAATGATAATTGATGGCTTAATGATGTTGTATGTACTTTTTGGTGAATATTTTGGCTAGTTTAGGTCTTGTTGTGATAGAATAGATTAATATAGCATTGGTAAATCTTGTAGAATGATATGTGATAATGGCATAATTATTGAGGATGTGGTGAACCCTATTGTATGATATCTTGATGTAGCCATTGGATTTGCATCTCTCTCAAGCCCCATTGATATGTTTTGCATGTTACAAGAAAAGGATTAATTGGCATATTAAACCCTTATAAAACATATCTGAGAGAGATTGATCCATTAGAGTATATTTTTTATCACTTGGTTTCAATTTCATTCCATACATATCATACACCATAGTTCGTACAAATCGTACAAATACAACTTACCTGATTTGGCAATTCAGGCTATAGGAGGAAACTTACCCGATTTGGTAATTTTAGGAAATCGACATGTTGGTTACAAAACTGTGTACAACAGCCTACAAAACTAAATATTAAGAATTGGTTGAGTGTAGAATCGTACAAGCCATATCACTGTATGATTTTGAATCGTTTAGTGTATCGAACTAACTTTCGTACAAGTTGTTCATTGAGCGTAAAATGGTAGTTTTAGGGACCGCACGATCATACTATTTGGTATACAAGTTAGTTATAGTAAATTAATAATTATAACCACTATAAATCACCTCTCAATTTGGAATACTACACCCTTATGCTATTTTTTGTCATTGCCTTATCAAATCTGGCATTTTTGTTAAAACGAGTCAAATTGACAAAGAAAGAATACTACAAAACTGGAGGTGAATGATAGACACCAGTGTACAAATGTGTAGGAGATGGGAAGTACAAGAGAAAATTCTAGTAAGAAGGACCACAAGGATTGCTTGAATATAGAATGCAAGTAACTTAGACCATAGTACACATGAACCAAAAATAGAGCAAGTTTGGACATTCGAAGGAGACTTTAAGGTGTTGTTGATAGAGACAAAAGATGAGGAAATAGAACCACCTAGCATAGAGGCAAGAGTTGATAGAGATGCAATTCAGGATGATGGAGATTGTATGGTGATACCTAAGAAAGTGATGAAAGAGTTGCAAGGGAGTGTAAATGATGGGAGTCAGGCACTAGAGCAACAAGGTGTGAGGTATCAAGAGGAAATATCAAGACCAAATCCCTCACATCAGTGAAGGAGGTTACAAAGTTAATACACATAAGAGTTTGGTCAATGAGTGGTGGGATAGAATAAGGTACCTTAGATAGAGACTTTTGATGATGATTTTAGCAAGATACCCCCAAGGAGAAATCAGGCAGAGATTATATGGGATACCTTAAGTGATAGTGATGATTCTTTGAAAATGGCTAACGCGATAGCCAAATAGATATGTCCACCATTTTTAGGTGAGGGTAATGAAGACCCCACAAGACACATCAAAACTTGTGTAACCATTTGGAGAGAAATTGGTTTAGATAGACCAGATGACTGGGTAATCTTATTTCCTGCTACTTTGAGAGGATTGGTGATTGATTGGTATTTGAAGAGAGAAAATACCATAGATTTTTAGACATGGAATCAGATAAAGGATAAGTTCATTGAATAATTTTGACCTTTGAAGGATGATGGAGACATTGTTACTAAACTTTGCATGACAAAGAAAATTTTTGATGAAGATGTGAAATCATACAACCGTAGACTAAAGTAATTAATTGATAAGATGCATATGCCTCTAGCAGATGTCCTAGTAAAGCGATGGTTTGTTGATGGATTACTACCAAAATATAAGAAAAATATGAATTTAGTAACATTAGAAACGTATGAAGAAGTTGTAAATCATGCAAAGAATCTTGAAAGTGAATCAAAATAGATGTATACAAGAATTTTTTCTTACCCCAAGTCTAATGATTTAGACAGTGGAGAAGATGATACTATACAGAGGATAGTAGCATCATTTCATCAAGAGTTTGACAAAATAATGAAAGAACAAAGGAGCAAACCTGACATGAATGACATTTGGTGCACAAAATGTAAAACAGAAGGGCATACAAATGTAAATTATCCACAAAATGACTATTTTTATATCTGTAATGTGACGGGACATGAGGTAATGCTATGTCCATATAATGTGAGAGTATGTCTACAGGTCCTGTCAATCCAAGAGCAGGAAGAGAAAGCAAATGCCCAAGGGAGTTGGAAACAAGCAATAAGTGGTTGTTATAGAAATAGTAGGTGAGGTGGAAGGCCAAACCAGGGTAATCGACAAGGAGGCCAAGGTCATTTATAGTATGACTTTGAATGAAGGTTGATTATATAGTGTCGTAATTGCTAGGAATGGGGGTATTTTGCAAAAAAAATTCCTTCACCTCAAAGGCAGGAAACATCGTAAGCAAGCACTACACATATGTGTAGATGGTATGATCCGGAGAATCATAAAGAAGAAAATTATCCAAAGCATGCAAGTTCAAATAACGCACTGAATGTCAGTTATTTAGACATTGAGGTTCCTCAAGTTAAGGAGAAAACCCAAGAAATTTTATCCATGATAAGGAATTAGGCTAAAAAGGATAAGTACATAAAGCCAGCAAAGGAAAAGTAGCACTGGCAAGTAGGAAAGAAAATACTACAGGATGAAGCACAAAAATCTAAACAAGTGAAGCTAGTTGAAGGAAAGAAACTAGAAAAGCCATTAGAAAAGAAGACGATTGTGCAAATTTTGGCAGCACAGGTTTTGAACACCATAGTAGAGATTAAAGTATCGAATATGTTGGAAGTTATTCCAACATTGCAGAAAGCAATGGTGGAAGAAATACAACCACATAAAGTGATGGAAGTGCAGACCCAACCAATTTAGGAGAAGGAAAGGAAATATCAGTTCATGGATCTAACTATATTGATGATTGATGTGGGAAATAAACCTACATTAGTTTATATGAAGATCCTACGACACAAATTGACACAAGTGATTGTGGATGGAGGATCTAGTGTCAATGTGCTACTTGAAAGAACCTAGCTAGAACTAGGTGCTCCATCTCTATGAGCACCGAGCTTTTGATTATATGGTGCTGACCATTTTGGTATTGAGACAAAGGGAGTCTTGAAAACACAACAAGTAGTGATAGATGACCAAGATTTTGTCCTGGATTTCATTGTGATTATAATGCAAAAGCCTACATAGGATGCTCTCTTGGGGAGAGGATGACTACGAGTAGCCAAAGTTAATTACAACTAGGGAAAGAATTAGATCACTTTCAATAAGGGATAGCATAAATATATGATTAATCTAGCTAATAAAAAATTCATTGAGGATGTAGCTATGATGGATGAATCAAAAAATTCCTCAGGAGATGAAGGGTATGAACCTGATGGAGAAGGAATGTTGTACCTAGATGAATGTAGTGAAGACGCAGCTAGATCTGATAGTGAACTTCTTCATTGGTAAATGGAGGAGTATGTATTTTTTTAAACCAAATACATCAGTATTGATTTAGAGGATATCAAGGAAAAATAAGATGAACCAAAAGTTAGTCAAGAACCTAAGAAGGAGGTAGAAGAGAAATGGAAATTTCCAAAAAGTTTTGCAGAGTATACACTAGGAGATATGGAGATTGATACAAGACCGACACATCCAAATAATGTAGAGAAAGAAGCAAGTGAGCCGAAGAATATCAAATATGAAGTACCTCGAATAGTGGACATCAATCTAGGAACAAAGGAACCTAGGATGATTCACTGCAACAATGATTGGAACCCTGTACTAAAAGTGGTAGCTTTTAAGATATTCTTGGAATATAAGGATTTTTTTGCATGGACATATAAGGACTTGAAGGGAGTACAACCAGAGTTATGTATCCATAAGATTACACTAATGCTTTGAGCTCAACCTGTAATGAGGAGACGATATAGAATGAATCCAAAGTATGATGCATTAGTGATGCAGAGATAGAAAAGATGCTAGAGACATGAATTATCTTTAGGGCGACAACTAGTGAATGGGTATCACCCATAGTGATCACCTTGAAGAAGGAATTGGATAAGATCAGAATATGTGTGGACTTTAGGAGTCTGGACATAGTAACTATTAAGGATTCCTTCCCTATTCCCTTCACAAATTCTATCCTAGAAGAAGTCGTAGGACATGAGATCTATTCATTCTTGTATGGTTTTTGGGGTACAATAAAATTAGTATAGTTGAGGAGGATAAGCAGAAGACCATATTTATTGTGGATAATTGCATCTATGCATACAATCAAATGCCAATCAGGCTCTGTAACACCCCAGCTACATTTCAGTTATCATAATGTGTATATTTGATCAGTTGGCAACAGGGAAATTTAAAGAATTTTTGGATGATTGGTCCATTTATAGGAAGATCAAGGAATATCTTCCTACCCTCAGTGAATGTATGAGTAGGTGTATAAATGCACATATATCATTAAATCTAGGGAAATGCTACTTGATGGTACCATATGGGAAATTGTTAGGACACATATGTAGTGAATGATTAAAAACAGATCCTGATAAGGTCCATGTGATATTGTACATGGAAGAACCATATGATGTGAGTTCACTTAAAACCTTCTTGGGATCGATGGGATATTATTGAAGGTTTATCAGGAATTATGCACATGTATCCTACCCATTGTATTCATTAACGAAAAATAATATTTCTTTTAGATGGATAGAGGAGCACCAAGGATCCTTCGAGGAGCTGAAGGCTAAGCTTATGAGTAGTCTGATTTTGGTGTTCAAAAACTGGGATAAGGAATTACATGTCCATATTGATGCTTCAAATTTTGCAATTGGATTTGCTTTGGCACAAGAAGGACAGTTCAACTAGATCAGCCTATTTCTTTGTTAGTTGCCTATTGTCAAGGCCAGAGAGAAATTATAGTACAATAGAAAGAGAAGATTTGAAAATGGTATATGCAGTCCAAAATTTTAGGCATTACCTATTGGAAAATACCTTTTCCTTCTACATCGATCACCAAGCTCTGTTGTACATGATAAATAAGCTAGTGATACAATAATGATTTAGTAGGTGACTCGTCACCCTATAGGAGTTTGTATTCTGAGTTGTAGTGAGACCTGGTAAGAAGTATGTCATTACAGACCAGTTGTCTTGGATACGATCAGGAGAGCCTGCAAGAACAGGAGTTTCAAATGAATTATCAAATGCATAATTATTCACCATCAATGTTGTTCCATCATGGTACAAGTTGATTGGTCAATACCTATCCATAGGTGATTTGCCACAAGAAATGATGGAAACCAAGAAAAATAAAGTGATCATGAAGTCAACACCCTTCCAGTTGATAGCAGGATTGTTGTATAATATGGGAAGAGATGGTATCCTATGAATATGTGTAATGGAATAATAAGTCAAAGCGGCATTGAAAGAATATCATGAAGGCTTAGAAGTAGGGCACATGGGACCAGATGCGATAGCTAGAAAAATATTGCTAGCTAGACTATGGTGGCCCACACTGTATAATGATGCAAAAGAGTGTGTGAAAGCATGTGATACTTGCCAAAGGGTAGGAAAGCAAATAAATAGGGACTTTATGCCTTTGCATCCATTGTAATCCCAAAAATTATTTGAGCGATGGGTATTGGACTTCGTAGGACCACTAAAGATATTGTGACGAAGGAAGTGCAGATACATCGTAGTAGCAATAAAGTACTTAACAAAATGGTTCGAAGCAAGAGCATTACCTGACAACTCGATAAAAAGTATAGCAAATTTTTTGTATTAGGAGGTAATCACAATATTTGGTATTCCACTACAGATAATGAGTGATCTAGGAGGACAATTTGTCAATGAAATTATCAAAATGTTGACAACGGAGTTTAGGATATTACACTCATTGTCTAGTTCATATTATCCCAAAGCTAATGGGCAGGTGGAAGCAACGAATAAATCCCTGATATCTACTCTATATAAAACCTATGGAATAGAGGGAGAAGATTGGTAGAAAATGCTACCATATATTTTGTGGGTATATAGAACAACTTTTAAACCTACAATAGAACATACATCTTTCCAATTAATGTATGGACAAGAAGCAGTGGCTCCATTTGAATTCTTGATATCAAGTTTGAGAGTCGCGGTAGAGCATCACTTGGGTGATCAAGAAAGTTTGGAAGAGCAACTGACAACACTGATCAAATTAGATGAAAGAAGAGTCATGGCACAATGGGTGATTGAGGTAGCTCATAAAATATGGAAGGTGTGGCATGACAAATATTTGAGGAAGTTAGAACTTAGTCCAGGTGACTTGGTTCTAAATTATAATAGGAAGCGAGAAATCAAGCCTGATAAGTTGAAGATATTATGGCTTGGTCCCTATAAAGTAGTTGAGTAACAAATAATAGAGTAGTCAAGTTATATAACTTGAATGGGACAGAGGTACCTAGCATTGTAAATGGCTCAAAGTTGAAACCTTACAAGGTACAATGCTTATTAATTTCTTTAAAAGATATGGAACTAAGAAGACGAGCAAAAGTTCAATGGAGAGCTTAGAGTGAGCCAGGTCCATCACAGGAGGATCCTGAAATAGGACTCATACACTTATTTATATAAGGGGAGGAGACACAACTAACCATAGAACAAAAATATTTGGCACCTTGACCCAGAAAGAGAAGAATATTACGAGTACATGTTAGATTTGCAGATGGGACCGAGAGAGTAGAGGAAGAAGATGAAGATTGGATTCCTACAAATGAAAGAGGACATTAGAAGATATTATTGTTACCCAGGAATAGGTGAAGGCAAGAAGAAGCACCCCTAGTAAGTAGAAATATGATGTATCCTCAGGTATAACAGAGGAAGCTATCCCAGCAAGTGGAAGGACGAAGAAGGATACAGTTAACAATACGATATGAGGATAGAGTAGACACCTTTGAAATGGAAGTTTTGGAGGAATACAAGAATGATAATATTGATAAATAATTGGTTTTAATTACTCCATTGGATCATATATGGCTATTACAATAGATAATGTGATTATAGACTCAACAACTACAAGAAGAATACTAGACGTTGTGAGGTCATAATGCAAGGTTGAGAGAACAAATCATCCAAGAATTGGATAATACAATACAAAGACTTGATGAGCAAAGAATAGCTAGGCCACAAGAGCTAGAATGAGAACCTAAGGATGATGAGGGGATAACTCCAAGAAGTAGTGTAATAATTGATGGATTAAGCACAAGTTTGCAAGTACCACCAAATGATCCACAAATGATGAATGAAGATGCAAAAATATTGTGCCAAGACATTGAGGAAGCAACCACATCACCTGAAGCACAAGGTAATGTACAACTGGATTTGAGTGACTCTAGAAATGAAGGAATGCCTTGGCTAGTAATAGAACCTAGTATAGAAAGAAGTAATGAGGATGATTTCCTAGAGTACCCCTAGAATCATTAAGATAATCATGATCCTCCAGTATGTACAACAACACAATGGCAACTAGGGAGATCACAGGGACATCAAACCAACCTTGATCTGTAAGCATACATAATAGCCTATAAAAAGTTAAGAAGAAAAATGAGAGAAGTACATATATTTAAGAGATTGATGAATTTTCCAATAGATTGGGTGGAACAAAGAGAAGAGAATTAGAATAACTCAAGTTCTGAGACAGACTTTTTTGATGCATATAGAGAGGTCTTGGCAACATCATATCCACAAAGAATCTTTGAGGAGAGAATATGGAGACATCACCTAGCACATGTAGATCATAGAATCAGAGCACTATGATAATTATCACCAAGCATAAGAAGAAGTAGAAGTCCACTAGCCAACATTAAGTTGGTAGAGATAACTCCTAATAACCAAGCAATGGGAAGAAGGAACAGATAAGGACCCCTAAGGCTTCAACCAGAAAGGGGAGGAGGTATTTGACTATGAAGTGAGCAAGGACAAGGTGATGTTACAATAAAATGAGGAAGAGGATGAGGAAGGTTCTGACCTCCTACTCCTATATGGCCAAGAGATACACCTTTAGCTTGTATGAACTAGACAAAGAATCTACGAGGATTACCATGGATGAGAGGAATCTTACCTAGCCCTGCAAGACAGTATCCATTAGGATGACCACCACTAATTTTACGAGGACCTCAAAGAGTGGAAGGTGCTAGAGGATTACTCTAAGAAATGGAGGAATCACCATTGGCACAGAGAAACCCGATGTCAAGAGAAATAGGATGAGGAAGACACTCACGTGGAAGAATCTTTTTCGATAGAGGAAGAGTACATTTTGCAAATGAAAGGAACCAGGGACAACTAAGGATTCGATTGCCAAGTCTATATCTAGAATTTATCCGAGGGGATAGGCAAAGAAATAACTTTAATAATAGTAGAGTAGTAAGGACACCACTACCAAGGGATACATAACTTGTGCAACAAGAGGAAAGGACACCAGGTGAAGATATTCTAGCTTGCAATTGTACAATTCCAAATTGTACACATGGTAGGGGAAGGCCAGGAAACTCAGTAACATCACAAGTGGATATGAATCGGCCTAGGGAGTAAGTATCAATAGACAACACAACCACTCAAAACATCACAATCGAACCTCCAAGAGAAGAATCCAATGGGACCATACAAGTGAATGTCATTGTACGATTTCCATGACGGTAAGTGTAAATAGGCTAGGAATGAAAAAAATAAAAAATAAATAAAAATACCTTAATTGTGAAAATCCCTAGGGACACAATTAGGAAAAAAGTGGGTTGAAAACCAGAAAGGACGACCTCTTCAAAAGAATATTTAGACAAAAAATTCTCTAAGTGATAGACTGTACAAATCAAAGATGAAAAAGAATAAGTAATAGATCGTACAAAGCCAGTATTTGAAGTCAAAAAGCATAAAAGAGAGATAATACAAGGGAAATTGGAAAAAGTACATTGGAAATCATACAAGAGAGCATGTTGTACAATTTAGGTTGTATAGTGTGCAATTTTCAATCATCACATTAATTGTCGCATGTGCGGATAGATGAGTTATAGGAAAAGAGCAATAAAAAGCAAAAAACCGCATGAAAAGCGATGATTTATCAATCATACAGGCAAGGAATATGAAAAGACATGTAAAATGGTGTAATTTCAAATTTGGAGCGGTTAGGGTTTGGAGATAGTTTAAATAGAAGGCTTACCTTGCAAATTTCTAAATTGTACAAAAATGGAATTCAAATTTTTTAGGAGGACGAGGGTGAAAAATGTGCAACTGAAGGGAGAGGACTACATGGGAATTAAAAATCATCAATAACCTATAAATAAATTATGACCCATTTTTAATTCACACCAAGGAGAACTTTTCACATTTGGAGAAATCAAACCGGAGAAGAAAAGGGAGAAAAAGCAAGGGTTTGACTCTATCGAAAGGAAAATTCAAATTTCAGCTACAAAGAAAGGAGGGTTAGCAGTAGAAGGCATCCAAGTGAGAACTAGGTGGTGGAGAAATGCATATTAGGGTTCGAAGAAGTGACAACTTGGAGCTGAAGTGGAGAAATTTCAAAGAAAGAAAGTATAAACCCTATATCAAATAAAAATGGCCAAAAGTGCAAGCAATAAGATGAAGGAAGGAAAGTATCATTTCATATAGCTATATTTTATATCCAAAAAATATATTTTTGGGGATAAATTGCTCCAAGGATGAAAGAATTGATAAATTTCTCCCAAAAAACATTGAAAAGGTAGATCGGGACATTTTGGCAACTAGGTCGGAGAGAAATCATAGAAGGAAAGTGCAAAACATGATTTTTAGGTGAATAAGGGTTTGAAAAGATGTACTGTATGATTTAGTGATGGAGTGTACAATATCAAAAAAAAATTGGTGCAATTTCGGGCAGCTTTTGGGTTGTTTTTTAGCCATTTTTGAGCAAAGCATATGGAATCATACAAATTCAATGAAGGGGAGCAGTTGGAGAGAAAGACTATACAAATTAGTATGGGATTGTATGATTTCATACTACAATTGTATAATTTGAGGGAGATGGAGCAGTTTTAAGACCAAACAATGACAGTTGGAATGATTGTACGATCTAGAAGGGTTACTCCAATGGAAACTTTACAGGAGTGAGAAGAAGAGCATATTGTATGGTTTGCAACATATTGTACAATTTGCAAAATTTTATATGATTTACAACACACTTCCAATTGCATAATTGGTGATGTTTGAGTAGCAAGACAACCGAAGGTATGGTGAGAAAATGATCTTAGCAAAAGAGTTCGAATACTGGTTAAGGAGGATTACAGCCAATAGGGTGGAACGATCACCAGGACCTCTACATGAGAGAGATTCATGACCATGACAACACCAAGGGTGATAATCTCAGTCCCACAATTGGCGTGGTACTCTTCCTTGGAGAAGAGGAGGATACAGGTCATGGAGAGGTCAGAGGTACTGGAAGGCTGATAGAAGAACACCACCAAGATATTGAGAGGAGAGAATGTCACAAGAAAGGGTCCTGAGAAGGTAATTGAGGAGTGAGGTACATGTTCCAAATCTGAGGATCTAAGTAGTGGACCTGAGGAAGGTCATGTGGGAATAACAAATATTTTGTCTGTACAACATGGAGGAGAAACATGTAGGTGATCGTGGAATGATGAATGGAACAAGAATCATCCCTGGAGAAAATAGTTTAAATAGGTTGGTGTAGTTGTAATAATGCAAGTGCCACCACATCAGAAAACCATCTTCTACAACTATATGTTGCATATGGTTCAGGTGTATAATCCTATGACCAGAAATACCTTTATCAATGTGGATAAGATTTAGGTGAGAATAGAAGTTATGACGGATGCATTTAGGAAGACATTTGGATTTCCAGCATATGGCATGAAGATAGTTAAGAAGTTGGTTGATACGATTGAGACATATTGTATCATAACTTTATTAACTAATGTGAAGTCATCGACTACTGCAAAGATCTCAAGTGCAGGGACTCGAGGAATTAAACAAAGCTAGTTGAAATGGGATAATTGACCATGTGCTATGAATATAGTAATGGCTTGATTGTTAGGGGATAAACGAGCTATGGATATGCCAATATGGATGGCTCAATATGTAGAAGGTATTACCTAGGGAATCAAGTATGATTGGGGTACCTATCTGAAAATAAAAATGCATGAAGTACTGATGAAAAGACCAAAGAATTTTGGAATGAATTTCCATGCCATTGGAATATTATTAAATTTTGTTATGGAGTTGGAAATATACTTTCCAGGTTTGATAGAACCTAGGAATATGAGGGTTGGACAACCAACCATTTTGAGGTGGACAAAGTCAGTGCCTATTAACAAGGAGACTCCAGAGAAATCTCGATCAAAGGAGCAGTAAGCCACAGAGGTGCCAGTGGATACTCCTTTGAATGAAGAGGATGTACATACCCAAAGGAAAAGGCCAACCTAAACTGGAACAACAAGCAATACAGCAACAACATCAGAAGCAGTTGTTAGTTCGGGAAAGGGTAGAAACTATGGAGATACAAGTAAGCCCAATATGAATAAGAACAAGATTAAAATGGGAAAGAAGGGAAAATAATCCCATCCCAAAAAAATAAGATGATCCTGCACAGAAGGATCAATAGGAGGAAGAATAGTCAGATTCAGAGAAGACGGATCTGGATGACTAGAGTTGGGCAGAAGCAAAGATAGTGGTATCTCCAAAAATTTTCCAACATAATGAATTTGAAATATTGGATGCTTCAAAATTTTTGAAGGATATAGATATGGGGTAGATAGCATAGGAAGTGGTAGCCACCACTCAGGAGGAAAAAGAGGAAACCGAAGTAAGAGTGGAAGCCTTAGAGGAAGAGTCTAGGAAAAAGAAGAAGTCCCATTTCAAATTCATGATGGGAGGAATTTCAAAACAAAATAACCCAAGTGATGTGCAAGAAGAGGTGAAATCATCACAAGAATAATAAGAACCTATTGAAAAATTCATAGCAATGGAGACACAACAGAATCAATATGAATAAAAAGTGACTGAAGAGCAACAGGTGGGCTTCACTAAACATAAAGAAGCCTAGGAACAAACAGAGCAGCAAAAATCTCAATAGGATATTGTGAATATACAAGATAATGTAGAGGAAGAGAAGATTGTGTAATAGACTCCATCTCACGAAAATATAGACACAGAGAGAGCACTTTGAGAGCTTGGGGGAAGCTCTAGACACCACATGGAGGAAGAGGAAGAACAAACTCCTATAGAAGAGGAACGATGGAGAATGAGAACAAGTTACCTTTTGAAGGTACCACAATTTGGCAAGATCAAAACAAAATAGGAGGTAAAAGGAGTAGAATATGATGTGGAACATTTCTTCTCACAGATAGGCAATGCTATAGCTAGCACCAAATTACAGTTTTGTATTGGGTGCATGGGAGAATTGAAGTTGTGGGAGGAACAAGTGTCTCTCAAATTGGAGAAAATAACAGAATGAGTGAGCAACAGGGAGCATACAAGGAGAATTGTAAAAATTCATGTACAACACCCATGGAAGTTACCCAAGAAAGAGGTAACCACAATGTTGGGAAGAGACAACTTGCTAGAGGGAGTGAGAACCAACTACAGGCAGCATTCAAGGTTGTACTTGGATAGAACCAATCACTCGAATTGTCCCATGAACACAAGGGAATTGGAACACAAGAGAGTCACTACATATTTGGATATCACTTTGAGAAAGTTGAACTTTATCACACATTGAATAGATTGGTTGAGCATCATATTGGAGCAGATATACCAGCTCAAGGAAGCTCAGAATAAGGATATGGAAGCCACTCAAAATAAAATGATTGCAATGTAGGAAGAATTGCAAAAGTGTAAGGCTATAGTAGAGGAGAAAATAAAGAAGCTAGAGGAAGATCTAACAAGCATAAAGGCTGAGTCTAAAACCAGACTTAATTTACTTGAAGAGGAGAAGCGATAGATGTCACAAACAATAAAAGACAGGATTAAGGATTTGGAGGCACAACTCAAGGCAAAGTATGAATAGATGACAACATAGTTGGTTGAGAAAAATGAGAAAGTGGTGACACAAGACAAGCAGATAAAATAACTTCAAAAGGACAACAAATGATATAATAATTTGGTCCTAGTGAAGCAAGTGTAATTGAAGGCTAGGGAAGACATTGTTTGTGCCTTGGAGGCTGATATTAATCACCACATGAAGACCATTACTAAAAACAATGAAGAGCTTCAAGCGGTGACTCAAACAGAACCTCACTTTTAGGAGAGATTGAAGAGGAGTGCTACTGATAAAGAAAAGCAAATGATGGAATTCCTAAATACTGCTAAAGAAAAGGCTAATTTCCATGGGGTAAAAGTAGTGGAAATGGAAAGCTATGCAGTCAAGTTGAAGAATTAACATGCAATTATTCAAACCAAAGTGACTGACTTGGAAGAGTTAATTGCAGACTACAAGGCACAACTAAAGCATAAATTTCAGTCAATGAGGACATCGACCAAAGTAAAGGGGAGGGCAGATGTAGGTAGCAAATCCACCTCTCAGAAGAAGAGAAAGTGATAAAAGGGATTTGCTCAATTTTGACAATTTAGACAGTTTGTACAAGTTTTGCAAATCATACAGGTAGGAGTAAATCATAAACCAAGAGGGAAAAATGTATAAGGCAAATACAAATTGTACAAGATGCACTGAAATGTAGTGAAATGCATGGGAAATGTAATTTTAGGTTGAAATTACACATAGGTTTGATAATTAAGGTGTTAGACTTAGTAAAAGTCTTAATTAATGCATTTCGTTATGCATGGATGGTTTTAAATAACTAATTACCTCAGTAACCACTTTGGAACGACCTAGGCAACATTATATAAGGCCCCATTTTCAATTTTATAGGTCTGGATATTTGTTGGTTGTAATCTGACTAAGTTATGCTATTATGTTATGAGTTCTAGCTATAATTATGTAGATCAGCCATGTTGTAAGTGAAATCATGATAGAATAATATACAAATTATCACATTTATGTTTTCTATATTGTGTACGATTCTGGGATGGATGAATGACAATTGATGGATTAATGATGTTGTATGTACTTTTTGGTGAATGTTTTGACTAGTTTAGGTTTTGTTGTGATAGAATGGATTAATTCAGCACTGGTGAAGCTTTTAGAATGATCTGTGATTATGGCAGCATTATTGAGTATGTGGTGAACCTTGCTATACGATTTCTAGATGTAGCCATTGAATTTGCATCTCTCTCAAGCCCCATTGATATGTTTTACATGTTACAAGAAAAGGATTAATTGGCATATTAAACCCTTAAAAAACCTATATAAGAGATATTTTCCCATTATATTATCTTTTTTATCACTTTTGTTCCATACATATCATACACTAGAGTTCGTACAAATCATACAAATATGACTTACCCAATTTGGCAATTTATATGATAGGAGGAAACTTACCCGATTTGGCAGTTTTGGGAAATCGACTTGTTGGTTACAAAACTCTGTACGGAAGCCTGAAAAATATAATCTAAAGGATTTTTTGAGTGTATAATCATACAATCCATGTCACTGGACGATTTTGGATCGTACAGTGTCAAACTGACTTTCGTACAAGTTGTTCATTGAGCATAAAATGATAGTTTTAGGGACCTTACGATCGTATGATTTGGTAGACAAGTTAGAGATAGTACATTGATCATTCTAAGCACTATAAATCACTTTCCCACTAGTAATAATTCACCCCTATGCTACAATTTTATCTTCACATTCCAATAAAAGAGAGAAGTTACTTATGTACCCAACCCGATCAGGTGTCTCATATTTTTGCACCATATTGTGTTTCATGCAACATGGTAAAAAAATGGTATCTGTAGACACCAAAATCTAACCATTTTTCCATCATCCATGCTTTTCTACCATTTCCACCATCAAAACATAGCCACTTGTCATCCATCCTAGCTTTCCCACCATTTTCGTGCGTTGTTTATATATATTTATTATATATAAATATTTAAATAATAATAGTGTATATATAATAAGTATATATTTATATAAATTAATTAATCTCAGCCATCAAATTTCATGTAATATTATCCGTTCATTTAACTTAATTCATGCCACACCCTAAATTTTATATCCACCCTTAGATATGCTTTAATCTCAGCCACATGATTAGTGTCATTGAAACCCTAGCATGTCCTAGGTTGGATTATAAATAGGAGCCATTTTTATGGATCAATCCCTGAGTTCTTGAGTTTTATAGTCCTTGAGGAACTTGTGCCCTGAGATCCCTTGAGTTTCATCTTCCCTTGGTGCACCCAAGTACTTCTGCCTCCATTATCACTCGTTGTAATTCTCGTTGCTATTGCTATTCATTTCCCCTCACCAAATCTTCTTATGCAACATATTTCCTCAACTTCCAAGTGCCTCCATGTGATTTCTATCACCCCCTAGCACCTCTAGATTCCTCCCTTCCATTTTTGCACACTTCTAGGCATCTCCCTACTAGTCTTGAGTGCCCACATGTATTTCTACAGCTACAGAGCACCCGTGGGCATTTTACATAAGCATCTTGAGTACCTCCTAGCCTCCTAGTAATTCTAGTGCATCAACGTGCCTATCATCTATAACAAAATTTCATATATCATATGATAGCAAGCAAAGTAAGGTAAATATATTGGTTATTGATTTTATTTAATGCATTTTCATGTGTGTTTACTTTATTTGTAGCATTTAGTTAGAATTTTACCATTACTTATATAGGGCCTCACATTATGGAGCCCTCATAGGTATTACTAACTATTTTTGTTGTGTCATTGTGTGCAGATCTGAAAGTGCAGCACTAGAATTGGATAATTGTTTAAGCTGGAGTGGCTCGACATTGGATATCAAGAAGCCCACTCAACTCTGTTGGGAATGAGACGTAACTAAAGACACCACCATTTGTTGTAGCTAGGGTTTTATAGAACACTAGCAAGATTTGTAATAATTGTATCAAAAAGGATTCTTAAGTCCATTATTGTAACAACAAAGTTTTTTGGCCCCTCCATTTAATATAAATCTCATTTATTGTGCAATATATGGTTTATTTGAATTTTATTTACTTAGCATTTTTTGGTGTTGCGTTTTAGCTCTAAAAAGGGTTTTATTTTAAAGGCATGAAATTAGACCATATTAGAAACCTTGGAGTTAATATGAACCTCAAGTCCTAGGAGGAGTTGCTATGAGGTAATACCCAAGTGATTGTGAATAATACACCTTGAACGGTGAGGCTTGGGTATACCCAAAGTGGTGATACTTTTGGGGATTCCTAAGCGGTAATTCCTAGACGTATTCCTAGTAGTGAGATATAGGAAATACTCATAAGATAGTATAATGGTGGCATATTGAATGGTTAGGATTAGGTAACCATTTTTATTACCAGGTGAGTGGTAATAGCCTTAGTTATCCCATGAAGGTGTTATAACTAAGCACTAAGGCATTACGCCAGAGTAATTATACATGGATGGACTTATGTAGGATTAAGAAAAAGGCATCCCCTTTTAAGTGTTATGGGCCTTAAAGGATAATCCCTACATCGTGGTCAAGTTGTCCTATACCAGTGAGGGTGTAGGAAAAGTGGAGAGACCACTTATGGCATCCTTTTTAAACGATGAGGTTTGGAAAGGTGAACCCTTGAAGTATGGGATGTTGGCCACTCCTATCCACTTGAGTGTTATCTATAGTGACAAGAGCTCAAAATGTAGTTATGTCTTACAATACTAAAAACAAATATATATATATAAGGACTTTATGTGAGTTATTTCTTAAAAAAATATCTCTTCCTTGGGTCAAGTTGGTGGGTTGTTACATTGCCTAACCTTAATGTGTAGGGGAAATCCAATTCAAATCTCCTTGTGGATGTAGTACTCATCCTCTCCTCATCAAAAGTAGTCACTTATGCAATTAAATCTACCTAGTGGTTGACCAAAGAAGAAGCAAGACAAGTGGGTAAAAAACCCAACCTAGTGATAGACCTCCTACCACAATAACACTACAACATCCCCTAGGATAAAAACCTAGAAATAAAATAGGGCCAAGGAGCAAGGAGAAATATAAATACCTAACAAGTAAATTTTAAGGGAGAGGTCGCTCTCTTGGAAGCAACACAAAGTAGTTACAAATAAGGTCCTTTCATCAAGATTCTAGTAGTGGAAGGAAGGAGGTCCCAACTCAAAGGAGTACACCCACCTACAAGAATTGATGCACCATGGAATTTTGGGAAGTAGATCTTGAAAGGGCCTTCAATTATACTAGCGTGGAATGAGCACTCAATATAAGGAGAGACACGTTAGTCCAATGGGCCTTAATACATTATATATATATATATATATATATATATATATATATATATAGTGTGTGTGTGTGTGTGTGTGTGTGTGTGTGTGTGTGTGTGTGTGTGTGTGTGTAGATATATTATTAATCATTGTAGACCTATCTAATTAATGTAGGACATGACTGATTTTAAACTTGCAGTAGGAGGAGGGTCCCCCAGCTTGGTTCAATGGTCAAAATACTTCTATAGGAGTATGGAGACCAGGGTTACAATCCCTCAGGCCCTGTAGTATTAGTGGGTGTATCGTGTCAACATAGTCGACTGCATAAAAGGTTTACCTGATGCAACTAGAGGTTATAGTGGCGATAAGGAGCAATATTCAAACCCATGAAGAGACGTAGAAAATTGTAACAAGTTACCAATTCCTCTAGTATAATAATAAATAATCTTGCAGTAGGAGGATTGAAATAAAACAAGCTCAAAAAAATTTTGTTGGGATTAAGACATGTATAATAACCCCTTAGGATTATTAGAGACCCATTTTTGACTAGTTTAAGGATAACCATCATACCCAAGCAAAATAAAACATGGAAGATGATGATGCCCCCAAATCCTAAGCATGAGGGAACAAGTCTTCACATGAGCATTTATCGTCAATAGATCAATAGAATGAGAGTGAGCCTCGAGAGTTGTCTAGATTATGTGGCCTATAAATTAAGGTGCACCTCATTACATATATCTATAAAATTTTGAGTGAAGTTACCTCCAACATCTTCCTTCTTTGAACATTTTTAAACTCTATGCACAATGGACATGGCACCTTTTGTTTGGGTTCCTTGACTCTTGCTAGCAGGAGTTCTATGAGTGGGCAAAGTTGTAGTGAATATTCACTACACTAGACAAATCCTACCTTTAGAGATAATTTTTAGCAACACACCTACTTGAATATAAAATGAAGGGACCCAAAATTCCTTCTACTTATGAAGTAGTTGAAACCACAACATCATCCAAAGTGCAACCAAGGAGGAACAACCATTTCCAATTGGTGTTGAACTTGAATCTCCCTTCACCATGAACCCCAACCCAACCACCAAACAAAATTAAAGAAAATACTAAATAGCCTTGTTGATGGTGGCTAAAGTAGGTCCTAATAATACTTGGAACCCTTAAGCCATTCTGATAAGGGTAAAAGAGGAATTACTTTTAGTAAAACCTTTCTTTGACTAGTTCTTAAAGAATTTTGTCTTTCCTAGAGAGTGGAGACCACAAAGCTAGCCTCTTTCCCTAATTGAGGAGGTTCCTTAGTCACTAATACCACTCCAAGTTAATACCACTAATGGATCCTAAGGACTAAGGCCATTTCCTTGGCTAATATGAAGGAGGGTCCAAGGGAACCAAGTGGATACATAGCGGAAGAGGAGTCCCTAGAAGAAAAATAGCTTAGAAGGTGGTAACCACTAGCTTTAGAGGGTTCATTGAAGTACATCTTCACCAAAGAGAACTTGTCAAGAGTGTGGGATGAGCCAAGCACTTGCCACCACCAAAACCATCAAACCAATCCCTAGTAACTAGATGTAAGGGAAGGGATGATGATTCGATCTCAGTCATGGCAACCCACAACTAGACATGGTTCCCCAGGTTATAACTAGAGCATTAAATCAGTGATAGGAAGGATAGCCCAAGGGGAAATGCAGAACCCAAGGCATTCACAACAAAGGTCTCCAAAGGTCTAATCATGGGGATTTCTAACATGAAGTAGCTCAACAACATTCAACTTACCTTGAAAATTTATAGCTATGGATATTCAAGACCCAAAGATCATTCATTGCTGATGTTGACTAGCTTGGGTTAATTTTAAATTCTTGCATGAATATTTTGGGGGAAAATTTCTCCACTTCTTGTAAATACTTCCTTATTTTTATTGTAAATCATCAAAAGCCATCTATTTCTTCTAAGGGGGCTTTCCTTCATTCTCTCTTGTATCATTACCTATCTCAATACTTGCCTTGTCGAATGATTAGTTTTCAAACCTCTTCTCTCTACATGTATGTAACTTGGAGTTCACACTAAATAGAAACTATGACTACTTATGAAATCTATCATGGTTTTGGTGTGGATGTTCTATTTTTATGCATGTTCTTAGAGGGACCTATTTACCTCATGCTTTATCAGACTACTCTACATGTTTTCACTTCAACCCACCACAACATACAGACTATTAGATCTTTCAAACATCATCACCTATATGTAGGCTAGATAGGCTAGGTAGGTTTTATATTGCTTTCATTTCTTTTCCCTTTTCTTGGTAGACACAACTCGATAGAATAGGCTAGAGTAAGAAGGAAATACAAGCACCAAAATATTGTATTAGAAAAAAGAGCCAACCTTGGTAAAAAATCTTGGAGGTCATCTACAGGACCCACGTCTCATGCTCTTCGAACTTCCCAATATTGGTGCTCCACATGCAATGTAGGGCACTGAATGCACCCAGTCAGATTACAGGGGGTCACAGTGCCCATGATGCAAGGGTTTTTTAGGTCCTCAATAATTACACTAGTTTTAATGACTACACTTCTTTAGTATTTACAATTATGAGATTATGCCCTGACAAGTTGTTATAGGTGGTTGCATTAGCAAATATTTTCAAGAATACATAATAGATAGTATAAAAAAAGATTATTTTTTGTTTGTTTTTGTTGGTGTACAACTTAATATTTATTATAACTTCTTATATAAGTTTCAAGATATAATAGATGATAATTCCTTCAATGTAAAATTACAATATTTAACATGTATTAAACTATATATATATATATATATATATATATATCCTGTAACTTGGACAAGGCATACAACAACTATAATTTGATACATGTTAAATATTACATTTTTACACTGAATATAAAATTTTGACGGGGTCATTTTAATTTTGTCATCTTAAAGTATTTTTTGATTTAAAGAAAAACACTATGTAGATTAAATTTTTTTTGCTTGTTTTTGTTTTACAGTTCTTTAAGGATATTTCTATTGGTGGGAGATGGATCTCAAAGGAGAATAAATTATTTCTATTTGTCCAAATGACTCCAAGTGATTAATATAATTTGTATGACATAAAAATATAATCTATAGTCAGCAAGTATTCTATATCGAAGGATATGCCAGGGTCCAACTATATTACATCATTACCATATAATAGTATTTAGGATTGAAATAAGTCTTGTTCGTATTGAATTAATACCACATAATGATATTATAAAATTTCATCATATATTTTTTAAATTGGTTGTATAGGATTGAAATGTGTTTCACCTTATTACATCATCACCACATAACGATATTATAAAAACTTGACTATTATACATGTTAATTGGTAAAGTACAGCTAAAGATATTGTTCTACTATTTTGTGATGCTTTTGGTCTTGTATTAACGATTCTAACACTGAAGTCTTCTACACCTATTCCTCTCCTCGTGGATGCAACTCCTTGAATGAGTGGAAGATCATCCTTCATGGTATGATTGTGCTTGATTTGGGAATTCCCTTTGGGATTAGTATCTCCTAAGGATATGTCGAACTGGGTTATGGAAAGACTTAAAAAACATTTAATGCTTATCCAAATTTATTTCTTTCCTTAGCAAGAAGAATTCAAGTTGTGAATAAAATTATGGCAGCCTCTCGTGTTTATTACTCCTCTTGCGGGGTGGCCCCCAAGGTAGCCTATAACAATTTAACTCAGGCCATTCAAAATTGTTTTTAGACTAAATGGGATGGGAGGTGGGAATGACACCCATGTCTTGAAAACTTTGTACTCAACCTAAGGCTTTAGGAGATCTAGGCATCATTAATCCCCTTAACAAGAGTAAACTTTTAGTTGCAAAATGGGTTGCTAGAGCCATTATTGGTGATGAAAACTAGAAACACCTATTTTGTTATAGAATATCTCTAGCTACTCACAAAGGTAATTGGAAAGAAACACCTTGGGAGGATATGGTTCTTAATGCATCTTATTTTGCAATTAAAGGTTATGTTCTAGTTACCCAAAAATAGAAATATTGGCAATCAGTTTCTCATTTATTGAAATGGAAGTTTGACTCCTTGAGACATGGTCCGAGCATCGGTCTAAATAGTTTTTTATGGAATAAAATTATCCTCCATAATGATAAACCTTTAGCTTTATGCAATGCTATTCATGGTCTAACTTTTTTGAAGAAAGGAATTAATAGAATTAGAGATATCTAGGATCCGTGTAGCTGCTCAATTCTTACTTGGAACTAGATCTATAGTTATTATTCCTTTCCCTCTAGGTTCAAATAGTCTTATGGCTTAGTTGTGGTTTCCATCCCTTGTGAGGTCCTTATAAAGTTGGGAACAACTTCCCATAGTATATGGAATGACTGGATATGGCTTAATGGTCATAGAATCTCTTACATGACTTCTAGTTGGATATACAATAATCTTTTGTGTCCTCTTTCTTTAGACTCTAAGCTCAATATCAAGTGGCAAGTGAATTTTACCAATGCCCAATGGCAGTCTCTTGCTACTCAAATTTGGAAAGTTTTGTTGAATCCAAAACTCAACTTCTTGGATGGTGGATTTTACATCAAAAACTTCCAAATTTTGAAATTTTGACCTCGATTTTACACATTTTCCCTCAATGTAATTTTTGTAATGATTTAGAAACTCTTATTCACTTGTTTTGGTTTTGTGACATGGCTAAACAATTTTGGGATGTCTTCTACACCTTTCTTTTTCCCTCTTTCACTAGATCTTGGAAGCTTTCTCTACTTGATTTTTCTCAGTTGGATCAATGCCCCAAACTCTGGTATGTTTGTAGACTCATCCTCCTCAAACACATTTGGAAGTACAATGCAAAAAGGTGTTTACTCGATCTACTCCTCCATGGTATATAGTTCTAGCAGACTCGACATTTGATCTTTTATTATTTGTGGGACGCATTCATTACCAAGTCTATGGGACTTCTAGCACATCTCAAAATGTTATTGACAGACTTCATCAACTTTCTCATATGATTCAAGATTTTCAAAAGGTCCAACCGGAAACTAAACATGAAACTAAAAAGAAGGCAGTTTACAATGATGAGCATGTTCAATTTTTATTACCTCTATCTCTTCTTTGAAAACTTCAAAAGATATGACATGCCCATAATTTTATAGCAAGATTAGTCTTTTTATTGCTATTAGCTTCTATTCTTACTTATATTCAATTGTGGATGCTTTACTCATCCACCTCATTTTGTTTTTAGCCGGTAGATAATATTAACTCTTTCGATCAATGAATTAATATATTCTAACTTTTTCTAAAAAAAAAAATTAAGTCTCTTCCTTAAAATTAATAAACTAATATAAACTAATCAAACTAAAGAATATATCCTATTTTAATTCATAGATATCTTGGATGTTTTAAAATTAAAATCGGTAACAATAGCGAAGTATGGAAGAATATTTATGCTCATAAGAAGATATTAATAAAATAAGAATAAAATTTGCGGTGATTTGTTTGAACTTGTATATTTTTTTATTATTTATTTTAAATGATTTTGCCCGACCAGTCGGTTGTGTTTGGTTTTTTTTTAAAGATGCATACTTTCACAAATTCGAATGTCATTATAATGAATTTTCTCCCTCAACCCCGGTCTGGTTTGATGTTATTAGGTATCACTTCACTATTTTGGTAGGTCTCTCCCATGGTTTCCTCTTAATCAAATTAATGGTGTTCAATAAGTCACAACTAGAATGAAAAACCGCCGGTATTAGATGGAAATTAAACGTGTCCTTACGCCAGCCTCCTTTAAAATTAGGTAGATACTTTTCCACGACCACCTCGTTTCTCTGAATTTTCAAAGCTGTTGACGAAGCTTATTCCAACTTTTTCGAAGGTTCCTACCCTATAGTTGCTAGGAATTTTACTGGATCGCCAAAAACGATAAAGATGAAACTTGACTGGAACAGTAACCTGATGACAAAAGGAGGTTGGTGAAGTGTGAGAAACGGATACGGATTTGCGTACAGAGGAAGTTTACACCTTTTTAGTGTAAAATTCTATGAAAGAAATACCGTTCAAAGAAAACGTACAGAGATTAGATAGCTAGCAATAGCAACAGCAAGGCCTAAAACAGTTGGATGCACAATCATATTATTAACCAATTATTTCTATTTACCCAAATGACTCCAAGTGATTAATCTAATTTGTATGACATATATATAGAACCTTTAGTCAGCAAGTATTTTATATCGAAGGATATGTCAGGGTCCAACTATATTACATCATTACCATATAATAGTATTTAGGATTGAAATAAGTCTTGTTCGTATTGAATTAATACTACATAATGATATTATAAAATTTCATACATATATTTTTTAAATTGGTTGTATAGGATTGAAATGTGTTTCACCTTATTGCATCATCACCACATAACGATATTATAAAAACTTGACTATTATACATGTTAATTGGCAAAGTACAGCTAAAGATATTGTTCTACTATTTTGTGATGCTTCTGGTCTTGTATTAACGACTCTAACACTGAAGTCTTCTACACCTATTCCTCTCCTCGTGGATGCAACTCCTTGACTGAGTGGAAGATCATCCCTCATGGTATGATTGTGCTTGATTTGGGAATTCCCTTTGGGATTAGTATCTCTCCTAAGGATATGTGGAACTGGGTTATGGAAAGACTTAAAAAACATTTAATGCTTATCCAAATTTATTTTTTCCTTAGCAAGAAGAATTCAAGTTGTGAATAAAATTATGGCAGCCTCTCATGTTTATTACTCCTCTTGCGGGGTGGCCCCCAAGGTAGCCTATAACAATTTAACTCAGGCCATTCAAAATTGTTTTTGGACTAAATGGGATGGGAGGTGGGAATGACACCAATCTCTTGGAAACTTTGTACTCAACCTAAGGCTTTAGGAGATCTAGGCATCATTAATCCCCTTACCCAGAGTAAAATTTTAGTTGCAAAATGGGTTGCTAGAGCCATTATTGGTGATGAAAACTAGAAACACCTATTTTGTTATATAATCTCTCTAGCTACTCACAAAGATAATTGGAAAGAAACCCCTTGGGAGGATATGGTTCTTAATGCATCTTATTTTACAATTAAAGGTTATGTTCCAGTTACCCAAAAATAGAAATATTGGCAACCAGTTTCTCATTTATTGAAATGGAAGTTTGACTCCTTGAGACATGGTCTGAGCATCGGTCTAAATAGTTTTTGATGGAAAAAACTTATCCTCCATAATGATAAACCTTTAGCTTTATGCAATGCTATTCATGGTCTAACTTTTTTGAAGAAAGGAATTAATAGAATTAGAGATATCTAGGATCCGTGTAGCTGCTCAATTCTTACCTGGAACTAGATCTATAGTTATTATTCTTTTCCTTCTAGGTTCAAATAGTCTTATGGCTTAGTTGTGGTTTCCATCCCTTGTGAGGTCCTTATAAAGTTGGGAACAACTTCCCATAGTATATGGAATGATTGGATATGGCTTAATGGTCATAGAATCTCTTACATTACTTCTAGTTGGATATACAATAATCTTTTGTGTCCTCTTTCTTTAGACTCTAAGCTCAATATCAAATGGTAAGTGAATTTTACCAATGCCCAATGGCAGTCTCTTGCTACTCAAATTTGGAAAGTTTTGTTGAATCCAAAACTCAACTTCTTGGATGGTGGATTTTACATCAAAAACTTCCAAATTTTGAAATTTTGACCTCGATTTTACACATTTTCCCTCAATGTAATTTTTGTAATGATTTAGAAACTCTTATTCACTTGTTTTGGTTTTGTGACATGGCTAAACAATTTTGGGATGTCTTCTACACCTTTCTTTTTCCCTCTTTCACTAGATCTTGGAAGCTTTCTCTACTTGATTTTTCTCAGTTGGATCAATGCCCCAAACTCTGGTATGTTTGTAGACTCATCCTCCTCAAGCACATTTGGAAGTACAATGCAAAAAGGTGTTTAATCGATCTACTCCTCCATGGGATATAATTCTAGCGGACTTGACATTTGATCTTTTATTATTTGTGGGACGCATTCATTACCAAGTCTATGGGACTTCTAGCACATCTCGAAATGTTATTGACAGACTTCATCAACTTTCTCATATGATTCAAGATTTTCAAAAGGTCCAACCGGAAACTAAACATGAAACTAAAAAGAAGACAGTTTACAATGATAAGCATGTTCAATTTTTATTACCTCTATCTCTTCTTTGAAAACTTCAGAAGATATGAAATGCCCATAATTTTATAGCAAGATTAGTCTTTTTATTGCTATTAGCTTCTATTCTTACTTATATTCAATTGTGGATGCTTTACTCTTCCACCTCATTTTGTTTTTAGCCGGTAGATAATATTAACTCTTTCGATCAATGAATTAATATATTCTAACTTTTTCTAAAAAAAAAATTAAGTCTCTTCCTTAAAATTAATAAACTAATTAAACTAATATAAACTAATCAAACTAAAGAATATATCCTATTTTAATTCATAGATATCTTGGATGTTTTAAAATTAAAATCGGTAACAATAGCGAAGTATGGAAGAATATTTATGCTCATAAGAAGATATTAATAAAATAAGAATAAAACTTGCGGTGATTTGTTTGAACTTGTATATTTTTTTATTATTTATTTTAAATGATTTTGCCCGACCAGTCGGTTGTGTTTGGTTTTTTTTTAAAGATGCATACTTTAACAAATTCGAATGTCATTATAATGAATGTTCTCCCCCAACCCCGGTCTGGTTTGATGTTATTAGGCGTCACTTCACTATTTTGGTTGGTCTCTCCCATGGTTTCCTCTTAATCAAATTAATGGTGTTCAATAAGTCACAACTAGAATGAAAAACCGCCGGTATTAGATGGAAATTAAACGTGTCCTTACGCCAGCCTCCTTTAAAATTAGGTAGAATACTTTTCCACGACCACCTCGTTTCTCTGAATTTTCAAAGCTGTTGACGAAGCTTATTCCAACTTTTTCGAAGGTTCCTACCCTATAGTTGCTAGGAATTTTACTGGATCGCCAAAAACGATAAAGATGAAACTTGACTGGAACAGTAACCTGATGACAAAAGGAGGTTGGTGAAGTGTGAGAAACGGATACGGATTTGCGTACAGAGGAAGTTTACACCTTTTTAGTGTAAAATTCTATGAAAGAAATACTGTTCAAAGAAAACGTACAGAGATTAGATAGCTAGCAATAGCAACAGCAAGGCCTAAAACAGTTGGATGCACAATCATATTATTAACCAATTATTTCTATTTACCCAAATGACTCCAAGTGATTAATCTAATTTGTATGACATATATATAGAACCTTTAGTCAGCAAGTATTCCATATCGAAGGATATGCCAGGGTCCAACTATATTACATCATTACCATATAATAGTATTTAGGATTGAAATAAGTCTTGTTCGTATTGAATTAATACCACATAATGATATTATAAAATTTCATACATATATTTTTTAAATTGGTTGTATAGGATTGAAATGTGTTTCACCTTATTACATCATCACCACATAACGATATTATAAAAACTTGACTATTATACATGTTAATTGGTAAAGTACAGCTAAAGATATTGTTCTACTATTTTGTGATGTTTTTGGTCTTGTATTAACGACTCTACAACTGAAGTCTTCTACACCTATTCCTCTCCTCGTGGATGCAACTCCTTGACTGAGTGGAAGATCATCCCTCATGGTATGATTGTGCTTGATTTGGGAATTCCCTTTGGGATTAGTATCTCTCCTAAGGATATGTGGAACTGGGTTATGGAAAGACTTAAAAAACATTTAATGCTTATTCAAATTTATTTTTTCCTTAGCAAGAAGAATTCAAGTTGTGAATAAAATTATGGCAGCCTCTCATGTTTATTACTCCTCTTGCGGGGTGGCCCCAAAGGTAGCCTATAACAATTTAACTCAAGCCATTCAAAATTGTTTTTGGACTAAATGGGATGGGAGGTGGGAATGACACCCATCTCTTGGAAACTTTGTACTCAACCTAAGGCTTTAGGAGATCTAGGCATCATTAATCCCCTTACCCAGAGTAAAATTTTAGCTGCAAAATGGGTTGCTAGAGCCATTATTGGTGATGAAAACTAGAAACACCTATTTTGTTATATAATCTCTCTAGCTACTCACAAAGATAATTGGAAAGAAACCCCTTGGGAGGATATGGTTCTTAATGCATCTTATTTTACAATTAAAGGTTATGTTCCAGTTACCCAAAAATAGAAATATTGGCAACCAGTTTCTCATTTATTGAAATGGAAGTTTGACTCCTTGAGACATGGTCTGAGCATCGGTCTAAATAGTTTTTGATGGAATAAACTTATCCTCCATAATGATAAACCTTTAGCTTTATGCAATGCTATTCATGGTCTAACTTTTTTGAAGAAAGGAATTAATAGAATTAGAGATATCTAGGATCCGTGTAGCTGCTCAATTCTTACCTGGAACTAGATCTATAGTTATTATTCCTTTCCTTCTAGGTTCAAATAGTCTTATGGCTTAGTTGTGGTTTCCATCCCTTGTGAGGTCCTTATAAAGTTGGGAACAACTTCCCATAGTATATGGAATGATTGGATATGGCTTAATGGTCATAGAATCTCTTACATTACTTCTAGTTGGATATACAATAATCTTTTGTGTCCTCTTTCTTTAGAATCTAAGCTCAATATCAAATGGTAAGTGAATTTTACCAATGCCCAAAGGCAGTCTCTTGCTACTCAAATTTGGAAAGTTTTGTTGAATCCAAAACTCAACTTCTTGGATGGTGGATTTTACATCAAAAACTTCCAAATTTTGAAATTTTGACCTCGATTTTATACATTTTCCCTCAATGTAATTTTTGTAATGATTTAGAAACTCTTATTCACTTGTTTTGGTTTTGTGACATGGCTAAACAATTTTGGGATGTCTTCTACACCTTTCTTTTTCCCTCTTTCACTAGATCTTGGAAGCTTTCTCTACTTGATTTTTCTCAGTTGGATCAATGCCCCAAACTTTGGTATGTTTGTAGACTCATCCTCCTCAAGCACATTTGGAAGTACAATGCAAAAAGGTGTTTACTCGATCTACTCCTCCATGGGATATAGTTCTAGCGGACTTGACATTTGATCTTTTATTATTTGTGGGACGCATTCATTACCAAGTCTATGGGACTTCTAGCACATCTCGAAATGTTATTGATAGACTTCATCAACTTTCTCATATGATTCAAGATTTTCAAAAGGTCCAACCAGAAACTAAACATGAAACTAAAAAGAAGGCAGTTTACAATGATAAGCATGTTCAATTTTTATTACCTCTATCTCTTCTTTGAAAACTTCAAAAGATATGACATGCCCATAATTTTATAGCAAGATTAGTCTTTTTATTGCTATTAGCTTCTATTCTTACTTATATTCAATTGTGGATGCTTTACTCATCCACCTTATTTTGTTTTTAGCCGGTAGATAATATTAATAATATTAACTCTTTCGATCAATGAATTAATACATTCTAACTTTTTCTAAAAAAAAATTAAGTCTCTTCCTTAAAATTAATAAACTAATCAAACTAAAGAATGTATCATATTTTAATTCATAGATATCTTGGATGTTTTAAAATTAAAATCGGTAACAATAGCGAAGTATGGAAGAATATTTATGCTCATAAGAAGATATTAATAAAATAAGAATAAAATTTGCGGTGATTTGTTTGAACTTGTATATTTTTTTATTATTTATTTTATATGATTTTGCCGGACCGGTTGTGTTTGGTTTTTTTTAAAGATGCATACTTTCACAAATTCGAATGTCATTATAATGAATTTTCTCCCTCAACCCCGGTCTGGTTTGATGTTATTAGGTATCACTTCACTATTTTGGTAGGCCTCTCCCATGGTTTCCTCTTAATCAAATTAATTGTGTTGAATAAGTCACAACTCGGTCTGGTTTGATGTTATTAGGTATCACTTCACTATTTTGGTAGGCCTCTCCCATGGTTTCCTCTTAATCAAATTAATTGTGTTGAATAAGTCACAACTAGAATGAAAAACCGCCGGTATTAGATGGAAATTAAACGTGTCCTTACGCCAGCCTCCTTTAAAATTAGGTAGGATACTTTTCCACGACGACCTCGTTTCTCTGAATTTTCAAAGCTGTTGACGAAGCTTATTCCAACTTTTTCGAAGGTTCCTACCCTATAGTTGCTAGGAATTTTACTGGATCGCCAAAAACGATAAAGGTAACTTGACTGGAACAGTGACCTGATGACAAAAGGAGGTTGGTGAAGTATAAGAAACGGATACGGATTTGCGTATAGAGGAAGTTTACACCTTTTTAGTGTAAAATTCTATGAAAGAAATACTGTTCAAAGAAAACGTACAGAGATTAGATAGCTAGCAATAGCAACAGCAAGGCCTAAGACAGTTGGATGCACAATCATATTATTAACCAATTATTTCTATTTGCCCAAATGACTCCAAGTGATTAATCTAATTTGTATGACATATATATAGAACCTTTAGTCAGCAAGTATTCTATATGGAAGGATATTTTGGGTTTAATTATATTACTTCATTACCATATAATGGTATTTAGGATTGAAATAAGTCTTGTTCGTATTGTATTATTATTATATAATGATATTTTAAAAGTTCAACATATATTTTTTAAATTGGTTGTATAGAATTGAAATATGTTTTACCTTATTATATCATCACCACATAATGGTACAATGGTATTATAAAAACTTGACTATTGTACATGTTAATTGGTAAGGTACAATTAAAGAGGTTGTTCAACTATTTTGTGATGTTTCTTACTCTCTCGTATTAATGACTCTAAAATTGAAGTCTTCTACACATTTTCCTCTCCTCGTAGATGATCCTTGATTGAGTGAAAGATCATCTCTTATGGTATGATTGGGCGATATTTGGAAATTCCCTTTGGCATTAGTATGTCTCTTAAGGATATGTGGAACTTGGTTGTGGAAAGACTTTAAAAAAAATTAATGCTTGTCTAGCTCAATTTCTTTCCTTAGCAAGAAGAATCCAAGTTGTGAATAAAATTATGGCAGCCTCTCATGTTTATTACTCCTCTTGTTGGATGGTCCCCAAGGTAGCCTATAACAATTTAACTCAGGTCATTCAAATTTTTTCAGACCAAATGGGATGGGAAGGTGGGAATGACACCCATCTCTTGGAAACTTTGTACTCAACCTAAGGCTTTAGGAGGTCTAGGCATCATTGATCCTCTTACCCAGAGCAAAATTTTTGTTGCAAAATGGGTTGCTAGAGCCATTATTGGTAATGAAAACTAGAAACACCTATTTCGTTACAGAATCTCTCTAGCTACTCACAAAGGTAAATGGAAAGAAACCCCTTGGGAGGATAAGGTTCTTAATGCACCTTATTTTACAGTTAAAGGTTATATTCTATCTACCCAAAACTAGAAAGCTTGGCAATTAGATTCTCATTTATTGGATTGGAAGTTTGACACCTTGAGACATGGTTTGAGCATTAGTCTAAATAGTTTTTGGTGGAATAAATTTATCCTTTATAATGATAAACCTTTAGCTTTATGCAATTTTATTCATGGTCTAGCTTTTTTGAGGAAAGGAATTAGTAGAATTAGAGATATCTAGGATCCAAGTAGCTACTGATTTCTTACCTGGAACTAGATCTATAGTTATTGCTCCCTTCTCTCTAGTTTCAAATAGTCTTATGGCTTATTTGTGGCTTCCATCCCTTGTGAGGTCCTTATAAAGTTGGGAACAACTTCCTATAATATATGGAATGACTGGAGATGGCTTAATAGTCATAGAATCTCTTCCATTACTTCTAGTTGGATATACAAAAATCTTTTGTGTCCTCTTTCTTTAGACTCTAAGCTCAATGTCAAGTGGCAAGTGAATTTACCAAAGCCCAATGGTAGTCTCTTGCTACTCAAATTTGGAAAGTTCCTGTTGAATCCAAAAATCAACTTCTTGGATGACAAATTTTATATCAAAAACTTCCAACTTCTGAAATTTTGGCCTCAATTTTACACATTTCCCCTCAATGCAATTTTTGTAATGATTTAGAAACTCTTATTCACTTGTTTTGGTTTCATGATGTGGCTAAATAATTTTGGGATGTCTTCTAAACTTTTCTTTTTCCCTCTTTCACTAGATCTTGGAAGCTTTTGTTGCTTGGTTTTTCTCAGTTGAATCAGTGCCCCAAACTCTGGTATCTTTGTAGACTTATCCTCCTCAAGCACATTTGGAAGTACAAATGGAGAAAGGTGTTTACTGGATTTGCTCCTCAATGCGATATAGTTCTAGCAGACTTGACATTTGATCTTTTGTTACATGTGAGACGCATTCATTCCCAAGTCTATGGGACTTCCAATACATCTCAAGATGTTATTGACAGACTTCATCAACTTTCTCATATGGTTCAAGATCTTCAAAAGGTCCAACAGGAAACTAAACAAGAAACTAAAAAGAAGGTAGTTTACAATGATGAGCAATTTTAGGTTTTGATTACCTCTATCTCTTCTTTGAATACTATAGAAGATATCATGAAAGACATGCCCATGATTTCTCCATATAAGAAGCTCTCCCAAAAAATAGTGTTGATATCTGATGTATTGTAGCAAGATATAACTATACTCTTTTTGTTGCTATCAGCTTTTATTCTTATGTATATTCAGTTATGGATGCTTTACTCATCCACCTCATTTTGTTTTTTAGCTGGTGGACAATCTTAGCTCTATAATATCGTATTGTTCCGATCAATGAATTAATATATTCTAGCTTTTTCTATAAAAAAAAAATTAAGGCTCTTCCTTAAAAATTAATAAACTAATCAAACTAAGGAATATATCATATTTTAATTTATAGATATCTTCGATGTTTTAAAATTAAAATCGGTAACAATAGAAAATTATGGAAGAATAGCATGTTGTTGTTGCCTGTTTGTTCTTCCATCAGCCACCATACCGTTTGTGCCCTTCTAAGATCTGCACACACTGTGTCATTCTTAGTTACTACTCTGTCTTGGGTAGGAGGCTCCAACCCTTTCAATGGCTACCTCTCAGGTCGCTATTTCACTAGTTAGTGAAGTTGCAGCTGTTGAGAGCCATGTCACTAGTAAAACGACCCAAGAAATTTATCCTAAAGGTAGTTCCTTAGTGTCGGACATAACCCTGCCAATGTAGGATATTGATAATGCTTGCAAATGGATTGAAAGTCACACCCTAGTAGGGTCCTTTTTGGGGAGGATTCCCAGTGACGCTAATCTGGCAATGGATTTAGCAAGTCTAGCAGCCATATGACATAAAAGTTGATCATATTCAAAATATTACTAAAGGCTTTTTTCATTTTCAATTTGTTAATCCGCAGCATGTCATTACAGTTATGAGCAAAGGGCCTTGGTATATTAGAAATACTCTTTTAATTCTTCAACCTTGGCATCGTAATATTACAGTTTTTGCTGATGTTTCCTTGTGGGTCCCCGTTTGGGTGGAATTCCCAAGTCTCCCTTTGCCCCTTTGGCCATTCTTGCCACAAATTGTCACACCCATTGGTAAGTTTGTGTGCATGGAGCCACAAAAATTCTATGTTGTACGGACATACAAATGCATTTGCATTGAAATTGATCTATCAAAGGATATTAAGGATTCTATTAATATTTAGGTTGGGGAGACATGTTTTCAATAACGAGTGGTTTATATCAATCTCCCCAATACCTATTATCGATGTTAGTCTGATGCCCACAAGATAAAATATTGCCCTCTTATGGAGGGTCAATTCAAAAATTGGGCTCCAGTTTAGACACCTTCAAACACAAATAAATTTGCCCCTCCCACTAATGGAGTGGAGGAATGGACTTTTGTCACCAGGAAGAACAACAATGGAAATCTACCACAAAATTCTATGGGAGCTGGTAAAAAGGAGTCTCAACCGAGCTCTTAGTCCGAGGTTTCTCATGCAACCTCTATAGAAGGAACTTTTGTTTCTCTTCCTATAGGTACCTCTTCTGGTAATAACAATAAAAATTATGTAATTATTCAAGCCTCCTAGTCAGATAAGCAATCAGCTATGCTAGTGCCTGCTCCCTCAAGTGAATGTCAGGTTTCTCCACCTAATATACCTAGTGAAGTTCCCTCACAAAATCCTCATCGCTCTCGTAGTCCAATTAGGGATACCTCAGGCATCCCTTTGGAGAAGCGATGACAAACATATTTTTTTCATGAAAACCATAATAGGTTTCTCACAAATACCTTTGAATCCTTAGCATATTTTGAGGACTCTGAGGTCATCGAAGGAAATATGCCCCTCGATCATGTCTCATGAAGTGCTTATCTTGGAATTTTAGGGGTCTTAAAGATCTTGTGTGCAAGTACATAGTGCGTCAAAGTCAAATTCACAAATTTTATGTTGTCAAGTACTTGCTCCTTTCTCTGGCCTCGAGGCCACACCTTTCATATTATGCATGACATGGGTAAAGGAGGGGCAATAATTTGTCTTTTAGAATATTATCATTCTAAATTGATCTGTTGGGGTTGTGACCCTTCTAATCATGTTGTTTGGGTTGTGATGGAGATTGATGGCCAACTTCTTAGTGTGCTCAACATCTATGTTCTTAATGATGCCAATGATCATTGTGTGTTGTTGCGGTGGGCAACACTCTCTCTTCCCCTTGTTGTTTGGTTGCTCTGTTGGGACTTCAATATGATCTAATTTTCACATGATAAAGTGGGTCTTCTTCCCATGAGGTGGGCCACAAGGGAAAGAGAAGCATGGCTTTTCATGAAAGAAAATTTGGGGCTCTCTAATCCCAATATCTTATTTTTACCCTCTTCATTCCCAGCTAGTGCTTGGTTCACATGGTCTAACAATCAACAAGGTGAGAATGATGTTTTGAAAAGATTAGATAGAGCCATGATCTCAGATTTTGATTTGTTCTCCTTCAAACGACCCTCATCTTCTTCTCCCTTTATCTCTATCCATCTTGAGCTTTGCTTATCTGACCTTTTCCCCATTTCATTTTCTATCTTGGTTTCTTCTACCCCCACTCCTCTTTCTCATTCACAATTTTACCTTAATACCTCCATTTTGCACCACCCCATATTGAGGGCCTATGTTCTCAAAATTTGGAATCTTGTCCCCAGATCAAAAGGGGCCTCAAGATGGATTGATTGGTGGAATGCTACTATCCAACACACTGCCCACTTTCTATGCTCGCTTGGCTGTAAGATTGCTAAGTTTCATCGTCACTATAACGTTGCTCTTAAGCGAGAGTTGGAAGTGACCTCTTCTCAACTTCATTCCAATCCTTTAATTGAGGAGCTTTAGAGACACCTCGCTATGGTTGAACACCAGCTTCTTTTGGCAGAGCACTATGATGCCAAAGGAGCTCAAATCAAGGTGAGGTTACACTGGCTCAAATTTGGATATAGGGTTACCAAAGAGTTCTTTCAGTGCTTGTGTCCTCGTAATCAATTTTTGGGTATTAAAGCCCTTAACATTAATGGAGAGCATGTTTCTAATATTCCTAGTATTCTCTCTGCTTTTGAAGAGCATTACCAGTTTGTATTTGCGGCTCAAGCCCACTCCCCGCAACATGATGAGGCCCTTAAATACTGTCTTTCTATGGTTCCAAAATGACTTTCTGAGTCTTAAAGATTTGCCTGTGATAAGGCCCTATATTTGAAGGATCTGGAGGAAGCTCTTTCTCATATGGCCAATGATAAATCCCCTAGTCTTGATGGCTTCCCTTGTGAATTCTACAAATCCTTTTGGGACACTATAGGGTCTGATATTCTCATAGTCTATCAGGAGGCCTTCTCTAAGGGTTCATTGGGCCCTAATATTAATCAAGGGATTATTAAATTTATCCCCAAGGCTGGTGATCTTGAAATCATCACCAATTGGAGATTTATTACTCTCCTTAATATATCTTATAAGATCATTGCCAAAGCCCTAGTTTTACGCATCCGCCATATCCTTCCTATTATCGTGCACCCAGAGCAAAATGGCTTCATTCGGGGCAGATACATCCTTGACAATATTATTGATGTATGGGAAGGTATGGAGTGGGCTCGCAATTCTAACCAACAATCTGTGTTCATCAAAATCTACTTTGAGAAAGCATGATAGGATTGATTGGTCCTTCATTCTAGCCATGCTTAAAGCTCTTAGTTTTGGGTCTTGCTTTATTAGTTCTGTGGAAATGTTTTTTGTTGAGGCTTCGGCTATTTTATCCATTAACAGACACAAGTCCTCATCCATTGGTATCTTTTGATCCATTAGACAAAGTTGTCCTTTAGCTCCTTCCCTTTATGTCCTTGTTGCTTAAGGGCTTGGCTATTTACTAGCTCATCACGCTGCTCAGGGTTCTATTCAAGAAATTTCTCTCCCTATATGTGAGACTCAATTGATCAATGGTCATTTTGTTGATGACTCTTTCCTCACTCTTATTGAGGAAGAATGTATCATTCAACAAGCACTTGCTTTCTTGGATACTTTTTGTCTGGCTTCTGGATCCTCCATTCAATGGAGAAATACCCAATGTTATAGGCAGTCTCTCAACCCAATGCCCCACTAGCTTAATCAATATTAATGGAAAATCATCCAAGAGGGGGAAATTTTTCTTTTTTTAGGGATTTCTTTTGCCTTTAACGGGTCATTGCCAAAGTTATGAAAGTATGTTGTTAACAAGGTGGAACAAAAACTTACCTACTGGTCCACAAAGAAACTCTTCCTTGCTGGTAAATTTTAAATTTGCACTAAAGTCCTTGCGGCCACCCATGTTTATTATTATTCCTGCTGGGTCCCATCCAAAAATTGTTATAAGAAGATTGAAAAGCTTCTGCGATACTTCTTATGGTCCTCCTCCAATAATGCTTCAAGATTCCATCGTATTGCCTGGGAGTATTTTTGTCTTCCCAAAAGCCATGGTGGACTTGGCATTATTAATACCCAACGTCAAGGTTGGGCCCTTTGTGTTAAGTGGGTCATCAAAGCCCTCACAAGCAATGAGGCCTGGAATATTCTCATCTGACATTGTATTAGTGAAGGTTCCCCTTTTGGGCGTAAGAGTTGGAAGAGCATGGGGTTCCCTTCCCTCCTTGTTGCCCTTGTGTCTATCAAAGTGTCAGGATCCTTCGTCATTAGGAGCATTTGGAAATCTTGGGAGACTATTAAACTTTGGATTATATGGAATGGACAGAGCTTTTTGAATGGTCTCTCCATCAACCAAATGAATGTTTGGTGGTCACCTTTTATCACCTACCAGGGTTCCTCGCTTACGCAGGTTCTTTGGGTTCATGCGCTAAGATTATTTCGCAAAGGTGTGCAATGCATAACTGATTTCTTTTCACATCCTACTAGGGATTGGCTCCCCTGAGATGATTTTAGAGCTAAATTTGGGTTTAATCACTCTGACAAGGATACCTTTGAGGTTATCAAGGTTGCTCTTCCTGACCCCATGTTACACAAGATTTTTGTGCTTTCTCAGCAACCTTGGTGGAAGGACTGGAAGTGGTATCCAAACACTCCATTACAAAATTATAAGGCCCGATTGGGGTATGGATGGCTCTCTCCTTGCCTCCCCATGATTGAGAAGCTCAATCAATGATGGAAGGTCTCCTCCCCTCGACTTGTTTGGTTGCGTAGGTTCTAGACCGCTTGGGCTCCTTTTTTGGAGCCCAAAATTTCTTGTTTTTCTTGGAGTCTTTTGCACCAAGGGCTTCCTATTGGGGAGCGTCTACAACATTTAGGTATTCCCAACCCTTCTTGCCCTTTCTATCTTCAATCTGAAGACTTTGTCCATCTTTTTTGGGTTTGTGCTCATGCTCATTCCCTTTGGGAGTGGATTTTTTTCTTTTTTAGACCCTATTCCTTTGCCATGTTTGAGTGGAAGCATATCATTTGGGGAGATCCCCTACCATTATCAACTATTTTTTTTTAAGTGTGGCACTTGTTTTGTATGGCGACCGTGTTTAGTTTATGGAGAGCTAGAAATGATTGTATCTTTGGTAAGTCTACTTCATCTTTACACATCTCTGCTTTTGAGAAGTCTAATATTATTTCTTTTGTGTATTTTCAGGTTATAGTTCAGGCCAATAAGGTAGCCATGGAGCTCACTCATCTTCAAGAGCTTATTAAATAGTGGGGGAACGCACCGTGCTCAATAATCCAGGATACTCCTCGTAGCAGATCCAAGTCCACATAGCAGTGTTGCTTGCTCTCAAACTGCACTCCTATCCCAATTCAAGGTGCTTACAAATATGGTTATGGCTATGTGATTGTTCCTCTCTCCCCCAACTCCTCGACTTGATGCCTGGGGCAACTTAAGAGTTTATGGTTGGGTTTATGTTCCCGACACTTCTAGACAGGAGAGGGACTCGTTTTCAAATTCTCTAGGTGGGAATTAGGGGTGGCTGAAACTTATCAGTTTATTCTATTGTCCATCGGTTCTATAAACTATAGATTGTTCTTTTGGATTCCCACTCTATTGTAATAGAGACAATTTTTTTTTTGGCTGAAAGCATTAACTACGTAAAGTGTTTATCCACCTTTTTTATTATTTATAAAAATGTATTTTGTTAATTCTTTAATATAATACTTTTATAATACTTTTACCTATGGAAGAATATTTATGCCCATACGAAGATATTAATAAAAATAAGAAGAAAATTTGTGGTGATTTGTTTGAACTTGTGTAATTTTTTATTATTTATTTTAAATGATTTTGCAGGACCAGTCGGTTGTGTTTGGTTTTTTTAAAGATGCATACTTTCACAAATTCGAATGTCATTATAATGAATGTTCTCCCTAACCCCAGTCTGGTTTGATGTTATTAGGTGTCACTTCACTATTTTGGTAGGTCTCTCCCATGGTTTCCTCTTAATCAAAGTAATGGTGTTGAATAAGTCACAACTAGAATGAAAAACCGTCGATATTTGATGGAAATTAAACGTGTCCTTACGCCAGCCTCTTTTAAAATTAGGTAGGATACTTTTCCACGACGACCTCGTTTCTCGGAATTTTCAAAGATTCCAACTTTTACGAAGGTTCCTACCCTATAGTTGCTAGGATCGCCAAAAAACGAGAAAGATGAAACTTGACTGGAACAGTAACCTAATGACAAAAGAAGGTTGGCGAAGTATAAGAAACGGATACGGATTTGCGTATAGAGGAAGTTTACACCTTTTTAGTGTAAAATTCTATGAAAGAAATACTGTTCAAAGAAAACGTAGAGAGATTAAATAGATAGCAATAGCAACAGCAAGGCCTAAAACAGTTGGTTGGATGCACAATCATATTATTAACCAATTATTTCTATTTGCCCAAATGACTCCAAGTGATTAATCTAATTTGTATGACATATATATAGAACCTTTAGTCAGCAAGTATTCTATATGGAAGGATATTTTGGGCTTAATTATTTTACTTCATTACCATATAATGGTGTTTAGGATTGAAATAAGTCTTGTTCGTATTGTATTATTATATAATGATATTATAAAAGTTTAACATATATTTTTTAAATTGGTTGTATAGAATTGAAATATGTTTTATCTTATTACATCATCACCACATAATGGTATAATGGTATTATAAAAACTTGATTATTATACATGTTAATTGGTAAGGTATAGTTAAAGAGATTGTTCAACTATTTTGTGATGTCTCTTGCTCTCTCGTATTAATGACTCTAAAATTGAAGTCTTCTACACATTTTCCTCTCCTCGTGGATGATCCTTGATTGAGTGAAATATCATCCCTTATGGTATGATTGGGCAATATTTGAAAATTCCCTTTGGCATTAGTATGTCTCCTAAGGATATGTGGAACTTGGTTATGGAAAGACTTTAAAAAAAATTAATGCTTGTCTAGTTCAATTTCTTTCCTTAGCAGGAAGAATTCAAGTTGTGAATAAAATTATGACAACCTCTCATGTTTATTACTCCTCTTGTTGGATGGTCCCCAAGGTAGCCTATAACAATTTAACTCAGGTCATTCAAATTTTTTCGGACCAAATGGGATGGGAAGGTGGGAATGAAACTTTGTATTCAACCTAAGGCTTTAGGAGGTCTAGGCATCATTGATCCCCTTACCCAAAGAAGAATTTTTGCTGCAAAATGGGTTGCTAGAGCCATTATTGGTGATGAAAACTAGAAACACCTATTTCGTTACAGAATCTCTCTAGCTACTCACAAAGGCAAATGGAAAGAAGCCCCTTGGGAGGATAAGGTTCTTAATGCACCTTATTTTACAGTTAAAGGTTCTATTCTAGCTACCCAAAACTAGAAAGCTTGGCAATCAGATTCTCATTTATTGGATTGGAAGTCTGACACCTTGAGACGTGGTTTGAGCATTAGTCTAAATAGTTTTTGGTGGAATAAATTTACCCTTTATAATGATAAACCTTTAGCTTTATGGAATTTTATTCATGGTCTAGCTTTTTTGAAGAAAGTAATTAATAGAATTAGAGATATCTGGGATCCGAGTAGCTACTGATTTCTTACCTGGAACTAGATCTATAGTTATTGATCCCTTCTCTCTAGGTTCAAAGAGTTTTATGGCTTAATTGTGGCTTCCATCCCTTATGAGGTCCTTATAAAGTTGGGAACAACTTCCTGTAATATATGGAATGACTGGAGATGGCTTAATGGTCATAGAATCTCTTCCATTACTTGTAGTTGGATATACAAAAAACTTGTGTGTCCTCTTTCTTTAGACTTTAAGCTTAATGTCAAGTGGCAAGTGAATTTACCAATGCCCAATGGCAGTCTCTTGCTACTCAAATTTGGAAAGTTCCTGTTGAATCCAAAAATCAACTTCTTAGATGGCAAATTTTACATCAAAAACTTCCAACTTCTAAAATTTTGGACTCAATTTTACACATTTCCTCTCAATGCAATTTTTGTAATGATTTAAAAACTCTTATTCACTTGTTTTGGTTTTATGATGTGGCTAAATAATTTTGGGTTGTCTTCTAAACTTTTTTTTTCCATCTTTCACTAGATCTTGGAAGCTTTTTTTGCTTGGTTTTTCTCAGTTGAATCAGTGCCCCAAACTCTAGGATGTTTGTAGACTTATCCTCCTCAAACACATTTGGAAGTACAAATGGAGAAAGGTGTTTACTACATCTGCTCCTCAATGCGATATAGTTCTAGCAGACTTAACATTTGATCTTTTGTTACATGTGAGACGCATTCATTGCCAAGTCTATGGGACTTCCAACACATCTCAAGATGTTATTGACAGACTTCATCAACTTTCTCATATGGTTCAAGATCTTCAGAAGGTCCAACAGGAAACTAAACAGGAAACTAAACAAGAAACTAAAAAGAAGGTAGTTTACAATAATGAGCAATTTTAGATTTTGATTACCTCTATCTCTTCTTTGAATACTGTAGAAGATATCATGAAAGACATGCCCATGATTTCTCCATATAACAAGCTCTCCCAAAAAATAGTGTTGATATCTAATGTACTGTAGCAAGATATAATTATAGTCTTTTTGTTGCTATTAAATTTTATTCTTATGTATATTCAGTTATGTATGCTTTACTCATCCACCTCATTTTGTTTTTTAGCTGGTGGACAATATTAGCTCTATAATATTATATTGTTTTGATCAATGAATTAATATATTCTAGCTTTTTCTATAAAAAAAATTAAGGCTCTTCCTTAAAAATTAATAAACTAATCAAACTAAGGAATATATCATATTTTAAATCATAGATATCTTCGATGTTTTAAAATTAAAATCGGTAACAATAGGAAAGTATGGAAGAATAGCATGTTGTTGTTGCCTGTTTGTTCTTCCATCAGCCACCATACCATTTGTGCCCTTCTGAGATCTGCACACACTGTGTCATTCTTAGTTACTATTCCGTCTTGGGAAGGGGGCTCCAACCCTTTCAATGGCTACCTCTCAAGTCACTATTTCACTGGTTAGTGAAGTTGCAATTATTGAGAGCCATGGCACTAGTAAAACGACCCAAGAAATTTATCCTAAAGGTAGTTCCTTAGTGTCGGGAATAACCCTGCCAATGTAGGATATTGATAATGCTTGCAAATGGCTTGAAATTCACACCTTAGTAGGGTACTTTCTGGGGGGGATTCCCAGTGACGCTAATCTGGCAATGGATTCAGCAAGTCTAGCAGCCATATGGCATAAAAGTCGATCATATTCAAAATATTACTAAAGGCTTTTTTTATTTTCAATTTGTTAATCCGCATCATGTCATTACAGTTATGAGCAAAGGGCCTTGGTATATTAGAAATACTCTTTTAATTTTTCAACCCTGGCATCGTAATATTATAGTTTATGTTGATGTTTCCTTGTGGGTCCCCATTTGGGTGGAATTCCCAAGTCTCCCTTTGCCCCTTTGGCCATTCTTGCCACAACTTGTCACACCCATTGGCAAGTTTGTGTGCATGGAGCCACAAAAATTCTATGTTGTACGAACATACAAACGCATTTGCGTTGAAATTGATCTATCAAAGGATATTAAGGATTCTATTAATATTTAGGTTGGGGAGACATATTTTCAACAATGAGTGGTTTATATCAATCTCCCCAATACCTATTATCGGTGTTAGTTTGATGCCCACAAGATAAAATATTGCCCTCTTATGGAGGATCAATTCAAAAATTGGGCTCCAATTTAGACACCTTCAAACACAAATAAATTTGCCCCTCCCACTAATGGAGGGGAGGAATGGACTTTTGTCACCAGGAAGAACAACAAAGGAAATCGACCACAAACTTCTGTGGGAGCTGGTAAAAAGGAGTCTCAACCGAGCTCTTAATTTTGGGTTTCTCATGCAACCTCTATAGAAGGAACTTTTGTTTCTCTTCCTATAGGTACCTCTTCTGGTAATAACAATAAAAATTTTGTAATATTCAAGCCTCCCAGTCAGATAAGCCATCAACTATGCTAGTTTCTCGCTCCCTCAAGTGAATGCTAGGTTTCTCCACCTAATCTACCTAGTGAAGTTCCCTCACAAAACCCTCATCACTCTCATAGTCCAGTTAGGGATACCTCAAGCATCCCTTTGGAGAAGCGACGACAAACATATTTTTTCATGAAAACCATAATAGGTTTCTCACAAATACCTTTGAATCCTTAGCATATTTTGAGGACTCTAAGGTCCTCGAAGGAAATATGCCCCTCGATCATGTCTCATGAAGTGCTTATCTTGGAATCTTAGGGGTTTGATAAATCTTGTGTGCAAGTACATAGTGAATCAAAGTCAAATTCACAAATTTTATGTTGTAAAGTACTTGCTCCTTTCTATGGCCTCAAGGCCACACCTTTCATACTATGCATGACATGGGTAAAGGAGGGGCAATAATTTGTCTTTCAGAATCTTATCATTCTAAAATGATATGTTGGGGTTGCGACCCTTCTAATCATGTTGTTTGGGTTGTGATGGAGATCGATGGCCAACTTATTAGTGTGCTCAACATCTATGCTCTTAACGATGCCAATGATCATTGTGTGTTGTGGCGGTTGGCAACAATCTCTCTTCCCCCTGTTGTTTGGTTGCTCTATGGGGACTTCAATATGATCAAATTTTCACATGATAAAGTGGGTATTCTTCCCATGAGGTGGGCCACAAGGGAAAGAGAAGCATGGTTTTTCATGAAAGAAAATTTGGGGCTCTCTAATCCCAATATCTTATTTTTACCCTCTTCATTCCCAACTAGTTCTTGGTTCACATGGTCTAACAATCAACAAGGTGAGAATGATGTTTTGAAAAGATTGAATAGAGCCATGCTCTTAGATTCTGATTTTTTCTCCTTCAAACGACCTTCATCTTCTTCTCCCTTTATCTCTATCCATCTTGAGCTTTGCTTATCTAACCTTTCCTCCATTTCATTTTCTATCTTGGTTTCTTCTACTCCCCCTCCTCTTTCTCATTCATAATTTTACCTTAATACCTCCATTTTGCACCACCCCATATTGAGGGCCTATGTTATCAAAATTTGGAATCTTATCCCCAGACCAAAAGGGGCCTCAATATGGATTGATTGGTGGAATGCTGCTATCCAACACACTGCCCACTTTCTACGCTCGCTTGGGTGTAAGATTGCTACGTTTTGTCGTCACTCTAACACTGCTCTTAAGTGAGAGTTGGAAGTGACCTCTTCTCAACTTCAGTACAATCCTTTAAATGAGGAGCTTTAGAGACACCTCGCTATGGTTAAACACCAACTTATTTTGGCAGAGCACTATGATGCCAAAGGAGCTCAAATCAAGGTGAGGTTGCACTAGCTTAAATTTGGAGATAGGGTTACCAAAGATTTCTTTTAGCACTTGCGTCCTCGTAATCAATTTTTAGGTATTAAAGCCCTTAACATTAATGGAGAGCATGTTGCTAATATTTATAGTATTCTATTTGCTTTTGAAGAGCATTACCAGTATGTATTTGCGGCTCAGGCCCACTCCCCGTAACATTATGAGGCCCTTAAATCCTGTCTTTATATGGTTCCAAAATGACTTTCTGAGTCTCAAAGAGTTGCTTGTGATAAGGCCCTATATTTGAAGGATCTGGAGGAAGCTCTTTCTCATATGGCCAATGATAAATCCCCTAGTCTTTATGGCTTCCCTTGTGAATTCTACAACACTATAGGGTCTGATATTCTCATAGTCTATCAAGAGGCCTTCTCTAAGGGTTCATTGGGCCCTAATATTAATCAAGGGATTATTAAATTTATCCCCAGGGCTGGTGATCTTGAAATCATCACCAATTGGAGATTTATTACTCTCCTTAATGTATCTTATAAGATCATTGCCAAAGCCCTAGTTTTACACATCCGCCATCTCCTTCCTATTATCATGCACCCAAAGCAAAATGGCTTCATTCAGGGCAAATACATCGTTGACAATATTATTGATGTATGGGAAGGTATGGAGTGGGCTCACAATTCTAACCAACAATCTGTGTTCATCAAAATCTACTTTGAGAAAGCATGATATGATTGATTGGTCCTTCATTCTAGCCATGCTTAAAGCTCTTGGTTTTGGGTCTTACTTCATTAGTTCTGTGGAAATGTTGTTTGTTGAGGCATCGACTATTTTATCCATTAACAGACACAAATCCTCATCCATTGGTCTCTTTTGATCCATTAGACAAGGTTGTCCTTTAGCTCATTCTATTTATGTCCTTGCTACTGAAGGGTTTATTTACTAGCTCATCACACTACTCAGGGTTCTATTCAAGAAATTTCTCTCCCTATAGGTGAGACTCAATTGATCAATGGTCATTTTATTGATGACTCTTTCCTCACTCTTATTGACGAAGAAGGTTTCATTCAACAAGCACTTGCTTGCCTGGATATTTTTTGTCTGGATTCTGGATCCTCCATTCAATGGAGAAAGACCCAATGTTATAGGCAGTCTCTCAACCCAATGCCCCACTAGCTTAATCAATATTAATGGAAGATCATCCAAGAGGGGGAAATTTTTCTTTTTTTAGGCATTTCTTTTGCCTTTAATGGGTCATTGCCAAAGTTATGGAAGTATGTTGCTAACAGGGTGGAACAAAAACTTACCTACTAGTCCACAAAGAAACTCTCCCTTGATGGTAAATTTCAAATTTGCACTAAAGTCCTTGCGGCCACCCATGTTTATTATTCTTCCTGCTGGGTCCCATCCAAAAATTGTTATAAGAATATTGATAAGCTTCTGCGAGACTTCTTATGGTCCTCCTCCAATAATGCTTCGGGATTCCATCGTGTTGCCTGGGAGTATTGTTGTCTTCCCAAAAGCCATGGTGGACTTGACATTATTAATACCCAACGTCAAGGTTGGGCCCTTTGTGTTAAGTGGGTCATCAGAGCCCTCACAAGCAATGAGGCCTGGAAGATTCTCATCAGACATTGTATTAGTGAAGGTTCCCCTTTTGGGCGTAAGAGTTGGAAGAGCATGGGGTTCCCTTCCCTCCTTATTGCCCTTGTGTCTATCAAAGTGTCAGGATCCTTCGTCATTAGGAGCATTTGGAAAGCTTGGGAGAGTGTTAAACTTTGGCTTAGATGGAATGGACAAAGCTTTTTGAATGGCTTCTCCATCAACCAAATGAATATTTGGTGGTCACCTTTTATCACCTACTAGGGTTCCTCGCTTGCGCAGGTTCTTTGGGTTCATGTGCTAAGATTATTTTGCAAAGGTGTGCAATGCATCACTGATTTCTTTTCGCATGCTACCAGGGATTGGCTCCCTTGAGATGATTTTAGAGCTAAATTTGGGCTTAATCACTCTGACAAGGATACCTTTGAGGTTATCAAGGTTGCTCTTCCTGATTCCATGTTACACAAGATTTCTGTGCTTTCTCAACAACCTTGGTGGAAGGACTGGAAGTGGTATCCGAACACTCCATTACAAAATTATAAGGCCCGATTGGGGTATGGATGGCTCTCTCCTTGCCTCCCCATGATTGAGAAGCTCAATCAACGATGGAAGGTCTCCTCCCCTCGACCTGTTTGGTTGCGTAGGTTCTAGACCACTTGGGCTCCTTTCTTGGAGCCCAAAATTTCTTGTTTTGCTTGGAGTCTTTTGCACCAAGGGCTTCCTATTGGGGAGAGTCTACAACATTTAGGTATTCCCAACCCTTCTTGCCCTTTCCATCGTCAATTTGAAGACTTTCTCCATATTTTTTGGGTTTGTGCTCATGCTCATTCCCTTTGGGAGTGGTTTTTTTTCTTTTTTAGACCCTATTCCTTTGCCGTGTTTGAGTGGAAGCATATCATTTGGGGAGATCCCCTGTCATTATCGGCTATTTTTTTTGAAGTGTGGCACTTGTTTCATATGGCGACCATGTTTAGTTTATGGAGAGCTAGAAATGATTGTATCTTTGGTAAGTCTACTTCATCTTTGCACATCTCTGCTTTTGAGAAGTCTAATATTATTTCTTTTGTGTATTTTCAGATTATAGTTCAGGCCAATAAGGTAGCCATGGAGCTCACTGATCTTCAAGAGCTTATTAAACAGTGGTGGAACGCACCGTGCTCAGTAATTCAAGATACTCCTCGTAGCAGATCCAGGTCCACATAACAGTGTTGCTTGCTCTCAAATTGCACTCCTATCCCAATTCAAGGTGCTTACAAAGATGGTTATGGCTATGTGATTGTTCCTCTCTCCCCCAAATCCTCGACTTGATGCTTGGGGCAACTTAAGAGTTTATGGTTGGGTTTATGTTCACGACACTTCTTGACAGGAGAGTGACTCAATTTCAAATTCTCTAGGTGGGAATCAGGGGTGGCTGAAACTTATCAGTTTATTCTATTGTCCATCAATTCTGTAAACTGTAGATTGTTTTTTTGGATTCCCACTCTATTTTAATAGAGACAATTTTTTTTTGGTTGAAAGCGTTTACTACATAACGTGTTTATCGACCTTTTTTTATTTATAAAAATGTATTTTGTTAATTCTTTAATATAATACTTTTTACCTATGGAAGAATATTTATGCTCATACGAAGATATTAATAAAAATAAGAAGAAAATTTGCGGTGATTTGTTTGAACTTGTGTAATTTTTTATTATTTATTTTAAATGATTTTGCCGACCAGTCGGTTGTGTTTGGTTTTTCTAAAGATGCATACTTTAACAAATTCGAATGTCATTATAATGAATGTTCTCCCCCAACCCCGGTCTGGTTTGATGTTATTAGGCGTCACTTCACTATTTTGGTTGGTCTCTCCCATGGTTTCCTCTTAATCAAATTAATGGTGTTGAATAAGTCACACCTAGAATGAAAAACCACCGACATTAGATGGAAATTAAACGTGTCCTTACGCCAGCCTCTTTTAAAATTAAGTAGGATACTTTTCCACGACGACCTCGTTTCTCTGAATTTTCAAAGCTGTTGACGAAGCTTATTCCAACTTTTTCGAAGGTTCCTACCCTATAGTTGCTAGGATCGCCAAAAACGATAAAGATGAAACTTGACTGGAACAGTAACCTGATGACAAAAGGAGGTTGGTGAAGTATAAGAAACGGATACGGATTTGCGTATAGAGGAAGTTTATACCTTTTTTGTGTAAAATTCTATGAAAGAAATACTGTTCAAAGAAAACGTACAGAGATTAGATAGATAGCAATAGCAAGGCCTAAAACAGTTGGTTGGATGAACAATATCCTAAAAACAATCATATTATTAACCAATTTCAAAGGCCCCAATTACTGTAAAATACCTTTGACAATAGTAACGCGAAAAGGGGCTAACATAGCTGTGAGCAATATATGAGAACTTTTATTTAACATTCTTATATGTTCTGTTTCTCTACAGTCCTTGGAATGCAGCTTCATTGCAGGCATGACCCATTGTTCTTTCTTTTACGTTTTCAGCTTGCAGTTTTGCTCTAAATGGTTTGCCTCATTCTAATTCTTTACTCAATGTTATCACAGAGATTCGGACGATTTGAATTGCTAGAATGGTGAAATACATGTATTCCACAATTTTAATTAGTTGCTTCTATGTAATGCTACGCTGCTGCCATTGCAATATCGCATGCTTAACAGAGGAAAGGCAAATTCTTCTAAGGTTCAGGAACGACCACGCTGCTGCCGGAATTTTGGCTTCATGGAAGCCTGGATCCAATTGTTGTGAGTGGGACAGAGTTGAATGCAGCCATCACACTTCCCATGTCGTCCAACTTCACCTGAGCAATTTCTCCCAGATTTCATGGACGAGTGATACGCTTGCATCTCTGTTTGGCTTAAAGTATTTGGAGTATTTAGATTTAAGCTCCAATTCATTTAGTGGTCCTCTGCCTGGAGGTAATTGAATCAAATCGAAAAGAATTTTAGTTTAAGGTTTTAATCATTTGAGATCGCTTAAATTCAATGGATTTTCCATTTCCATTTGTTGTTGTTCGCAGGTATTTCTGTGCTTAAAAATCTAAGACACCTGGACCTCAATGACAATCAGTTTGAGGGTGAGATTCCCTCGCAGCTGGGGAATAATTCTCACATGCAATATCTGAATCTCTCCTCAGCATGCGGGAAGCAGTTCGGCTGCCGTTCGAGTTTAGAGTGGACAGCCAATCTTCGGGAATTAAAAAATCTGTCGCTGAGGTGGGTGGCTGTGACTGCCACCAATGAAAAGTTGGGAGCATCCATTTCTGGTCTCCACAAGCTGCAGGATCTTGACCTTAGTAACTGCAATTTGTCAGGCCCCATTCCTATTTCTTTCCTTAATCTCACCTCCCTCGTACATCTAGACCTTCATGGAAACCACTTTTTTTCCCCCGCTCCTCCATGGCTGGGAAACATGACTAATTTAGTTCGGATTTCTTTTTATAAATCCAACCTAAGTGGTCCGTTCCCTCTCAGTCTCTCCAGTCTGCCTTGTTTAGAAGAGCTTAAAATGTCTGAAAATGATTTATTAAGTGGAGATATAGGTCAAATATTAGGCAGCGGATGGCCTCATCTTACTACGTTTAGACTGTCAGGAGTCAATATAACAGGAAGCATACCCTCTTCAGCTGGAAATATTTCCAACTTGAGAAGTCTTGCGGTGATAGATACCAAAATTGAAGGCTCTATCCCTCGCTCGATTGGCAATCTGCCTCTTGAAGGATTGACTCTCCGCAATAACAAGTTAAGCGGAAGTATTCCAGCGTCACTTGGTAAGCTTTCAAACTTGAGTGTTATGGATCTGTCCTTCAATGAGCTGAGTGGCCCCATACCTCCCGACCTGGGTGGACTTTCATCTCTGGTTAACCTTTCTCTGCAATACAATCAGTTGAACGGCAAAATTCCCACTTCTCTTGGGCATCTCCCTTGCATAAGAAAAATTGATCTATCTTCCAACAGACTACAAGGCAATTTTTCTCTCAGCATTTTTGAGAATACCACTAGTCTTGCTCGTCTCTCTCTTTCATATAATCAGTTGACTGTAAGTATTAATCCAAGCTGGGGATCTCTTCTTCACTTTGAAGTTTTGGGCTTGGCCTTGTGCAATATTGGAGGTGTCATCCCTATAGTCTTTTCAAAACAGAAAAAGTTATTGGATTTGGATCTCTCCAACAACAAACTTGTTGGAAGCATCCCGCCTTGGCTCTGGCAGTATCCAAATATGACCCATCTTAATCTGTCATACAACAGCCTGGAAGGTGAACTTCCCTCTATGCTGGATCTAAGAGAGTATGTATATATTGATTTGCATAATAATAGGCTGAATGGTTCTCTTCCAATTCCCTCTAAGCCATCACAATCATTGAGGAGACTTGATCTCTCGAACAACAGTTTCACGGGTGTTATCCCCAAGGAGATTGGCAAGCTTCTTCCTAATATTGTTGTCTTGAGTCTGTCGCATAACAAATTATCTGGTGAAATACCCCTCAGCATAACCAGTTGCTCGGCTATGGAAAGATTAAGCCTGGCACACACAAGTCTGAAAGGAGAGATTCCATCGACAATAGGAAGGTTGAACAAACTCTTGACACTGCACCTGAATGCCAATAACCTTACAGGAAATTTGCCGTGGAGTCTTCAGAATTGTTCTGATTTGCAAATTTTAGATCTTGGCGAGAATTGTTTGTCTGGGACGATACCATATTGGTTATCAAAATTTTCTCACTTAATGATACTTGTTTTGAGGTCAAATATGCTGCAAGGAAGCATTCCACCTGAATTCAGCAATCTTTCAAGTCTCCATGTTTTAGATCTGGCTCATAACAATTTGAGCGGTTCAATCCCACCAGAGCTGGGAAAATTAGCAGGGATGCAAAATCAGGTGAGAAGCTCAACATTAAAAGCCAACGACACGCCCTACTACAGAGAAGAGGTCCAATTGGTCTACAAAGAAGCGAGGTTAGATTATATAAATTCTATTTTATTGCTTGTAACATGCATTGACCTGTCAGATAATCAACTTTCAGGTGCTATTCCTCCTGAAATTGGAGCACTTAAAGGCCTACATATCCTCAACATATCCAGGAACAATCTCATTGGTGAAATTCCCAGTACCTTTGGAAATCTAGAGCAGATTGATTCGTTGGACCTTTCGTACAATAAACTCAATGGCAGGATACCAATGGAACTGGTACAAGCTTTCTCTTTGGCCGTTTTCATTGTGTCCCACAACATGCTTTGTGGGGAAATTCCCCAAGGAGGTCAGTTCTCAACGTTCAGACCCACCGACTTTTCTGGGAACCCTTGTCTATGTGGCTTTCCACTTGATAAATGCAGTTCACCTTCAGCCTTAATTCCAAGTGATGAGAATAGCAAACTTCCTTGGTATGGGTATGTATGGTGTATGGCAGGCTTCGCACTCAGATTCTGGGGTGTGTTTGGGCCGCTGATTGTACTCAGAGAATGGAGGAAAAAGTATTTTCAAGTTATGGATGGGATTGTTATGCGCTTGGTCGATGCAGTGACCGGTGGATAGAGTCCATCATATTCAGTTGTGCACTATAGACCTCCATTAAGCTTCATTGTTATGTGGTCCAATGCTTTCTCCTTAGTTGGATAAGAGAATAATTTCCATAGTCCATCAAGTTGTTTTATGTTATTGCTAATGTAACAAAAGGATTAGGACTCCCTGGTGCCACAGCTATAGGTGCCAGTAGAGATCAATAAAACAAGGCTGCTATGAGTAATTTTTATGTTGTTATATATGTGAATTTATTGTTTTTAATGACAACAAAAATTTGGCGCTTCGGGCTTGGTTTAACATCAAGTAAAAGGTGTTCAAGTGTTGAATGGAACTCAAATCCTTGATTTAGTTTATAATTAGTATAATATTTAATAGTTGTTAGGGAGCCCTTACACCACCGTTAGCAAGATAGTGTTATATATATAAATAAAGATATTAAGTTTGTATATAGGAACATAAAGATGTTCTAGAGTGTAGTGAGGACTCAATTCTTTTTTGACTTTTTAAAAGCAGATTGTTCTGCCAAGATCTCGTTTAATTATATATGTTTTTTTTTATCAATTTATTAGTAGTTGTTTGTGGTTACGGAGGTTTTTTTGGAGGTAGGGTTTTTAGTATTATGATTGTGAAGGTTGTTTTTTTAAGAGTTAGGGTTTTTGAAGCTATGAAGCTACGACTCTCAGAGAGTTTTCAGAGTTGTGATTGTGGAGGTTTTTTTGGAGCTAGGGTTTTTAGAGCTACGATTGTGGAGAGCTTTCAAAGTTGCGGCTATGGAGGTTTTTTTTGGAGCTAGGATTTTTAGAGCTACGATTGTGGAGAGCTTTCAAAGCTACAAATGTGGAGGTTTTTTTGGAGCTAGGGTTTTCGAAGTTGTGAAGCTACAATTGTGGAGAGCTTTTAGAGCTATGGTTGGGGAGATTTTTTTTTTCTAGGGTTTTCAAAGCTATGAAGCTACGACTGTGGAGAGCTTTCAAAGCTATGTTGTGGATTTTTTTGGAGCTAGAGTTTTTAGAGCTACAACTATGGAAAGCTTTCAGAGCTACGATTGTCGACTACCTAATCAATAAGCAGGATGTGAGCGCAGAGTGGAGGTTCCAAGGGAGGAGCAGGATATGAGCAGTGACGTCAAAGGTGCATGGAGTGGAGGTTCTATATGAGGAGCAGGATCTGAGCAGAATGGTCAGACGTGCGTGGAGTGGAGGTTCCACGAGAGGAGAAAAATCTGAGCAACGACTTCAAAATTATAATAATAATAATTGGAAGTTAAAACACTTAATATCGTGTGGCCTCAAAAACCTTTACAGAGCAGTAGTGATAGAGTTGCATAGAGTGGAGGTTCCAAGGGAGAAGCAAGATCTAAGTAGCGATGTTAGAGGTGCATGGAGTGGAGGTACAAGGGTTTGATGGAGGAGCAAGAGCTAGAATTTGAATGGTGGTGATCAGGGTGGGAAAGGGTGGGAGTGGGAGACTTTAAATTTGGTTTGCATAGGTTTACGAAAGGGTGATGGGAGCTCTCAAAATATGTGGAGGTGGCTCTAGGTAAGCAAATCCATATTCCAGAAAAAGAAGCAAGAATAAAGTTTGGATTTGCATAGTCTTGAATAAAAATGTACAATTGGTGTAATTGTACAAGGGGCAAGTAAAATGTACAATTTGGTATAAATTGTACAATTGGCAAACAAAACGTACAATTGGGTGGAATTATACAATTAGAAAATAAATTTAAAAAATTAAATAAATGTTAAATGCATCTAAAATTAAATGAAATGGAAAGACATGTGGATGAAATGTAATTTGATGAAAATCAAATTAAAGCTTAATAAAAAATTATTGTTATTAATGTGAGTACAGGCAGTTGTAAATAATGAACTATCTTAGGAAACCACTTTGGAACGATCTGGACAACCATTATAAGTCCCCCATTTGAATTTTTGGGTTATTGGTTGATGGTTGGGTTGTTGATGATTGTTGATAGATTGTTATTGTCCATGGTTGCCCATTCATGTGCAGTTCATGGATTTAGAAGAGGAATTTATTGTTGCAGTTTATGTTGTAACGTGCACTACCTGTGTACAGTAATAAGAATAATATAAATCCTCATTTTAGTCAGATTTGTGTATGCATGTGGGGGAATCCAAGTGCAATATCAATAATTATATTGTGTGTGGAGATTTATTGCTATTGTAGGTATTGTTGATTCTAGATCTGTGGTAGGAGGGCATACCCAAAAAATATACAACCATCCATGTGCTATTTTGTGAAATATACAAGTAAAGATAAAATAGGAATAATGACTATTATTCATTATTGGGAATGATGTTTTTGTCAATAATATGCAAATGGGTATTTTTATAAGTCAATTTATTTGGTAGAATGAGGATTTCACACAAACCATACAAGCAGTGTACCAAACTATACAAGGGTTTGTAAATTCATACATTTGAAGAGTTTTGGCCTGAAATTGCATTTTTAAGCATTCTGGTGGTAGATCAAGTGATTTCCAAGTGAATAATTACAAAGTGATTGAGATTTGAGAAATTCTAAGATTCTTGAAGAATATGTACAAGTGTGCAGTTATAACCGTACAACTATACGATTTTGGGTTGTACGGTCTTCAGTTGTACATTTTAGGAATTGTACAATTGTGAATCATACAATTATACAAATTGGACCAGATTAAGTGTAATTAGTTAGAATTTATTTGAAAATATCTCATCACATGCCCCTCTAGGAGTATTGCACTCCACTCATGCTACTTTTGACACCTATTGTTGTGTGGATCGAAACTATTTTTGTCATTGAGAATGACAAATGGTCAGGAATAGGTCCAATTATATAAGAGAAGAGGTCCAATTGGTCTACAAAGAAGCAAGGTTAGATTATATAAATTATATTTTATTGCTTGTAACATGCATTGACCTGTCAGATAATCAAATTTTAGGTGGTATTCCTCCTAAAATTGGAAGACTTGAAGGCCTACATATCCTCAACATATCCAAAAATAGTCTCAGTGGAGAAATTCCCAGTACCTTTGGAAATTTAAAGCAGATTGGTTCGTTGGACCTTTCACATAATAAAATCCATGGCAAGATACCAATGGAATTGCTACAAGCAGGGTTATGCATAGCGGCAAATATTCACCAATTGGGCGAATATTAGGATTTTCAAAATTGGAAATTGGCGAATATAAGGACCCTCGATGTCGGTCCATTTGCCTAATATTTTTAGGACCAATGTTTTATTAGGGTCAATTCACCATAATATATCCAAACATAGACATATTTGTACTCGTTGGAAAGCTCTTGTCAAGCCTGATCTAATGGTGGTGTTTTTATGAAGTTAGAAGATGATTTAATAGGTCAAAAGTAGCTCCAAATATGAACTTAAATTTTAGGGTTTCAAATACCCAAAATTTTGGTATGAAGATGCTCGATTTGATTTGCTTAGGATTTTTCATGATTTGCCTTGATTTTGATTAGGATTCGCCATTTTTTTACAAGTACATTTTGAGTCCAACCCCTTATGAATAACCCTGGCTACAAGCTTCCTTTTTGGCCAATTTCATTGTGTCCAACAACATGCTTTGTGGGGAAATCCCTACAGGAGGTCAGTTCTCAATATTCAGACCCACCGACTTTTCCAGGGAATCGTTGTCTATGTGGCTTTCTACTTGATAAATGCAGTTCACCTTCAGCATTAATTCCAAGTGATGAGAATGATAAAGAGAATAGCAAACTTCCTTGGTATTGGTATGTATGGTGTATGGCAGACTTTGCACTCGGATTCTGGGGAGTGTTTGGGTCATTGATTGTAATCAAAAAATGGAGGAAAAAGTGTTTTCAAGTTATGGATGGGATTGTTATGCGCTTGGTTGATATAGTGACCGATGGATAGAGTCCATCATATTCATTTGTGCACTATAGACCTCCATTAAGCTTCATTGTTATGTGGTCCAATGCTTTCTCCTTAGTTGGATAAGAGAATAATTTCCATAGTCCATCAAGTTTTATGCTATTGCTAATGTAAAAAAAATATTAGGACTCCCTGGTGCCATAACTATAGGCACCAGTAGAGATAAATAAAACAAGGTTGCTATGAGTAATTTTTATATTGTTATATATGTGAATTTATTATTTTTAATGACAGCAAAAATTTGGCACTTCGGGCTTGGTTTGACATCAAGTAAAAGGTGTTTAAGTGTTGAATGGAACTCACATCCTTGCATTTAGTTTATAATTAGTATAATATTCAATATTTGTTAGGGAGCCCTTACACCACCACTAGCAAGATAGTATTATATATAAATAAATATATTAAGTATGTATATAGGAACATGAGATTAGGAAGATGTTTTAGAGTGTAGTGAGGACTCAATTTTTTGACTTTTTAAAAGTAGATTGTTCTGCCAAGATCTCGTTTTATTATATATATGTTTTTTTTACCAATTTATTAGTAGTTGTTTGTGTTTATGAAGGTTTTTTTGGAGCTAGGGTTTTTAGTACTATGATTGTGAAGGTTTTTTTTAAGAGCTAGGGTTTTTTAAGCTATGAAGCTATGACTCTCAAGATATTTCAGAGTTGTGACTGTGGAGGTTTTTTTGGAGCTAGGGTTTTTAGAGCTACGATTGTGGAGAGATTTCAAATCTGCGGCTATGGAGGTTTTTTTGGAGCTAGGATTTTTAGAGCTACGATTGTGGAGAGCTTTCAAAGCTAAAAATGTGGAGGTTTTCTTGGAGCCAGGGTTTTCAAAGTTGGAAAACTGCAATTATGGAGAGCTTTTAGAGCTATAGTTAGGGACATTTTTTTGGGGTAGGGTTTTCAAAGCTATGAAGATATGACTGTGGAGATCTTTTAGAGCTATGTTGTGGATTTTTTTTGGAGCTAGATTTTTTAGAGGTACAACTATGAAGAGCTTTCATAGCTATGATTGTGGACTACCTAATCAATAAGCAGGATGTGAGCGCAGAGTGGAGGTTCCAAGGGAGGAGCAGGATATGAGTTGCGGCGTCAAAGGTTCATGGAGTGGAGGTTCTATAGGAGGAGCAAGATCTGAGAAGAAGGGTCATAGGTGCATGGAGTGGAGGTTCCACAAGAGGAGCAAAATTTGAGCAACGACTTCAAAATTATAATAATAATAATTGGAAGTTAAAACACTTAATATTGTGTGGCCTCAAAAATCTTAGCAGAGTAGTAGTGATAGAGGTGCATAGAGTGGAGGTTCCAAGGGAGGATCAAGATTTGAACAGTGATGTTAGAGGTGTGTGGAGTGGAGGTACAAGGGTTCTATGGAGGAGCAAGAGCTAGACTTTGAATGGTGGTGATCATGGTGAGAAAGGGTGGGAGTGGGAGACTTTGAATTTGGTTTGCATAGGTTTACGAAAGGGTGATGGGAGCTCTCAAAATATGTGGAGGTGGTTGTAGGTAGGCAAATCCATATTCCAAAAAAAGAAGCAAGAATAAATTTTGGATTTGCACAGTCTTGAATAAAAATGTACAATTGGTGTAATTGTACAAGGGACAAGTAAAATGTACAATTTGGTATAAATTGTATAATTGGCAAGCAAAATGTACAATTGGGTGGAATTGTACAATTATAAAATAAATTAAATAAATGTAAAATGCATGTGAAATTAAATGAAATGGAAAGACATGTGGATGAAATGTAATTTGATGAAAATAAAATTAAACCTTAGTAAACATTAAATTATTGTTATTGATGTGAGTACAGGCAGTTGTAAATAATGAACTGTCTTAGGAAACCACTTTGGAACGGCTTGGACAACCATTATAATCTCCCCATTTGAATTTTTGGGTTTTTGGTTGATGGTTGTGTTGTTGGTGATTTTTGATGGATTTTTATTGTCCATGGTTGCCCATTCATGTGCAGCTCGTGGATTTAGAAGAGGTATTTATTGATGCAGTTTATGTTGTAACATACACTACCTGTGTATAATAACAAGAGTAATATAAATTACTTATTTTAGTCATATTTGTGTATGAATGTGGGGGAATCTAAGCGCAATATCAATAATTATATCGTGTGTGGATATTTATTGCTATTGCAGGTATTTTTTATTCTAAATTTATGGTAGGAGAGCATACACAGAAAGAGTACAACCATCAATGTGCTATTGTGTGAAATGCACAAGTAAAGAGAAAATAGGAATAATGACTATTACCCATTATTGGGAATGATTTTTTTGTCAATAATATGCAAATAGATATTTTTCTAAGTCAAGTTATTTGGTAGAATGAGGGTTTCACCCAAACCGTACAAGCAACGTACCAAACTGTATAAGGGTTAGTAAATTCATACATTTGAATATTTTTAGCTTGAAATTGCATTTTTAAGAATTCAGGTGGTAGATCAAGTGATTTCCAAGTGAATGATTGCAAAGTGATTGAGATTTGAGCAATTCAAATATTCTTATAGAATATGTACAAGTGTGCAGATATAACCGTACAATTGTACGATTTTGGGTTGTATAGTCTTCAGTTGTACATTTTAGGAATTATATAGTTGTGAACCATACAACTGTACATATTGGACCATATTAAGTACAATTAGTTGGAATTTATCTAAAAATATCTCATCACAACCCCCTAAAGGAATATTGCACTCTACTCGTGCTAAATTTGGTGCTTGTTGTTGTGTGGATCGAAACCATTTTTATCATTGTTGAGAATTACAAATGGTCAGAAATAGTTTGTAGCATGGAAGAATATTGGGGTGGATGATAGATACAAATATGCAAAGACATGGGAAGATGAGATCATAGTAAATTTATCAAAGATGTTGGAAAGTGTGCTACATTCATTTCTACAACAGGGAGACTTTATCTCTATGAGTTGGGGTTAAGCTTGATGACATGGAGTTATGAGAAGCAAGTTTCTTGGGATAGTGCACAACAAAGGCCATGGCATCCAATAGAAGCCATATATGTAGAAGATGAATTTTTTGATGTTGATCATAAAATACACAATGAGAGGTGTATGGTTGGTGTGAAAAATGGAGATGATGGTCATATTGTAGAGGGTTTGTACAGTTTTAAAGTTGATAACCATACAAACAATTGTAATTTACAAGCATTGCAAGGTTGTTCAATTGATGTGCATCATCCAAAGAGAGCCATACAAAGGGAGGAAATAATTGCACAACCACATACGAAAAAGCAAAAATTATATGGCTATTGGTAAGAATCATATGATTGTTGGAGGAAAGTATACAACCAAAGGAAGAAGTATATGATTGCTAGATAAAACCACATAGCAAGAGGGGCAGTTGTATGATTACTGGGTAAATCGTATAGTGATAAAATAAATTGTCCAATTTCCAATGGAATAGTACAATTACAAGGTAAACTGTACAATTGCCATTCAAAACGTACAAGTACATACAATCATACAAATTGGCTGATAGATTTTACAATTCAAGTTTAGCCAAAGTTGATGAGAAATGTTGGTAAGGAATTGCAGGTTGGGGAAGAGTGTTTGATACCACAACGATTGCAAGTAATAATGCATGATGGTAAGTAGGACAAGAGTTTGAAATCGGTACCAATGGAATATGACATGTCCAATAGTGTGCGAGAGGCGAGTTCGACACTAGAAAAGTTGTAGACCAATGAGGTAGAATGGAGGTGGTTGTTTCCTGCAACATTTTGTGGATATGCAATAGAATGGTATATGAAATTACTAGAGGACAAGTACCAGACATGGGAAGAATTACGAGATGCATTTGTAAAATAATTTTGGTTATATGATAATAAGATTAGATTCTTATTGAAATTTATAGAACGAAATAGGGTGAGCATGAGTCTGTTTGTTCCTATTATTGGAATTTGAGTGGGTTGTTTGATCATTTTGAGAAATACCAATCCGAGGCATTGAAAAGTATGTGGTTTGTAAATGGACGTCTTTCTATGTATCAAAGAAAGATGAATATTTTTCCTTCAAGAACATACCAAGAAGCTATGGATTATACCTTGATTTTGGAAAGTGATGCAAAAGTAGCATTAGTGAAGTGACATCATGGTAATGATGATGAGAGTAGCTCAGAGGTAGAAAATTATTCTAATATGGAATATGAGTCAGACAATGAGAGTGTTTATTTTGGGCAGGAAAGTAGTCCCTTGTCCAAGTGGTGGAGTTAAGAAGTCAAGGAAGAAAATGACTCCAAAGCAAAGAATGATGAATTTGATGTTGATTATAACTTAGAGAGTGCAATATCATCACCACAAGTATATGCAACCCAAAGTAAGATTGTACAAAGGAAGGATGTTAGTGGTGACGCATGGTGTGACAACCATCCCAGAGATAAAAGAAGTAAAATGCAGTATGGTAGTGAAGGTAGACCCATTGTACAATATTGGTAATGCCAATTGTTGGGATACTTTGCACATGACTATGATAGTACTGCAATGAATACAAAAATTGAAGCATCAGAGACAAGTTCTAGCTCTTACCAAGAAATAAGGGAGGTGGAGGTGAACTTGATGAACAGGCTTAGAATTGAGGAAGTGAACTTGATTTCAATGTACAAGGAAGTGATTGTTATTGACAAGAAATAAAAACATACTGCCATACAAGAGAACAAAGTGGAGAAGACTGTTATCCAATATGAGTGTGTACAACGAATTGTTACTTAAATAGATAAGTTTGATGTACCAATGGAGGGCACTAAGAAGTGTTGTTATTTAAGTGCAGGTAAGGAAAGTGCAGTAAATGTGCAATTGGAAGATATTGTTCAAGAGAAAAAACCAATTGTATAATTAGAGGTAGTTTTTCAAGTTGAACAGTCAATTATACAAATGGAGGATGATGTTCAAGAGGAACAATCAATTGTAAACATGGAGGATGTTGTTCACATGGAACAATCACTTATAAAATTGGAAGATATTGTTCAGATGGAGTAATTTGTCATACAAGCAAACTTATCCAAAGAAGGATAGGATTGTAAGATTTTTTAAGAGAGAATCATACAATTGATGGTTGAAATCGTACAAATGATTCAAATCATACACTTGTTGGGTCAAAATGTACAGTTAACCCAAATCGTAGAGTTAGTGAATGAAATTGTACAACTGGCAGTGAGTGCATAATTGCAAGTGGTAAATCATACATTTTAGGGTGTTGTACGATTTGGATTGTATAATTGTACAATTTGGAAATCATACAAGTGCAATCCGTATAGGATGAAATCGTACAAGTGTAGTGTGTACAAGATAAGATCGTACAAGTGTAGCCTGTGTAGGATGAAATCGTACAAGTGCAATCCGTACAGGATGAAATCATACAAGTATAATTTATTTAGGGTGAAATCGTACAAGTACAGTCAATACAAGGTGAAATCGTACAAATGCAATCTGTGCAAGGAGAAATTGTACAAAATGGAATTGTACCATGGGGAAGTATATAGAGAAAAATTGTACAAGGAGAAGAATGTCGAGCAATGGTAAGACAAGGCAGATTGATACTAAGATTGAGTCATCTAGAACTTGAGAGAAGCAAAATGGAGTCGACAGTGAGCTTTTTAAGTAGGTTGAGCAATGGATCCCAAAGTGTGGGTTGAGCACGAGAGGGACACTGTCCCTTGACCCTATAAGGGATGTTGTCCCTTGATCCTGTAATGGGGCTCCCACCTCCTTGACCACCGTCATAGGTGGCAACGAACCACATTATTGATGATGTTCATCTTGATCATGTTCGTCATCAGGGTGATATTTGTTAGGTTTGCCAAGATAGTCATATTGATGATATAATTGATTGTAGTAATTCTAGGGAGCATTCTGAATATAATATACTGTGAGAAGTAAAGTGTAGTGATGCCAGTTATCGAGGACCTTTGGAATAGAAGGAAGTGAAAGGAGCATGACAAGTCCTAGCAGTACATTGTTCAGTGCTTCTATCCCCAATGTCTAGATCATGTGTCATCGAGGACGTCGACCAAATTAGAGGAGGGGGTATATGTAGGCAGGAAAATCCATATTCCAAAAAAAGAAGCAAGAATAAAGTTTGGATTTGCACAGTCTTGAATAAAAATGTACAATTGGTGTAATTGTACAAGGGGTAAGTAAAATGTACAATTTGGTATAAATTATACAATTGGCAAGCAAAACGTACAATTGGGTGGAATTGTACAATTAGAAAATAAATTAAAATAAATAAATAAATAAATGTAAAATGCATGTGAAATTAAATGAAATGGAAAGACATATGGATGAAATGTAATTTTATGAAAATCAAATTAAACGTTAGTAAACATTAAATTATTTTTATTAATGTGAGTACGGGCAGTTGCAAATAATGAACTATCTCAATAAAATGCTTTGGAACAACCTAGACAGCCATTATAAGCCCCCCATTCAAATTTTTGGGTTGTTGGTTGATGGTTGTGTTGTTGGTGATTGTTGATGGATTGTTATTGTCCATGGTTACCCATTCATGTGCAGTTCATGGATTTAGAAGAGGGATTTATTGATGCATTTTATGTTGTAATGTACTCTTCCTGTGTATAGTAACACGAATAATATAAATCCTCATTTTATTCATATATGTGTATGCATGTGGGGAATCAAAGTGAAATATCAATAATTATATCATGTGTAGATATTTATTGCTATTGCAAGTATTGTTGATTCCAGATCTGTGGCAGGAGGGCATACCCAGAAAATGTACAACCATCCATGTGCTATTGTGTGAAATACACAAGTAAAGATAAAATAGGAATAATGGTTGTTACCCATTATTGGGAATTATGTTTTTTATCAATAATATGCAAATGGGTATTTTTCTATGTAAACTTATTTTTCAGAACAAGGGTTTTATCCAAACTGTACAAGCAATGTACCAAACTGTACAAGGGTTTGTAAATTCGTATATTTGAAGATTTTTGGCCTGAAATTGCATTTTTAAGCATACTGGTGGTATATCAAGTGATTTCCAAATGAATAATTATAAAGTGATTGATATTTGAGCAATTCAAAGATTCTTGGAGAAAATGTACAAGTGTGTAGTTATAACCGTATAATTGTACGTTTTTTAGTTGTATAGTCTTTAGTTGTATGTTTTAGGAATTGTACAATTATGAGCCATACAACTATATGGATTGGACCAAATTAAGTGCAATTAGTTAGAATTTATCTAAAAATCTCTCATCACACCCCCATGTCAAAATATTGCACTCCACTCGTGCTACAATGGCGATTGGTTTGGATGCGGATGTGGTAATTCTAGGTTGACTAGATGGTGTGTCTTCAAGAGGTCTTGATACTAGCTTCATAGGTCCTTTGGGAAGCCATGGGCCATCAACTGGTAAGCTGGAGGTTGGATCTTATTCTCATGGCCCATAGTTTTCCCCTAAAAACTTAAACCTCAACATTTTGCATGCTATGATTATGTCTAAAGGTGTGAGGGAGACCTTCTCAATATCTATTTACAACATATCCCCTATGAGAAATATAATTAGCATCCCAAGTGAATTGGATAAGTTCACTATGGGTTATGGTGGTTATGATCTTATGGGAAAGTTCTAGGGGGTGATGTCAGAACTAGATTCAATTTGAATATGGGATCTAGAGAAGTGGAAACTCTAGGCTCCATGGAAATTATAGTGGCCCCTAAAGTATTTTTTTATATTATATTAAACTACATGGAAGAAGCAAATCGTATCCTAGGGGGAGGTCCTTGGTTCTATGGAAAAATAGGTTTATTTTTGTGGAAGCTAGAACCTAATTTCAATCCTCATACACAAAGGGTTAACTTTGTGCCTCTATGGTTTGTCTCTCTGCCCTCCCTTACTATCTTTGGCATGAAGATGTGTTGAGAGGTGTGGCCAAGGCTGTGGGGGATATCCTTCTTATCAATTATATAACTAGATGATGTAGGATAATTGCATTATAACCCTCTTCCTCTTAAATTCCTAAAGGTCATATTTTATTTTAGTTTTTTTTTACAATTGTTCCCCTGTAATGGCCTTCTCTCCGCAACAGTCATATTGCAATAACCACATTGTAATGATCAAATTTATCAGAGCCTATAAATTATCGATTTTATTATTAATTAGGGGTGGTGGGTTCTGATCTCCATAATGCATGAGTAAGTTTGTAATTTTATCTCTTTGTGTGATTTTAAGTCTTGTAGTGTTCAAACATAGAGCAGTATTGATATATCTACCCCTTGAATCTATAACTGCATATTTGAATGCTTGTAATTTCAAGGTTGTTATTTAAAAAAAAGTATTTAATTTTATACGTGTTGCATGTGTATGTTAGTCAGCTTCTATTATGGTACTACTGGCATCAAGTGGTATCAAAGCTTAGAATGTTTCCTGCAAGGTTATGTGCGCATTTGCCTACCAATTAAGTGTGTTGCACGTGTAAAATAGAACGTGTACATGGATTACAACAAGTTTAAAATAGAACTTTCCTAAGGATCTACGTGAGTGGTGAAATAGACACTCGATGTTTTGTGGATTACCACAAGTGTGTAGCAAATGTGAAACAAAATGTGTATGTAGATTACAAGTGCAAATAGAACTTTCCTAAGGATATATGCGAGTGGTGAAATAGACACTCAGTGTTTCGTGGATTACCCCAAGTGTATTGCATGTGTGAAACAAAATGTGTACATAGATTACAACAAGTGTGAAATAAAACTTGCCTAAGGATTTGCGTGAGTGATGAAATAGACACTCAGTGTTTTGTGGATTACCCCAAGTGTGTTGCATGTATGAAACAGAATGTATACATATATTACAAGTGTGAAACAAAAATTACCTAAGGATCCGTGCAAGTGGTGAAACAAACACTTGAAATTTCATGTATTACCGCAAGTGTGAAATAAAACTTGCTTAAGGATCCACTTGAATGATGAAAAAGATGCTCATTTTTTTTTGAATGATGGCAATGGCATACACACACCCTATTGGTTGAGGTAGAGGTAGTAGTAGCACAAATCAAGCTTCAAAATAATTGAAGAGATCATGAGAAAGAGCTCATGAAATTTGAAAGAACGGGAGTATGATGTAAGAGCATCGCATTCTAACCCTCTTCCTCTTAAATTTCTAAAGGTCATATTTTTCTTTCATTTAGTTTTTTTGTAACTGTTCCCTTGTAATGATCTTCTCTCTGCAATGGTCATATTGTAACGATCATATTGTAATGGTTAGATTTATCAGAGCTTATATATGTTCAATTCAATCAGTAGTTAGGGGTGGTGGGTTGTGATATCTATACCACCACTTGGTGGCCTAAAGTTTTTTATTTTATCTCTTTGTGTGATTTTGAGTCTTGTAGTGTTCAATCATAGAGCAACATTGACATATCTATCCCTTGAATATGTAACTGCATCTTTGATTACTTGTAATTTCAAGTTTTTTATTTTAATAAAAGTATTTATTTTTTATTTGTGTCACATCTATGTATGTTGGTCAGCTTCTGCTATGGAACTGCTAACATTACCATAGCCAAATCAAGAATGGTGTATGTAAGAAATGTGTGTTATGGTAGATTTAGAGGTGGATATTCCCTCTTTATAAAGCTTATCTCTTTTGTGGGTACTTGGGACCAGCATATTATTGATGAAAATAGGTTGAACTGATGCTCTAGCTATGGAAAACTGGGTCAACAAGTAAATCAATGTACCCTCAAGGCATAGGTAGATAAGAAAAATATATCTACAAGAATAGAATAATTCTAGAAAGAGAACTCAGGCCAAGTCTCAAAGGATTTTGGTGGTAATTCCTCAAAGGTGGAGGAAGGAGAAGCTCAGCCCCAAATGGATGAGGTTTAGAAGCTGAAGGCTCTAGTGAAGGATATTTTGCAACCCTCAAAATTGACCCTAGCCAACCTGGTGGTAATTAAAAAGGCATATAAGGATAAGAACATAGCCTCGAAGTTTGGTTTTACTAAGTGTAGAGGGAGAAAACTACCCTACCACGTACAATTCCCAAAAAGGCTGGATCCACAAGGATAGAAAGCCTTATGGGGTGAACCGTGGGGGTATGTTGTTCTCTACACTTGGTGCTAGGGGGATGGGTTCACTAGGAATGGTTTAAGGACTCACTCCAAGTCCTCAGGATTTTCAGGATGTTTGATGTGTTTAGTTTCAAGCAATCACCTAAGTTTGGCCTCTCTAGATCTATGCTATGAAATATAAAGGACAATGCAGAAAATAAAATGCAAGAATACAAGAGCTAACCTAATATGATTCTTTCTTTGAATGTTTTCTAACCTAGGGTTTTATCTAGAAAACCTTTAAAGCAAGGGCACAAGATAAATGCACAATATTAACCCTAGATGCACACTATATGCTTTTCACTTTTCAAATGCCTATAATGGATATCCAAATCAGATTTATAATCAATAGAACAAATAGAACACTTATCTTGATTGGTGGTTGATCTAGCTTTTTCTGCCTCTTGTCCAATGATATCAAAAATACCTATTTTTGCAAGATAACTTAAGAAACACTAAAAAAATGATATCAGTGTTAGGGGGTCTACTTAGGCCATTGTATAGTAATGCTTGGAGGTGCAACAATAAATCCCCCTAGGTCCTTTATATGACCTTTGAAAACAAAAGCGAAAATTGACCTTTGGAGAATTAATCATAAAACAACAATGCAATAATAGAGAAATAGAAAATAGATTATGCTAACATGCCCTAGATGTAATTTAGAAAATACTCATGCAATAAAAAATTGATAGATACCCCTAGTTTAGTCCTGGGTAGAATCATACCTCGTAGATAGTGGGGCGATAACACTACAGGAAAAATCATGCTCCATCAGAATGGGGCATGATTTATCTTCTATGAGCAAAAACCCTAAATTAGGGTTAGTGAAGTCATGCCTCACTAGGACCGAGCGCGATTTCACTTTAGACACAAAAAAAAAAAAAATAGATGTAGAATGTAAATAAATGCAGAAACAAAGTGTGCAAAACCTGATGGATGATGCAGAAGCAGACAAAAGAGATTGAGGTATCCAAATGGGCACTCTCTTTCCTTTCGAACCACAACATGAATCCACCAAACCACACAGTAATCCAATCAATGCAATAGAAGATCAAATCTAAAATTCACACTTTGGGGTTAGCTTGTAGAAGAAACAGGAAGCAGAGCAAAATACGAGCATAAATCAATCATAAGAATTTTGAGCTTGATAATTGTGTGTCCAAAATCATCGTTATAAAAGAGTGAGATTAACCCCTCCTTTTATAGATGAAATTTAGGGCAAAAAGAGTGGGAAAAAAACACAGGCCGATGCAAAGCATGCTAGAAAAGGTTAAACCTGGGTTTTAATAATTAAAACCCTAAAATAGCAAAATTGTGCCTCATGTCGATGGGGTGTGATATCGCTTCCACGAAATCACGCCCCGTTGCAACCAAGTGCAATTTCGCTAAAAAGGCTAAAGAAAGGCAAGGTAGGGGGAAAATAGGCCTACCCTTGCCTAGGGCAAGGGTTAGAGACCTCTTAGGGGCTCTAAGGAATATTACCCACTGAAAGTGGGTCAATTTTCCATGTCTACATTTTTCCCCCTCTTTGATGCATTTAAGGCCAAGTAAATGCGTCAAAGAAATATGTAGACTCCTAAAAGGCAAGAAGACAACTAACACAAAGAAGGGGTGGCTAGGTTTGGATAGAGGGGTGGTGCAAGAGGGGTACCATGGAAGGATACTCTAGACTCTTGCACACTAGGTGAGGCATTACTACCACTAATGCCTCTATGGCTAGGGTGCCCCCTCAAGTTTTGAGAGGAAAGGAACTTCCTTAAGAAACTTGAAAAGGTAGAGAAAGAAAAAGGCAGAACACAAAAACACGGAGAACAAGACAAGCAAGAAAAAAAGCAAATATTACTGGGTACAACATGAATCTAATGCAGCTAGCATGAAATGCATAGAAGAAAGGGAAAGAAGGAAGAAGGGAAGAAAATAAGAATGAGAAGAAGAAAAAGAAGCTCCAAAGGTCAATCATCTGAAAATGAGAAGAAGGCTAAATCAGAACCCTGACTAGAGGGTGTTATGCTCAAAATATGGTCCATGTATGGAGTGAAGGACCCACTATGGGTGATTTTTCAAAATGATCAAGTGGCTAGAGCATAACCCGCTATGGATGATTGCTCACTAGTGACTACTTGTGGGGTGATTACTCACTAGGATGTATGTTGAGGCCTACTGAAATGGCCAAGGAGTTGATCCTATAATGGGGTGTTGAGCCCACTGAGTCAAAGAGAGATGTAACCCGATAGGGGTGATATATAATGTATGCTGATGTGAATGATGTATATGCTAGTACTACCCAATAGGGTGTATGCGAATATTTGTATGAACCAATCAATATGAGCATAACACAACATGAGTGTGTGCATGTGCTAGAAGAAATAAGAGGAAGAAAATAAGGAGCAAAGGATTGTGCATGTGTGCCCTGCTTGAAGTTTCAACAAGCAAAAATTCAAGAGGGAGGAAGTGATCAAAATAAGAAGAGGAGAATGTATATCCTTGTCTGAATCAAAGAAAGCAAAAGAGAAGTAAGAATCGGGAAAAAATAAGAATATACCAAAGGAGAATTGTATTCCTTGACTTTGATGAGAGATGATGATCATTGTAAAGACTTTCAAAGTCAAGGTACACAAGAAGAAGAGAGAAGAGAAGAAAATAACAAAAGGAAGACAAGAAGAGAAGAAGGGATGAAAATGCATGGGCCCTAGGTTGGGGCTTCGCTAGGCATCAGAACCCTAGTGAAGAGTGCAATGCATGTGAGCTATGACCTAACTAGGTATCATCATATGCCATTATCGCGAATCCCTAAAAACTATATGAACAAGTAGTTATGAGCAAGCAACAATGCAAATATGACAAGCAATATGCAAGAATAGAATGTCAAGCAATCATGCATAATATGACAGACAAGCATGCAGAATATGTTAGGCAAACATGCAGTATGATCTAGCTAAATGCAAGTGCAACATAAAAAATGAATCAAGCATAATATATTTTTAAATGCATTATATTCATTGGTTCTTTAAGCTCTTTACCATCCATAGAAGCCAACCTATAAGCACCTGAGCCAAACTTAGCCGTTATGACAAAGGGCCCCAACCAATTAGGCTGAAACTTACCTCGAAGATCAACATGAGCATTAGTGTTCTTTTGGTTTTCCTTGAGGACAAGGTCCCCAACCTCAAAAGAATGGTTACAAAATTTCTTAGAATAAGATCAGTGGAGCCTACCTTGATAGGCTCACAAATGCTCTAAGGCATGAATGCACTTCTCATCCAACAGCTCCAATTGGTACAAATGATCTGCATGATACTCATCGTCGACCTTAGCATCTTGCAATAAGATGCACAAAGAAGGAACCTCAAGCTCAAAATGAAACACCACCTCAGATCCATATACCAAGACATATGGTGAGGCCCCCATGGGAGTATGCATGCTAGTATGATAGACCCACAAGGTAGGATAAATCTAGGTATGCTAGTCACGACCAGTCTTACTAACTAGCTTCTTCAAAATCTTGATCAAGGATTTATTGGATGCTTCGGCTTGTCCATTACCTTGAGGGTAATAAGGAGTTGACCATCTATGTTGAATCTTGTACTTAGCACAAATATTATAGACATCCTTGTTCTTGAAAGGAGTGTCATTGTCAGAAACAATCATCGAAGGAATCCCAAACCTACAAAGAATCTGGTTGAAGATGAACTTGGAAACCTGAGTTCCAATCATCATAGCCAGGGGCATGGCTTCAACCCATTTAGTGAAGTACTCTATCATAGTAATGATAAACTTGTGACCATCAGATGACATTGGGTTAACTTTCTCGATAATGTCCAATCCCCACATGGAGAATGGCCAAGGGGAAGAAATAACCTGAAGGTCTTGAGAAGGAGCATGAATAAGATGATCATGGCATTGACACTTGTCACAATACCAAACATAATCGCATGCATATTTCTCCATGGAAGGTCAATAATACCCCATCTGAAGGAGATTTTTGGCAATAGCATTGCCACTAAAATGGCCTCCACATGAACCTTCATGAGCATCACTAAGAGCAAGTTGGGCTTCATCAAAGTTAAGACATCACAAGAGGATGCCTTCAAAAGAATTTCGATACAAAGTATTGCCAATTATAACAAATCAACATGCTCTTTTGCGTAATAGCTTATGTTGATTGCGATCTAAACCATCAGGTATCGATCCATATTTAAGGAAATTAAAGATGTTGTTATACCATGGTTTAGATGGGGAATCTCCGATGGTAAAACACTCTAGGGGAACCAAACAAGAACTCAAAGATGTAGGTTCCCGAAGTTATCGAATGATAATCGAAGCTTGATCATCTTCCAACTCCAAAGGGAACAAAGATGCAGTGGTAGCCATGGCATCCACATGGTGGTTTGAGGATCTAGGGATAGACTCTATGGTTACCTACTCAAAAGAAGACAACAACTTGGTAATAATCTCCTTGTATGGTTTAAGTTTATCATCTCGAGTCTGATAAACATCGTTGATCTGATTAACCATAAGTTGAGAGTCACCAAAGATCGAAAGGACCCTAACCTACAAAGCTAAGGCTGCTCTAAGACCAAGGATCAAAGCTTCATATTCTACAGTGTTATTCATGCAAGAAAAATGAAGCTTGAAGGATAAGGGGATGAGCTATTTTTATGGTGTAACTAGAATGACTCCAGCTCCAGCACCCTTCATGCATTGGGCTCCATCAAAAAATAAAGTCCAAGACTCAGACTCTTCAATTTCAACATTGAAGCACTCATCGAGAAACTCAACAACTATAGGATGGGCAGCTTCTAGGGGAGTAGAGGCTAACTGATCAACAATCACCTAACCCTTGATAGCCTTCTGACCTATGAAAGTTAGATCAAACTCACTAAGGGCCAACACCCATTTAGCAGCTTGACCTGATAGGTGAGGCTTAGACATCAAATAGTGCAAAGGATCAAACTTTGCAACCACTAATGTCTTATGGCTAAGCATGTAGTGTCTTAACTTCTAGGAAGCAAACACTACGACAAGACAGAGCTTCTCTAAGGGGGTGTACCTAGTTTCATAGCTGACCAAAGTTCTACTAATATAGTAAATAGCTCTTTCTTTATTTTCATCATCATGTTGAGCCAGCATGGCTCCCAAAGCATGAGCAGTGGCCGCTATGTAAAGCAACAAATTCCTACTATGCATAGGGGGAACTAAAATAGGTGGGGATATGAGATACCTTTTGAGGTCATAAAAATCTTGATGGCACTCAGAATCCCATCGAAAAACTACATCCTTCTTAAGGAGCCAAAGGAAAGGCTGACACTTATTGACTAACTGGGTAATGAACCGACGAATAGACTGCAACTTACCTTGCAGACTACACAATTCGATTAGGGTGTGGGGAGGAGGTATATCAATGATAGTTGCTATCTTAGCAGGGTCCACTTCAATGCCTCACCTAGACACTATGAAGCCTAGCAGCTTGCTAGATGTGACTCCAAACACACACTTAGCAGGTTTAAGATGAACTTTGTATTGTTAAAGCCTTTCAAAGATTCATCTTAAATCATGGACATGATCCTTTCATTCTAGTGAATGAGCCAAAAGGTCATCCACATAGTCTTAGAGAATATCATGCATCATGTCATGGAAAATATAAGTCATGGCCTATTGATAGGTAGCTCCCACATTTTTCAAGCCAAAAGGCATGACTTTCCAGTAGAAGGTACCCCATGGAGTAGTAAATGTTGTCTTGGCCTGATCTTCAAGAGCAATCATAATCTGATTGTAACTTGAGAAACCATCCATGAGTGAAAGCATTCCATATTTGGTAGTGAAATCTACAATCTGGTCTATGTTGGGCAAGGGAAAATCATCCTTGGGACATGCTAAGTTAATGTCCCAAAATTTGGTACATACTCTGATTGTTCCTTCTTTCTTAGCTACAAGAACAATATTAGAAATCCAATCAGAATAGTCGATGGCTTTTATAAAACTAACATCAAGGAGTTTTTGGAGCTCCTCCTTGATTGAAAGGGTGACCTTCAGATGCATCTTCCAAAGCTTCTGCTTAATAGGCTTAGCACTAGGCTTAACTACCAAATGATGCATGACAAGGGAGGGATCAAGCCCTGGCATGTCGACATATGACCAAGCAAAAATATCTTGATATTCTTTCAATAAATTGATCAATTGCTCCCGCTCATCCATGGTCATGGCTTTGCCTAACTTAAGGATTCTAGGGGCTTCCTCAGAACCTATGTTCACATCTATGGTCTCCTCAATGAGGATAGACAAATCATCCTCAAGAGGAGGTGGGGCAAGAATCACTCCTAATTTCTCAAGGTCCTCGGGAGACATAGAACCAAAGTCCACTTGAGAACTAGAAGACTCAACCTGCGTTGCACAAGGGATAAACCCATCAAAGCAGATGTCATTCTGAGGTAAAGCCTCATCTATAACATGCAACTCTGGGGTTAAGACCATAGGAGAGGGTGGACCCTCATCCTCAACACTCCACTCTAAACCTTGATGAGATTCATCAAAGAGAAGCTCTAGACAAGAAGAGTCATCTTGATCCTGTGATGAAACATTTGTAGAGAATTTCTTAGAGGAAGATTGTGAGGAATGAATTTGGGCTAAATCCTCTGGTGAGAAAAATTCAAATGGATGAGGATCGCCCATGATAGAAATGATTTGATTTTCAAATTCAAATTTCACACATTGATGAAAAGTAGAAGGGACGACCTTCATCGCATGAATCCATGGTCGTCCAAGAAGAAGATTAAAATATGCAGGACAAGACACCACATAAAATAGTGTATTCAAAATTTTAGGTCCAACTCTAAGAGGGAGTGATATAGTACCACAAGCTTCTTGAGATTCATTGCTGAAAGTTTTAATGATGTCACTAGTTACAATTAAATATTCCCTTTTCAATCCAAAATTCTGAAAGAAATGATGTGTACATATGTTAAGTGAAGAACCATTATCAATCATGACCCTTTTGATGAGAGTATCCCCAATAAAAGCAGTGATATATAGAGATGAATCTTCTTGTATTTCTAAGGAAGACATATCATTATCTAAAAATGTGAGATGGGGCATCCCAAGAGAACTTACAACCTTTGCCATATCACTAGGAGAAATATCTGGAGGTATTGGCTGTTGCTTCAAAATATTTACCATAGCTTCTTCATGGGCTTGAGAATTTTGTAGAAGTTCTAAGAGAGAAATATTTGCTGACACACTCATCTCCTATTGAGATCATTGAATTTGTTGACTCTGTGCTAATTTCCTTGGAGTAGTTGTTATCATTCCAACCATATTGTTATCATACTGATGTGGCACACTCTTATAGGACACTTGGTTGGTTTGTCTAGTTCTATTCTGATTCTGTTGGTTGCTTGAAGACTAAAAACTACTGGTGTCAATACAACCAACATCAATTAAATCCTGAACCACATGTTTCAATATTTTACAAGAATTTGTCCAATGTCCTTCTACTCTATGATATGCATAATGTTGATCTGCTTTATACCAATGAGCTATAGTATCTGGTTGTCTTATAGGAGGTAGTTCAATTGCCTTAGCTTCTAATAGTTGCTTCAAAACTGCTTCCATAGGTATATTAAGTCTGGTAAAATTCCTTTGAGGAGGTTTTTGAAGTACAATATTTTGTAGGCTATTGGTGACATTATTAATAGGCCTACTATCACTATCACCTCCTGTATGCTTATTCTTATGTTGAGACTTAGTAGGCTTTTCCTCTTTAGTCTTAAGTTGACCTCTTCTAATGAGATCTTGTTCCACTTTTCTTGCTAACTCAATTGCTTGATCAAGGGATGTGACAGTAGTAGTTTCTAGTGCATAAGATATTTGTTCTTGTAAATTACCAATGAATATATCAAGCATATATTTCTGAGACATAGGTTGTCTTAATCGGCCAACTAAACTTCTCCAACGAGCTAAGAATTTTGAAAAAATTTCTTCCTTACTTTGCTTTAGATCATATAGGTCTCTCATTGTCACTTCCTTTTCAATGTAAGCACTAAATTGATGAACAAACATCTCTGCAATCTTCTCAAAGCTCTTTAAAGAATAGTTGGGCAACCGATAATACCATTCTAATGCAACTCTAGCAAGACTCTTTGGAAATGTTTTCAATAGAAGCATATCATCATAAAAAAGATCATGGTAAGCTATCCTGAATCCTCTTAGATGCTCTATTGGATCTTTTGTCCCTTTATAGATTGGTAAAAATGGCATAGGAAAATGCTTGGGATAAGGTCTAGCAACAACAATAGGATCCAATGGCTGACTACACATTTCCTTATAACTATATGTAAACCCTGAAGGCTGAATCATATCCATCCTTGAAACCAACTGATTCACTATATTTACCAAGTTCTGCATTTTTGGATTATGTGTGTTCCCAATATTCCCTTGACTTAGGTTGGACATGAGGAGGTTATTGTTATATGTGGTGCCTTGTGAGAATGGAAGATTAACTTGTGGTGGAACAGAGGCAATAGTGTTGACATTAGAAGATGAAGGAGGAAATTGAAAATAATTTTGGGTGCCACTACTAGTTGGAGGAACAGGTGGATTCCATCCAATGTTGGTGGTCATAGTAGTGGCATAAGTAGGTTGACAGGTTTGATTACCATGATTCAAAGGTTCACTCAAAGGATTTTCTTGAAGTGGGATATCCTTTTCAAGTAATGCTTCTTCCTCTAAGGCTAGATCCAATGCATGTTTATGATATTTATAGAAAGTCCATACATGGTCAAAAGATTTAAATATGAGGTTCCCATTGGGATCTCGAATAGGATCAAGATGATTATCAACCTCTTCTTCTAGGTTATGATTTTCTCTATCAATTTGATCATTCTCATGAAAAATCTCATCAAACCTAAGGAGTCTTCATCCTTCCCCAAGGTCAGAAGCCATTGAGGAAAAGGAAAAATACAAGAAGAAGAACTAAGACCAAAGAGACCTACGCACTCACACAAGGAAATTATATTTTTAAATATTTGGCACACAAATTAATGATCTTGCTTATTGTTTTCAAAATAAAAAGGAGGTGTTCACGTCGGGTTCACCAAATATGTAGAGGGGGAAAACTACCCTACCATGTACAATTCCCAAAAAGGCTGGATCCACAAAGATAGAAAGCCTTATGGGGTGAACCATGGGGGTATGTTGTTCTCTACACTCGATGCTAGGGGTATGGGTTCACCAGGAATAGTTTAAGGACTCGCTCCAAGTCCTCAGGATTTTTAGGAATGTTTGATGTGTTCAGTTTCAAGCAATCACCTAAGTTTGGCCTCTCTAGATCTATGCTATGAAATATAAAGGATAATGCAAAAAATAGAATGCAAGAATACAAGAGCTAACCTAATATGATTCTTTCTTTGAATGTTTGCTAACCTAGGGTTTTTATCTAGAAAACCTTTAAAGCAAGGACACAAGATAAATGCACAATATTAACCCTAGATGCACACTATATGCTTTTCACTTTTTAGATGCCTATAATGGATATCCAAATCAGATTTATAATCAATAGAACAAATAGAACACTTATCTTGACTAGTGGTTGATCTAGCTTTTTCTGCCTCTTGTCCAATGATATCAAAAATACCTATTTCTACAAGATAACTTAAGAAACACTAAAAAAATGATATCAATGTTAGGGGGCCTACTTAGGCCACTGTATAGTAATGCTTGGAGGCACAACAATCAAGCCCCCTAGGTCCTTTAGATGACCTTTGAAAACAAAAGTGAAAATTGACCTTTGGAGAATTAATCATAAAACAACAATGCAACAACAGAGAAACAGAAAATAGATTATGCTAACATGCCCTAGATGTAATTTAGAAAATACTCATGCAATCAAAAATTGATAGATGCCCCCAGTTCAGTCCTAGGTAGAATCACACCTCGTAGATAGCAGGCACGATAATGCTACAGGAAAAATCATGCTCCATCAGAATGGGGTGCGATTTCACTTCTGTGAGAAAAACCCTAAATTAGGGTTAGCAAAGTCGTACCTCACTAGGACCAAGCACGATTTTGCTTCAGACACATGAAAAATAAAAGATAGATGCAGAACGTAAATAAATGTAGAAACAAAGTGTGCAAAACCTGATGGATGATGCAGAAGCAAATAGAAGATATCGAGGTATCCAAATGGGCACTCTCTTTTATTTCGAACCACAACACGAATCCACCAAACCACACAGTAATCCAATCAATGCAATAGAAGATCAAAATCCAAAATTTGCACTTCAGGGTTAGCTTGTAGAAGAAACAGGAAGCAGAGCAAAATGCGAGCATAAATCAATCATAAGAATTTTGAGCTTGATAATTGTGTGTCCAAAATCATCGTTATAAAAGAGTGAGATTAACCCCTCCTTTTATAGATGAAAGTTGAGGTGAAAAGAGTAGGAAAATAACATAGGCCGATGCAAAAGCACGCTAGAAAAGGTTAAACCTGGGTTTTAATAATTAAAACCCTAAAATAGCAAAATTGTACCCTGTGTTGATGGGGTGCGATTTCGCTAAAAAGGCTAAAGAAATGCAAGGTAGGGGGAAAAGAGGCCTACCCTTGCCTAGGGAAAGGTTTAGAGACCTCTTAGGGGCTCTAAGGAAGATTACCCACTAAAAGTGGGTCAATTTTCCATGTCTACACTAAGGTATGTCAATCGGATATCATTTTTGAAACCATTGTTTCTAAGGTTGTTCTTCATAATTCCTTTGATGGTATTTGTATTGGTTCTAATCTTGAGGAGCCTATGATTTAGTTGGCAACCCTAGACGTAGGGTCTTCGATTAGCTCCCCATAGGACTATCTAAAGAAATATTATCTAGGTCTTAAAACTCGAAGACAAAATAAGGGCAATGTGGAGATGGGTGTTGAGAAGAAGTTAGGAAATCCCCCTAACAAGTCTGTGAGGAAAAGGGAAATAAATTTTGAGATTGCGAATGAATTTCAAGCTCTGCTCAAACTTGGAAAAGGAAAGGTTGTAGGAGTAAGACAACTAAAGCTGGAATCTTTCTACCAAAGTAACCATGGGGTATTTGGGGGAAATAAAATATAATTCCAAATCTTATAAATGAAGTGCCTCTATTAGAATTTTAGGGGCTTGAATGAGATTTCTAAATAATGGGTGGTCACTTCCCTGCATAAAGAAATGTTTCCTGATATTTTTTTCTTACAAGAAACTAAGTTGGATGGTCACGATATAGAAGCTGCTAGAAGAAGGATTTGTAAAGAAGTCCATTTTGTTTTAAGCCTAGCCAATGGTTTCTCTAAGGGACTCCTTTGTCTCTAGGGTAAATTTTGAGGGCTCTATAATTTCTTCCTTAGATAGTATTATTAATATTCTCTTTTACAATAGAGAAAGTAATAAAAAGTGGGTTATGACTAATGCATATGCACCAAACTCTGGACCTAATAGAAACTTATTGTGGCAAAATTTGAGTTCCATGAGAAATATTTTTGCTCATAAAGCCTAGTGCTTAGTAGGGGATTTTAATTCCCCTTTTTTTTGTATATAAATAAGGAGGAAACTCCCCAATATCGAAAAGCATGGAATATTTTGTAGATTTTGTGAATGATAATGAGCTATTGTATGTTGAGTTGAAGGGTTTAAGGTATACTTGGAGCAATAGGAGAGTGGGTAACCACCTCATAAAAATTGTATTGTATAGGGTTCTTGTGTCCAAGGAGTGCCTTCCACTGTTTGGAAATTTATCTCTATTCTCTGTCCAAAATTATCTCCGACCATAACCCCTTATGTTTTGAAGTGGACCAAGAAGAAATTATATTCCACAAGGCACTCAAGTTTGAGGTAATGTGGTGCCTTCATCCTTAATTGGAATCTGAAATAAAAATTGGTGGTCGATAAGGGTCCAAGGCTTCAGCATTTCCAAAATTGCGATGAAGCTTAGAGTTGTTAAGAATGGCCTTAAATAATGGAATAAAAGGGTTTTTGGAAATATTTAACAAAATAAGAAAGACCTAAAAATTTAAATGAAAGCTATTGAATCTAATATAGAAATTGGAAATCAATCTCAAGAGATTAGATACAGAGAAAAGGAGGTGCTAGCCAAATTTCATAACACTATTGCCAAGGAGAAAATTTTGTGGAAATGGAAGTCCAGAGCATTTTGGCAAAAGGAGGGAGATAAAAATTATAATTTTTTCACATGACGACATTGAAGCACAAAAGCACCAAAAGGATTAGAGAAATTTGTAAAGCTAATGGATCCAGTGCTACTCACATTAAGGATATAAGAGTTGAGGTTGTGGATTTTTTTTAAATCTCATCAGGGTGGAAGAGTTTTGTAATGAGGAAGCCCAAAATAAGTTTTTTGGTAGTATTCCTAACCATGTTATGGCTAATATGAACTAAGCACTTATCTCTTCCTTAAATGATGAGAAATTCAAAGTTGTTATCTTTACAATGGAAGGATTGAAGGCTTTAGGTCCTAATGGTTTTCCCCCCTCTTTTTCTAGAAGTATTGATATATTGTGGGGAAGGATATTGCTAATGCCCTTTGGGAGGTATAAACCACCAATCATATCCCATTCAAAGTGAATTCTATTTTTTAAAATTTTATCCCAAAGACTATTGGTGCAAAGGACTTGGGTGCATTTAGATCCATCAGCTTATGTAACACTGTTTTTATAATTTTGACAAAGACCTTTGTTAATAGATTAAAACCTTTTCTTCTATACTTGATTGATTCAACCCAAAGTGGATTCATATGTCTAACTGCTTCAAGTTAAAGGAATTACCTTGAAGACTAGACAAAGTATTTGATAACATTGTGTACAATATTTGAGATTGATTGAGCATATTTTGTGAGTTGTTTTGAGTATGTATTAAGGCAGACTTGAGCAAGTCTTGGTAAATACTTAAGAGTAGATTAAGGAAGTTCTTGAGAGGACTTGAAGGAAGATTTGAGGTAAGTCTTGGTGACGGCTTGAGAGTAGATTGAGAAAGTTATTGAGAGGAATTGAATGCATATTTGAGGTAAGTCTTGGTGAAGTCTTGAGAGCAGATTGAGCAAGTTCTTGAGAGGACTTGAAGGCAGATTTGAGGTAAGTCTTGGTGAAGTCTTGAGAGAAGATTGAGAAATTTCTTGAGAGGACTTGAAGGCATATTTGAGGTAAGTCTTTGTGAAGACTTGAAAGTAGAGTTGAATGATTGATTTGTTCAATATTTGTGTTAAGGCTTAGGGAAAATATAAGCAGAGTTGATTTGTGATTGGATCAAGCTTTGTGTTAAGGCTTTTAGATAGAGTTTGGTACAAATTTGTGAGCAAATTTATTCTATACTTGAGATAAATTTAGAGTAGATTTGTACTACACTGGGGATAGATTTTGGTGTAAATATGAGATAGAGTTGAGAGTAAGATTTTGAATTGATAAAGCAGGGGATAGGAGTCTCTAGTGGATAGATATCGATTAGCCAGGGTAGTGAGGACAAAGGTCTTCTATGGAGAGAGATATACAAGCCATACCAGTGGAGGTAGAAGTCTTCTAGAAGATCATAAGCCTGAGCAAAGGGGAAAGAGTTCTCCTGTGGACAGAGATCCATGAAACAGATTAAGAAGAAAGAGTTATCTTATGGAGTGTGATCTACGAACCAGCTGGGAAGATAAAATTCTTCTGTGGAGAGAGATCCATGAACCAATTGAGGATATAGAGGTATCTTAGATCAAGTTCCATGAACTAGAGAAAAAGGGAAAGAGTTATTTTGTGGAGAGAGATCCATAAATTAGAGCATAGGGGATTGGTGTCTCCTTTGGACAAAGATCCATAAACATTGTAATAGGAAATTGATTCCCAAGAATATTTGTTGAGAAAATTTAGTAAAAATATTTTCTCCATGGAGTAGCCCACATTGGGTGAACCACGTTAAATTGGTATCTCTATTGTGTGTGATTATTTGTGAATTGCTTTGATTACTGCTATTGATATTGCCATTGATAATATTGGATAATGTTGTTTGGTAAATAAAAAGAAAATTTGGTCTTATATTGTTCACCCCCCCTCTCAGTATAATATTGTGTTCTTCAATTGGTATCAGAGCGGGTTGCTTCAAAAGAGTTTAACAGCTTGAAGAAAAAGGATACAGGAACACATATTGCATCTCAAAGTGGATCTTTAGCAAATAAGGCACCATTGTTCGATGGGAACTATTATTATTTTTGGAACATAAGAATGAAGACTTACTTTATGGCACAAGGATATGAGACATGGAAAGTAGTTGAGGATGGATACATACCTCCAGCTAGTCCTCCTACAGATAAATATAGTAAGTTCCTACATTTGTATAATGCAAAGGTAATAAATATAATATTAAATGGTTTATGTGAATCAGCGTTTGTAAAAGTTAAGCATTGCACATTAGCAAAAGAGATTTGGGAAAAGTTGAAGAAAACATATGAAGGAGAAAAAATGTCAAGATGGCAAAATTACAAAATCTCAATAAAATACTTGAAGACTTGAAGATAAAGGATTAGGAATACATTGCTACATACTTACTTTGTGTGGATGAGGTTATTAACTCCATGCAAGGAATTGGGTTTAAATTTGAAGAATCAGATGTTTATCAAAAGGTTTTAAGGTCACTTCGTATGAGGTATAGTGAGAAGGTTTCAGCCATAGAAGAAACAAGAGATATTGAAACTCTGACTAGGTATGAGTTGCATGGAACTATCAAATCTTATGAAATGAGAATAGGAAAGGATCATATCCACAAGAAAGAGGCAACCTTTAAATTACCAAAGAAGATAAAAATAAGAAGTCAGATTCAAGTGGTGAGTCATCTAGTGATGAAGAAGTAAACTATGGTAGAAGGAATAGGAAGGACTCAAGAAAACACAAAGGTACTAAAATAGTTAAGTATTTCAATTATGGTAAATATGGTCACTATGCATCTAAATGTCTAGAATATGGAAGTAGTAGTGAAGAGAAACAAGATCATAAGAGAAAGGAAGAAAGAAATTCTAGGTATGAAAATAAAAATAGGTATGGACAAAGAAAAGAAGTTTTTTCAAAGACAAGAAGAGTTTCTATGCAGATAAGATAGGCAAGATTTCAAGTGATAGTGATGGAAGATCCTCAAATAATGAAAAATAAAAAATGCTCTGCTTGGTAATAGAGGAAGAAGGAAGTGCTCCTATTGAAGATAAATTTGAAAGATATGAATATGCTATTGAAGATAAAGAAGTAGAGGAAGAATTAGAAAATGTAGAGGAAAGAGTAGTTGATATACTCTTAAGGAATTAAGAAAGGTTAGAAAGTAGAACTTAAAACTCAATATTCAATTTCAAGAATGTGATGAAGAGAAATAAAATCTTATACAAAATATGACAAACTCAATAGATAAGACAAGGAGTTTTAAAGAAAAGTTAAAAACAAAAGTCTTAGAATGGGAGATATTAGAACAAGAAGTAGTATTTCTAAGGAAGGAAATGGAAGAGTCTAAGGACAAGCTACATAGGTTTTAGAAAATTTTAAATACTGTGGATAAAATTATCAATGCACAAAGACCTTCATCTAACAAAATATGACTTGGTTTTGAAGAAATACAAGAGAAAAAATAAGGGTCAAGCTCAAGATCCAAAGATGAAAAAGCTTCAGAAGAAGAGAGTAAAGGAGAAAGTGAGACTTATGTGAATAAAAATTTCACCAAGAAAGGAAACAATGCACAAGCAAGAAACATGGAACATCACAAGGAAGAAAGGACTAAGAGACCAATGAGTCCAAGGAAATATTTCTTCAAAGGATATTGTTTCTCATGTAATAGGTTTGGTCATAGGGCTATGCATTGCAGGACTCATGAAAAGGAGTATGGTATTACTAAGAGGAACTTCAAATATGGATATTTATTTCAAGGATATTGCTACTCTTGTAATTGATTTGGTCATAAAGCAATTCACTGCAGGGTTCATGACAGAAATGTGTATGGCTTCACAAGGAGGAACTTCAAGATATTTGCACCTTCTATGAACCACAAAATTAAGTGTTATAAGTGCAATAATATTGGGCATATGGACAAGTGGTGCAAAACATAGTTTCTAGAGCTTCCATAGACAAGAAAAAACAAGGATATTCAAAGGGACCAAAAGGGTATGTTGAGAAAATAGGTTGACAAAGGAAAAGAGCATTGTATTTTTGGAGTAATTTTACTCCCACCCCAAAATTAATCACCTCAAAGAGAGGATGTGGGGAGGGGGTTGAGCTAAGAGTCTTATATTTAGCCCCAAAGGAGTCCCTTTGCCATTGATGACAAAGGGGGAGATATTTGAGTTAAGGGGAGAACATTCAATTAGGGAGAACAATTTCCCAGGGAGAGTAGAGTTGGAAAAAGGAAAAATGAATGATTAAGAAAAAGGGTTGCCATTAATGACAAAGAGGGAGATTGTTATAAATTTTGAGTTAGTTGTGTTGTCATTGAGGTCAAAAGGCTTAATGTCAAAAGGTTTGATGTTAGAAGGTTTAATGTCAAAAGGTTGAAGGCCAAGTTTGAAGACTATGTGTAAAAAGAGAGCAAGTGAAAAGACTAATATTATAATATTTTAATATTATAATATCCGGCCAACAAGGTTTTTCAAAAGGAAAACAAAGCAAGCTTAAAAAGAAATAATAATATTATAATATTTAATATGATAATATTTGGGCAAAAGGAAGAGGTGAAAAATAACAAGGTTCAAAATTATAAAAAAAGAAATATCCCTGAAAAGGTCCATTGAGCAAGTTATAAATATTGGCAAAAGTTTTAATTTATTTAAATTAAAATAATTAACCTAAGGTTGAAATTTTAATTTTAATATTTATGGCACCAAAATCGATTTCAAAATGGTGTAAATGAAAAAGGGTCAATGTTTTTAATTTTGTTGGAATGCATATAAAAGGAGGAATGTTTTCCAAAGTTAAAAAGTGGAGAAATGTGTGTATCATTTATGAGGGGCAAAGACCAAGCATAAGCCAAGTGAATTATTCAAGGAGGATTTCATTGAAAATTGTTAAGAGTGTGAAGACAATTCCAAAGAGTTGGCTAGCGCAAACAATAGTTGAGATGAGGCTAAGGTGCTTATGAAGGGTTGGTCACAGTTTTGAATCCCATGCAATTGATTTTTGTGAAGGAGGAAAGAGCTTTTCGTTTTCACCAAAATTTGTGAGAGGCAGACGTTGTATAGGACAATGTCCTTTGGTTTTTGTGTGGGTGTGTAGCCTAGGCAATAGCCTAGATTTGGACTGGGGAATTATGGTGGCTAAGGTCACGGGGTCAAGCTTGGGTGTTGGTCATTGATACTTGTGCAATATTTTTATGACGTGGGCCAAATATTAAGGTATGCAAATTTTGAATTAAATATGCCAAAGGTTTTTGGAAAACAAAAGTTGTTTTGAGGCTAGGTGATATTAAAAGGGCCATGTGTGGAATTGTTTAGGGAGTCATAAGTTGTGTTAATTAAAACAAGTATTGGATATTATAATGTGTAAACAAAGGAAATTTATTTTGATGTGTATTTAATATTATTTTGAAAAATAAGGAGAATATAAGGTGTAAACAAGGAACTTTATTTTGATGTGTGTTGAAATTATTGTGAAAAAGAAGGAGATTATAAGGTGTAAACAAGGAACTTTATTTGTGATATATATTGAATATAATTTTGAAAGTGAAGGAGTGATAAGGTGTATTTGTGACTTGACATTTTATTATATTCCTTATAATGGTGAAATATTTTTTGAGGTAAATATTCTTGTGGAGATTTTGAGATAGAATGTTGTTTCTAACCTAGAATTGGCAAAAGGATTTGGTTGTGAGTAAAACAGGTTTTGAAGACATATCTCCATCAAAGAAAAGAGGTATAGACATATCATCTTGTGTTTGAAATGTTGGAATAAATGTTGTAGAATATAAGGTGGAGTGAAAAGGATTGTTTGATAAGCATTTTTGGAAATATTTGAGTGAATTATTATATGCTTCATTGGTGAATGTTTAGAGAATATTTGAGATAGATATTGAGGATTATTTGAGTTAGGTTTTGAGACCCAAATTGTGCTCTTTGTTTGAAGAAGTATGAAAACACTTGTTTAAGGTTTGTGAGCAAGTTGTGTTTCATTGATTGAATGATTGAGTGAAATTATTAAGCATTGGTTTTGAGTGATATTGGAAGTGAATGTGCAAACATTAGAAATCATATTTGTGAAAGCGATAGACTTAATGATTGAGTAGAACATATTGAGTTTTGATAGAGTACATCATTCTCTATATGTTCCAAAGGTTAAACAAATTTTGGATAAAATATGTCTAACTGCTTCAAGTTAAAGGAATTACCTTGAATACTAGACAAAGCATTTGATAATATTGTGTGCAAGATTTAAGATTGATTGAGCATATTTTATGAGTTGTTTTGAGTATGTATTAAGGTAGATTTGAGAAATTATTGGTGAAGACTTGAGAGCAGATTAAGCAAGTTCTTGAGAGGACTTGAAGGTATATTTGAGGTAAGTCTTGGTGAAGGCTTGAGAGCAAATTGAGCAAGTTCTTGAGAGGACTTGAAGGCAGATTTGAGGTAAGTCTTGGTGAATGCTTGAGAGCAGATTGAGCAAGTTCTTGAGAGTACTTGAAGGTATATTTGAGGTAATTCTTGGTGAAGTCTTGAGATTATATTGGACAAGTTCTTGAGAGGAATTGAAGACAAATTTGAGGTAAGTCTTTGTGAAGACTTGAGATCAAATTTGATTGATTTATTTATTCAAGTTTTATGTTAAGGCTTGGGGTAAATCTAAGCAGATTTTATTTGTGATTGGATCAAGCTTTGTGTTAAGGCTTGAGGATAGATTTGAAGATAGATTTTGGTATAGATTTGTGAGCAGATTTGTGCTAGACCTAAGATAGAGTTAGAGCAAATTTGTACTACACTTGGGATATATTTTGGTGTAGATATGAGATAGAGTTGAGAGAAAACTTTAGAGGTGATAGAGAAAAGTATAGGAGTCTCTAGTGGATAGAGATCCATTAGCCAGGGCAATGAAGATAGAGGTATTCTATGGAGAGAGATCCACAAGCTATATCAGTGGGGGTAGAAGTCTTCTAGAAGATCATCAACGAAAGTAGAGGGGAAATATTTCTCCTATGGATGGAGGTCCACAAACTAGAGTAAGGGGAAAGAGTTATCCTATGGAGTTTGATCTATGAACCAACTGGGAAGATAGAGTTCTTCTATGGAGAGAGATCCATGAACTAATTGAGGAGATAGATGTCTCCTGGATCAAGTTCCATGAACTAGAGAAAAAGGGAAAGAGTTATCTTGTGGAGAGAGATCCACAAATCAGAGCATAAGGTATTGGTGTTTCCTTTGGATAGAGGTCCATAAAAATTGTAATAAGGAATTGATTCTCAAGAATATTTGTTGAGAAAATTTAGTAGAAATATTTTCTACTTGGAGTAACCCACATTAGGTGAACCACATTAAATTGGTATCTCTATTATGTGTGATGATTTATGTATTGCTTTGATTACTGCTATTGATATTGCCATTGATAATATTGGATAATATTATTTGGGAAAGAAAAATAAAATTTTATCTTATACTGCTCACCCCCTTCTCAGTATAATATTGTGTTCTTCATCTCCAAGGTCTTCTATATTGCAACTTATTTGGTCTTCCAATTGAGACCTTTTCTTCAACCTTCTTCTTTTGGAAGTGTTGGTGATAAGATATTCTTCAAGGATATCTGATTCTTTTGCTTCTATATTTGAACAGGACTCTCCTAGTCCTTCTTTTTCTTCTAGAAATGGAAGTTCTTCAATGAAATATTCTCCTAAAAATTTTAGCTTCTTCTAAGAGAAGTCTTTAATCAGTAAAGGAAATCACCAATCTCCTATTTCTTGGAATCTTCTTTGGAGTCTTCTTTAGGAACTCATTTTTGGAGTTTTTCTTCTAAATCAAGAAATATTTTGAAGTAATATTCAAGAAATATTCTTTGGAGTATTCTTCCGAATCAAGAATTTTTCTTCTAAAATAGGAATTATTCTCTGAATTTTTCTTTAAAATTAAGGCTTCTATGACCTTCTTTATCAAGGCTTCTATGGCCTTTTCTGTTTTAAGGCTTCTCTGCCCTATTCTTCTTCTAGGTTTTTTTGGCCTATTCTTCTTCTACACTCTATAGGTATTAATCTTGAATGGAGATCACCAATATCCTATATCCTCCTATGACTCAACTTCTAGAGTCTCTTATTCCTTGATTTTGCTATAAGTCTACTGTGGACTTTTCTTTACTTTTGCAATTTGCAGGATTACAACTCTTATAATGAGATCTTTCTCAAGGGATTTGAAATATTTAGTCTTCTGCTTGTTGATGCAAGTTCTAGAGTGATTCTAAGAAGATATTCTTCCTAACTCTCTTGTAGGAATATTCCCAACATTTTTTTAAATCTCCTTTTCCTACAACAAGCTATTAGAAATTGGAATGAAAGAACTTATAAATCTAGAGATAATAATCTTCACTAGTTGATTTTTCAAACTAGTGGCTTGAATGCTGAGTCCTAGTCTTCATGATTTTTTTTACAACTCAGTGGAAATACTCTAGCCAAATATAATCTCAGAGTTTCTACAACTAAGATTTATTTTAATCCTCACTTTCCTAATCCTATTGACTCCTATGGATTTTTCTATCAATTAATCCTAATGGCAGCTTTTGCATGCAACAACACTCAATGGTATATCCGATCTAAAAAGATACAGGTCAACAGTAGTAATGGTATCTCTCTCTATTCCTCTTGACCTACTAGACTTCTCTTATAATGGATGTAGGTCCTCCTATCTCAATTAATCATGGATATGATACCACTATTAGATTTTGAGGATATATATAGTGGAGAGATCTAACATAGGTCCTACTAAAATATAGGAAATATGAAATAAATTTAAATAGCAATATGACTAAAATATACTATAAATAGAAATAATAAAAATAGAATACAATATGGAGGAAATGGTCACTCCACTAATATGAGCTAAAGAGCTACATTGTACTCCATACAAGAGTACTACTACCAAGAGCTTGATATGAGCTTGATGTGAGATTGATATATAATATACCACTATGAGGCCCTTTATATAGAAATGTAGATTCCTTTATCAACACTCTACCTAGTTGTACAAGGGGACACCTTGCACATTACAACTTACACATTGCCACTTGTGCATTTATTACATTGCTTGAAGTAACTAGATAAATTCCCCCTAAAGTAATCTCCTATCCTAACTATATAACTAAGGTGGTACATTTACATGATTTAAATGATGTAATATACTCTAACTCTAACACAAAAAACACTCACTGGTATGCAAAGGTTCCCCATTTGGTGGTTAAAGCTATATTATGGTGGTCTTTGTCTTTAACCCAAATCTAATTGTATCTTGAGAAGCCATCCATAAGTGATAACATATATGACCCAAATACTTTCTACAAGATATGATCAATGGTAGGAAAAGTACAATCATCCTTTAAAGATGCTCTATTGAAGTTAACATAGACACTTATATTCTAATTTTTCTTGCATATAGACACCAAATTGGACACCCAAGTGGAGTGTTTGATCAAGAATATAATATAAGCTTGTAGAAGTTTCAATAATTCTTTCTTCATAATAGCTTTTATCTTTGGGTTTACCAATCTCTATTTCTATATAAAAGGTTTGTAATTAGGTTCTAATTCAATAGTATGCTCTATGATGTTCCACTCATATACTTTAATATCTTTGTACGAATAGGCAATAATATCTTCATACTTATAATAGATATAATTAGAAAGGTCCTTTTCTTCGTGTTTAATATTTTCCAAGTAATGGTCTCTTTCCTTTAGCTACCTCCACTATATGATATGAAGAAGACTTCACCCTAAGACTTATTTTCTAGTACTATCATTGAGGTTAAAAATTATTTATATGATGATTAGGTCTTCAGACTACTAATTTAAATTTTTTTTGACTTCATATTTGATGTCATCCCCATACTCATTATTCTCTTTAACATACTGAGCCTTTCAAATTAGAAATTCTTTGATCTAATCATTATTAAATACTTGTCACTGATCAATTATTGAGAATTATTAATATAAATACCACCTCTAATTCTTTAGGTTTATCCCACATATCATTGGTGGGGTTGAATCATGCTTCTATTCTTGCCAATTTATATGTCTTTATGTTCAATTCTCAAGGTATTATTTTAATTTCATATGTATCAAAATTTTCAAGCAAATCCCATACCCAATGTTTGTGGAACTTTAGGTGTTATTTCTTAGTGTCATATTGGGAATTGAATTTATTCAAATATAACTTGGGGTTGCCATATATTCTTAGGCCCTTAATTCCCATATTTTTAACTTTTATCAAAGTAGTACAAAGTGCTTCATACTCTACCACATTATTGGTATAACTGAATAATAACTTACAAGTATAATAATTCTATGGATCTTCTAGTTCGATGAACTATACACTAGAAACTAATCCATTCTTGATTTTAGAGCCATAAAAATACATATTTCACATCTAATTTGCTCCTCAACTTTTCAAGGCTAGAAATATTTGTAGGTGTTTCAATAATGAGATAGTTCCCTAGATTAGTTTCTTTATATTTGACCTTGGGACCTCTATCATCCTACAATACATTAATCATAATGCCAATCTCTATATCTTGATCTCCTTAAAGATATTCATCATCTTTTATAAATTCCAATAGCTTATTTTAGTTCATTATACTTTCATCATCAAGCTCGTGTAGAAGGAAATTGAAAGTTTGTTCTTAATCATGATTACCTTCCTATATTTGTACACCTTCATATGAGTATATTCCATATCTAATCAACTATCCCCTCATAACTTATGCATTCACTCTTGATACAATAGCATACCAAAGTATGGGGGTAGATCCAAAACCATCATGTCCTATACTACTATAAACTCTAGATGTATATTTGTAGTTATGATTATATCTTTGAGTACACCAACTACATTTACCATTTGTTCCATCTATTTGGATTTGGTGTCTATCCATATTAGTATAAAGAAGACCCATTTCTTCACAAAAAAATTAGCTATAATAATGATTGTTGCAACTGAATTGACTATGCAACTTCTAAAATATAATTTTGAATATGGAGTGTTATAAAGAATAGGGGTGGTATTAGTATCTTTGGTTTTGGGGGAATTTTGTATTTTTGACATCGTAACTTGGATGTATATCAGATTTTTTGTCATCAAATTATATTGATCTCCTACATAAATCATAGTGGATTTGATTGCTTACTCCTATAATAACTTCATTCTGGTTCTTTTAAAGCTTCTTGAATTAGATCTTGTTGTATTGGTAGAGATAATAATTCTAGCACATTGACCTTGGCTAGCATTCTTTTTATTTCCTCTTTGATTTGAATCTAAACTTAAAATATGCACCCTCTCTTTGCATCATGAAGTTTTGGTATTGCTTCATGGTTGTTGCTCACCCTTCATTCATGATAGGGGTACTTTAGTCGGTTTTTTACATCTTTTTAAAGTGGATCCCTTCCTTTATTATATTTCCTTAAATAGATTTATTAGTTGATTCTTTGTCTCCTTTGTCTATTATGAGTTCCTTCCCTTTAATTATTCTTCTACCTTTATCATTTTGTGTTTCTCCTTCCCCTTCTAAGGTGTACTTGTTGCTTAACTTTTTATGTTCTTCTTTTGTTTATCTTGTAGTGCTATGATAGACCCTTTATATTTTAAGTGCATAGGTAACCTCTCTCTTCTAAGGACCATTGTACCCTTCCTAGTTTTGACATGCTTATTAACTGATTTCTCTTAAAATGTTTTCCTCTTTTTTTCTAGTTTCAACCCCTTATTTATTAGCATATATGGCATCATCTTTGATTTTGTTTTTTTTTCCTATAGCATCCATAAAATCTACCCTACCTATAGGCCCCATAATAATGAAGAACCTACTAATGGTCCCCACATCAAATCTGACAATTTAAAAGGAATATACTATGCTCACTCCATATTTATATTAGAGTGAACCATGTGATTGTAAGTTTGATTTGCTCCATGATTAATGCCTTACAAAGGAACCTAATCTTTTGTTAGGTACAAAGTCATTTGAGGCTACCAATTTGGTGATTATTTCCACTTTACTTTATAGACTAAAGTTTTTATCATCTCTGTCATTTTTCTCATTCTAAATTATTGTTGGACTCATTGCCTTAATTGGATGGAGTAAGGATGGCTAGAATTTATGGCTAAAGGCTATAGTGGATGACATGTTTTGGTCATGATGAGTAAATATGTATGGTAATGTATAAGGATGAACAACAGTTTTTGGTTGGGGATTAATAATAGGTGAAATGTTGGATGTGGATCTAGGTATAGATGTATTCTAGTAAATTTGTGATGCATAAACTATTGGTGGAGCATGGGGTATTTTACCTACTTGTATGAGAACATCCATTCCTCTAACTACTTTTTCAAGTGTTGTATCTTATGTATAATGATTAACATTATAAACCATTAACATCAACAATGGACATCCTACCCGGATTTGTGGTGGCTACTGATTCCACCATGTTAAAAAAAAAACATGGAATTTGAAAGTAGCTTACAACCAGATACACACCACAACAGAATGGTGTAGTTGAGAGGAAGAACAGAACAATTATAGAGATGGCACAGAGCATACTAAAGGCAAAAAATTTACCACATGTGTTCTGGGTAGAAGTTGTAAGTTGTGTAGTTTATCTGTTGAACCGATGTCCCACCAAGAGTGTGAAGGACAAAATTTTGGAGGAAGCCTGGAGCAATCTTAAGCCAAGTGTGGCTCATTTGCAAGTTTTCGGGTGCATTGCATATGCACATGTTCCAGATGAGAAAATGCAAAAGTTGGATGACAAAGCTAAAAAATGCATCTTCGTAGGGTACAGTGAACAAACAAAGGCATACAGGCTATACAATCCTATAACAAAGAAACTTGTCATCAGTAGAGACATGAATTTTTTGGAGGATGAATCTTGGAACTGGAATTCAAAGACTGACCAGCCTGAGCCAACAATTATTGAACCTATAAACTTGGAGGAAGATAGTGCACAACCACTTGTACCTTCAAGCAATAGCAGTGGTGCCAGCAACATCATAGCCTCATCATCCCGGTCACCTCCACTTGCAAACAGAATTCCAAACTTGAGTACACCTACGAAGACTCGGAGCTTGCAAGATATTTATGAGGTAACCCATAATCAAATAGATGAAGAATATTATGACTTTGCTTTATTTACTGAGTGTGATCCAGTGTCATTTGAAGAGGTAAGTCAAAATCATATATGGGTGAAGGCGATGGATGAGGAGATAGCAGTCATTGAGAAGAGTGAGACATGACAGCTGACATATCTTCCAACAAGAAAGAAGACCATTGGGGCCAAGTGGGTATACAAAATGAAGTTTAATGCCCAAGGAGAATTTGACAAGCATAAAACAAGATTGGTAGAAAAATGCTACAAGGAGAAGTTTGACATTGACTATCATAAGGTGTACGCACCTGTAGCTAGACTTGACATAGTCAGAATGGTTCTGGTATTGGTAGCCTAGAAAGGTTGGAGTGTGTACCAGATGGATGTCAAGTCTAATTTCCTGAATGGAGTGTTGGAATAAGAGGTCTACATAGAGCAGCCACCTGGATATGAAATACAAGGGCAAGAAGACAAGGTCCTGAAGTTGAAGAAGGCCATGTATGGGTTAAAGCAAGCACCCCGGGCATGGTACAATCGTATTTATGGCTACTTTTAGGATAATGGATTCATTAAATGCCCATATGATCACACCTTGTATCTAAATATAAATGTAGCAGGGGAAATTATAATCATTTTCTTGTATGTAGATGATCTGATTTATACTGGCAATAGTAGTAGCCTATTTGAGTAGTTTAGAATAGCCATGAAGAACGAGTTTGAACTGACAGACTTGGGGCTGATGAAATTTTTTCTTGGCATTGAATTTGACCAATCAATAGAGGGCATATTCATTTCTTAGGGCAAGTATGCTAAGGATTTCCTAAAGTGTTTCAATATGGAGGACAGCAAACCTGCCATCACCCTAGTTGCTACTATCCTGAAGTTGAGCAAAACTAACAATAGTAGAAGCATTGACCTAACTCTCTACAAAAGGTTAGTTGGAAGCCTGATGTACTTGACTGCAACCAGACCAGATTTAATGTTTACCGTTAGTTTAATAAGTAGGTTTATGGAGTCACCCAAAGACACTCATTAGCAAGCCAAAAAGAGAATTTTGAGATATGTCAGTGTCATGAGGAACCATAAACTTCACTATGTAAGACAAGACCAACTTGTACTGATTGGATACACTGATAGCGATTGGGCTGGCAACATAGATGATCAGAAGAGCACCTCTGGATATGCCTTCTACTTTGGATTCGATGCTATTTCTTGGTCCTTGAAGAAGTGGCCAATTGTTGCTTTATCTACAGTAGAGGCAGAATATGTTACTGCCACCTCAGCCACATGCCAAGCAGTTTGGATGAGAAGAGTTCTAAGTGAACTAAATCATCCACCAAAAGCAGCAACAACAATTTATTGTGATAACAATTCTGCCATTGCACTGTCAAAGGACCCAATGTTCCATGGTCGGATGAAGCACATAGATATCTAGTATCATTTCATCAAAGATATGGTGAAATTTAGTGAAGTACAACTGTTGTTTTGCAAGTCCAAGGAGCAGGTAGCTGACATATTCACAAAACCTTTGAAGGAGGATAACTTCACCAGGATGCGAGAAATGTTGGGCGTCAAAGCTTTTATGAAATCTGGTTTAAAGGAGGGTGTTAGAAATATTAAACCATATTTCATGCCTCCTGCCAGTGCTTCGCTGCGAAGCAATGCAAATCCAACAGTTAACACTTCAAATTTGTGAAGCAGTGACCAGGTGCGAGAAATAAGGGTTTGACATTAAGCGAGCAAGTAGTTGGGGTCTCTCGACATTTGGTTAAAACCCTACTTCAACATTTATTTTTTGTTAGTTGATTGGTGAATTTCTTCCTGCCCTTGTCCTCATATTTTGACTATAAATACTAGACCTCTTGTCATTTTGTTGAGTCAAATATTACGAGCGCAGAGTGATAGAGGAGATTAATTCCAGAAAAGAGTAGTAGACAACCGAAGAAGGGAGCAGCAGCCTCCAAAAAATCTCCATATTGTTTATACTGCAACCTGGTTGCAGATGTTTGTAACCGCTTCAGAAAAGATGCCTTGTAATCCAGTTTTATATGATAAATAAAATATTTGTATTTTCAATTTGCGTCATTTTATATTTTGTTCTCTGAATCTGAGAATTTTTCATCCGAAGATGCACTTCAGTTAGACATTTCCTCAAACACCAAAATCCGTGTGCAAATATCCTGTAGTTGGAGATCTGTTGTCTACTGCTTGAATATGTTCTTCAGTAATATTCTGTCCAAAGTTGCACTTCGGGATTTTGCTGCCCCGAAGTGGCAGTTTGGAGCCACTTCGCCCGAAGCTGCCAAAGCTGTCTTGAACTTGTGCTTCGCAACTTTCTTGGGCGAAGCTGCCACTTCGCCAGTACTTATTGCGAAGCACCCTCCACCAATTTAAAACTTGCGAAGAAACTTTATTTTGGCAAAATTATTGCGAAGCAGCCACATCGCTACTTAAATCTTCGAAGCACCCATCACTTAGATGTTTTATCCCCTGAAGCTTCCACTTAGGTGGTTTTTGAAGCGAATCTCCCTACATAATTCCAACTGCGCAAGTCATAATTGTGCGAAGCATTTTTATTGATGCAATTTATCTCCTTCAACTGAGACCTTCATGGAAAAACTATCAAAATTATTTATTCTCATTCGATATTTTATGTCAATATCCCCAATAACTTATACCACTTTTTATCATCCAATAACATCACTGATCTAAGGTCTTCTACCTTCCCCTTTAGGTCCTTGAAAATATTTACTAACAACTCTTCCTTTGACAACTACTTCTTGTGGCTTGGCATGAATTGCTTTCAAACACTTATAGATTTTAGTTGCATCCCCATGGTTAGCTTAGCTATTTTCTTCCTTAAACATGACACTTATGATGTCATCATCCAAAATGTGACTCAATTCATACAAATTATCAGGCATTCTTGTAGCAATTAACGTTTAAATTTCTCTATCCATTTTCTAAACTTGGGTCTTTAATAATGTCAAGTTATCTTTGCAAGTATGGAGGTTCCTCTAGACATTTAGGATTATTTCAACTTTTTGACCAGGTCTCAACAGTCTATCCCTTACTATTATTCTTGTATTGTGGTCATTAATGCAAGGAGTTTGAGGACCTCCTAATATTCATTCCTTGCATATAGTTGCCCTTCTACATATCTTATGGTCTTATCAACCTATATTGGGAGTTCTACAAAGGAGGTCAAACAAAGTACTCATATGCATTCTTCATTTCCTCTCCAATATTGTCCTAGAGGGACTTGACCCTTTGGTTATCTTGAGCCACCTTTGGGTCTACAACTATCCTTATTGGTTTTGATACCATCAACTTTATAATTTGTTGATCTTTATCATTGAAGATCTACTAGAGTTGACTTTAATCGTTCCTCTGTCAACTATTGCACACAGTCTTTGAGCCCTTGTTGACTTTTCTTAGCCTTGATAATTCAAGTTTTAAGATCCTCAACTTGCTTCTTTAGTTGATTCTTCTTAGTTGTGTCCTTTAGCTTCTCATTCTCTTGTTGGAGCTAATTCCTTTCTACCTTTAATTGAGACAACTCTGCCTTAAATTCTCTATTCTTGATCCATGTTGCTTCATCATAAACTATGAGGCAACCATATTTCATAGTGATGTAAAGTGTGATATGGTTAACAAACTGGACTGTTTGGTATGGGTCCACGTTATCTAGATCCTAGAAATCAATTTAGTAGGAGTTGTTTCTATCTTGGTGGGATCAATTTGAATAGCCTTGATGAATTACTTCTTGTCCCCTTTCCTTAACAATTATGACTAGAACAACACTAAACCCTTAAATATCCTTTCATTAAAACTCTTGTATTTTCTCTTCCATCTTCTCTCTTTAGCAACAAGGACATCATATTCCTTAACAATATATATCTCTCCAACTTTACATGTGAAGGTTGCCTACTAACCATACTCATTTATGGGAAGCCCTTGCAAACTCAAATCCTCAAGCTAGGGTGATGGGCATCATTTCCTACAGGAGAAGTTGTTGAGACGATGATGATGGTGGACATGTTTGGCATGTTGAGGTGAATGGTAGAGTAAGAGGAAAAACTGTGGTGGTGATAAATAATTAAGTAGAAGTGGCAGAAGTAGGGTATGATGCCAAAATAACCAAGTGTTGAAAAAATGAGATATAATTGGTGATTTTCATGCGAGTTGAGGTAACTTAGTATATGGTAATAGTGGTTATAATGTGGTGGATTGCATGGTGGGAGATGAAAATAATGTGATAGGGGTGGTTCCAACTATAACTATGACCATTGAAGGTGGGATACCCCTTAGAGAACCATATGCTACATTGGATAGTGAGAGAAGTTCAACAACATATTAGAAATAAGATAAAAAAAAATAGAAGGGACAAAAATATAAGGGGGGTGGATGGATGATAAAATAGGACTAGGAGTGAGTGTCAAAGTGGCCACATGACTGTCTATTCCCAACTCAAAATGAAATCCTCCTTGAGCTGAATTATCTATTATAGTTGGTATTCTCTTATTGTTGTTGCCTCTCTCAACATGGATCTATATCTTTTGAACCCCTTCTACCTTTTTATGGTAATTGTTTTGGCTACTAAACTAACCACTGCCAGTATTTTTAGTGTAGCTAAGATAATTATATTCAATGCTACTTTGTTTTTAGGCTTGAGCTTATAAGAGTTTAATGTACAAGCCACTACTTCATTGATTGTTTTAGACCTTTTTATTCTCTTTGGGTATCTCCTATCCTAGGTGGTAGAGAACTTAAAATTTGCATTTCACCTACTTATAGCATGCACTTTTCTTACTAAAGTGAGTGATGTCCTTGCTTCCTTTTTTTAACAGCAATATACCCTAGTTAAACATACCAATTAGAAAGAAAAAAAAAATTCAAATGCTAGTCGAGAAGTGTATAAGAGGAAGAGAAATAAATAAATGTGATTAGTAGGAGTAAAAGGGAGTATAATACATTCCGAATTAATAGTCATTACTATGTACATATATTTCCTTTTAGCCAAAATTCTTATTGCTATATAGGTAAAATATGTTATTTGTTTACAAAAATAGGTAGTATTATTCCTTTCATGAAAGACAACCTATAAGCATTTGAACTCACAATCTTAAAAATTTGGTAGGGACCCTCCACAATGAAGCAAACATTTAGTACACCCCTATTATCTCTTTATATTTATCCCATTTTTTGTGTACCCCCAGTTTCTCTTGATATTCATCCCATTTGAGTAAAAGGTATCCTTATTTATACTCCACTTCCATGGCTCCTTTATTGAACCACCTTTTGATGGCTTCTAGATGTTGTAGAATCTTCTTGAAGGTATTTTATCTCTCTTATTCTAGGGATACCAAAATATTTAACCTTTCTTGCATGGATTCAATGTTGGTGTCCTCCAATTTAAGTTGTGATATTTGGAGGAAAGGAATCTCTAGATTTACGAGCAATACTACCTCCACATATAATCGTTCATAAGCAGATGATTTAGTGGATGCTTTTGGTATTAATCTATCTACCCATAGTGCTTTCTACAAATTTGTATGTCATTCCATTTACGACTTCGAGATGGTCCTTTAAAATATTATTGTGATGTTTTTATTGGTTGATTCAACCAATTTATTATCATGAGAATAGTAATTAGATAATATTTTGAGATAAACCTATACTCAAGGGTGATTTTTATCATCTTAAACTCCTTAAAGTAAGCTTTTTATCTTTAACTATGGTGGAAAGTGTACCAAGTTTTGTGATAATATCTTCAAGCAACTGTATTATCATGATAACAACTTTAAAGGATATTGTACTATCATGTTATCATGTCCTACACTTGACGATGGGTTAATTTTACCTTTGAAATTGAGGTCCCATTTTTGGAATGGTTTAGTTATGATAATAAGTTTTAAGTACATTGGAGCTTTTACTTTTCCCTTGAACATGTAGTAAGATTTATAATATTTGACCTTTTGATAGCAATCAATGAAAATGATAGGCTAGTAGTATCTAGCTCTCAATAGATTATGAGATGGCATGGGTGTAGATAAATTTCCTCCATCATGATATTGAATGATTAGGAATCCCATATTGTCTTCCTCTATGCAAAAGAGTAGAACAATATCATATCCTTTCTTAAATAAGACCTCATCTATCTAGTGATAATGTGTCATTTTTTATCTAAATCAAGATCTTTCCTTTACTACCAATACTTATAAAACCTATCCAATATCCATTTATCTACATATGTTTCCCATCCACCAATTTCTATCATATATATCTATATTTTCTACAAGAGTGATATGATCCTCAAATATTATCCTTTTCAACCTTTCACATAAAGCTCTTCCCCCAATTTATTTTATAGTTTTAATATCAATATCATGTTCTTGAATCCTATTGATCCACTTGACACTTTTTTCTTCAAATTCACCATGTAAAACATTATAATAGACATCAAGATATAATACAAAGACAATAGTCATTCTCTACAATAGGTAGTAACTAAAAAAATTTAAAGCCTTTATGATGGCAAACACCTGCTTTTTTATTAGGATATACTTTTTTTTACTATGGTAAATGAAGGTGTTTTGAAAGGGCCCCAAACCTTTTGCATTTCTAGAGGAGAAAAATAATTTCCAACACCTACATATTACAAAATTTAGACTAAAAAAAGCATGTTGCATACATAGATGCAACAATTTTGATTTAACTCCATCCCATGTGGATTCAGTATTTCTTAAATTTAATCCATCTAGTTTCTTTAGAATAATCAAGAGCTTTAATAAATTCTCTATTGGTAGGATCAAATATCCAATTATACCCTACTTCAATTCCACTTTCTTGAGATCTTTGAAAGCATTTGCCTAGTTTTCATTCAAATTGCAGCCTTCTTTATTCAGCTCCTAAATCTTAGTTTAATTTTCTTGAAAACTGGCCCCATGCTAATATATATTTATATTGATTACTTTCCCTAATGATTTAAAACTTATAACTCAACAACATCAAATATGTTTTACTCTTTTAGAGTTATAATAATAAAAACCTTTACGAAAACAACATTCCATACCTTTGATCCATCCATCTAAACTCCCATGTTTGTGATAACATTAGTCATAGCATTACATTCCCTACAGATGTGCTACACCACAAAAGATTCCATGCCTAATAGTATATTCACTACATAGTGAATAATACTTTCAATACCCTAGCTAGTGGTTTGCTTCTCATTCAAACTATTAATGATATTCATAGAATCCTCTTCCACCAAATCTCCTTAGCATTCATATCTTTTGCAAGCCTTAATCCTATAATAATGACTCTTGCCTCTACTACATGGTTTGATGCTTGGCCAAATTTCATCGCATAATAAGAGATCACTACACCTAAGCTAGATCTCAAAATCCTTCCTCCTCTATCCTTTCCTGGATTACCTTTAAAGGCTTCATCAAAATTTAGTTTTACCCACTTTGGAAGGGAGGAGTCCATATCACCTTTCTCTTTGGTGAGCTAATCATATTTCCTATAGTTCTCAACAATCCCTAGTCCACTTCTATTTATTCCTTAAACTCATTTTCATAGATTTGGTTGTCCATATTAATATCCACATTTTTAGCAATGACAAATTTTATACTCTTGATAATAACCTCTACATTATTATCCTTATTCTAGAACACATGTTTATTCCTCTCCCTCCATATCTTCCAAATGAAGTGGGTAAAATAAATATCTAATTTTTCTTCAAATGGGGGTTATGATAAGGGTTAACCCAAATTTCCCATAATACCTTCAAAGACTTTGTTGTCACCCATTGAGTTTTGAGAAATTGAAGAAGCACATACCAAACCTCAAAAGGAAGGGGTAATGGACAAAAATATGATCAACTGACTCCTCATCCCCACAACATAAATAAAATCTATTAGGAATGATCATCCCTCTTCTAATATTGTCCATCATCAATATCCAATTTTCCAATACCATCCAAAGAAATAAATACACCTTCGAGAGAATATCTTTAATCAAAACTCTATGTGAGGAAAAAATATGATTCTTCTTATCCCTTTCAAAGGAAAAAAAGAGTTAATAGTAAATATTACTTTAGTATTAGGACCCCAAAAGAACCTATCCTCTCCTATATTGAGTTTTAGATCGTAATATTGTAAGAAGACACTGAGAGAGTTAAGCCTTTGCATAATTGCATCAACTCCTTCCAACTACAACATGTGCCACACTTTACAATTATCTTCCTCCTTGATGTACTCCTAAACCATGTTTCCATATTTTTGCTTTAAAGGTCGAATGGTGCACTTCTAGAAATCACTAAAAATGAAAGGCCTCTCCAAGACCAATGCCTCCTCCCAAAATCATATCTTATCACCTCTTCCCACCTGCCATCTTAAACCTTTACATAAGCTATTTCTTGTTTTGATCAACTCATTCCACATAGATGATCCTAAAGATAGATTTAAGCTATGAGCAAAGGAGATTCCATTCTCAAGATATTTTACAAAGAGGATCTAAGTCCAAAATTGATCATGTTTAATCATTTTCCACCACCCACTTTGGCCACTAAAGCCCTATTCATCTACCTCACTTTTTATGATGTCCAAACCACCTTTTCTCTTAAGCTTGCAAAGTTTATCCCATACAACCAACTTAATCATTTTTTTCTCTTTTACACCAGTCCAAATAAAGTTCCTTTATATTTTCTCCAATTTCTCAACCATCGATGTTGGAATTTTAAATAAAGACATCATGAAAATGGGTAGGTTTTGGAGGGTTTCCCTCAATAGCTGTAATTTCCTTACTTCAGTAAGGGAAGAATGTTTCCATAATGCAATCTTTCTATTGAATCTCTCAAGCACTAAATTCCACTATTCTCCTTTAATTAAACTGATAAAAAAGGGTATTCCAAAATTCACAATGGGGAAGCTATCCACTTTCTTACAATTTTATTTTGTCTAATTTGGGGAGTGTTAACAAAGAACAACATACTTTTCAATAAATTAATTTTCTGACCTAAAGTTGTTTCATAGGTTTTTATAGAGAACTGAAAATTTTGATACGAATATAGAAGAACATTTTTATTTATGCGATTTATCTCCTTCAACTGGTACCTTCATGGCAAAACTATCAAAATTATTTGTTCTCATTCGATCTTTTGTGTCAATATACCAGACAAATTCTACCACCTGTTATCATCCGATAACATCATCGATATAAGGTCTTCTACTTTCCTCTTTAGGTCCTTGAAAATATTTACTAACTCTTCTTGATTGACAACTAGTTCTTGTAGCTTGGCATGAATTGCTTTCAAACTCTTATAGATTTCAGTTGCATCCCCATGGTTAGCTTAGTTATTTTCTTACTTAAACATGACACTTATGATGTCATCATCCAAAATATGACTCCATTCATCGAAATTATCAGGCATTCTTGTAGCAATTAACCTTTAAATTTCTCTATCCATTTTCTAAACTTGGATCTTTAAGAATGTCAAGTTTTCTTTGCAAGTATGAAGGTTCCTCTAGACATTTAGGATTATTTCAACTTTTTGACCAGGTCTCAACAGTCTATCCCTTACTATTGTGCTTGTATTGTGGTCATTGATGCAAGGAGTTTGAGGACCTCCTAATATTCATTCCTTGCATATAGTTGCCCTTCTACATATCTTATGGTCCTATCAACCTATATTGGGAGTTCTACAAAGCAGGTTAAACAAAGTACTCATAAGCATTCTTCATTTCCTCTCCAATATTTTCTTATAGGGACTTGACCCTTTGATTATCTTGAGCCACCTTTGGTTCTACAACTATCCTTATTGGTTTTCATACCATCAACTTTATAATTTGTTGATCTTTATCAATGAAGCTCTACTAGAGTTGACTTTAATCGTTCCTCTATCAACTATTGCACATAGTATTTGAGCCCTTGTTGAATTTTCTTAGCCTTTATAATTCAATTTTTAAGATCCTCAACTTGCTTCTTTAGTTGATTCTTCTTAGTTGTGTCCTTTAGCTTCTCATTCTATTGTTGGAGCTAATTCCTTTCTACCTTTAATTGAGCCAACTCTGCCTTAAATTTTCTATTCTTGATCCATGTTGCTTCATCATCAACTATGAGGTAGCCATATTTCATAGTGATGTAAAGTGTGATATGGTTAACCAACTGGACTGTTTGGTATGGGTCCACGTTGTCTAGATCCTAGAAATCAATTTAGTAGGAGTTGTTTCTATCTTGGTGGGATCAATTTGAATAGCCTTGATGAATTACTTCTTGTCCCCTTTCCTTAATAATTATGACTAGAACAACACTAAATCCTTAAATATCCTTTCATTAAATCTCTTGTATTTTCTCTTCCATATTATCTCTTTAGCAACTAGGACATCATATTCCTTAACAATATATATCTCTCCAACTTTACTAACCATACTCATTGATGGGAAGCTATTGCAAACTCAAATCCTTAAGCTAGGGTGATGGGCATCATTGCCTATAGGAGAATTTGTTGAGACGATGATGATGGTGGACATGTTTGGCATGTGGAGGTGAATTGTGGAGTAAGAGGAAAAACTATGGTGGTGACAAATAATTAAGTAGAAGTGGCAGAATGATGCCAAACTAACCAAGTGTTGAAAAAATGAGATATAATTGGTGATTGTCATGCTAGTAGAGGTAACTTAGTATATGGTACTAGTGGTTATAAGGTGGTGGATTGCATGGTGGGAGATGAAAATGATGTGATAGGGGTGGTCACAACTATAACTATGACCATTGAGGGTGGGGTACCCCTTAGAGAACCATATGCTACATTGGATAGTGAGAGAAGTGCAACAACATATTATAAAGAAGATAAAAAAAAAATGGAAAAAAAGATAAGGGGGGTGTATGGATGATAAAAGAGGAGTAGGAGTGAGTATCAAAGTGGCCACCTGACTATCTATTCCCAACTCAAAAGGAAATCCTCCTTGAGCTGAATTATCTATTATAGTTGGTATTCTCTTATTGTTGTTGCCTCTCTCAACATGGATCTATATCTTTTGAACCCATTCTACCCTTTTATGGTAATTGTTTTGGCTACTAAACTAACCACTACCAGTATTTTTAGTGTAGCTAAAATAATTATATTCAATGCTACTTTGGTTTTAGTCTTGAGCTTATAAGAGTTTAATGTATGAGCCACTACTTCATTGATTGTTTTAGACCTTTTTATTCTCTTTGGGTATCTCCTATCCTAGGTGGTAGAGAACTTAACATTAGCATTTCACCTGCTTATAGCATGCACTTTTCTTACTAAAGTGAGTGATGTCCTTGCTTCCTTTTTTTAACAACAATATACCCTAGTTAAACATACCAATTAGAAAGAAAAAAAAATTCAAATGCTAGTCGAGAAGTGTATAAGAGGAAGAGAAATAAATAAATGTGATTAGTAGGAGTAAGAGGGAGTATAATACATTCCGAATTAATAGTCATTACTATGTACATATATTTCCTTTTAGCCAAAATTCTTATTTCTATATAGGTAAAATATGTTATTTGTTTACAAAAATAGGTAGTATTATTCCTTTCATGAAAGACAACCTGTAAGCATTTGAACTCACAATATTAAAAATTTGGTAGGGACCCTCCACAATGAAGCAAACATTTAGTACACCCCTATTATCTCTTGATATTTATCCCATTTTTTGTGTACCCCTAGTTTCTCTTGATATTCATCCCATTTGAGTAAAAGGTATCCTTATTTATACTCCATTTCCATGGCTCCTTTATTGAACCACCTTTTGATGGCTTCTTGATGTTGTAGAATCTTCTTTAAGGTATTTTCTCTCTCTTCTTCTAAGGATACCAAAATACTTAACCTTGCTTGAATGGATTCAATGTTGGCGTCCTCCAATTTAAGTTGTGATATTTGGAGGAAAGGGATCTCTATATTGACGAGCAATACTACCTCCACGTATACTCGTTCATAAGCAAATGATTTAGTGGATGCTTTTGGTATTACTCTATCTACCCATAGTGCTTTCTACAACTTTTTATGTCATTCCCTTTATGACTTCGAGATGGTCCTTTACAATATTATTGTGATGTTTTTATTGGTTGATTCAACCAATTTATTATCATGAGAATAGTAATTAGATAATATTTTGAGAAAAACCTATACTCAAGGGTGATTTTTATCATATTAAACTCCTTAAAGTAAGCTTTTTATCTATAATTATGATGGAAAGTGTACCAATTTTTGTGATAATATCTTCAAGCAATTGTACTATCATGATAACAACTTTAAATGATATTGTACTATCATGTTATCATGTCCTACACTTGACGATGGGTTAATTTTACCTTTGAAATCGAGGACCCATTTTTGGAATGGTTTAGTTATGATAATAAGTTTTAAGTACATTGGAGCTTTTATTTTTCCCTTGAACATGTAGTAAGATTTATAATATTTGACCTTTTGATAGCAATCAATGAAAATGATAGGCTAGTAGTATCTAGCTCTCAATAGCTTATGATATGCAATGGGTGTAGATAAATGTCTTGTTAGCGTATATTGTTTATTCCATTATTATTATGCTAACAAATGTTGTTAGCATATAGTTAGTGGTAGGTTAATTTGGCCATTATGTTATTTGTTATAACAAAGCCTAAATAAGCCTCGGGTGGTTTCGTAACCTCCGGGCTATTATAAGCTTCCATGTATTATTTAAGTTCTTCAATATCAATGATTACTAGTTCGACTTATTTACATGGTATCAGAGCAGGACCTGCTCGGGCACGTTTTTCGAGATCTGAGAGGAGACCGACGTAGACGCGGGCATGTTTCTCGAGGCAGGGTTGGACCTGCTCGAGCACGCATCCCGAGGCATCGAAACTAGACCTGCACTCAAAATGAGGGCGGTTGACTGGCTTGACCGGGCATGTTTTGGATCGAGAGGAGGTAGATGGGCAGTTTGTGACTGGGCATGCTTCGAGCTGTGGGCTAAACTAGACCTACACTCGGAATGAGGGTGGTTGGATGGCTTGACCGAGCATGGATCTCGAGGTCGATCTGGACTGTTGGGCAACCGAGGGACTCGGGCACATTTCTCGAGGTCGATCTGAACTGTGCGACCAACGTGGACTGACAGATCTGGACTGGCATGCTTCTCGAGCACGCTGACTGGACTGACACGTGGCAGAGCACCACCTGGACCTAGACCGGACTGGACACGTGGCGGACTGAGGACCAGACTGGACTGACATGTGGTGGACTGACGCATGGACCGAGATGCGTGACGTGGACTGACGCTGACACGACCGACTGACGTGGCCGCCACGTGGACTGACATGGCTGCCACATGACCCGACGTGGACCTGACCCCTACCGCGTGGCACGACAAAAAGGGTGACATGATTGCCCGAAGGCAATCACATATAAAGGGGGAATCTTTCCTTTTATTCCCCCTCATGCACCCCGCGGGAGCAATGTGGGACTAAAGTCCCACGTTTTTTTTGGCTCCCCGCGAGGGTCGCAAGGGAAGAAAGGGACAATTGTCCCTTTCCTTCCCATCGGGCGTGCTAGCCCAGCCGGTAGGAGCGCCAAGCTAGCGCCCGTGAGGTTAGGGGTTCAAACCCCTTCGACAGACCCCTTGAAGGTAATTTTTTTTAATTTTTTTTGTTATTTTTTTTTTTTTTTTAGTATTTTTTAATTAATATATTAATATTTTTTGTTTTTAAAAAAAAAAATCATTTTTTTAATTAATCATATTTTTAAATTGTGATTTAAAAAAAAAAAACAAAAGTATTTTTATTATTAATTAAATTATTACTAAAATTATTTAGAAATTTACATTAAAATTAGAATATTTGCCATAGTAAAGGGGGGTGTTTTTTTTTCTTCAAAACCTGAAAAAAAAGGGGGGGATGATGAGTAAATTTTTAAGGCAAATTGGCTTATTGTAAAGGTGCATTTTCGGCAGCGCCCGACACCTAGTGGTTTATTTCTGTGGGCACTTTTATGTTGTATGTTGCATTTTTTCTTACTTTGCACTACATCATTAAAAGTTAAAATCAAATTCACTCCCTAAGTCCCCGAAATAATTAAAACCCATCCGTGCAATTTATTGCACTGCAGCGTTCGGTATTTGTGATACCTCTGGCCAGCACTTACAGGTAAAGTTGTCGTGATTGCGCTATCGTATCCACCGCCTAATATAGCTGCCAAAACGACGTCTGAGCTTGTTCTCTATAAATCGTTGGGGAGAGATAAGTTTGCCATTTTGCTATTTTTTTACTCCATCCACTACCCTAATCGTTCTTGTGTTTAGGCGTAAATCCTGACGAGAGTTCTGACATCCACAGTGTTTAGGGGAAGTTACGCCCCACGCATGAGGATTGATGACTTTCTATGGTAGGTGCCATCAACAAGTCGATTCCCTTTCAGTATCGCCTAAGTACCACGTATCATATAATCTTTAAAAATTACCTATAGTCTCCCTCACGTAAGGGCGGGTAATTTTTTTGATTTTTCAAAATACCTATAGTCTCCCTCACGTAAGGGCAGGTATTTTGTATGGTATAACGGCCTGGCATTAAGGTATATAGAAAGGGTGACCAATTGGTGATATAAGGAACCTTCACTATGGCTTCGCTGCAAAGTTAATGACTGATGCTCATCAGTTATTGAAAGGTCCTAATTATACACCATGGAAAAACAAAATGAAGGCAGTCCTCATCATGGAAGATTTATGGGATGTTGTTTCTGGAGCAACAACGAGACCTTCACCGACAGCTGGATCCACAACTCTCACTGCTGATCAGATCGCCTTTGATAAGAAAGATAGTCGAGCAAAAGTGCTCATTTTGTTTGCTATTTCAGATGAAGTTCAACCTCATATAGCTGACAAAGCAAGTGGTAAAGAGGCATGGGATGCCCTTCAAACCATTTATGAGGGAAAGAATGACTCCACCATTCTTCATCTTCAAAAACAACTTCACAATCTGAGTTTGAGACAGGGTGAGACAGTTGAACTCTTTCTTTGCAGAGTGTCTGAATTGAAAGGCAAATTGAATTCTTTGGGAGATACAGTGGATGACAAGCTTCTCACTTCAATAGTGATGAGAGCTTTGCTTGATTCCTTTGATACGTTGATCACCTCCATTCAGGTGTCACAACGACAAATTACCTTTATTGAGTTGGTCAATTTGCTTCAACAATAGGAGGCACGCCAACTTCATAGGGATGATTCTTCTAATACAGCCCTATACTCCAACCGACAGGGTTCTAAGAAGAAAGGTAATTTTTAGAAAGGAGGCAATTCTCAACAGGATTCAAAAGGAAAAGGGAAACAACCTCAACAGAAGAAGAGGTATTGCAAAATTTGTGATAAAGACAACCATGACACCAACAGGTGTTGGCATAAGAATAAGCAAAAAGGCCAGAACAAACCACAAAACAAGAACAAGCAACCCAGGGTGAATGTTGTTGTTGAAGAATCTGACTCAGATTCTGAATGGGCACACAAGGTGCTCATGACTACCACAGCCTCCAAGGAGAAGGATCCTGTATGGTATGTCGATTCTAGTGCTAGTAAGCATATGACTGGTGACAGATCATGGTTTGAATCATTTGTGGCCAAAGAGGGCAGACCTGTCACTATTGTTGATGACAAAACCTACAAGGTTCAGGGAGAGGGTACAGTTTTAGTCACTCTTCCTGATGGCAAGTGTCAGATTGACAAAGTCCTCTATGTTCCAGGATTGGCTAACAATTTGTTGTCAGTCACACAAATCCTGGATAAAGATATGGTTGTCAACTTTCGTGTTGAGAATGGCAAGAAGTGTTGTTCTATTACCAGGAAGGGTAAGAAGATTGCAACAGCTTCATATAAGCATGGCTTATTTGCCCTAGATGCTATCTCTACTCCCCATGTTGCCATGACAGTCTCTACCAAGGAGGCCACTTCCCTATGGCACAAGAGATATGGGCATCTTAGTTCTGGCTACTTACTTGAGCTTAGTAAGTATGAGATGGTAAAGGGTCTTCCTTCCCTTTCTTCCACATTGCCAGTGTGCTCTGACTGCTTGGCAGGAAAGCAACATAGAGTACCTTTTGAGAAGAGCTCAACACGAGCACAAAAACCTCTGGAGTTAATTCACACCGATCTGTGCGGTCCTTTCACACCCAACAGTTGTGGAGGGAAGAGGTATTTTCAGTTATTTGTAGATGACTACTCACGCAAGATGTGGGTTTTCTTTCTCCGACTGAAATCTGAGGCTTTCGCTTTCTTCCAGCAATTCAAGAAATCTGTTGAGAAGGAGTCAGGGGCTTCTATTAAAACCCTCCGCTCAGATCGAGGGGGGGAGTTTACCTCTAAAGAATTTTTAGCATTCTTAACTGAGCATGGAATCACGAGACAGTTAACAACTGCCTATACTCCTCAGCAAAATGGAGTTGCTGAGAGAAGGAACCGTTCTATTATGGAAATGGTTCGTTGTATGCTCACAAGAGCTACTCTTGGGCAACAATATTGGGCAGAAGCTGTCACCACTTTAGTATATCTGTTGAATAGGGCACCCACAAAGGCCCTAAAAGGAATGACTCCACAGGAAGCATGGAGTGGTCGAAAACCCTCCATATCTCATCTTCGTATTTTTGGATGTCAAGCTTTCATGCACATACCAAAAGAGAAAAGGAAGAAGCTAGATGAGAAGACATTGAGATGCATTTTTCTTGGCTATGATGAGCACTCTAAAGGTTATCGTTTGATAGATCCTTTGACCAAGAAAATTCATATCAATAGAGATGTTGTCTTTGATGAAGCTTTCACATCACAAAACACATCTAAGGTATACCTAGATCTTGTGGAATCTAAGGAAGAGAAGTTCCCTTTGTCAACACAGACAGGAGGTCCTTCCACATCTTCTTCAACACCAAAAACGAAGAATCCAAAATGGTATACAAGCACAATCAGGGACGCCAAGTTATCCACTCCACCAGATTTGACTTTGGATAGACCTCGTACTCATAGTATGGCTCAAAGGGAAAGAGCAGCCGTAGAGACCAGTGAGGTTGATGATCTTTGTCAATATTTTGAGGAACTTTCTATAACTCCACATAAGGAAACAAAGGATATGGATATAGATGATGACAGGGTGTTTTTGTCTTCAATGAATGAACATGAACCTGCTTCTGTACAAGATGCTCTTAGCAAGCCACAATGGAAGGATGCTATGGATGCTGAGTACAAGTCTCTGAAAAAGAACAAAACTTGGGAGCTTGTCGATCTGCCACAAGGAAAGAAGCCCATTGGCTGCAAATGGGTGTACAAAGTCAAGTACAAGGCAGATGGGACAATTGATAAGCATAAGGCCCGTCTTGTTGCAAAGGGCTATGCTCAAAAGGAAGGCATTGACTATGAGGAAACTTTTGCACCTACTACTCGGATGACCACAATTCGAGTCATTTGTGCTATGGCAGCACAATATGGGTGGAAAGTTCACCAAATGGATGTCAAGAGTGCTTTTCTAAATGGTGATCTCCAAGAAGAAGTATACATGACTCAACCTGAAGGATTTGTACAGGAAGGCCAAAAACAAAAAGTGTGCAAATTGGTCAAATCCTTATATGGCTTGAAACAAGCTCCTCGAGCTTGGTATATAAAAATGGATAATCACCTCCTGCAGCATGGATTTAAGAGATGTCCGTCAGATGCAAACCTCTATTTCAAGAAACAGGGTTCTGAGATAGTGTTGCTTGTACTCTATGTTGATGATCTGCTCATTACAGGGAGTTCAAAAACTATGATCTCTACTGTCAAAAGAGACTTGTGTCAATATTTTGAGATGTCAGATCTCGAACTTCTCCATTATTGTCTTGGTCTGGAAGTCAGCCAGAAGGAGCACTACATCAAAGTGTCTCAAAAAAAATATGCCAAGACATTGTTGGAAAAATATCGCATGACTGATTGCAAGCCAATGGCAACTCCGATGGAGACAGGAATTCAGTTATCGTGATATGATGATTCACCTCAGGTAGATGGTACTCTCTATCGACAGTTGATCGGGAGTCTCATATATCTGACCAATACTAGGCCAGATATCGTATTTGCTGTCAACTATCTTTCGAGGTTCATGCAGGAGCCTAAGACCACTCATTGGAAAGCAGCAAAGCGTGTTCTTCACTATGTCCGTGGTACTATAGAATATGGCCTAGAATACAAGAAGAACAACAAATTCTTCTTGCAAGGATACACGGACTCCGACTATGCCGGATCATTTGATGATCGCAAGTCAACTTCAGGATATATTTTTCATCTTGGATCCGGTCCTGTCTCTTGGCACAACAAGAAGCAACAGGTGGTTGCTATCTCATCAACAGAGGTAGAATATCGTGCCGCACGTGAAGCTGTGTGCGAAGTGATATGGTTGCATCGCATTTTGACAAGTATGGGTCTTCCATCCAAATCTCCAATACACTTGTTTTGCGACAACCAGGGTGTTCTGAACCTAGTCAAGAATCCAGTCCATCATGAACGAACAAAGCACATTGACACACAATGTCATTTCATTCGTGACGAAGTTCCGAAGCATCGAATTCAGCTTCAGTACATTCCCACCGATGCTCAAGTTGCAGACATTTTCACTAAGGCACTTGCACGTGTCAAATTTGAATTGTTTCGCAGCTCACTTTGTATTGCAAAATGATGTAATAAGGGGGGATGTTAGTATAGCTAGTAAGTTATCTTTTTACCCAAATAATGTAATAAGGGGGGATGTTAGCGTATATTGTTTATTCCATTATTATTATGCTAACAAATGTTGTTAGCATATAGTTAGTGGTAGGTTAATTTGGCCATTATGTTATTTGTTATAACAAAGCCTAAATAAGCCTCGGGTGGTTTCGTAACCTCCGGGCTATTATAAGCTTCCATGTATTATTTAAGTTCTTCAATATCAATGATTACTAGTTCGACTTATTTACATGTCCTCCATCATGATATTGTATGATTAGGAATCCCATATTGTCTTCCTCTATGCAAAATAGTAGAATAATATCATATCCTTTCTTAAATAAAACCTCATCTATCTAGTGATAATGTGTTGCTTTTTATCTAAATCAAGATCTTTCCTTTACTACCAATACTTATAAAACCTATCCTATATCCATTTATCTACATATTTTTCCCATCCACCAATTTCTATCATCTATATCTATCTTTTCTACTAGAGTGATATGATCCTCAAAGATTATCCTTTTCAACCCTTCACATAAAGCTCTTCCCCCAATTTGTTTTATAGGTTTAATATAAATATCATGTTCTTGAATCCTATTGATCCACTTGACACTTTTTTCTTCAAATTCACCATGTAAAACATTATAATATACATCAAGATATAATACAAAGACAATAGTCATTCTCTATGATAGGTAGTAACTAAAAAAAATTTAAAGCCTTTATGATGGCAAACACCTGCTTTTTATTAGGATATACTTTTTTTTACTATGGTAAATGAAGGTGTTTTGAAAGGGCCCCAAACCTTTTACATTTCTAGAGGAGAAAAATAATTTCCAACACCTACATATTATAAAATTTAGACTAAAAAGAAGCATGTTGCATACTTAGATACAAAAATTTTTATTTAACTCTATCCCATGGGGATTCAGTATTTCTTAAATTTAATCCATCTAGTTTCTTTAGAATCTTCAAGAGCTTTAATAAATTCTCTATTAGTAAGATCAAATCTCCAATTATACCCTACTTCAATTCCACTTTCTTGAGATCTTTGAAAGCATCTGCCTAATTTTCATTCAAATTGTAGCCTTCTTTATTCAACTCCTAAATCTTAGTTTAATTTTCTTGAAAACTGGCCCCATGCTAATATATATTTTACAATGATTAATTTCCCTAATGCTTTAAAACTTCTAACTCAACAACATCAAATATGTTTTACTCTTTTAGAGTTATAATCATAAAAGCCTTTAAGAAAACAACATTCCATACCTTGGATCCATCCATCTAAACTCCCATGTTTGTGACAACATTAGTCATAGCATTACCTTCCCTATAGATGTGTTACACCACAAATGATTCCATGCCTAATAGTATATTCACTACATAGTGAATAATACTTTCAATACCCTAGCTAGTGGTTTGCTTGCCATTCAAACTATTAATGATATTTATAGAATCATCTTCCACAAAATCTCCTTAGCATTCATATTTTTTGCAAGCCTTAATCCTATAATAATGGCTCTTGCCTCTACTACATGGTTTGATGCTTGGCCAAATTTCATCGCATAATAAGAGATCACTACACCTAAGCTAGATCGCAAAATTCTTCCTCCTCTATCCTTCACTGGATTACCTTTAAAGGCTTCATCAAAATTTATTTTTACCCACTCTGGAAAGGAGGAGTCCATCTCACCTTTCTCTTTGGCAAGCTAATCGGATTCCCTATAGTTATCAACAATCCCTAGTCCACTTCTATTTATTCCTTAAACTCGTTTTCATAGATTTTTTTGTCCATATTAATATCCATATTTTTAGCAATGACAACTTTGATACTCTTGATAATGACCTCTACATTATTATCCTTATTCTAGAACACATGTTTATTCCTCTCTCTCAATATCTTCCAAATGAAGTGGGTAAAATAAATATCTAATTTTTCTTCAATTGGGGGTTATGATAAGGGTTAACCCAACTTTCCCATAATACCTCCAAAGACTTTGTTGTCACCCATTGAGTTTTGAGCAATTGAAGAAGCACATACCAAACCTCAAAAGGAAGGGGGTAATGGACAAAAATATGATCAACTGACTCCTCATACCCACAACATAAATAAAATCTATTAGGAATGATCATCCCTCTTCTAATATTGTCCATAATCAATATCTAATTTTCCAATACCATCCAAAGAAAGAAATACACCTTCGATAGAATATCTTTAATCCAAACTCTATGTGAGGAAAAAATATGATTCTTCTTATCCTTTTCAAAGGAAAAAAAGAGTTAATAGTAAATATTACTTTAGTATTAGGACCCCAAAATAACCTATCCTCTCCTATATTGAGTTTTAGATAGTAATATTGTAAGAAGACACTAAGAGAGTTAAGCCTTTGCATAATTGCATAAATGATGAGGATTGATGTTTGATCACTCATATGACCCCTCTAGTAGTTCCTAGCTTAGGTTTGAATAGTTTATTTCTTGCAAATTAATAATTGTAAGTGAGTCTCCTTCTCACATGCACTTGTGGGCACTAGTTATCTTCTAGTTGTCATTTAGAGTGTTAGTTAGTAAGTGTGAACTCAAAGTAGGATGTGTGTACTTCAAGATAGCTAAAATGGATCTTATAGTTAGCATTATTCCTTTTCTCTTAACTTAGAAGTTGTGTGCATTCTTCTTTGCACTTTTGTAGCTTATGGTTAAGCATATTGGATCAAATCCATGATTTGATGGGTTTGGTTATGTATTTTGGGCCATTAGTGCCTATATAATGAGTTTGTAAATAATATGAAGTTAGTTGGATTTTCAATCCTTTTCATTGGTATCAGAAAACACTCCTACATCCACATCCATTCCAAAGCAACACTCTTCAATAGATAAAATATTGCAAAATTACTCACACATATTTTAGGAGCCAAAGTCTCTTCCTCCAATTCGCACAATTAATCACAACATTGAAATCATTCCTGGTTCTTCACTACCTAATGCTCCCATGTATAGACAATCTATTTTGCAAAATGAAGAAATAAAAATGCAAATAGAAGATTTGTTGTCTAAGGGTTTCATTAAGGAAATTACTTATGCTTGTGCCTCACCTATTTTGTTGGTTCTTAAAAAATATGGCACTTAGAGATTGTGCATTGATTTTCGTGCTTTGAAGAGAATTTCTATAAAGAATAGATATCCACTACCACACACTGATGATTTATTAGATCAGCTCCAAGGAGCTAAGTTCTTTTCAAAAATAGATCTCAAAAGTGGATATCATCAAGTGCGTATCCAAGCTGAGGATACATGGAAGACAACTTTTAAAACGAAGATGGGCCTCTTTGAATGGTTGGTAATGACCTTCGGTCTTACTAATGCTCCTGCAACCTTCATGAGGTTGATGAATGATGTATTTCGTGATGTACTTGACAAATTTATAGTTATATATCTTGATGGTATATTGATATTCTCAAAAACTTGGGAGGAACACCTTAGGCATATCCAACATACACTTGATCTTATTGTGAAGAATCAATTATATGCCAATTATTCCAAGTGTTCTTTTGGCAATAATTCAGTTTCTTACCTTGGTTATGTGATTAGTGAAAGTGGAATTCAGGTAGATCCCACCAAAGTTGATGTTTTACTTAAGTGGTCCCCTCCAACTCTCACTGAGTTAAGAAGTTTCCTAGGACTTGCAAATTTTTATCGCAAGTTCATTCCTCAATATTCCACCCTTGCAACTCCATTGCATTATCTCACTAAGTCTAAAGTTCCATTTCATTGGGAGAAAATCCAAGAGATTGCCTTTGAGAAACTCAAAAAGAAACTTTGTACAACACCTGTGTTAACTTTACCCGACCTCTCTCAACCTTTTGAGATTGAAACGGATGCCTCTAAAGTTGTCTTAGGAGCTATTCTCAAATAGAATGGTCATCTAGTTGCTTATCATTCAAAAACTTTTTCTGCTACTAAGTTGAACTATTCTACATATGACAAGGAGTTGTATGCATTAGTTCAAGATATCAAGTACTAAAGACATTATATTTTGGGAAAATATACAGTAGTACACACTGATCATATGCCTCTTAAGTTTTTACAATCTCAAAGTAAAATTGAAGAATCAAGACATATGAAGTGGGCCTCTTACCTCCAACAATTTCACTTGGTGATCAAGTACAAAGAGGGGGAGAGTAATACTATTGCTGATTGTTTGAGTAGGCCTCCTACCGCTCTTGCCTTAACAGTTATGTCCACTTCACACTTGGGATTTCAGACTTGGCCTAATCAGTATTCACAGGATCCTGATTTTGGGAAAATATTTGAGCAAGTGAGTAAACCTTCTTCTTCCAATTTGTGTCCTTTCCAAGATTTCTACATAAAATAAGGACTTCTTTACAAATTGGACAAGGTTTGTGTTCCTTGTGAGCCTAGAGTTTCACTTATTAAGGAAGCTCATTCTACACTTTATGGTGGTCACTTTGGGAAGCACAAAACACTTCACTTGCAAAGATTTTTCTACTGGCCTAAAATGCAGAGGGATGTGTTGAAATTTCTCAAACAGTGTGCAGTTTGTTGTCGCTCAAAACCAGCTAACACGAAGTTTGGCTTAGGCATGCCTTTGCCCATTCCTTCCCATCCTTGGGAAAGCATTTCCATGGATTTGGTTAGTGGTTTTCCCATGATAGTGCGACAACATGATTGTGTGTTCATGGTGGTTGACAGATTCAGTAAGATGGCTAAGTTTATTCCATACCGCAAGACAAGTTCTGTAGTAGACTTAGCCCAATTGTTATTTGAAAGCATTTGGTGTTCCTTTGGTCTACCTACCAGCATTATATCGGATCGTGATTCATGCTTTTTGGGTCACTTTTGGCATTCTTTGTGGAAAATTTTGGGAGTTTCCCTTAACTTTTCCATCACCTATCATCCGCAGTCTGATGGGTAGACTGAAGTGGTAAACATTACCCTTGTGCAAAGTTTACGAATCTATCATCACGCTTCACCAGAAAAGTGGGACTTGAGTCTCACTCATATTGAACATGCCTACAATAGGACCCTACATTCTTCTACAGGTCACTCACCTTTTGAGGTTTGTATGGGATTTCAGCCCTTGGCAATTTATGAGTTACCTTTGTCTTTGCCTTCTCCTGTCACTTCACATCTTCAGAAGGAGCAAGACAAGGCACACTCATTTATTCAACACTTGCATAATATATAATCAAAGGTGATTGAGATTTTGCAAAAGACACAACAGTAGAAAAAAAGGCCATGGATCGACATTGAATTCCTCATCTATTTCAGGTTGGTGACAAAGTTTGGTTGCATCTTGACAAGCGGCGTTTTACTGATAAGACTCAGTAAAATCAAACCGATTTGCTATGGGCCTTATACTATTATTCAATAGGTATCTGAGAATGCTTTATGCCTTGATATTCCCACACACTTGGGAATTAATGACGTCGTCAATGTAGATCTTTTGAAGTTGTACTTTGACTCTACATTGGAGACTGCACCAGCTATTAGTCATCCTATGGACGTGGTTCCTGATTCTTAGTTACCATTAGATTTCGATCATATCTATGACACAAAGACTCGACAGACTTTCCAGGGGTCTACCACCTCATTTCTTGTGGCTCGGCGAGGATATTTGCTGCATCAGGCTCATTGGATTTCTTTTCATCAAATGTCCCGTGACTTTCCTACTCTTTTGAAAGCATTGGAGGCCAATTCTTCTATTGTGGGGATGCATGATGAGGATTGATGTTTGATCACTCATATGACCCCTCTAGTAGTTCCTAGCTAGGAACTACTAGAGGGGTCATATGAGTGATCAAACATCAATCCTCATCAATCAACTCCTTCCAACTACAACATGTGCCACACTCTACAATTATCTTCCTCCTTGATGTACTCTTAAACCATGTTTCCATATTTTTGCTTTAAAGGTCAAATGATGCACTTCTAGTAATCATTAAAAATTAAAGGCCTCTCCATGACCCATGCATCCTCCCAAAATCATATCTTATCACCTCTTCCCACCTGCCATCTTAAACCTTTCCATAAGATATTTCTTGTTTTGATCAACTCATTCCACAAAGATGATCCTAAAGGTGGATTTAAGCTATAAGCAAAGGGGATTTTATTCTCAAGATATTTTATAGAGAGGATCTAAGCCCAACATTGATCATGTTCAATCATTTTCCACCACCCCACTTTGGCCATTAAAGCCTTATTCATATGCTTCACTTTTTTGATGCCCAGACCACCTTCTCGCTTAGGCCTGCAAACTTTCTCCCATACAACCAAACTAATCCTCTATTTCTCTTCTACACTAGTCCAAATAAATTTCCTTTACATTCACTCCAATTTCTCAACCATCGATGTTAGGATTTTAAATAAATACATCATGAAAATGGGTAGGTTTTGGAGGGTTGCCCTCAATAGCTATAATTTCCCTGCTTGAGTAAGGGAAGAGCCTTTCCATCCTGCAATATTTCTATTGAATCTCTCAAGCACTAAATTCTAGTATTCTCCTTTCATTCTACCTATAAAAAGGGGTATTCCAAAATATACAGTGGGGAAGTTGTCCACTCTACAACCAAAAATTCTTGCAATTTTATTTTGTCTAATTTGGGGAGTGTTAACAAAGAACAACCTACTTTTCAAGAAATTAATTTTTTGACCTGAAGTTGTTTCATAGGTTTTGAGAATTTGCATGATATTCTCAGCTTCCACAATTGATGACTCTGATAATATTATGGTATCATCAATGAACTATTGATGAGTAATTATATCTAAATATGATGCTGGCCAAATTCCTTTAATCAAGGTTGCATATTTTGTTATAGTTAAGCTCCTTCCTAGAGCCTCAACCACTATTATGAATAGATAAGGTGATATAGGATCACCTTGTCTCAACCCTCTTTTACCTAGAAATAAACCTACTGGTTCTCCATTTACTATCACTAAATACCGAGGAGTGGAGATGCAAACCATGATCCAAAGCCTCCAATTTGCCCCAAAACCAAAATACTATAGCACTTTATCTAGAAACTCCCAAGAGACTCTATTATAGGCTTTATTCATATCCAACTTCAACAACATGCCTTCTAATCCTCTCATCCTCATAGAGTGTAGAGCCTCATGAACAATGATTATCTCATCCAAGATTTACCTTTGTTTAACAAAACCACTATGTTGGGGGAGATAATCTTAGGTAAAATACTCTTCAGTCTATTGGCTAGAACCTTTATCAAAATTTTATAAATGGAATTGCATAGCTGATTGGGAAAAATATTTTAGCATGTTTGCTCCTTGCTTTTTTAGAATCAAAACTAGGAATGTAGAATTCCATTCCTTGAGAATTATTTTTTCTCATTGAAATTCTAGCAAAGCCTCTAACATATCATTCTTAATAATCTCCTAGTAAATCTGAAAGAAACCATTTGGGAAGCCATCTAGACCTGGGGCTTTATCCTTCTGCATGCTAAAAACTTCCCTGCACACCTCCTCCTCTGAGAAATGACTATCCAAAAAAAGGTTTATTTCACTATTCACCACTTGGGAAATATTCTTTAGTAATTTGTTAACCGATTCAACATTTGTTACATCTTCCATGCTGAGGAGATTTTGAAAAAAAAGAAATTGCTTCCTTTCTAATATCCTCTTCCTCTTTTATTTCCTTTCCCTCTTCTGTCTTCAATATTCTTATTCTATTATATGCCCTGTGTCTAATAGTTGTGAGATGAAAAAATTGGGTGTTTTGATCTCCTTCTTTGAGCCATAAAGCCCTAGATTTTTGTCTCCAATGGACTTCTTCTTGGGCTAATAAAGTGTGGAGATCAGACAAAAGCACCTTTTCTTTTCTATCTAATTCCTTTGTGCACCCCCAATTCTGAATTTGCTCTTCCACCTCTTCCAAGCTAGCATTTAGATTACTTTTTCTCTCTTTTAAATGACCAAAAACCTCCTTGTTCCAAACCTTTACATTTTTCTTAACATTTTTCAGCTTCTGAGAGACTTGGAATATTTTGGATCCCCTAATATCAATGTTCCACCATTCTAAAATATTTTGAGCTAAAGAAGGATGTGACATCCACATTAACTCAAATCTGAAGGGTCTACCTTTAACTCTTCTCCCCTCCAACACTTCCAAAAGTAGTGGTGAATGATCAGAGGTAATCTTTGAGAGGGATTTGAGAGAATAGTTATCATAGTGAGTTAACCAATACTGGGATGCTAATACTCTATCCAATATAATTTGAATGTAGTTGCTTCCTAACCTCCTATTAGACTAGGTGTATTTAGCCCCTTTTAGATCCAAATCCATCAATTCACATTTAGAGATAAAATCATTAAATTCCTCCATACTATTAGAATAACCCAAACTGCCTCCCTTCTTGTCACTAGGATACAAGGGTGTGTTAAAATCCCCAAAAACTATCCATGGCCATTGAGACACCTCATGAATATTACTAAGGAGCTCCCAAACCCTTTTTCTTCCTTCCCTAGTGTTTGGGGCATACACATTGGAAACAACCCAAGAAAAGTTTGTAATTTTACAAGTCAAGAGGATAGACACACACCTATCATTTCTTTGAATACATTGACCATCAAATATTCTAGGGTCCCACAAAGTCCATAAACCTCCAAAGGCTCCCACCACTGAACTTCCCACCATATCCACTTCCTTCCAAATAGTATTTTTAATCGATTGAAAATTTTGCTCATCAATCTTAGTCTCTTGAATCAAGAAGATACCAGGTTTATATTATTTTCTCATCTCCCAAAGTACCCAGTGTTTTGCAGGGGCATTCATACCCTTGATATTCCAAGATAGAAAATTCATTTCTTAGATTTTGGTGGGTTCTTCCCCCACCCAAATCTAAAACCTTCTAAGTACCATCTACAACTTGTTTTGCTACCTCTTTGGATCTAACCACTCTAGTTTTTTACCTTCCTCTAGACATAGAAGAGCCCACATCTGCTTTTTTCTTGGCATGCTTTATGAGAGTCAATAACTTCAAATTCTCTTCAAATTTTTCTATATTTGTATCCTTTGAAGACTCCCACTCCTCTATATCCATTTCCTCTTCTAGTCTATTCTTAAATCTCTCTCCATTCTAATTTTTCCTCTTCTGGTGAGGTATTTCCCCTAGATAACTCTCATCCTTGTTATCAAATTTCTCCCTCTGATGCCTGACCATATTTTCTTGATTAGTTTCCTTATTCTAGATGTCATAATCTACTTCAACCATTGGATTCTGAAGACTTGCAAAGGAGTTATGGTTCATGAATTCAGCTTTGTCATAAGAGGGTTCTTGGGTTTGAAAATTTTCTTTCTCAATGATAGAGGGGTTTTGATCTATGAGTTTTTCCTAAATCGCTTCTTCCAGAATTTCCCCTTCCTCCATCATCTGGGTCTTTGAGTCTTCAATAGGGGTTTCTTGAACATCAGCCTTATTTGATTTCTTCTCCATTGGAATGATTGGGTCTCCCACCTATTTGGATCTCAAATCTAAAGCCTCCTTCCTTTTCCATACTTTTTGAGGGTTGCTCTCCTTCTTCCTATTAGGGCATAAATTTCTTGAATGCCCTAGTTTCTTGCAAGAATCACATCTTGAGGGACTATTCTCATATTTGATAGACTACACCCAACTTCCATGTTTAGAAATGAGTTCTATTGAGCTAGGGAGTTCCTTTTCTAGGTTGACATTCACACATATCCTAGCATACACCAACCTCGACTTTGCTAATGTTGCAAGATCGATCACAACCAGACTACCAACCTCTTTAGCAATACCTATTAGCACTTCCTCATGCCAAAACTAGAAGGGTAAACCTAAAAATCTAACCCAAATAGGAGCTTGATGAATGCTCTACTTATTTGGGTCAAATTTGGGCCCCCATTTTTGTAGAAATAAACCTCAACATCCAAAAAACCATGGGTCACCCCATAAGATGCGATCTGCATCCTCTTCATAGTTCAGTTTGATCATGAAGAACCCTTTAGGAAATATTGCTATCTCCATGTGCCCTAGGGAGCACCATTTCATCAAAGCCCATTTTATTATAGCATCCAAATCCATTCAAGCACAAATAAACTTTCCCACTAATATCATTGCTTCTTGGGCCATCATTAGGTCTGTCAAGATGTCTAGAATGATGAGTTTTCCTTGCTTCAAGCTTAAATCAAACTGCCTATCCACTCCTTTGGTTTTTTCTTTCTCAATATTTAACCATGACCAAACCCCTAGGTCAAAAATATTATACTACATTTCCTTAGGACTTATGCACCACTAAAAACACCTTCCTTGGAGTTTTCTGCCTAACTTTCCTTGGGATTGAGTTGCAAACCATCCATAGGTTACATTTCTTAAATAAATATTTTCCTTGATTAGGATATACTTATCTTCATAGTTGTGAAGGAAATAAATCATAAAGGATATTGGGTGTTCCTTTTCCTTATCATTATTTTTTGTTAGGACAATCATAATGCTTTTATCTATACCAAATATATACAACTAAAAATATTTAGAGAAATCTAGGTTGATTAAGACAAGGGTTTTTGGAAAGCATCTTTGAAATCTTGGAAGGTTTTATTTTCTGTGTTTGTCTAATATAAAGGGGCATCCTTTTTTAATATCTTCATTAATGGGCCTAACCATTTTGGAAGAAATTATAATAAACTTAGTGACAAATTGGATTTGACCTAGGAATGATCTAATCTCTTTGATTGACATTGGTAATTATAGATATTGGATGGATTTTATTTTATTGGGATCTCTAACTAACACTTATTTTTATATGATATGTTCTAGCAATTTATCTTCTTGGATCATAAATATAGACTTCCTAGGATTAATATAAATACCAATCTCTCTACACCTTTGGAATATTGACTCAAGGTGGTCGATGTATTTGCTCTTGGTCTTAGAAAATACTTTTAAATCAATGATGCATATTAGAATAGTATCACCTACATCCCAACAAAATATATGCCCATAGCTCTTTGTAAGTATGTCCCTACATTTTATAGGCCAAATAAAATTCATTGGTATGCAAATGTTCCCCATTTGGTGGTGAAAGATAATTTATATTGGTATTTTTTAATGAAAATCTTATTGTATTTTGAGAAGCCATCTAGGAGAAACAACATTTATAATCCAACTACTTTCTACAAGATATGATCATTAGTAGGTAATGGGCAATGATCTTGTTAGATTTTGAGGATACATGCATTGGGAGAGATCTATCACGGGTCCTAATAAGATACCAAAAATATGAAATAAAGTAATTATGCAATATGACTGAAATATACTATAAATAGAAAGTGGTAAAAATACAATGCAGTATGGAGGTAATGGTCACTCCATTAATATAAACTAAAGAACTAAATTGTACTCTAAACAATAGTTCTACTAATATCTACTACTTTCTACTACAATGCACTTGATATACAAACTTGATATATGATATGTCTCTATGAGGCCCTTTATATAGGAAGATATATTCCTTGGCCAACACTCTACCTAGTTGTACAAGGGGACACCTTGCACATTACAACTTGCACATTGACACTTGTGCATTTATTACATTGCTTGAAGTAACTATATAACTTCCCCCTAAAGTAATATCCTACTCTAACTATGTACCAAAGGTGGTACATTTACATGATCCAAATGATGTAATATACTCTAACTCTAACACCCCCCTATATTACATTATTTGGGTATTGAATATTTCAATATTCAATATGGATCTTCTTCTTGAGAATGGCATTTGGATTGCTTAGGGATATCATTCTCTTCTATCCACCCTCATTTATTTTCTTCTTTGTGAGTGTCCTCATTTGGTTGTGTTTCTTCTTCAAATTACAGTTGGCTAAGTAGAGCATAGTGTTGTTTACCTCTCATCTTTCTAATTTTGATTCTTCTTTGCTTGCTTTTATGATGGACTGGTTCTTCATTTTCTTCAACCTGTTCCTCAATAAATCAACTTTTATCACTCCTTATTTCTCCTATTGAACTAAGCACTTTCTAATTTTATGAGGTTCTAATGGTTGGATTTCTTTTATTCCTTTAATGTGATTTTGAGACAAGTATATCAATTAATTTCCAACTCTTGATATTCCTTAATGAACCTTATTTTATAGATTTTGATATTTGATATTTAATGTTTTTAAATTCCTAATATTATAGCATTAGGTTTTCCTTCCCCCTCACGACTAATACTTCTTTTTTGTTTCCTTCCTCCTTTACTAAGGGTACATCAATGTCCAAGAATTTAACATTCTGCAAGGCACTTGTACTCACTTTCTTAGGATAATTGACCTCCTTGTGGTTACCAAGATCACACCATCTACACATGTGTGTAGACTTATTTTGTGTTGTATCATTCATATAAGGAGAAGGAAATTTCTTTTTAAAATACCCCCACTCTTGAAAATTATGATATTGTATGATTGGCCTTCCTTTTGAATCATGCATACTACATTCATATTTGACCTCCTTGTAAATTTTATTGATTTGGACTTCCTCCTCTATGATAATTTCTATAACATATATTGGTGGCAGGTTGCCCATTTTCTTAAGGTTTTGGTTTTTCCTCATTCTCATGGATTAATAAAATTTAATGTCAAAATTTCAAATTGAATGAAGAATTCACTTCATGTCCCATTACATCACATATATTATAATATGAATTCTGAGGATAGTTCACATTTGTATGCCCTTTAGTATTGCATTCTATACACCAATTGTCTCTTTGATATTTCCTTGATTTACCTTTAACCTCCTTCATCATCTTGTTGAATTCCTTTTGGAATGACTAGATAGTGTGTTGCATCGCGTTCTCCTCATCACAATCTTAGTCCCCATGTTTGGAATGTGCCATAATATCTATGGTTGTCTGATTTCCATCACTTTCAAATTTCTTTGCTTTCTCTAGTGCATCTTCATAGGTTGAGGATAGTATTGCCTCATATTTTTTCTATATTTGGAAAACAACTCATCAAGAAACCATCACTTCACAGCTCCATTAGTTGGTGCTATTTTCATCTCATCTACTAGTTTTTTTAATTGATGACTATATATTTTAACATCCTCATCCTTTCCCTACTTCATGGTGTATATTTTAGTTTTAATGTCACTATCATCACTCAAAATATAGAATTCTTCGATGAATGCATCTTTCATCATGTTCCAAAATCAAAATGCTAGTGTACTTTCTTGCTACAATCATTCATTAGGTTGGGTTATACCATTTACTTTCCAAATGGTGATGCATGTACCAATATGCCTCACTAGGCCCTCCTTCCCTTCTCCCATGAAGGGTAGACATCTTTGCTTTCCAGATATTTTGGCTACGTTAGTCATCAGTGGGGTTCCTCCATCATTGTCACTTGATAAAATAACCCTTGAAATCCTAAATTTATTCCTCCTTGTGGGTGATACAGTATGTTACTCTTCATCGAATATTTCTATCCTTGGTACCTTATTTTCACCAAATAATCATCTCTCAACTTTTTGTGCATCCTCACTCTATGACCTCCTTTGTTGGTGTGTCAGTTGTAGTCCTAGTCTTTATTCCTTAGATATTACAAATTGTTGCTCTAATGCCTGACCCCCATCCTCTGCGTCCCTGTGCAATCTTCCTACCGCTTGTTTAGGTTTTACCATCCACTCACCGTGCCTTTGCATAGTTTCTTCATAAGCGTCTTCTCTTACATCAACACTCTCCTCAACTCTTGGTGGTTTGTACCCCTTCTTTCATTCATATAAACAATGTCTCCTACCTTTCAATATCTCCTTCATATGAAGTCCATACTTGTTCAGCCACTAGTTTATTCATATCTTGTGTTGAGTTGCTCACAATCCCTATTTGAGCAATTCTTGAACTTCTTAGAATTGTCTCCTCCCTATGATATCATCTCCCACATCTTCATAAACTTGTATTTACCATTCACCTCCAATTTTAATTCATTCCTTCAAAATTATCAATTTCAAGTCCTTCTCACCTGTAATAATCTGACCCAATTTCGATAGGATGGTGCCAAATGTAGCATAAGTGGTAGTATTCTTGATGAGGGAAGTGAAATGGGATTTTTTACTTTAGAAATTTAAAAATTTATAAAACTATTATTTTCAAGTTTTGTAATCCTAGTTTGATGTAGAATACCTTATTTTTTCAAACTTATTAATTTTGCAAATATTCTATTTGTTTTGTAAATTTAAATATGCAATTTTACAAAACCCCAAATAAAATCTTCAATTCTAAAAAGTATTCTTTAGTATATTTGATAAAGGCTTATAAATTTAATATTCTAATTTTCTAAGATATTTATAATGCTTATCACTCCAATAATATATTCAAACTCTAACCTTAGATTATTTTGCACCTTATTCCTTATACCTCCTACTTTAATATAAACTTTAATATTAAATAATGTAGTAAGTGTTACCTTTACTACTAAGGTGTTTCTCTTTTATTTGTATATGCCTAATTTTTGGTGCTACTCCTTTTGGTCAACTTGCTTGATGACTGGTGCTTTGAATATCCCTTGATTGTGCCTTAATTGCTCTTGCTTCAAACTTGCTACGATTTTGCCTCCACTCCTTACACTGGTGGCTATAAGGGTGCTTCAATTCTCTTGTGTAACATGCCACAGACTGCATATATTCTATAGATTTCTTGACTCCCCTTAGGTGATGCAAACATTAGTAGAATTCCTTTTATAAGATAATATGACACGTGGAGTAATATTCCTTATGTTGGTGAATGTTACTGATTTTTTTTTAAGAGTTAGAGTATTGAGTATTCTTCTTTCCTTAATACATGCATTAGGGTTTCCTTCCCCCTCATGACTAATAATTATTTTTTGTTTCCTTCCTCCTTTATTGAGGGTACATCAATGTCCAAGAAGTTAACATTCTGCGAGCCACTTGTACTCACTTTCTTAGGATAATTGGCCTCCTTGTGGTTACCAATACCACACCATCTACATATGAGTGTAGCATTATTCTATGTTGTCTCATTCATCTAAGGAGAAGGATAATTCTTTGCAAATTGCACCCACTCTTGGTAATTATGACATTGTATGATTTGTCTTCCTTTTGAATCATGCATATTGCAATCATATTTGACCTCCTTACCAATTTTCTTGATTTGGTCTTCCTTATTTATGATAATTCCTATAAAATTTGTTGGTGGCAGGTTGTCCATTTTCTTGAGATTTTGGTTTTTCCTCATTCTTCTAGATTAACAAAGTCTAATGTCAAAATTTCAAATTGAACGGACAATTCACCACTTCATGTCCCATTACATCACATATATTACAATATAAATTCTAAGGACAGTTCACATTTTTATTTTGTACACCAAATATCTCTTTGACCTTTCCTTGCTTTACATTTAACCTCCATCACCTTATCAAATTCCTTCTGGAATGATTGGATAGTGTGCTACATCCTATCCTCATCATAGTATGAGTCCTCATGTTTAGAATGTGCCATAATACCTATGGTTGTCTGCTTTCCATCACTTTAAAATTTCTTCACTTTCTCTAGTTCTTCTTCATAGGTTGAGGATAGTACTGCCTTCATATTTTTTCTATATTTGGGTAACAACCCATAAAGAAACCATCACTTCATAGGTCCATTAGTTAGTGGTATTTGCATCTTATTTGCTAGTTGTTTTAATTGATGGTTATATATTTTAACATCCTCATCCTTTCCCTACTTCTTGATGTATATTTTAGTTATAATATCATTATCATATCTCAATGGAAAGAATTCTTCTATGAAGGCATCTTTCATCGTGTTTCAAAATCGAAATGCTGGTGTAATTTTTTGCTATAATCATTTTTTAGGTCAGGTTATACCATTTACCATCCAAATGGTGATGCATGTACCAATATGCCTCACTGGGTCCTCCTTCCCTTATTCCATGAAGGGTGGATATCTATACTTTCTATATCTCTAGATATGTTAGCCATCGGTGGGATTCCTCCATTGTCGTCACTTGATGAAATATCTCTTGGAATCCTTAATTTATTCCTCCTTGTGGGTGATACAGTATGTTTCTCTTCATAAAATATTTCTATCCTTGGTACCTTATTTTCACCAAATAGTCATCTCTCAACTTCTTGTGCATCCTCACTCCATGACCTCCTTTGTTGGTGTGTCAATTGTAGTCCTAGTCTTTCTTCCTGAGACCTCACATGTTGTTGCTCTAATGCTTGAATCCTATCCTCCGCACCCCTGTACAACCTTCTTACTGCTTTTTTAGGTGTTACTATCCACTCACCATATCTTTGCATAGTTTCTTCATCAATGTCTTCCCTTACGTCAACACTCTCTTCAACTCTTGATGGTCCTTGTACCCCTTCTTTCATTGCTATCAGCAATATCTCCCACCTTTCAATATCTCCTTCATTATAAGTCCATACTTGTTCAATCACTAGTTTATTTGTATCTTGTGCTGAGTTGCTCACAATCCCTCTTTGAGCAATCCTTGAACTTCTTCTTATTATAATTTTCTCCTCCCTATGATCTCATCTCCCACACCTTCATAAAATTGTATCTGCCATTCAACTCCATTTTTAATTCATTCTTTCAAAAATATCAATTGTAGGTCCTTCTCAACTACAATAATCTGACTCATTTTCAATAGGTAATGGTGTCAAATGTAGCATGAGTGGTAGTATTCCTGATGAGAGAGGTGAAATGGAATTTTTTGGGATGAATTCTAGTAATTTGCACTTGATTTGGACCAATCTATATAATTTTATAGTTTACAATTGTACAATTCCTAAAACGTATAAAAAATGACTATATGGTTCCAAAATATTCAATTGTATTGTTGTAACCATACAACAACCTGAACTGTATAATTTGCAATCGTACAATATGCCAAAAATCAGTTTAGAGGCAACAACTTTATAGTTTTGCAATCATTCACTTGGAAATGCTCATTTTCCACTCCCTCAAATACAAACTAAGTTATTGCAAATATAAGATAAGGTAATTGATCAATTGTACAGTTAGGAAGGCTAAATGTACGGTTATAGCAAACCCTTGTTGTAATCTCTCAATTTCATATCTGCAAAATTATATGTAAGAATTCAACATAACAAGGATAGAAGTGAGGTATAGGGAGAATATACAAGACTTGATAGTCTTGTAGATTATTTTAGACATAAAACTAAAGAAGCTAGTTCAATTGATTTGGAACCAATAAAGTTATTTTCTACATGGAAAAATAATAGATTTGGGGAAGCTAGGATCTTAAATAGGTTGGACAGATTTTTGATCTGAGACTTATTATAAAATGAAATAGACAAAAAAAAGTCATGGGTTGAGACTAGAGGCGGCTTGGATTATTCTTCCATAGAAGAAAAATCTGCTAGTCCTTTTAAGATCACTCCTATTTTGTTGGAGGAAGAGGGATTTCAGCAACTGATTAAAAAATAATGGATTTGTTATGATCAAAGTTCCATGTTATCGATGAGTTTTCAGTTTGTTGTTACTTTAAAAAATTAAAAGGAGTTGGGGCATCTTGGACTGCAATTAAAAATGAGAATACATATAGAGATCTTAAGTTGGTGGAGAAGGAAATTTTAGAAATCCATAAATAGAATGAGGCTAGTTTTTAAATAAGAGGAGAAAATAAGACTGGTTGAAATAGAAATTAAGAACAAATTCATAGAATGGAGAATGAAAAGTATAGTTGTATGGTTAGAAAAAAGGGGATGGAAATGCTAAGTTTTTTTACAATTTTTCTGCTCACAGGAAGAAGGTTAACACTATCTAGGAGATGCATAATGAAGAAGGGGTCCTCATTAGGATTTTCTCCAAGTTAGCAGATTTAAGATTAAAACATATTCAATCTATCTGCAAAGAACTTGATAAATCAATATTGGAAAAAATTTTAAGTTAACTACTTTCTTCTCTAGTTTTGTGATAAATAAGGATAATTAGTTACTTATGAAGGAGGTCACAAAGGAAGAACTAAAAAAATTTTTGGCTTCTTTCAAAAAGGATAAAATTTTAGAGCTTGATGGATGGCCTGTGGAGTTTTTCCTAGTTTTCTATGATCTTGTTGAAGTGGACAATCTCAAAATAATTGACGAATTTAGGTTGAGTGGTCAAGTTTTGGGGGCTTTTAACTCCACTTTTTTAGCTTTGATTCCAAAAAAAGGAGAAGCCTAAAACCTTTAATGAATTTAGACCTATTTCCTTATGTAACTATTTCTATAAAATCATTCCAAAGATTCTGGCTATTAGATTGAAGAAGATTTTCTCTAAAGTTATTTTTGAGGAGCAGTTTGGATCTATAGTAGGTAGGAAGATTTTGAAGCCATAAGAGCTGCTCAAGAGGGTCTTCACTCTATTAGAATTAAAAATATTTTTGTAATGGTCCTTAAACTAGATCTATCTAAAGCTTATGATAGAACTCAAAGGTTGCACCTTAGATTGATGCTCGTACATGTGGGTTTTAGCTATCCAATAATAAAGTGGATTATAGGATGCATTTATTCTATATATTTTATTGTTCTTATCAATGAATTAGTTTCTAAATTCTTTAGACCCTCGAGAGGACTCAAAAAATGATGTCCTTTATCCCCTTTACTTTTTTGTTGGTTTTTAAAGGATTGAGTAGAACTATTTTGGATGCAAAGAGGGTAGGATCTATGTTTAGGATCAAAGTGAAGGTCCTTTATTTATCTCATTTATTATTTGTTGATGATGTATTATTTTTCACTAATGTAAACTAAAAAGTTGAAGGAACTCTTAGACACTTATAGTATTGCTACCAGTATAAATATTAATTTTCAAAAATACTCTATTTGATTTAATGTTCTAGAGCAGGAGACCAAATAGGGTTTGATCAATTTTTTTATTTTAATCTCTTAAATTTCCAAGAAGGCTTTAAGTATCTAGGTTTTGTACTAAAGTTAAATAGTTATATGAAGAGAGGTTGGGAATGACTTTTAGATAATATTTAAGTTAGGATTAACCATTGGTGTAATACATGGTTATCTATTGATGGGATATTAACACTTGTAAAGTCTATTCTCAAGGCAATTCTTGTGTTTTGGTACTCCTTGGTCTTCATTTCCAAAGGAGTTCTAGAGAAAATAAGAAAACACTGCTTTAAATTTTTTTAGACTAGACACAAGGAACATGAAGGTATTCCTTCAGTTAAGTGGTAAAGTATTGCTAGGCCAAAGGATAAAGCTGGTTGGGGATAAAAATATATCCATAATTTTTGTTCTTCTTTAGCTTGTAGAGGATTTTGACTAGACAAGGATTATGGAAGCATATTATTGAAGAAAAGTATATTTGTCCAGTGACCTTTATGGATTGGATTATAAGTCCAAATAAAAACATAAAAAATATTTCCATTCAATGGAAGTTACTAGTATAGGTCTTTCTTGTGATTAAAAAATATTTGTCTTGGAAAGTGGGCAATGGTGAAAAAGTTAGAATATGGGTTGATTCTATTTTGGGTTGTGGAAAAAACATTTTGTTGTGAAAATCTATGATAGGTTCTTTACAAGACAAAGGGTTTTCACTTTTTTCATCAGGTGGAGGAATCAAATTCTTCTAGTCTTTGGATCCAAGGTTGGAAGTAGGTCCAAACCTTCAATCTTTTTGACGAGCAAGCTACTTTATGGAAGGCTTACACTAACAGTCTTAATAAAAGTCATATCATGCTGAATTGAACCAGATATTATTACTTGGGAATACAACAGATATGAGGGTTAGTATATGACTAGACTTGGCTACAAAGTAGGTTTTGACCCTGATCTCTAAGGGCATGTTTGGTGGTGGAAGTAGATTTAGAAATTGTTAACCCTAAAAAAGACAATTATTTTAATATGGTTAGTTTTAAGAAATAAGGCTTTGACTTGAGAATTTTTACATAGGAGAAGTAAAAAAGGTCCAACTGTATGTATGTTATGTCATTCATGGGAGGAAAACATCACATGTTTGTTAATAATACCATTTTTTCAACAGGTTTGGTTAGAATTTGAACAGATAACTAGGGTTTAAAATGTTTGTTAACAAAATGCCTTTTGTTTCAACATGTTTGGTTAGAAGTTGAATAGATAACTAGAGTTCAAAATATTTGGGAAGGAGAAACAATGGAGGTATGCTTAAGACTATTTTTAAAAAAAGAGTTGAAATAGTTTCTTTCTTTACCATATCTTATATTTCGGGGTATATGGTTGGCACATAATGTAACTATTTTTTAATGGAAGTTTTTACACCCCTATTTTAGGTCATATTTTAGGTTTTTACTTTGGTATCAATCAATAAAGAGCCTTGCAAACGTAAGAAACCTTGACAAGTAGACAATTTTTTCATTGAGAAATCTCAACCATGGGGATTTTTTGATGGGGCTAGTCAAATATAGTAGACTTTCAGTAGTGTGGGAGGTATTCTATACTTTTCAAATACCAACTATATCAAATTTAAAGCAAGTCTTAGGATGGGTTCCAACAATTTTGTTGAGTTTTAGGCATTGATATTACTAATGAAGTGTGTTTTGAAGAGATGCAAAAAAATATAAATTGTCGGAGATTCTAATTTAGTCATCAACTAATGAAGTGTGTTTTGAAGAGATGCAAAAATATATAAGTTTTTGGAGATTCTACTTTGGTCATCAATTGGATGAATGGATTTACTCAATTATAGAATAATTTGCTAGGATCCGTGGGAGATTAATTATTGAAGGATATTTCCTTTTTTGAAAATATCTCTTTTACTCATGTTTAGAGGGAATTAAATCAAGAAGTTCTTGCAAATGAAAAATATCAAGGATGGAATTTCACCTTTCACTCACATATCATAGCCCTAATTTCTATGCTAGGTTTAGGTTTTTACTATGGGTTTGTCCATTGACTAGAGATTTATGATAGATTTTAACTATTTTTTGTCTTTTTGTTGTTTTCTTCTTTTTACTAGTTTTTTCATTGGTTTCTATCATGGTTATAAAAATGAAGGTTATTTTGATGATTTTCTTCCTCTCTGTCCGACTATAATTTTAATTTGAATACCAGCCTTTTTGTTGTTTTCTTCTTTTTACTAGATTTTTTTATGAAAATGAAGGTTATTTTGATGATTTGTTTCCTCTCTGATCTGTTAGACTATAATTTTAATTTGAATACTAGTAGTCTATTTTTTCTGGGTTTTTATTTGTGCCAAGGCACCTAAGGAATGTAGTTTACTCTCATCTGATGGAATGATCTCAAATGATTAAATTTCTCAACATTCAAGGACGAGACTAGGTTCAATTTGGACGAGACTAGGTTCAATTTCTCAACATTCAGGGAGGAAACTAGGTTCAATTTCTCAACATTAAGGGAGGATACTAGGTTCAATTTCTCAACATTCAAGGAGGAGATTGGGTTCAATTTCTCAACATTCAAGGAGGAGACTGGGTTCAATAATACATATTAACTCATTTCAATCTTATTTAACCCTTTTAAATATTAAAAAATATATTAATTCATAAATGAAACTCATAAAAATAAAACACAATCATACTAAAAACAAGAAATTATACTAAAATGTCCAAGTTCGAAATTGAAATTATGACTCCTCGTCCTCAAGGATGGCTTAAACTCAAATATGATGGTGCTTCCAAAGGTAATCCGGTTGAAATTATGACTCCTCCCCTTTAAGGATGGCTTAAACTCAAATATGATGGTGCTTCCAAAGGTAATCCGGGGACTGCGGGTGTCGAAGGTTTGGTAAAGGATTGATAAGGGATCACACTGGTCAACTCATCGTGGGTAAGCACTTTTATCATATGCTTATGTATCTGGTTTTGGACACCATTTAAAATCCACTTAATATAATTCCAACCACTTACCAAAAAAAATTATATATGTCACAATTAATGAATCAACCTAAATTCAAATAATTAATAGTGCAAATAATTCTTTAATTTAAAAACTCATATTTAAAATAATAAGTTTTAATTAATAACATCAAATTTATATAACTAATTAAAAAGTTTAAAAAACATTAATTTTATAGATGCATTTTAAAAACAAACTGATCTCCATAATTAAAAGTGACACAGTTAATTACATGTTAAGGATGGCACTTCAGCCATGGACAAAATTTCTGTTCACCCTATACTTGGAATGCTCTTATCATTCATAACAATTAAATCCCTTCCCAACATCATTGAATATTGATTGGTCTACAGCCGCCTCGTTACTAACCTTGTCACATAGTTCTAAATATGCTAACAGTCTCCCTTCTTCATTCTCTTTCCACAACTTGTTATTTTTTCCAGCAAACTCTGCCTGGAGAGATTGAATCCCTTTCTTTTTGGTTCCTTTCTTTTTGGTGTCCTTTAACTGCTTCAAGACTCCATCCAACGAAGGTTTTCTCTGACGCAAGAAAACATTTTTCTCTGCACAAAGACTCAATCTCCTTTTTCTGTTCTTCTTTCTCTTTCAACATCTCACCGTATTTCGCTTCAAACTCTGCTACCTCTGCTTTCATGAATTCAATCTCTTTGTTTTGCATCCTTAGAAGTGATTCAAATTCTTTTCTTAATTCTGAGAGCCGCTTCCTTAGATCTAGGTTTTCATCATACATTCCTTGTGTTGATTCCAATTTTCGGGCTAGCTCCTCAATCTGTCTATTCTTAGATCGATTGGCTGTCTCCCATTTGATCACGAGTCATCTGAATTTGCTTTTTCAACTGTAAAACGGCGGTTTCAGCGTTATTCTTTGTTGCTGCTTTTACCGCATGAGCTTCAGAAATTTCTTCTTGGAATTTTTTTCCCTTCTCCTTGTGGGATTTAATTTCTTGAAGCAATTTAGTGTTCAAACTCTCCAACTTGGATATCTTCTGGTCCTTACTCATTTTCTGTGTCATGTGTAGCTTCAACTCCACCTTTCTTGTTGCTCTTTGCATGCTTTGCCTTTCCAGCCCTGATGAATAAAAAAACGGGAAAATCAAAAGAAAGAAAAATAAAAAAGATCAATGTAAAAGCCCCTCCTTCAAAATACTCTAAGCATCCTTCAATTTCCTTTCAACATCCTGGATATAATAGGATGAATCATAATTCAAACCCCTAAAAAAACAAAATTGCATAAAGAACGGAGGAAACTACATATCAACAGAACAAAGAAATTGAAAACCAGAGAAACTACATATTTGTTGAACCTAAAAGGGTACAGAAATAAAATGTAAAAATGGCGAATCTAAACTTTAAAGAATCGGTTGAAAACCTGTAAAACAAAGCAACTCAAAAACAGAGCACCAACAGAATAGCACCATTTTGTAGAAACAAGATATCCCAATTGCATCCTGTATTCAAAATTGAAAAGGAAGGATCATGATATTATTTTTAAAGAATAGAAATGCGAAACAGTTACGAGCTATTTCTATAACAATTAGATAATTAGTTATCTAAGCTTCCGTTAACTCAACAAAATCAACTTGTTTATTCTTAACGATTACAAATAAAACTATTACCTAACATTATCCAACAAAAGCTAAAACAATTTTTTTAACAAATTTAAAAGATAATGGTTGATAAATTGAAAAAATATTTAAAAAAAAAATTAGCATGATAAAAATAATTAGTTATAACACGACCTAATTTTAAATCATTATTAAAATTTAAAAAATATATTAAAAAAAAACATCTAAAAAAAATGTAATGAAGATTGTTTCGTGGAATATTTGGGGTTTGCATATCCCAACTAAACAAAGAGTTCTAAAAAATTTTAGAAAAAGTTTTAAGCTTGATATTCTTTTCTTACAAGAAACTAAGATGGGTGATGAGGATTTTGATAGATTGCGAAGGCTTGTTTGGAAGGGGTGTGAAGGTGTGAGTAAGGTTGCTCGTGGTTTTTCTGGAGGTTTGTGGACGCTCTGGAATCCTGATTCTGTTTAGGACAACCTCATTCATCTTGTTAGATTCTTTTCCTTTTTATTTTTTTGTAAAAAACAATTTTTTCTTGGATTTCTATTAATGTGTATGCTCCCAATGTTGTTATGGATAGAAGGAAACTCTGGGTTGACTTAAAAGCCCTTGGTTCTTCATTTGACCTACCATGGTTGCTTGCTAGTGATTTTAATTCCATTTTGCTACCTAGTGAGAGACTTGGAGGCTCGGTTATTTTTTCGGATAGTATGGAGGAGTTTGGTGAGTACTTGATCTCCATGGGACTAGTAGATACTGATTTGCAAGGTTCTAAATTCACTTGGTCCAATAGAAGAAGTGGTGGGGGTCTGATTCAATCTAGGATTGATAGGGCCCTTGCTTCAGTGAGTTGGCTTACCATGGTTCAAGATTGCTGTTTGATGACTTTATCAAGAATTGCTTCTGACCACAACCCATTACTATTAGAATTCATGGAGGAGAAACGCTTGAAAGGTTATTCTTTCATATTTGAGACAATGTGGCTTTCTCATTCAGATCTTAAAGGCTAGATTAAGGTTTGGTGCAATACGAATGTCTATGGCACTAAGATGTTCTAAGTGGGCAAGAAGCTAAAAATCATAAAAGCTAACTTGAAGAGGTGGAATCAAGAGGTTTTTGGGAACCTCTTCCATAGGAAGCAAAAAATATCAAAGTGAAGGTTGGTAAGAGGATTTGGACAGCAAAGACCAAATTACTCTTGCAAAATTCCATAATATTCTTGCTAGTGAGGAGTCTTTTTAGAGGTAAAAATATCGAGCTACATGGCTTAAGGAGGGGGATAGGAATACCAAGTTTTTCCACCTATCAACCTTGAAATATAGGAGTGCTAACAAAATAAGAGAAATTACATTAGACTCTGGTGAATGCTTTAAATATAAGGAAGAAATTACTACTGCCATGGTATCCTTCTTTTAAGATTTATTTTCTAAAGACAAGGAGGAAGATGAGGATGCTAAGGAAATTCTCAAGAACATTCCCCAAGTGGTGATAGCTTATATAAATAATGCTTTGAATGCCCCCTTTTCTAATTATGAGATCATGACCAGCCTATTTAGCATGAATAAGGACAAAGCACATGGGTCGGATGGGTTCCCTACTAATTTTTTTTAGAGGTTTTGGCACCTTCTTGGTTTAGATATTTCAGAAGCCTTAAGAGAATTCGAATCTTCTTCCTCCTTGTTGCAGACATGGAATACTACCTTCATTGTTTTGTTTCCAAAGAAACATGGCTCCTCTTCTCTAAAGGATTTTAAACCTATCAGTTTATGCAGTACCCTATATAAGATATGTTGGACATTTTGAGTGATAAGTTGTCATTGATGTCAAGAGTGAGTGGTCATTGATGTCAAACTTTCAGCACCAGTCAGTGGCAGTTTCAGTTGGCAGCATCCGTTTCGGTTTCAGTTTCAAGACCCGGTTCCAGGAAGTCAGATGAGGTCCAAAGTGCAAGAAAAAGCCCAAATAAATAATATTATAATATTATTTTATAATATTATGCAAAGGAAGTTTAAAATTAATTATAAATTAATTTATTAGTTAATTTACTTAACTTATAAAGTTATTTAAATTAATTATTAATTAATTTAATTATTAATTATAAATTAATTTAAGCTAAGGTTAAATAACCCTAAGGTGGGTTATCAAAATTAAAATTCGAAATTTGATTTTGAATAACAAAGCGCCGACGTGAGGAGAAATTAAAACGTGTATATAAGGGGGAACTCCCACCCTACCAAACCTTACCATGCCTTCGAATATTATTGCGAGCTTTAAGAATTGTGAGCCTTACGAATTGTGCTGCGTCCAAAGCGAAGAAAGAGTGTGCAAGTTTCATGAGAAATAGACGATGAGTGGAGGCATAAGAGGAAGGAACTCTACCTTCCTTCACGTGGGCATTAGTAGCCCACACGGTGGGCTCCCAAGCGCTAAGGCGCTTAGGCTAGAGGAGACGGCGGATCGAATCTCGTCGAATCCCCTTTTGGGGAAGAAAGAGGTATGCTTGAATATTGGTCACCAAAAATTTTGGGAATATAGTTTGGGCATTTAAAAATTAATTTTTGCATATTTTAAATTGGTTCTAAGGTTGCTAAAGGAGTTATAAGGGTTTTTGCAAAATTAAATTTTTAATGTTGTTTGCTCAAATGTTTTGAAAATATTGTAAGGTGTTTGGTTGATATTTTCATGGTGTTGGATATTATTTTAAGTTGGAGTTTATAAGGTGTATCAAAGAAATTATCTTTATGTATGGTATGATGAGTGTTATTTTAAAAGGGAGCAATAAGGCATAAATTGAGTTGTGATTGTTTTATGTCCAAGGAATATTTTTGGAAAGTGTTGAAGTAATATTGTTGTGTCTAACCATTGGAATTGGAAAGAAGAAAATTGTGATTGAGACAGGTTTTCTAGAGGCACTTCTACATCCAACAAAAGGTATGGGCATATTCTTCCTAGTGAGTGATTGTTGAAAATTGTGAATGGAAAGTTGGAGTGAAAAGGATTGTTTGGTTAGCATTGTTGAGAGTGTTTTGAATTAATGCTTCAAGGTTTTCTGGAATTAAGAGTTGTTGATAAAACCTTGTTTCTTAAGCATTGTTGTTGAAGTGTTTGAGTTGAGTGAAGAACTTGAACTAGGGTTTGCAAAGAACATGAGTATCATTGTTATGTGAATATTATCTTATAAGCATTGTTGTTGAAGTGAGTTGTTGAGTGAAGAACTTGAACTAGGGTTTGGAAAGAACATGAGTATCATTGTTATGTGAGATTGGTTGATAAAGCATTGTTGGAAATATTTGAGTGAGTATTCATATGCTTGGACTAGGGTTTGTGAGCAAGGATCATTTCATTGAGTGATTGGTTGAGTAGAGTTGGTTGAGCCTAGTCAAGTGAATGTGTGAAGTGATTGTTCAAGTTCTGTGAAACAAATTATTCTATATTCTGAATTGATTTGAGATTGAGTATTGAGGTGAATGTGAAGCATATTGAGTCTCTAACAATTCTCTATATGTTTCTAAAAGAGTGATTGAAAGTGATTGAGTATTGAGGTGAATGTGAAGCATATTGAGTCTCTAACAATTCTCTATATGTTTCTAAGAGAGTGATTGAAAGTGATTGAGTATTGAGGTGAATGTGAAGCATATTGAGTCTCTAAAAATTCTCTTTATGTTTCTAAGAGAGTGATTGAAAGTGATTGAGCATTGTGATGAATGTAGAGCATATTGAGTCTCTAACAATTCTCTTTATGTTTCTATGAGATTGGACAAGTTCTAGTGTGGACTTGTTGAGCAGATTTGAGGTAAGTCTTTGAGAAGACTTGTGGATAGATTTGTGTGAGCTTTTGTGGAAGCTTACAAGGTATATTTGAGATAAGTATTTGAGAAGACTTGAGAGCAGATTTGATTGATTGATTTGTTCAAACCTTGAGTTAAGGTTTGGGGTAGATCCAATAGATTTGATTTGAGATTAAGTCAAGCTTTGAGTTAAGGCTTGAGGATAGAGATTGAGGATAGACTTGTGCTAGACCGAAGGATTATGTTTAGTGCAAGATCAGAGGATAGATATTGAGGATATATTTGTGCTAGACCAAAGGACTATGTTTAGTATAGATTTGAGGATAGATTTTGGTGTATATTTGAGGATAGGTTTGTGCTAGATTAGAGATAGAGATTGAGCATATTTGTGCTAGATCGAAGGACTGAGTTTAGTGCAGATTTGTGATAGAGCTTTGAAGGTGATAGAGTATAGAGGATGACAGTCTCTAGTGGATAGAGATCCATTAGCTAGGGTAGTGAGGATAGGTGTCTTCAGTGGATAGAGATCCATTAGCTAGAGTAGTGGGGGTAATAGTTCTTCTAGAAGATCACCAGTCAGAGCTTAGGAGAAAGGAGTTCTCCTATGGATAGAGATCCATGAACTTGATTAGGGGATTGGTGTCTCCTTTGGATAGAGGTCCATAAACATTGTAATAGGGAAAGGATTCCCAAGAGATTGATTGAGAAAATTTTAGTGAAATATTTTCTCCGTGGAGTAGCCCACATTGGGTGAACCACGTAAAATTGGTGTCTCTATTGTGTGTGGTGATTTATGCATTGCTTTGATTATTATTATTGATATTGCTATCTATACATTGCATAATATTGATTGGGAAAGAAAAGTAAAAAGTGGTCTTATACTGTTCACCCCCCTCTCAGTATAAGCTTGTGTTCTTCAATTGGTATCAGAGCGGGTTCCTTCGAAAGAGTTTAACAGCTTGAAGGAAAAGCTTTCAAGAACACAATGGATTCCAAGAATGTGTCCTCAGATAATTCAACACCAATATTTGATGGAAGTGACTACATATATTGGAGTATGAGAATGAAGGTTCACCTGATGGCACTTGGCAATGAAATTTGGGAAGCAGTTGAAAATGGATACATACCACCAGTTGATCCACCTACAGATAAGGAAGGTAAGCTTCTACAACATTACAATTCAAAAGCAATGAATGCACTTTTGAGAGGTTTGCATAGAACAGAATCAATAAAAGTTATGCATTGTAAAGATGCAAAAGGAATTTGGGATAAGTTGCAAAGCATATATGAAGGAGATAAAAGTGTCAAAAAGGCAAAGATACGAAATCTCAAAGGACAATTTGAAGAATTAAGAATGAAGAATGAGGAAGACATTAGTTCTTATCTACTTCGGGTAGATGAGGTTGTTAATGCTATGCAAGGACTTGGACTTAATGTGGATGAATCAGATGTTTGTGATAAGATCTTAAGGTCTCTTCCAACAAGGTTTAGTGAAAATATTTCAGCTATAGAAGAAGCAAAGGATGGTGATTCTTTGACAAGAGATATGTTGCTTGGTATTCTTACAACTTTTGAGTTAAGAACAAAAGAACCTAATCCCTAGAAGGAAGCAACCTTCAAAGCAATTAAGAAGACAAAGGGTAAGAAGTCAGAATCAAGCAATGAGTCATCCAATGATGAAGAAGCAAATTATGGCAGAAGGAACAAGGATTCAAGAAGATTCAAAGATGCAAAATCTGTTAGATGTTTCAATTGTGGAAAGTATGGTCACTATGCAACTGATTTTCAAGAAGCTAAAAATAACAATGATGAAGAAAAATAGGATCACAGGAACAGGGAATCAGAAAAATACAGGTACCAAAAGAAAGGTAAGGATGGACAAAGCAGACAAGGGAAGAAGTTCTTTCAAAGACAAAAGAGGAGCTACTATGCAGACAAGGCAAGTAAGTACTCAAGTGATAGTGATGCTAGTTTTTCAGATAATGATAGAGATGAAGTCCTATTTATGATTGAAGAAAAATAAGAAGTCAAGAAAAGGTCACCAATAATTCTCAAGTGTTTTAGATGTGGTAACTTTGGACATCTTGAAGATAGTTGTACAAGGAATGGTTATAGTTTCAGTGATGATGAATATGAGGATGCACTTGAAGGACTAGAAGAAAATATTCTAATGGCACTAGAAGAAGAAGAAGGTGATCCTATAGAAGACAAGTCAAAATAAAATGAAGATGTAGACAAAGGCAAACAAATAGAGGAAGAATCAGAAAGAGAAGGATTTGATCTTAAGGTAGAACTTATTTATGCTCTTGACATAGTAAATAAGGTAAGAAAGCAAAACTCTAAACTTGAGTTTTAGTTTCAAGAATGTGATGAAGAAAGAGAAAAGCTTATAGAGGATCTAAACAAGTCAATGGCTAAGACAAAGAAGTTCAAGGATAAGTTAGAAGCAAAGGTCTTAGAATGTGAAAGGTTAGAACAAGAAGTAGCTCTACTAAGGGAAGATTTAGAAAAATCCAAGGATAAGCTACACAAGTTTGGAAAGAGCTCAAAAATTGTGGATAAGATGATCAAGGTACAAAGAAGGTCAACAAATAAAATAGGTCTTGGTTTTGAACAGGCTCAAAAGAAATAAGAAGAAGAGTCAACCTCAAGTTCTGAAGAAGAAGAAACTTTAGAAGAAGATAGTGTAAGAGAAAGTGAGACATCTGAGGATGAGTTGGACAATAGAAAGTTCAACAAGGAAAGGAACAATGCACAAAGAAGAAATAGATGGAACAACAATCAGAATAGGTTAAGAGAGACTAAGAGACCAATGAGGTCAAGACAAGGAAATTTCAATGGAAGGTGTTTCTCATGTCACAGGTTTGGACACATGGCTTCATAGTGTAGGACACATGAAAGATAAGAAAATGGGAATTTCAGAAATAGGTAACTTTTCCATGGGTATTGCTACTCATGTAATCAGTTTGGTCACAAGGCAATAGATTGCAGGGTTCATGATAGAAAAGGATATGGCTTCACTAGGAGAAATCCTAAGACATTTGCACCTCCAAGGAATAATAACATTAAGTGTTATAAGTGCAATAATGATGGACATACAACAAAGTGGTGTAGAGCAGACATTCTAGAACCAAGCAAGAATAGGAACAGAACATGGATATGAACATGAACAAGAATAGGAATAGGAACATGAATATGGATATGAACATGAACAAGAATAGGAACAGGAATAGGAATATGGATATGGATATGAATAGGAACAGGAATATGGACATGGATAGGAACATGAACATGGACATGGAAAGGAATAGTCAAAGGAATCAGAAGGATCAGATAAGAAGGAAAGAGGATAAAGGTAAAGACCAGTGCTTGTTGGGAGTAGAAATACTCCCACCCCAGAATTAACCACCTCAAGAGGAGGTGGGGGAGGGGCTAAGCTAAGAGATTCATTCTTAGCCCTAAGCCCCAAAGGTGACCCTTTGCCATTGATGTCAAAGGGGAGATATTTGAGTAAGGGGGAGAGATTTGGTTTAAGGAGAAAGCATTGAGTCAGGGGAGCAGTTTCCCAAGGGAGCAGAATAGGAAAAAGGTCAAGATTTGGTAAAAATAATTTGGGTTGCCATCAATGACAAAGGGGGAGATTGTTGGACATTTTGAGTGATAAGTTGTCATTGATGTCAAGAGTGAGTGGTCATTGATGTCGAACTTTCAGCACCAGTCAGTGGTAGTTTCAGTTGGCAGCATCCATTTTGGTTTTAGTTTCAAGACCCGGTTCCAGGAAGTCAGATGAGGTCCAAAGTGCAAGAAAAAGCCCAAATAAATAATATTATAATATTATTTTATAATATTATGCAAAGGAAGTTTAAAATTAATTATAAATTAATTTATTAGTTAATTTACTTAACTTATAAAGTTATTTAAATTAATTATTAATTAATTTAATTATTAATTATAAATTAATTTAAGCTAAGGTTAAATAACCCTAAGGTGGGTTATCAAAATTAAAATTTGAAATTTGATTTCGAATAACAAAGCACCGACGTGAGGAGAAATTAAAATGTGTATATAAGGGGGGAACTCCCACCCTACCAAACCTTACCATGCCTTCGAATATTATTGCGAGCTTTAAGAATTGTGAGCCTTACGAATTGCGTTGCATCCAAAGCGAAGAAAGAGTGTGCAAGGTTCATGAGAAATAGATGGTGAGTGGAGGCATAAGAGGAAGGGACTCTTCCTTCCTTCACGTGGGCATTAGTAGCCCACGCGGTGGGCTCCCAAGCGCTAAGGCGCTTAGGCTAGAGGAGACGGCGGATCGAATCTCGCCGAATCCCCTTTTGGGGAAGAAAGAGGTATGCTTGAATATTGGTCACCAAAAATTTTGGGAATATAGTTTGGGCATTTAAAAATTAATTTTTGCATATTTTAAATTGGTTCTAAGGTTGCTAAAGGAGTTATAAGGGTTTTTGCAAAATTAAATTTTTAATGTTGTTTGCTCAAATGTTTTGAAAATATTGTAAGGTGTTTGGTTGATATTTTCATGGTGTTGGATATTATTTTAAGTTGGAGTTTATAAGGTGTATCAAGGAAATTATCTTTATGTATGGTATGATGAGTGTTATTTTAAAAGGGAGCAATAAGGCATAAATTGAGTTGTGATTGTTTTATGTCCAAGGAATATTTTTGGAAAGTGTTGAAGTAATATTGTTGTGTCTAACCATTGGAATTGGAAAGAAGAAAATTGTGATTGAGACAAGTTTTCTAGAGGCACTTCTACATCCAACAAAAGGTATGGGCATATTCTTCCTAGTGAGTGATTGTTGAAAATTGTGAATGGAAAGTTGGAGTGAAAAGGATTGTTTGGTTAGCATTGTTGAGAGTGTTTTGAATTAATGCTTCAAGGTTTTCTGGAATTAAGAGTTGTTGATAAAACCTTGTTTCTTAAGCATTGTTGTTGAAGTGTTTGAGTTGAGTGAAGAACTTGAACTAGGGTTTGCAAAGAACATGAGTATCATTGTTATGTGAAGATTGTCTTATAAGCATTGTTGTTGAAGTGAGTTGTTGAGTGAAGAACTTGAACTAGGGTTTGGAAAGAACATGAGTATCATTGTTATGTGAGATTGGTTGATAAAGCATTGTTGGAAATATTTGAGTGAGTATTCATATGCTTGGACTAGGGTTTGTGAGCAAGGATCATTTCATTGAGTGATTGGTTGAGTAGAGTTGGTTGAGCCTAGTCAAGTGAATGTGTGAAGTGATTGTTCAAGTTCTGTGAAACAAATTATTCTATATTTTAAATTGATTTGAGAAAGTGATTGAGTATTGAGGTGAATGTGAAGCATATTGAGTCTCTAACAATTCTCTATATGTTTCTAAAAGAGTGATTGAAAGTGATTGAGTATTGAGGTGAATGTGAAGCATATTGAGTCTCTAACAATTCTCTATATGTTTCTAAGAGAGTGATTGAAAGTGATTGAGTATTGAGGTGAATGTGAAGCATATTGAGTCTCTAACAATTCTCTTTATGTTTCTAAGAGAGTGATTGAAAGTGATTGAGCATTGTGATGAATGTAGAGCATATTGAGTCTCTAACAATTCTCTTTATGTTTCTATGAGATTTGGACAAGTTCTAGTGTGGACTTGTTGAGCAGATTTGAGGTAAGTCTTTGAGAAGACTTGTGGATAGATTGGTGTGAGATTTTGTGGAAGCTTACAAGGCATATTTGAGACAAGTCTTTGAGAAGACTTGAGAGCAGAGTTGATTGATTGATTTGTTCAAACCTTGAGTTAAGGTTTGGGGTAGATCTAGTAGAGTTGATTTGAGATTAAGTCAAGCTTTGAGTTAAGGCTTGAGGATAGAGATTGAGGATAGACTTGTGCTAGACCGAAGGACTGTGTTTAGTGCAATATCAGAGGATAGATATTGAGGATATATTTGTGCTAGATCGAAGGACTATGTTTAGTAAATATTTGAGGATAGAGTTTGGTGCATATTTGAGGATAGGTTTGTGCTAGACCAGAGATAGATATTGAGCAGATTTGTGCTAGATCGAAGGACTAAGTTTAGTGTAGATTTGTGATAGAGATTTGAAGGTGATAGAGTATAGAGGATGATAGTCTCCAGTGGATAGAGATCCATTAGCCAGGGTAGTGAGGATAGGTGTCTTAGATTTAGTGGATGAATATATTAGAGAGATATTAGAGGTGGGGGTAATAGTTCTTCTAGAAGATCACCAGTCGAGCTTAGGAGAAAGGAGTTCTCCTATGGATAGAGATCCATGAACTTGATTAGGGGATTGGTGTCTCCTTTGGATAGAGGTCCATAAACATTGTAATAGGGAAAGGATTCCCAAGAGATTGATTGAGAAAATTTTAGTGAAATATTTTCTCCGTGGAGTAGCCCACATTGGGTGAACCACGTAAAATTGGTGTCTCTATTGTGTGTGGTGATTTGTGCATTGCTTTGATTATCGCTGTTGATATTGCTATCTATACATTGCATAATATTTATTGGGAAAGAAAAGTAAAAAGTGGTCTTATACTGTTCACCCCCCTCTCAGTATAAGCTTGTGTTCTTCAATATACTTACTAAGACACTTGCTAATAGGTTGAAAAGGCTTCTCCCCATCTTGATTTATCCTATTCAATGTGGTTTTTTTCATGGTAGGTAGATTGTGTATGGTATAATTATAGTTCATGAGACTACATTTTATGTCCAAAAGCAAGTTGGCTGGAATGCTTCTTAAATTTGATATGCAAAAGGCTTATGACAGGGTCTCCTAGGAGTTCCTTGACAAGGTGTTGCAAAAATTTTACTTTGGGTATCTATGGAGGAAGTGGATTAGATTTTGTATTTCCTATGCAAAATTTTCTATCATCACCAATGGGATACATAGTGGTTTTTTTGGGGGTCAAAGAGGTATTAGGCAAGGTGATCTCTTGTCTCCATATATTTTCATTTTAATGGATGAATCTTTAGGAAGATTGATTCTTGTTGCTATCGTGTCCTCTAATATTAAGGGCATTAGACCTACTGGTATTGTAGAGGCATTTTCTTGTCAATAGTTTATAGATGACACTGCACTCTTTAGGGAGGCTACTTTGAGAGAGGCTAAGGCATTCCCGAATATATTGCAGTTGTATGAGAAAGCTTCCAAACAACAAATCAAATTCCATAAAATTTAAATATTTTTTGTGAATACTAGGGGTAGCTTCAACATAGAATTGTAGGGATTTTTGGTTGTTGCATTTCTAACATTCCTTCTTTATATCTAGGTATGCCATTGTTTACTAGGAGAATGAAGGAGGAGTTGTGGTCTCCTATATTGGATAATATTCAATGTAAGTTAGCTGGGTGGAAAGGTAATTTCCTAAGCCAAGCAAGTAAGTTACAATTGCTTCAAGCTGCCCTCCAAAATATTATTTTCTATTACATATCTCTTTTTAGAATGTCCTTCAAAGTTAGGAGGAGGATTGACCAAATATTTAGGATATTTCTATGGGTTGGGATGGAGGATAAATAGAGGGTGTCCCTTGTCTCTTGGGATAGGGTTTGTTCTCCAAGGAAAGAAGGTGGTCTTGGGATTATAACTTTGTTGTTGTTCAATAAGGCATTGGTTGAAAAAACAACCTGGATATTATGTGTTTAGGACCATCTGTGAAAATATATTATGAGAGTTAAGTATCTAGAAAATCATATTCCTTTTTTTTATAAGTGTTGTTCCTCCTAGGGGCTTTGTGATTTGGAATGGTTTGTTGGGGTTCAGAATTTTGGTTACAAAGGGTATGCGATGGTATATTGGGAATGGTAAGGATGTGTTCTTTTGGGAGGATACTTGGATTCTTCCTTAACCTCTCTTTCTTAGTCCTGAGTTTTAGGAGTTGAAGGTTCTTTTATCACTGTATTATAGAGAAAAATAAATTGATTACATGATCATCACTAATGGCAAGAGGATTTAGAAGCATCTATATTTATATGCAACTAATATTTAGAGCCTTCAGATTTTGGCAAGGTTGAACATGTTGCTACAACAATACTTTCTTCCTCAACAGAATGATAGGGACTTCCTTCTATGGGCTCATTATCCTAAAGGTATTTTTCTATCAAGACTGCATATGTCATTCTCCATGGGAGGATCTTTTCCAGTAAAAAGGGTTTGGTATCCTCTTTTGATACCCATTATTATATTTTTTATGAATGTGTTTGCAAAACAAAATTTTGATTGTTGATAATTTATATAAGAAAGGATTCCATTTTCCCAATATTTGTTGCTTGTGTTCTCAGGATGCTGAATTTGTGGATCATCTTTTCATCCATTGTGATTTCTCAGATAAGGTGTTCAATGCTTTATTGGATTTTTTTCCCATAAAATGGACTTTACCTCAAAATTTTATGGAACTTTTCACTTAGTGGAAATTCCCCTTTGATGTAGATTCGTATTGATTATCAAACACACAAGAAAAATCAATGGGAAAACAACAATTCTGCAACTCCAATTTTATTATTTTCTTAGATCTCCATCCCCTTACAATGAAATCACTTCCTACATATAATATCCATCAAAAACCCTAACCTAACAAAAACTTACTATTTTTAGTAAGTATCTGGACTTACTATTTTTAGTAACTCTAAACTATCACTCAGATGGATCCGAAAAAAATATCATGCATCCGTTATTTCAAAATTAAGACTTTCCTAAAATATCTCCCTAGACTGACTCATGCAACAAAAGATATTAAATACCGAAAAACTAAAAAAAAAACTGGAACAAAAACTTTTGAGCCCATTTCTGGCCACCAGGTGATGTTTCAAGGCCTAAAAATGTGTCGAAATGGCCACTTCAATTATATCATAGCTGAAAACGGTGAGGTCAGCTCAATTATGTGTGTTTTAAAAAAAATGGTCTCAAACGAACACCCGGATCAAAATTTATGACCCCAGGAAGTTGGAACTTTCATTTGGCTAAATCAAGAAAGTGTCACTGGATGTTGCGGGTGCATCACCCTTCATCAGCCTCAGCCTCACTAGGGTGTGGGATGTAGTTCTTCCTCATTTTTTATGGGGTATCTAGTGGGAGAAGAACAAAATAATTTTCAAGGATATTACTAGGGATGAATCCTTTGTTTTTAGAAGGATTAAAGTTGCTATTGAGAATAACTTGATTGTCTTTGATGTTGGAAATGGTAGGGAGGAAGTTGTGGAGAAAGAGGTTGTTGTTGGTTGAAATATAAATCTAGAGAATTTTATTTTTGTATCCACTATTCAAAAAATATTGGCTACTAGATGATATAAACCAGCTAAAGGGTGGGTCATTCTAAACTTTGATAGGGTTGTCAAAGGTAATCTCGAAAGGGCTGGTGGAGGGGGTGTTGTCAGACATGATAATGGTGAGGTCATTTGGTCTTACACTAAATATTATGGTATTCAAACCAACCATATAGCTGAAGCTAAGGCTCTTTTCTTGGGTGTTCACCAAGTTTTTGAGAGGGGCTTCAAAAGACTTCTCATTCAAGGTGACTCCTTGAACATCATTCGGGATCTACAGGTTGGAAAGACTGACAATTGTTTCATCCTAAATATTATTAAGGACACACCAAATATTTTGGAAGGTATTTTAGAAAGTAAAATTGAGCATATTTATAGGGAAGGAAATCAGGCTACTAATGTTATGGCTAGTTTGGGGGTGGATAGTGGCCAGTTCATAATTTGTGAAGACAATTTACCTTCACGGTTAATGATAATTGTTGCTTTGGAAGCATTGGGTCTACCTATTTAGTAGGACTTTTTATTGTTTTTTTTCTTGGATGAGATCTCAGTTGTGTTCTAGTGATCCTCTCTTTGAGGGATCTTTTTGGAGGACTGGCCCTTTTGCTCCCTGGTGGTTACCATTATCAAGGAATATGCTTGGTGTTTTGCCTTCATCCTTGCTCTCTGAGTTTGGATTTTTGTTATCTGCATGTTGATGTATTAACTTCCCTTCTAGTCTTATGCAAAAATAGAGCAGGATCATTGGAGTCTCTAAAAGAAAGTTGAATAAAAATTCTCCTTTATGCCCTATTGAGTGGTGGGCTGGTATTTGCTTTAGGATGGTGTTTTTAGTTTAATTTATGATTCTTTTGGTCTTGGAGGCTGGCTTATGCTTAATTAGCCTTATCTTTCTCTGCCTCCTCTAATGTAAAAGGTTTTGGGATATTTCAAAACCCTGATTTTCACCATTAATAAAAAAATGTAATTTCATATTTATCTAATATATAATAATAATTGTTTTTTCAAAAACATTTGTATTAAAAATATTTCTATCTAAGCCCAATTTTATGTTGTGTCATTTAAAGCAAAAGACAACATCTTGTAAAGTCTATTTAGTTATTTTTAATAGGTGTAAAGAATAAATATGTTGAAAGTATTATCTAAGATTTTAAAAATATTTAAATAAAGTTTTTATAATTTATTTTAAAAGTGTTTTTAATATAAAATTTTAAAGTAATTTCTAGTGAGAATTTTTTATTATTTGTAATTTTAGATTTTTTTTTTTTTTAATTAAAGATTAATATTATAATTAGTTAAATTATATATGATTTTAAAAATTTTATTTTCTTTGGGGTTTTGAACTGTGAACCTCATATTTAGAGTTCTAAAATATTCATTGTTAGGTCCTTTGAGATTTTACAACATACTCCAATGTGCTCCAACAAAAATCCAAAATCAATGGTGATGGGTCCTATACTACGAGGTATCATCCCATATGACCTATGGTCTCGTGGACATTAAAAATTACTTTCCTTATCTTTTATGCAAATATGATAACACTTTAATTCTACTAACTTCATCATTAATTTCTAGACATTCAAGATAATATTGTTGTTGATCTAATCTTCATGTTTATTATAACATTAATAAATCTAAGCTCTTGTTTAGCAAGATAATTATCCTTATTTATAATTAGGATTTTGCACCTCCAATCCAAGTTTCAACAAGATTGGATGAGATTTCCAATGGCTTCTCTTGACCTTTAGATTTAGGTCGACTTATCATTGTCCTTGCAAAGAAATCCTACACTAATCTAAACTAATTTGCATGAGAATAAAATATGGAAATAAAATTACTTGGAAGTTTAAGAGTACGAGAGATTTAAGTGAATATGACTTTTACATTATAACAAGGAAAGTGTGTGATCAATCACCACATGAGAGATTGAATAAAATCAATGTCCACCCATTTGTTTGATTATTAAATTGATAAATGAATGACAAGATGAGATAAAAACACCATGTCATAACCATCACACACTTGAAAAACAAAGGTAGTGTCACTGATGGAATACCTAAGGATTTTCTAATTTTTGACAACCTCATGAGTACAAAGTACAATGTGGGTTTCATAGAGTGTAGCTCTTAATTCTCATGGCAAAAATATGAATACAATGACGGCCCTAAGCCCTTATTTATTTCTACAAACTTTATAATATTGACTCAAATTGGTCTATGTGTTTGCTCCTAGTCTTAGAAAATACTTTTAAATAATTGAGGTATATGAGAGTAGTTTCACCTATGAGCCTAGTGAAAGCAATGTCCATAGAACTTTGGAAGGTTGTCCTTGTTGACAATTTTGTCACATTGCACAAGGGGTAGAAAAAATAAATAAAAATAAATTCCTTTTGCAATAGTATTTCTTTTTGTTTGTAAGTGTTGCAGCTATTTTGCCTTTCAATGTCATTCCCTTGTACACATAATGAAGAAGGAAGAGCTTCACTCCCGAATAAGCCAAAGAAGATAGCTCCACCAAAATAAGAGAAAGGTGTCATGATATCGCGACATGTCGCAATATCACGGCCGAAAGCAAGAAGGCAGAGCAAGCAGGAAAAGTGTCGCGATATTGCAACATGTCACAAAATCGCGGTTGAAAGCGAGGAGAAAGGTAAAGGACAAAAATTGTCATGATATCGCGACATGTTGCGTTTTCGCAGTCGACAGCAAGAAGAAGCGCCAGAGGCAAAAATATGACGTGATATCACGACATGTCACATTTTCGCAACTGCCAGCAAGCAAAGAGCACAGCAAAGGAAAAAGCGTCACGATATCGCGACGTGTTGCATTTTCACAATGCAAGAAGCAGATATGAGCCAGAATGAAAAGTGTGGCGATATCGCAACATGTCGCATTTTTGCGACCGACAACGAGGAGAAAGCGCAGCAATGAAAAGTGTCGCGATATCATGACATGTCGCATTTTCTCGACCAACAGCAAAGAAGAAGTGCCAGAAGAGAAAAGTGTCGCGATATCGTGACATGTCACATTTTTGCGACTCCCAGAAAAAAAAGAAGACAAAGGCATAGACATGTCGTGATTTTGCGACATGTCATATTTTTGCGATGCGACAAGAAGGACCAAGCTGAAGGCGTAGAAATGTCGCGATATCGCGACATGTTGCTTTTTCATGAGGGGCACGAACTCCAAGCTGGGTATTTTCCTGAGACCATCAAAGTGCCTCGTAAATGCTCTTTTGCTTGCCCGATAAGCACGCTGCTCTTTTTTGGCAATTGAAAGCAAAGTATCAGTCAGGCATGGCGGCCACTCGAGCATTGCACCCAGAGACCAAGGACACTCAGACGGCTCATCATTGCATATTTTTGCGGTTGACTTGGTCACAGTTACCAGTTCTGGTAATGGATTTGAAATCTCAGTCTCGAGGGCCGCGAGGTGCCGACTTCATCGATCTCAAGGGTATACTTTGCCATTCTGTGTAATAATGACTCAGAGGGTCGGGTCCTCTATAAAAACCCAAATTTTATAATGTAAAAGTGGGGGGAACTATCTGCTAGAAATTTGTTGTAACTTGATGTCCTGCGATTAATACTAAGAGACTTTGAGCTCAATTCTTCTCTTTTATGCTACCTTTTGTGCTTGATTCTTCTATCTCTCTTCGTTTGTGTGTTCGATGTTGAACTCTGCATCCAGTGTGCAATCAAGGACAATGTCTTGAAACTCGTTTAGAAGGATACATAGGAGTAGAAAAGTGTTGTATTGACTTTCTTTTATGTTGCCTACCTTGCTTGATTCTTCTATCTCTCCTCGTTTGTAAACTGAGATGCTGAACTCTGCATTCGGGGTGCGATCGGGGACAGTGTCCTGAAACTCATTCGAGAGTATACATAGGAAGGTTGATACCACGTTTCTTTCGTTTCACTCTTGGTGTTCCTTGCTGCTATTCAAGTTATCTGTTAGCGATCATGCTTCCTGTTCTCTCCCACCTCAAATCATCAATCTCTCTCCCTTAACCCCTTATTTATTTATTTCTCTAACCCTACTCCTTTTTATTTATTTCTTTAACCCTACTCCTTTTATCTCTTTCCTGCACTCTCATCTCAAAACACCCAAGTAGTTTGGCATAGGAGTCGGCCTTTCTCTGGATATTGGCACGAGGGGCATCTCTTCCCTTTGGCCTTTCAATGTTGGTCCAGGTCTAGGCGCATACTCGTACATATACTCAAAATCCTTACCTAGGCGGATCTGATGACCAAAATTTTTGGCATGCCCGATGGGACAGACTGTATCTATTCTAGAAGATCCATAACATATTGCAAATCTCAAACTCGTTTCCATCGGGGCCAAGAGTTCTAACCAGTTCCTGGTGTGACCCGATCAGTCTCACCTTCTAAGTGGTAGTGAGAATCGATGCTCTCATTACCAAAAGATTCTAAGCATCTGGAAACTCTATTCAACCCAAATATCTTTAAGTCATAAATACCAGTTGATGAGTGTCGTTGTTCATTCATCATTTAATCATTATATGTGTCAGTCCAGGGCGGTGTCCAAAGGCTGTATACGATAGAAGGTGTCACAACTACAGGTTCAATCCATTCAAGAATAGGGTTTTATTGGTGGAATAGTTAGTGTTTTTGGGGGTTTTTGTGTGACCTCTAATTCCTAGAACTGGAAATCAAATTGCAGAAGATAAAAACTAAATTAAAACTGCAGTAAATGGAAATTGCAGAATTTGAAAGAGCAGGAAATGAAATGTTGCTGAATTGAAATTGACAAAAAGCAAATTACAGAAAATCACACATAGTTGCTGAAGGATAAACTAACTACAATTTCTTTGAGCATGTTATAAATCTATAAAATCAAATTAACATCTATTGCAAACTGGAAATGTCACAAATCTAGAAATTGCAGTAAATTACAAAAAACTAGAAATTGCTGCAAATCTGGCAAATGACAGAAAACTTGAAGTTGCTGCAAAGCTGGAACAGAAATATTGAAATTGCATGGAAATATGGAAAATACTATCAAATGCTGAAATCTGAATTTAAAGCTGCTAAAGAAATGAAAAACTGGCAAAATTCTGCTAATCTGCTAGTAGAAAATTAGCAAGATATTCTGTCAGAAGTTGCCTTCCTCTCGGTCCTGCAAGTGGCCCTTGCTTCCAGAACCAGATGAAGGTGAAGAGTTATGCTAAAGAAACTTAAATGCCAATCATCAACTCAATCATGCTAATTGATAACTGAAAAACTGCACCTTTTATTAAATCTGGAAATGCATTACAGTAATGTAGGAAAAACCTATAGATTATTGTTCTGCTACAGAAATAACTGCACTCTATTGCCTATTTCTCTCCTATATGCCTAAATGCCTATATCTCTATATGCTCAACCGTGCTGGGAGCTTTCTTATTTATAATGCAGTGCTGATATGCTTGGTTGCTGATTTGTAGGGATTTACAACTGTTTGCACAACTGTTTCCTGAAATGCATGAGCTTGCTTTGTCAAAACTTGATCCATTCAACCTTATTAAGCTGCATTCATTGAGGAAATCAGTTAACATGAGCTGGGACAACTTTTTGGTCAATTGCCATTAATTTATTTTATCGATTTGTCACTTTTTGACCGTCTTCTGTTGTTCCTGCGCTATTCCCTATTCTTGCGCTATTATTCCTGCACTGCTCTAGAATAACAGGGAGGTGAATTTTAGTTGCTTTTCCATGCTTCAAACGCATAAGGAGGAAGTTTTAGACCACCTGGATGGTCTTCCCTTATCCTATTGCATAGGTGACATGTGCGGGAGTGATTGTTTCCAAGCCCTGCTGTAAATGTACATATGGCTGGAACTGTCACAGTCTTACCCTGTTTTCCTGCATAGTCAACTACAGGGGACAAGTTCCTTGGTGCCTTTTGCATTTGAATTAGTTCAAAATAGAGGAACATTATTACTAAGCACCAAACATTCAACAATGATTATTGATTCTGAATTCCTATTAATAAATTAGCTGAAAATAGGTGAAACTGCAGAAATAAACAGTAAAACAGAATATATGCACTTAACATTTCAGAATATGCAAATATCATTACATAATGCATTTTACCCAAAATTAGCATAGAAACATAATAAAAAGGGTGATTCAAATAAGTAGAATGTATCCAAAAAGTGTTCATAGATGAGGCAATTCCTGGCCTCATCATTTTCCCCCCAACTTATGGTAATGCATGTCCTCATGCATTTTGTGCAGCTACTGAGGCACACAGGTCCAGATCCAGACATCTTTCATGAAATTTTAACAATGCACCACCAATTTTGTAGAACCCACTGACTATTTTTACAGACTGAAACCATTGTTGGAAGTCCTCGTCAGGCTGTGGATCATTATCAAAGAAATAGGGGACAGGAGTGATAACTATGGGCATTCTATATCTTAGCCCTATCCAATGTTCTTTGACTTCTGAAATAATGTGTATAATACCTTCTGCCCTTCTCCTTGACCAAAACAAGTTAGTGGGAGAAATTGGCTCCCGTTTCTGTAGGGAGATAGACAATTCACCCCATCTGTTCTTACATGCTGCCACAACATCATCAAAGAAATCTACACAAAAATTTTGAAAGTGAGTTATACCTTTTTGCAGATTTCCTAGATAAAGTTGTCTTATTCTGGGATCCCTCATAAAGGAGTAGTGAGTATTGGTACAATCCTTGTGATTGAGAGGAGCAGGCCTGACAAGTAAAACTGCCTGTGATTCTAAGTCCTTGGCTATCTTTTTCTCTGAGTCCCAATAAATATTATTTTGTAAGGTGGACATAAAGGCCCTCAGTTGTAAATCTCCTATATACAGGTGAGGCAGAAACATACTCTCTGTGGGCAAAAAGAAGTTATGTAAGAATAACTCACACATTAAGTTCTGTTGCTCTGCTGGACTCTGCACAAAGGCTTCCACAAATTCTGCAGGAGTAGTCAACTGGTGAGGGAGCTCAGAAACCAGTCTCATAATCTGCCAACGTAGGTACTTCTCCTTGAGTAGGAGGTTGTAGAACCTAGGTGGTCTTCTGCACTGTATTGCATACTCTGCAATTTGACATACATCTTTTATCTGTGTTTTCAACTTGTTGATTTCTGTTTCTTTCTCTGCTAGTTTGGCTGTGGCAGAGTTCAAAGTTGCAATTTTCCCCTCTAATTGATGACACTGAGTCATCCAATAGGCAAGGTCTTCATTGTACCTAGTCAAGGGCACTATGTTTGGAGGCCTCAAAATCGGTTGCATCTGTGCCACTATGTTGACCTGTACACCAATTTCCATAGTTGATGTTACTATTGGCAAATCTGTCTGTGTACCCTGTTCTGTTGTAACTATAGTGATTAGACTTTCATGAGGAATTATTTGTGCCAGAGGAGAGAGTGTGGACACTTGTTCTGGTGCTGCAACTATTTGGTCCTGTACAGAAGATGTTTGAAAAGGACTGTCATTCTGCATCAAAATGTTAGATGGATCTTCTTGCAGAGGCATACCATCAGATGTCTCTACTCCTGCTGCATCTGTGATAGGTGATCCCTATGCCTGTGTTGTGTCATCTTCTGATTGTCCAGCCAAATCTAGGAGAATTTGAGCCCATTCATCCGGTTCTGTTTCGGTCAATCCTGTGGACTGATTTTCCAACTGCAACAATTTGTTTTGTAATTCTTGAACTTGCTGTTGCAGCAAAAAAATTTGTTGATCTTTGTCTTTCATGGCCTCTTCAGCCTGATCAATCCATTTGGTCTGGGTTTTAATAACACTCCTTGCAGCATGCAACTGAGTGTGGATGTCAACTTCCTCCTCGGATTCAGACTCAGAATGTGTTTCAAACTCAGAATATTTTTCAGACTTAGAATCCATGGGAGTCTGCTCCTCAATCCTAGCTGGTTCAGTATCGGAGTTTAGATGCTCTTCAGACTCAGAGTCTATATAATCAACCAATGGATAGACAGGGCTTATTACAGTTGTTTCCATGGTTAGGTCTAGTTCCATTGGCTGTATTTCTCTATCTGTACTTTCTATTTCCTGTGCATCTTCTTGTGAACTGTCTGTCCCAATTTCCTCTTCTTCTGACAAACTAATTGGATCTGCAATATGTACTGGTGTATCTGACAATATTTTTGTTTTCTGAAGTCTTGCAGACCTTCTCAACCCTGTTGGTTTTGGGTGTTCCTGAGCAGATGCAGCTTATGCTTGTTCTAGAGCAGCTATAGATTGTTCTGTTAGGTCAGGGATAGACATGGGTTCTACTGTTGATTCTGGAGCAGATGCCTACCCACTGGAACCCCTAGTTTCTCTGTTGGGCTGTACATTGTCGGCAAATGTCACTTTTCTTCTTTTTAACCGGGATTCAGATGTTGATGCATGTTGACTCCTAGTTCTGGAAGATGGGGGACTGTCAGGTAAAGGGGGACTTCTATGTTCAGAGGGCTCTGGTTGAGGATTTTCTTCTGATTCTCCCTCTGTTTCCTCTTCCTCTGGTGTAGGGTTTGAATCATCAGTTTCTGCCCATGGAGAGAAGAATCGGTCAAAGTTCCTAGGGTTTCCCCTGAAATGGTATTTGTAGATGAGTTTAATTAGCCCATGATGTTTAGGGCTTCCCTTCCCTGCTTGATACTTTAGGGCCATGGCTTTCAGTTCTTGGTAAAGATACAAAGGAATGTTTACCCTAAGTTCGAGGTTTGGCTGCTCCATGGCGTAGGTGGTTGAGGAGACGGAGGTGTGGGCCAGACACAATAGGAAACGGCCGTCACAGGTAAGATACCTCATAACCCACATTGCTACATCATCCCAAGGAGCCGGCAAGCTAGACCTTTTGACCCCTTTACACACATTTTTATTCATTAAAAATTCTATTTGCCTGTCCCCTTCTTCCTTAAATTGATTCACTAGGTCTGTTAAAATATTTCTATCGATTTTAATAATTTGCACACCTTGAAGGGGAAATTCAGTAACCTGACTAAGTATTTCGGGGGTTACCTGGATAGACATCCCGCCAATATGCACTCTGTTGTTTCAGAATGTGCATGCAAATTCTACCGCCAGGCCCTCAGAATAACCATCGAATTTACGCAAAAATGGCAGAAATCCTCCATCGATAAAAATTTGCAGGGATGCAGCATCGGTTTGCAGGTAACTAATGTTTTCAGGTTCGGCTCTAACCTTCTTTCCACCCATGGTATCGTCTGCTGCTTTTTGTCGATGACTATGAATTTTTACAACCTACGGCTGTGTTTTCTATTTTTAGGGCTTTTCAATCCTTTTACCAGCATCGAAACTGCTTTGAAACATGCAGAATGTCGTGGCAGCTTTTACGACGTCGTCTACCCCTAATTTTTGCCTAGTTGTCACCTTTCACGTGTTGCACAAAATCCGAGACTTGTAATCCCTTTTTCCAACCAAATAAATCACCGCTTGGCCACGTGTCATCAAATTTTACCCAAAATTTCATTCCTGCCCTTAATGACTTATTCCTGCGCTTAGTGATATAAAATAGTTTATTCCTACGCTCTGGAATAAAAATAGTTTATTCCTGCAATATGGAATAAAAATAGTTTATTCTTGCGGAATAAACAGTTTATTCTTGCGCTCTCTTTTTACTAGTTCCGCGTAGTTTTCTCTTTTGCATTCTAGAGCAGGATTAGGCAGAGGCATTTGTAAAACACTTTCTACTTTTGATTCCCCTTTTTACATGCTTTATACTAATCACGGATAAATACACTATATACTAATGATTTACACTATTCAGAAAATGAGAAGGCACATACCTGTTAAAACCATTTTATCTACATTTCAGGGTGCTCTTGCTGAAATTTCCAGCTAACCAGTCCTTGAACTGAGGCAGGTGCAATCTGAAAATAGGTAAAACAATGGTCATGGAACAATGAGGGTGAAACCAATTAGGTAAACATGCCGAAACCCCGGTTTTCATGTAAACCCAACTCAGGAGCGCCTCAAGGAGGTTTTCACTTTCTGAGTTTTTATTTATATATTTATTTTTTTTTTTTAACTTGTATCATTCTGCTGAATTCGAGATGGAAGAAGAGCTTTCTTCCCAAATGTGTACATCCAAACTTCCCAATTGCTTGAGAAATTCCTCCTTGTTTTGTGGTTTATGGTACATACGAAGACGATGTCCATTTACCACCAATTTGCATTGTGAGTCATCGATAGGTGTAAGGCGAACAACTCCATTGTCAAATACTTCCTCAATTTGGTACGGCCCAAGCCATCTGGTCTGCAACTTTCCAGGAAAGTCCTTGTATTGTGAATCAAACAACAAGGCCCAGTCACCTTGCTAGAAATCTCCGTCTTTGAATGTGACTATCATGCCACATCTTCCTTTGTGCTTGGATCACCTCTATCCGATGTAGGGCATCCATGCGTAGTTCATCCAATGCATCAAGTTGCTAGAATGCGATCTTCTTGTGCCTGTGACAGATCAATACCTACTTCCAAAGCAGTTCGAAGAGTTAGTAATTCAAATTCAATAGGCAAAAGAGGTTGTTTTCCATAAACTAATTCATATGGGGTAAATCCAGTGGTGGATTTCCACGTGGTATTATAAGCCCAAATAGCTTCTGGTAACTTGTCTAGCCAATTCCTTCTATGGACTGCTATGGTTTTGGTCAGAATTCATTCTAATTCTCTATTGGTCACTTCAACTTGGCCATTGGCTTGTGGATGATAAGGTGAGGATTTTCTGTGTTTGACTTGATAGAGTTGAGTGAAGGCTTCAACAATTTTTGAAGTAAATTGGGGTCCTTGATCAGTTGTGATGGATTGTGGGGCTCCAAAACGCAAAAAAATCTGTGAATACAAAAAATCAGCAACTTTCTCTTCACGAGCATGCTTAAAGGCATGAGCTTCTACCCATTTGGTAACATAATCAGTACATACCAAGATATGTACTTTGCCTTTGGAAGGAGGATTAATGGGTCCTACAAAATCTAAACCCCATATTTCAAATGGTTCTGTTCCTATTTGAGGTTGTAATGGCATTTCACTAGTAAAAGTAGGTTTTCCCATTCGTTGGCAAGCATCACAATGTCTTACGTACCTTTTTACATCTTTGTGCAAAGATGGCCAATAGTATCCGGTACCCAAGATTTTGCGAATAGTGCTTTTGACTGAATAATGCCCTCCTGATGGTTCATCATGGCATGCTCGTAGGATGTCATATGCTTCATCCTGGCGGATACACCTACGTAAAACATGATCAGGACTGCATTTAAACAGTAATCCTTTTATCCATTTAAAAGAAGAGCTTTGCTTGATTAACTGTTTCCTTTGTTTAGGGGTAAAGTGAAGAGGAATCTTCCCTGTAACTAAGTAATTAGCTATGTCTGCAAACCATGGAGATTGTACAGAGACAACAAACAACTTTTCATCTGGGAAGGTATCTTCTACAACTTCCCCTGTATCTGCATTTGGTATTCTTGACAAGAAATCTGCAATGACATTAGATTTCCCAGGCTTGTTTACTATGGTAACATCAAATTCCTGCAATAGAATCAACCAACGAATAATTCTTGCACTAACCAATGGTTTATTCATCAAGTATTTGATTGCAGTATGATCTGTATGGATGAATACTTGATACCCTGTGATGTAGTGTCGAAATTTGTTAATAGCATAGACTACGACCAAGAATTCTTTTTCAGTGGTAGTGTAGTTTTTCTCAGCTCCTGTCAAGTTTTTACTGATATAATATATTGCATAATGTTCCCCATTTTCAATCTATCCTAACACAGCTCCAATAGCATTATTGGAAGCATCAGTTTGAATATGAAAGGGTAACTCCCAATTAGGACCTCTTAAAATAGGTGGAGTGGTTAACTTCTCCTTTAACTTTTCAAAGGAATTTTGACATTCAGAAGACCAAACAAATTCAGAATCTTTCATGAGCAAAGCAAACATGGGATTTGCTATGGTACTAAAATTAGCAATGAATCTACGATAAAAACCAATGTGTCCTAAGAAACTGCGTACATCAGTGCCGAGTTTGTGGAGGGGAAGGTTTTTGATGACTTCAACCTTCTTAGGATCAACCTTGATTCCAAAAGAAGAGATATGATGTCCTAGAACAATTCCTTCCTCCATCATTAAGAAGCATTTCTCAGGATTAAGAGAGAGATGGTATGTTTCACAGTGAATCAACACTTTTTCAAGCTGTTCTAATGCATATTCAAAATTATCCCCAAATATTGTGAAATCATCCATATAAATTTCAACACTTTCATTGGTTAAATCAGAAAAAATTGCTAAAACAGCTCTCTGAAATGTTGCTGGAGCATTACATAACCCAAAGGGTAAAACTCTGTAAGCAAAGGTTCCCCAAGGACATGTAAAGGTAGTCTTTTCCTGATCTTCTGGGGCAACTTGAATTTGGTTATACCCGCTGAAACCATCAAGGAAACAGAAAAATTTCTTTCCAGCAAGGGTATCCAATACTTGGTCTATGAATGGTAATGGAAAATGATCCTTATGTGTGGCTTTATTCAACTCCCTATAATCCACACATACTCTCATTTTACCATTTTTCTTTGGAACAATGACCAGTGGTGAAACCCATTTACTGTCAGAAATTGGATAAATGAATCCAACATCTAAGAGTTTTTCAATTTCCTCTTTCACAATTTCTTTTAGAGCAGGATTCAAACGTCTCTGAGGTTGCCTTACTGGTTTTACGTTTTCTGTGTATATCCTATGTGTACATACCTCAGGATGAATGCCAGTCATGTCTTTATAATTCCATGCAAAAGCTTGAACATGTTTTTGTAAGACTGCAAACAACTTGGCTTCCTGGTCCTCAGTTAGCCAGCTATTAATGTTCAGATATTTACCTGGCTGGATTTCAATTTGTTTGATCCCTGGATAGATAGAATTAGCTGCTTCATAGCTACTGATCAATGCATTTAATGGACAATGATGTGGCTGTAGAGTATGAAATGTTCTAGAATCTGACTCAGAGGTGATACCTGATGGAATCAGAGGACATTTGAAGGTGTTAAGGAGATGATGATGCCATCCATGTGGTAGTGTGAATGATCTCTTTTGACTGGGCATGGATGACACAGGTTCTAAACTGTGTATCTCTTCATTCCACAACAACCGATGAACAAGAAGTTGATCATCAGCTAGTCCTTCTGATTGTAATGTTTCAACTAGGACAGTTTCACTCTCAAATATTTCTCTCCCAGGTGTTGTGATTTCCTCAATATGTTCTTTCACTATGATTGTAGCCAAAGTAGCAATGGTTTCTTGTTCAGATTCTTCATCAGATTCGGGATACCAGATTTGTCCAAAAAATTTAGTTGAAGGTTGAGTTGGTGGATACAAAGAAATTTTTTGCGAGGTCAATACCATTGGAAATGGTCATTTCCCCTGACCTGTAGTCTATAAATGCAGCTACAGTAGCTAGCCAAGGTCGTCCTAGAATGATAGGGTATCCATTGATGAAAGTTCTAGGCTGCAACACCAAGAAGTCTATAGGATATTCCCACGAAGAGACTTTAACGGCCACATCTTCTAAGATACCTTCTGGTTTAGCTACTGACCTATCTGCCATTTCCAAGACTGTGGTGGTAGGACTGAGATTATGGAGCTATAGTTTTTGCATTGTGTCTTTAGTCATTACATTAATTGCAGCTCCAAGGTCAATTAGCACATTAGGAATTTGCATCACTCCAATAGTAACTGTTACTACTGGACTGCAGGTCACTATACTTGGGAGGAACTAGTTTCCCAGCCAATAGATCAGCTAATTTCCCTTCTACCTGAACAGTTTTAGGAAAGGCTTTCTTTTTTCTACCAGGTTTCTTGATACATAACTCTTGAATAGTCTTTTTGATTAGAGGTATATCCCTTATTGCTTGCAGCAAAGGAAGAGAAATTGACATCTTCTTGAGTTCTGTTACTAATTCTGATTCAGGGGTAGTATCAACATGTTCAAACCTTTCAGGGTATGGTAAGGCTACTGGAGAAGATTCTTGCATTTTTGCTATTTTTTCTTCTTTTTGTTCTTGTTGCATTGTCTCCTGATTTGGAGGTTCTTGTTTCTCACTTATTTCTTCAATGGTGGGTGGAATAGGTTCAGATAAAATCTTTCTTGAACGCAGCTGGATGTTACTACAGTCAAGTACATGAACTACAGCAGTGTCTTCAGACTCAGCCTCATAAACAGGGGTTGTTTGTCTGGCATTATTTGGGTTAGTCATAGGCTGAGCTGGGAGTGGAGGTTGTTTTATTGGTTGCATTTGTTGATGTTGTGTTCTTCCCTAAAAATTTGGATTAGGAGCTGGCAGCAAGTTTTGAGTTTGCCCTTGATACCTTTGTTGTCCTTGATGGGGTTGATATTGTTGTCCTTGATAGGGTTGATATTGTTGTCCCCATATTTGTCCTTGTTGTGTCCATTGTGGAGGCATGGTATGCCAAGGTGGGTTCATCCATCCAGACTGTGACCAATCCGAAGGAGCTGTCCAAGGTTGGTTCCAAGGTTGTGCAGAGACTTCTCCTGTCCCCATGGCATATTCATATTCCAAGGAGATTGTCCCCAGTTTGGAAATCTAGGAGCATTGGGATATTGTGCATAACCACCACCAGATCTCTGCCCAATAGCATTGAGTTCTTCTATTTGGGTGCCCAAAATAGATTTTAGATGAGGCAACAAAGGGCATTTATCTGTTGAATGTTCCTTGGAACAAATTCCACAAATAGAAGTTTTGTTTAGGGGGCAGTCCTGCAAGGCATGCTTACTCCTACACCTTGGGCAATAAATGGCTAAAGGTGGTGTAGAATTAGATTTTGTATTTCTCTCACCTAATGCAGTATTAAGTTGAACAAGGATATCAGTTTTTAAATTAGCCATTTCCTCCATCAACTCTTTTATGTCATTATTGCCAGAATTCCTTTTCTTTCTCCGTTGGTGAGTGCGGGAATAGTTTCTACATAACTCCACAATATCTTCAAGGTCAAGTTGATCTATGTCTCCTTTTCCCATTAAATCTAACACTTCCCTAGATTCATCCTGCAATCCTCTTAAGAAGATAGGCTTTAAGAAATCAGGTTCTACAGGACCACATCTCTTTTGGACAAAGGCAAAGCGATCAAGGTAATCTTCTAGACTCTCATCTTCGTCTTGCTTGATCCTAAACAACTCATCTTTCTTGTTTCTTACTCTACAATAATCCTGATATTTATTTAAGAATGCAGTCTCCATTTCATCCCAGGTACTGATTGAGTTAGGTTCAAGATTGCTCATGAACCATCGGAGAGCAAGCGTCCTTAAGTGTGGAAGGAAACAATTTCAATTTTTGATTATCATTTATGTAGTCATAAGTTTGACATAACACCTTGAATTCAAACAAAAATTGATCAGGATCTTCTAAAATAGTTCCCCTAAAAATTGGCAATATGGATGGAGAAATTGTTTTCATGGGGGCATCTTGAAGTGGATCCAATCTTATGGGATACTCAAAAGTCTTGGGAGGATCATCAAGATTATCATATCCACATGGGGGTGCTGCTGCTACAGCCATAGTTGTTTTCTTTCTAGAGTGTGATAGGAATCGTCCAATGTGAGGAGAATGTTTAGCAGCTAGTGCTTCAAAAAGCTCTTTTTCTAATTTTTCCAAAAATGCATCTGATGAAGAAGGTATGTCTGGCTTATCTTCCCTAGGGATTTCAAATTCTTCATCTGACCGAGCAGGTCGCTTTGGTGGTTCAGAGCCACTTCGGATAAACCTCCCTCTTTCGTCCCTTAGCCTATGCATTCATGCCTATTCACTAAATAAACTGAAATGCAGTATTTCAAGGATTGTAACACAATTCTTGACCTGTTTCACTTTTTCTAACAACACCTATTAGTTCCCCGACAACGGTGCCAAAAATGATGAGTGTCGTTGTTCATTCATCATTTAATCATTATATGTGTCAGTCCAGGGCGGTGTCCAAAGGCTGTATACGATAGAAGGTGTCACAGCTACAGGTTCAATCCATTCAAGAACAGGGTTTTATTGGTGGAACAGTTAGTGTTTTTGGGGGTTTTTGTGTGACCTCTAACTCCTAGAATTGGAAATCAAATTGCAGAAGATAAAAACTAAATTAAAACTGCAGTAAATGGAAATTGCAGAATTTGAAAGAGCAGGAAATGAAATGTTGCTGAATTGAAATTGACAGAAAGCAAATTACAGAAAATCACACACAGTTGTTGAAGGATAAACTAACTACAATTTCTCTGAGCATGTTATAAATCTATAAAATCAAATTAACATCTATTGCAAACTGGAAATGTCACAAATCTGGAAATTGCAGTAAATTACAGAAAACTGGAAATTGCTGCAAATCTGGCAAATGACAGAAAACTTGAAGTTGCTGCAAAGCTGGAACAAAAATATTGAAATTGCATGGAAATATGGAAAATACTGTCAAATGCTGAAATCTGAATTTAAAGCTGCTAAAGAAATGAAAAACTGGCAGAATTCTGCTAATCTACTGCAGCAGAAAATTAGCAAGATATTCTGTCAGAAGTTGCCTTCCTCTGGTCCTGCAAGTGGCCCTTGCTTCCAGAACCAGATGAAGGTGAAGAGTTATGCTAAAGAAACTTAAATGCCAATCATCAACTCAATCATGCTAATTGATAACTGAAAAACTGCACCTTTTATTAAATCTGGAAATGCATTACAATAATGCAGGAAAAACCTGTAGATTACTATTCTGCTATAGAAATAACTGCACTCTATTGCCTATTTCTCTCCTATATGCCTAAATGCCTATATCTCTATATGCTCAACCGTGCTTGGGAGCTTTCTTATTTATAATGCAGTGTTGATATGCTTGGTTGCTGATTTGCAGGGATTTACAATCTGTTTGCACAACTGTTTCTGAAATGCATGAGCTTGCTTTGTCAAAACTTGATCCATTCAACCTTATTAAGCTGCATTCATTGAGGAAATCAGTTAACATGAGCTGGGACAACTTTTTGGTCAATTGCCATTAATTTCTTTTACCGATTTGTCACTTTTTGACCGTCTTCTGTTGTTCCTGCGCTATTCCCTATTCCTGCGCTATTATTCTTGCACTGCTCCGGAATAACAGGGAGGTGAATTTTAGTTGCTTTTTCATGCTTCAAACGCATAAGGAGGAAGTTTTAGACCACCTGGATGGTCTTCCCTTATCCTATTGCATAGGTGGCATGTGCGGGAGTGACTGTTTCCAAGCCCTGCTGTAAATGTACAGCTGGCTGGAACTGTCATAGTCTTACCCTGTTTTCCTGCACAGTCAGCTACAGGGGACAAGTTCCTTGGTGCCTTTTGCATTTGAATTAGTTCAAAATAGAGGAACATTATTACTAAGCACCAAACATTCAACAATGATTATTGATTCTGAATTCCTATTAATAAATTAGCTGAAAACAGGTGAAACTACAAAAATAAACAGTAAAACAGAATATATGCACTTAACATTTCAGAATATGCAAATATCATTACATAATGCATTTTACCCAAAATTAGCATAGAAACATAATAAAAAGGGTGATTCAAATAAGTAGAATGTATCCAAAAAGTGTTCATAGATGAGGCAATTCCTGGCCTCATCACTAGTACCTAAACCTGTGCCTTCATGGCAACAGTCCCCATGTTTTAAGGAAGCCCAAGTTGATGAATCTTTGGCTTGCCTCCATCTGGTAAAATTACCTGGCGACTCTGACTAAGTTGAAGATCCAAATTTCTTGATCGTAGGCACCTTTTTGAAGCTGAAAGAAGACATCCCGAAGGAATCAAGGTTCGGTAAGCAGCCTTGACCTCACAAGTGAAGAAAGTATGTTCACCTGGCGACTCCAACCTAGTGGTGAGGACCGTGATCTCTGCAGGCCACTACTATAATGAAGAGGGTATGTTATCCCAGCTGGGATGTTTATAACCCTCTGAATCTTCAAAGTTACCATGAAATTCCCAAATGCATCTTGAAAAATGTGCCAAAATACGATGGTGCTAAGGGAATGTCCCTAGAGCACCTTGAATATCTTGTTGATTTAGGGTCCATCTATGACATATTCCATGAAGATGTCATGCTCAGGCTCCTGGTCTTGTCTCTAGAGGGAAGGGCACTGTAGTGGTACAGACTGCTCGAGCGTAAAAGCATCTGCTCATGGTATGGCTTAGCGGGAGCACTACTCGAAGCATTCGATGGCTCTTAGGACCCCTTCCAACTATCAAGCATGCATCATCAGGAGGTGGGTAGAGGAGAAGAGCAGACTCAAGTGGTAGAACCTGAGAACAAAGAGGGCACATTTTTGCACCCTTTTTGTGTCCCAGTGGATGGCACACAAGCATTCAGCTAGAGTCCATTAAGCATGCTTCATCAAGATGTTGAACCTGAAGAGATCCTGGAAGATTACTCCTTGTTAGAGGAGCCCTGTTACTCCATCTGAAATATGGAAGAACCTGTACCCAGCCCACAGTTAGTAGATTCTTTAGTATGCTGGTATTGGTTCCAACCCTTGCCACAACTAGTACCCCAAGAGGCCCCTCATGCTGTGAACTTCTTCGCCACATCTTACATTAGCAATATGGGTACTAGCAGGAGAGATAACTCACTGCGTTGCTCCCTGTTCACAGCATGGACAACTTTGGGAAGAAGCCAGCCAGACTTCAAGGATCAACTGAAGTTCAATCAAATCTAGTCGAAACATTGCAGGTTCACTGGATAAGCACCCGAAGCTGGATTTGTGGTGGCGACATGCCAATCATGTCGTAAAATTTTGTGTAAATACTATAAATAGCTCGGCTAGTAAATAAGTGCCGAAAGCACTAAGTGTTACTTGGGAGCTTTGACACAAAAAAAAAATGTTGTCAGTGGATGATCAGAGAAGAAGACAATGGGAATGACTCTGTTGCCCAATGGATAAAGGCCTGGGATATCTACATTCAGACTAGCAAAATGCCCCGTGAGCCGCCAAGAATGTTGACAATTTTGTCACATTGCACAAGGGGTAGAAAAAAAAATCAAAAAAATTTCCTTTTGCAAGAGTATTTCTTTTTGTTTGTAAGTGTTGTAGCAATTTTGCCTTTCAATGCCATCCCCTTGTACACAGAATGAAGAAGGAAGAGCTTCACTCCCGAACAAGCCAAAGAAGATAGCTCCGCCAAAAGAAGAGAAAGGTGTCGTGATATCGCGACATGTCGTAATATCGCGATCGAAAGCAAGAAGGCAGAGCAAGCAGGAAAAGTGTCGCGATATCGTGACATGTCACAAAATCGCGGTCGAAAGCGAGGAGAAAGGCAAAGGACAAAAACTGTAGCGATATCGCGACATGTTGTGTTTTCGTGGCCGACAACAAGAAGAAGCGCCAGAGGCAAAAAAGTGTCACGATATCGTGACATGTCGCATTTTCGCAACCGCCAGCAAGAAAAGAGTGCAGCAAAGGAAAAAGCATCGTGATATCGCGATGTGTTACATTTTCGCAATGTAAGAAGTAGAGATGAGCCAGAATGAAAAGTGTCGTGATATCGTGACGTGTCGCATTTTTGCGACTGACAACGAGGAGAAAGCGCATCAATGAAAAGTGTCACGATATCGTGATATGTCGCATTTTCGTGACCAACAGCAAAGAAGTGCCAAAAGAGAAAAGTGTCACGATATCATGACATGTCGCATTTTCACGACTCCAAGCAACAAAAGAAGACAAAGGCATAGACATGTCACGATTTCACGACATGTCATATTTTTGCGATGCAACAAGAAGGACCAAGCTAAAGGCGTAGAAATGTCGCGATATCGCGACATGTTGCTTTTTCATGAGGGGCATGCACTCCAAGCTGGGTATTTTCTCGAGACCATCAAAGTGCCTCGTAAATGCTCTTTTGCTTGCCCGATAAGCAAGCTGCTCTTTTTTGGAAATTGAAAGTGAAGTATCAGTCAGACATGGCGGCCACTCGAGCATTGCACCAAGAGACCAAGGACACTTAGACGGCTCATCATTGCATATTTTTGCGGTTAACTCGGTCACAGTTACCAGTTCTGGTAATGGATTTGAAAGCTCAATCTCGAGGGTTGCGAGGTGTCGACTTCATCAATCTCAAGGGTATACTTCGCCATTCTATTTAATAATGACTCAGAGGGACGGGTCCTCTATAAAAACCTAGATTTTATAATGTAAAAGTGGGGGGGAACTATCTGCTAGAAAGCTGCTATAACTTGATGTCTTGCGATTAATACTAAGAGACTTTAAGCTCAATTCTTATCTTTTATGCTGCCTTCTGTGCTTGATTCTTCTATCTCTCTTCATTTGTGTGTTGGATGTTGAACTCTGTGTTCGGTGTGCGATCGAGGACAATGTCCTAAAACTCGTTTGAAAGGATACATAGGAGTAGAAAAGTGTTGTATTGACTTTCTTTTATGCTGCCTACCTTGCTTGATTCTTCTATCTCTCCTCGTTTGTAAACTGAGATGCTGAAATCTACGTTTGGGGTGCGGTCAGGGACAGTGTCCTGAAACTTGTTCGGAAGGATACATAGGAAGGTTGATACCATGTTTCTTTCGTTTTACTCTTGGTGTTCCTTGCTGCTATTCAAGTTATCTGTTAGCGATCGTGCTTCTTGTTCTCTCCCACCTCAAATCATCAATCTCTCTCCCTTAACCCATTTTTTATTTATTTCTCTAACCCTACTCCTTTTTATTTATTTCTCTAACCCTACTCCTTTTATCTCTTTCTTGCACTCTCATATCAAAAAACCCAAGTAGTTTAGCATAGGAGCCGACCTTTCTCCAAAGATTGGCACGAGGGGCATCTCTTCCCTTCGGCCTTTCAATGTTGGTCCAGGTCTAGGGTGCATACTCGTACATATACTCAAAATCCTTACCTAGGTAGATCTGATGACCAATAGTTTTTGGCACACCCGGTGGGACAGATTGTATCTATTCTAGAAGATCCATAACCAGTCAAGGTCCCATATTGCAAATCTCAAACCCATCTCCATCGGGGCCAATAGTTCTAACCAGTTCCTGGTGTGACCCGATCAGTCTCACCTTTTGAGTGGTAGTGAGAATTGATGCTCTCATTACCAAAAGACTCTAAGCATATGGCGACTCTATTCAACTCGAAGATCTCTAATTCGTAAAGATTAGTACCTAAATCTATGCCTTCATGGCAACAGTCCCCATGTTTTAAGGAAGCATGAGTTGGTGAATCTCTGGCTTGCCTCCATCTAGTAAAATCACCTAGCGACTCTGACTGAGCTGAAGATCCAGATTTCTTGATCGTAGGTGCCTTTTTGAAGCTAAAAGAAGACATCCCGGAGGAATCAAGGTTCGATGAGCAGCCTTGACCTCACAAGCGGAGAAAGTATGTTCACCTGGCGACTCCGATGTAGTGGCGAGGATCGTGATCTTTGTAGGCCATTGCTATAATGGAGAGGGTATGTTATCCCAGTTGGGATTTTTATAACCCTCTGAATCTTCAAATTTACCATGAAATTCCCAAAGGCATCTTGAAAAACATGCCAAAATACGATGGCGCTAAGGGAATGGCCCTAGAGAACCTTGAATATCTTGTTGATTTAGGGTCCATCTATGACATATTCCACGAAGATGTCATGGTCAGGCTCCTGGTCCTATCTCTAGAGGGAAGGGCACTACAGTGGTACAGACTGCTCGGGCACAAAAGCATCTGCTCATGATATGACTTAGCGAGAGCACTACTCGAAGCATTTGATGGCTCTCAGGACCCCTTCCAACTATCAAGCATGCCTCATCAGGAGGTGGGTCGAGGAGAAGTGCAGACTCAAGTGGTAGAACCTGAGAACAAAGAGGGAACATTTTTGCACCCTTTTAGTGTCCCAGTGGATGGCACGCAAGCATTCAGCCAGAGTCCATTAAGCATGCTTCATCAGGATGCTGAACCTGAAGAGATCCTGGAAGATTACTCCTTGTTGGAGGAGCCCTGTTACTCCATCAAGAAGATGGAAGAACCTGTACCCAGCCTACAGTTAGTAGATTTTTTAGTATGCTGGTATTGGTTCCAACCCTCACCACAACCAGTATCCCAAGAGGCCCCTCATACTATGAACTTCTTCGCCACATCTTACATCAGCAATACGGGTACTAGTAGGAGCGACAACTCACTGCGTTGCTTCCTGTTCGCAGCATGGACAACTTCAGGAAGAATCCAGCCAGACTTCAAGGATCAACTGAAGTTCAATCAGATATGGTTCAAAAATTGCAGGTTCACTGGATAAGCACCTGAAGCTAGATTTGTGGTGGCGACATGCCAATCATGTCATAAAATTTTGTGTAAATACTGTAAATAGACCGACTAGTAAATAAGCGCTGAAAACACTAAGTGTTACTTGGGAGATTTGACACAAACAAAAAAAAAATGCTATCAGTGGATGATCAGAGAAGAAGACAATGGGAATGACTCTGTTTACCAATGTATTAAGGCCTAGGATCTCTGCATTCAGACTAGCAAAATGCCCCACGAGCTGCCAAGAATGTTGACAATTTTGTCACATTGCACAAGGGGTAGAAAAAAATCAAAAAAATTTCCTTTTGCAAGAGTATTTCTTTTTGTTTGTAAGTGTTGCAGCAATTTTGCCTTTCAATACCATTCCCTTGTACACATAATGAAGAAGGAAGAGCTTCACTGTTGAACAAGCCAAAGAAGATAGCTCCGCAAAAAGAAGAGAAAGATGTCACGATATCACAACATGTCACAATATTGCGGCCAAAAGCAAGAAGGCAGAGCAAGCAGGAAAAGTGTCACGATATCGCGACATGTCACAAAATCACGATCGAAAGTGAGGAGAAAGGCAAAGGACAAAAATTGTCACGATATCATGACATGTTGCATTTTTGTGGTCGACAGCAAGAAGAAGCGCCAGAGGCAAAAAAGTGTCGCGATATCGCGACATGTCACATTTTCGTAACCGCCAGCAAGCAAAGAGCGCAGTAAAGGAAAAAGCATTGCGATATCGCAACGTGTTGCATTTTCATGATGCAAGAAGTAGAGATGAGACAAAATGAAAAGTGTCACGATATCGTGACGTGTGGCATTTTCACGACTGATAGCGAGAAGAAAGCGCAGCAATGAAAAGTGTCACGATATCGCGACATGTCGCATTTTTACGACCAATAGCAAAGAAGAAGTGCCAAAAGAGAAAAGTGTCATGATATCGCGACATGTCACATTTTCGTGACTCCAAGAAACAAAAGAAGACAAAGGCATAGACATGTCACGATTTCATGACATGTCATATTTTTGTGATGCGATAAGAAGGACCAAGCTGAAGGCATAGAAATGTCGTGATATCACGACATGTTTATTTTTTGTGAGGGGCACGCACTCCAAGCCGAGTATTTTCTTGAGACCATCAAAGTGCCTCATAAATGCTCTTTTGCTTGCCCGATAAGCACACTTCTATTTTTTGGCAATTGAAAGCGAAGTATCAGTCAGGCATGGCAGCCACTCGAGCATTGCACCCAGAGACCAAGGACACTCAAATAGCTCATCATTGCATATTTCCGTGGTTGACTCGGTCACAGTTACCAGTTTTGGTAATGGATTTGAAAGCTTAGTCTCGAGGGCCACGAGGTGCTGACTTCACCGATCTCAAGGGTATACTTCGCCATTCTATGTAATAATGACTCAAAGGGTCGGGTCCTCTATAAAAACCTAGATTTTATAATGTAAAAGTGGGGGGAACTATCTGCTAGAAAGTTGTTGTAACTTGATGTCCTACGATTAATACTAAGAGACTTTGAGCTCAATTCTTCTCTTTTATGCTGTCTTCTGTGCTTGATTCTTCTATCTCTCTTCGTTTGTGTGTTCGATGTTGAACTCTACGTTCGGTGTGCGATCGAGGACATTGTCCTGAAACTTGTTCTAAAGGATACATAGGAGTAGAAAAGTGTTGTATTGAATTTCTTTTATGCTGCCTGCCTTGCTTGATTCTTCTATCTCTCCTCGTTTGTAAATTGAGATGTTGAACTCTGTGTTCGAGGTGCGATCGGGGATAGTGTCCTGAAACTCGTTTGGGAGGATACATAGGAAGGTTGATACCACGTTTCTTTCATTTCACTCTTGGTGTTCCTTGCTGCTATTCAAGTTATCTGTTAGCGATCGTGCTTCTTGTTCTCTCCCACCTCAAATCATCAATCTCTCTCCCTTAACCCCTTTTTTATTTATTTCTCTAACCCTACTCATTTTATTTATTTCTCTAACCCTACTCCTTTTATCTCTTTTCTAAACTCTCGTCTCAAAACACCCAAGTAGTTTAGCATAAGAGCCGGCATTTCTCCGGAGATTGGCACGAGGGGCATCTCTTCCCTTCGGCATTTCAATGTTGGTCCAGGTCTAGGGCACATACTTGTACATATACTCAAAATCCTTACCTAGGCGGATCTGATGATAAACAATTTTTGGTACGCCCGGTGGGACAAACTGTATCTGTTCTAGAAGATCAATAACCATTCAAGGTCCCATATTGCAAATCTCAAACCCGTTTCCATCGGGGCCAAGAGTTCTAACCAGTTCTCGGTGTGACCCGGTTAGTCTCACCTTCTGAGTGGTAGTGAGAATCGATGCTCTCATTACCAAAAGACTCTAAGCATCTGGTGACTCTGTTCAACCCGAAGATCTCTAAGTCATAAATACCAGTACCTAAACCTGTGCCTTCATGGCAAAAGTCCCCATGTTTTAAGGAAGCCCAAGTTGGTGAATCTCTGGCTTGCCTCCATCTGGTAAAATCACCTGGCGACTTTGACTAAGCTGAAGATCTAGATTTCTTGATCGTAGGCACCTTTTTGAAGCTGAAAGAAGACATCCTAGAGGAATCAAGGTTCGATGAGCAGCCTTGACCTCACAAGCGGAGAAAGTATGTTCACCTGGTGACTCCGACATAGTGGCGAGGACCGTGATCTCTACAGGCCACTACTATAATGGAGAGGGTATGTCATCCATGCTGGGATGTTTATAACCCTCTGAATCTTCAAAGTTACCATGAAATTCCCAAAGGCATCTTGAAAAATGTGCCAAAATATGATGGTGCTAAGGGAATGGCCCTAAAGCACCTTGAATATCTTGTTGATTTAGGGTCCATCTATGACATATTCCATGAAGATGTCATGGTCAAGCTCCTGGTCCTGTATTTGGAGGGAAGGGCACTGTAGTGGTATAGACTGCTCGGGCACAAAAGCATCTGCTTGGGGTATGACTTAGTAGGAGCACTACTCGAAGCATTCGATGCCTCTCAGGACCCTTTCCAACTATCAAGCATGCCTCATCAGGAGGTGGGCCGAGGAGAAGAGTAGACTCAAGTGGCAAAACCTGAGAACAAAGAGGGCACATTTTTGCACCCTTTTTGTGTCCCAGTGGATGGCACACAAGCATTCAGCCAGAGTCCATTAAGCATGCTTCATCAGGATGCTGAACCTGAAGAGATCCTAGAAAATTACTCCTTGTCGGAGGAGCCCTGTTACTCCATCAGGAATATGGAAGAACCTGTGCCCAGCTCGCAGTTAGTAGATTATTCAGTATGTAGGTATTGGTTCCAACCCTCGCCACAACTAGTACCCCAAGAGGCCCCTCATGCTATGAACTTCTTCACCACATCTTACATCAGCAATACGGGTACTAGCAGAAGCGACAACTTGCTATGTTGATCCCTATTCGCAGCATGGACAACTTTGAGAAGAAGCCATCCAGACTTCAAGGATCAACTGAAGTTCAATCAGATATGGTTCGGACATTGCAGGTTCACTGGATAAGCACCCGAAGCTATATTTGTGGTGGCGACGTGCCAATCATGTCGCAAAATTTTGTGTAAATACTATAAATAGCCCGACTAATATATAAGCACTGAAAGCACTAAGTGTTACTTGGGAGCTTTGACACAAAAAAAAAAAAATGCTATCAGTGGATGATCAGAGAAGGAGACAATGGGAATGACTCTGTTGCCCATTGGATTAAGGCCTGGGATCTCTGCATTCAGACTAGCAAAATTCCCCGTGAGCCGCCAAGAATGTTGATAATTTTGTCACATTGCATAAGGGGTAGAAAAAAAAATCAAAAAAATTTCCTTTTGCAAGAGTATTTCTTTTTGTTTGTAAGTGTTGCAATAATTTTGCCTTTCAATGCCATTCCCTTGTACACAGAATGAAGAAGGAAGAGCTTCACTCCCGAACAAGCCAAAGAAGATAGCTCCGCAAAAATAAGAGAAAGGTGTCACAATATCGCGACATGTCGCAATATCGTGGTCGAAAGCAAGAAGGTAGAGCAAGCAAGAAAAGTGTCGCAATATCGCGACATGTCACAAAATCACGATCGAAAGCGAGGAGAAAGGCAAAGGACAAAAACTGTCGTGATATCGTGACATGTTACGTTTTCACGACTGACAACAAGAAGCTCTAGAGGCAAAAAAGTGTCGCGATATCGCAACATGTCGCATTTTCACAACCGCAAGCAAGCAAAGAACGTAGCAAAGGAAAAAGCGTCGCGATATCACGACGTGTTGCATTTTCGCGATGCAAGAACCAGAGATGAGCCAGAATGAAAAGTGTCGCGATATCGCAACATGTCACATTTTGACAACCAACAGCGAGGAGAAAGCACAGCAATGAAAAGTGTCACAATATCACGACATGTCACATTTTCACAACTAATCAGCGACAAAGTCGCAAGAACAAAAAAGTGTCGCGATATCATGACATGTCGCATTTTCGCGATCGATAGCAGGAAAGAGCGCAGCAAAGAAAAGTTTTCGCGATATCGCGCATGTCACATTTTTGCGACCAACAACAAAGAAGAAGTTCCAAAAGAGAAAAGTTTTAGGATATCGCGACATGTCGCATTTTCGCGACTCCAAGCAACAAAAGAAGACAAAGGCATAGACATGTCATGATTTCACGACATGTCATATTTTTGCGATGCGACAAGAAGGACCAAGCTGAAGGCGTAGAAATGTCACGATATCGTGGCATGTTGTTTTTTTGTGATGGGCACGCACTGCAAGCCAAGTATTTTCCCAATACCATCAAAGTGCCTTGTAAATGCTCTTTTGCTTGCTCGATAAGCACGCTACTCTTTTTTGGCAATTGAAAGCGAAGTATTAGTCAGGCATGGCGGCCACTTGAGCATTGCACCCAGAGACCAAGGACACTCAGACGGCTCATCATTGCATATTTTTGTGGTTGACTTGGTCACAGTTACCAGTTCTGGTAATGGATTTGAAAGCTCAGTCTCGAGGGTCGCGAGGTGCCGACTTCACCGATCTCAAGGGTATACTTTGCCATTCTATGTAATAATGACTCAGAGGGTCGGGTCCTTTATAAAACCCAGATTTTATAATGTAAAAGTGGGGGGGAACTATCTGCTAGAAAGCTGCTATAACTTGATGTCCTGCAATTAATACTAAGAGACTTTGAGCTCAATTCTTCTCTTTTATGCTACCTTTTGTGCTTTATTTTTCTATCTCTCTTCGTTTGTGTGTTGGATGCTGAACTCTACGTCTGGTGTGCAATCGAGGACAGTGTCTTGAAACTCGTTCGGAAGGATACATAGGAGTAGAAAAGTATTGTATTGACTTTCTTTTATGATGCCTGCCTTGCTTGATTCTTCTATCTCTCCTCATTTGTAAACTGAGATGCTGAACTCTGCGTTCGAGGTGTGATCGTGGACAGTTTCCTGAAACTCGTTTGGGAGGATACATAGGAAGGTTGATACCATGTGTCTTTTGTTTCACTCTTGGTGTTCCTTGCTGCTATTCAAGTTATCTGTTAGTGATCGTGCTTCCTATTCTCTCCCACCTCAAATCATCAATCTCTCTCCCTTAACCCTTTTTTTATTTATTTCTCTAACCCTACTCCTTATTTATTTCTCTAACCCTACTCCTTTTATCTCTTTCCTACACTCATCTCAAAACACCCAAGTAGTTTAGCATAGGAGTCGGCCTTTCTCCAGAGATTGGCACAAGGGGCATCTCTTCCCTTCAGAATTTCAATGTTAGTCTAGGTCTAGGGTGCATACTTGTACATATACTCAAAATCCTTACCTAGGTGGATCTGATGACCAACAGTCCCTATGTTTTATAGGCCAAAAAACATTCTTTGGTATATAAAGGTTCCTCATTTGGTAATGAATGCTATTTTATGTCGGTCTTCATCATTAAACAAATCTAATTGTGTCTTAAAAATCCATTTAGAAGGGACAACATCAATAATCCAATAAATTTTTACAAGGCACGATCAATGGTAGGCAATGGATAGCGATCCTTTAAAAATATTCTATTCAAGATCTTGAAGTGAACACATACCTTTATATTCAAATTTGTATTGCTTATCAAGATCAAATTCAACATCTAAGTGGAGTTTGATCAAGAATATAATATGAGCTTGTGGAAGTTTTAGGAACTCTTTCTTCATCATAACTCCCATTTTTGGGTTCACCAATATCTATTTCTATTTGAAATATTTTTAACTAGGCTCTACTTTAATAGTATGCTATATGATGTTCTAGTCATAGACTTTAATATTTGTGTATTTCCATGCAATAATGTTTGCAAACTTCCCATAAAGCTCTTTCTTTTTCTCCTTAAGTGTAATATTTTCCACACAATATATTCTTCCCTTTAGCTAACTCCATTGTATGATATGAAGAAGACTTCACCTTGAGACTTTTTTTTGGGTACTATCATCAAGGTTAAAAATTATTTCTAGGGTGATTAGACCCTTGGGCTAATGTTTTGATTTTAATTGTTTGACGCAATATTTGATTTCACCCCATACTCATTCTTCTCTTTAACATATTAAGACCCAAATTAGAAATTATATGATCTGATCATGTTTATTAAAGATATATCAGTCGAGAGTTGTTGGTCTAAATACCACCTCTAATTTTATATGTTTATCCCACATATAATTGATGGGGTCAAATAGTTCTACCATTCTTTCCAACTTCTACAAATGACTAGATTCAAACTCTACATGTAAACCTTATTTCTTGATGATTATGATTTTTTTAGCTTTGTTAATCTATTTCATTTTAGGGTTAAGAAACTTTAGGAAGAGACAAATTAGATTTCAAAATTTTATTATGAATCTACTTTTTCAAAAAAAATGAAGCTTATTTTGAATTCCTTTATCATATTTATCTACCAAATATTTTAGTTAAAGTGAATGATTAAAAAATCATTATTTATTTTATAAGTATAAATATTTATCATGAGAATTCATATACAATAAGAGTTATTGTTAAAGTTGTACCAATGATTGAAGTTCAAATGTAAAATAGTTTATATTTTTATTATAATCCCAATATTGCAAAAAATGTTGGGATCTTCATTTATTACCCATCACCTTAGTCCTTTGAAGTAAGAGGTATTATTTGTGATGATGGTGATAGGCATCGCAAATATGGTGATGATATCTTCAAGAAATTATACTAACATCTCTTGATTTGTTGCCTTGGATAGGACCACTTCAACTCATTTGATAAAATAATCTATAGGAATGATGATCCATTCATGTTGTACATTTGATAATGGGTTAATTATACTAGGTCATAAGGGCATCAAAGCTCTTATTTTTCTACCCCTAAATATACACCAAGATTTACAATATTTGACCCATTGATAGTAATTGGTGAACAATATAGTCTAATAGTATCTAGCTTTTATTATCTTATGACCTATCAGCAGTGTAGATAAGTTCCCTCCTTCATCATGATATTGTATGATCAATTTTCTCATATTTTCTTCTTCTATGTAATGAAGTAGGATGTCATCATGTTCTTTCCTAAATAATACCTTGTTTATCCAATGACAATGTATTTATTTCTCTCTAAATCAAGCTCTTTCCTTGGATATTAATCTTTTTAGAACCTGCCTTGTAGCTTTATATCTGTATATGTTGCCCATCCACCCAATATTATCATCTATATTTATCTCTTCTACTAGAGTGATATGATCCTTCTAGATTGCCCTTGCTAACCTTTCACATAATTCTCTTCCACTAATCACTTTGATGGGTTTAATATTGATATTAAACCATTTAATCATATTGATCTGTCTACCCTTTTTTTTTCTAATTTATCATGTATAGAGCAGACTAGACACTAGGATGTACTACAAAGATAGTAGTCTTGCTTTGTGATAGCTAGTATTTGAACTTTTTTAGATCCTTCATAATGGAAAACATCTACTTTCTGGTTAAGGTATACTTCTCTTCATAGGTGTGAAGGTCTTGACTAATTATGGAATGTTCCTCAACCTTAATTTTCCTTTGGGTTAATACAACCACAATACTTTCATCTATTTCAAATCCATATAGCCAAAAATCTATGGAGAAATTTGGGTTGATTAGGATCAAGATTATGTGATAGAATATTTGACATATTGGAAGGCTTTCTCTTCTTTGTTAGTCTAATCTAGAGAGATGTAATTTTTTAACATCTTGGTTATGGGCATAACCATTTAAGCAAAAATTGTAATAAACTTAGCAACAAACTAGATTTGTCCTAGGAATGAGTTGAGCCCTTTTATTGAAATGGGTGATAATAGGTCTTGGATGGATTTTATTTAATTGGGGTTTATGGCTAAATATTCTCTTGATACTACATTTTCTGCAATCTTCCTTCTTGGACCATAAATAAGTACTTAGAGTTCAGATAAATACCAAAATCTCTAAATCTCTAGAATACTGACTTAAGGTGATCGATGTGTTTGCTCTTAGTTTTAGAAAATACCATTAAATCATCAAGGTATATGAGAATAGTCTCGCCTATAATTCATACAAAATTTATATCCATAGCCATTTAGAAGGTTACCCCTATATTTGATAGGACAAACAAAAATTGTTAGTATGAAAAGGTTCCCCATTTGATGGTGAAAGATGTTTTATGTTGGTCTTCATATTTAACCCAAATCTGATTATATCTTGGCAAGCCATCTAACAATGACAACATCTATAACCTAACTAATTTTTGTAAGATCTGATCAATGGCAAGCAATATACAATGGTCTTTTAAAGATGCTTTGTTCAATATTTTAAAGTTGACACATAGCCTTGTATCCTTATTTTTATTACATATCGAGTTCAATTTGCCCTAAGCTTTTATAAGATTCAATAAGTCTTTCTTGATCATAGCATTTATCTTTGGGTTCACCAATCTCTATTTCTTTCTAAAATATTTTACATTAAGCTCTAATTCAATAGTATGTTATATGATGTTCCATTCATATACTTTAAGATCTTTGCATGACCAAACAATATTATCTTCATACTTACCACAAAGCTCTTTGAAAACATATTTAATTAATAGGTGTAACTTTTTTCAATTAATAGAATCTTCCCTTCAACTATCTTCACTAGATGATACAAAGAGCACTTCACGCTAAGACCTATTTTTTTATAGTATCATTAGCATTAAATAGACTTTCTAGGATGATTAGGTCCTTAGGTAGATGATTTAATTCTAGTTGTATGGGTTAGGAATTCTTCTCAAATTAGGAATTCTATGATTTGGTCATCATTATCAAAGACCTACCATTGATTAGAATTATTGGAAACTATTTATCTAAATATCATCTCTAATTATTTAGGTTTATCTCACATATCATTGATAGGGTTGAATTGTGTTTTCATTCCTTTCAACTTGTCTACCTTTTGTGTTCAATTCTTGAGGTACTACTTTGATTTGATACATGTCAAAATTTTCAAGAAAATTCTATACCCAATATTTGTAATATTTTAGGTGTATGTTCTTAAAGGTGTATTGAGAATTGACCTAATTATAATTAGTTTGGAGTCATCATATATTCTTAGGTTCTTAATTCCTATATTTTTGACTTTTCTAAAATTAGTACAGAGTGATTCAGACTCTATCGTAATATTAGTATAATTGAACAATAACCCATAAGCATAATGAGTTTGCACATCTTATGGGTAGATAAATTGCATATCAACACCTACTCTCTTTATAGTTTTGGAACCATCAAAAAACATAGTCCACATCTTAACAATATTTTATTAAAGTACAAGGGTAGGTCCACAACTATCACCTTCTATAGTACTATGAATTTTGGATGTCTAGCTATAGTCATGGGCAAATATTTGAGTACCCCAATTGCATTGACCCTTGTACCATCAATTTGGATTAGGTGTCTAGATACCTTAGTATAAGGAAAACCCATTTATTTATAAATAACTTTAGGCATAATTGTGACTATTGCTCCTAAATCGACTATGCAACTTCTAAGAATATAATTTTCAATCTTGAGTATTATGTAGAATATGGGTTATTTTTGCATATTTAGTTTTTGGGTATTTTATATATCTATCATATTGAATTGGAAGTTTATCAAATGTTCACCATCAAGCTCTATCAAATTGCTACATCAACCAAAGTGGATTATGGCTTCTTACTCTAAGAAAAACTTTGTTAAGCCACTCAAATTAGGAAATCTATGATCTAGTTATCATTATTAAAGAACTACTATTGATTAGAATTATTGGGAACTATTGGTCTAAATACCCTCTCTAATTATTTAGGTTTATCCCACATATCATTGATAGGTTGAATCATGTTTCTATTCCTACCAATTTGTCTATATTTATGTTTAATTCTTAAGGGATTGCTTTGGTTTTACATGTATCAAAACTTTTAGGTAAATCCTATATCTAATTTTTCATGAGATTTTAGGTGTTTGTTCTTAGTGGTGTATTGTAAATTGGCCTAATTTACAGTTAGTTCAGAGTCACCATATATTCTTAGGCCCTTGTGATGAGTTTTTTTAATACTCATACTTTAATGTTTTAACAATATGGGATGGTATCCTAAGGTTGTATGCATTAGAGGTCTAAGAATTATAATTTTAGGTATTGGTTTTCCTAAGGTCTTCTAACTTGCAAATAAGATTTGAAACATTCACAAAATAAAATAGGTTTTTAATAAAATGAACTAAATCTACTTTCTATGATAAAGTAAATCTTGTAATTGAAATCCAAACCATGTGATAAAATAAATTAAATAGGAACTCACACTACTACGAAATATATAGACTTTATGCTTGCAATAAATTGGATAAATAGAATTCACACTTATAGTAAATTGAATTAAACAACTAAAAACTAAGAAATCTCACTTTGTGCTAAAATAAAAGATGAAAATAAAAACATGAAAAAAACCTATAACTACATCTAAAATTCCCTTCTACTATCCTAGTGGAGTGGGCCCTTGCTCTGAGGTCCAGTAAGAGGTATAAGGAATTGATAGCAAAAGGTAGTGTAAGTGATAAAAATCATACATAGAATAGACCAAGGCATCCTTGGTTCAAAATAGAGATTGAACATTATTTCTACATTCACATTATCCAACCTTTTTTTCTTTTTTCACTTATATTATCATTTATAGAAATTTATCCAACTATACAATTTATTATTAGGCATATTATTTATTAATAGATATGGTAGGGGTACATCTACTAGATCATCAACATAATATTGTACATTTGACTATCCAAGAAACTGTAATAACAAATATAATTGGATGAGGTGCACAAGTGTTTATTCATTTAAAAAAATATAAATAATCCTTACATTAGTCTTGCTCATTGGTTGTAACAATATTAAGACTTTTAATGTCTCTTTCTTCATCCTAACCGGCGCTTGTCGTATTTGTCATTATGTGTACAGTGGACTACTCTGGCGCTAGATGGGATCGACAACTTTAGTTCTTCACACAAATTGGTCTAATTGTTGTTTTTTTTTTGTTATTCCCTATACATGGATGTTCTAGAGCAAACCCAATGTTATACTATTCTAGCGTGCACATTTATTTTGTTGCACAAATGATGCTCAAATTAGTTTGGTACATAGGTATTCTGGTGCACAAATAATTTTATGCACAAGTATTTTCGTGTAGAATTCATTCAATGTATAGATACTATAGATTGTTCAACTTCTTTGGAGAACTCCTTACGTAGATACTTCTCTAGTCTTCATGGCGTTCTATAACTAGTTGCTCAATCATGAAGTCTGATAGGTTTATTAATGGTTCGATGCATTATTTAATTAGAAATAAAACATGCAATTAGTCCCTTAACAATGTACAAAATCCAAACAATTAAATAAATCATTCCCTTTATTTACTACATTCATCATTAGTATTATCATAAATTACAAATTAGCTCATGATATATATTTATGTTGTTCATACAAAAATTAGAAAAAAAATTATTGGTTGCTAATAATGAGGTAATTCTAAAGCCTCATCACTCCTCCCTACTTATTCTAACGTATGTCTTTATGCATTTTGCTTAGCTAAAGTCATATTCATATCAAGTCCTTATCTATATAAAACAAAAAATTCTTAGATGAAGTGATATCCTTTATCCTTTTTTATTTGGAGTAACTATTGCTAGAATTAGGCTTCACTCTATGGTCCAATATGATCATACTTTGGGATAGGGATCAATATGGTGGGTGGCCAAAATATTAAGCCTATATATTCATGTTTTAGTAGCAAAATTACCTCAAAAAATATAATATTCCATTTTTAAGACCACATTAAATTCACAAGTGAAACTGGTTTCCTTATCTTCAATATAACAAATATTTTATCCCATACTTGTATGTATACATTTCTTGCAACATTCTCTAAATTCTTGTAAATAGTTATTCATCTAGCAATTATTGATTCCTAATAATTGAATTCCCCACTAAAACATAATGGGTACTTATATGGCTTCTAGGATTAGGTTGTTCATTTTGTAACAACAAGACAACTCCTATTTCATTGGATCTGTATTATCTCATTTTGTCTTTCCAATGAACTTGGTTGTAAAGGATGGAAGTAAAAAAAATTAATTGCACATCCCTAGTGTAAATATGAGGAAGTAATCATACATATTTAGGAAGTACATACTTGCATAAATAAAATTTTGATAATAAGTTTTTTGTTCCATAGGACTATTCAAAAAAGCTTGAAGGAATTTTTCAATGGAATCTAATTTATAAGTCAAAATTGATTTGTATTACCTACCACCTATACAATTTTTCCCTTAGGAACATACTATATATTCTAGTTGGTGCTTTGCATTCTACCAACCTTTCAATGATGTGTAGGTATCTCTCAACTTAGTCTAAAGATTAGTTATCCCCTCAACTTGTTCCTTGTTTTTCTCTTCAAGAGCCTTGAGTCTCTGGGCACTCTTCTCCAAGTAATAGCACCTTCTCATCCATCTTGAAACTAATATATTATGGTTATCAATTGTAACCATACTTGGAGGAGTAATAACTACTAGCCTTGGATTTTCCAATGGCTCAATTTGAGTCCCTTGTTTAGCAATTGTTAGCTCTATGTCCATTGTTTCCATGGTGACTTATTTGATGACCATCTCTAGCTTTGGTTCCTATTCTAATAATTTCAAAGAATTTTTGTATTCTGGTGCCCTCACCAGTGTAGCTCCTTATTTTGGTGCACCTTATTTTGGTGCCCATTTTAGTGCACCCTATTATAGCTCTCATTTTGATGCACCCTGTCTAGTTACCCATTATGGTGCACCTTATTTTGGTGCCCATTTTGGCACATCAAATTTTTGTGTTAAATTTTATGTAACTTTCATATGTTCCTTTCTTCTTCTTTGGGGAATTTTTTGTTCAATTATGTCAAAACCAAAATTTTCTAGAATAGTTGTACATTTAGGGCCTAATAATGCTTGACCCTATGCCTAGACTTCCTATTGATTACTGATCCTAAAAATTATTTCTAATAAAATATCAATTATTTTAGACCTAAGAATAAGTACATTTTCTTTAGATTGGATATTTCAACCTTTTAAAGTATCTAATTCATGCAAAACTTGAGAAATATAGCTTTGTTTTTCTTGCAGCTCCAACTAGGTTTTGTGCAACTGTTGCTATCTTGATTTCATGATTGCTCTCGCATGTGCTACCATAAATCTATCTAGGGCCTTAGATTCATTTTCTACAACATCTAAACCTTGCTTTTATATAGGAATAATTTTTACAAAGCTCCATGATTTCTTAAAATTCATCTCCTTTTCCCATAAGATCTAAAGCTCCCCTCAAATCTTCTTGCAATATTTACAAGAATATTGTTACTTAAATTTGGGTCTACTCTAACCCCACATATTCTATGAACAAATATAATTATATCTAGGTAATATTATAAGTTCTCATCCTCCTGTTGTTTCATTTTGAACAACTCATCCTTCTGATTTGTTTCTCTACAATATACTTCGTATTTATCCAAGAATGTTTTCTCCATTTTTCCCAGGTTTGAATTGAGTCTAGTTCTAAACCCATAAACCATCGTATTATAAAGTATTTCAATGTGGATGAAAATAATTTGAGTTTTTTATTGTCATGTATATAGTTGTATGTTTGACATAAAACCTTTAACTCAAACAAGACTTATTCGGATCTTTTGACACAATTTCCTTGAAAATTGATAATATAAAGGGAGAAATATTCTTCATTGGAGCCTCTATGTCAGTATTCAAATGGATAGGATATTGAAAAATTATGATAGGATTATTGGTTTCTCCATGATGGTGGATTTCACTAAACCTATCCTCATCTTCTTTTCTCTATGTCATCAAGTTTTTCCAACATAAATTGTAAATCCTTTTAAACACCTCAAAAGGTATAAACTAATCTGGATTAGGTGGTAAACTATTTATTAGAGCCTCTTATTGTCCCATTTGGGATAATTTTAAAGTCCCAAAAGTGGATAATTGTTGTGCTTCCTTAGAACTTTTGGTTTCTTCATTAATTTTAGCTATGAATGGCTTAGTAGTTAGTATTGGTGCAACCTCACATTGTGGATGGCTCTCTACTATGGTTGACTTAGTTTTTTTTAATAAAAATTTCACCTAATGGTAAATCACAAATCCTCTATTCCTAAAGATTAATTTAGTTTTCCAATACTTCAGATACAATTTTTGACAATATAGCTATCCTTATGCAAAGTTTTTTTTTTAATGAAACATTAAATCTATTTCAACTAGAAATTTAACAATTTTCTATGATTAATTATTCTATGAATTTATAAAAAGGGTAATTAATATTGAACAACTAAGTTCTCTAACAATGCCAATGTACTTTTAGGTATTGGTTTTCCTAAGGTCTTCTTAATTGAAAACAAGATTTGAAATATTCACAAAATAAAATAGGCTTTTAATTAAATGAACTAAATCTACTTTTTGTAATGAAGTGATTCTTCTAATTAAAATCCAAACCATGCAATAAATTAAATTAAAATAGAAACTCACACTACTATAAAATAAACAAACTTCATGCTTGTAGTAAATTGGATGAATAGTATTCATAGTTATAGAAAATAAAATTCACAACTGTAGTAAATTGAATTAACTAGCTAAAAACAAAGAAATATCACTTTATGCTAGAATAAAATATGAAAATAAAATCATGAACTAAAAAACTACTACATATGAATATCCCTTCGACAATCCTAGTAGAGTAGGCCCTTGCTCTAAGGTCCAACACAAGGTATATTAAATCAAGAGCAGAAGCTAGTCTAAGAGATCAAAATCATACAAAATAGAATCGGGTATCCTTGGTTCAAAATAGAGACTGAAAGTTATTTCTTCATTCACATTGTCTAACCTTTTTTATTTTTGGCTTACATTATCATTTATATAAATTTATCTAACCATACAACTCATTATTAGACCTCTTGTTTATTAATAGATTTGGCAAGGGCACATCTTCCATATCATCAAAATAATCCTACATGTTTGATTATCTAATATATTGCAATGGAAAATCTAATTGGATAAGATGCATAGGTGTTTATTCATTTAATAATAGATAAATCATGCTCTATTATATTATTCTTATTGATTTATTACAATGATCTTGATACTTTTGATATCTCTTTCTCCATCCTAGTTGGTGTTCATCTTATTTCTCATTATGTGTGCAATAGAGTACTTTTGTGCTATGCAATGTTGACAATTGTTAAGAACCTTATAACAATAAATAAACACATTCACTTAAATATTGCAATTAAAACAAAATTTCATGAAAGAATAGAATATTGCAATACAAAATGTAAATGCATAATTATAACAATCTCACAAAACAACACATAATTGTAGGCCTCTTCAAGGGGAAAACCTCCTTCAATACTTTCATTAATTTGTAAAAAATCTACATTTATTCATGGTTCCTTGTATTTTAAATATACACTTTATGCAACCCTCACCTAATGCTTAAAAGTTGGCTTACATGCAAAGTGTCACTCGATATGGAATATTCTACCAAACATCAGTCACATTCTTGATAATGGTTACATGAAATGGCCCCACTTATCTAGGCACCTCACTTGCCACATACCATTGCAAAGTATTACAAACTAATATTATAAATGGATCCTCATTTTGAAAGGGGGTCATTACATAGTCATGTGAGAATTACAAAATAGTGTTAGGATGATTCCTAGAATGCCCTTCTCCTTCAAAATTTGTTTTCCTCAAAGCTATAGATGAGTAAAATTATGTTGTAAATACTAAAGAGACTCTCAAGTGGAGTATTATTATTGTAGTCCATACCATTAAACATGAACCTTAGTGATGATATGGGTTTGAAGAGTGCATGATTTGTGGTCTAATAGTTGTTCTGACTTGAGCAAGATAGAACCCTTTTCATCTAGTTAAGGTAAAATAGATTGAATCTTATACCTAATTTCCCATAAACTTATTAAGAGAGTAGACATAAAATATAGAATGAATCTTTTATGTATATGAGAGAGCTAATTTGTAGGTCAACGCACCAATCTATTGTAAGACCTAATAGGGGCCATAGTATTTAACAACTAGTTTTTGGTACCTAAAAATCTAGAGTGAGGATTGTTTATATGGTTACAAGCAAAGAAAAACCATATTTCCTACTACAAAGTTACACTTTGAATGATGTTGATTAGCTTGTTGATGCATATGGTTTTGGGCCAATTCTAGATTCATCTTCAAATTTTGGAGGACTATGACATGTTGGTTGAATGTAGTGTCAACAACATGAACCTTGGAGATACCTAAAATATGAGGAATGTTTTGATGGAGGTTGACCATAAAATACTATAAAAGGGATAACCTTGGTTATAGTTTGATATGAAGTTTTATACCACCGTTCAACCAAGGGAATCCACTTCGTCCACTATGTCAGATTATCAAAGGCAAAGAAATGAAGGTTGGCCCCTAAGCATTTGTTTACAATATTTGTTTGACCATATGTATGTGGATGATATGCTAAACTCATTTGATTTGAGTTCCCTATAACTTAAAAAAATATTTCCAAAAATGACTAGTGAAGGTAGGGTCTCCATCAGACACAATGTATGCAAGAATGCCATGAAGGTAAAAAATAAAACCTAGAAATATTTGGGCTGCTAATGAGGCTATGTAGATATGGGAGAGGGAACAAAAATGAGCATACTTCGTGAGACGATCCACTAGCACCAAAATAACTAATTTTCCTCCTAATTTAGGTAACCCTACAATAAAGTCCATGGAAATATTTTTCCATACTTGTTTTGGAATGGGCAAGGGTTGAAGAGTTCAAAGGAAATGCACCACTTCTCATTTCATTCGTTGGCATATGTCACAATTTGCCATAAAATTTTGAATATCCTTATTTATCCCCTTCAAGAAGAAAGTACACTTAATCCTTTCTTGAGTCTTGAGGAACCCAGAATATCCTGTAGTTAGTGAAGCATGCATTTTATTCAAGAGGACTTCCCACGGTTGATAAGTTTGAGGAATAATAATGCATTGAAGACATATCAAATAGTATCCATCCCAAGTGTATCTCAAACATGAGGTAGGCTTTGTTTGAAGTTTGGCAATCATAGTTTACAATCCAGAGTCCTCGAGAACGTCCTCTCTAAGAGAATTTATCCACAAAGGTATGGATGAAGATATAGCACATAACATACTATGACCCTCATATTGTCTAGAGAGAGTATCAACGACAATGTTCTTCTTACATTTATTATATGTAATCTCATAATTATAGCCCATTAATTTAGAGATCCACTTTTATTGTTTAGGGATGGTAACCTATTGCTCCAAGAAGTATTTGAGACTTTGGTGGTTTGTTTTGATGGAAAAATTATGCCCAATGAGATAGGGTCACTAGTGATTAACCTCATGCAAAATGGAAAGCATATCCTTTACATAAGTTGATTTGCATAGATTTTAACCTAAAAGTGCTTTACTAGTGTAGGCCAATGGTTGTCCCTTTTGCATCAACAGGTATCCTATGCCATTGCTCGATGCATCACTTTTAATTACAAAAGGATTTGATAAACTAGACATGGCTAAGACTGGATTGGTTTTCATATCATGATTTAGGTCAAAGAAAACCTTCTCAGCTTGGTCTGTTCAAGTAAAAGAATTCTTTTTTAACATGGTTTTTAAATAAGTAGCTATTTTGTCATAGTTTTAAAAAAAAATTAGTCATGTAAGTCCTAAAAATCCATGAAGTTCCTTAAGAGTGTGAGGCTTCGACCAATCTTAAATGTCTTGAATATTCTTAGGGTCAACTTTAACTGCATCTTTGATGACAATGTCTCCCAAATATTCTACTTTAGTCAACCCAAAAGAACACTTAGACAACTTAGCATAAACTTGATACTAAGATAAAAGTTGTATAGTCTGATCCAAATGGATAAGGTGCTCCTCCCAAGAGCAACTATAAACTAAAATATCATCAAAGAAAACTAAAATGAATTTGCAAAGTAATGGGTGAAATATGTTGTTCATGACGTTTTGAAATTTGGAAGGTGCATTAGTTAAGCCAAATGGCATAACCAAAATTCATAATGGCCCTCAGGAGTGTGGAATATTATTTTAGAAATACTCTCCTCCTTGAGCCATATATGATGGTAACTTAAGCAAAGATCTAACTTGGAGAAAAACATAGCACGATGTAGCTCATCCAAAAAATCATCTGCCACTAGGATAGGAAATTTATCCTTAATAGTGAGCTTATTCATCTCATGAAAATCTATACCCAATAGCTAGGACCCATATTTTTTTTAAACCAATAGGACTAGAGAAGAATAAGGACTATTACTAGGTTGAATGACTCTTGCTTGTAACAATTCTTGTACTAATTTCTTTATTTTTTACTTAAGCGCATAGGGGCATCAATAAGGTTTGATGTTCGATGGTACACTATCAGGTACCAATAGAATTACATGATCATGTGAATTATGGGGTGGTAATTATATCAATTCCTCATAAAATACATCATGCATAATTATAATGAGTTGTAAATAATTTAGGATTTTATCCTCTAATTGTAAATATCTAAGTAACTACCCCACGGGAAGAGTTTTTAACTTCTCCATATAGTTTGAATTGATAATCTGAGGAGATATTGTGTGCAAAACACAAAGAGTGTAGGACCTACCATTCTATGAAAACTACATCCATAACTTTACAAATTTCCAGGCCATGGTTCCTAAAGTACCTAACCATTGAGCTTCTAGCACAACATCAAATCCTCCTAGTTGAAGAGCAAACATTCCCTATATTCAACTTAATATTGCGGTATTTGCTTTTACAATGAAATGTTCCACCATTTTTCACCACAACCTCAAAGGAGTTGCAAGTATGTATGTAATAATTAGCTTGTTTGGTGACTTAGAGATCAATAAAGTTGTGTGTACTATCTGAATCAATAAGAATTGTAAAACATTGTCCATTGGAAAATCCTACTAATTTCATCATCTGAGGGATAGTAATTCCTGTAAGAGTATGGAAAAAAAAATTGGTTGTGGTTCTTCTTATGTTTCACCCTCATCCTGAAGTGGTTCTTCTGATGAATTTGCATCATCATGAATTTATTTACTACTTACTAAATCCTCTACATCCAACAAAAATGGCTTATTTTGGATGCATTTATACCTTGGTGAATATTTTTCATCATAATTATAACATAAGCCTTATGCACATCAGGCATCCATATATTTTGTAGTCAAGCACTTGTAGGGGGTATATTTATTGCTAGTATTGGGTGTGAACTTGGAAGGAAATATGGGTTTGGCTTGTGACAATTTATGTGGTTTCCTTTGAGCCAAAAAAAATCTTCGGCAAATTGTGCCAATCCTATGGCCTACATCATGGATTGTGATTTTAACATCTTGACCTCCACCTTGATATCATATTTCAAGCCACTAATTAAAAAAATCTCAAAAAAGCCTTCATTCAACCCCTTGGTCCTATTAGCCAATTTCTTAAATTGGGTTTAATAGTCATGAACCATAGAGATTTTTTTCAGTTTGATTAATGCTCCTACAAAACCCTCATAATCGCTAGGACTAAAATGAGTGAGTAATTATAACTCAAAATATTTCCAAGAAGGATCAAAATTTATGTTTTGTAACCATTGATACCATTGTAAATTTTAATATTCAAAGTTGACAGATGACATGGTTACCCACAAGTATTTAGGGACATTGTGAAGTTTCAAAAACTTATTTTCTCAACATAAACACCCATCAACATCCTTTCCTTGAACTTAGGAAAGTCTAATTTAGGCATATTAAAGGGAATATTTGGGTCAAAAAGTGAATGAGATCCTTCTATCTCCTTATGGATTCCTTTCCCTCTACCTAGTTGGTCAATGTCACAATGCTCAAACACCCTTTGGATAATCCTTAAGTTTTTCATCAACCTCTAGAAATATTTCTTCAAATGAAACTTTGGAGCCTATGTAGTCATCTCTCAAAATCTATATTTCTTCCCTCATTTATTTGGTATCATTGAGAAGATCATTAATTATGGTACGCATTTGCTCCATAAAGGTGGTTTGTTCTATCTTGTTTTGGTGTCTGCTAGTTTTGCTAGCCATTTTATTATAATGTGAACTACTTCCACTAACTTACTAAAAATAGAAGTATGGTTCTAGGAGTTATTTTTAGTAATGAGCCATAAAAAATGTTTAGGTGCTATATATCAAATTGCTATGGTCAAAAAGACTATCATAATGGACTATGCCCTAAAATGACATTTTTTAGCACCCTAAAAAATTTATGGAGGGTATATATCAAACCAATAAGCTCAATGAGATGGTTGCAACGGGCTATATAATACAACACTATTTTTTAAGGGAAGTGATCTTTAAGTGTTGTCAGATTTTCTCCTAGAGGTTTGGTTCACTCAAAAAATGATTTCTTGTCAGACAACCCCTTATGAGATTTTGCACTGTCTATTACTAACACTATTCTATCATTGTCACTATGAATTACTATCCTGATGACTATCTAGTTTGAATCTATCATTGACAACTCCTTGTTTGTTATGAGTTTTGAATGTCATAAGCAACTATTACTAACACTGGCAACTGATAACTCTATCTCGATTGTTACTACCTCTAACTAAATTTATACCCAACTATTATTGACACTGGTAAACTTAGTCCACTGTTATGTTCCTCTCCAACTTCTTTTTTTTGTTTTATGTAGTAATTTTAGAATAGGAAATTATCCTTTGTATGCTCAATTTGTGTGGTAGGATTTTTGGTTGTAGTTTTAACATTCAATGAAACAAGATTTTTTGTTGTAGATTTACCATTCAACAAAACAAGACTTTTTTATAGGTTCAACATTCAAAAAAATAAGGTACTCTAAGCCAAGGTGTATGTACTGCCCATAGACCCTTTATTATACCGCAATGATGAATGATAGTGCTCAGATCATTATTTTAGACCACTACTCGAGGATTCTACGCATACCCTTAAACACAATACTTGCCTCTTTGATAGTACAGAAGGGTGATTTTTTTATATCTATGTCCAATGTACTATGGATAATCTAAGGCCAAAACTCTTCCTAGGGATAAAGGGTTCTCCTTATCCTATGGTATCTCTCAATATACCTAAAGATAAATGGAAGCTCAATTTTGTAGATGAGCATTGTTTGAGGCATGGGTATTGGATTTTGACTGCCCCTCACTTCACTAGATGCTTTATGAGAAATCTAACTTAGACAATAACAACTCCTCCATGATATTTTAAAATCCATAGAACAATGTTTCTACCCTAATAAAAAAGGATTGTATTTTTTAGTAAGAAAACAAGAAAAAAATTAAAAATACAAGACATGTATACCTAATTATTGAAATAATCGTTGGACTGAACGCTTGTCCCTTTCCTGGTGCTTTCAGTGATGTAAAAGGTTTAAAATGATTGTGGCATGGTGGTTATAGGGGCGTACTACATGAAAACAACTCATAATACTGTGGTGGCCATAACAAACCAAACAACCTATCCAAATTCATGGTGGCTACCGATTCCACCATGTAAATTAAAAAAAAATTGTTGAAATAAAAGGGCAAGAACTATAACAGTTGTAGCAAAAATCATCCCTAGAAATCGATACGATACCACTTGTTAAGATCCTTCTAATTTAAAATAAATTTATTCACATAAATATTGCAATCAAAACAAAATTTCATGAAAAAATAGAATATTGCAATACAAAATGTAAATGTAGAATTATAACAATCTCAAAAAACAACATAAAATTGTAGGTCTCTTCGAGAGGCAACCTACTTTAATACTTTCATTAATTTACAAAAAAATATACATTTGTTCATGGGCCCTTGTCTTTTAAAGATACACTTCATGCAACCCTAACCTTTGTATTTTAAAGATGCATTGCATGCAACCCTAACCTATTGCTCAAGTGTTGGCTTACATGCAAAGTGCCACTTCCGCTAGAATATTATACCAAGAATCAATTACATCCTTGGTAACAGTTACATGAAATGGCCCCACTTGCCTAGGCGCCTCACTTGCCATGTACCATTACAAAGTATTACAAATTAAAATTATAAAGGGGTCCCCTCGTTGGAAGGAAGTCATTACATAGTCATATAAGAATTACAAAATAGTGTTAGGATGGGGTCCTAACAACAATCCTAATGCTTTACATGAAGCAGTCCGGTTGTTACATTTTTCTTTTATTCCCTATACATGGATGTTCTCGAGCAAACCTAATGTTCAACTATTTTGGAACATGTATTTATTCTAGCATACAACTATCACTTAGATTACTCTAGCACATAGATAATTCAATGCACAAGTATTTTGACACAAAAATCATTTAGTGTATAGATACTCTAGATTGTTCAATTTCTTTGGAGCACTCCTTTAGCAAATATTTCTCTAGTCTTTATGGTGTTCCAAAACTAGTTGCTCAATCATGGAATCCTATAGATTTATTTATGGTCTAATCCATTCTTAAACAAAAATTAAACATGTAATTAATCCCTTAAGAAGGCACAAAATCATTCCAACGAGTTAAATAAAACATTTCCTTTATTTACTACATTCATCATTAATATTATATAAAATTATGGATTAGTCCATGATATATATTTATTCTAAAGCCTCATCATCTTGATTTTCATCTTTTCAAATTTTCTAAAACTAGTACAAAGTGATTCATACTCTTTCATGTTATTGGTACAATTGAATAATAACCCATAAACATAATGAGTCTACACACCTTATGGATCAATAAATGTACACCAACACTTACAACCTCCTTTTGAAGTAGACCCCTTACCTTTATTTATTCTCTTTTCTTTATCAATTTATGTTTCTTCCTTCCCCTTCTAAGGTGTACCCATTGTGCCCTTTTCTATATTCTCCTTCTCCTTCTATGTTTCCTGTTGTGCTACAATAAGTCCTTTATCTTTTAAGTGCAAAGGCATCCTCCCTCTTCTAAGGACCATGGTACCCTTCCTATTTTAGATTTTTAATTAATTGAATGTTTTTCAGAAGCTTTTATTTATTTCCTAGTTTCAATCCCCCTTACAACCTAGAGTATTCTTCATATGTTTCTATAGTCTCAATTTGCTAGGATTGGGTAGGATAGGTGCTAATTATAGATTTTAGAGTTATTGGCATATAGTTTTTGTTAAGGGGACCATTTGACCTATTATGTAAGTCTATTAAGCCTAACAATATTGATTGCTCAATGGCTCCAACATATTCTATAAAATCATACCTATAATTACAAGTAGGGCACCATGTTGGATCTGTCTTTGTATTGGAATTAACTATATGTTTTTCAGAAGCTTTTATTTATTTCCTAGTTTCAATCCCCCTTACAACCTAGAGTATTCTTCATATGTTTCTATAGTCTCAATTTGCTAGGATTGGGTAGGATAGGTGCTAATTATAGATTTTAGAGTTATTGGCATATAGTTTTTGTTAAGGGGACCATTTGACCTATGATGGAAGTCTATTAAGCCTAACAATATTGATTGCTCAATGGCTCCAACATATTCTATAAAATCATACCTATAATTACAAGTAGGGCACCATGTTGGATCTGTCTTTGTATTGGAATTAACTATATGTTTTTCAGAAGCTTTTATTTATTTCCTAGTTTCAATCCCCCTTACAACCTAGAGTATTCTTCATATGTTTCTATAGTCTCAATTTGCTAGGATTGGGTAGGATAGGTGCTAATTATAGATTTTAGAGTTATTGGCATATAGTTTTTGTTAAGGGGACCATTTGACCTATGATGGAAGTCTATTAAGCCTAACAATATTGATTGCTCAATGGCTCCAACATATTCTATAAAATCATACCTATAATTACAAGTAGGGCACCATGTTGGATCTGTCTTTGTATTGGAATTAACTATATGTTTTTCAGAAGCTTTTATTTATTTCCTAGTTTCAATCCCCCTTACAACCTAGAGTATTCTTCATATGTTTCTATAGTCTCAATTTGCTAGGATTGGGTAGGATAGGTGCTAATTATAGATTTTAGAGTTATTGGCATATAGTTTTTGTTAAGGGGACCATTTGACCTATGATGGAAGTCTATTAAGCCTAACAATATTGATTGCTCAATGGCTCCAACATATTCTATAAAATCATACCTATAATTACAAGTAGGGCACCATGTTGGATCTGTATTTGTATTGGAATTAACTATATGATTGAGTTTGATTTGCTCTTTGATTAGTGCCTTAAGGAACTTGATATTTTGTTAGGTACAATGCTTAATGGCTCCAACATATTCTATAGAATCATGTCTATCATTACAAGTAGGGTACCATTTTGGATCCATATTTGTATTGGAATTAACCATATGATTATGAGTTTGATTTGCTCTTTGATTAGTGCCTTAAGGCATTTGATTTTTTGTTAGGTATAAAGTCTTTTAAGGTTGCCAATTTTGTGATTGTTGCCACTATTGCTTTGCAACCTTATTATGGTTTACCAAAGTTTTGACTTTCTCTATCATATTTCTTATTGCAAAATTGTTGTTGGACTCATTGCTTGAGTTGGATGGAGTAGGAAAGGTTAAAAGTTGTGGCTGAAAATTCATATACAAGAAGAGTTATTGTTAAAGTTGTACTAACGACTGAAATTTGAATACAACATAACTTATATCTTTATTATAATCCCAATCAAATATTTCAAAAAAATTTGGGATCTTCATCTATAATATCTCAAAATTGGAATAAAAATACACATGTTTAAAAATATAAAAATGTAGTTTTGTCCTCATAAACAATGTATAAGATTTTTTTAGAAGAGACCAATATAATAGACCTGAACACAAAGACAAATAGAGTTGAAAACGAGGTTTTTGTTCAATGATTAAGACACACAAATGATGTAACTCATACCAAGGTCCAAATATCTGAGACACAAATGAATAAATTGTATAACCTAATATTATGTAAAAGGCAACCTTTTTCTCTGCGCAAAGACTCAATCTCCATTTTTTGTTCTCCATTCTCTTCCAACATCTAACAATATTTTGCTTCAATCATTGCTACCTCTGCTTTCATGGACTCAATCTCCTTCCTTCGTTTGTTTTTCAATCTCTTTCAACAAATCGTTATGTTTTTCTTTAATAATCTTTAGTGACTCGATCTCCTTACGCAGTAGTTCAACTTCTTCGAGACTTGCTTTTTCATTAGCAAGTAAAGTAATCTTTGTGCGCAATGACTCAATCTCCCTTCTCTTGTTCTCATTCTCTTTAGACAACTCCTCAATCTGTCTATCCTTAGATCTATTGGCTGTCTCCCATTGATCACGAGTCATCTGAATTTGCTCTTTCAACTGTAAAACGACCGCTTCAACGTTGTTCTTTTCTAAGATTGTTGCTGCTGTTGCCGCATGAGCTTCAGAAATTTCTTCTTTAAATTTCTTTTCCTTATCCCTCTGCGAATTAATTTCTTGAACCAATTTAGTGTTCAAGGATTGTAAATTGGATATCTGCTGGTCCTTGCTCATTTTCTTGTCTTGGGTAGCTGCAACTCCACCTTTCTTGTTGCTGTTTGCAATATTTCCCTTTCCCTCCATGATGAATGCCTACAAACCCAAAAAAAAAAACAGGAAAATCAAAAAAAGAAAAATAAAAAAGATCAATGTAAAGGCCCCTTCTTCAAAATACTCTAAGCATCGATTGGATGAATTATAATTCAAAACCCCCATTGCAGAAAGAAAGAGGACAGGACGAACAAAATATTGGTGTTGAACCTAAAAAGGTACAGAACTAAAATGAAAAAATGGCGAATCTAAATGTTAGCATTAATAAGAAGCCAAGCCATCGAAATTGTGCGGAAAAAAATTTCTATGCTCACAAAAAACCAAAAAAATAACATACCTTTTCGACAAAAATTAAGCTTTCAAAATCCTTCACAGTATGTAGTCGACCAATTCCCACTATCTCTTCGTCTATATTTTTTTGTTTTTGTTTTCGTAGGAGTTGGAAACAACTTTTTCTCAAAGTTATTACTTGTTTTTATCTGCCTTGCTTCCGTAAATATTTACTCCAATGAAAGAAGCTGAAGGGACTTAAAATTGGAACCGTCAAATTCAAAACATTTATTCCAGTAAAAAACGCTGAAGGGACTTAAAATTGGAACCATCAAACTCAAAACATTTACTCTAGTGAAAGAAGCTGAAGGGACTTAAAATTGGAACAGTCAAACTCAAAACATTTACTCCAATAAAAAAAAGTTGAAACAACTTAAAATTAAAACTGTCAACCTCAACAGAAAACAGAACGATCTACTATCTCCACTTTTTAGTCTTAAAAATTAAGACGCCATATTTACATATATTCTTGTTTCTTCTCTGCTTTTATAGACCCTCAATTAATATTATTAGCCATTAGCCCGCCATGCCGGTTTTTATGTTCTGTCGTGAGGTTATTTAAAGCGGACGCCAGCGCCTTGTAAAAGTCTATCTAGCTATTTGTAACAGGTGTAAAGAACAAAATGTTGAAGTGTAAGAATTAAAAAGTATTACATTGAAATAAAGTTTTTGTGATTTATTTTTAAATTGTTTTTCTAAAGAATTGTTCAAATTTTTCTAAATAATATTAAAAAAATTTAAATTAAAGGTCTATGTTATTATTAAATAAATTATCTGTTATTTTAATTATATGTTATATGTTATTTTTTCGAATATTTATTTTGAGATTTGTGCTTTTAATTTACTTTTGTGATTATTCAAGTAATTTTTTTTATTGAGTTTGATTTTTTTAATGAGTTTATACAAGTTTTTATGAGAGGTCTTGGTTTGCTTATACTAACTGGAGTTTGAACCTTGGACCTCTTAAAGAGAGGCCAAATCCCTTACCATTGTAGTAAGCTTACAACTTAAATGTTCAAGCAATTTGCTCTAGTTTGGTAAGCAAATTGCTCACATTTATGAGTAGGTTAGCTTTTTTTTTGAGCAAATCACTCCCTTGAGCCAATCAACCCTTTCCAGCTAGTGAATCTATACTTGGAGTAAATCAATTGGTTTTTGCAAGTGAGTTGGTCCATGTCCATACTTAGTCAAATTTTGAGAGTTTTAAGATGCCTATGCTAATTGATCTCTATTATTGCATTCTCCTTCAAAGTTTGCAAATTTTACAAAGGTAATATTGAAGTACTAAAATTATAGTGACTTCATATGACATCAAGCTCGATTGGTATAAGATCCCACATTGTTCCTTTATCTTTATGCATGATTTCTACAATATTGGGACCTTTACGACAAAGCTACCAAAATTTGTGGTTCTCCTCATCCGATATTTTATGTTAATATCCCAAACAACTTCTACCACTTGTTATCATATGACAACTACATTGATCTAAGGTCTTCTACCTCCCCCATTAGGTCCTTGAAAATATTTTCTAACAACTCTTCTTGCTTGACAACTAGCTCTTGTAGCTTGGCATGAATTGCTTTCAACCCCTTATAGATTTCAATTGCATCCCCTTGGTTGGCTTGGCTATTTTCTTCCTTGAACATGGCACTTATGATGTCATCATCCAAATTATGGCCCCATTCATTGAAAATATTAGATATTCTTGGACCAATTAATCCTTAAATTTCTTTATCCATTTCCTAAACTTGGGCCTTTAAGGGTGTTAGTTTATATTTGCAAGTTTATAAATTCCTCTAGACATCTAGGAATTTTTTAACTTTTTGACCAGGTCTCTATAGTCAATCCCTTGATATTGTGCTTGTGTTGTGGCCATTGATGCAAGGAGTTTGAGGACCTCCTGATATTCACTCCTTGCATATAGTTGCCCTTCTACATGTCTGATGGTCATATTAATCTATTTTGGGAGTTCTTCTACAAAGGAGGTCAAACAAACTACTCATATTCATTCTTTATTTTCTCTTCAATCTTGTTCTAGAGGGACTTAACCCTTTGATTATCTTGAGCAAACTTCAGCTCTACATCTATCTTTGTTGATTTTGAGCCATCAACTCCATAATTTTTTTATCTTTATCATTCAGTCTCTACTATAGTTAATTTTGTTCTTTTGTTAGCTATTACATGAGGTCTTTGAGTCCTTGTTGAATTTTCTTAGCCTTGAAAAATCAATTTTTAAGGTCCTCAACTTGCTTCTTTAGTTGATCCTTCTCAGTTGTGTCCTTTAACTTCTCATTCTCTTATTGGAGATAATTCCTTTATACCTTTAGCTAAACTAACCTTACCTCAAATTATGTATTCTTGATTCATGTTGCTTCATCCTCAACTATGACATGGTCATATTTCATAATGATGTAAAGTGTGATATGGTTAGCCAATTGGATTGTTTGGCATGGGTCCACTTTTTCTAGGTCCTACCAATCAAGTTAACAACAATTATTGTTGTCTTTGTGGAGTATTTTTGAATAGCCTTGATGAATTACATCTTGTCCTGTTCCCTTGACAATTATGACTAGAACAACACTAAATCCTTAGAGGTCCTTTCATTGATTCTCTTGTATTTTATCTTCCATCTTCTCTCCTTAGAAACAAGGACATCACATACCTTAACAATGTGTCTCTCCAACTTTCCATGTGAAGGTTGCCTACCAATCATACTCATTGATGGGGAACTCTTGCAAAATTATATTCTTAGGCTAGGGTGATGGGCGTTATTACCTGTAGGAGAAGTCATTTGGCTTGGGATGGTAAATATATTTGGCATGTGGAGGTGGACGGTGGAGAAAGAGGAAAAACTATGTGGTGACGATAAATAATGGAGTAGAAGTGATAGTAGTAGGGTGTGATACCAAACTAACCAAGTGTTGAAAAGAGAAGATATAGTTGATGACTATGGTAGGAACCTAGGGTCCCTAGCACATAAAATGATAAATAAATAATAAATAACCTAAATCTAAAAGAATCGCCTTTTGTATTGTCGGGAAGTCCCTTCAATAAGTTGTATTATATTTCATATTCATGGATATATTAAATGATAGAATCACATAGTGTTTTATACCCCTTTAGGGTTATGAGTGAAGAGTCACCATGCTTCCTAACCCTAACCCTAATATTATAAAAATATAATAATTAATATAATTAATTATTATATTATTTTATTAATATAACCATATGATAACATGTATTATTATTATTATTAATTAATGTTAGGATAGTGTCCTAACATGCCATCCCTCTTTGAAGAGCTTTGTCCTCAAAGCTAGAAAAATTTGGAAATATGCTTCTACAAAGTTCGCCAATCCCAACATCACAGGCTTCTTGTAGTTAAGTTTGTATTTAGAAAAAACTCAATTGTCACACTATAATGCACATTAACATCGGCCGTGTAGGAGGTAGTTGGTCCTCTTAATTTTACCTATTTATATGATGTTGTTCTTATACAATAATATATTCTTATATTAAAATTTTGCCTCTTTAAATGCGTAAATTGGAACGTCCAACTTGTCAGTGCCATGCATGTATCCACTGGATATCTGCGAACGTTTGAGGGCCGTGGATACCGTTGAGCGACTGGGGCTTGAACGACATTTTCAAACGGAAATCAAGCGAGCCCTGGATTATGTGTACAGGTGAGTCTCTCTCGAGTCCTGAGTCGTGATTCTCAAATGCAAAAATTGATGATTTTTTGACTGTTCTGGCGAGCTTGGACATATACGATGCAACGTGACTATCTGTTTCAAACAGGATGTTTGCTGGAAATGGGTGATATGGTGGGCAACAAGAAGTTTGTTTTCTTTCTCTTGGCTTAAAAGGCCTACGATTAATTCTCTGATCCAGCTGGTTAAACCACCACAACCTGCAACTCTTGCCAGATCTGCCTTCTAGTTTCTGGGCAATGAGATTCTAATTTTGAGGGCCATAGTGGGTGACCAAATCCTGAAGATTTGCATCCTCGCTGGGCTCCCAATGATCCTTAAGCTCCCACTGGATATGTATTCCTACAAAACCAACTCGTCGTTTGGACCAAATTCTTGTGATGGATGTTTCCTATCGTTTGGACCTCCCTTATCATGTTTTTGTCCTCTTATTTTTGTGGAGCTAACTTTATTTGCTTCGGCCATTGGCCATCATTAACATGTTTATTAAAAAATCTGGATACGTGGTGTCCATTCAGATCAAAGGAACTCATGAATCTTGATTCCTTCTTCTAAATTCAAGGTAATTGACGATAACAAAGAGCAGCCTTCAATGTCCTGGAATAGCATAATTGAAGAGACATGGCTGATGGGATTGCTTAGCAAGGATGAGATTCCACCAATGCCTATAGAGTTTCTGATGAGAAATTAGATAAATTCCAAGGCCTGCAAACAACAGATTTCAACATACGATCTGATCAAGAGAGTGATAATAAAATTTCTTGGGGACTTTGTTAATCTCTGTGGTGATGTTCTCTCAGAATCCAACAAAAATATGGGATTGGAATTGATGAATATGCTACTGTGGCCTGCAGACTCCATTAGAACCCAGAGATATGGTGCTGCTAGCCAAATGCTTTTGCAGTGCAAGAAATTATCTACCCCTTTTGGAAACTCTGCAGAAGGGATCGATTACTGCCATCGACGGACCGAGATGCATTATCGTTTAAATTCAATTCCTGAAGCTTTTTAATCTATGCTATATTTTTCATTGGAATTTTGTCATTTATGTTGGTGTTTCTATAGAGTGTGCTTTTAGTCTTTCACATCACCAACGATGAGTGTTATTCTTGGTTGACAATTATTAACCGCAAATGCATTATTCAACCACCTTCACGACCCTTTGATCTTTTCGTAATAGTAAGCTCAAAAATTCTTACGTATTTGTAATTCTTGACTTTTGTGCTTAAAATTTCAGGTTCTGCATCTAAATATGTAGTTTTCCGCACCAAAAATGATCGAAGCTTTACAGTATTTTTACGAAAGTGGCTTACATGTGTAGAATATTCTGCGAAATTTCCTATTTAGCAAAATTTTTGAAAGATCTTTGTAGTTGTTTTATGCAGACATATCTATAGCTAATTTGTCAAGGAACTCAAATATCGGGTATTTTTTCATGGCTTATGATATAGAGGCGTGTATCGTTTTGATTCCTTGTGGACTGTAGAGACCAGTTTGCCAAACTATCAAACTCACTAAAAATGATCTTCGATATCCGGGCCTCTACTCTGTAAACTCATTGAGGAGATGCAAGAAATTTATCAAATTCACTAAAAAATGATCTTTGGGCCTCTACTCTGCCAAACTATCTTTACTCAACCGAACTACGTTTGAATGTTAACACGTCGCCTTCAATTGATTGCTTACACTGATTTTATAGAGACATTCGAATCCTTGAATATTTGGATGAAACGGTGTTCCTTTGGAATCTGAATTTAGGCAGAAGAAAATTATTTTCCTTCCTATGTGCTGAATGGTTATGAAGGTGCTAATCAAATTAAGATTATAAATAGCAGTTTAAACCAGCTTCTCCACAAATGCTTTATAATTATTTCTTGCAGTGAAAAACTACTTCCCGTAACTTAATTCCTGTGGATGATGACTACTGGGTTGGTGAGTAATTTTTGAGCTTGGGTTTCGGCCTTAAATTCACAATTTTATGCATCATGCAACCGTGAAAACCGTTCAAATTTTATGGTCTATTTAGGAGTTGAAACACAGACTATAACTTCTTCTTCTTCTTCTTTTTGTCAAGGTCCATAGCATCTTGGAGAAGTATACGACATCAACCTGTGTGGTGGAGCTCCATGATTACCTGCTTGTTAATCCCACATTGATTTGAATGCTCCACCAGGCTAGTGTTCATCCTCGAGCTTCCTTTCCAGATGGAACATCAATGAGCGGTAGTTTCGTGGAACATTTTGTGGATTTGTTTAAAGATAAAATATGCAAAATAGATAAAATCTACTCGCTTCCCAGATTTTTGATAATTTTTCTTCCAAACATATTTTCCTCACTTTCTTTTTGTGAGTTTGAATGGAATGAAGAGGGACGCCTAGTTCAGGTTTTGAGTCTTGCTCTTGGTGGACGCTCACTTTTTCCATCCAGTTCTGGTTTTTGCCTATTAGAATAATGTGCATCGATTAAAGTAGAAAACCCTTTATTCACATTTTGAATGTAGGTAGGGACCGCTTCCTTTTTTCTGAATGTGATATATAAAATAAGAGATCGCCTTTGGCAATTCTGTTCTAAAATGATTGGTTTCACAGTATTGAGGAAGGTCCTTTTTTGCACATATATTTTTTTAGGGTTTTTGTAGGAGTAATATTCTTCCCTTTCTTGAATTTTGATAGTTAAATCGTGCATTGGAAAATCTTCCTTTCTCGGAAGTGTTTTATGTGCCATTTGAAAATCTTTGGCTTCGGGCTCTTCCAAAGGAAATTTTTTTCTAGGGTTTTCATTTTCTTCATTCTTGAAAGATGCAATGGATAACACCTGAGATTCCCTAGCTATGGGCTCCTCCTTTACCTTAGATTCCATGGCTATGGTCTCATCTTCTTCCTGGGATTCCATGGCTAGGGTCTCTTCTTGCATTTCCATTAAATATTGTATAATACGATCAGAACGTTCCATTTGTTTTTTTTGTTTTTGTTCAATCATTCTTCTAATTTCTACAATGTCATTTTTCATTTCCTTGACCAATGTGGTTGGATCCATAAGGCTCTGATACCAGATGGTAGGAACCTAGGGTTCCTAGCACATAAAATGATAAATAAATAATAAATAAACCTAAATCTAAAAGAATCGCCTTTTGTATTGTTTGGGAAGTCCCTTCAATAAATTGTATTATATTTTATATTTCATGGATGATTAAATGATAGACTCACATAGTGTTCTATACCCCTCTAGGGTTATGGGTGAAAGGTCACCATGCTTCCTAACCCTAACCCTAATATTATAATAATATAATAAATAATATAATTAATTATTATATTATTTATAATTATATTATTTTATTAATATAACCATAGGATAACATTATTATTATTAATTAATGTTAGGATAGTGTCCTAACATACTATCATGCTGGTAGAGGCAACTCAATATATGAGACTAGTGGTTATAAGGTGGTGAATTGCATGATGAGAGATGAAAATGATATGATAGGGGTTCTTCCGACTACAACTATAACCATTGAGGATGGGGTACCCCTTAGAGAACCATAAGCTACATTGGTGGAGGGTGAGAGAAGTGCAACAAAATACTAGAAAGAATACTGAACAAAAATAGAAGGAACAAAAAGAGGAGGATTAATAGATGATAAAAGAGGAGTGGGAGTGGTGTTAGAGTGGCCACCTGACTCTCTATTCCTAACTCAATATGGGATCCTCCTTGGCATGAGTTATCTATTATTGTTGGTGTTCTCTAATTATTGCCATCTCTCTGGACATAAATCTATGTCTTTTGAACCCCTTTACCCTTTTATGGTCATTTGTTTGGCCACTGAACTAATCACTGCTAGTGTTTGTTTTGATTGGTTATATGAGATTGAAATGGACCCCACCCATATTAAATTATTACCGCATAGTGGTATTACAACAAAGCTTGGAAATTATCCATGTGTTTCTTGGTAATATTTGAACCTTGATCTCGTCCTTAAATGTTTAGGAATCTAACCAATTGATTTTATGCCACTTTAACCATTGCCAATATTGTTAGTGCAACTAAAATAATTATCTTCAATGCTACTTTCTTTTTAGGCTTGAGCTTATGAGAGTTTGATGTACCAACCACCTCTTCATTAATTATTTTAAAACTTTTTACACTCTTTGGGTGTCTCCTATCCTAGGTGGTAGAGAACTCAATGTTAGTGTTTTTCTTTCTTATAGCATGCACTTTTCTTACTAAAGTGAGTGACATGCTTGTTTCTCTTTTTTTACATAAATATTCCCTAGTTAAACATGTCAATTAGAAAGAAAAGAAAACTTTAAATGCTAGTCGACAAGTGTATAAGAGGAAGATAAATAGAGAAATATGATTAGTAGGAGTAAGAGAGAGAAGAATACATGCCAAATTAATAGTCATTACTATGTACACATATATTCTTTTGGCCAAAAATATTATTTCTATATAGGAAAAACATGTTTGTTTACAAAAATAGGCAATATTAATCCTTCCATGAAAGACAAACTGTAAGCATTTGGATCCACAATCTTAACAATTTGGTAGGGGCTACTACACAATGAAGCAATATTTTGGTGTACCCCTAGTATCTCTTGATCTTTATTCATTTTTTTGTGTACCCTTAGTTTCTCTTGATATTCATCTATTTTGACTAAAATATCTCCTTCTTTATACTTCACTTATATGGCTCCTTTATTGCACCACCTTTTATTGGCTTCTTTATGTTGTAGAATCTTCTTGAATATATTCTCTCTCTCTCTCTCTTATTATAGGAACAACAATGCATTTTACCTTGCTTGCATGCATTCAATTTTGGTGTCCTCAAATTTAATTTGTGATATTTGGAGGAAAGGGATATCTAAATTGATGAGTAATACTACCTCCTTCTTGTAAACAAGTTCATAATCAAATGATTTAGTGGATGCTTTTGGTATTACTCTATCTACCCATAGTGCTTTCTACAAATTTTTATGTCAATCAATCTATGACTTTGAGATGGTCCTTTACAATATTATTGTGACATATTCATTGGTTGATTTGACCAAATTCATTATCAAAAGAATAGTGATTGGATGATGTTTTGAGAAAAAACCTATAATTAAGGGTGAATTTCATCACCTTAAACTCCTTAAACTAAGCTCTTTATCTATAATGATGGTGGAAAGTCTCCCAAATATGGTGATAGTATCTTCAATAAATTGTACTATCGTCTCTTTATTTGTAGCCTTATCTAGGACTACTTCAATCCAAATGGTAAAATAATCCATAATGATAAGTGTCCATCCATGTTCTACACTTGATTTTTTATCTATCAAGTGATAATGTGTTGTTTTTTAATCTAAATCAAGATTTTTCCTTTACTAAGAATATTTCTAGAACCTACCCTATAGCCATATAACTACATATATTTCCCATCCACCCATTTCTATCATCTATATCTATATCTTCTACTAGAGTGATATCATCCTCAAAGATTATCCTCTTCAATATTTCACATAAAGCTCTTCCCACAATTAGTTTGGTGGGTTTAATATCAATATCAAATTCTTGAATCCTATTGATCCACTTGAACCTCTTTTCTTCTAATTCACCATGTAATACATTAGACTAGACATCGGGATATAATACTAAGGTGGTAGTCATGCTCTACGATAGGTAGTATTTGAACCTTTTAGAGCCTTTATGATGGAAAACACCTACTTTTTTATAAGGATATACATATCTTCATAGTTATGAAGGGTTTGAATCATGAAGGATATAGGGTGTTCCATTTCCTTACCATTCTTTTGGGTTAAGATAGTTGTAATGCTTTCATCTATACCAAATATATACAACTAAAAATATTTGGAGAAATCTAGGTTGATTAAGACTAGGGTTTTTGTGATAGCATATTTGGCATCTTTGAAGGACTTTATTTATTTGTGAGTACAAAATAAAGAGACATAGTTTTTTAACATCTTCATTAATGGGCCTAACTATTTGGGAAGAAATTATAATAAACTTAGTGACAAATTGATTTTGACCTAGGAATGGTCTAATCTCTTTGATTGACATTAGCAATGATAGGTCTTGGATAGATTTTATTTTATTGGGGTCTATAGCTAACACTTCTTTTGATATGATATGTCCTAGCAATTTATATTCTAGGATCATAAATATTGACTTCTTAGGATTAATAGAAATACCAATATATACACCTTGGGAAGATTGACTCAAGGTGGCCAATGTGTTTGATCTTGGTCTTAGAAAATACCTTTAAATAATCGAGGCATATCAAAATAGTTTCACCTATGATCCCAACAAAATCTATGCCTCTATAATTTTGGAAGTTTATCCCAATGTTTGATAGAACAAATGAAATTCATTGGTATGCAAAGGTTCCCCATTAGTGGTGAAAGCTATTTTATGTTGGTATTTTTTTTAAAACCAAAATCTAATTGTATTTTGAGAAGCCATCTAGGAGCAACAACATCTATTATCCAACTACTTTCTATAAGATATGATCATTGGTAGGTAATTAATAACAATCCTTTAATGATGTTTTTTTCAAGCTCTTGAAGTCGACACATACCCTTATATCCCCATTTTTCTTGCATACCAGGACCAAATTGGACACCCAAGTGGAGTGTTTGATCGAGAATATAATCTTGTTAGTGTAAAAAGTAGTTTGTTACTTTTACTATTAGATTATTACATTATTTGTTTTACTATTGTAAGTCTAACAATAAAATATTGTTAGACATGAGATATTATTTTAGGAAATATTCACATTGTTAGTGAATATTATGTTGTTAGTAGTTAGCGCTAATTCCTAGTTGTTAGCTACCTTCATGGGGGGATTACCTCTTAGGCTATTCATAGCCTAAGTTAATTGTTATTTAAGCACCATACACTATCAATTCTAAAGCTAATGATTTTACGCTCTATAGTTTTCTATCATTGGTATCAGAGCTTCAACCTACCTGGGCAAGCGAACTCTTGGGCATGGTTTACGAAGCTTGGCATAATTCTCAAGGTGGGACCCCTACACCTCCACTAAACCTCTGTCATCCAGTATGCTTCACAAGGAACTATCATCTAGTGTACTTCTCGAGGCTTGGAACTGTACGAATCCTAAGATGATTGGATCTGGCATTTCGCACAGATCTGGAGGTGACTAGATCTAGTGTTTCACATGGATCCCGAGGCAATTCTACACTACACCAGAGGGTGAAAGGTGGTCATCCTATGATGGTCGACACTAAATTCCACTCGATCTACTGATTGACACTAAAATCCATGTGATCTGCTAACTATACATGGTGCTCAGCTCAGATCCTGATGAGGATCTAACAAGACTAACATCATTTGGAACTCGACTTGGATCTCAAGGAGGATATGGCAAGGCTAACATAATCTTATACTTGACTTGGATCCCGAGGAGGATCTGACAAGACCGACGTCATCTGGCTTGAGCTTTGAGGCACATTTGCTGAATTGGATGGCATGAATTCTAAGGGCCACTTGGAAGACATGTGGCACTTTTTATGATTGGGTAGGCATGCAGATCAATGCACTGATTGTTGACGTGGAAGCTAACTTGATTAGCTGATGTGGCAATGTGTACGATTCTTGAGGTACACTTGGTAGCAAACAATTTATCCTCCTAGAATCCTATGTGGTGAGCAAGGATTTGTCCATCTGGGTACATGTGGTGGGGGGTTCAAACTATTGTTTTTAGTACATGGAAAAAGGTCCACTATCATCAGCCAACAACCCGTAGGTAGTTAATGAATAGTGTGAGAGCTCTTTCTTTTAAAGAGTTGAACATTGCCCTACCTGGGAAATGTGGGATTAAACTCCCATATATTTTTTTCCTTTTGTGCAGGGTGTAAAGGAAGAAAGCACACATCTTGTGCTTAAGCTTCCAATTCAAAAGCTAGGCCGACTGGCTCAAGGAGCCAACATAGGGAAGACACCCAAGGGGTTGCAGGTTTGACTCCCAACGAGGTCGAAAAAAATCTTTTTCTCAAGAAAATTATAAATGTTTTTAAAAAGGTAAATTATTTTTCATTTGTTTGTAATTTTTTAATCTTTTTCTTAATAATTTAATACATGTTTTAAATAAATCAATATTTTTTAAACTAATTTTTTTTTTTCTTTTTAAGCGAAAAACCCCTTGCAAGCTGCCTTGGTCTGAGAGACCATGAACAGGGGGTTCTACATCGTCAAAGTCACCCGGGAGTCACACCGGACCCTGCCTGCACCAACATTATCAATTGGATTTTGGATACCCAATTCAACTTTTTGGTAGGGTGGAGATTTTAACCTGGGACCTCCCTTGGAGGATACTAAATTAGTTGATTTTATTTAAAACTTGTTTTATTATTAATTAAAATATGGTTGAATTAATTTGTATTTTGCATTAAAATTGTACATTAAAGGCCATTTTGTTTTTGCAAAATACAAGAATAAGTGTTTTTTGTTTTCTCCAAAAGGGGAATAAGAGATAAATTCATGTAAGAGGTTGAAACACATGGTTTAGGATTTAATAGATGAGGTTCATCATTTTGTAGATGACTCTCAACCCACTCCTAACCACAAACCTTGAACTAATCAACCTTCAACTCAACAAACACCCACAAATAATCAAGATAAGAGGATATTCCAAAATCCTCTACCTAATCATGGGAAACAAATAACCAATCAAGTATCATATAATAATGTGCCACCTCCCTATAACAACATGGTTGGTATGATAGTATCTACCACAAGACAATAAGCTCAAGCTCAACCAACTCAACAATCGTAATAGGAGATAAGTTCTACATCCAAATGACCCTCTAGACCACCCTTAGTTCTCAAGAGTATCCAAAAAAGGAGCATAGGTGTAAAAAATTCAACCTTAGTGTTGAAACCACAACCAAAGGTCTCCTTCAATATTAAAAAATAGTTAAGTAACACACCAACTAAGATTTCCCTCTTAGAGATTTTGCAAATTTCTCCTATTCATAGGGAAGCTTTGTTGAAGCTTCTAAGTCAACAATTTATCTTGCAAGATCTCCCCCCTAGTAACCTAGCTAATGTTGCAAGTTTTCTTGGGATAAATCATATATCATTTTATGATGATGAGATTCCTTCCTCAAATTTACAAGGGGATTCTCCTCTTTACATCACTGGATATATTGGGAAAAATTTTATCAAGAGAATCTTGGTAGACAATGGTTCTTTCCTCAATATATGCACATATAAATTTTTCCAAAATTTTGGATTAAGGGAGGAAGAATTAACCAAATTTTATTCCATCATAGATACTTTCACCAATTAGTCCCAAGAGTCTTGTGATATTTATTCCTTCCCCTTAGGGTAGGACCCATGGTCTTAGACACTTTATTTTACGTGGTATCTTGCCCAACATCTTTTAATATTCTTCTTGACCACCCTTGGATCCATGCAATGAGGGTTGTCCCTTCTACTCTTCACAAATGTTTAAAATATGAATTGAAAAATCAAATTATCACCATCCAAGGCAACCCTCATCCATTCCAATATTGTTCAATGGTTGAGCAAGCCTAATCTACCATCCATTTTTGTCCATCTATTTCTCTTCATAAATTTTTTTCTACTTATTTTCATCATCTAAAATCACCAAGGAGTTTAAAAATTTTAAAATTAGTAAGGAACCATCAATCATAATGTCCTCACAAGATCAAGCCAATTTTCTTGATGACAATCCTCAACTAGATTTAGTCCTGCTACCACCTTCACCTCAAACTATGGGTTTCTCCATAAAAAGGGTGAAGTAGTGCACATCGGTATATGTAGCTTTGTTTATGCAGGTATGTCTCTCAAAGAAAATATTCATGGTAGAAACTCCTTTCCATTAGAGATATTTTACCCAATGTTATCTATCCAATGACTACCCACTTTCTAATCAGATCCTATCTAGTATGGGATATGTAGGTAAGGGTTTGGAGCCACAACAACAAAGCATTCAAGAGCTTTTGAAATTTGAGCTTGACATAGGTGATTTGGCATAGGCTACATCCTCAACAAAAACCAACCCTTACCAATATTTGATGATCAAGTTATCACCTTCACTAATTCATGGATCATCATGGCTTGGAGCAGAGAATGAGGATGAGGGACCACCTTCTCCCTCTAACATATTATTTTGTAATATGATAAATTTGGTTCACCCTAAGTTAGTTGTGACCCCAGGGGAGTGTGTTGAGGTGGATAATATTTGTGATATAAATCATGAAGATATCCTTCAAAATAGACTCTTCTTTGATGGGTTAGTCCCTTGTGTCACCCATATTGAATCTTCTAGTTCTCAAGTGGATTCTTCTAAAGACCTTGAGAAACTAGGCATTATCACATCCCCTCCTCATTATGATGATGAATCCCATATCCTCATTGAGTATATCATAGATGTTAACATAGGTTTCGAGAAAATCCTTATAATAATTAAGTTAGGTAAAGCCTTGTCCATGGATGGGGAGCAATTGCCCAAATTACTAAAATAATTTTAAGATATTTTGGTTGGTCATATGTTGACATGCCAAGGCTTGATTCATCCCTAGTTACATATCATTTGGTAGTTAAGCCTAGTTTTAAGCCTGTTAAGTAGAATCTTAGGAAGATGTATCCTAAGGTCCTCCTATTAGTCAAGGATGAGCTCCAAAAACTTCTTGATGTTGGTTTTATCAATGCCATCGACTATTCTCATTGGATATCCAACATCGTTCCTATAGCTAAGAAGGAATAAACAATCAAAATATGCATCAAATTTTGGAATATTAACTTAGCATGTCCCAAGGATGATTTTTCCCTCGCAAAAATAGATATGATGCTATATTTTTCTAGTTAGATGTGGAATGTTATTGCTCATGGATTTTTTTTTATGACATTATCAAATCATGGATTAGTCCAAGATAACTTTCATAACTCCATGGGGTACCTTTTGTTATAAATTCATACCTTTTGGCTTGAATAACATTGGTGCCACATATCAAAGGGCCATGGCATATATTTTTCATGACATGATGTATGACATTGTTGAACACTATGTGGATGATCTCCTTGGTTGCTCCATCAATTGAGAAACTCATGCACAAGATTTAAGATAGATCTTTGTAAGACTTTGATAATACAAAGTTCATCGTAAGCCCTCTAAGTGTGTGTTTAGAGTAACATCTAGAAAGCTCTTAGGCTTCATAGTATCTATACAAGTCATTAAAGTGGATCTCACTAAGATAGCGACTATTACTAACATGCCCTCCCTATAACCTAATTGAATTGCATAGATTGCAAGGAAAAATTTAAGCTATTCATCAATTCATAGACCAGTTAGCCAATAAGTGTCATCCTTTTCTTAATATTCTTATGAAATATGTAGTGTTCAAGTGGGATAATGAGTGTCAAAGAGCCTTTGATAAACTTAAGAAGTATCTCACTTCCTCTCTTGTCCTAGTTCCCCTAGACTGGATAAGCATTTTATGCTTTACATAGCAACCACAACCAAAGCTTTGGGGGTCATGCTAGCTCAACATGATGATCAAAACAAAGAGTGAACCATATACTATATTAGTAGAACCTTTAGCTATGAAACATGATATACCCCCTTAAAGAAGTTTTTCCTCGCTGTAGTGTTTTCTTTCCAAAAGTTGAGACACTACAGGGTTAGCCATAAGACATTAGTAGTTGCATGGTTTGATCCTCTTTGCTACTTAATGTCAACACCCCACCTTTTAGGTCAAGAAGTTAAGTGGGTCTTAGCCCTTAGTGAGTTTGACTTAACCTTTAGAGATCAAAAGGCTATAAAAGATCAGATGATTGTTCACCATCTAACCATTTATCCTTTAGAGTCTACCCATCCCATAGTCATCAAGTTTTTCGATGAGTTCCAGAGCCTAGCAGTAGAAGATCCTGAGCCTTAGACATTGTTTTTTGATGGAACCCAATGTTTAAAGGGCATTGGTGCTAGAATCATTCTATTCACCCATCAAAAGCAATTGATTCCCCTTTTCTTCAAGCTTTGTTCCTCCTAAATTAATAATATTTTCAAGTACAAAGCCTTTATCCTAGGTATTAGGGCCACTATAGCCTTAAAAATTAGATTTTATTTTGTCTTTGGTGACTCTCAAGTTGTGGTTAATCATATCAACGATTTTATCAAAAAAAAGATGATAAGTTGAAACCTTACAAGGAAATTATCGTCAAGTTATTGTTCACCTTCAATAGAGTAACTTTAGAGTCTATTCCTAGATCCTCCAACCACCATGCACATGCCATGGTTGTTTCTGCATCCTTAATCCCCTTGGAGTTATAATATGATCAAGCGATAATTATCATTAGAAAAATTTGGGAGCTTGTGACCCTTGGCTCTAGCTTACTTTTGTTAGACATACTTAACATTGAATTTTCTCAATCTAAGCCTTGGTACACATAAATATTTAACTTCCTTAAGGATGGTTTAATGCCTAATGGCTTACATCATGATAAACAAAATCTTTTATGAAAAAAGTGTATCTATCTATCATAATTGGTGATACTTTATATTGAATTTCTTTCAAAGGCATCCTCTTGCATTGCCTCAACTCTAATGAAGCCTGGCTAGCCCTTAGTGAAGCTCATGAAGGATCATGTGGACGTCATTTTAGAAAAAATACCATTTCCAAGAAGCTCCTTCAAATTGGCTATTATTGACCTTCCATGGATAAATATGCATGTGACTATATTTGATGTCGTGACAAGTTTCAATTCAATAATAACCTTGTTCAGGCTTCTCAAAACCTTCAGGTTATTTCTTTTCCTTGGAAATTCTCCATGTTGGGATTGGATATTATCAGGAATATTAACCCCACATCATCTAATGCTCATAAATTTATCATCACAACAACATAGTACTTCACCAAATGGTTCAAAGTCATATCCCTGACTATGGTGACTAGAGTTCAAGTCTCTAAGTTCATCTTCAATCAGATCCTTTGTAGGTATAGGATTCCTTTGATTATTATTTTTTATAATGGCACTCCTTTCAATAACAAGGATATCCATAAAATTCGTTCCAAGTACAATATTCAACACAAATGATCAACTTCATATTACTCTCATGGTCAGGGTCATGGTCAATTTTTCATTCAAGTTAGAATTCTCTATGAGGGTGTTATGCTCATTTAAGAGAAAAAAATGATGGAGCATTACTCGCTATGGGTGTGTGCTCATTGTGACCAATGGATGAAGCAAATAACCCACTATGGGTGTGTGCTTGCTAGTGGCTATATGTGGAGCGATATATGCTAGGATGTGTGCTCACAAATGACCTAAGTGGAGGTTGATGCTTGTTTGTTGCCATGAATCTATCTTGCATGGACATAGTGCTTTCTAAGCCAAAAGGAGTGTAACCCAATAAGGGTGTTATGCATAAAAATAGTCAAAAGGAGTGTAACCCGATAGAGGTGTTAGTTCACTGAAGAAGAGAAAAATATTGAGTAAAGCAAAGCAAGAAGGTATTATGTGTATGTGCTAGAGAGAGGATATATGGGAATAAACAAAGCTATCAAGCAAATTTAGTTTTTCATTCAAGTTAGAATTCTTGTCCTTGGGCATCTTATTGCAAGATGCCTCGATATATCATTAGTATTGTTTAGATCATTTAAACTAATTGGAGCTACTAGATGAGAAGCACATTCATACCTTAGAGCATCTTTATGCCTATCATAATAGGCTCAAGTGATCTTACTCTAAGAAATTTTGCACTTATTATTTTGAGGTTGGGGACCTTGCTCTCAAAGAAAACTAGAAGAATATCAATGCTTGCACAAATCTGAAAGGCAATTTTTAGCCCAATTGGCTAGGTCCCTTTGTCAAAATGACCAAGTTTGGCTTAGGAGCCTATGGTTTATCAACATTATATGGTAAAGATATTAAATAATCAATGAACATAATGCACCTAAAATAATATTATGAATTCACATCATCTCTATTCCATTCTTATCCTTTTGTTCATTGTCTCTCTTCTCTTGTTTCTTCTTCTTTTTCTTTTGTGTCATTTTACATCGGTTTGCTTGCTCATACTTCTTTATTTTGCACTTATGCTTATCATATAGTTTATTTTTTGTTGATTTATCATACTTGCATGACTACTTGATAATATATACTTTAGATACTTTACCATGAGGTAAGCGATGAAACCTACTTAGGTTTCAACTCATATGATTGCACTCATACTAGGTAAATAATGCTTAGCAAATCCCTAACCTAGGGAACATTCCTTGACCTTAAAAGTATTAATAGTGATATTATATTTCTCCAAGTCAAGGGATATTGTTATTCATATCTTGTATATCTTTTCTCCTTTGAAATTTTTCAATCATTTATTCTTTTCTCTAAGACAAAGGATATATGCTTCTTCTTCTATCCGTGCATTGTGTTTTACTCACACTTATCCTTGTTTGATATTTATTGTTAAGGGATCCTTGTAGATAGGATAGATACCACATGAATATCATTTATGATGTTCATTCGACCACTAACTATTCTAAACACATCTCTTAACTATTAAAATTTTAAAAAAGGACACACACACATTGTTTTTTTTATTCCCATATATCCTCTCTCTAGCACATACACACAACACCTTCTTGCTTTGCTTTGCTCAATCTTCTTCTCTTCTTTAGTGAGCTAACACCTCTATCGGGTTACACTTATTTTGACCATTTACATGCATAACACCCTTATTGGGTTACACTCCTTTTGGCTTAGCAAGCCATGCAAGATAGCTTCATGGCAGCAAACAAGTATCAACCTACACTTAGGTCATTTATGAGCACACATCCTAGCAAATATCACTCCACATACAACCACTAGCAAGCACACACCCATAGCAGGTTCTTTGCTCCATATATTGGTCACAATGAGCACAAACCCATAGCGGGTAATGCTCCATCATGTTTGTTCTCTTCAATGAGCATAACACCCTCATAATATAGCTTCATGACCACTTGTGAGCATCATACCCATAGTAGATTTTGCTCCATCGCCAATAATTTACAAGCATACATCCTTATAGAATTTTGCTCCATCCCTTTTTCTTTTCTTTCACTTAGATTATGTTTATTTGATCACATTGACCCCTTGTGGTATATGTTGATTCAAGCATCATATTCTAATCATATTTTTGTGCCTTTGATCCTTGTTGACCTTTTTTCGTCATATTCCCTTCTTCTTGCCTTCTTACATTCTTTTTCTTCTCTTTTTAGATTTGAAAAAACAAAAAAATAAGTAAAGCACTTAAATCCTTGTCTAGCCTAGTATAGAAGGTATGTTTTTGTCCTTGACCATGCTCGTTACATTGTTGTACTAACTTGAAATCATGTCTATATAAGCACGGCATACCAGATGCGATGCAAGCAAAAATAGATAACGAAACGCTAAGTCCTACGAAATGCGAAGAACAAGTGCATGAAGGAAGCGACACATAAAACAAGATGTAAGCAAAACAAAAGTGTAGCATCTTTTATTAATGTTTCTTGTGATCCAGTTACAATACATTCCCCCCTTCAGGGGCCCAGAGCATTCGATACAGTTTTGTTATACCAACGGACGGTACATTTCTAGGGTCTTCACGTGCCCACATTCGAAATGGGTGGGCTAGATGTCGTCGTCGCTTGCATGAGTGTGTCCATAATTCCTTGCTGCCACTTCGGTGTTCCTAGCATCGAGATCCTACATACAGAGAAACAACAAATAGTTAATAGCATATGCGGATGGAAGAAAACATGTAATCCCCAAGGCCTCCAGCTAGTGAATACATAAAATAGCAAAACGATGATAAAAAACATGTCATAATGAAATGAAACTTTCACAAAAGCATCTAGACATCATTAGGGACACATTGCAAAAAGAACAGTCAAGAAATCATGCATGGATTTCTAATCACTCCGGGGTGGGACGCTGGGGACTGTCACAAAATGTGCAAAAGTGACCTCCCAAATGTCCTATCCAAAGGTCTCAAAAATTCCTGTAAACTTGGGGTTAGACAAAATGGGGCATTTTGAGACAACCCAGAAGGTCATATTTAGCATATCCTACACATATTGTCTTGTATCCAAAGGCGCTCCATGTAGGTTAGTAAACGCGTAAAATGATAAAATCATAGTCAAAACAGGTCAGAATGCAGTGAAACTTGAACAGCAGCATAAGAAAATAATATACAACATGATGCAAAAATAATAGTAAATAAATCTAATGTAGAATTCTAATCACTTTGGGGTGGGGCGATTAGGACTGCAACAGTGCAGGGGCACCCGGGGGCAGGACGCCCACCATTTGGGGCTTAGTTTTGACACCAATCTAGGTGGGATGGGTCCAAAACCTCCTAGGGGGTTGTGTCAGTAAATTTGGTGTGGTATTGTGACCAATTGTTCAGGTTTTGGGTCCCAACTACGTCCCTAGTATTCACCCGATAACCTCTCTTCCGAAAGAGAGATTAAGGATGTAGGAAGCACAGTGAGGGGTGAGGGTATAATTTGGCAGCACTCTATTGCTCCAAATGCTCCTGCTCCATTCTATTTTTGGATGAGAAGGCTCACAATTTTATAGACCTGAGGGTCTCCTTTGAATGCGGATGCAGGGGCGCCACTTGGCCATCGTGCCTTGTCAAGGGAGAGAATATTCCTCCCTTATTAAGGGCTCCTTGATTGAGGCCTCCATGACTGCCTCTTTGATCTTTGAAATGCTCACTCATACTCCCATGCCTTGAAGGTGGAGTTGAGTCACAAATCTGGGCTACCATTTGTCAAGGTTTGACTTTTTTCCCATCAAACCTGCTATTCGCCCACCCTGGAGTGATTGCTGCTAATCATCCCAGGGTAGGGCGAATAGGATTCTAATCATCCCAAGGTGGGACGAGTAGGGAGCAAAGTGCTTTAAGGGTGCCAAATTGACCTCTGACATTCCAAAACTACTTTGGGAGTGGTTAGGACCACTGTGTAACCTCTGGGGGCTGCCCTAGGGGCTATGTATGCCAATTTGGTCAGTGCTTGTAATCACATAATTGGATTGGTGCTATTTTGGTGTCTACAGATGCCCCTTTTTGGGATGCATTGTGTGTGGTGCAGTGTTGAGAAAAAATAGATAACCAAAGCACTTGGTGATTAGGTTTTCTTAGTAACCTAATAAAATTTTGATGCCCCAAGTATGGAAATGGCACGCATTCTTGAATCCTTGCTTCTGACGAGCTAAGGAGCTTAACTCAAGTGTAACCTTTTTTGGTGAGGTGTTACTTGATCTTGGACATTGTTCAGTCATGAGTAGGCAAAGGGTGCAACCTTTTTTCTGGGGAACCTTATGTTCATTCTTACAAAATGCCAATTGTTTGTTCATCTTGTGATTATTGCTTGTTTATTGCCCCAAGCAGGAGTGTGATTGTTTTTGTCAATGATTCTTTGAATGCATGTCATTTTCTTGATTGGGTGTGTATTTGTTGATTGGTGACTAAGTGTGACTACCCCCTCAAGTGACGAATCGATGAGGGAATGACCAAACATAATAAAAGCGATGAGTCACTTCACCCAATATGACTTTTGTAAGGGTTCCTTCAGTTGTTTTTTGTTGAACGATTATGCAGTTTCCCAACAATCGGACCTATTTTTGGTGGGTTTTGACCTTTTTTGTGACGCCTATTGGGGTTGAAATTGTCAAAAATCCTCCTTCCCGTGGGGAAGTACAGCTATTCTAGACTTATTATGGAGTAGGATAGTGATAATTTTTCACCTCGACGTCAGCTTTTCATGAGATGAATGTCAGGTGCAAAGGCACCTTTGTTTGGCAGATTTATTGCTATTTTTTTTTGTGAGTTTTGATCCTTTTTTGTGACGTTGATTGGGGTTGAAATTGTCAAAAATCCTTCCTCCCTTGGAGTGGTCCGACTATGGTAGCCTTCTTAGGCATAGTATAGTGATAATTTGTGACTCTGACGTTGGTTTTTCATGCCAAGAATGTTAGGTGTAAGGGCACCTTTATTTGGCAGTTTTATTGCTGTTTTTTTTTTGGTGGGTTTTGACCCTTTTTTGTGATGCCGATTGGGGTTGAAATTGTCGAAAATCCTTCCTCCCATGGAGTGGTCTTGCTATGGTAGCCTTCTTAGGGCATAGGATAGTGATAATTTGTGACTCTAACATTAGTTGTTCGTGCTAAGAATGTTAGGTGCAAGGGCACCTTTATTCGGTAGTTTTATTGCTGTTTTTGGTGCATTTTTTTTGGATTTAGTTTTTGTTGTTTTATTTCTTGCTCTGTAATCATCCTAGGGTGGGATGAATACCAATTTTGTCATTATACCAGGGTGGGCTGAGTTCTAACTAGATCGCTCATCCTAGGGTGGAACGATTACAGGCCTAAGAGCCTATATAAGGGCCACAACTAGGTTTTGGGCTCATTTGCAATCTTTTTTTCTAGCGATTTGGAGCAGTGAGGAGGAGGAGTGCGAGTTTGCATAGCGGAGTGCTGCCAAAATTTCATAGACACCATGAGTGCGAGGACCCTAATGATGATTTTTTTTGTTGTTTTTGTTTGTTGATTTTTTAATATTTTTGTACTTTAGTTGTGCATTTTTTTTTTGTTTTAATGTTTTTGTTTTTCAGGTTGTGAAGAGTCGGTACCACTAGCCGACTATGTTCTCTAATGCTCGGGATGTGCTAACTGTTGTGGATTGGGAGTGGATTGATGCCCTTAGGCTCAAGCAGGTGACGCAGTTGGAGCCTGTGGTGGGGTATCAGGAATATTTGACTATCATGATCAATCTATGGGATCCCTGCACCAACACCTTTCATCTCCAAATAGGGGAGATGATGGTTACTCTGGAGGACGTATATTAGATTCTACGAGTTTCGATAGACAGACTGCCTATTCAGATGACTCACCATGACCAACAGACGATGGTCCTAACAAGGTATTTTGGGTAGCCGACAAAGAGGGGGGTGGATAGGGCTATAGAGAGGGCAGAGGCTGACTGCCAGATAGGCAGGATTCTGGTGTGGTGGTGGTTGGAGAAGAGCATATTGGGGGTGAGGCATGCGTTGCTCATGACCCTCATCTCTAATATGATGCTTCCTGACTCCTCAAGTGCAAGGTTCCCTTGGAACCTGCTTGAGTTGGTGTTCATACTGGTGGAGTGTCTAACATCAATGCCACTTATTATGAGGTGGGGTCAAACGCTATTGACATAGCTATACGATGAGCTATACGAGGTCCACTACCAAATGCGAAAGGGGATCAGGTGCAGCTATCTGTTGCAGTGATAGGGGTGGAAACACATATTTGTATAGCAACCACAGGGGTTGCCTTGGACCACTCAAGGTGATATGGTGGACAGGGATATTGGGTATGCCATTTTATGGCAAAGGTCAGAGGAGCATGGGCAGAGTCGACAGTGGGCAAGTGACGTAAGTCACTATACTGATGCCTTCTCCCATATAGCTCCAGGGTAGGTGTTCTGGTGGCCATACTGGGACTGTCCATCCTAGCTTAATGTTGGCAAGTGGCTCTGATGGGTGCATAGGGGTAGATGGTTGATCAGGTAGCACGGGACGGAGTAGGAGTACTTCTTGTATGTTTGGGTGATGCTACAGTTTGGGGTACGCTAGGGATTTCCTAGTGAGCCCTTGATCTATCAGCGTTAGGGTGACAAGAGGACTCTAGTCTAGCTAATAGTTGAGCCTCTAGGCAAGGATTTTGATGTAGTTATTGATGTCCCTGATGTGGACATTGTCAGGGTGACTACAGAGTATGACCAATGGTGGACGATGTGGTGATGACGGGGTGAGGGTCCTCTAGGAGGCACGAATGTGGCAACAGTATGCGATGGGTGTTTAGAGACACCGATGGAGGTTTGGGGGGCTCCGCTTGACAATGTGAACATGGTAGAGGTAGATGAATTCACTGATGAGGGGGACTATTTAGGGGTTCTGAAGTAGTCGGATGCACAGGGCATCTCGAAGCAATGGGTGCCAAAGCAGCATGCCATCCTGGAGGTGCCCATGCCTAAGGCAGTCTTAGGGGAGATGGAAGCTAGGTTTCATGCTGATATAGCATGATTGGAGGGTCTCTTACGGAGATGGGATGAGGAGCACAAAGATGTTCTGCAGGAGAGGGATCTCCTGCAGACTCAGTTGGCATAGCAGGATAACACATTGGCTATGTATCATCATCGAGATGTGGAGTGGGGTCAATACCGGGTGGAGTTAGAGGTAGAGATTGTTCTACTTGATGGACAGTTACCTGAGCTTGATGGAGGTGGATCATTGTGTCGTACGAGAGGCAGTGAGACTGAGCATTCAGCATCCTCCTATCGTAGGTGGCTGGGTGAGGGTAGCGTTAGTAGGCATGATGCGAGGGCTAGCAGTAGCCGCCCTGAGAGGTCCCATAGAACCCATACCACTAGGGGTAGTTCCAGTCACATCGATCCTCCATGATCATGGTGGAAAACTGATGCAGGAGCATCCGGTGGTCAATGAGCAATATTGCATCCTCCAAATCATTTAATTGTTTGCTTTTATTTTCTAAGTATTTGTGTTGGGTTTGTTTCAAATCTTGGCCCAAGAGGGAGATTTCGTAAAAAGAAGGAGAAGTTTTAGAGTAAAGGCACAAGTTGCGTTGGGGTCACGAAATCATGACCCCAAGGCTTCGAAAGGGCAATGGCCGGTTTGAGTCGCGATATCGCGACATGTCGCGATATCGCGGCATCTTTTTGCCATGGTGAAGGCAAAGGGGCAGTGGGTCGCGATATCGCGACATGTCGTGATATCGCGACTGTTTTCTGCCAAGGTGAAGGCAAAGGGACAGTGGGTCACAATATCGCGACTATTTTCTACCAAGGTGAAGGCGAAGGGACAGTGGGTCGCGATATCGCGATATCGTGACTTTTTCCGCCAAGGTGAAGGCGAAGGGACAGTGGGTCGCGATATCGCGACAAGTTTGAAGACAAGCTTGTGACACGCATCCTCCACGTGTATTAAAGTGACACGGTCAGTCGAAGACCAAGCAGAAAATGAAATTAATTAAATGCAGACACGCATCCTCCACGTGTATTAAAGTTACACGGTCAGCCGAAGACAAAGCAGAAAAAGAAATTAATTAAACGTGCGGGCTGCCACGAAGATTGAAATTGAAATTGGCGACCGCGTGTATTAAAGATGGGAATGGTCTTCACAATAGTACAGAGCATGGACGTTATGGGTGATACAGAGGCACGGAAGGACGATCTGACCAAGGCGGTGTTTGCAGGTCAGAGAAGAGCTTTTATGAGGGTTTCATGGTGGGTGAAGCAGGGGCCATTTATTGTGAGAAAATTTGGGGAGTTTGACCGAGGGAGGGAAAAATTAGAATTTGAATTTGTTAGGTAGGGCATTGATGGTCGAGAGGATCGGGGGCCTCGTTAAAAACCCGAAATGCTGTAAGGATGGGGGATGGTGAAGTTCGGGATTGGGGGAGAAGTGGTATACTGGAGAGAATACTGTAACCCGTATCATGCTATTTTCTTTTTTTAATGAAATTACCATGAAATTACTGTGAATGTGTTTGTGTGAATCCCGGTTTGCCATCAAGTGGTATCAGAGCGGGAGCTCCTGAGCGTGTAACAGATCGCCGGAGAGAGGCAGTTGCACCAGGATCTGTGGAAGAATTCTTAAAAAAAATAATAATAATAATAAATAATACAGAGAAAATATATATATATATATCATGCCTCCACGAAGGAACCGTGGCGGAGCAGGAAATGTGGTGCCGGCCGAAGACTTCTAGGCCTTGCAAAGACAAGTTCAAGCCTTGCAAGCAGAGTTACGCAGAAGGCACGAACCCGGAGGGGAAGAGGAAAGTGAAGATGAAGTTGAAGAGGAAGAACGAGTCGAGGAAGAAGCGGAAGGCTGTGGATCCTGCTCGAGGCCCGGTTGTATAATGCCATCTCTCGGATTGGAAAACAGCCAAAAATGGAGGTATCTACCTACTCAGGAAATCTGAATCCGGAAGAAGTGATTGACTGGATAAATGATTTAGAGGAATATTTTGAGTATGAGGAGATTGAAGACCCTAATCGAGTCAGATTTGCTAAGACCAAGTTAAAGGGTCATGCCATCATTTGGTGGAGGGGAATGCAGTTGGAGAGAAACAGAAGGGGGAAAGAAAGAATAACAAGATGGGATAGAATGGTGGAAAAGCTTAAAAGGTAGTTCATCCCGACAGATTACGAGTTGGATCTGCTAAGAAAAATGCAGAGCTTGAGACAGACAAACAAAACTGTCCAAGAGTACACTGAAGAATTTTACAAAATTTCTATTAGAACAGGGCATTTAGAGGCAAATAAAGAGAAAGTAGCCCGTTACATTAATGGGTTGAGGCTTGGTATCCAGGAAGAACTGAGCCTGGTTCGAGTAAACACCATTGAGGATGCCTATCAATTTGCCTTGAAGGTAGAAGAAAAGCTAAACATGCGGTTTGAAGGCAAGCAAATAGGAAGAGGCCGAGGTGGAAGGAGTCGGTGGGAGGACCGGTGGAGAAAAGTACAAGGATCCGAAGAAGGCTGGGAAGCCGATGGTAACCACGACCAAAAATACGAAGATGTTTATCGGCCTCGAGATCGAAACGACTACCCAAGAGGATGGGGTGGATCTGGACGAGGGTTTGGAAGGGGAGTATTTCATGGAACATGTTTCCACTGTGGTGAAGAAGGACACAGGGCATTTGAATGTCCACAACACCGAGAAAGAACAAACAAGAGGCCTGAGGGCCCCGCCAGAGCTACTGTGGCAAATGAGGATGCTGAATCTGAGCATTCCGAAGAAGTAGAGAGAGGAGAAACAATGGTTGTAAGAAGAGTCCTGTTGAACGAGGAGAAGGACACAGACCAGAGGAAAAGTTTATTCCGCACTAGATGTAAATGTGCGGGCAAGGTTTGCAATATCATTATTGATAATGGTAGCATGGATAACCTAGTTTCAGAGGAAATGGTTACGAAGTTACAGTTAGAGAGGAAGAAACACCCACACCCATACCGGGTCGCATGGTTACAAAATGACCACGGAGCCTTGGTCAATGAGCAGTGTTTTGTTAAATTTAACGTTGGGAAGTATTGTGATGAGGTCCTGTGTGACATCTTACCCATGGATTTTTGCCACATGTTCTTGGGGAGACCCTGGCAGTTTGACCGGAGTGCAGTACATGATGGCCGTGCCAACACCTACTCATTGACAAAGAATGGTGTACGCCATAAGCTAAAGCCCTTGAAGGATACAGATGAAAAGGTGTGTAATATTTCCAAAGTCTGTTTAGTTGAGGGGAGAGAGTTTCTGAATGGGTTAAAGCATGAACATTTATGTTATGCAATAATTCCAAGAGTTAGGGGGAAGGAATGTCGGGATACCCCAACAGAAGTTCTAAATCTGTTGGAGGAATTTCCAGGACATTGTGTCTAACAATGTGCCTGAGGGCTTACCCCCTGTGAGAAAAATTAGCCACCATATAGATTTAGTACCGGGATCAAGCACTGCCAAATAAAGCTGCACACAGGATGACACCTGTAGAGACTGAGGAGTTAAATAGACAGGTCCAAGAATTATTAGAAAATGGATTAATTCGGGAAAGTTTGAGTCCATGCGTAGTACCTGCAGTCTTGGCGCCAAAGAAGGATGGAGAATGGAGGATGTGTACAGATTCACGGGCCATCAACAAAATTACTATTAAGTACAGATTCCCGTTACCAAGAATGGATGATATCATGGACTATTTAAGTGGAGCTGAGTACTTCACAAAGATTGACCTGAAAAGTGGTTATCATCAGATCCGTATCCGAGAGGGGGATGAATGGAAGACAGCCTTCAAGACAAGAGAAGGCCTGTTTGAGTGGTTAGTCATGCCCTTTGGACTGTCCAATGCACCAAGTACCTTCATGCGGGTGATGAATGAAGTACTGAAAGAATTTTTGAGAAAGTTTGTTATTGTTTATTTAGATGATATATTGATATTTAGCCGGACCCTGGAGGAACACCGATGCATATCGGGAGAGTCTTTGAAAAGTTGCAAGAAGAACGAGTTATTAATAAATTTGAAAAAGTGTGATTTTGTCAAGAAGGAATTGGTATACTTGGGGTTTGTAATCTCAGCAGAAGGCCCGAAGATGGACCCCGAAAAGGTGAGATCCATCATTGAATGGCCTACTCCAAGGAGCACAATAGAAGTGAGGTCATTCCATGGTCTGGCCAGTTTTTATAGGAAGTTCATAAAGAACTTCAGCAGTATTTGTGCACCTCTCACCGAGACAATGAGGGGAGATAAAAAGGAGTTCAAATGGACATCAGGGGCTGAAAGGAGCTTTGACACATTGAAGAGAAAAGTTACAGAATATCCTGTTTTGGCACTTCCAAACTTCAACAAGGTATTTCAGGTGGACTGTGATGCCGGTGGCGATGCAATAGGGGCGATGCTGAGTCAAGGAGGCAAGCCAGTTGCTTATTTCAGTGAAAATTTAAATGATGCTCAAAAGAAGTATTCTGTCTATGATCAAGAATTTTATGCTATAGTTCAGGCCCTGAAAAAGTGGAGACATTATTTATTACCAAAGGAGTTTGTGTTGTTTACTGACCATCAGGCTTTGCAATACATTAACGATCGGACAAAAGCTGAACAAAAGGCACATGAAATGGGTGGAGTTCCTCCAAAGTTATACCTTTGTACTAAAGCACAGAAGTGGGAAGTCAAACAGGGTTGCAGATGCCTTAAGCAGAAGGTAGACTCTGCTGACCAGATTGACAGTGGAAGTAGTGGGGTTTGAAGAACTGAAGGATCTATACCCTGCAGATCCGGATTTTGTAGAAGCTTGGAAGGCTTGCTCAATACCTCTTACCATAGATAGAACAAAATGGTTGGATTTCTTAATCCAAGACGGGATGTTGTTCAAGGGCAATAAGTTGTGCATTCCCGAAGTTCCATGCGGGAGAATTTAATCAAAGAAAAGCACAGCGGAGGATTGGCTGGGCATTTTGGTAGGGATAAGACCATTGCCTTGGTTGAGGAAAATTACTACTGGCCACAACTTCGACAAGATGTACGAAAGTTTGTGCAAAGTTGCAGAATATGCCAGATGGCAAAGGGTGTGAAACAAAATACAGGGCTGTACCAGCCATTACACGTGCACGAGAGGCCATGGGATGACATAAGCATGGATTTTGTTCTTGGATTGCCAAGAACACGAGAGAGGAAATGATTCAATATTTGTGGTGGTGGACCGGTTCTCCAAAATGGTACATTTTATTCCCTGCCAAAATACAAGTGATGTAGTTCACATTCTTTGGGTTGTTCTTCAAAGAAGTGGTACGACTTCACGGTTTTCGAGAAGTATAGTTTCGAGACAGAGATACAAAGTTTGTTGGGTATTTCCGGAGAACTCTGTGGAAGACATTGAAGACAGACTTGAAATTCGGTTCAGACATACCATCCACGAGACATATGGACGAGACGGAGGTGGTCAATAGAAGCCTGGGCAATTTCTTGCGGTGTTTGATAGTGGATCAACCCAAGGGATGGGATTTAGTCTTACCACGAGCGAGTTTGCATATAACGATTCGATTAATAAAAGCACAAATAAATCACCGTTCCAGATAGTATATGGAAACAGCCCGAGGAATGTGTCTGAGCTAAGAAAGTTGGACAGAAGAGAAAAATGTAGTGCCGAGGTAGAAGAATTTGTAGAGCATATAAAAAGTCTGCATGAGGAAGTAAAAATACAGATTACAAAAATGAACAGTCAATATAATACAAGGGCAGACCAGAAGCGGCGGTTCAAGGAGTTCAAGATTGGAGATGAGGTTATGGTGTATCTCAGGAAGGAGAGATTTCCTGCCAAGACTTACAATAAATTGAAGATGAAAAAGTTTGTGCCATGCAAAATACTGGGAAAACGGGAGTCAGGAAATGCGTATGAAGTGAAATTGCCGAGTTGGCTTGATATTTCACCTATTTTTAATATTTCAGATCTCGTGGAATATCATGAGGGAGAAAGTACAGACATGCAAAGTCCAGAACCATGGCAATTTCTAGCCTCTACTCCAAGCACAGATGAGGCCAAGGAAATATTAGATACCCGTGAAGGCCGGAGCACCCGAAACAGGCAGTATACTGAGTACTTGATCAAGTGGAGGGGCAGACCAACTGAAGATGCGACTTGGTTGTCAAAGGCGGAGGTTGACCGCTTGGGTCTCCCCTTAGCCGAACAAAAGTGAGGGTCACTTTTTTTTATTCTACCTCGGGTGTCTGATGCAGGAGCATCCGGTGGTCAAGGAGCAATCTTGCATCCTCCAAATCATTTAATTGTTTGCTTTTATTTTCTAAGTATTTGTGTTGGGTTTGTTTCAAATCTTGGCCCAAGAGGGAGATTTCGTAAAAAGAAGGAGAAGTTTTAGAGTAAAGGCACAAGTTGCGTTGGGGTCGCGAAATCATGACCCCAAGGCTTCGGAAGGGCAATGGCCAGTTTGAGTCGTGATATCACGACATGTCGCGATATCGTGACATGTCGCGATATCACGACATGTCGCGATATCGCGGCATCTTTTTGCCATGGTGAAGGCAAGGGGGCAGTGGGTCACGATATCGCGACATGTCACGATATCATGACTGTTTTCTACCAAGGTGAATGCAAAGGAACAGTGGGTCACGATATCGTGACGTGTCGCGATATCGTGACTGTTTCTGCCAAGGTGAAGGCGAAGGGACAGTGGGTCACGATATCGCGACATGTCGCGATATCGCGACTTTTCTGCCAAGGTGAATGCGAAGGGACAGTGGGTCACGATATCGCGACAAGTTTGAAGACAAGCTTGTGACACGCGTCCTCCACGTGTATTAAAGTGACACGGTCAACCGAAGACCAAGCAGAAAAGGAAATTAATTAAATGATTTGGAGGATGCAAGATTGCTCCTTGACCACCGGATGCTCCTACATCAAAAACTCCCTAGGCTTTGGGGATTTTGAGTTTTTGATTTTTTTGTGAGGTCAGAGGACCATCTTATTGTAACCTGAGGGCATTTTTGACTTGATATATACATGACTCTTTTTGGATTATATACTTGTCATGGTTTATTCTATTTTATGCACATTTATTTATGTTGATGTATGCATATGTTATTATGGATGCGGATGTTTTTTACTATATGATATAAACATATGCATATGGAATGGATGAAATGATTTGTTGATATATTGGCGGTGGCACCATAGACTATATAAGATTTATTGGCTTTCTATACTATGTGATTGCTTTGTGAAATGACTTTTCATGTGTAATTTTTTTGTTTTGTATTTTTTGATGGTGATGTAATTAATAAAATGTACCACAGTTGTTTTAGAATGTAGTTAAGATTTTTTTGAGACTCAGATGTTTTAACTAACTAGTCAAGACTATACATTATCTTACAAGACTTTCGAACAAGGCACGAATCAGACTTGGGTTTGACCAAGTTATATAACATCCTTGTGTGTGCGATTGAATTTATTTATGTGGTATTTGTTAGGATACCGCCAGTGCCAGATAAGCTGTCAACCAAACCTATACTGAGGATCACCTAATTAGCTCTACTAACTCCTTTGTTGTATTTAGTAAGATTAATCTGTGGTGCAATCTAGGATACCATAAGCAAGCTCATCCACATGCAAACATTGATATGTACACAATTTAATGTGATAGATATATCGTCATGTGGGAGGTTTGCCACCAGTGACCAGCAGTCTATCCACAAAACTGGTACTGTGGATCACCTCATGACCTTCTGAATGCTGAGAGTTCTAGGGATTCAAGTTTGAATCCCTTCTTTTCTTCAATTTTATTGGGATACTTGCTCTCATATGTAGTGATAAAAATCATTGTTTATTTTTGTTTCTTTTCTTTTGAGCAAGGGATTTGGATTTTGAGTGATGAGGATCACTACTTCTTGTGTTTTTTGATGTGTGCACTTTGAGGGTTTTGATGTCAAACTTTGGAGTTTGTACTTTTGAATTTTGCAATTTTTTGATGTTTGCAACTTTTTGATTTTGGACAGTGGTAAACACTATTGTTTATTTTGGGGAATTGGGTAGGGAAGATGCTTGTCCTTTTGCCAACTCTCAGCATTCTTGGGGTCATTCGCACAGGGGGATGAGCGAGATAACCTTTTTCACTGTATGGTATCCTGGACCACTCTATAGGTTTCGTCTTTCATTCACACAACTTAGGAATTTTTATATGTTTGAAACTTGTTTTGGGATGCTATGTAACAAGGTGTGATCCAAGTAAACTCTACCTTGTAAAAAGCTGTCTAACTTTGTACAATTTTTGGCTAGAAATCTAAAGACAACTGAAGGACGAAAAAACCCTAAATACATTAGAAGACAACTAACTATGATATGGTAAAAATGTGGATGGCATTATTTTTGCTGGATTATTTACAAAGTGGACAAATGTGAAAAATGATGGAATTACCGAGTAATTATAGTCTATGGTGCGTTTGACCTGTATGACCAACGAATATGCAATGTATGTATGCGATGCCTAATGCAGCTTCTTATTTTTTATTTTTTTTGTGTTTTGATTTTTTATGCATGAAAATGAGATGCAAATTTTTTTTTTGTTATTTTTGATTATCTGTTGTTTTTGAATATTCGTTATGGTTTTAATCCCGAATGGGTGCGGACTAAGTGATTCTTACGAATCCTTGGAGGTTTTGACCAAAGGGGTTATAGATACCTTTGGGGCATTTTGGGAGACCAAGTGGTTGTGGGAACCCTTGGAGCTTTTAGTTTGACCAAAGGGTAATGGATACCTTTGGGGCATTTTGGGGTCGACCAAGCGATTGTGGGAATCCTTGGGGCTTTTGGTTTGACCAAAGGGGTAATGGATACCTTTGGGGCATTTTGGGGTTGACCAAGAGATTGCGAGAACCCTTAGAGCTTTTGGTTTGACCAAAGGGATTATAGGAACCTTTGGGGCATTTAGGGTGACCAAGCAATTGTGGGAACCCTTGGGGCTTTTGGTTTGACCAAAGGGATTATAGGCACCTTTAGGGCGTTTAGGGTGACCAAGAGATTGTGGGAACCCTTGGAGCTTTTGGGTGGTCCATGGCTCTTTAGATGTTTAATGGCCTCAAATGACTAATGTTCAAGGGTTCTAGTTCCTTTATTCCTTCAAGAGAGGTGAGCCGGTATGTTGCAGGTCATATTTTACTGTTGATTACATAAGGACCTAACCAATTTGCCATGAACTTGTCCCTTAAATGGGGCAACAAGTTAGAATTTTGTTGGTTCTCTTTTAATACCAGGTCATCGACTTGAAAGTCCCTCAGGTGAACTTTCATGTTGTATGCTTTCTTAAGTCGCTCTTGGTAGATACATAAATGCTCAAGAGCATTGACGCATCGTTCGTCAAGCAACGTAAGCTGGTCTAACCGGGCCTATTGCGTAGTGTCATCATAGATGAACTCTTGCATTGATATGCATAGGGAAGGAATTTCCAACTCGAGAGGCATGACTACCTTGAAGCCATACACAAGCGAAAATGGAGTTTCCCTAGTGAGCGTCTGAATGCTAGTGCGATAATCCCATAGAGCAAGTGGGATTTGAATGTGCCAATCCTTATGAATATCTATAACTATATTTTTAAGGATGGCAACTAGCATTTTTTTTTGTCATACAGGTCAAACGCACCATAGACTGTAATTACTCAGAAATTCCATCATTTTCCACATTTGTCCATTTTGTAAATGATCCAAAAAGAATAATGCCAACCATATTTTCACCATATCATAGTCAGTTGTCTTCTAATGTATTTAGGGTTTTCATTATTTAGTTGTCTTTAGATTTATAGCCAAAAACTGTACAAAGTCAAACAGATTTTTACAAGGTAGAGTTTTAATTGGACCATGCCTTGTTACATAGCATCCCAACACAAGTTAAAACACCTAAAAATTCCCAAGTTGTGTGAATGAAAGATGAAACCTACAAAACAATCCAGGATACCATACAATGAAAATGTTATCTCGCTCATCCCCCTATGCGAATGACCCCAAGAATGCTGAGAGTTGGCAAAAGGACAAGCATCTTCCCTACCCAATTCTCAAAAATAAACAGTGGTGTTCACCACTGTCAAAATCCCAAATTGCAAAATTCAAAGTACAAACTCCAAAGTTTGACATCTAATCCCTCAAAGTGTGCACATCAAAATGCACAAGAAGTAGTGATCCTCATCACTCAAAATCCAAATCCCTTGCTCAAAAGAAAAGAAACAAAAATAAACAGTGATTTTTATCACTACATATGAGAGCAAGTATCCCAATAAAATTGAAGAAAATAAGGAAGTCAAACTTGAATCCTTGGAACTCTCAGCATTCGAAAGGTCATAAGGTGATCCTTAGTACCAGTTTTATGGATAGTCTACTGGTCACTGGTGGGAAACCTCCCGCATGATGATATATCTATCGCATTAAATTATGTACAGATCAATGTTTGCATATGGATGAGCTAGCTTATGGTATCCTAGATTGCACCACAGATTAATCTTTCTAAATACAACAAAGGATTTAGTGGAGATAATTAGGTGATCCTTAGTACAGGTTTGGTTGAAAGCCTATTTGGCACTAGCGGTATCCTGACAAAAACCAAATAAGCAAATTCAATCGCACACACAGGGATGTGAAATAACTTGGTCAAACTCAAGTCTGAATCGTACCTGTTTAAAATTCTCGTAAGATAATGTACAGTATTTACTAGTTAGTTAAAGCATCTGAGTCTCAGAAAAACCTTGACTACATTCTAAAACAATTGTGGTACATTTCATTACTTACATCACCTTCAAAAAATACAAAACAAAAAATTACAAATGCAAAGTCATTTCATAAAGCAATCACATAGTACAAAAAGCCAATAAATCCAATTAGTCTTGCAATGACACTGAGAGGGGGGGGTGAATCAGTGTAGCTCTTTAAACTTGAATTTACAGCTCTTAATACCACAACAATTAAAACTTATTACTAGATACAACAAGTATAACAAAAGAGCATCACACAACACAAGATTTAACGAGGTTCACCAATGTGGCTACTCCTCAAAAAATGACTGCTTGGACTACCATCCAAATCCAGCCTTTGCAAAGCACCAACTTTACAATCAATTTACCAGCACCCACTGGAAGGAGCACCAACCCCTTATTTATCTGCACCAATAGAAAGGAGCACCAACCCCTGATTTACTAAAACCTACTGGAAGGAGCACCAACCCCTGATGCCAAGCTACAACCTGGACTTCAATTTTGAATCTATAAGTTTGATAATAAAATACCTTTGCTTTTGCAAGACCCTGATTGGTCTTCTTCACCTTTGCATTCTCTGTGCACTCTTTGTAATCACTTCGCACACTCTACTTCGTTACAGTCGAACTTCATGATCGTCTTCTCCCTTTGCACACTCTACTCTCTTTGAAATTTCACACTTAGCACAATTCAACATGACTTGCTCTCTATGCATTATGACCGTATTTCACACACTTCGACAACCTCAAATTCTCCAAATAGCCCTCCTTTTATAACAATATTTTTATGATGAAAACCCTAATCTTAGTCAGCTGTAAACCCTAATCTTAGTCGGCTTTCATAACAATGTAAACCCTAATTTTAGTCGGCTGTCATCGGTCTTCGTCGGCTTCAACTCCCCAAAAACCTTCGACACTACCCTTTTTCTCATTTTCTTCTTGTCTTGTTATGACATGTCATGATAATCATGACACTTTTCTCTTTCTCTTTTGTTTGCAGAAAATACAACATGTCTCGGATATCGTGACACTTTTTCCTCCGTACGCTTTCTCTATTCTTTTCATGATATCGAACATTTCTCGATATCGTGACATTTTCTTTTTCTTTTCCTTCTTCTTTCTTTAATGTCATCGATATCGTGACACTTCCTTCGTCTTCCTTAGCTTTTTCTGTAATCGTAACTTTTTTTTCTTTTCTTTTTTTTTCTTTTTCTCGACATCTTTTTTTTGATTCTTTTTCTTTTCTTTTTCTCTTTCTTTTGTCATGAAATCGTGACACTTCTTAGTCTTCTTTTCTTTTCGTGAAATCGTGACATTTTCTCTTCCTCTCTTTCTTTTGTTACAAAAATGCGACATGTCACGATATCGTGACACTTTTCCAACTTACTTTCTCTCTCCTATTTTAGTCACGAAAATGCGACATGTCATGAAATCGTGACACTTTTCCAACTTACTTTCTCCTATTTTAGTCCCGAAAATGCGATATGTCATGAAATCGTGACACTTTTCCAACTTACTTTCTCTCTCTTTTTGTCATGAAATCATGTCATGAAATCGTGACACTTTTCTTACTTTCTCTCTCTTTTTCAAACATGTCACGAAATCGTGACACTTTTCCACTTACTTTCTCTCTCTTTCAACATGTCACGAAATCGCGACAGTTTTCCACTTGCTTTCTTTCTCTTCCAACATGTCACGAAATCATGACATTTTTCCACTTGCCTTTTTCTTCCAACATGTCGCGAAATCGCGACAGTTTTTCTGCTTTTTCTCTCTCTTCCAACATGTCACGAAATCGTGACAGTTTTTCTTCCTTTTTCTTTCTCTTCCAACATGTCACGAAATCGTGACAATTTTTTCTACTTTTTTTCTCTCTTCCAACATGTCGCGAAATCATGACAATTTTTCTTGCTTGTTGTATATGTCACGATATCGCGACACTTTTCTTACTTGTCTTTTTCTTTGATCTTTTGCATATGGGCCACTTCGGTCTTCTTGGAAAATCACTGTACATACTCTGAGTAACCTTTGAACTCCTATCTTCTGCATCTGAATAGCTTTTGAACTTCCTATCCACTGCATCAATAGATCTATCTGATTGTGTTGACAACAATGACAATACTGTTGTTGCACCTTGCTCAACAATCTCCCCCTTTGGAATTGTTGGCAACACATGTGCAATTTCTTGTAACTCTTCTCCCCCTTTGACAATAATACCAAAGGGCTACTGCAGACTCCCCCTGAGTCCATGCACAACATTCTCGGGCACAATTTATTACACTTAGCAAAAATCATGAACATGAGCAAAAAGATAATCAAATACTTAAATGCTCCCCCTGAGAATGTGATCCCTGTAGCTAGTCAATTCTTGGGAAGTGTGACCACTCCCAATTTATTGTGAAGGTACTCAAAAACTTCCTTGGGCAATGGTTTTGTGAAGATATCTCGCTACTTGCTCTGTAGTTGGAACAAAATCCAACTTAACCTCACCTTCCGCAACTTTCTCCTTCAAAAAGTGATACCGGATAGCAATGTGTTTTGTGCGTGAATGCATAACCGGATTCTTGGAGATGTTAATGGCACTGGTGTTATCACACTTAACTGATATTGGCTCACTGAAGCTAATACCAAGATCTTTCAGGGTTTGTTTCATCCATAATACCTGCGTACAACATGTTGTCGCTGCAATATATTCTGCCTCTACTGTCGATAAAGAAACTGACTCTTGTTTCTTACTGTGCCATGCGACCAATCTGTCTCCAAGATAGAATGCACCTCCATCGGTACTCTTTCTGTCATCTACACATCCTGCCCAATCTGCATCTGAATACGAAATAAGGGTGAAGTCTTTACCTTTCGGATACCATAACCCATACTCCATAGTACCCTTGAGGTACCGAAGAATCCTCTTCACTGTTGTCACATGAGTCTCCTTGGGATTAGCCTAAAATCATGCTACCATGCATACTGCCTGCAAAATATCTGGTCTGGTAGTTGTCAGGTACAGTAAGCTCCCAATCATAGATCTGTACATGGTTTGATCAACAGGTGGAGATTTGTCATCCTTGCTCAACTTGCAACCTGTCGTCATGGGAGTGCTAACTGGCTTACAATCCTCCATTGTGAACTTTTTTAACATCTCTTTCACATATTTAACTTGAGAAATAAATATGCCCTTCTTATTTTGATTAACTTGCAACCCGAGGAAATACGAAAGTTCACCAATCATTGACATTTCAAATTCTTTCCGCATCTTATTTGCTAAATCTTTACATGACTCATCTTTGTTGCTGCCAAATATGATATCATCTACGTATACAACAAGAACAATAAGATGCCCATTTTCTATTTTGACATACAAATTACTATCCACCATACCTTTCTTAAACCTTTGTTGAGTGAGATAGTTGTCTAGCCTTGCATACCATGCTCGGGGTGCCTGTTTTAAGCCATATAATGCTTTCTTCAACTTGCAAACCAAGTTGGGATCATCACCAAGTTGGAAACCATCTCGGTTGCTCAATATAAACCTCTTCTTCAAGTTTCCCATTCAAAAACGTTGATTTCACATCCATTTGATAAACTTTGAAATTCTTGTAGACTGCTAAAGCCAGAAACATTCTAATTGCCTCTAGTCTAGCTATTGGTGCAAAAGTTTCCTCAAAGTCAATGCCTTCAACTTGTGCATAACCCTTACATACCAATCTTGCTTTATTTCTGACTACCTGTCCGTCTTCATTCAATTTGTTTCAAAAAATCCATTTAGTCCCGATTATATTTTTATTTGCAGGTCTAGGTACTAACTCCCAAGTTTCGTTTTTCTCGATCTGATCTAATTCTTCATTTATTGCCTTCATCCAACTTTCATCTTTGCTTGCGTCAGCAACATTTTTGGGCTCAATCTTGGATAATAGAGAGTAGTTACTTACTACTCTTCTTCTTGTCTGAACACCAACTTTGGGGTCTCCAATTATTTGCTCTCTAGGATGATTTTTCTGCCAGTTGCCTGTTTTGAATTTCTTATTTTCTTCCACTTCTGAATCACAACTTAAATCATCTGAGTCAATTTTTTGTATCTTTTCCATTTCGTTTTCCTCATCTCCTTCAATAACCTCTTCATAAATTGGGTAGTTCTTTTCATAGCTAATTACTCGTTCTCTACCTTCATCAAATTTAACATCGGCACTGTCCACAATTTTCTTTAGCCTCTTGTTGTAGCATTTGTAAGCTTTGCTTTTTGATGAATAACCAACAAAAATACCTTCATCCGCTCTATCTTCAAACTTACCAAGATTATCTTCAGTTCTTTTGATGTAGCACTTGCTGCCAAAAACTTTGAGGTATTTTGTTGTTGCCCTTTTACCGAACCACAACTCATAAGGAGTTTTGCTTTCATGTGTTCTCAGCATGTACCTATTTTGGATATACACCACAGTATGGACTGCTTCTTTCCAAAATCTGTCTGCTACTCTGCTCTCAGCCAACATAGTCCGTGCCATTTCCTGCACTGTCCTGTTCTTTCTTTCTACCACTCCATTCTACTTGAGGTGTCCCGGCTGCTAAAACTGTCTCCTAATACCGTATTTTTCATAGTACTCTGTAAACCTCCGAAACTGAAATGAATTCTCCTCCTCTATCCGATCTTAAACATTTGATCCTCTTTCCTGTTTCATTCTCAACTTGGTTTTTGAAAATCTTGAACATATCAAAAGCTTCTGATTTATGCTTCAAGAAAAATATCCATGTCATTCTGGAATAGTCATCAATGCACAACATAAAATATTTGTCACCATTTATGCTTTGTGTTCTCATGGGTCCACATAAATCAGTGTGTATTAGTTCCAAAGGTTTGCTTGTGTAGTACTCTTTTGTTTTGAATGTGACTCTAGTTTGCTTCCCCTTTTGGCATGAAGCACAAATGTTGTTTGCAGGTTTGTTGATGGTGGGAATATCTCTCACTGCCCTTTTTGAGGTGATTTTTACTAGATTATCAAAACTGATATGACCGAGTCTCTTGTGCCACAACCAATTTTCTTCTTCCTGTCCAATAAAACAAGCTCCTTTTGAAGTCTCTGAGAGCGTGTACAGGTTTCCAGATGTCCTTGATCCAATTGCTATCAATTTTCCACTGTTTGTTTTTCTGACTTCACAACCCTCCTTCATAAAAACTACTTCATGACCTTTATCACAAATCTGACTTACGCTCAACAAGTTATGTTTCAAACCATCCACAAACAAGACTTCTTCTGACTTAATTTTTTCGTCACTAATTTTAACTGAACCTTTGCCAACTATCTTAGCTCCATCATTATTTCCAAACTTTACTGAACCACCTTCATATTTCTGTAACTTCTCAAATTTTTGTTTGTCACCTGTCATATGACTGGAGCATCCACTATCAAGTATCCATGGTACATATTTATTCTATGCTTTAAATGTTGTTTGTACGATTAAGGATTCCTTTTCTTCCTTAAGTCGCTCTTTTTCTTTCCACTCCATTTTGATAGTAGTTTTGGGCTCTTGTTTTGCCTTTCCCTTATCAATAGCTTGTGCATGTTTTTCGGGAAGTTTTCTATTTTGTCTCATCCTATTTGGTTGAAATTTTCTTCCCTAAAATTGATTTGATGCAAATGTACTTCTACAGTTTCTTGCAATGTGCCCAAAATTATGATAGTTATAACATTCTACTGTATAATTCATCAGAGGAGAAAAAGCATTTCTACTGGTGAAATTCCTTGGTCTTACATTATATTTGCAGTCTGAGATTTTATGTCCATAGCCATTGCATTTAAAACAAAAACCAAGAAAAGGGATAATTGAACCTGGGTGATGGTCTTTGCCATGTTGTCGTAGGAGCCATAGGTCTTCTTCTTCTTTGATGTGTGACATTGGTGAATCCATCATTGTCAATTCTCCTTTCGTGCCTGGCATTATTGCTTTCTTTTGCATGAGACGTTTTTCCTTGATCAACCTATTTCTTATCTTCATTCTTTATGGATTCTACATTTCTGGCCTTTGATCCATTTGATGATTCTCCTTCGATGAAACCTAGACCAAATTTGATGCCTGCAGGCCTTTGGTCATTTATGATCTTATCCGACTTCATAGAACTTTCTTCACGTTTGTGATAACAACTAATTTTCTTATTCATCTCTTCTATCTGCATTCTTAAACCAACAATCTCTTCTTCTAGCTTGCTGCAATAATCTATTTTCATGGTTATTTGCACTTCGAGATCTTCAGAGATTTTCTTGGATTCTTCTATCTGTACTTTCAAACTGGTTATGATTTCATTTGCATCCTCAAGCTTTCTTGAAATTTTCTTATTCTTTTTCCTCTCTATTTTCCACTCTTCAAGTGCAGAGATCAACTCACCTTCTAGATCTACTTCAGCCTCAGGGTTTTCACCACATACTTCAGAGTTCACTCCTTCTTCCTTTTCTGATTTTACTTCTTCAAATGCCATGAAAAGAGCTTCACCTGTTTCCTCTTCAGAATCCTCACCGGAGTCTGTCTTCTGGATGAACTGGCATTCCTGGAGATGAAACTTTTCTTCTTGAAGTTGCCTTTTCTGAAATTCATTTTCTTCTTCCAGTCACTTCTTTCTTGGTGCGATCCTTCATCATTTTTGTTCTTCTCTTTAAGTGGACATTTAGTCACAAAATGCCCAATGCCTCCACAGTTGAAACATTTAAATGGTAGCTTTCCTCTGTATTTTCCTTTTCCCCTTTTTAGTTTTCTAACAAAGTTTGCTTCCATTTCATCTGATGTCTCTTCTTCCTCGGACTCTTGTTTTGCATTTTTATTTTTAAGGGCTTTAAAAGCCGCTTCTCTGTCTGTGGGTTTAGATCTTCCTATCCTCATCTCATATGCAGTCAAAGAACCATACATCTCATCTATACTAAAATAATTTAGATTTTTAGCTTCTTCTATCGTTGAGACTTTAGAATCAAACCTTTGAGGAAGAGATCTTAATACCTTTTTCACGATGGTAGAGTCTTCGATATCCTCGTCGAGTCCTCTGATCGCATTAATGATTCCATTAACTCTCAGCATATATGCCTCAATGTTTTCATCGTCATTCATCTTTAATGCTTCGAACTGAGCTCGATGTGTCTGTAACTTGGCCTCCTTGATCTTATCGTCTCCTTCATGAATACTCCTCAGTTTGTCCCATATTTCTTTTGCCATTTTACAGCTCATGATCTTTACTAGTTCACTGTCTGCTAATCCGCACATGATAGCATTCTTTGCTTTTGAGTTATTTTCAAATAGTTTCTTTTCATTCGACCTCTTTTGGAGGAGTTATGGGTATTATGTATCCACTAAATATTGAATCCCAGATTTCATATCCCAAAACACGGAGATATGTCTGCATCCTGATTCTCTAGAACGCGTAATTAGATCCATCAAACAATGGTGCTTTGTTTGATGAGAAGCCTTCACCACCTGCCATTGTGTTACTTCCAAGATCACCCTAGCCGGTTAAGCTTGTACAGGAACTTAGCTCTGATACCAATTGTTAGTCTTACAATGACACTAAGAGGGGGGGTGAATCAGTGTAGCTCTTTAAACTTGAATTTATAGCTCTTAATACATAGTAATTAAAACTTATAACTAGATACAACAAGTATAACAAAAGAGCATCACACAACACAAGATTTAACGAGGTTCACCAATGTGGCTACTCCTCAAAAATTGACTGCTTGGACTACCATCCAAATCCAGCCTTTGCAAAGCACCAACTTTACAATCAATTTACCAGCACCCACTGGAAGGAGCACCAACCCCTTATTTATCTACACCAATAGAAAGGAGCACCAACCCTTGATTTATCTGCACCAACTAGAAGGAGCACCAACCCCGATGCCAAGCTACAACTGGACTTCAATTTGAATCTATAAGTTTGATAGTAAAGATACCTTTGCTTTTGCAAGACCTTATTGGTCTTCTTCACCTTTGGTCTTTGCAATCACTTTGCACACTCTGCTTCGTTATAGTCGAACTTCATGATCGTCTTCTCCCTTTGCGCACTCTGCTCTCTTTGCGAATTTTGCACTTAGCATGATTCGACATGACTTGCTCTCTCGCATTATGATCGTATTTCGCACACTTCAACAACCTCACAATTCTCCAAACAACCCTCCTTTTATAATAATATTTTTATGATGAAAACCCTAATCTTAGTCGGCTTTCATAACAACTATAAACCCTAATTTTAGTTGTCATTTTTTTACTTGTCTCTTTCTTCTCTTTCTTCTTCTTCTTGCTTTAAAATACGTCTGATATCGTGACATTTTTTTCTTCTTTTTCATGAAAATCACAATGTCATGATATCACGACACTTTCCTTCCTTTCTCTTCCTTTGCTATATTGACATTCTCTTTTTTTGTATCTCACTTTTTTTTTTCTGCTTTCTTTCTTCTTCTTCCTTTCCTTCTTCTTCTTTTCTGTCGTGATTTCTTCTTCTTTTTTTCTATGCATTCGCTTTTGAGTCTTCTTCTTGCTTTTCGTGAAATCTTTCACTTCCTCTCTTTCTTTTGTCGCGAAAATGCGACATGTCATGATATCGTGACACTTTTCAAACTTACTTTCTCTCTTTTTTGTCTTCGACATGTCATGATGACACTTTTCCATTACTTTCTCTTTATGTCGGAAATCGTGACACTTTTCTTCTTTCTCTATTTGTGACACTTTTCATTACTTTCTCTTACCAAATGTCAGCGAAATCGTGACACTTTTCCATTCTTTTCTCTTAAATGTGGAAAGTCGTGACATTTTTTCTACTTGTCTTTTTCTTCCAACATGTCACGAAATCGTGACAGTTTTTCCTACTTTTTCTCTCTCTTCCAACATGTCGCGAAATCATGATAGTTTTTCTCCTTGCCTTTTCTTCCAACATGTCACGAAATCGTGACAGTTTTTCTTCTTTTTTCTCTCTTCCAACATGTCACGAAATCGTGACAGTTTTTCTTGCTTGTTGTATATGTCGCGATATCGCGACACTTTTCTTACTTGTCTTTTTCTTTGATCTTTTGCATATGGGCCACTTCGGTCTTCTTGGAAAATCATTGTACATACTCTGAGTAACCTTTGAACTCCTGTCTTCTGCATCTGAATAGCTTTTGAACTTCCTGTCCACTGCATCAATAGATCTATCTGACTGTGTTGACAACAATGACAATATTGTTGTTGCACCTTGCTCAACAATCTCCCCCTTTGGAATTGTTGGCAACACATGTGCAATTTCTTGTAACTCTTCTCCCCCTTTGACAATAATACCAAAGGGCTACTGCAGACTCCCCCTGAGTCCATGCACAACATTCTCAGGCACAATTTATTACACTTAGCAAAAATCATGAACATGAGCAAAAAGATAATCAAATACTTAAATGCTCCCCCTGGAGAATGTGATCCCTGTAGCTAGTCAATTCTTGGGAAGTGTGACCACTCCCAATTTATTGCGAAGGTACTCAAAAACTTCCTTGGGCAATGGTTTTGTGAAGATATCTGCTACTTGCTCTGTAGTTGGAACAAAATCCAACTTAACCTCACCTTTCGCAACTTTCTCCTTCAAAAAGTGATACTTGATAGCAATGTGTTTTGTGCGTGAATGCATAACCGGATTCTTGGAGATGTTAATGGCACTGGTGTTATCACACTTAACTGATATTGGCTCACTGAAGCTAATACCAAGATCTTTCAGGGTTTGTTTCATCCACAATACCTACGTACAACATGTTGTCGCTGCAATATATTCTGCCTCTATTGTCGATAAAGAAATTGACTCTTGTTTCTTACTGTGCCATGCGACCAATCTGTCTCCAAGATAGAATGCACCTCCATTGGTACTCTTTCTATCATCTACACATCCTGCCCAATCTGCATCTGAATACGAAATAAGGGTGAAGTCTTTACCTTTCGGATACCATAACCCATACTCCATAGTACCCTTGAGGTATCGAAGAATCCTCTTCACTGTTGTCACATGAGTCTCCTTGGGATTAGCCTAAAATCGTGCTACCATGCATACTTCCTGCAAAATATCTGGTCTGGTAGTTGTCAGGTACAGTAAGCTTCCAATCATAGATCTGTACATGGTTTGATCAACAGGTGGAGATTTGTCATCCTTGCTCAACTTGCAACCTGTCGTCATGGGAGTGCTAACTGGCTTACAATCCTCCATTGTGAACTTTTTTAACATCTCTTTCACATATTTAACTTGAGAAATAAATATGCCCTTCTTATTTTGATTAACTTGCAACCCGAGGAAATACGAAAGTTCACCAATCATTGACATTTCAAATTCTTTCTGCATCTTATTTGCTAAATCTTTACATGACTCATCTTTTCTGCTGCCAAATATGATATCATCTACGTATACAACAAGAACAATAAGATGCCCATTTTCTATTTTGACATACAAATTACTATCCACCATACCTTTCTTAAACCTTTGTTGAGTGAGATAGTTGTCTAGCCTTGCATACCATGCTCGGGGTGCCTATTTTAAGCCATATAATGCTTTCTTCAACTTGCAAACCAAGTTGGGATCATCACCAAGTTGGAAACCATCTGGTTGCTCAATATAAACCTCTTCTTCAAGTTTCCCATTCAAAAACGCTGATTTCACATCCATTTGATAAACTTTGAAATTCTTGTAGACTGCTAAAGCCAGAAACATTCTAATTGCCTCTAGTCTAGCTACTGGTGCAAAAGTTTCCTCAAAGTCAATGCCTTCAACTTGTGCATAACCCTTACATACCAATCTTGCTTTATTTCTGACTACCTATCCGTCTTCATTCAATTTGTTTCAAAAAATCCATTTAGTCCCGATTATATTTTTATTTGCAGGTCTAGGTACTAACTCCCAAGTTTCGTTTTTCTCGATCTGATCTAATTCTTCATTTATTGCCTTCATCCAACTTTCATCTTTGCTTGCGTCAGCAACATTTTTGGGCTCAATGCTGGATAATAGAGAGTAGTTACTTACTACTCTTCTTCTTGTCTGAACACCAACTTTGGGGTCTCCAATTATTTGCTCTCTAGGATGATTTTTCTGCCAGCTGCCTATTTTGAATTTCTTATTTTCTTCCACTTCTGAATCACAACTTAAATCATCTGAGTCAATTTTTTGTATCTTTTCCATTTCGTTTTCCTCATCTCCTTCAATAACCTCTTCATAAATTGGGTAGTTCTTTTCATAGCTAATTACTCGTTCTCTACCTTCATCAAATTTAACATCGACACTCTCCACAATTTTCTTTAGCCTCTTGTTGTAGCATTTGTAAGCTTTGCTTTTTGAGAAATAAAAAACAAAAATACCTTCATCCGCTCTATATTCAAACTTACCAAGATTATTTTTTAGTTCTTTTGATGTAGCACTTGCTGCCAAAAACTTTGAGGTATTTTGTTGTTGCCCTTTTACCGAACCACAACTCATAAGGAGTTTTGCTTTCATGTGTTCTCAGCATGTACCTATTTTGGATATACACCGTAGTATGGACTGCTTCTTTCCAAAATCTGTCTGCTACTCTGCTTTTAGCCAACATAGTCCGTGCCATTTCTTGCACTGTCCTGTTCTTTCTTTCTACCACTCCATTCTGCTGAGGTGTCCTGGCTATTGAAAACTGTCTCCTAATACCATATTTTTCACAGTACTCTTGAAACTCCTCTGAAATGAATTCTCCTCCTCTATCTGATCTTAAACATTTGATCCTCTTTCCTGTTTCATTCTCAACATGGTTTTTGAAAATCTTGAACATATCAAAAGCTTCTATTTATGCTTCAAGAAAAATATCCATGTCATTCTGGAATAGTCATCAATGCACAACATAAAATATTTGTCACCATTTATGCTTTGTGTTCTCATGGGTCCACATAAATCGGTGTGTATTAGTTCCAAAGGTTTGCTTGTGTAGTACTCTTTTGTTTTGAATGTGACTCTAGTTTGCTTCCCCTTTTGGCATGAAGCACAAATGTTGTTTGCAGGTTTGCTGATGGTGGGAATATCTCTCATTGCCCTTTTTGAGGTGATTTTTACTAGATTATCAAAACTGATATGACCGAGTCTCTTGTGCCACAACCAATTTTCTTCTTCCTGTCCAATAAAACAAGCTCCTTTTGAAGTCTCTGAGAGCGTGTACAGGTTTCTAGATGTCCTTGATCCAGTTGCTATCAATTTTCCACTGTTTGTTTTTTTGACTTCACAACCCCTGCTTCATAAAAACTACTTCATGACCTTTATCACAAATCTGACTTACGCTCAACAAGTTATGTTTCAAACCATCCACAAACAAGACTTCTTCTGACTTAATTTTTTCGTCACTAATTTTAACTGAACCTTTGCCAACTATCTTAGCTCCATCATTATTTCCAAACTTTACTGAACCACCTTCATATTTTTGTAACTTCTCAAATTTTTGTTTGTCACCTGTCATATGACTGGAGCATCCACTATCAAGTATCCATGGTACATATTTATTCTGTGCTTTAAATGTTGTTTGTACGATTAAGGATTCCTTTTCTTCCTTAAGTCGCTCTTTTTCTTTCCACTCCGTTTTGATAGTAGTTTTGGGCTCTTGTTTTGCCTTTCCCTTATCAATAGCTTGTGCATGTTTTTCGAGAAGTTTTCTATTTTGTCTCATCCTATTTGGTTGAAATTTTCTTCCCTGAAACTGATTTGATGCAAATGTACTTCTACAGTTTCTTGCAATGTGCCCAAAATTATGATAGTTATAACATTCTACTGTATAATTCATCAGAGGAGAAAAAGCATTTCTACTGGTGAAATTCCTTGGTCTTACATTATATTTGCAGTCTGAGATTTTATGTCCATAGCCATTGCATTTAAAATAGAAACCAGAAAAGGGATAATTGAACCTGGGTGATGGTCTTTGCCATGTTGTCGTAGGAGCCATAGGTCTTCTTCTTCTTTGATGTGTGACATTGGTGAATCCATCATTGTCAATTCTCCTTTCGTGCCTGGCATTATTGCTTTCTTTTGCATGAGACATTTTTCCTTGATCAACCTGTTTCTTATCTTCATTCTTTATGGATTCTACATTTCTGGCCTTTGATCCATTTGATGATTCTCCTTCGATGAAACCCGGACCAAATTTGATGCCTCGTAGGCCTTTGGTCATTTATGATCTTATCCAACTTCATAGAACTTTCTTCACGTTTGTGATAACAACTAATTTTCTTATTCATCTCTTCTATCTGCATTCTTAAACCAACAATCTCTTCTTCTAGCTTGTCGCAATAATCTATTTTCATGGTTATTTGCACTTCGAGATCTTCAGAGATTTTCTTGGATTCTTCTATCTGTACTTTCAAACTGGTTATGATTTCATTTGCATCCTCAAGCTTTTTTGAAAGTTTCTTATTCTTTTTCCTCTCTATTTTCCACTCTTCAAGTGCAGAGATCAACTCACCTTCTAGATCTACTTCAGCCTCAGGGTTTTCACCACATACTTCAGAGTTCACTCCTTCCCTTTTCTGATTTTACTTCTTCAAATGCCATGAAAAGAGCTTCACCTGTTTCCTCTTCAAAATCCTCACCGGAGTCTGTCTTCTGATGAACTGGCATTCTTGGAGATGAAACTTTTCTTCTTGAAGTTGCCTTTTCTGAAATTCGTTTTCTTCTTCCAGTCACTTCTTTCTTGGTGCGATCCTTCATCATTTTTGTTCTTCTCTTTAAGTGGACATTTAGTCGCAAAATGCCCAATGCCTCCACAGTTGAAACATTTAAACGGTAGCTTTCCTCTGTATTTTCCTTTTCCCCTTTTTAGTTTTCTAACAAAGTTTGCTTCCATTTCATCTGATGTCTCTTCTTCCTCGGACTCTTGTTTTGCGTTTTTATTTTTAAGGGCTTTAAAAGCCGCTTCTCTGTCTGTGGGTTTAGATCTTCCTATCCTCATCTCATATGCAGTCAAAGAACCATACATCTCATCTATACTAAAATAATTTAGATTTTTAGCTTCTTCTATCGCTGAGACTTTAGAATCAAACCTTTGAGGAAGAGATCTTAATACCTTTTTCACGATGGTAGAGTCTTCGATATCCTCGTCGAGTCCTCTGATCGCATTAATGATTCCATTAACTCTCAACATATATGCCTCAATGTTTTCATCGTCATTCATCTTTAATGCTTCGAACTGAGCTCGATGTGTCTGTAACTTGGCCTCCTTGATCTTATCATCTCCTTCATGAATACTCCTCAGTTTGTCCCATATCTCTTTTGCCGTTTTACAACTCATGATCTTTACTAGTTCACTGTCTGCTAATCCGCACATGAGAGCATTCTTTGCTTTTGAGTTATTTTCAAATAGTTTCTTTTCATCAGCCTCTTTTGGAGGAGTGATGGGTATTGTGTATCCACTAACTACTGAATCCCAGATGTCGTATCCCAAAGCATAGAGATATGTCTGCATCCTGATTCTCTAGAATGCATAATTAGATCCATCAAACAATGGTGCTTTGTTTGATGAGAAGCCTTCACCACCTGCCATTGTGTTACTTCCAAGATCACCCTAGCCGGTTAAGCTTGTACAAGAACTTAGCTCTGATACCAATTGTTAGTCTTACAATGACACTGAGAGGGGGGGTGAATCAGTGTAGCTCTTTAAACTTGAATTTATAGCTCTTAATACAATAGCAATTAAAACTTATTACTAGATACAACAAGTATAACAAAAGAGCATCACACAACACAAGATTTAACGAGGTTCACCAATGTGGCTACTCCTCAAAAATTGACTGCTTGGACTACCATCCAAATCCAGCCTTTGCAAAGCAACAACTTTACAATCAATTTACCAAGCACCCACTTGGAAGGAGCACCAACCCCTTATTTATCTACACCAATAGAAAGGAGCACCAACCCCTGATTTACCAACACCAAAGGAGCACCAACCCCTGATGCCAAGCTACAACCTGGACTTCAATTTGAATCTATAAGTTTGATAGTAAGATACCTTTGCTTTTGCAAGACCCTGACTGTCTTCTTCATTTCTCTACGCAATCACTTCGCACACTCTACTTCGTTATAGTCGAACTTCATGATCATCTTCTCCCTTTGTGCACTCTGCTCTCTTTGCAAATTTTGCACTTAGCATGATTCGACATGACTTGCTCTCTTCATACGACCGTATTTTGCACACATTCAACACCTCAATTCTCCAAATAACCCTCCTTTTATAACAATATTTTTATGATGAAAACCCTAATCTTAGTTAGCTGTAAACCCTAATCTTAGTCGGCTTTCATGACAACTGTAAACCCTAATTTTAGTCGACTGTCATTGGTCTTTGTCGGCTTCAACTTCAATGGAATGTTCAGATATCATGAACTTCTCATTTCATCTCTCTTCTCCTTGTCTTTGCAATTTACGACATGTCATGATAATCATGACACTTTTTCTCTTCTTTTTGGGAGAAAATACAATGTCACGATATCATGACACTTTTCCTCCTTACCTTTCTTTATTTTTTTCGAAATTCTTCATTAATGTCATGATATCGTGACACTTCTCCTCCGTACTTTCTCTTACTTTGTCGTGATATTGCACACTTTTTCTTTCTATTCTTTTGTCATGATATCATGACACTTCCTTTGTACTTTCTTCTTTTGTCATGAAATCGACATTTCTTTTTTTTTTGTTTTTTCTTTTCGATCTGCTTTCTTTCTTCTTTGTTTGTCATGAAATCGTGACACTTCATCCTTCAGAGACTTCCTTTTTGCTTTTGTCATGAAATCGTGACACTTCTACCTTTAAGTCTTCTTCTTCTTTTGTCATGAAATCATGACACTTCTGCTTCCTAAGTCTTGCTTTCTTTGTCATGAAATCATGATAGTTCTGCTTTCGTACTCTTCCTCTCTTTCTTTTGTCATGAAAATGCGACATGTCGCGATATCGTGACACTTTTCCAACTTACTTTCTCTCTCCTATTTTAGTCAAAAATGCGACATGTCACGAAATCGTGACACTTTTCAAACTTACTTTCTCTCTCCTATTTTAGTCATGAAAATGCGACATGTCATGAAATCATGACACTTTTCCAACTTACTTTCTCTCTCCTATTTTAGTCACGAAAATGCGACATGTCATGAAATCGTGACACTTTTCCTTACTTTCTCTCTTCTATTTTTCGAAATACATGTCACGAAATCATGACACTTTTCCACTTACTTTTCTCTTTTTCCAACATGTCACGAAAATCGTGACATTTTTTCCACTTGCCTTTTTCTTCCAACATGTCTTGAAATCGTGACACTTTTTCCTGCTTTTTCTCTGTCACAAAATCGTGATAGTTTTTCTTCCTTGCCCGTTTTCTTCCAACATGTCATGAAATCGTGACAGTTTTTCCTGCTTTTTTCTCTCTTCCAACATGTCATGAAATCGTGACAGTTTTTCTTGCTTGTTGTATATGTCGCGATATCGTGACACTTTTCTTACTTGTCTTTTTCTTTGATCTTTTGCATATGGGCCACTTCGGTCTTCTTGGAAAATCACTGTACATACTCTGAATAGCTTCTGAACTTCCTATCCACTGCATCAACCGATCTATCTGACTGTGTTGACAACAATGACAATACTGTTGCTACACCTTACTCAACAATCTCCCCCTTTGGAATTGTTGACAACACATGCGCAATTTCTTGTAACTCTTTTCCCCCTTTGACAATAATACCAAAGGGCTACTGCAGACTCCCCCTAAGTCCATGCATAACATTCTCAGGAAAAAGTTATTACCCTTAGCAAAAATCATGAACATGAGCAAAAAGATAATCAAATACTTAAATGCTCCCCCTAAGAATGTGGTCCCTATAGCTAGTCAATTCTTGGGAAGTGTGACCACTCCCAATTTATTGAAAAGGTACTCAAAAACTTCCTTGGGCAATGGTTTTGTGAAGATATCTGCTACCTGTTTTGTAGTTGGAACAAAATCCAACTTAACCTCACCTTCCACAATTTTCTCCTTCAAAAAGTGATACCGGATAGCAATGTGTTTTGTGTGTGAATGCATAACCGGATTCTTGGAGATGTTAATGGCACTAGTGTTATCACACTTAACTGATATTGGCTCACTAAAGTTAATACCAAGATCTTTCAGGGTTTGTTTCATCCATAATACCTGCATACAACATGTTGTCGCTACAATATATTCTGCCTCTACTATCGATAAAGAAACTGACTCTTATTTCTTACTGTGCCACGCGACCAATCTGTCTCCAAGATAGAATGCACCTCCACTGGTACTCTTTCTATCATCGACACATCCTGCCCAATCTGCATCTGAATACGAAATAAGGGTGAAGTCTTTACCTTTCAGATACCATAACCCATACTTCATAGTACCCTTGAGATACCGAAGAATCCTCTTCACTGTTGTCACATGACTCTCCTTGGGATTAGCCTGAAATCATGCTACCATGCATACTACCTGCAAAATATCTGGTCTGGTAGTCGTCAGGTATAGTAAGCTCCCAATAATAGATCCGTACATGGTTTGATCAATAGGTGGAGATTTTTCATCCTTGCTCAACTTGCAACTTGTCATCATGGGAGTGCTAACTGGATTACAATCCTCCATTGTGAACTTTTTTAACATCTCTTTCACATATTTAACTTGAGAAATAAATATGCCCTTCTTATTTTGATTAATTTGCAACCCGAGAAAATACAAAATTTCACCAATCATTGACATTTCAAATTCTTTCTGCATCTTATTTGCTAAATCTTTACACAACTCATCTTTGCTGCTACCAAATATGATATCATCTACATATACAACAAGTACAATAAGATGCCCATTTTTAGTTTTGACATACAAATTACTATCCACCATACCTTTATTAAACCCTCGTTGGGTAAGATAGTTGTCTAGCCTTGCATACCATGCTCGGGATGCCTGTTTCAATCCATATAGCACTTTCTTCAACTTGCAAACCAATTTGGGATCATCTCCAAGTTGGAAACCATCTGGTTGCTCAATATAAACATCTTCTTCAAGTTTCCCATTCAAAAATGTTTATTTCACATCCATTTGATAAACTTTGAAATTCTTGTAGACTGCTAAAGCCAAAAACATTCTAATAGCCTCTAGTCTAGCCACTGGTGCAAAAGTTTCCTCAAATTCAATACCTTCAACTTGTGCATAACCCTTACATACCAATCTTGCTTTATTTCTGACTACCTGTCCGTATTCATTCAATTTGTTTCAAAAAATCCATTTAGTCCTGATTATATTTTTATTTGTAGGTATAGGTACTAACTCCCAAGTTTTATTTTTCTCGATCTGATCTAATTCTTCATTTATTGCCTTCATCCAACTTTCATCTTTGCTTGCGTCAGCAACATTTTTGGGCTCAATGTTGGATAATAGAGAGTAGTTGCTTACTACTCTTCTTCTTGTCTGAACACCAACTTTGGGGTCTCCAATTATTTGCTCTCTAGGATGATTTTTTTGCCAGCTGCCTATTTTGAATTTCTTATTTTCTTCCACTTTTGAATCACAACTTAAATCATTTGAGTCAATTTTCTGTATCTTTTCGGTTTCGTTTTCCTCATCTCCTTCAATAACCTCTTCATAAATTGGGTAGTTCTCTTCATAGCTAATTACTCGTTCTCTACCTTCATCAAATTTAATATCGACATTGTCCACAATTTTTTTGTAGCATTTGTAAGCTTTGCTTTTTGATGAATAGCCAACAAAAATACCTTCATCCACTCTATCTTCAAACTTACCAAGATTATCTTCAGTTCTTTTGATGTAACACTTACTGCCAAAAAATTTGAGGTATTTTACTGTTGCCCTTTTACCGAACCACAACTCTGATGAGGAGCCAAATTTAACAGCAAGAGAAAACTCAATTTTATTTAGAGAACATGGAAAGATTTACAAAGTACAAAAAGAAAATAAATCTGCAATCTTAGTATTTCCAGCCTACCGCAAACTCTCTGAGCAACCTCCTTTTATAATGACACTTTATCATTGTAACCGTTGCTCGTAACGATCTTTGGAACCGCTGTAAAGAACTCCTGTAACTGCTACACCGACTTTGGTAACCGTCAAACTGTCATTCTACAACGGTCCGTGAAACTGCAACATGTCACGATATCGTGATACTTTTTCGTCTTTGGTTATCTTTTACCAATATGTCACGATATCGCAACACTTTTTATCCTTTGGCCTTCTTTTTCAAGACGTCACGATATCACGACACTTTTTTGTCTTTCGTCCTTCTTTGCCAAGATGTCACGATATCGCGACACTTTTTCATCTTTTGTCCTTCTTTGATAATATGTCACGATATCGTGACACTTAGTCTTCGCTTCCAAACATGTCACGATTTCATGACACTTGTTCACACTTGGTCTTTGTTGCAAAACGTGTCATGATTTCATGACACAAAACATGTCATGATTTCATGACACGTTGTACACTTAGCTTTCATTGCCAAAATGTGTCGTGATTTCATGACACAAAACTTGTCATGATTTTAGGACACTTTCCACACTTAGCTTCTGTTGCCAAAATGTGTCACGATTTCATGACACAAAACTTGTCATGATTTCATGACACTTTCCACCTTAGCTTCTATTTGCCAAAATGTGTCGGGATTTTGTGACACTTTCCACACTTAGCTTCCAATGCCAAAATGTGTCATGATTTTGCGACACAAAACTTGTCGTGATTTCGTGACACTTTGCACACTTAGCTTCTGATGCCAAAATGTGTCACGATTTCGTGACACATTCCACACTTAGAATTTTTTTCATTGTTTTATTTCTTTTTGTTGCAAGATTGCTCTGCTACCACTGGATGCTCCTACATCAGACACCCGGGGTAGATTTGAGAAGTGATCTTCACTTTTGTACTGTGAGAGGAAGACCCAGGCGGTCAACCTCTGTTTTGGACAACCAAGTTGCATCTTCGACAGGTCGGCCTTTCCACTTGACCAAATACTCTGAATATTGTCTGTTTCGGGTACTTCTACCTTTGCGAGTGTCGAGTATGTCTTCGATTTCCTCTTTGGCTGGAGTAGATGCTGGAATTCTCCACAAAGTCGTACTTGGTGTCTCGCTGCTACTTCCTTCATGATATTTGACCAAGTCTGAAATATTAAAAATAGGCAATATATTCAGCTCACTTGGTAGATCTACTTCATAGGCATTTCTTGAATCTCATTTACCTATGATTCTGCATGGTCCAAACCTCTTCATCTTTAGCTTGTTGTAGGTTTTTTTAGGAAACCGTTCCTTATGCAAGTGAACCATGACTTCATCTCCTACCTGGAATTCCTTGAAACATCGCTTCTAATCTATTCTTGCTTTGTACTGAACATTCATTTTACTGATATGTTGTTGGACCTCTTCATGCAAATTCTTAATGTGCACTGCAAATTCTTCTGCCTCAGCACTGTGCTTTTCTCCTTTATCCATCGGCCTCAACTCAGAAGCATTTCTCGGGCTGTTCCCATACACTATCTGGAATGGAGATTTACTAGTACTTCGATTGACAGAATTATTATAAGCAAACTTTGCCTATGGTAAAATCAAATCTCATCCCTTGGGTTTATCTCCTACCAAACATCATAGAAGATTACCCAAACTTCTGTTTACCACCTCTGTTTGTCCATCAGTTTGCGGGTGGTATGCAGAACTGAACTTCAACTCTATTTTCAGCTTCTTCCACAGAGTCCTCTAGAAATAACTTGCAAATTTGGTATCTCTGTCCGAGACTATGCTTTGGGGTAGACCATGAAGGTGTACTACCTCCTTGGAAAACAAGCCTACAACATGAACTGCATCACTTGTCTTCTGACATGGAATAAAATGAGCCATCTTCGAAAACCTATCAACTACAACAAAAATGGTGTCATATCCGCATTGTGTCCTTGGTATGCCAAGAACAAAATCCATACTAATGCCCTCCCATGGTCTCTTAGGTACAGGTAATGGCTGATATAAACCTGTATTCTGGCTCACTTCCTTCACCATCTGGCACACTTTGCAACCCTGCACAAATTTTGTCACATTCGACTGCAACTGTGGCCAATGGTAATTTTCACTAACAAGAGCAATGGTCTTATCTTGACCAAAATGTCCCGCTAGTCCTCCGCTATGCTTCTCCTTGATTAGATTTTCCCTCAAGGAACTTCTAGGAATGCACAATTGGTTCTTCCTAAACAACATCCCATCTTGGATCATAAAATCCAACCACTTAGTGTGATCCATAGTAGTAGGAGACAAACATGCCTTCCATGCCTCTGCGAAATTTGGATCCTCTGGGTATAAACTCTTGAGTTCGTCAAACCCAAAAACTTCCACTCTCATTTCTATCAACAAATTATGCCTTCTACTCAAGGCATCTTCAACTCTATTAGATTTTCCACTTCTATGCTTCAGGACAAAGGTATAACTCTGTAGGAATTCAACCCACTTCAAATGTCTCTAGTTAAGTTTACCTTGACTATTTATATACTACAAAGCTTGATGGTCAGTATATAAAACAAACTCTTTGGCTAGCAAATAGTGTCTCCATTTCTTAAGATCCTGAATTATAGCATAGAATTCTTGATCATAAACAGAGTATTTTTTTTTATCATCATTCAATTTCTCACTAAAGTAGGCAACAGGTTTACCTTCTTGGCTCAACATAGCTCCAATAGCACTGCCACTAGCATCACAATCAACCTGAAACACTTTGTTAAAATCTGGAAGTAATAAAATGGGTCGTTCTATTACTTTTTTTTTCAATATCTCCATACTGGTACCTGCCTTGGTAGTCCACTTAAACTCCTTTTTATCCCCTCTCATGGTTTCTATCAGGGGTGCACAAATACTGCTAAAGTCTCTAATAAAATTTCTATAGAAACTTGCAAGACCATGAAATGATCTTACCTCTGTTACATTCCTTGGAGTAGGCCACTCAATGATAGCCTTTACTTTCTCTAGATCCATTTTCAGACCCTTATCTGAGATGATAAATCCTAGGTACACCAACTCCTTTTGCACAAAACTACACTTCTATAAATTAATCAGCAACTGTTCCTCTCGTAGCTTTTCAAAAACTTTCGAACGTGCCTCAAATGTTCGTCCAATGTCTTACTAAAAATGAGAATATCATCCAGATAAACAATAACAAACTTCTCCAAGAAGTCTTGCAATACCTCATTCATTAGCCTCATGAATGTACTAGGTGCATTAGTTAACCCAAATGGCATAACTAACCACTCATACAAACCCTCTTTGGTTTTGAAGGCTATCTTCCACTCGTCACCTTCTCTGACGCGTATCTGATGATATCCACTCTTTAAATCAATCTTAGTGAAGTATTTAGATCCACTCAAACAATCCATTATATCATCCATTCGAGGTAATGGAAATTGATACTTAATGGTAATTTTGTTAATGGCTATGGAATCAGTACGCATTCTCCATTCGCCATTCTTATTTGGTGCTAGTACTACAGGTACTGCACAGAGACTCAAACTTGCTCGAATCAATCCCTTCCTCAACAACTCGTGAACCTGTCTGTTCAACTCTTCATTCTCTATAGGAGACATTCTATGGGCAGCCTTATTGGGTAAGATAGCTCCTGGAATCAATTCAATTTGATGGCTAATCTTCCTTAATGGTGGCAAACCCTCAGGCACATTATCTGATATAATATCAGGAAACTCTTCTAACAGATGTTCAACTTCTGCTGGAATAGCCGTATTTTCTTCCTTCTTTATAGTAGGAATTAATGCATAACACATAGAATCCCTTTTTAGGCCATCCAAAAAATTTCTACCATCTACTAAACAGATTCTAGCATTATTGCATACCTTTTCCTCTACCTCCTTCAATGGCTTCAATTTGTGGTGCACTCCATCTTTTGTTAGGGAATAAGTATTTGCATGCCCATCATGCATCACACATCTGTCAAATTGCCATGGTCTTTACAACAACAAATGGCAAGCATCCATAGGCAAAATATCACATAGGACCTCATCCTGGTATCTCTCAATTTTAAACTTGACCAAGCATTGTTCACTGACCAATGCCCTATGATCCTTTTGTAACCATGCAATCCGGTATGGATGCGGGTGTTGTCTCCTCTATAGCCGTAACTTAGTCACCATGTCTTTAGAGACCAAGTTATCAGTACTACCATTGTCTATAATAATATTACAGACCTTACCTAAACATTTGCACCTTATGCAAAACAGGCTCTTCCTCCGACCTAGTTCTCTCTCTTCGTTCAACAAGGTTCTCCTTGTAACCATAACTTCTCTCTCTACTTCTTTTGAGTGCTTAGATTCAACACCTTCATCAACGATCGTAGCTCTGGCATTACCTTTAGGCCTTCTGTTCGATGTTTCTTGGTGTTGGGGACACTCAAATGTTTGATGTCCCTCTTCTCCACAATGGAAACAAGTTCCATGAAATCTTCCTCTTCCATATCCACGTCCACCTCTACCTCTTCCCCTTTGGTAATCATTGTTTTGATTATGGGGGTGGTAAGTATTCTCTTCTTTCTGCTCTTGGTGATTACTTGTTTCACCAATCTTCTTTTGCTCATCATATTTTCCTCCACTAGTTCTTCCACCAGTCCTTCCACCATGACCTCTTCCTCTCTGTTTGTTGTCAAATCTTCGGTTCAACTTCTCTTCAACCTTCAGAGAAAACTAGTAAGCATCTTCAATGGTGCTCATTCGAACCAAAATCAACTCTTATTGCATGCTGGTTCTCAATCCATTGATGCAACGGGCTACCTTTTCCTTGTTCACCTTTGAATGACTAGTTATGATTGATATTTTGAAAAACTCCTCTGTATATTCTTTTACAGACTTGCTGGATTGTCTTAAACTCTGCATTTTCCTCAATAGATCTAATTTGTAATCTATAGGGATAAACTGCCGCTTCGGCTTTTTGACCATTCGATCCCATCTGGTGATCTTCTCCTTTCCTCTTCGATTTCGTTCTAGCTGCACTCCTTTCCACCATATGCCAGCATGGCCTTTCAACTTTGTTCTTGCAAACTTGATCTGATTTGGATCGACAACCTCCTCATATTCAAAATACTCCTCCATATCGTTGATCTAGTCAATCAACTCTTCTAGATTGAGATTCCCAGAATATGTGGAGATGTCTAACTTTGGCCTCTTCCCAATTTGAGATATGGCTCTAAACAATCAAGCTTCTGTAGAACTCATTGCTTCTTCTTCTTCTTTTGATGGGTCATCAACCCCGCAAGCTTCATCATCACTTTGGTCTTCTTCTCTTGGCTATACTCCTCTTTGCAATTCCTCTTGCAGGGCTTGTACTTGCCTCTGCAATGCTCTAAAGTCTCCTTCAGGAACCATGTTTCTACCAGCACCACAGTTTCTTCATGGTAGCATTCTTCTTCACTCTCTTCTTGCAACCCTTAACCCCAGATCCTGGTGCAAGCTACCTCATATTTGGCACTCTTCTTACACGCTCAAAATCTTCTCGCTCTGATACCACTTGATGGGGAGCCAAATTTAACAGCAAGAGAAAACTAAATTTTATTCAGAGAACATGGAAAGATTTACAAAGTATAGAAAGAAAATAAATTCGTAGTCTTAGTCTTTCTAGCCTGCCTCAAACTCTTTGAGCAACCTCCTTTTATAATGACATTTTCTCATTGTAACCGTTGCTCGTAACGGTCTCTGGAACCGCTGTAACGAACTCTTGTAACTGTTGCACCAACTTCTGGTAATCGTCAAACTGTCATTCTGCAATGGTCCACGAAACTACAACATGTCATGATATCGTGACACTTTTTTGTCTTTTGTTCTCTTTTGCCAATATGTCACGATATCGCGACACTTTTTTGTCCTTCGGCCTTCTTTGTCAAGATGTCGCGATATCACGACACTTTTTCATCTTTCGTCCTTCTTTGCCAAGATGTCGCGATATCGTGACACTTTTTCATCTTTCGTCCTTGATAAGATGTTGCGATATCGCGACACTTAGTCTTTGCTTCCAAACATGTCATGATTTTGCGACACTTGTTCACACTTGGTCTTTGTTGCAAAATGTGTCACGATTTTGCGACAAAAAACATGTCGCGATTTCGCAACACATTGTACACTTAGCTTTTGTTGCCAAAATGTGTCACTATTTTGCGACACAAAACTTGTCACAATTTCGTGACACTTTCCACACTTAGCTTCTGTTTCCAAAATGTGTCACGATTTTGTGACACAAAACTAGTCATGATTTTGCGACACTTTCCACCTTAGCTTTCGTTTGCCAAAATGTGTCGTGATTTCATGACACAAAACTTGTCGCTATTTCGTGACACTTTCCACACTTAGCTTCTGATGCCAAAATGTGTCACAATTTTGTGACACAAAACTTGTCACGATTTCGCGACACTTTCCACACTTAGCTTTCGATGCCAAAATGTGTCACGATTTCGTGACATAAAACTTGTCATGATTTCGCGACACATTCCACGCTTAGAAAAATTTTCATTGTTTTATTTCTTTTTGTTGCAATATTGCGCTGCTACCACTGGATGCTCCTGTATCAAACTCATAAGGAGTTTTGCTTTCATGTGTTCTCAGCATGTACCTATTTTGGATATACACCATAGTATGGACTGCTTCTTTCCAAAATCTGTCTGCTACTCTGCTCTCAGCCAACATAGTTTGTGCCATTTCCTACACTGTCTTGTTATTTCTTTCTACCACACCATTCTGCAGAGGCATCTTGGCTGCTGAAAATTGTCTCCTAATACCATATTTTTCACAGTACTCTGTAAACTCCTCTGAAATGAATTCTCGTCCTCTATTTGATCTTAAACATTTGATCCTCTTTCTTGTTTTATTCTCAACTTGGTTTTTGAAAGTCTTGAACATTTCAAAAGCTTATGATTTATGCTTCAAGAAAAATATCCATGTCATTATGGAATAGTCATCAATGCACAACATAAAATATTTGTCACCATTTATACTTTGTGTTCTCATGGGTCCACATAAATCAGTATGTATTAGTTCCAAAGGTTTGCTTGTGTAGTACTCTTTTGTTTTGAATGTGACTCTTGTTTGCTTCCCATTTTGGCATGAAGCACAAATGATGTTTGCAGGTTTACTGATGGTGGGAATATCTCTCACTGCCCATTTTTGAGTTGATTTTTACTAGATTATCAAAACAGATATGATCGAGTCTCTTGTGCCACAACCAATTTTCTTCTTCCTATCTAATAAAACAAGCTCCTTCTGAAGTCTCTAAGAGCGTGTACAGGTTGCCAGATGTCCTTGATCCAGTTGCTATCAATTTTCCACTATTTGTTTTTTTGACTTCACAACCCTGCTTCTTAAAAACTACTTCATGACCTTTATCACAAATCTGACTTACGCTCAACAAGTTATGTTTCAAACCATCCACAAACAAGACTTCTTCTGACTTAATTTTGTCGTCACTAATTTTAACTGAACCTTTGCCAACTATCTTAGCTCCATCATTATTTCCAAACTTTACTAAACCACCTATATATTTTTGTAACTTCTCAAATTTGTGTTTGTCACCTATCATATGACTGGAGCTTCCAGTATCAAGTATCCATGGTACATATTTATTCTATGCTTTAAATGTTGTTTGTACAATTAAGGATTCCTTTTATTCATTAAGTCGCTCTTTTTCTTTCCACTCCATTTTGATAGCAGTTTTGGGCTCTTGTTTTGACTTTCCCTTATCAATAGCTTGTGCATGTTTTTTGGGAAGTTTTCTATTTTGTCTCATCATATTTGGTTGAAATTTTCTTCCCTGAAACTGATTTGATGAAAATGTACTTCGACAGTTTCTTGCAATGTGCCCAAAATTATGACTGTTATAACATTCTACTGTATAATTCATCAGAGGAGAAAAAGCATTTCTAATGGTGAAATTTCTTGGTCCTACATTATACTTGCAGTCTAAAATCTTATGTCCATAACCATTGCATTTAAAATAGAAACCAGAAAAGGGATAATTGAACCTGGGTGATGGTCTTTTCCATGTTGTCGTAGTAGCCCTAAATCTTCTTCTTCTTTGATTTGTAATATTGGTGAATCCATCATTGTCAATTCTCCTTTTGAGCCTGGCATTATTGCTCTCATCTGCATGAGTCATTTTTCCTTGATCAACTTGTTTCTTATTTTCATTCTTTACGGATTCTACATTTTTGGCCTTTGATCCATTTGATGATTCTCCTTCGATGAAGCCCAGACCAAATTTGATGCCTGCAGGCCTTTGGTCATTTAAAATCTTATCCAACTTCATAGAACTTTCTTCGTGTTTGTGATAACAGCTAATTTTATGATCCATCTCTTCTATCTACATCCGTAAACCAACATTCTCTTCTTCTAGTTTACAACAGTAATCTATTTTCATGGTTATCTGAATTTCGAGATCTTTAGATATTTTCTTGTATTCTTCTATCTGTACTTTCAAACTGGTTATGATTTCATTTACATCCTCAAAATTTCTTGAAAGTTTCTTATTCTTTTTCCTCTCTATTTTCCACTCTTCAAATGCAGTGATCAACTCACCTTCTAGATCTACTTCAGCCTCAGGGTTTTCATCACATACTTCAGAGTTCACTCCTTCTGCATTTTCTGATTTTTCTTCTTCAAGTGCCATAAAAGGAGCTTCACCTATTTCCTCTTCAAAATCCTCACGGGAGCTGTCTTCTAAAGAACTGGCATTCTTGGAGATGAAACTTTTCTTCTTGAAGTTGCCTTTTCTGAAATTCATTTTCTTCTTCCAGTCACTTCTTTCTTGGTGTGATCCTTCATCATTTTTGTTCTCATTAAGTGGACATTTAGTTGCAAAATTCCCAATGCCTCCATAGTTGAAACATTTAAATGGTAGCTTTCCTCTGTATTTTCCTTTTCCCCATTTTAGTTTTCTAACAAAGTTTGCTTCCATTTCATCTGATGTCTCTTCTTCCTCGAACTCTTGTTTTGGATTTTTATTTTTAAGGGCTTTAAAAGCCACTTCTCTGTTTGTGGGTTTAGATCTTCCTATCCTCATCTCATATGCAGTCAAAGAACCATACATCTCATCTATACTAAAATAATTTAGCTCTTTAGCTTCTTTTATCGCTGAGACTTTAGAGTGAAACCTTTGAGGAAGAGATTTTAATACCTTTTTCATGATGACAGAGTCTTCGATATACTCGCCGAGTCCTCTGATCGCATTAATGATTCCATTAACTCTCAGCATATATGCCTCAATTTTTTCATCGACATTCATCTTTAATGCTTCAAACTAAGCTCGATATATCTGTAACTTGGCCTCCTCGATCTTATCGTCTCCTTCAAAATACTCCTCAGTTTGTCCCATATTTCTTTTGTCATTTTACAGCTCATGATTTTTACTAGTTCACTATCTACTAATCCACACATGATAGCATTCTTTGCTTTTGAGTTATTTTCAAACAGTTTCTTTTTGTCAGTCTCTTTTGGAGGAGTGATGGGTATTGTGTATCCACTAACTACTGAATCTCAGATGTCATATACCAAAGCACAAAGATATGTCTGCATCCTAATTCTCCAGAACATGTAATTAGATCCATCAAACAATGGTGCTTTGTTTGATGAGAAGCCTTCACCACTTGCCATTGTGTTACTTCCAAGATCACCCTAGCTGGTTAAGCTTGTATAGGAACTTAGCTCTGATACCAATTGTTAGTCTTACAATGACACTGAGAGGGGGGGTGAATCAGTGTAGCTCTTTTAACTTTGAATTTACAGCTCTTAATATCATAGTAATTAAAACTTATAATTAGATACAGCAAGTATAACAAAAGAGCATCACACAACACAAGATTTAATGAGGTTCACCAATGTGGCTACTCCTCAAAAAATTACTACTTGGACTACCATCCAAGTCCAGCCTTTGCAAAGCACCAACTTTACAATCAATTTACCAACACCCACTGGAAGGAGCACCAATCCCTTATTTATCTACACCAACAGAAAGGAGCACCAACCCCTGATTTACCAGCACCTACTAGAAGGAGAACCAACCCCTGATGCCAAGCTGCAACCTGGACTTCAATTTGAATCTATAAGTTTGACAGTAAAAATACCTTTGCTTTTGCAAGACCCTAACTAGTCTTCTTCACCTTTGCGTTCTCTGTGCACTCTGCTTTCTCTACGTAATCACAGCAGCACCTGGTTGAACTTCAACCTTTTCACTCTCTGTGCACTCTGCTCTCTCTGTGCAATCACTTCACACACTCTGCTTCGTTACAGTCAAAATTCACAATCATCTTCTCCCTTTGTGTACTATGCTCTCTTTACAAATTTCACACTTAGCATGATTCAACACGACTTGCTTTCTACACACGACGATCGTATTTCACACACATTCGACAACCCAAAAATTCTCCAAACAACCCTCCTTTTATAACAATATTTTCATGATGAAAACCCTAGGATGTAAACCCTAATCTTAGTCAGATTTCATAACAATTGTAAACCTTAATTTTAGTCAGCTGTCATTGGTCTTCGTCGGCTTCAACTGAAGAAGATTTTCAGTTTATCCATCGCTCGATGATTTCATTTTGGATAGACCCTGTAACCGCCATACTAACTATTGATCACTCTTCATATTTCAATTGTATGAAATCACTCTGTAACTACCCCTGTAAGTGCCATAGTGATGTCGGTCCACTGTCATACTTCTCATTTCAGTCGGGTTCTTCTTCTTGTCTTGCGTACTTACGACCTATCAAAAAATCATGACATTTTTGCCTCTATAGTTTCTTTTGTTGTTGTCACCACAAAAATACATGTCATGATATCGTAACACTTTTGCCTCTGTACGCTTTCTTTATTCTTTTGTCGTAATATTGTGACACTTCTACCTCCGTAGACTTCGTCTTTTCTTTTTTCATGATATCATGACACTTCTGCCTTCGTAGAATTTGTCTTAGCTTTTGTTGCGATATCGCGACACTTCTGCCTCCATAGACTTCGTCTTAGCTTTTGTTGCGATATCGTGACACTTCTACTTTCGTAGACTTCGACTTTGCTTTTGTCATGATATCCCGACACTTCTACCTCTATAGACTTCGTCTTAGTTTTTGTCATGATATCGTGACACTTCTACTTCCATAGACTTCGACTTTGCTTTTGTCGCAATATCGCGACACTCCTGCTTCCATAGACTTTGACTTTGCTTTTGTTGCGATATCACGACAGTTTTGCTTCCAAAGTCTTGCTTTCTACTTTTGTCATGAAATCACGACAGTTATGCTTTTGAAGTCTTACTTTCTACTTTTGTCATGAAATCGTGAAAGTTCTGCTTTCATACTTAACTTTTTGCTTTTGTTGCGAAATCGTGACACTTCTGCCTTTGAAGTCTTCTTCTCTGCTTTTGTCATGAAATCGTGATATTTCTGCTTTCGAAGTCTTGCTTTTTGCTTTTGTCGCAAAATCGCTACAGTTTTGCTTCCGTACGCTTCCTCTTTTTCTTTTGTCGTGAAAATGCGACATGTCACGATATCGCGACACTTTTCCAACTTACTTTCTCTCTCCTATTTTAGTCACGAAAATGTGACATGTCACGAAATCGCGACACTTTTTCAACTTACTTTCTCTCTTCTATTTTAGTCATAAAAATGCGACATGTCGCAAAATCACAACACTTTTCCAACTTACTTTCTCTCTCGTATTTTAGTTGCAAAAATGCGACATGTCACGAAATCGTGACACTTTTCCAACTTACTTTCTCTCTCCTATTTTAGTCACAAAAATGCAACATGTCGCGAAATCATGACACTTTTCCAACTTACTTTCTCTCTCCTATTTTAATTGCGAAAATGCGACATGTCGCGATATCGCGACATTTTTTCCAGCTTGTTCTTTTTCTTCCAACACGTCGTGAAATCATGACACTTTTTCTTGTTTTTTCTCTCTCTTCCAACATGTCACGAAATCACGACAGTTTTTCTTCCTTGCCCGTTTTCTTCCAACATGTCATGAAATCGCGATAGTTTTTCCTGCTTGTTTTTTCTCTTCCAAAATGTCGTGAAATCGTGACACTTTTTCTTTCTTGTTGTACATGTCGCGATATCGCGACACTTTTCTTACTTGTCTTTTTCTTTGAACTTTTGCATATGGGCCACTTCGGTCTTCTTGAAAAACACTGTACATACTCTGAATAGCTTCTGAAATTCCTGTCCACTACATCTGAATAGCTTCTGAACTTCCTGTCCACTACATCAACCGATCTATCTGACTGTATTGACAACAATGACAATATTGTTGCTGCACCTTGCTCAACAAATCATATACAGTCTATGGTGCCACTGCCAATATATCAACAAATCATTCCATCCATTCCATATGCACACATTTATATCATATAGTTAAAATCATCCATAGTCATAATAACATATGCATACATCAACATAAATAAATATGCATAAAAGAGAATAAACCATGACAAGTATATAATCCAAAAATATTCGTGTATATATCAAGTCAAAAATGCCCTCAGGCTATAATAAGACAGTCCTCTAACCTCACAAAAAAATCAAAAACTTAAAATTCCCAAATCCTAGGGAGTCGGCCACCATGATCATGCAGGATCGGTATGACTAGAACTACCCCCAGTGGTATGGGTCCTATGGGACCTCTCAAGGCGATTGCTGCTAGCCATCGCATCATGCCCACTAACGCTACCTTCACCTAGCCACATACAACAAGAGGATGCAGACTACTTAGTATCACTACCTCTCGTATGGTGCGACGATCCACCTCCATCGATCTCAGGTAACTGTCCATCAAGGCGAACAATCTCTGCCTCTAACTCCACCTGATATCGACCCCACTCCATATCTTGACGATGATACACAACCAATGCGTTATCCTGCTGCACCAACTCAGTCTGTAGGATATCTCTCTCCTATAGAACATCTTTGTGCTCCTCATCCCATCTCCGTAAGAGACCCTCCAATCATGCTATCTCAGCACAAAATCTAGCTTTCATCTCCCCTGAGACTGCCTGAGGCATGGGCACCTTAGGGATGGCATGCTGCTCTAGCATCCACTACTTTGGAACACCTTATGCATCCGACTACTCCATAACCCTTAAATCGTCCCCCTCACCAGTGAAGTCATCTACCTCCACCATGTTCGCATTATCAAAAAGAGCCCCCAAACCCTCCATTGGTGCCTCTGAACCCCCATTGTCTATTGTTGTCACATCTATACCTCCTAGAGGCCCCTCACCCTACCATCGCCACATCGTCCACCATTGGTCATACTTTGTAGTCACCTCGACATTGTCCACATTGAGGACATCAATAACTGTGTTAGACTCCTCACCCAATGACTCAATAATTGGCCAGACTAGATTCCTCTCATTGCTCTGATGCCAATAGATCAAGGGCTCACCAGGAAATCCCTGGTGCACCCCAAACTATCATGTCACTTGGACATACGAGAAGTATTCCTACTCTATCCCATTCTGCTCGATCAACCATCTACCCTTGTGCACCTATCGAAGCCACTCGCCAGCCTCAGGCTAGGCTGGATAGTCTCGGTATGGCCACCAAAACACCTGCCTTGGAGCTAGATGGGAGAAGGCATCAGTATAGTGACTTAAGTCACCTGCCCACCGTCGACTCTGCCCATGCTCCTCTAACCTTTGCCATAAAGCAGTATACCCAATATCCCTATCCACCATCTCAACCCGAGTGGTCCAAGGCAACCCTTGTGGCTGCTCCATAGCTATGTGTTGCCACCCCCAGCATTGCAAAAAATAGTTGCACCTGATCCCCTTCTGCCTCTAACAGTGGACCTTGTACAACTTGTCGTATAGCTGTGCCAATAGCGTCTTACCCCACCTCATAATAAGTGGTGTTGATGTCGGACACTCCACCAGTCTGAACACCAACTCAAGTAGGTTCCAAGGGAACCTCACACCTGAAGAGTTAGGAAGTAGCATATTGGATATGAGGATCATGAGCAATGCATGCCTCACCCCCAATATGCCCTTCTCCAGCCACCACTGCACCAGAATCCCCCCTATCTAGCAGTCAACCTCTGCCCTCTCCATAGCCCTATCCACCCCCCTCTCTATCACCTACCCAAAACATCATGTCAAGATCACCGTCTACTGGTCATAGTGAGTCATTCAAATAGGCAATCCGTCTATCGAAACCCGTAGAATATGATACATGTCCTCTAGAGTAACCATCATCTCCCTTGTTGGGATATGAAAGGTGTTGGTGCGGGGATCCCAAAAATTGATTAGGGCAGTCAGATATGCCCAATCCCCCACCACAGGCTCCAAATGTGTCACCTACTTGAGCCCAAGGGCATCAAACCACTCCCAGTCCACAACAGTCAGAGCATATCAAGCATTCGAAAAAATAGTCGGCTAGCGGTACGAACTCTTCACAACCCAAAAAACAAAAACATTAAAACAAAAAAAAAATTCACAACAAAAGTACAAAAACATTAAAAAATTAACAAACAAAAACAACAAAAAAAATCATCACTAGGGTTTCAACCTCAATGTGAACACAAAACAAAACACAAAAAAATTAATTAGGGTTTCAACTTTAATTAACACAAAGAAAAATGAAATAACAAGCAGAGAGAAGGAACACCATACCGGTCTCACCTCGGCTCCACCACTCAAATATCCGATCCTCGCACTCATGGTGTCCACAAAATTTTGACAACACTCCGCTATGCAAACTCGCACTCCTCCTCCTCACTACTCCAAATCGCCAAAAAAAAAGATTACAAATGAGCCCAAAACCTAGTTTTGGCCCTTATATAGGCTCTTAGGCCTATAATCATTCCACCTTGGGATGAGCACTCTAGTTAGTGCTCGGTCTACCCTGGGACAATTACAAAATTGGTATTCGTCCTACCCTGGGACGATTACAGAGCAAGAAATAAAGCAACAAAAACTGAATCCAAAAAAATGCACCAAAAATAGCAATAAAACTATCGAATAAAGGTGCCCTTGCACCTGACATTCTTGGCATGAAAAACTAACATCGAAGTCACAAATTATCACTATCCTACGCCCTAAGAAGGCTACCATATCTGGACCACTCCACGGGAGGAAGGATTTTTGACAATTTCAACCCCAATCGGCGTCACAAAAAAGGGTCAAAACCCACCAAAAAAAAAATACAGCAATAAATCTGCCGAACAAAGGTGCCTTTGCACCTGACATTCATGGCATGAAAAATCAACGTCGAGGTCACAAATTATCACTATCCTACTCCCTAATAAGGCTAGCATAGCCGAACCGCCCCACGGGAAGGAGTATTTTTGACAATTTCAACCCCAATAGGCATCACAAAAAAGGGTCAAAACCCACCAAAAATAGGTCCGATTGTTGGGAAACTGCAATAAGCATTCACCAAAAGACACCTGAAGGCACCCTTACAAACACCATCTTAGGTCAAGCGACTTGTCGCTTTTCTCATGTTTGGTCATTCCCTCATCGATTCGTTGCTTTAGGTGGTAGTCACACTTAGTCACCAATCAAAAAATACACACCCAATCAAGGAAATGGCATGCATTCAAAGAATCATTGACAAAGGCAATCATGCTCTTGTTTGGGGCAACAAACAGGCAATAATCACAAGCTGAACAAACACTTGGCATTCTGGAAGCATGAACTCAAGGTTCCTCAGATAAAAGGTTGCACCCTTTGCCTATTTATGACTGAACAATGTCCAACATCAAGTAACACATTATCGAAAAAGGTTACACTTTATTTAAGCTCCTTAGCTCATCAGAAGCAAGGATTCAATAATTTGTGCCCTTTACATACTTGGAGCATCAAATGTTGGTTAGGTTACTAAGAAACCCTAATCATTAAGTTATTTGATTATCTATTTTTTCTCAACGTTGTGCCATGCACAGCGCATCCCAAAAAGGGACATCTATAGACACCAAAACAACACCAATCCGATTGTGTGATTACAAGCATTGACCGAATTGACATACATAGCCCCTAGGGTAGCCCCCAGAGGTTAAATAGTGGTACTAACCACTCCCAAAGTAGTTTTGGAAGGTCAGATGTCAATTTGGCACCCTTCAAGAACTTTGCTCGCTACTCGTCCCACCTTGGGATGATTAGAATCCTGTTTGCCCCACCCTGGGACGATTAGCAACAATCGCTCCAGGGTGGGGCGAATAACAAGTTTGACGGGAAAAAATTCAAACCTTGACAAATGGCAGCCTAGATTCGCCACTCAACTCCACCTTCAAGGCATGGGAGTATGAGTGAGCATTTCAAAGATCAAATAGGCAGTCATGGAGGCCTCAATCAAGGAGCCCTTAATCAGGGAGGAATATTCTCTCCCCTAACAAGGCATGATGGCCAAGTGGCGCCCCTGCATGCACATTCAAAGGAGACCCTCAGGTATATAAAATGGTGAGCCTTCTCACCCTAAAAAATAATAGAGCAGGAGCATTGGGAGCAATGGAGTGTTGCCAAATTATACCCTCACCCCTAATTGTGCTTCCTACATCCTTAATATCTCTTTCGAGAGGGAGGTTATTGGGTGAATACTAGGGACGCAATCCGGACCTAAAACCCAAACAATCGGACACAATACCACACCAATTTTGTAGACACAACCCCTTAGGAGGTTTTGGACCCATCCCACTTGGATTGGTGTCAAAACCAAGCCCCAAATGGTGGGCGTCCTGCCCCCGGGTGCCCCTCGCACTATTACAGTCCTAATCACCCCACCCCAAAGAGATTAGAAATCTACACTATATTTCTTTACTATTATTTTTGCATCATATTTTATATGATTTTCTTATACTATTTTTCAATTTTCACTGCATTCTGACCTGTTTTGAATGTGTTTTATCATTTTATGCGTTTACTAACCTACAGGGAGCGCCTTCGGATATAGGACAATCTAGGTAGAATCTTCCAAATATGACCTTCTGGGTCGTCTCAAAATGCCCCATTTTGTCTAACCCCAAGTTTACAAGAATTTTTGAGGCCTCTAGATAGTACATTTTGGAGGTTGCTTTTGCACATTTTGTGACAGTCCCCAGCATCCCACCCCGGAGCGATTAGAAATCCATGCATGATTTCTCAACTGTTATTTTTGCAATGTGTCCTTGATGATTTCTAGATGCTTCTATGAAATTTTCATTTCATTATGACATGTTTTGATCATCGTTTTGCTATTTTATGTATTCACTAGCTAAAGGCCTTGGGGATTGCATTTTTCCTTCCATCTGCATATGTTATTAACCATTTGATGTTTCTTTATACGTAGGATCTCAATGCCATGAAAATCATAGTGGCAGCAAGTAATTATGGACACACTCACATAAGCGATCGCAACGTTTGACGGGCCCATTTTGAATGTGGGCACGCGAAAGACCTTGGAAGCGTACCATCCGTTGGTGTAACAAAATTGTATCGAACACTCCGAACCCCTGAAGAGGGGGACATATTGTAATTGGATCACAAGAAACATTAATAAAATAGGCTGCACTTTTGTTTTTCTTACATCTCATTTCATGCGTCGCTTCCTTCATGCACTTGTTCTTCGCATTTCGTAGGACTTAGCGTTTCGTTATCTATTTTTGTTTGCATCGCATCTGGTACACCATGTATTTTAAGGATTGCATTTTCGTTGGTCATACAGTTCAAACACACCATAGACTATAATTACTCGGCAATTCCATTATTTTCCACATTTGTCCATTTTGTAAATGATCCAACAAGAATAATGCCATCCACATTTTCACCATATCATAGTCAGTTGTCTTCTAATGTATTTAGGGTTTTCATCATTCAGCTGTCTTTAGATATCTAGCAAAAAACTATACAAATTCAGACAAATTTTTATAAGGTAGAGTTTTACTTGGACCATGCCTTGTTACATAGCATCCCAACACAATTTAAAACACCAAAAAATTCCCAAGTTGTGTGAACGAAAGATGAAACCTGCAAAGCAATCCAGGATACCATACAGTGAAAATGTTATCTCACTCATCCCCCTGTGCGAATGACCCCAAGAATGATAAGATTTGGCAAAATTACAAGCGTCTTCCCTACCCAATTCCCCAAAATAAATAGTGGTGTTCACCACTGTCAAAATCCCAAATTGTAAAACATCAAAAAATTACAAAATTCAAAGTACAAACTCCAAAGTTTGACATCTAATCCCTCAAAGTGTGCACATAAAAAAGCACAAGAAGTAGTGATCCTCATCACTCAAAATCCAAATCCCTTGCAAAAAATAAAAGAAACAAAAATAAATAGTGATTTTTATCACTACATATGAGAGCAAGTATCCCAATAAAATTGAAGAAAAGAAGGGAGTCAAACATGAATCCCTGGAACTCTCAGCATTCAGAAGTTCATGAGGTGATCCTCAATACTGATTTGGTGGATAGCCTGTTGGTCACTGGTGGCAAACCTCCCGCATGACGATATATATGTCGCATTAAATTGTGTACAAATCAATGTTTGCATGTGGATGAGCTAGCTTATGGTATCCTAGATTGCACTATAGATTAATCTTACTAAATACAACAAAGGAGTTAGTGGATCTAATTAGGTGATCCTCAGTACAGGTTTGGTTGACAGCCTGTCTAGCACTGGCAGTATCCTGACAAAAACCACATAAACAAATTCAATCGCACACATAGGGATGTGAAATAACTTGGTCAAACTCAAGTTTGATTCGTACCTTGTTCAAAAGTCTCGTAAGATAATGTACAGTCTTGACTAGTTAGTTAAAGCATCTGAGTCTCAAAAAAACCTTGACTACATTCTAAAAAAATTGTGGTACATTTCATTACTTACATCACCTTCAAAAAATACAAAACAAAAAATTACAAATGCAAAGTCACTTCATAAAGCAATCACATAGTACAAAAAGCCAGTAAATCCTATACAGTCTATGGTGCCACCGCAAATATATCAAAAAATCATTCCATCCATTCCATATGCACACATTTATATCATATAGTTAAAATCATCCGCAGTCATAATAACATATGCATACATCAACATAAATAAATGTGCATAAAAGAGAATAAACCATGACAAGTATATAATCCAAAAAGAGTCATGTATACATCAAGTCAAAAATGCCCTCAGGCTACAATAAGACAGTCCTCTGACCTCACAAAAAAATCAAAAACTCAAAATCCCCAAAGCCTAGGGAGTCGGCCACCATGATCACGTAGGATCGGTGTGACTGGAACTACCCCCAATGGTATGGGTCCTATAGGACCTCTCAGGGCGGTTGTTGCCAGCCTTTTCATCATGCCCACTAACATTACCCTCATCCAGCTGCCTACGACAAGAGGATGCAGACTGCTTAGTCTCACTGCCTCTCGTATGATGTGACGATCCACCTCCATTGAGCTTAGGTAACTGTCCACCAAGGAATACAATCTCTGCCTCTAACTCCACCCGGTATTGACCCCACTCCACATCCAATATGTTATCCCGCTATGCCAACTAAGTTCGCAAGAGATCCCTCTCCTGTAGAACATCTTTGTGCTCCTCATCTCATCTCCATAAGAGACCCTCTAATCACGCTATCTCAGCATGAAACCTAGCTTCCATCTCCCTTGATACTGCCTGAGGCATGGGCACCTCCAGGACGGCATGCTGCTCTGGCACCCACTGCTCTGGGACACCCTATGCATCCGACTACTCTGGAACCCCTAAATCGTCCCCCTCACCAGTGAAGTCACCTACCTCCACCATGTTCGCATCATCAAGCGGAGCCCCCCAACCCTCCACCGATGCCTCTAAACCCCCACCGCCTGCTACTACCGCATATGTGCCTCCTAGAGGCCCCTCACCCCACCATCGCTGCATTGTCCACTACTGTTCATACTCTGTAGTCACCCTGACATTGTCCACATCAGGGACATCAATAACTGCATTAGACTCCTCACATAATAGCTTAATAATCGGCTAGACTAGATTCCTCTCATCGCCCCGACGTCGATAGATCAAGGGCTCACCAGGAAATCCTTGGCGCATCCCAAATTGTCGCGTCACTTGGACATACGAGAAGTACTCCTGCTCTATCCCATGCTGCCCAATCAACCATCTACCCCTATGCATCCACCAGAGCCACTCGCCATCCTCAGGCCAAGCTGGATAGTCTCGGTATGGCCGCCAGAACACTTGCCCTAGAGCTAGATGGGAGAAGGCATTAATAATCGGCCAGACTAGAGTCCTCTCATCGCCCCAACACCGATAGATCAAGCTCTGACCTTCTGGGTCGTCTCAAAATTCTCCATTTTGTCTAACCCCAATTTTGCAAGAATTTTAAAGGCCTTTGGATAGGACATTTTGGAGGTCACTTTTGCACATTTTGTGACAATCCCCAGCGTCCCACCCTAGATCAATTAGAAATCCATGCATGAATTATCGACTGTTCTTTTTGCAATATGTCCCTGATGATGTCTAGATGCTTTTGTGAAAGTTTCATTTCATTATGACACGTTTTGATCATCATTTTGCTATTTTATGTATTCACTAGCCGAAGGCCTTGGGGATTGCATGTTTCCTTCCATCCGCATATGCTATTAACTGTTTTTTGTTTCTTTGTACATAGGATCTCGACACCAAGAACACTAGAATGGTAGCAAGGAATGACGGACACACTCACACAAGCGACGACGACATTTGGCCCACCCATTTAGAATGTGGGCACGTGAAAGACCTTGGAAGCGTACCATCTATTGGTGTAACAAAACTGTATCAAACTCTCCAAGCCCCTGAAATGGGGGGGACATATTGTAACCGAATCACAAGAAAAATTAATAAAAGAGGCTGCACTTTTATTTTGCTTACATCTCATTTCATGCGTCGCTTCCTTCATGCACTTGTTCTTCGTATTTCGTAAGACTTAGCGTTTCGTTATCTATTTTTGTTTGCATCGCATCTAGTATGTCGTGATTTTGTATACATGCTTTTAGTGACATGAACTCTTGCATTGATATCCATAGGGATGGTATCTCCAACTCGAGAGGCATGATTGCCTCGAAGCCATACACTAGCGAAAATGGAGTTGCCCTAGTGGGCGTCCGAATGCTAGTGCGATAAGCCCACAGAGCAAGTGGGATTTGAATGTGCCAATCCTTATGACTATCTGTGATGTCTTTTTAAGGATGGCAACTAGCATTTTTTTTATGCCTCTACTTGCCCATTTGCTTGCGGATAATAAGGTGTCAAAAAATTGTGCTGAATTTTGTACTTTGTTGTCAAAGCACGCACATCTTTGTTCTTAAATGACGTCCCATTATCTGAGATGATCTTGGATGGAATACCAAAATGACATATGATGTTATGTAAAATAAACTCCACAGTGCAGGACCTAGTCATATAGGTAAGCATAATTTCTTCCACCCACTTAGTGAAGTACTCTGTGGCCGTTATGATAAACGTGTGACGACCTGACGATGCAGGGGAGATCTTTTTGATGAAATCTAAACCCCACTACGAAAATGGCCAATCCTATTGGATCGGTTGCAAGGCCTGAGAAGGTATGTGTGTCAAGTTAGCATGGTGTTGACACTTCATGCACTTTCGCACATATGCCCAAAAATCTTGCTCTAAATATGGCCAATAATAGCCCATGCAAAGAATGCGCTTTGCGATGGACATACCGCTAAAGTGGCCACCGCATGTACCATCATGTGCTTGGGTGATCGCCCAAGTGGACTCCTGTTGGTCCAAGCAACGGAGGAGGATTCCTTCATAGCTTCAATGGTACAAAATATTTCCTAGCAAGACATGTTTTACCACTTTCTATTTGAATGATCTTTTCGCTGTGTGCGACAATCCAAGTGGGAGGTTACCTAACTTAAGATAGTCTTTGATAGGTGTGTACCAATCCTGCTAATCAGAAACCTCGATGGTATGAATGGTCAATCCCTCTTGAAGTTCATCCCTAGCAAAAGCTGAGCAAGAAAGAACTTGTAAGAATAGTGTTTTGTGGCTATTAAGAGGGGTCGGGGAGAACAAGGACCCCCAGTTGGCATGATTCAGACTATCATGGATTCGAGAGAACTTATCCTGAGATGGTTCAATATGGATCAGGTGGATTCCTAGCATTAGGTCAGAGCTTGCACGCTCCATCATGGATTGCGATAATGTTTTGACTTGAATGGTTGTCATATCACCAGATATGTCTTACAGGATTAGTGACCCCAAGGAGGCCATAGTGTCCACAAAATGATCTGATGATCGAGGGAGTGCCTTGATGTCGCACCATTCAATATTTGCTAGGAATTTATCCACAAGGGCTTTGTAGGCCTGTAGAACTGGGCATTTGCATTGGAATACCCCTTTCACCTAGTTGAAAATTAATAGCGAATCACAAAATATATTCAAGTGTTTTATGTTCATGGTGATGTTTGTCTGAAGACCTATGAGCAAGGCTTTATATTCAGCATTGTTATTGGTGCATGGGAAATCAAGTTTAAACGATAAAGGCATTGGAGCCCCTTGCGGTGTGAAGAATACGATTCTCATGCCACACCCTTGCTCACATTCAAAACCATCAAAAAATAGGGTTATGTCGGCCTGTGACTCAGGCTCATTAGAATCTAGCGATTCTGAGACATGGAAGACCCCATCATTGGGTAGCTCTATGGTCAGATGTTGATCGTCCTCGAGAGGAGCCTGGCATAAGGTGGGCTTTTGGGGCCCTGAAGTCTTGGTCTCTACAGACTCTAAGTGCTCTATTAGTGCTTTGTATGCATCAGAGGATTTTATTTCCTCTTCTTTGGTTTGTTCCCATTGTGGATTGCGAGGAACTTGAGGCCTATGGAGGGGTAGCCGAACAGCACCCCCTTGTCTTGGTAGGGTGTTTCAGACTGCTCTTCTTCTCACTCAAATTCCTCATATGCTTCTTGAGAAGTTTTTGGGCGTGACTTATGAACATGGATGGGTGCCCGAGGAAGGCGCCCATCATTGGTTCTAGGGGTGGCCTCTCGCTCAGGTCTAGGAGGTCTTGGAGGAAACGCTTGATAAGGTCGTGGAGACCTATCTCGCACTAAGGGGTTGTGTCTCGCATAAATTTGTGTCTTATGCGGGTAATGGGTTGGAATCCTCGCATGCATAGTGTTCTAGAGAAACTCAGCCATATGGCATTGAATGTGCTCTTTGTTAAGATGATACAGTTGCTCTAATTTTTGTTGATCTTGCCCAAGCTGCGTGATTTGCGCTTGGCGGGTGGCATATTTGGAAAATTCCAAGTCGATTTGTTTTGTCGTCTTAGGTCTAGGAGGCCTAGATGCCTCCCCTACATATCTATCTCGGTCATGGTGATCCGAGATCTCTATAGGTCACTTCCTTCTATCGAGGTTAGCAGCATTCACCCGAGGCTCTGGCCTCAATAGGTAATCTTGATAATTAGCAAGTGAAGAGATGCATTGCTCTCGTGCTGTGTATTGCTCTTGAGGAATATATTGGTCTTCCTTGTACTCCCTTTCGTACATGTGAAAGGGGTAGGCAAAGTTGGCTCACCCTATCTGAAGAGCCTTGTGCTCTAGGTTTGGCCTATTAATTCTAATAGCAATGAGGGGAGGAGAGATGATATAATCATGTGGACCCTCCTTATGAACCCTATGTTGTTCTAGCGCTTCATCGCATGGTGGTCACTCATAATGAGTGTCTAAGGGGGTCTTCCCATGTATGTACTCCTCTTGAGAGGGTCTATTTTGAACGGGAGTGCCCTTCAAAGGGGTGCCTCTATAGTCTTATTCTATGGCAGTATAGTGTGGACTATGTTGTGGGTCAGGCCGCCAAGGTGGTATAACCAAGTCCTTATGGCTATAGCGGAGGCAACTTGTGCCTCCTTGCATACTTTTCGTAGCTTCTGCCCATGATTGGGCTTGGATATAGGTATGCACCATGGTTGTGGTTTTCTAAAAGATATGTATGTTTTTATCTCCTTTACAATTTTTTATGCTAAACCAAACAAAAGAGGACCACACAAACAAAGAAATGATTATCTCATTTATAGATTAAATGTGTGTCCTAAATCTGGTTCAGTGTGTTTGATTTTTGTCGTGCAAACCTTGTAAATAAGACTTTGTTATACATGCATAATGAGGGCTCTTATATCTCCAAAATGGTTACCCCTTCAATATACCATTTCCAGGCCGTTATACCAAACCTCTCAATATACCCGCCCTTACGTGAGGGAAACTATTGGTATGCGAGAGCAGAACAGTACGTGGAACATAAGTGGTACGGAAGGGGAATCGCTTTGTTTTTGACACCTACCATAGAAGACTTATCCTCATGCGCAGGGAATCACCCCCACTACACTTGGTCAGCTTTCATCAAGATTTACGTCTAGCAACAGTCGTGATCAAGGTATATGTATGCAAAATCCAAGCCAAGGTGGTGATGAAATCCACCGTTGGTCTTGATCAAGTGTTGGGGTATTAAGACCAACTCCTTGATGTTAATATTATTAGGTGGTGTGTGTGGTTCCTTTTACTTGCACAAAGAAAGAAAACATATAGCAAACGATGATTTTCACTAATTCCATGCTTCAAAATACGTTTTATCTTTCAGAGCTAGTCAGTAGCAACAAGTAAATCACAAAACCTAACTGGAACTAAAACCTAGAATGAGGACCTGCCACTTGTGCAAGTATCATGCAAGCAAACCAAAGAAAGATGCATTCCTAGTCAAATTCTTTCCATTTGATTTACTCTATGTTTTTTTTTTTTCTTTTTCTTATTGCAAGAAGGAAAAAAAACTACTTAACATTTCTATGCAAGCAAAGAAAACAGCAAATTGCAGAAAAAGAAACAAAAAAACACAGAGGATGTTCAGAAAACCTATCTCCTCTCTGTCCAAACTAGATGCCTCTGAGTTTTTGCTCAAAAAATGCACATAGAGCTAATTTTCCCGAGGTGGGATGAATAGCAGGTCTATATTTTTCATAGGGTGAGACAAATATGTATTCGTCTCGGGGTGGAATGAATGCCAGGTCTGTATTCATCACAGGGTGGCACGAGTAGCAGTCCAGCGCCCGAAGGATTAACACCTGCAAGAAAAAACACAAAGTTTTGATCAAAAAATTGATCCCAATAAGGGGACATATTCCCACCGTGATCACCACTGAAAGCATGTCTACATAAGCACGACGTATCGATTGCGATGCAAACAAAAATAGATAATGAAATGCTAAGTCCTACGAAATGCGAATAACAGATGCATGAAAAGGGAAAGCGACGCATGAAATGAGATGTAAGCAAAACAAAAGTGTAGTCTCTTTTATTAATGTTGCTTGTGATCTAGTTACAATATGTCCCACCCCGTTCAGGGGCTCGGGGTGTTCGATACAGTTTTGTTACACCAACGGATGGTATGCTTCCAGGGTCTTTCGCGTGCCCACATTCAAAATGGGTAGGCCAAACGTCATCGTTGCTTGCATGAGTGTGTTCATAATTCCTTGCTGCCACTTCGGTGTTCCTAGTGTAGAGATCCTATGTACAGAGAAACAGCAAATGGTTAATAACATATGCAAATGGAAGGAAACATGCAATCCCCAAGGCCTCCAACTAGTGAACACATAAAATAGCAAAATGATGATAAAAAAATGTGTCATAATGAAATGAAACTTTCATATAAGCATCTAGACATCATCAGGGACACATTGCAAAAATAACAGTCGAGAAATCATGCGTGGATTTCTAATCGCTCCGGGGTGGGACGCTGGGGACTATCATAAAATGTGCAAAAGCGACCTCCCAAATGTCCTATCTAGAGGCATCCAAAATTCTTGAAAACTTGGGGTTAGACAAAATTGGGCATTTTGAGATGACCCAGGAGGTCATATTTTGCAGATTCTGCCCATATTTTCTTGTATCTGAAGGCGCTCCCTATAGGTTAGTAAACGCGTAAAATGATAAAATCATAGTCAAAATAGGTCAGAATGTAGTGAAACTTGAACAGAAGCATAAGCAAATCATATACAACATGATGAAAAAATAATAGTAAATAAATTTAATGTAGATTTCTAATCGCTCCAGGGTGGGGCGATTAGGACTGCAACAGTGCGGGGGGCACCCGGGGGCAATATGCCCACCGTTTGGGGATTGGTTTTGACATAAATATAGGTGGGATGGGTCCAAAACCTCATAGGGGGTTGTGTCAACAAATTTAGTGTGGGATTGTGGCTGATTTTTTGGGTTTTGGGTCCCGATTGCGTCTCTAGTATTCACCTGATAACCTCTCTTTCGAAAGAGAGATTAAGAATGTAGGAAGCACAGTGAGGAGTGAGGGTATAATTTGGCAGCACTCCATTGCTCCAAATGCTCCTACTCTATTATATTTTGGGGTGAGAATGCTCACCATTTTATAGACCTCAGGGTCTCATTTGAATGTGCATGTAGGGGTGCCACTTGGCTATCATGCCTTGTTAGGGGAGAGAAGATTCCTTCCTGATTAAGGGCTCCTTGATTGAGGCCTCCATGACTACCTATTTGATCTTTGAAATGCTCACTCGCACTCCCATGCCTTGAAGGTGGATTTGAGTGGCAAATTTGGGCTGCCATTTGTCAAGGTTTGACTTTTTTTGCGTCAAACCTGCTATTCGCCCCACCCTGGAGCGATTGCTGCTAATCATCCCAAGGTGGGGCAAACAGGATTCTAATCATCCTAGGGTGGGATGAGTAACGAGCAAAGTGCTTTAAGGGTGCCAAATTGACCTCTGACCTTCCAAAATTGCTTTGGGAGTGGTTAGGACCACTGTTTAACCTTTGGGGGTTGCCCTAGGGGCTATGTATGCCAATTCGGTCAATTCTTGTAATCACATAATCGGATTGGTGTTGTTTTGGTGTCTACATAACCTTACCCCCCGTAATGGATGAACGATGTGTGGGAAGTGTCATTTGCTTGTTTTATCTAGATCTATTTTCTTCTTCTTTGTGTGGTGAAAATGAATTCATTTTTACCCTCCCTCCTCTTTTACCCCTCATTTTCTCTCTCCTCTTATTATTTTTCTTTCTTCTATTTACTTATTTTTCTTCTACATCTTCCTTTTTGAGTTTCTTCAAGAATATTGCATTCCTTCTAAAACTTTTAGGGGCACCCTAGCCTTAGGGACATTAATGTCAATAATTCCCTAAAAAGTGTGCAAAATTTTGAATTGTTCGAAATAACACCATTTTTGTATTGCCCCTTTGTCCAAACCTTCTACCCCTTTTTGTGTTCTCTTTTTTTTTACCATAGGTGTCTACATCTTTATTTGACGTATTTATTAGACCATAAGTGCATCAAAAATGAGGAAAAATGTAGACATGGAAAATTGACCTATCAAAATGAGTCTTTTTTTCCTTAGAATCCCTAAGAGGTTCCTCAAAGTTGCTAAGTGCAAGTTTGAGCCTTTTCCCCCCTTTTGTTTTGATTTTTTTTTAGCCTTGCCAAAGTCACAGTCATCCAAGACGGAACATGAATTTGACAAATTTGGTTTTTTTTAAGCCCAAATTTTGGGCCAACCTTTGTAGGTTCGACTTTTGTCCAAGGTTGTTTTTAATTTTCCTACCTTAACCCCCTCCAAACCTCCTATAAGGATAAATATTGAACCCTTTCTTTCTAACAAGCTAACAAGATTTCAAGTAATTTGACTTTGTGGTGATTACAAGTGATTTGATGCTTTTAAATGCTCTAGTGCTTTGCTTTTGTGTTTTTTTATTGTGGACGAGCAAGTGGAAAGGCCTTGATGATATATTGTGTACATCATTTGTCCTCTAGAGAAGGAGGAGAGGTTTTCCATCTTGGTTGCTACCTTTACTGTTTTCATAGGCTTATTAAGTTTTATCTATTTTATTTGCTCGTAGATCATTAACTCTTAGTTTTTCATTGCAATTTTTATTCATAATTTATTTTTTAAGTCCTCTTCTATGAATTTGTGCCCCACCTCTATGGGACATGAATTTGATGAAACCTTATATTTTTCCATTCCTTCTTTGTTATCAAATTCATAAACTTACGAGACACAAATTCGGTCATTATAACTTGGGGAAAATTCTCTTGCTCCTAAAACCCTAGTTATTGATTGTATGTCCATTTTACCACTATACTCTTTTTTTTTTACATTTTGTTTCACTATTTCATGTTATATTATCTTATTTTTCTTGTTCCCAAAGGTCAAAAATCATTTTATTTTTGAGAAATTACCTAAAAGGACCAAGGGGGCTTGATTGTTGTGCCTCAAATCTTAGTCATATAGTGGTCTAAGAAGCCCCCAAACACTGATTAATTTTTCCAAGTTCTTGTTGGTGATATTTAGGCTTTATTGAATTTACGGTTAGGATTTACAAGATGTGAATTTGTCTAGGATCAACTACTAGACCAAGTAAGTATTTTGATAGATCTTATAGATTGTTTGTTGTATGTATGTGTTCATATTCTGTTCATTTTTATCCTAGATTTAAATAAATAAAGTGTTTATTTTCATTTCTAGGCATCAAAGAAGAAAAATATATAGTTTGCATTTAGGCTAATCTTGTTTGTGCATTCTCTTGAACCCTCACTTGAAAGAAAAGAAAATATTTATTTTCTTGCAAATTAGAAATAGTCTTCATTGAAACAAAGTGTCATTCTAGGAATAGTTTCTTGTTTTCTTGCATTGTTGTTTGCCCTGCATTGTTCTTCAGTTCATTCTAGTTTAGATCTTAGACAAATACCGAACTTAGATGCTTGTTTAATAAACACATCACAATCCATTCCATCCTAAACTTGGAGCGTGTTATTAAACCATTTTTAGTGATTCCTTCGATCCCTCGAGCCCCTCAAGTGTAGAGGAAACACAACCCCATGATCACCTTTTATCCCAGCAGATCCACCAAGAATAATATGTGGTGGGAATTTTTCCCCCTCTACACTATATATATATACCTTTTTGTGTATGCTTCTTATTGATAGTTTTTCTAACTTCTATGAAAATTTGTATAAAATGGAAATAAATCTAATTAGACTATCAATTTCATAGGAAATTTAAGTAGAATAATAAATAATACTAAATTTAATATATGATGGAAACAAACCTTGTTTATTGTTTTCTCAATAGTCAACTCATATATAATAAACTTTTACCCTATTAGTTTATGTATGTATATACACATATCAAATGACACTAATTCAATATTCTTGAACTTTTACATAGGATAGTTATGTTCGATTCTTGTTAAACAATCCATGGTATATACATAATAGTCGATTTATTATAACATCATTATATGATCGTAATGTAATACAAATAAGATCCATTTTAATATATATAATCAAATTAAAATAAAAAACAACTTTAAAAAAATACATATACAAAAAAAATATAAAGAAAAAAAAAATTAAATCATCCAAAATAAGTCCTATATTGCTTTCTAAAACTTGATCCTATGTTATAGATTATGACATTTTTCTCTTAATCTAATTTTTTTTACTTTTTATTATTTATTATTTTTATGTTTAAGTGTACTTATTAACTCTATTATTATACTAGCTAAATTTTTAAGTTACTTTAGGTGAAATGCTTCCTGCCCTTAGGTTGAAAGGTGAAAGATAAAAATGAAAACTTTAACAAAGGACAAACTAGAATTTACCTTTTTTAGTTAGTTTAAGAAATAATATTAATGAGATCCGCAAGTATCACAAGAGCACCAAATTGCTTTTCCAACGTCTAGTTCGCAAGACCGTACAAGACTTTGAGATGAATCTGTGCTTTCAGCCAAAGATATCCAGGTGGCCCATCGCATCCAAGGAGAGAGGGCTTAGATCTCATGTTTTAGTGTATTAGATTTTTTTCTGGGAGGGAGTTAGGGTTTCGAAGGAGCCCAACTAGTGCAGATGAAGATAGCAAGATCCAAATTGCATTCTAGGTTAGGAATATTTGACCCTTATGGATTTTGGGTGCAGAGTGGAATCGTAGAGGAACCAATGGAAGGGGAGCTAATAGGGACAGGACCATGTTTGGATATCTTAGAGTATTTGCAAGAGATTTTTGTGTCCATTGATCCGATCGTTGGTCCGATCATTGCTAGTGGTGAATATTTTCTCATGCCTGGTGGGGACTCTATGGTGGTGCCAGAGTCCCTTGTTCTAGTTTTTTCCAATCCACTATTGTGCAACTGGCTAGGTAGTGGTGAAACATATTTTGTGCCTTGCGATGACCTGATGTTAGTACCAGAGTCCCCTGGTCCAACTTTTTCCAAAATACTATTATTATTTTGGCTGGGCAGTGGATGAGAGCTTTTTCGATCTAGGGGTAGTGTTTGGCTACTTTTTTGTTGTTGGGTTCCTTCATTGGGGGGTCTTCTATTCTTTTGCATACCAATAGGATTAGAACCCACAAAGGTGGGGGATTTTTCTTGTCGGTTGTCTGTGGGGTTTGAACCCACAGATCCCAAGGTTTTGGGTCCTTTCCAAAACCTTGCTCCATGGTCTCTGTTTTTATTTTGAGATGGAGGTTTGGTATGAGTTGTTCTCTAGAGTTCGGAGGATGGTTGGAATCCAACAGGATCTGTGGGGTTTTAGTCTTCATAGATTTTTGAGATGGAGGGTTTTACTATCGTTGGGGCAATATGTTGCAGATCTCTATTTTTGATGGTTGGTTTCTATTGAGTTGGTTGAACGGGTGATCCAAAGTTCAAATCCTTCTTCTACGTTCAGGTCCCAATGGTGTTCTCAAGGAAGAATCTTTTTTATTTATGTGGAAGTGCAAGGGCCCTTAGTTTTTTATGCCTTGTTGATACCCTGAGTCTTGGTTGTCAGGGTTTGATGGTATTGTTGGTTGGTTGGTTGGTCCCCCGCTAGGTGGGATGAGGATAATTTTGATTTTGATTTTGTGTTCAAATTATTGTGCTGCCATTGGACAAGAATGTAAGTTTGATTATTTTTTCTTTCGACAACTTTTTTGTTGAGCCTGCCTTTGTGCTAGATTGAAGATTGTAATTTTTGGAGATTGGCTGACTCCTTTTGAAGCTCTATGTACAAGGTTGTCAGATCCTTTCAAAACCCTCACCTTTTACCTACCAAAAAACAATATATATTAAAAAAAATCATTAAATAAAAATAATGACAATTATGTTGATTTTTACTATAAATTTGATTTTCTTTCTTTGGGTTTTCACTTAAGAGATGGAGGTTCAAACTACACAAGGGACCAAGACCCTTTCAAAACTTATATTTTACCTTAAAATTTTATCCCATGAGAGATATTATAGTGGTATAATTTTAGGTTTTCAATCATAAGATCAAGTTCAAACCCTAGTAAGAGATTATACCTCATTTAAAAACCCATGTTTTATCCTCAATTTATAATCAAATGACACTATGACATTAACTCAACTGATTAGATTCTTTAACATTCAAAAAGAAGACAAAGGTTTGAATCTTGCCAAGTCAAGTTTTTAATCAAAAGACATTAGCTCAATTGATTAGATTCTTCAACATTCAAGGAGGAGATCAAGGTGTGAATCTTGCCAAGTCATACATGAATAATATCCAAGCTTTGTTATAATACCACTGTGTGGTTATGAATCTATGATATATTCTAGATAGACTCATATAATCAATAATACCACTGCAACTTGCTATACCACTGTGTGGCGACGAAATAATCTAGATAGGCCCAATTTCAATCACATCTAATCAATAACACCACTATATGGTGATGATATAATCTAGATAGATCAATCCCATATAATCAATAACACCACTGTAGTGATGATATAACGATGGTCCATTTTCAATTCTATATAACTAATTGAAAAAAGAAAATCAAATTCATCATTAAAAATAACTTCTTTATTTAAATAAAAATTGTGAAACATACATAGTCTATAATTTTTCTTTAATTTTTCATTTTTGCATCAAACTACCTATCTAATATTTATTTTAAAACTTTATTATTTTAATTTAATTATCTTCCATATTAAATTTAAAATGACTACATGATATTATGGACTTTTATAATTATGTTATATATATCACCAGAAACTATAGCTTTTTAACAACCCATACACAGATCACCTCTCTTAGTCTCTACATTTTAATGTGTTTCCAAATCTGTAGTTATATGCCGACAAACAAATAAGCCATATTGGGTGGCAGATAAAACAAATTTCATTTTAACTTATACTATTCTCTGAGATCAATGGACTGTAACCATGAAAGGAGACTTGAAACATAGCCGAGGGAGTAAAAATGAAATTACATCGTTCTACTCTATTCTGCTTTTCCTTCTTCTTAGAAGTTTACGGTGGATTGGAATATATTTCATCAGTAATTAAAATTACTCCTCTTCATCCACGTCTGTGATAAATTTGCCGGTGCCGGGATTCAAAGCCGCAAACAAGAAAAAGGCGACATTGAAGAGCACCAACGGCTCGATTTCAGTGATGGGAATTCCCGTCTCGATGTTCAGCTGGGCGAGGGCTCCTTTCCCTGTTATGATTTCTCCGATGAGGGAGAAGGCTATGCCCAGCTGAGCCAACCTACCCACAAAAAGCTCGTTCGACTTCGTAAATCCGAAAAGAGGCCCTGCCACAACATCCGAAAAGAGTTTTAAGAGCATGCTAATTTTATTGGCGAGTATTTACTACAACTAGATGAAATCAAACTCCATGCTGGATTACTCTAAACCACTCTAATGGCAGCTTAATGCAGAATAAGCAACCAATACCAGGACCCAGGTAATGTTGATTGAATATATACATTGAAAAGAAAGGACATAGAAGGGTACCAGAATAAGAGAGACAGATCAGGATTGCCCTTGAATAGGAAAAGAAATAGGATAATTGCAGCTTTCACAACAGCAAACAAGAAGAATGGAGATTTTGACTGATGGATGTTTTTTTTATTGGATGAATACATCCACCCTTTCACACATTCACCTATACTACTACTGTTTGAACTTTGGATTTCTTGAAGAAGAGCCAAAACTCAAACAGTTGGGCTGTCCCCTGGAACATGAAATAAATGTTTTGAAATGCAATGCCTCAACATAGTTGGATAAATAAGATCTAGTGGACCATCAACCTAAAATCTAGCAATATATCATTGCTGCCTCTAAGATATTAATAAAAGTGTTGATTGTATTAGATAGATAAGTATTGATGTAGAACCAAATTCCAATCATGAAATATGTTACTAGATTTACATCATCATATTAACAGGTTAGAAAACAAGAGGACCAGCCCCCGACCAGCCTTACACACATGCCCAAAGATATCAATAAAAGTGTTGATTGTATTAGATGGAAAGGTATTGATGTAGAAAGAAATTCTAATCATGAAATATGTTACTAGATTTGCATCATCACATAACAGATTAGAAAGCAAGAGGACCAGTCCCGGACCAGGACCAGCCCCACACACATGCCCAAACCCGATGTTAATAGGGGTGAGGAATCCTACAAAGTGAAACCAAGGATTTCCATTTTTAAGCCTCCTTTAAAAATATAACAAATGTTAAAACTTATAAACCACTCAAATACTAAAAATTACAAGTTCAACTTTCAGAAAACACAAAAGATTAAATATATCTACCCTATAATGAATTGTAAAGGGGAGTGGGTGATACAGACCTCCTTCTTTGAGGCCAAGAGCAGCTCTGAAGCCTTTTCCTGGAGGGATGACAGCCTTTTCCAGGCCAGTGGTTTCAATTGGATCGTCGACGAATTGGCCTCTGTCTCCCAGGGCTCCAATGGCTCCCAACAGCGTGAAAAGAATGAAGAAAAGCAGCAGAGGCTCTGCCTCATAAATGGGAATCCCAGTCTCCAAGTTCAGCTGTGCCAAAATTCCTTTCCCTGTGATGGCTTCCCCCAACAGGGATGCCTGCCTCATACAAATTCAAAATACTTAACACATTATTCTCCAAAAACAAAGCACACACCACAAATATATGACATCGACATAGAATTACAACACCAACATTGGAATGAATGGAAAAAAAAAAAATTGAAAATTTACTTACAGCAAAGCCAAGCATGGCGACCCTCCCCACGAACAATTCGTTGGCTTTGGTGAAACCAAATCCTCCAGATGTTCCGAAGATGCCATCCTCCACTTTGGGCTTCTGCACCTCTTGAATCACAGCATTTCTTCCTCTCTTAGTAGGAGGAGCTGGGGCTGGCTTGCTCTTTGAACGAAACAATGCCACTATCTTTAGACCACTGTTCGTCCTGGAGGGTATGAGCTTTGAGGTTTGGATCTGCTCTTGAATTCTAAGACCCTTGGGAGCACTGGGCAATGTAGGCAGCCTCCTGCTTGCTATTGAACTAGCAAGTCCAGTTCTGGACATTAGAATGGACTGTGCCATCTCACTTAACAGTTAGTTTATTTTCCAACTTTGATCTTCCTTCAATATTTTTCCAATGGAGAAGGGCGTCTGAAATTGGTGGATAATATAATGGGCGAAGTTGAGATTTGGAGGGAGCAGCTACGTCCACGATCTCAATTTACCACCACTCACATTTCTAAATTTCTCTCTCCTAGTTATCCTATCTTTTGTCCAACGATTTTAATGTCTTCACAGCCTTCCAATTGTTGAGGTGATGTGGCTTCAACTTAAGCTTTCGATTTAATTTGTTGTGAATGTTCTGAGAATATATCGTGGTGCTTCTCCAAGCCGGTGGCCATAGGCTTTCTTAAAGAGAACTGTACTGTCTAGATGAACTCCTCAACAACGACCTCTTGATTTTCATCATTTGAAAATTGTGAAATTTGAATAATTTGAGTTGAATAATATTGTAGATATTTTTTTTTCCTTTTTTTTTAAAGAATTGGTAATATTTTTGATGGACAGTCTGGTTGCAAAGGAATCTTGTGTGTGTCAGATCAATGATGACGGTAAGAGTGACCCGTCCTCTGAGTGGTGCGCACAATGACGGCATGAATCCGCAACGACTCGGGTCCCCATGGTCCTGAAGTCAACAAGAACAAAGCAAAATAGGTTTAGTGGAAGCAACCATCCAACTCTCTTATGTAACCGAATAAAAAAATACTTTTAATCTCATGGTCGATATTATAAACCCTAGTTCTTTGGTAAAAACAGATTCAACAATACCCCAGCTAAGCAAATAAGACTAAACACTCAACCACTACACTACTACCATTTTACTATTCTTTCTTTAAAGACGATTTAAAAATATATTTATATATGTGAGGCTTATAAACTCTAAAGATTATTATATATAATATATTACCGTGATTTTAAACTTTTTTTTTAATAAAATACGATATACCCTAACCTTATCTTATCAGGTGTGTATATAAGAACAGAGGGCTATAAGTCACAAAATATTTATTACTTTTATTTTTAAAATATAATGTTTAATTATGTCCAGAGGTGTTCCTACAATAGCAGATAAGGGGTGGGAGACAAAGAAGTCATACATGTCACACCGTAAACAATTTTTTTTATTAAAATGTCGACATTAACAAAAATATTTAAACTAAAACAGCCGACTAACCAACCGTTACAAACATTTAAAATATTTAAATTAAAACAATCGACCGTTGCAACTGTTTAATAAAATATTGTATAAATGCATGAACATCCATTGCAATATACCAAAAATAATCCACAGCGCAAACTGCTTCTGTAGAAATTTATCCATCTGTATATTATAGTATTAATATAATATTATAGTATTATATATACTAGCTTAGCTTAGATATAAAAAATATATCTAAAAACATCGAAAGATATTAATCCGAGGGGCCTATCTTGAAGATCACACCCCAAAAAATGAGATAGGCACTACGAGATTGATAATTCTTAATAATAGGTAGGACAAGTATGGGTGACCTCTTCCTAGTTAAAATGGAGCATCATTTTTGTTTTCGAGGGATTAAGGTGATTGAAACAAAAAATCCATCAATTTGCCTTCCCGTGGTTAAGACTTACTTATATGCCTTTTATTCTAGACGTGACTATATTGAAAAAGGTTCGTTAACAAGGTTTTGTAATAAGGTTTTAGTGAAAAAAATTTACGGGGTTGTTTTGGTTTTAGAAATGGGTTTTACATCGTTTTGTTTTAGTGCTTTGGTTTTAGAAATCACCATTAAGGGGTTCTACACTATCAAAATTATTTGGAAGTTGTACTCGACCTTAATGCACCATTATTATCAACTGGATTTTGAGTATCTAATGTGCGTTTGATAGGGTGGAGATTCAAACCAGGGACCTCCTTTAGAGGATTGCCCTACCCTCTCCAACTCACCTACAACTTGTGGGTTTTTTTTTGAAGTGTTTATTTTTATTTGTTGATATAGTTATATTATAAAAAATTTATTGATAATTTGTTAGAAAGTAATTTGGAAAAACTTGACAACCTAATTTTAGGAGATATTTGATAATCTAAGAAAATTTGACAATAACTTAAAAAACATAATTTTTATTTAGTAAACAAAAATATAAAATAAGTAATAATTAGAAAGCCGATTTTGTATTATATATTAATTGCAATGAGTACAATTACAGTTTATGAAATAAGAATTCAGTCCAAATAGCAAATACAATATTAAAATTTAATTTTTTGAAATATAAAACAGTTTTGAAACAACTATTTGTTTTCCCTTTCTATGGTTGTCCTTGGCTTTGAATTGGTAGGCAAATGTGAGGTTGCTCAAGTACAATATCACCATGGTATATCTCCTCCAATCCTCTTAAGTATTTTTGCTTCTTCCTCAAGTGCCTCAAGGTCCTCTATAGTAAACTCAAGATCCATGGAACTCTCAACAATTCAATCAGAAAGTGGATCTAGCTCATCCAATTGAATTGCTTCATAGGATTCACTATCCTCCACTTGTATTATGTGAAGCCTAAGATTATATTACACAAAGACAAGGTCAGTGGAGCACTCTTGGCTCAACCTATTGTCCTAGCCTATAATTTTTTTTGAAAATTTAGCGCACGACGAGGGGGTTCTACACCTAGCCTATGATTTTTGAATGAAAAAAAAAAACAAAAATATAAATATAAATATAAAAATAACTAAACCTTAGATTTTTTTGAGTAGGGTATGAAGCAAATTAAAAAAAATACAGTCCTAGGTTAGGATTTTTTGCATGATTTTTTGGGGGTAGTTTACCTATGATGATTAGTCAACTTGTATTTTGTTGGTGGCTTTGTTTCCTAACCCTTGTCAATGAGGGTTAGTTTGATTCCCCATGGGGTGTGTTAACCCACCCACTTTTTTTTATTGTAAAGGTTGTTATCTTAATTTAATGTAAATAGCTTTTTTCATATAAAAAATTACAAAAACAAAAAAAAAACCCAAATTAACTCTACATATTTTAGGGGGTGGGAATGAAGCAAATTTAAAAAATACAACCTTAGCCTACGACTCTTAATTTGAAAGGAACTATTAAAAATAAAGTTGGAAAAAAATCTAAGAAAACCTTAGTTTGTAATTGGGGGATTCAAAAAATACCTCGATTTGTTTTTGGAGAAATAGCATGAAATATCTTTGCATCAGTGTTCAATATTCAATCTAAATTTAAAATAGAGTTTAGATTTGTTGTTTGTGGTGGTTCAATAATTTACAATTGTGTTGCCTATTCAAGAGTGGAAAAAGACTTTGAAAAAAGGAAATGTAGTCCTAAAAATAAAAATATTTTTTGTGCTTAAATAAAAATGTTTTCGTGCCTCTACATGTTCAAGTCTTGGCGAGTAATTGTCAAGTATTCGATGGGTAATGGCCAAGTCAACAAGGCACTCGACCTAAGTTAAAAAAAAAACTCATAAACCCCGTTGACCCACAAGTTTCATGGATAATATACAAGTTTTAAAACATCAAGTTAGAGCACTTAGTCTGGTGGCTTGTTCAATGAGAAGTTGAAGCACTTATCAAAAACTACAATGGCCCACCTAACCTAACCAATTTGCTTCCTATTAATTTGTACATAAAATAATCTATATATTATAGTCAATCCCTTGTTTGGGCACTATTTAAAGGGTGTTTTGCAATAAATCAAAAAAATATCATAGACCTTGTTTGTTAGAAAGCCATCAAAGTTGGTGTTTTTATAATTTCATAGTAGATTACATGAAGCATCATCCAAAACCCTTAATTGAAAATATTATTTTAGTTCTCATATAATATTTTGTAACAATTTTTTAATATGAGAATATTGCTTTATGAGATGCAATTGTAGGGAAACAAATATGCATTGCAAGACACTATATGAAAATGGTGCAAGATTTAATGAAGAAAATACAGGAAACATCTTGTTCCTAGCATCTTAGAGAAAATATATAGATGCAATCATAGAGTTGTTAAACTATGAGGTGGGCATCAATGCTACCAACCATGAAGGTCTGACAACTCTCCATGTAGCCATAGCAATGGTATATCTTGAAACTATCAATTTTGTATTTCAAAATGGTGTTGACAATGATAGACCTAAATCCAAGATCTTTGATACTGAATCATGAACAACTCTTAACAACAGTGAAGAATCAATCTTTAACTTCTACAACGGATCACAATATTTAAATTCTAAAGACCCATATAGGATGCAACAGTATTTAATCATAGGAGTATTATGGTAGTGGAGCATATTCTATAGGAAGACTTCGTAGGCCAAGTCTCAATTCTTTTAGGCCAAGCAATAACCATTTTAGTAGGATGAGTGGTAGTTGTGACAATTATGATGTCAAGGAATTAGGACATAGTTAATATGGTATAGTGGGATTAAAATATTTTAGGATTGATTCTATTAGAGTTGTCCTTCATAATCATCATCCCACCAAAAACCACTCACCTTTTACAAGAAGAGATAATCGATGGTAAAGTTGGCCAATAATCATGGGTGAGTTGAAAACCAGACATGTTTGGCCAAACATTTTTCAGTTATCAATTTTATCACTGTAATAAGTCCAAATATTCTAGAAACAAATGGAATAAAATATTACCCAATATTGCTTAACATAAGGAAGGAAAAAAAGAAACATAAAATATGATGGTATGTTTATGGACACCAAATAATATTCACCAAAAGGAAATGAAATTACACTCCAATCAATTATGAAAAATAAATATAAAGGGGTACTTATACCCAAATACATAGTTCCTTTAGGTCAAGGTTGTGAGATTGACTCTCAAGAATAAAATATTACAAAAAACTTACAAAAGTATCCTTTCCAATATTTACATGGGCCCAAAGGGTAAATATAACAACAAATCATGGCCTCAAGAGAATCTTAACCAAAAATATTTCAATATTTTATAGCCATCCATGTTTACTATAGCTTGAGTTATATTTCCTTTCAAACTTATTACACAACCTTCATCAAACTTTTAAGGAAGAATCTATGAACCAAGTGGAATAAATCCAAAATAGAGACTTTGTTATTTTGGGCTAGATCCACCTTGCCAAAAGGAAGGATGGATTTTAATTGATCTTGGTGATCAGGATAAGAGCTTAATTACTAAATGGGTGGTGAGGCCCATACAAGGTTCTAAAATATAGAAACTTATTTTCTATAATGTGTGCATATGGAAACTCATTATGATGCTTGGTTTGTGAATCATTTACAAAATAAAACTTTGAACACCTCTTACTTTACTTTCAAAGGCTCCCTTTTAGTCTTAGGAATATGAAAATTCTAGATTTTTTTTCCTTTCTCCTCTCTTGAAATATGTCCTTCCTATGTTATAGTATAAACTTCTTGTCATCCTTGATATGAGGAATTAGATCAATGCTTTGTAATAACCAACTCTTTGTATTTAACCTAGAGTTCAAAACCAAGAATCTATTTAGAAAGGGACTAACATGAATGATGGATCTATGAGACGTATGCATGCATAAGTGGAAGCCTTGGCAAGTCTTGAGTGCATAATTTCGTCAGATTTCTTCTTTTCATATAGGATTCACTCCTTGAGGATGAACTATTGATCAATATTTTATCCATTTAACCTATAACTTATTCAAAGATTAGGAATGGACCAATAGTCACAACCTTTTATTCTTCTTGGTTAAGGCCATTTATATTACTTTTCTTCCTCTCATCTCTGATATCTCATAATTTAATAGCAAGTGGAATTATAAGTATGATAAAAGCATGTGGAACATTCTTAGTTCTAAGATTTAGGATTCCAAGGTAGAAGCCTCATCCCAACTACTAACATGGAGCATGTTGCAGCTAAAGCTTCCTTATAGAAGTAAAATTGCCTCCTTGGGTTCATTTTCTCTAGATTGTATTTGTTTTAATAATATAAAATTAGTCAAGCATGTTTTCTTGGATTTAACAATATTTTACAAAAATATTCTAAAATATACATTCACTAAAATCATCTGCAAAAAATATAGAAGATAAAAATAGAACATATAAATAAAATTATTGAGAGAAAATTGAATAAGAGGAATAAGGGATGGGTTCCCATAGGCACCCCCATGATCTCACATCAAAAATTGATACAATGGATCAGTCATTGAGGGGTATTTGTGGTGATACCAAATCCCTAACTAAATGTTAACCTCAAGCCAAGACAACTTGACTTGAAGGTTAAATTACAATATAAATATATTAAACCCTTTAATCAAGGTTAACAATAGAGATGGTTTAACCAATATCTTTAAGACTAAATACATTATAAATTCTCATAAGCTTATATAATGATGCTCTTAGACTTACATATAAGAATATCCTATAGGCTTATGTTGCACTTGCCCATAGGCTACTTCAGTAGCACTCATAGGCATCTCATCATTGTCATCCTTAGCCTAATAAGGTTATATTATAGACATTTCAACATCCCCAAATCTAAACTAATGGGAAAAGGAGAGGAGATAGCAGAGATGGTATATCCTCCACTCCCCATAATGAATGCTCAAATGTGCCAATAAATCTTGTTATCTTCTCTTGCCAAAGGTACATGTGAACTGGATCACCCTTCTACAAGCATGACATAATGGCTCCATCTTCTGGATCCAAAATCTTGAGGTTCATATGAGAAGATCCTCAATATACAATATGATGACCAAAATTTAACCTCCAAACTTAAAAAGAAATATCTAATTCATCAACAAATACATAGGGCTTCAAATAATCAACCTCAACGGTTAGAAAGGGACCTATAGGATTGAGGTATGCCTTGTGTTGACCATCCAAAACCTAATCCTCTTCTAGCCAAAAGATCACCAATTTCCATGCCAATAAGTGTATTGAACTTAGAGAACACTGAAGAACACAAGCTTATACCGAGAGGGGGGGTGAACATTATAAGACCACTTTTTACATTTCCTTTATACTTCAAAACAATAAAGCAACATATCCAAAGCAATATCAAAACAATGCACAAGATCATCCACAAAGTGACACATCAATTTTAACGTGGTTCATCCACAAAACTTTTATCTAAAATTTATCTCAAAGTTCTTTGGGAAACCTTCCCAATTACAATGTTTATGAGCCTCGGCTCAAAGGAGATTCCTTCCCCCAATCTAAATTTATGAGCCTCTGCTCAAAGGAGATACCTTACCCTACCTCTGCTCTGGTTGGTGATCCTCTAGAAGACCTCTGCCTCCGTTGCCCTTAGCAAATGGAACTCTATCCACAGAAGACACCTGTCTTCCCTCGCTCTCGGTCGGAGACCTCTGTCCTCAACTCTATCACCTCAAAATTTGGTCCTCGAATATGCACTAAACACAGTCCTTCGATCTAGCACAAATGTCCTCCTGGGTTCTTCTCATATAACCAATGCACCTCTGTCCTCAAGTTCTCTTATAGAACTATCAAACTCAGCTTCACAAGTCCTCTGCTAGGACCTGTCCAAATCTGCTCACAAGTCCCCAACGGAACCTGTCCAAAACCTGCTCACAAGTTCATCAAGAAAAACTTGCTTGGCATGAACCCACAAAGAGAATGGTTAGAGACCCAATGTGATTCATCAACCTCATAGAAGCATAAAGAGAATTGTTAGAGACTCGATATGTTCTATACTTAACTCCCAATCTCAATCTCAACTCAATCTCAAATCTCATAAGAATAAGATAGATGTAATATGCTTTTCTCAAGAACATGAAACACAACCCAACAATTGCCAACCAAGCAATATCTCATATAACAATGATACTCATGTTCTTTCCAACAACCAATATCTTTTCTCAACCAATTAGGGCTTCAACAACAATGCTCAAAGACAAGGTTTAACCAACATCATTCAACTCAACATTAACCTTAAAGCATTCAACCAATCATCACAAGAAAAGGAAAAAAGTAGAAATCCTTTTCCCTCCAAAGATATTTGAACAAAACAGCCACCCACACAATATCACCAAATGCAAAGAATAACTTGTTCAAATCAACTCAATGGAGTAAGCCCAAAATCATGAATCAAGTAAAAGCAATAACTTGATCAAACAACCTCTATGGAAGCAACTCAACCATCAATATCAAAACAGCCAACTAAGGTTTTCACCATCTCAAAGCAAGTAGCAAGACTCACAAACATAAACCTTAGTGCACAATGCTTCCACTACCTCAAACCAGAATTATGCATTCACCAAAACTCTCATCAATGATAACAATGCATAAGCAGTCTTCAACAAACCAGAAAATAGGATTTACACCCAACCAAAGGAAACCTAGTTGAATACCTTTTCACTCCAATCTTATTTCAGGAAAACATACACCAATCATACTCATAAGAAGAATGTGCCCATACCTTATTGTGAAGATGAAGAAGCCTCTTTGTTAATGCGCCACAATTAAAATCACTCCTTTTGTGCCACTTAAAAGGTTAGCATAGCAAAAACAAATTTTCCACTTAAAGGTTCCCTTTTAAACTCCAATAACACAAAACCCCTTAACTTCCAATTTAATACATTCCCCACAATTATTTTAAAACCTTTTTACTCCTCTCACAATTAATATTATAAAACTTTATGTAAAGAAAAACTTCCTCTAAACCCTTATGTCTCCCGCATTGTCATAGTTCGCATTTACAAAAGGTAAGCATCCCCAACATTAAATATAACTAATAAAACAAGCCCTTATGTCTCCCAAGGTCCATGGTACTACTACTCACGAAAGCACCACTACTACTTAAACATCACCTTAGGCATCAAACAAACATTATGAACCTAGCACCAAGCCTTAGGCCTCAACAAAAATAATATAGGGCACTTACCACAAGACCTGCTGAGGAGAATTGATCCCAGCACCTCTCGCTATCTAATGCACAAGCACTTGAAGAGCCACCAATAGGCCAACCGCCCACATGGGTATGAAATCGAAAGGGCAATTACTTTGTTTGACTTTATCCTTCTCGGGAGATGCGAAAACCCTGCATCACCAGATTATCTCCTGGCACTTCGTGCTCAATTATCGTGTCATGCAAAACGTGCCAAAGCCACTTCTCCACTACGGGTAATGTCGGATTTAGTGCGCTCGAATATTTTATTTCCGCGAATGTTCAAAGCCTGATATGCTGTGCTATTTGTCCTTCGCTGTTGTATCGAGTGTACAACCTTTTTATCACTAGGCGGATCGAGGTCCTCCTTCTTATGTCTTCTTCCCTTCTTCCGAGATTCGTGAAACAAGCCACCACTTTGATTGCATGCGAAGACAAGTTTATATATAAATGATTTTTTGATTATTCCTTCTCTCTCGCATGTCATACGTTTCGACTTCGCTACTACCTCATTTTGGTGCTCAAAGAAGGTTTGCCCTGCATCCGTTATCCAAATTCGAAGCTTACTCCCTTAAAAACATTTTTCTCATCCTAATTCTTTTCACAACCTTAATGAATTTATTTTCCTCGTTTTATATATGCACTTTGATGCATTTCCAAACACGTCGGCCCTTTTAATTTAATTTAAAATTTTAATTTAAATTTTAAATAAATAAAATTTAAACTAAATATTTAAAATTAAATATCTTCATCACCGGGGCACCTTTTTCAACGAAACGAAGAGCCAACTTGGGTTTTAAGAAAAACCCATTTCAAATATGTTGTCCATGGTTTTAAATAAAACATTTTATTTTTTTTGCCTTGGTTTTCACAAAAACCCTTCCGCTTCTTGACATCAATGACAACATCAACACTTGAGCAAAGGCAATGTACCCAATGTACCCAAAATTGCCAACAATCTCCCCCTTTGTCATTGATGGCAAAACTTTACTAAAAAACACATCTTCAAGAGCCAAAACTGAAATCACTCTCTTTGAAGTTTTGCTCCCCCTGACTTGAAGCTTTCCTCTTCACTTGAAGCTCTCCCCCTTACTCATATCTCTCCCCATTTGTCATCAATGGCAAAGGGCCACCTTTGGGGCTCGAAACTAAGAATGAGCCTCTTAGCTTAGTCCCTCCCCCACCTCCTAATGAGGTGATTAATTCTGGGATGGGAGTAAAACTCCCATTAGGCACTGATCATCATCAGTGTCTATAACTTCCTTGTCGGGCCTTCTCTTGAACTCTTTGTCCATATTCTTGTTGTTGTCACTGTTCTTGATCTTGTTCACATCCCTGTTCTTGTCCATGCCTTGATACTTGGACTTGATCATGCCATTGTTCCTGTTCTTGTATCCTGGAATTTCAGCTCTACACTGTCTAGCTATGTGACCTTTATTGTTGCACTTATAACAAGTAACAATGTTATTTCTTTTACGATAAACCTAATCTTTGAATCCACCTGTTCTGACTAACCCTGTTTTGGCCAAACCTGTTCTTGTTATTTGCCTTGCAATGAACTGCGTTGTGCCCAAACTAATTGCAAGAGTAGCAATACCCATGAAAGAAATTACCACTTCTGAAACTGTCATTTACCTTCTTCACTTGAGCCATGCAATGTACAGCCATGTGACCAAATCTGTGACAAGCAAAACATCTGCCTTGAAACTTTCCTTTATTTGACCTCTTAGGTCCTGAAAACTTCTTCTTCTTCTCATTCTGAATTTTGTTTTCTGTTTCGTGCATCTATCATTCAAGGACTCATGATCTGAAATACTTTCCTCATCAGAACTCTCTTTCTTTTGGAGTCTCTTACTAGACTCTCCAACTTGTTTCTTGTGATGCTTAACAAAACCAAGACCTGTTTTATCTGTTGTCTTTCTTTGACCTTTGATAAGATATTTACCCTTTTTAGAGCTTTCTTGAAACCTGTACAACTTATCCTTGTACTCTTTATTTTCCTCTTTCAAAGAAGCCATTTTCTGATCTAATTCACTATACTCAAGCACCTTAGATTTTAACTCATTCTTGAGTTCTTGTGCCTTAGCCATAGAGATGTCAAGACTTTCTATAAGTTTATCTCTCTCCATGCAACATCCATCTAACTTATCCTTGAGTCTAGCATTCTTCTTTCTTTTCTTTTTCAAAACACTAAGAGCATTAGTAAGTTCACATTCAATATCCTCTATTTGATTGCACTTTGAATTATCAAGGCCTTTTTCAGATTTCTTATCACTAGAGTTGCTACCCTTTTCAAAAACCATACATGCATCTTCCTTATCATTTTCTGAAGCATTCTCATACATACTAGCAACCAAATCATTATTTTTGCAATTATCCTCAAGATGCCCACAATTTCCATATCTAAGACATTTCGGTTCTTCCTCCTTTTCTGATATGAACAATATCTCATTTTTATAATCACCTGAAGAACTTTCACTATCACTACTAGAACACTTACTTGCTTTGTCAAGGTAGATGCTCTTCTTTTCTTGATTGATGTGCTCATATTTTATTTTAAGAGTTGTATTGGCCTCTTCTAGTTGTTTCTTCAATGAAACAATCTTTTTTTTTTGTTTGCAGCAAACAGTCTCTTTCTCATTGATCTGAGACCTAAGAGTTTCTTCACTCTTTTTGAACTCTTCTATTTTCAGCTTTAGATTGCTAACAACTTTGTTAGATTCCTCTTCATGTTTGTTGTATATACCGACTTTATTACTCATTTCTTCTGTCTACATTCTTAAACCGTCAATTTCTTTTTCTAGCTTGCTGCAATACTCTGTTTTCCTGGATGATTGCATTTCGAGATCTTCATGAGCCAACTTGGGTTTTAAGAAAAACCCATTTCAAATCTGTTGTCCATGGTTTTAAATAAAACCTTTTATTTTGTCTGCCTTGGTTTTCACAAAAACCCTTCCACTTCTTGACATCAATGACAACATCAACACTTGAGCAAAGGCAATGTACCCAATGTACCCAAAATTTTCAACAATCTCCCCCTTTGTCATTGATGGCAAAACTTTACTAAAAAACACATCTTCAAGAGCCAAAACTGAAATCACTCTCTTTGAAGTTTTGCTCCCCCTGACTTGAAGCTTTCCTCTTCACTTGAAGCTCTCCCCCTTACTCATATCTCTCCCCCTTTGTCATCAATGGCAAAGGGCCACCTTTGGGGCTCGAAACTAAGAATGAGCCTCTTAGCTTAGTCCCTCCCCCACCTCCTGATGAGGTGATTAATTCTGGGATGGGAGTAAAACTCCCATTAGGCACTGATCATCATCAATGTCTATAAATTCCTTGTCGGGCCTTCTCTTGAACTCTTTGTCCATATTCCTGTTGTTGTCATTGTTCTTGATCTTGTTCTCATCCCTATTCTTGTCCATGCCTTGATCCTTGGACTTGATCATGCCACTGTTCCTATTCTTGTATCCTAGAATTTCAGCTCTACACTGTCTAGCTATGTGACCTTTATTGTTGCACTTATAACAAGTAACAATGTTATTTCTTTGCGGTAAACCTGATCTTTGAATCCACCTGTTCTGACTAACCCTGTTTTGGCCAAACCTGTTATGACCAAACCTGTTCTTGTTATTTGCCTTGCAATGAACTGCCTTGTGCCCAAACTAATTGCAAGAGTAGCAATACCCATGAAATAAATTACCACTTCTGAAACTGTCATTTACCTTCTTCACTTGAGCCATGCAATGTACAACCATGTGACCAAATTTGTGACAAGCAAAACATCTGCCTTGAAACTTTTCTTTATTTGACCTCTTAGGTCCTGAAAACTTCTTCTTCTTCTCATTTTGAATTCTGTTTTCTGTTTCTGTGCATCTATCATTCAAGGACTCATGATCTGAAATACTTTCCTCATCAGAACTCTCTTTCTTTTGGAGTCTCTTACTAGACTCTCTAACTTGTTTCTTGTGAGGCTTAACAAAACCAAGACCTGTTTTATCTGTTGTCTTTCTTTGACCTTTGATAATATATTTACCCTTTTTGGAGCTTTCTTGAAACCTGTACAGCTTATCCTTGTACTCTTTATTTTTCTCTTTCAAAGAAGCCATTTTCTGATCTAATTCACTATACTCAAGCACCTTAGATTTTAACTCATTCTTGAGTTCTTGTGCCTTAGCCATAGAGACGTCAAGAATTTCTATAAGTTTATCTCTCTCCATGCAACATTCATCTAACTTATCCTTGAGTCTAGCATTCTTATTTCTTTTCTTTTTCAAAACACTAAGAGCATTAGTAAGTTCACATTCAAGATCCTCTATTTGATTGCACTTTGAATTATCAAGGCCTTTTTCAGATTTCTTATCACTAGAGGTGCTACTCTTTTCAAAAACCATACATGCATCTTCCTTATCATTTTTTGAAGCATCCTCATACATACTAGCAACCAAATCATTATTTTTGCAATTATCCTCAAGGTGCCCACAATTTGCATATCTAAGACATTTTGGTTCTTCCTCCTTTTCTGATATGAACAATATCTCATTTTTATAATCACCTGAAGAACTTTCACTATCACTACTAGAACACTTACTTGCTTTGTCAAGGTAGACGCTCTTATTTTCTTGATTGTTGTGCTCATCTTTGATTTTAAGAGTTGTATTGGCCTCTTCTAGTTGTTTCTTCAATGAAACAATCTCTTCTTTTTGTTTGCAACAAACAGTCTCTTTCTCATTGATCTGATACCTGAGAGTTTCTTCACTCTTTTTGAACTCTTCTATTTTCAGCTTTAGATTGCTAACAACTTTGTTAGATTCCTCTTCATGTTTGCTGTATATAAAGACTTTATTACTCATTTCTTATGTCTGCATTCTTAAACCGTCAATCTCTTTTTCTAGCTTGCTGCAATACTCTTTTTTCTTGGATGATTGCATTTCGAGATCTTCAAAAATTTTCTTGTAATCTTTTACTTGTACTTTCAAGCTGGTGATTATATCTTCTGCATCCTCAACCTTTTTACTCAGGTCTGAAATCAATTTCTATTTCCAATTTGCTTCTACATCACTTCCTTCTTCATCACACTCTTGTTTTGAATCTGTTTCTTCACCAATTTTGAACGGATCATCTTCATCTTCACTGCTACTAAACCCATGGCAATGATGATCATTGTGATAGAGTTGACCACAAACAAAAAATTCTCTTCCATGTGAACAATCAGCTGCAAAGTGACCGATATTTCCACATCTGGTGCAAAACTTTATTAATCTGGCTTGTTCTCCACTGTTTGATTCATCTCTTGAATCTATTTCCATTCCCAAAGCAACAACATTGAGATCATCTTCATTTTCTTTCATGACCTTGTGAGATTTCTTTTTCTTGTGTCTAATGTTTTTGCTTTTGCCTTTCCTTGCCATTTGTGTTCTTGTAAGATCTTCCTTCAAGCTGTTTAAACTTTTCGAAGGCACCGGCTCTGATACCAATTGAAGAACACAAGCTTATACTGAGGGGGGTGAATAGTATAAGACCACTTTTTACTTTTCCTTTATACTTCAAAATAGTAAAGCAACATATCCAAAGCAATATCAAAACAATGCACAAGATCATCCACAAAGTGACACATCAATTTTAACGTGGTTCATCCACAAAACTTTTCTCTAAAAGTTATCTCAAAGTTATTTGGGAAACCTTCCCAATTACAATGTTTATGAGCCTCGACTCAAAGGAGATACCTTCCCCCAATCTGAATTTATGAGCCTCTACTCAAATGAGATACCTTCCCCTACCTCTGCTCTGGCTGGTGATCCTCTAGAAGACCTCTGCCTCTGCTGCCCTTAGCAAATGGAACTCTATCCATAGAAGACACCTATCTTCCCTGCTCTGGTTGGAGACCTCTGTCCTCAACTCTATCACCTCAAAAGTTGGTCCTCGAATCTGCACTAAACACAGTCCTTCGGTCTAGCACAAATGTCCTCGAGTTCTTCTCATAGAACCAATGCACCTCTGTCCTCAAGTTCTCTGATAGAACTATCAAACTCGGCTTCACAAGTCCTCTGCTAGGACCTGTCCAAATCTGCTCACAAGTCCCCAACGGAACCTGTCCAAAACTCGCTCCCAAGTTCATCAAGAAAAACTTGCTTGGCATGAACCCACAAAGAGAATGGTTAGAGACCCAATGTGATTCATCAACCTCATAGAAGCATAAAGAGAATTGTTAGAGACTCGATATGTTCTATACTTAACTCCCAATCTCAATCTCAACTCAATCTCAAATCTCATAAGAATAAGATAGATGTAATATGCTTTTCTAAAGAACATGAAACACAACCCAACAATTGCCAACCAAGCAATATCTCATATAACAATGATACTCATGTTCTTTCCAACAGCCAATATATTTTCTCAACCAATTAGGGCTTCAACAACAATGCTCAAATACAAGGTTTAACCAACATCATTCAACTCAACATTAACCTTGAAGCATTCAACCAATCATCACAAGAAAAGGAAACAAGTAGAAATCATTTTCCCTCCAAAGATATTTGAACAAAACAACCACCCACACAATATCACCAAATGCAAAGAATAACTTGTTCAAATCAACTCAATGGAGTAAGCCCAAAATCATGAATCAAGTAAAAGCAATAACTTGATCAAACAACCTCTATGGAAGCAACTCAACCATCAATATCAAAACAACCAACTAAGGTTTTCACCATCTCAAAGCAAGTAGCAAGACTCACAAACATAAACCTTAGTGCACAATGCTTCCACTACCTCAAACCATAATTATGCATTCACCAAAACTCTCATCAATGATAATAATGCATAAGCAGTCTTCAACAAACCAGAAAATAGGATTTACACCCAAACAAAGGAAACCTAGTTGAATACCTTTTCACTCCAATCTTATTTCAGGAAAACATACACCAATCATACTCATAAGAAGAATGTGCCCATACCTTATTGTGAAGATGAAGAAGCCTCTTTGTTAATCTGCCACAATTAAAATCACTCCTTTTGTGCCACTTAAAAGGTTAGCATAGCAAAAACAAATTTTCCACTTAAAGGTTCCCTTTTAAACTCCAATAACACAAAACCCCTTAACTTCCAATTTAATACATTCCCCACAATTATTTTAAAACCTTTTTACTCCTCTCACAATTAATATTATAAAACTTTATGTAAAGAAAAACTTCCTCTAAACCCTTATGTCTCCCGCATTGTCATAGTTCGCATTTCCAAAAGGTAAGCATCCCCAACATTAAATATAACTAATAAAACAAGCCCTTATGTCTCCCAAGGTCCATGGTACTACTACTCACGAAAGCACCACTACTACTTAAACATCACCTTAGGCATCAAACAAACATTATGAACCTAGCACTAAGCCATAGGCCTCAACAAAAATAATATAGGTCACTTACCACCAGAACTGCTGAGGAGAATTGATCCCAACACCTCTCGCTAGCTAACGCACAAGCACTTGAAGAGCCACCAATAGGCCAACCACCCACATGGGTATGAAATCGAAAGGGCAATTACTTTGTTTGACTTTATCCTTCTCGGGAGATGCGAAAACCCTGCATCACCAGATTATCTCCTGGCACTTCGTGCTCAATTATCGTGTCATTCAAAACGTGCCAAAGCCACTTCTCCACTGCGGGTAATGTCAGATTTAGTGCGCTCATATATTTTATTTTCACGAATGTTCAAAGCCTGATATGTTGTGCTATTTGTCCTTCGTTGTTGTATCGAGTGTACAACCTTTTTATCACTAGGCGGATCGAGGTCCTCCTTCTTATGTCTTCTTCTCCTTCTTCCGAGATTCGCGAAACAAGCCACCACTTTGATTGCATGCGAAGACAAGTTTATATATAAATGATTTTTCGATTATTCCTTCTCTCTCGCATGTCATATGTTTCGACTTCGCTACTACCTCATTTTGGTGCTCAAAGAAGGTTTGCCCTGCATCCGTTATCCAAATTCGAAGCATACTCCCTTTAAAACATTTTTCTCATCCGAATTCTTTTCACAACATTAATGAATTTATTTGCCTCGTTTTATATATGCACTTTGATGCATTTCCAAACACGTCGGCCCTTTTAATTTAATTTAAAATTTTAATTTAAATTTTAAATAAATAAAATTTAAACTAAATATTTAAAATTAAATATCTTCATCACTGGGGCACCTTTTTCAACGAAACAAAGAGCCAACTTGGGTTTTAAGAAAAACCCATTTCAAATATGTTGTCCATGGTTTTAAATAAAACCTTTTATTTTGTCTGCCTTGGTTTTCACAAAAACCCTTCCACTTCTTGACACCAATGACAACATCAACACTTGAGCAAAGGTAATGTACCCAATGTACCCAAAATTGCCAACAAACACACCATGTCTTGGACATAGGAAATAGGCACACTTGTGAGATAAGTGTGCAAAAATATAAATATAAGGAATTGAACTCTTAACCTCCTAGGTACAGTACAACTAACTAACCACTACAACAACAAGCATGGTAGAAAGATAAATAACTTGTGCTATTTAAAGACATCAAACCTTGAGTATTGTTATAAAATAAATGTGGGAAAATGAGTTCTAAAACTATGACTTTCTTGTTGAAGAAGGCTTTGAAAGATTTTGCATTGGCCAAGCTATCGATTGAAGGTTTTGGGTATATTATGAATCATTGGTCTAAAAATCTAGCAAGTGACACAAAAAAAAGGAAATATTAGCAAGATCCAACCTTGCTACCTATGCAATTTAAACTATAGAACTATTGAATGTTAAAGAGCTTACCAATTGCTATACCAGTGGACCTGTTGGAGTTAATGCCATGCCATAGTAAAAATAAGAATGCCAAATTGATCTAATTTTCATAAAGAGATCCCTTAAAACTATATCAAGTCCTTGAAATTATGTCACCAATCTATAGAGCTCAAAAAGTAGTATAATCTTAAAAAGGGGCTTGAAATTCTTCCATATGCAAAAGTTAAGGCCTTCAAAAGTTTGGGCATACTAAGATTAAAAAATATTAAAAAATTTATCTTTTAGACCTTAGAAAAAATTTCATCAATCAAAAACTACCACTTGTCATATTCTAAAGGTGCCACCTCTGTTATATTGGCATCATCACTCTTTCTAGGATATCAACTATGTTGGGTGCATGAATAAGAAGTTAACACTTTGATTTAAAGTATTGGTTGAAGTCACTTAAATAGAGAGGAACATTATGATGTGGCCATGTCATTAGCCACATCAATGTGCACCTTAGTGCAAAATACCCATTTTGAAGTCATAGGGGTTTTGAACTAGGAACCTTATACTAGGAGTATCATGGGCTTACGACCCTAACTAGGCATACCAATAATAGCTTTAGAGTAAAGAAGGTGCATATTTTTCATAAATATTTTTTCTTTGTAACAAAAAAAGACAAATACTACTAGATATTGAATACGAGACTTGGTATGAAGAAGAGAAACTACCAACCAATACATTGAGTCGTCGTGTTATGATGGTACACTCAAGGTGATAAACAAATTGTGTGTTCACCATTAAATAAGAATTTTAAGATAAAAGTGATAATTCCAAGATTCAACCCCAAACCCTCTTGTGATGAAGTCATGGTAGAAATAAGTACACCACATAAGAGACCCAATCAATATTTTTGATGAGATAGATAATGTTGAATTTTACACCAAAAAGAGTGCTAGCCACAAGAATATGCATTCTCATAAAGCTCACAACATACCTCTAAAATATAACCTTGTGACCATTATTTTGCAAGATATGTTAGAAATATTCTAATAAAAATAAACTCATTCACATAAATATTGCAATTAAAATAGAATTTCATGAAAGAAAAATATATTTCAATACAAAATATAAATGTAAAATTAAAGCAATCTCACAAAACAACACATAATCATATGCCTCTTTGAGGGGGCAACCTCCTTCAATACTTTCATTAATTTTCAAAATATACATTCATTAATGGGTATATATATTTTAAATATACACTTCATGGAAACCTAACCTAATGCTTAAGAGTTGGCTTACATTCGAAGTCCCACTTGAGCTAGAATCGTCTACCAAATATCAGTTACATTATTGATAACGATTACATAAAATGACCCCACTTATCTAGGCACCTCAGTTTCCACATACCATTACAAAGTATTACAAAATAATATTTTAAAGGGATTCCTACATGGGAAGGGAGGTAATTACATAATCATATGATAATTATAAAAATAGTATTAGGATGGGGTACTAACATGCCCTTCTACTTCAAAAATATGTGTCCTCAAAGTTGTAGATGAGGAACCCGATGCCCTAGATACTATAGAGAACCCCACATGGCATATTATGGTTGTAGTCCATGTCATTGGAAAAGAACCTTAGTGATGAAACTATTCCAAAGAGTGTGTGATATGCGATCCAACAGTTATTTCAGCTTAAGCAAGATAGAACTCTCTTCATCTAGTTTGGGTAAAACAGGTTAAACTTGTACTTTATTGTCCATAACCTTCTTGAGAGAGGATGCATGAAATATGGGATGGAGCTTTGATGTAGATGGAAGGGTCAATTTATAGGCCATTGCACCAATCCACTGTAATACCTAGTAGGGGTCATAGTATTTGGAAACTAGTTTTTGGCACCTATGAAGCTGGAATGAGGACTATTTATATGGATGCAAGTGAAGAAAAACCATATCTCCTTAAAAAATACACTTAGAATGGTGTTGATCAGCTTGTTGGCACATACAATTATATGCCAATTCCATATTTATCTTTAGTTGAAGGAGAATTATGGCAAATTGGTTGAGTGTAGTGTCAACAACATGGACCTTGGAGATGCCTAGAATGTAGGAGAATGGTGTTGAGGGAGTTCAACCATAAACTACTTCAAAAGGAGTAACATTGGTTGCATTGTGATAGGAAATGTTATACCAACATTCAACCAAGGAGAACCACTTCACCCACTGTGTAGGATCAAAGGTAAAGAAACAAAGGTAGATATCCAAGCATTTGTTTACAATATCTATTTGACCATCTATTTATGGATGATAGGTTGAACTCATTTTGATCTAAGTTCCCTACAACTTAAACAATTCTTGCCAAAAATGACTAATAAAGGTAGGATCTCGATTGTACATAATGTATGTGGGTATGCCATGAAGGAGAAAAATAGAATCGAGAAACAACTGGGTTACTATTAAGGTCATGTAGGGATGTGAGAGGGAACAAAAATAAACATACTTTGTAATACGATCCATTACCACAAAAATAACAAATTTACCTCCTAACTTAGGTAGCCCTTTAATAAAGTCCATGGAAATATCTATCCATACTTATTCTAGAATGGGTAAGGACTGAAGAGTTCATAGAGAACGAATTGTTTCTCTTTTCATCCATTGGCATATGCCATAATATACCATAAAATTTTGAATGTCCTTCCTCATTCCCTTCCAAAATAAAGTATGCTTAATCCTTTCATAGGTATTGAGGAACCCAGAATGGCCTGTAGTTGGTGAAGCATGCATTTCCTTCAATATGAGTTCCCATAGTTTCAAAGTGTGGGGAATAACAAAGCGTTGAAGATATCTCAAATATTGTCCATCTCAAGTGTATCCTATACATGAGGTAGGCTTTGTTTGAAGTGTATAAATCAAAGTTTGCAATCTTGAGTCCTTAGGCATGTCCTCTTTGAGGAAATTAATATACTAAGGTATGGGTGAAGAGACGACACATAGCATACTATAAGTCTCAAATTGGCAAGAGAGTGCATCAACCATAATGCTCTCCTTGCATTTTTTATATGTAATCTCATAATGATAGGGTACCTAGGAATAGATATTTGGGGATATATTATTATATTGTATAAGGGTTGGCATGGGTCACACATAACCCAAGGTTGATTGTATTATAATATTATATTATATTACCTAGGAATAAACATTTGGGAATATGTTATTATATTGCATAAGGGTTGGCATGGTCCACACATAACCCAAGGTTGATTGTATTATTATATTATATTATATTAGTAGTCGGTTCCCCAAAGTAGAATTAGGAGATGGATATTTAAAGAAGATATATTTTTTATTGTAATCACCATGGATATCAATCATATGTAATCATCTTTACCCATGAAGTGGCTTATGGGATGTTACCCTCATTAAGTGGCACTCCCATATTTGGATATATTATGCAGTTATTCATTCCTTAAGGTACCTTAAGGGTATTATCTATCTCTATATCATTGTGTGGATTATTATTGTGGATTATTATTTGTGGATGAATGATTTGATATTTTTGCATATTGGTGAATGATTTATATTAATGATAATATTTTTTTGTAACAAGTTGTTGTAGACATAGAAAATTGACCCACCCAAATGATTCAATTCTTCCTTAGAACCCTAGCTAGCCATCCAAACTTGCTAAGTGTAAATTTGGGGCCTTTCTACCTTCCCTCTTGGTCTTGTTTCCTTATTTTTACTAAATCCATACCCGATCTATACTAGAGATGAATTTGAATTTCCATATTCATACCCTATAATTATGACACAAGAATTTGGAATTCTAGAGGTTTTTCACACTAAAACCCCTCCCTTAGTTGGTCCATTTTGGGGTCGACCTTTGTCCGTGGTGAAATTTTATTTTCCTTCCCATTTTGCCCTCCAAACATCTTATAAGTAAGGTTTTGGATTCCCTAAGCTTGTCTTACAATTTCTATGGAGGTTCTAATTGTTGACTCACTCACTTTTTCATGCTATCAGGTGTTCTTTTGTTGCAAGTTATTTTGCTATTTTGTGCTTTGGTGATTTTTGCCCTTAGGTATTGAGTGGAGGAGTCTTGATGATTAGATAGATCAAAATTCTTGGAGTGCTTCTTCCGCCTCTTCATTAATCCTTGCTTTCTCCATCAACTCATCATGTTTTGCATTCACTTTAGTTTAATTTGCAATTTTTTTTTTGTTGTTTTATGCTCAGGTTTTCATCATTTTGAGGCATGAAAATGGCATCTGAATTAAATCCATGCCCCACTCATACAGATTACAAATTTGGTAAGTAAAATTTGTGCTACCTATTTACAAGGCATGAATTTTGTAAATTAGGACTTGGGTGCGAAACTAAACCCTAATTTGCATTGTGCATTTTTAGCATTATGTTGTGTATGTCATGTTTGTATTTTATTTTACTATTACATATCTATTTCACTCTATTTGTGCATGTTATAAAACTCAAAGATAATTTTTATTTTGAATGGTCATCTAAAAGGACCAAGGGGGCTTGATTGTTGTGCCTCCAAACCATTCTTATAGTGGCCTAAGCAGGCCCCCAAATGCTAATCAAATTTTCTAGGGTTTGTGAAGATATTTTGTAGGTTTGGAACCATTTGATACCCTAGATGCAATATAAATTTTGGCTCAACCATCGAATTAGATAAGCACCCTAATAGATCTTTAGGCTATTTGGTGTTTGCTTTTGTTCATTTCTATACAAAACCTAGATTAAAAGTAAAGGAAAATCATTTGATCAATTTTCTAGGCATTTTAAAGAACAAAAGCATATAGTGTGCATTTAGGGTTTTAATATTGTTTGTGCATATCCCTTGCACCCTTGTTCAAAGACTTTGATTTTGCAATCCTAGGGTTATACATCATTGAATTATAGAATCATACTAGGGTTAGCTCTTGTTTTCTTGCATCTTATGTGTCTTGCATTGTTCTTTTATTTTCATAGCTTAGTTTAGAAAGGTCAAACAATAGGTGTATGCTTAATTGACACATTAAAATTTCCCACCCCAGACTTGGAGCGAGTCCTAAAACCATTCTTGGTGAACCCATCCTTTCGTATCATTGAGTGTAGATAATATAACACACCCCCGTAGTTCACCTCGGCTCCCAATGGATCCAACCGATAATTGTACGTGGTAGGGTATTTTTCCTCCTCTACATCTTTGGTGAACCCAATATAAAAACACATCTTAGTTTCCAAGATAGGAAGCTTCTTCCTTTGTATCTTCTTGAAAAATTTAAATAAGACCACTTATTCTACTTTTTTAGATCTGAAAACATCTTAAGAATATTCTTGCGTGCTTTCCTTAGTTTTCTCCTCTATCCTTATACTTTTTCTAATGACTCCATTCCTTAAGGCATCTAGAATCTGATAAAATTATTCAAGAAGATAATCAGGTTGATAGAGAGAATCCTAGCCTTGATGAAGAAGAGCAAGAACATGTTGAAACTGATACAAAATATGATCCCTTTGAGGGGCCTAATGGTGTCTTCACTTTTATATCAATTTATCATTTATGGGTTTCATAAAACACCATAGAGAGACTTTATCTAGAGTTATGGATGAGGAGGCCTAGCTCGAAATAGGTAAGGTACCTCCTCCTACTATCTCTCCTAGGAATGTTCATAACAACCCCTTGTTTTAATTCTTACATCATATTTATCCTTCTCATAAATCAACATATGCCCCTACTATAACCACCAATGTTGGAAGAATTCCACAAGTTCCTCCAACTAGTAGTGCATCTCAAGATTATGTTCAACTTTCTCCTCATTCAGCTAATATCAACATCCATGCTTCTGTTCCATAAAATGTTAGTTATCCTTTCCATCAAGATACCACATATCATAACCCATACCATAAATAGATAAATACCTCTAACATAATACAAGTTCCCTTTTAATAACCTACCTATACCCTTCCCTTAGGGAACCTAAGGGTATTGCACGACAACAATCCTGAAGTGTAAAGTTTAACAAATATGGTGAAATAATTAGTTTCAAGAGTGGATATGATTCAACTACCTAGTTTCACCTACAATTATAGATAAATGTGCAACCATCCCTTAGACCCTATCATTACCTCTAGGCCCTACCCTAAGAATTTTTTTATGCTAGTTTTTTCTATCTATAAGGGAAGCGAAGATCCAATTGAGCATTTAAGAATATATAGGGCAACATGTCATGATATCATATATTATGATATTTTGTTACTAAAAACATTCCCTAAGAGCCTTATTGGTATGGAATTAGAGTGGTATTATCAGTTGCCCAATCATTCTTTGAGGAATTTTGAAGAGACAACTAAATTTTTTTTCCAACAATTTGGTGCTTATGTGGAAAAGAATGTTACTATGAAATATATATATGTTGAAACAAGCTAAGGATGAAATTATTTCAAAAAATTTATCTCAATGGAGGAGTCTAGTTGGATGCTTGAGATACACCTCACCTCCTCGAGATATGCTTGAGATATTTATTGAAAACTTACAAGAACAAATATCTTATGAGTTGGAAACAAAAACTATCACATATTTTGACCAAGCTATAGATCTAGCAAAAGGGGTAGATCAAGTCCTTATCAGAAGAGGTCAACTTAAGATAAAATAATATATGACCACTAAAAATTAGTATAAGAACAAGCATGTGATTGGTGATGGGGTAATGGATAGTAGGCCTATTAATAGTGTTGTTAATACCCTATAAAATATGGTGCTTAACCAACCCCAAAAACTCCCATGAAGGAATTTTACAATACTCAACACGCCTATGAATGTGGTCCTAAAGTAGCTTTTGGAAGCTAATATGATTGAGTTACCTCCCATAAGGTAACATGGTAGAACAACTGATTGGTATAATCCTGGTTAGCATTGTGAGTATCATAGAGTGGAAGGGAATTGGAAAAACTCATGTAAGATGTTGAAACATGTGGTTCAAGACCTAATTTATGGAGGATGACTTGTCATAGAAGGTTATCGATCCAATCCTCAAACAAACAATCAACCTCCTACTCAACAAGCACCCATAACTAATCAAGATATGGAAATATTCCAAGATCCCCTTCCTAAGCATGGTTAACAGGAAACCAATAAAGTGTCATATCAGAATGTGTCACCTCCTTATGATAATATAGTTGGTATGATAGAAATAACTACAAGGCAACAAGCATAGAATCAATCGACTCAACATTCTTAGTAGGATATGATTTCTTCATCCAACCAACCTTCAAAACCAACCTTAGTTTTGAAGAGTACCCAAAAAATGAGCACAATATTAGAAGACCCATATTTAGTGCTTAAATCGTAACCTAAAGTCTCCTTTGACATTTAGTAGCAATTATCTAGTACCCCAACCAAGATCTCTATCTTAGAACTTTTGTAAACTTCTATTCATAGGGAAGCTTTGTTGAAACTTCTAAGATAATAATATGTTACTCAAGACATCCCCTAGTGCTATGGCTAATGTTGTAAGTTCTCTTAGGATACATCACATCACATTATTGAACTATGATATGCATTCCTCAAACTTACAGGGGGATTCTTCCCTCAACAATGTTGCATTTATTGGGGAAACTTTTATCTAACAAATTTTGATTGATAATGGTTATTTGGAGATATTATGGAGTTATTCATTCCTTAAGGTACCTTAAGGGTATTATCTATCTCTATCTCATTGCGTGGATTATTATTGTGGATAATTATTTGTGGATGAAATATTTGATATTTTTGCATATTGGTGAATGATTTCTATTAATGATAATAATTTTTTGTAACAAGTTGTTGTAGACATGGAAAATTGACCCACCAAAATGAGTCAATTCTTCCTTAGATCCCTAGCTAGCCACCCAAACTTGCTAAGTGCAAATTTGGGGCCTTTTTGCCTTCTCCCTTTGCCTTGTTTCCTTAGCTTTACCAAATTCATGCTCGGTCCATACGAGGCATGAATTTGGATTGCCATATTCATGCCCTATAATGATGAGAGCATGAATTTGGTATTCTAGGGGTTTTTCTCACTAAAACCCCTCCCTTTGTTGGTCCATGTTTGGGGTCGACCTTTTCCCGTGGTGAAATTTTATTTTCCTTCCCATTTTTCCCTCCAAACATCTTATAAATAGAGGTTTTTGGATTCCCTAAGCTTGTCTTAACAATTTCTTTGGAGATTCTAATTCTTGACTCACTCATTTGCTCATGCTAACAAGTGCCCTTCTGTTGCAAGTCATTGTTTTGTTATTTTGTGCTTTGGTGTTTGTTGCCCTTGGGGATTGAGTGGAGGAGCCTTGGTGATTGGATAGATCAAAATTATTGGAGTGCTTCTTCCACCTCTTCATTGCTCCTTGCTTTCTCCATTAGCTCATCAGGTTTTGCATTTACTTTAGTTGATTTACAAGTCTATTTTCATTGTTTTATGCTCTTTTTTTTTCATTTTGAGGCCTAAAAAGGGCATCTAAACTAGATTCATGCCCCACCCATACATGGAATGAATTTGGTAAGCCATATTCATGCTCCCCATTTACAGGGTATGAATTTGGTAAATTAGGGCTTGGGGCAAGTTTCGCACCCAAAACCCTAATTTGCACTGTGCATTTTAGCATTCTATTGTGTCCACCCTGTCTGCATTTTATTTCATTATTATCTATCTATTTCACTCTGTTTGTGCATGTTCCAAAGGTCAAAGATAATTTTTACTTTTGAACGGTCATCTAAAAGGACCAAGGGGGCTTGATTGTTGTGCCTCCAAGCTCAGTCTTATAGCAGCCTAAGCAGGCCCCCAAACGCTGATCAAATTTTCTAGGGTTTGTGAAGTTATTTTGTAGGTTTGGAACCATTGGATATTTTAGATGTAAGATAAATCTTGGATCAACCATCGAATCAGATAAGTGCCCTAATAGATCTTTAGGCTATTTGGTGTTTGCTTTTGTTCATTTCTATCCAAAACCTAGATTATAAGTAAAGGAAAATCATTTGATTGAATTTCTAGGTATTTGAAAGAATAAAAGCATATAGTGTGCATCTAGGGTTTTAATATTGTTTGTGCATTTCCCTTGGACCCTTGCTCAAAGACTTTATTTTGCAATCCTAGGGTTAGACATCATTGAATTACATAATCATACTAGGGTTAGCTCTTGTCTTCTTGCATCTTGTGTGTCTTGCATTATTCTTTCATTTTCATAGTTTAGTTTAGAAAGGCCAAACAATAGGTGTATGCTTAATTGACACATCAAACATTTCCACCCTAGACTTGGAGCGAGTCCTAAAACCATTCTTGGTGAACCCATCCTTTCGTGTCCATTGAGTGTAGAGAATATAACACACCCCCATGGTTCACCTCGGCTCCTAATGGATCCAACCGAGAATCATACGTGGTAGGGTAGTTTTCCCCCTCTACATATTTGGTGAACCCGACATGAAAACATGTCTTAGTGGCCAAGATAGGAAGCCTCTTCCTTTGTGTTTTCTTGAAAACTTTAAACAAGACCACTAATTCTATTTTTTTAGATCAAAAAATATTAAAAACATCTTAAGAATCTTCTTGTGTGTCTTTCCTTAGTTTTCTCCTCTATCCTTTCACTTCTTCTAATGGCTCCATTCCTTAGAATTCAATGAAGGCATCTAGAATCTGATCAAATTCCTCAAGAAGATGATCAAGTTGATAGAGAGAATCCTAACCTTGATGCAGAAGAGCAAGAACATGTTGAAATTGATACTAACTATGATCCCTTTGAGGGGCCTAATGGTGGCTTCACTTTTATATCAGTTGATCATTTATGGGGTTTCATAAAACACCATAGAGAGACTTTGTTTAGAGTTATGGATGAGGAGGCCCAACTCAAAAGAGGTGAGGTACCTCCTCCTTCTATCGTCTCTCCTAGGAATGTTCATAACAACCCCTTGTTTGAATCCTTACATCATGGTAATCTTTCTCATAACCCAACATATGCTACTACTATGACCACCAATGTTGGAAGAATTTCACAAGTTCCTCCAACTAGTAGTGCATCTCAAGATTATGTTCAATTTCCTCCTCATTTATCTAATCTCAACATTCATGCTTCTATTCCACTAAATATTAGTTATCCTCTCCATCAAGATACCACATATCATAACCCATACCATAACAGTATCAATACCTCCAACATAATCCAAGTTCCCTTTCAATAACCTACCTATACCCCTCCCTTAGGGAACCTAAGGGTATTGCACAACAATAATCCTGAAGTGCAAAGTTTAACAAATATGGTGAAATAATTAGTTTCAAGAGTGGATATGATTCAACTACCTAGTTTCACCTACAACTATAGAGAAATGTGCAATCAACCCTTAGACCCTATCATTACCTCTAGGCCCTACCCTAAGAATTTTTCAATGCTAGTTTTGCCTATCTATAAGGGAACATAAGATCCAATTGAGCATTTAAGGATGTTTAGGACAACATGTCATGATATCATATATGATGACATGTTGTTACTAAAGATGTTCCCTAAGAGCCTTGGTGGTATGGAATTAGAGTGGTATTATCAATTGCCCAATCATTCTTTGAGGAATTTTGAAGAGACAACTGAAATGTTTGTTCAATAATTTGGTGCTTATGTTGAAAAGAATGTGACTATGAAAGATATCTATATGTTGAAACAAGCTAAAGATGAAATTTTTTCAGAATTTTTATCTCTTTGGAGGAGTCTAGTTGGATGCTTGAGATATACCTTACCTCCTCGAGACATGCTTGAGATATTTATTGGAAATTTACAAGAACAAATATCTTATGAATTGGAAACTACAACTATCACATCTTTTGACCAAGCTATAGATCTAGCAAGAAGGGTAGAGCAAGCCCTTATCAGAAGAGGTCAACTTAAGATAAAATAGGATAGGACCACTAAAAATTAGTATAAGAACAAGCATGTAGTTGGTGATGGGGTAATGGATAGTAGGCCTATTAATAGTGTTGTTAACACCCTACAAAATATGGTGCTTCACCAACCTCAAAAACCCCCACCAAGAAATTTTACAAGACTCAACACGCCTATGAATGTGGTCCTACAATAGCTTTTGGAAGCTAATATGATTGAGTTACCTCCCATAAGGCAACCTGATACCATGACTGATTGGTATAAGCCTGGTCAACATTGTGAGTATCATAGAGTGGAGGGGCACTAGACAAACTCTTGTAAGAGGTTGAAACATGTGGTTCAAGACCTAATTGATGAAGGATGACTTGTTATAGAAGGTTCTCGACCCAATCCTCCAACAAATAATCAACCTCCTACTCAACAAGCACCCACAACTAATCAAGATATGGAAATATTCCAAGATCCCCTCCCTAAGCATGGTCAACATGTAACTAATCAAGTGTCATATCAGAATGTGCCACCTCCCTATGATAATATGGTTGGTATGATAGCAATAACTACAAGGCAACAAGCACATAATCAACCGACTCAACATTCTTAGTAGGAGATGAGTTCTTCATCCAACCCACCTTCAAAACCCACCTTAGTTTTGAAGAATACCCAAAAAAGGAGCACGAGAGTAGAAAACCCACCTTTAGTGTTGAAGCCACAACCTAAAGTCTCCTTTGACATTCAACAACAATTATCTAGTACCCCAACCAAGATCTCTCTCTTAGAGCTTTTGCAAACTTCTCCTATTCATAGGGAAGCTTTGTTGAAACTTCTAAGACAACAATTTGTTCCTCAAGACATTTCCCCTAGTGCTATAGCTAATGTTGTAGGTTCTCTTGGGATACATCATATCACATTCTTGAATGATGATATGCCTTCCTCAAACTTACGAGGGGATTCTTCCCTCTACATCACTACATTTATTGGGGAAACTTTTATCAAACAAATTTTGATTGATAATGGTTCTTCCCTAAATTTATGCACTTATCAATTCTTCCAAAAGTTTGGATTAAAAGAGGAAGACTTAACTAAATCTGATATCATCATCAAAGCTTTCAACAATGAGTCCCAAGAGGCTTGTGGTGCTATATCTCTCCCCTTAGGTCTTGGATACAAGATCTTAGATACCTTGTTCTATGTGGTGTCTTGCCCTACATATTTTAATCTTCTTCTCAGACATCCTTGGATTCATGTAATGAGGGTGGTCCCTTCCACTTTTCATCATTATTTGAAGTTTCAATCTCAAAAATCAACTTGTCACCATTCTAGGTGACCCTCACCCATTTGAATATTTTTCAATGGTTGAGCAAGCTCAATCTGATATCAATTTATGTCCTTCAGTTTCCTCATCTCACATAACCAAGAAATTTAAAAATTTAAAAGTGAGTGAGGAACCTCTCATCAATGTTTCATCATGGGATCAAGTTAATCTATTTCTTCAAGAGCCTCTTCTAGATCTTTCCAAGCTACCACCTTCACCAAGGACTACAATTTTACCTCGTAAGAAGGGTGAAGTTGTACACATTGGTACATGTACCTTTATATTCATAGGTACATGCATAAAATAAAATATTTATGTACATGCATAAAAGAAAATATTTATGGTAGAAACCCTTGTCCTATTGAGAATTATTTTACCCATTATTACCTATCCAATTATTACCCACTTCCCAAGAAAATCCTATCTAGTATGGGATATATAGGTAAATATTTGGGCCCATGACAAAAAAGTATTCAAGAGCCTTTGGAAATGGATAATTGACCTAGGAGGTGTGGCGTAGGCTACATTCCTAATAAAAACCAACCTTTACCCTTTGATAATGATGATCATATTATTACTTATACAATTTTTTTAGATCGTTAAAGCTTGGAGTGGAGTTATGAGGATGAGGAACCCCCTTCTCCCTTAGATATTATTTTTTACAATATGGTAACCACTAGGTATTCTAATTCTAGTGAGGCCCCAAAGAAGAATACTAAAAGGAGTACCCCTTGTGACATGAATTATAAGGATATCTCTCATAATAGCTTCTCCTTCTATGGTTATATCCCTAGTTTTGTGCATGTTAAGTCTCCTCACTCTCGAGGAGATCCTATTCCTCTATATTTTAGAGACCTTGAAAAGTTAGGGATTGTTACTCCTTTCATCAAAAAATATGGTACAATCAGAGTTTGCACTGAATTTCATGCAACATCTTTTGGAGAATGTACTATGGGAGATTCCCTTCATGATGATAATCATGAAGATATTATCCATCATAGTCCTTTCCTTGATGGGTCAGATCCTTGCACCACCATCATGTTTGTTAAAATAGATAGCACACTTAAAATTTGTGCCAACTTTAAAAATCAATGAATATAATTTAATCTTCCATAATAATAATAATAATAAACAATAAAAACAACAAAACATTATGTGCATGGTGTTGCATTTTCATCTAGTTTGTATTTGGTTTGCCTGTTCATACTATATGGTTGCCTGTCATATTTTGTATATTTTGCTTGACATTATTTTTATTACATTTTTTTTCTTGTCATACAATTGCATTATTGCTTGTTCATATTTGCATGACTCTTTGATCATATATATTTTCAAGGATTTTGTGATAATGGCAAGTGATGATACCTAGTTAGGTAGTAGCTCACATGCATTGTACTCTCATGAGGGCTTTGATGTCTAGAAAATCCCTAACCTAGGTATCACCTTCATGTATTTCCATCATTGCATTCGTTCATGTCATTCTATATCCCTTGACCTTGAAAGTTTTTATTGGTTAAATCTCTCCAATTCAAGGGATATGGTTCTTGTTTTTCTCCATTGACCTTGTCCATACATGCACACACCACACCTCTATTGGGTAGTCATCACTTTTGCAATATAATTTACATCATCTTAGCACACCATAGTGGATATCTTCATGGTTACGAGTGAGGGGCGGTCTCCATTTGACCATTTACAAGCATACATCCTAGTGGGTATATCTCTTCTTTTCTTTGGCAATTAGCGAGCACTACACCCATAGAGGTAAAACTTTACCTTGTCCATTCTTGCAATATTACAACCCCCACATCATAGCTTCATGGCCACATGTGATGGGTAACCTCCATATTGATCATTTGCAAGCATACATTATCATAGGATTTTGTTATTTTTGACCTTTTGGAGCTTTTTTTCATTTGCCCATACATTTCATTTAGATTTACATTTTAGTTGCATTACACTTAGATTCATACCATTCCATCTCAATCATTTAGGAGTCATTGATTGCATCCATTTTGTTTGTGTTCACCATGCATACACAATAAAATTATATATATAAATCAAGCAATCACACATAAGCACACACATTTTAATTGCACCATAACACAAATAAATCATAGCTAGTATTACTTGATAGCACTAAGTGCATGCCTATAGTTTGGTGTACCACAAAAGAGAGCTTAGCACACTCAACCATCCCCAGGGGTACATGCCATAATCAAAATTGACATGTCATCCCAATGCCAACCCTAGCCATGTAAGCCTATCCCCTCTACTCTACCTACTAGAGGTGGTAGAGGAATCATGTTCACAGATCATGAACCATATCATGCTCACAACTATGAATGACTCTATAACCATCGAGATGATGGTTTTGGAACCCTTTGATCATCTAGTATGACATAGTAATAGGCCATATAATAGTAGGCTACCCTATGTATTGTCATATCATACAACTTATTCATCCTTTGTAGCTCTATTAGTAGTAGCTGGTCTCCTTCACCCGGTTGTCTACCTTCCATGATAGCCATCCCCTATACCTAGGCCTGTTGACTCATCTCTCCTCTAAGGTGATCTACCTCAACCCATACTATATATTTCTTTGCTTAAGCTTAGTCCAACATATTACAAATAGACTCTATATCTATCTGCATCACTGATACTATGGCTCATAGTCCCTCTACCTCCCCTAGACCTATCACCTCAGGTCCCACCTGTGCCATAGTGGGGGTAACCCCTATGGCTCCCCCTCCTATTGAATTAGATATCTTGATGGTCCCCCTCATGGCTATCATAATCTCTACCTAAATATGTAGCCATGATGATCTAGATGGGACCATACCTCTTTGCTACCTCTCAATAGCACGTCGAGTGGCCTCTCAAACTTCCAGCTACACTCATTAGCTCATCACTTGACATCTTTGGACTGGAACTGGTGGAGAGATCCTCGATGGCATAATGTTCTTATACTATCTCTTGTACCTAAGTGCCATCTTAACATTGTCCATTCCTAGATCCATGTATAATGGAACATCCAGGTTCTCTTTCACTCACCTTACCACATTAGGAGCACCTCTACATCATGGTGGGTCCTTCCTTACCCATCAAAACTAGTAGTCTCCCAAGTCTAGAATATCCTATAGAATTTTAAATTAGCATTGTACTTGATCAAACCTAAATAGCTCTCACTCAACCTTCTTAGTGATAAGCCACTATATCCTCCTCACCCAAGTTAGCTCCTCTGTGTCCTCCCTCTAGCTTGTGTGTAGATGCCATGATCTCCATATAATCTGGTGCTCTTGTAGCTCATCTATCACCCACTTCCCTAGTGGTAAGACACCAATGTACGACTTATGCCCATGCACATAGTGTCAGCTCCACTTGTATGTTTCTAGATACTCCATATTGGGAAACAGTCTTGGTAGTGCACTCGGTCTCTGCACTACTATGTTCTCCTAGAATCACACTTGGATCAACATCATATAAATCAGCCTTGTCTACCACTTATACATAATATTGTATAACATCTTGTATAATCGAACCAACATATATGGTGCCCATGTAAATATCACTCCTTTATCATGTATATTTTCCACTACTCTCGCTAGTACCCATTGCAAGTGTCATCTACTAGTATGGTACACCAACATCCCTTCCACCACTCTGCATAGTACAAATTTTAGTGCCTCAACTTCATATTGATATGGCATCTCATCAGCATGGAATTCACTTTGTTGGATCACATGTGTTGGATTCCTTAACATCATCTCTGATACCACCATCAATATCCATACCATGTAAATAGTTCTCACCCTAATGGGGATCCTTAGGGTGCACCACAAATCCTATAGAGTGGTTTTCATCTCCTCGGTTGATAGCCAGAATGTGGATGATTCTAGGTAGCATCACTCTACCAGAGCCATTAGTAGGGTTATCTACCTCAATGCGAGGCATCTCTACCAAGTGCACACAATTTTATCATCAGTTCATCATCTCACACATCTAAAAATTATAAAAACATAAAAATTAAAAAATCCAAATCTTTTTGAGTAAAATTTACCGAATGCATGCCCTAGAATAATCGAGCATGAATTTGGAAATTCCTCCCAACAAAATTTGCAATCCATCCATAAAAGGTGTGAATATGGATTGGGCAACCTACCAAATTCATGCTTCTTGACCAAATTCACAGTCGACAATGAATTTTGATAAAAATTGCTTAAAATTTTTTAAAAATGTAAAAATTACTAAACATTTTGTGTGTGCAGGTACAATATAAAAAATTATCAAGTGGTTCTCGATTCAAACCTTCACCATTCAGTAGTGGTCCTTGGTTTACCTCTTTCCACAATAACATGATGAGTTGGTAGTGTCATTTCTCCTTTTCTTCTCCAGAGCTCTTGTCTCCTCCTCATGCAGTGTAAGTGAGCCTCTTTTCCCTCCTTTTTCTCTTTTATTTCCTCCCTTTCTTCTCTCTCCTCCCCTTTCTTCCTTTTCTCTCTTCGTACCTTGTCTTTTGCTTTTTGTCATTATTTTTTGCTTTTTTACCCTTTGGGCACCTTTTTTTTGAGTTTTTATCTAGAATTTTGTATTCCTTCCAAAAACTCGAGGGTGTTAGCTTTTGATATTGTATGCAATGGGAGATAGCAATCACAAGATGTAGAAATAATATCCACGTGATGTGGTCTACCGACAAGGATGCCACTTGCATTATCGATGATGTGACCCGATTTCAATCCCCATAGTGGATGTGTATAAGAAGTATTACTCCAAAAAACATGCAAAAATAATAATATGAAATAAAGTAAATCTGGGAGATAATTGAAATATGCTATAAATAGAATGACGAAAATGGATACAATTTAGCTATGGAGAAAATGAACTCTCCATGAATAATGCTACTGGACTACATTACACTCATCTCCAATATGGGTAACTTTATGTATGCTCTATGATGCACTCTGAGATGTTGTATATGATGCTCTATGAGATATGACAATAAGTTCATTATATAGAAATATAGGTTCCTTGGCCAACACTCTATCTAGTTGTGCAAGTGATAACTTGCACATGTACAACTTGCACATTGACACTCGTGCATTTATTACATTGCAAGAAGAAACTAGGTAACTTTCCCCTAAAGTAATATAATGTCCTAAGTATGTACCTAGGTAGGTACATTTACATGACCCAAATAATGTAATATAACCTATTTCTAACACCTCCATGTATTATATTATTTGGATTTTTAAGACTTTAGTCTTCAATGTGGATCTTCTTCCATTGAGTGATATTTGAATTTTTTAGATCCTTCTTCCTTGTCTTCTATCCAACCTCATTTATTGTAGTATTTATGAGTATCTTCATTTGGTTTTGATTGTTGATGACTGAGTAGAGCATGGTGCAATTATCCTCTCATCTTCTTGATTCTTCTATGCTTGCATTTTTGGTGTACTGGTCCTTCATTATCTTCAACATGTTCCTTTGAAAATATGTTAGTATCATTTTGAAACACATAGTATCTTATAAAATTTCCATTGAATCTAGGATATATGTATCTCCATGGATTGATCATGTTGCCTTTATTTCACCTTGATTCATGATGAGACATGTATTGACTCCATACATATATCCAAATTTTATCATATAGTTATCTTTACTAATTTGCTCACAAAGATGAGATTGAATGTTAATCCTGGAACATACAATACTTTTTGTAGTAGAATATTTGGAAATGATATTTTGGGTGTTACACATCCATATCCATGTATGGGATAAGTTTGGCTATCTACAATTCTTAGTCTATAGCCTTTAGCACCTTCAAGACAGTCAAACCATTGTATATTTCCTATCATATGATGACTGGATCCTGAGTCAATGTACCACATGTTTTCATGTTTCGTAGATTGGTTGAAGCAAGTTTCACATTCATTGTATGGCATTCCTTTTCCCATTTGAAGAAGTAAAATTGAATAAATGAGATAGGACTTAGAACCTTGAAGTATATAAGATTTATTTTGATAAAACCTTTATTGATCCTTAGGTTTGTAGGCTTCCTTATGTCTCCCTAGCAATTAGAGTGTATACACCTAATGGAATTATAGGTTTTGTAAAATCTTATATATTCCCAATGGATTTGCAACTTGATCATTTATGATAAATGTTGATATTATCAAGTTTTGTAGAATTCCTTATGACTCCCTAGGGATTTAATATAGTTATTTTGAAAATATAGTCCAATTTTAGTTGATTTTGTAAGGTTTTGTAAATATCAAAAATTAACTTTTGTTATCCCTTATTGCTCCTATTGAACTAAGAACTTTTTCAATATGTAGAGGTTTTTTTGTTGGATTTCATTTGTTCCTTTTTGATGTGTTTGAGACAAGTATATATATAAGTTTTCAACCTTAGCCTAAAGCTTTTAATAACCTATTTTAAATATCCCTTTAGGTTTTTGATTGTAGTGTATCTAATTTCTAATAAGCCAATTTGATGTACCAACCCTTATAACTCCCAAATTATGGAAAATTAGACCACAATAATATTTACAAATATTTTATAAATAAATTCCAGTAGAAATCCTTATTGCTCCTATGTTAATATTGTAAATATTAAATTTATATGATATATTATTCCCCTTTATGATACAACTTTCAATGCAGTTGTATTCCTCTAAGTTTAACCTTATAACTCCTAAAAAATCGAAAGCATATTATAGTGGAAATAAAGCTTACCTTATATCATTCAATAATTGACGTTGTATTCATTGTGCATGGGCTACAACATAGACATAGCTTCTTTGGCTCTTCCTTCAATGATTTGCTTAGAACCTTCATGGATTTAGATATTCCAACTATAGCATCATTTCTATCTATCTTTAACCTTCCCTATTCAGAGCATTGAAGGCTCTTTCACACCTTGTTTCCACTCTGTCGGTGTGCCCTATGTTCGCAGACCCTGGATGTAAATGCTTTGTTGAATGCCTTCGTCATTGACACTCTTAAATTGAAGGAGAATCTTGGTTTGAATGCCAAGTGGCACATTCATTTCTTCATGAGTGCTTGTGGAGTAGATGATGCTTGAGAATACTAAATTCCTTCTTGTAACATATGGAAGTTACATGCTTTTAGTGAAGCGCTCAGATTTCTTTTGGACAAGTTTTCCTCATAAGATTATTGCACCAACTTGTAGCTTTTAACTCCCTTGCTATTGAATATGAGCACTCAAGAGAGAGAAACGTTAGGATCTTGTTCTAAGTGACAAGTATCACTTACACCTTGTGCATGGGCATCTTCTATAATGCTACTCCAACATATTCTTCTTGGAGGTTCTTAAAACCCTGTAATATTCATAGCTCCTTTTTTGATCAATTGCACATGCTTGTAGATTATTTTAGGCTGAGCTGATACGCATCAATATGGAGGATTGAGCATTGATTTTTTGCTTCAAATATGTGGAGGTTTAAACTCTACAATGGTGCTTTATCTTCCTCTTTTCTCACCTATTATACGTCCTCCTTGTAGGCAACATTACTCTTGATTATAACATCTTGTTCTCTCTTTTATTTTTCCTCATCTCTTACAGGTTCGGTTTTCCAATATGAGTGAGTAAGAGCCTTTAGAGTGACTCCTTTGATGTTCTTAGAATGATGTTAGTGAATGACCACCTTCAATGGGTTTTTCCAGTGAATGTTATGACCTTAAGATAACTTTGAATCTACCTCCTTTTTCTGTATAAACCATATTAGAATGAAGAACACAAGCTTATACTGATAGGGGGGGTGAATAGTATAAGACCTATTTTTACTTTTTCCTTTATACTTCAAAACAGTAAAGCAATATACCCAAAGCAATATCAAAGCAATGCATAATATCATCCACAAAGTGACACCAATTTTAACGTGGTTCACCCAGAATGGCTGGGCTACGTCCACAAAAATTTTCTCTAAAAGTTATCTCAAATTTCTTTGGGAATCCTTCCCAATTACAATGTTTATGAGCCTCAACCCAAAGGAGATACCTTCCCCCAATCAGAATTTATGAGCCTCTGCTCAAAGGAGATACCTTCCCCTCAATCTGAATTTATGAGTCTTTGCTCAAAGGAGATACCTTCCCCTCAATCTAAATTTATGAGCCTCTGGTCAAAGGAGATACCTCCCCCTATCTGAATTTATGAGCCTCTGCTCAAAGGAGATACCTTCCCCTCTGCTTTGGAAATGATCCCTCAAAATATCAACTGCCTCTACCTCTTGCCAACACGTGGAACTCCTTTCCATCGAAGACCTCTTGTCCTCAATGCTTAGCCTAAGAGACCTCTGCCTTCTATGATCACGACCATAGTAGCTCAGCAACCTATACCAAACACATTCAGTTGGTCTAGTACAAGTCTTCCTCTGTCTATCAGATCTGTCCAACGCTTTGAACAAATCAATCCTCTACACACAAGCCTTCTCAAAGACTTGCCAAATCTATCCTCAGGTTCTTCTCAAAGAACCAGTGCTCCTCTGTCCTCAAGTTCCCTGATAGAACTATCAAAACTCAGCTCACAAGTCCTCTGCTAGGACCTGTCCAAATCTGCTCACAAGTCCCCACCAAAACCTGTCCAAAACTGCTCACAAGTCCCCACCAAAACCTGTCCAAAACCTCAGCAAGCTCACCAAGAAAAACTTTCTTAGTAGGAAATCACAAGGTGAATTGTTAGAGACCCAATGTGATTTGTCAGACTCATAGAAGCATAAAGAGAATTGTTAGAGACTCAATATGTTCTATACTCAACTCCCAATCTCACAACTCAAATCAACTCAGCTCAAAATCAATCTCAAATCTGAAAACTCAACTCAATATCTAAAATGGATAGGATAGAATGCTTTCTTTCAAGAACATGAAACCCCAAAAATTGCCAACTATGCAAAGAATCACATAACAATGATACTCATGTTCTTTTCACCATCAATTAGGGCTTCAACAACAATGCTCATCAAACAAGGTTCAATCAACACAATTCAGCTCAAAACACAACCTTGAAGCATTTCACAATCAACATCAGAAAAGGAAACAAGTAGAACTCCTTTTCTCTCTAATATTGTTTGAACAAAAGCATTCACCAACTCAACTCATAATAGCACACACAACTTTTCAAATCATCAACAAAGGAGTAAGCTCAACACTTTAACCAAGTAAAGAATAGCTTGATTATTACCAATTTAATGAAAGCAAATGTCAATCTCAAATCTGCCCACTTAAGGTTTCACAACTCCACACAAGAAGCAATTTTAACCTTAAAACATCATGCTTTCATTTCCATAATCAACCAAAAGCACTCTCAACATTACAAGAAAGATTTAACCCTTATACACCTTATTTCTCCCTTATAGTCTTATCACAAATAAAATTTATCTCTCATAAGAATGCAATAAGATATTTCAACAACATCTTCAAAAAGAATCTTTTATCAAAATACAAACAAGCTTTAAACTCCTTATAACTCCTAAGCTGTTTTTCCCTCTAACAAACTTCCTCCATCCGCAAAATACACTTAGCAAAAATTAATTTCGAAAATACCTTGGCCAACATCAAAAATTGCTATGGAGAAATTGCGCACAAATTCTAACACCACCCACTGCATCCACTTCATGACAAAAAAACCTTTCACGATATTCGAACGCGGAACCTCTCGTTCGAGTAGCGCACCAACAGCCTAGCCGCTACCGGTGCGCCAAAGGCACCCAATGAGATTTAAACCTCACGTTGTTAACCTTGATCCTTCTGCACCAGGGATTAAAAGAAACAACAGTCCCTCCCTTTCTTCTGCCGTGAACATGACGACGATAAACTTTATGGCGGTTTCGACAAACGGTGAGTGCAGACAAACGAACAGTGGATACACGAAAAACGAAGAAGATACAGACGAATTCACAACGAGCAACACCTTTTGAAATTCGGATGGGATGAATCTTTGTTTTCATCGAGGGAGATTTATATGCAATTTACCATAAGCTCTTTGACATCGGCGAGGAGTTTAACACGTCGACGGAGGTCTTTGGCTAGTGCCCACAATCTTGAAACATAGCGCCCACCTAGTTAAGACATTTGCGCCATGGATTAGGAGAACCCATTGCAAATAATAATTTAATATTTATTTAAAAATAATTAAATGGAACCTTAACAAGGTTTTTAATTATTTAAATAAATACTTCCTCCTGGACCCAAATGCATTAAACCAATGCATCCACCTGTAATCTTTAAACCTGCCAACTTGGGGTTTACAAAAGACCTTTGAAACTGTCATGCCGTAACCTTCATAAAAACAAATTATTTGACATCAAATCAAATTCCTTCAAGAGCTTCTTGACATCAATGACAACTTATACACTTGAGCAAAGGCAATGTACCCAAAGTACCCAAAATTGCCAACATAGAATCATGCAATCCAATGTAACATATTCATGTATAAAATAACTCTTATTGTACATTATTTTGCATCTCTTTTTCAAGTCTGTATTTCTAATTTTATGGTAGAATTTTTGAATGCAGTATGAGGGGTTTAGAGGATGTCTCTTTGATTAGACACCTCCCATTTTTGTTTGTCTATTTTATAAATGGATACAAGCTTGTAACCACTTGATAGAAGCTCTCCTTTTTGTTGTATTTTTCTACACTATTTCTTTTGTAGAAAACTTATTGTGCTTTGAACTTGAGACTCACAAAGTCTCGCTCGAGGCTTCCTTTGCTGCTCTTTTTGGTGGTTACTTTCTTCTCCAATGCTTGGAGGGTTGAGCTAATATTTTGGCTTCCTCAGGCCACTCAAAGTTGCAAATATTTGTGCACTAATAGTGTCTTTAGACACTGAAATTTTTTATTTTTGTGCCTTTCTCAAGAACACAAATAACAATCTTTTGAGAGCAATAGGATAGTGTAAATATATCTAATGAAATTTCATTTTAAATGCACTAACAATTTCACCTTATCACTCCAATTAACTCTCAAAATTAATGCACTTAATCAATTTACTACAACTAATCAAGAATAATCTGAAATGAATCTTCAAGAATTATTCTACAATTTTTTATAACCAAAGGTAGTAGGATCTAGTCTTATTTTTCTTTCAAAAGTAGATGATAGGTATTTTATCGATAGAAAATATCTGTAATCTAATCAACTCCTAAAGTGCAAATGAACTTTAAAGGAACCTTTCTCATTTTGCACTTTTGAAGACTGTAATTCAATTCTCCTATTTGCAACTTTAACCCTAATTAAGGTGCTTAAACAAATATGATAAGTAATTCAATTAATGAATCTACTTGCACCAATAGTTGCATACCTTTTTCTAAAAGCTCCTTTTTACCACTTTTGAAGAGGATGTGGATCTTGGTGTCTAGGATCACCAAGTTGCTACCTTGAGTAAGATGTTGTAGCTCTTTATAGTCTGCCCTGAACAACTTCATCTTTACCAAAATATGATCTCGAACTTTATTCCACGAGCCTAGGATTTGGTGGCTTTTTCTCCTCTTGTAGTCTCCTCCTTTTGCTATAGATTTGAAGATATCTTCATTTTTGAAGCAGTGCATTCTTATTGTGTGAGGTAATCTCTAAATATTTTGGATTTGGTGGGTTTCTTCTATTTTAATATTCCTTCAAGCTTCTTATCAAATTCTAATTTCAAACAAGATATGCTTCTCAATATTTTGAGTGTCTCGAGCTCTTCACTGGATTCTTCATCTAGGATTTAGCACTCCTTACAAAATTCTTCTCCTCTTGGTCTTGTTGTCATATGGTGATAATTGTCCCAAATCCTTCGCTATCAAGGGCTTCTCCTTGGTAGTGGATTTCTCTAATGAGTTATTTTATTATTTCTTCAGTAAGGATCTCCAAGACTTTTACTAGATGCTTGTTGAGACCTTCTTAAGGTCTTTGATCTTGCAGCTTCTTTTGGTCTTCCTTGAGACTTTTTCTTCAACCTTCTGCTCCTAGAAGTGTTGGTGGTGAGATATTCCTCTGGATCTTTACTTATACTACTTTTGAATTCGAGCAGGATTCTCCTAGTCCTTCTTCTTCCAATATTATATGTTCTTCAATGAGATCTTCTCCTAATATCTTTGTCTTCAGGTGCTGGATTGATTATGAAGAAGATACTCTTCCTAGCTCTCTTGTAGGATGATTTCATGACTCACTGAATCTCCTTTCCCTACAATAAAGTATTAGTACTAAAATATTAATCTTCTTTTGAATCAGATACTCACTTTAGGAGTCTTCTTCAGGATCAAGACTTCTATGGCCTTATTTTAGTATCAAGGATTTTGTGGCTTTTTTCTTTTGGATTTAAACTTCTATGGCATTTTATTCTAGATCAAGGCTTCTATGGTCTTTTCTTCTTGATCAAGGCTACTATGTCCTTTTATTATTGTGTGAAGTTCTCAATTTAGTAATGGAGATATCTTATCTCCTAACTTCACCACAACTCTTTTCCAGAAGTCTTCTACAATATTCTTTTCTTGGACAAGAAACTAACCTCTGCACTATGAATATACGTTGATCTTCGAGCAATGAAGTTGAAGTCTCCTAGATTTCTATTGTAGGAGGAATCCCAATCTTATGAGAATTAGATTTCTACAACAAAATAAAATTTGGGCAATAGTTAAGAAATTCCAGATATCTTGAATTATCTTCACTAGTTGATTTGTCAATCTAGTGGATTGAATGTTGAGTCCTAGTCTTCACAATTTTTTTTGCAACTTTATGGAAAGACTCTAGCCAAATGCAATTTTAGGATTTGTGAAACTAAGATTTCTTTTAGTCCTCATTTGTGGCTCTCCTTGATTCTACCACCTAGACTCTTCTGATATTTTTTGTCAGTGACTGGTCCATAAGCGCGTCAGGTTGACAAAAAACTTAGACTCATTGATAATGGTGGTTTTCATATGGCTAGATATAATTGTAGCTCTGATACCATTTTTAGTTATTTATGTTGTATGCAATGGGAGATATCAATCACAAGATGCATAAATAATAATATGAAAGAAAGTAAATCTACGAGATGACTAAAATATGCTATAAATAGAAATGATAGAAATAAATACAATGTAGCTATGGAGGAAATGAACACTCCATAAATAATGCTATCGGACTACATTGCACCCATCTCCAATATGTGCAAATTTGTCTATGATCTCCGATGCACTCTGAGATGTTGTATATGATGCTCTATGAGATATGATAATAATACCATTATATAGGAAGATAGGTTCCTTGGCAAATACTCTATCTAGATGTGTAAGATACAACATGCACATGTATAGCGTACACATTAACACTTGTGCATTTATTACATTGCATGAAGAAACTATGTAACTTTCCCCTAAAGTAATCTAATGTCCTAGTATGTATCTTGGTAGGTACATTTATATAACCCAAATGATGTAATATAATCTATTTATAATAGAGGGGGCACCCTAGCCTTAGAGGCTTTAATGGTATTAATGCCTCATTTTGCATGTAAATTTATGGTGTTTAGGTTAACATCCCTTTTTGCATTGTCCCTCTATCCAAACTTGGTCACCCATTTTTGTGTTTGCTCATAGGAGTCTACATATTTCTTTCACACATTTATTTGGACGTAAATGCATCAAAGAGAGGGTAAAATGTAGACATAGAAAACTGACCCACCCAAATGAGTCAATTCTTCCTTAGACCCCTAGCTAGCCATCCAAAATTTCTAAGTGTAAATTTGAGGCCCTTTTGCCTTCTCTTTTGGCCTTGTTTCCTTAGCTTTACAAAATTTGTTCCCAATCTATATGGGGCATAAATTTAGCTTGCCATATTTGCACTCTATAATGACAGGGCATAAATTTGGTATTCTAGGGTTTTTTCTCACTAAAACCCCTCCTCTTGTTAGTCTGTTTTGGGGTCAGTCTTTGCTCACAATGAAATTTCATTTTCTTGCCTGTTTTGCCCTCCAAACCTCTTCTAAACAAGGTTTTGGATTCCCTAATATTGTCTAACAATTTATAAGGAGGTTCTAATTGTTGACTCACTTATTTTCTCATGCTATCAAGTGTGTTGGAAATATTGAGTTATCATTGATGTCAAAGGTAGAAATATCTTCAAGGATGAAATGTTGATGTCAAAGGCAAAAATATCTTCAAGGTTGAAATGATGAGTTATCATTGAAGTGCAAGGCATATATCTTCAAAGATGATTTAATATTGTCAAAGCAAAAATGATCTTATACAATTTAATATTTAAATAAATATTTAAATATTAAAGAATGAGGTATATATTTAAATCAAACGATTTAAATACAGTGTAAAAATTTAAATATTTAAAATTTAAATATTTAAATGTTTTAAAATTTAAATATTTAAATGTTTTAAAATTCAAATGATGGGCAACCTCCTTAAGAGAACCATGCAAAAGGAAATTAAATATTATGGGTTGACCATGCAAAAGGTTGAAAATTCAAATATTCAAAAATGTTGGACCAACTTCATTGGGTGCGCATGAAGAAGCATATAAATATGAGCTCCTAAGTTCACTTTGAATAATGCCAAGCAATTCTAATAAGATCAATCGAGTGAATAACGACAGTGAGAATGAGGAAATAGAGGAGCACAAGTTTTGATAGCATCGTAATGAAAGAAAAATTTAAACATTGGTTCATCCCACTTCTATCTCAACTGAGTGGTTAGACCAGTCGATAGTCTAGCTTGCGTAAGGGCGCTATGTTGCAAGAGGTTAAGGGATCGAATATCTTTGATACCATTTTGTTGAAGTGTTGAAGACAAAGCTACGAAGGATTTAAATATTCTTTTTGCACCTTTGGTTCCATCCGTTGGGGTATCCTAGTCGATTGCCTAGCTTGCATGGAGCACTATTGTACAAGAGGTTAAGGGGTCGAATCTCTTGGACATTGTTTTGTTGAAGAATTGAAAATATAGCATTGAAGGAATTAAATATTGTTTTATACCTTTTGGTTTCATGTGCTGCGTTAGCGCACCTAGTCGCTAGCCCAACTTAGAGCACTGCTCTTCTAGAGGTTAAGGGGTCAAATCCCATCTGCGGCTATGCAAGGTATTTATAAATTTTGTTTTATTAAATTTGATAAAAATGGAGATATAAGGCATAGTATTGGGATTTGAATGTTTGTTGGAGTTTCATCCATCTAAATGGACCATTCAACATTTGCATGTATGTGAGGTTATGCTAATCACATACAAATTTCGACATGATTGATACTATGACTCCTAAATGGACCATTCAACATTTGCATGTATGTGAGGTTAATCTTATCACATACAAATTTTGGCATGATTGATATTATGACTCCTAAGCCAACTGTCACATTATGCAATAAGAATCCCTCTACCTAGAGTGTAATGTGGAAAGGAGCCCACTTGATCGCTTTCAACTTATGTACCTCTTATTATGGAGCAATATCCACATTCACCTTTAGCAGTTCGTTGACCATCAAGCTCCACTCATTTGCTAGTTGGTTTCATTATTGACTCTCTTTGCTACACTGGCTTGATTCTCAAACAAGACTTCTCTTGCTCCTTCGAATTCTTACAAGTCAATTTAACCAATTAAAATAAGTGCATCAAGCATATTACCTATGTAGGCATTATTTGTAGAAATAAAATTTAACATGCTTAGACACAATTCCATTTCTACTTAAATAATTCTACAGATTTGTCGTCATAGCAATAATAATACACAGAACCTACGACAGCAATGGCAATAACAACATCAATAGAAGTAGTAATAGCAGATGATACATAAATGGTAAGTTTTATATTAACAATAGCATGTACAGTACATCATTACAATCTACAGCCTACAAACTCTATGTCGAATACTCTTTATGGTTGTATACAAGACTAGATTGCATCATGCCCTAGGCACATATGCACCAACCCTCACATGTATCAATGCTCATAAACCTACATGATTGAACATCCTTGAATGAATGAGGGGAGGGCTTATTTATACACCCAAAAAGTAGTTACACCCTCCTACCTGACACCTCATCATTTCCTCAAATAACATTTCATATGCATTTAATCTTTGCATTTACATGACATTTCCCAGTACAAGACAAACTAACTTATGTGTTATGACATTGTTGACATACATGACTTAACATTATATTATTACATAAAATATTACATTACCACTTTATAACATTATTAAAAATATATGTATGCACATTCCGTCAAAAACGTTGTGTACAACTACAAAATAACATAGAATACCAAAACTGGTTACTAAATTCAGATATATCAGTTTGCCTATCTATATTTATCCCCTCCTCTAACCTGGTTGGCATCCTCGATGACACAAGCTAAGCATTGGGAATAGTACTGATCAATGTAACAAAAGCACTTGTCATGATCCTTTCACTTTCTCTGATTCTAGACATATTTGGCAATAGACTTCACTTTAGATTGCTCGCAACACCTTGTTCTTCGATTGTGCACTCCACTTGCTGCAAGCAGGTGTAACATCAACATGATCAACATGACCAGTATTTGTTGATTATTCATTGCACTTTTTGGAATCATCCATATCATCAACATGAGCAACACCATAAACATCATGAACATGATGGGCAACGCCTGTCGCCACCTATGTCGGATGCAAGGGGGCGGGAACCCCCTTGCAGGGTCATGGAACAACGTCCCATAGACATCTTCTCAAACGACATCTCTGCCAGCAATCCCTAATGACTTGTCTCTGACGTATTAGGCTATGTTGTATTAGGCTATGATGGATGATTGATAGACTATGAGAAAAAAATTTAGATGGATTGGTCCTAACATATGACGAATCAGTCCTAATGGGTTGGCTCAGACATATCAGTCCTGATAGCTCCTCCTCATATGAGTAACCTGCTATATGAGTAACTCCAAACGGGTAACTGGCTAGATGGGTAACTCCAGACAGGTTGCCTATAGACAAGTGACTTGTTAGATGGGTTACCTACATACGGGTTGCTTCTATATGGGTAACCTTCCAAACAAGGAACCTTCTATATGGATAACTTCCAACCAGGTACTTTTCATATGGGTAGCTTCCAAACGGGTAACTCCTAGACGTGTACCTACCAAATGGGTGGCTTCCATATGGGTAACTTCCAAACAGGTAGCTACCAGATGGATAACTTCTACATGGGTTGTCTTCTAGATGGGTACTTCCAAAAAAGTACCTACCAGATGGGTAGATTCCAAATGGATAACTCCTAGATGTGTACCTGCTAGACAGGTAACTCCCAGATGTGTAGCTTCGATATGGGTAACTTCTATACGGGTAGCTTCTAGACATGTAACTCATAGACATGTAGCTTCCAGACATGTAGCTATCAGATAGATAAGTCCAGAGGGATAATTATTCATATGGGTAACCTTCCAGATGAGTAACTTCCTCAGACGAGTAACTTGCCAAATGGGTAACTTCCTCAGATAGGTCCTCAAGCAGGTTCTCCTCAAACGGGTTCTTCTCAAATGACTCCTTAGATAGGTATGCCTCATACGGGTTTCATATGGGTTCTCCTTATTAGATTATTTTGCCTCAAATGGGTTCTCCTTCTTAGACGACTTTTACCTCAAATGGGTTCTCCTCAAATGACTCCTCAGATGGCTCCTTAGATGGCTCCAGGTATGATGGATCCTGCTCAGATGAATCTACCTCAGATGGATCTAGGCATGATGACTCCTCAGACAAATCATCCTCAGCCATATAAATGCATTCTCTAGTCATCCTATCCTCGTTTGTTTGACTAGCCTCTTGACAAATCCCTATCGTTTGGCTTCTTTCCTAACTACACTTTATCGTATGGTCTTCTTGATGATTGCAGGTTTTTCCATCTAGCAACTTGACTAGTTGCATGCTTCCATCTGGTGACTTGACTGATTGCATTCCTTCATCTTTTGATGTGAATGATTGCATTCAATCATCCTATCACCTTCCTGATGACACACAACATTTTGAAATGTTTCAACTTCTGGCAAGAATTCTCCATCCTCAATTGAAATTAGATTCACTTGCTCAATTTGAATCAAGCTCATCAAGTTAATCATCTCAAGCAGGTTCACTTCCTCCAATGCAATTGGCTTCACCACCTCTACTTCCTGGCAAGGGCTATAACTCTTCTCTGACTCTTCAAACTCTTGATGAATCATTGGTTCATCTTGCTTTGCAATACTTTGACAATCACGTGCAAAATGCCCCCACAACTGGCATTGCCAACATTGCACAATAGGTCTACCCTCACTATCATACTGGAGTCTCCGTCTTTGAGTTCTATGACGGTTATGATTGACTGGTTCATTAGTGGGATCTCTTCTTTGGATAATCTCCATTGGTGTTGTATGTATCAGTAGTGATGATCTAACACTCTCTAATTCATACTCGTCCTCAGAGTCATCGATCATTTATTTGGAGTATCTTCCTTCCTAGACTTCTCGACCCTAGTACTATAGCTATGAACTATTCTCCTCCCCAAAATCCTCACTCTCAACATCTGAATCAATTTCAATATTAGAATCACTTTCATCCTTGGAATTGCTCTTACCAGGATTAACATGATGCCAATACTTTGATATTTTTGCATCACTTTCCCAAATCAAGGCATATTTCAAAGCCTCTTGGTATGACGTCGGAGGGATCATTATCATATTCTTCTAGTATATAGGAATAAGTCCATCTATGAACCATCTTCTCTTCAATGCATCTAATTGGTCTTCCTCAAAATGGTCAAATAGCCCACTCAACTTCCTGTTATAGGAACGAACAAACTCATTCTCACCCTGTTTCAGTCCATAGATTTTAGTAATGACTGCATCATCATTTTCAAACAATCAAAATTCTTGCACAAAGGCATCACGTAAATTTTCCCATGTCTGGTACTTGTCTGCAGGTAATTTCATGTACCAATCCATTGCAAATCCATGAAATATCGCAAGAAACCACCTCCTCTAATCAATTTCATTATTTTTTCCAGTTGCTATCCATATCATGCGACAAATTCTCCAATTCCTTATTGGGTTGTCTCTCGATTTGCCATGAAATAGTGGACACTTACACGGTATGCCCAAATTGGCCTTCGGTTTGATAGGTTGGCATAATCTCAACAATGGTTCATGGCCTATTGTTTTCTTATGCGAAGCCTGATGCACATCACCTTGCAATTGCTCATCCATTGTACTCTCGTGCATATCATGAAATATTCCAATCTGTAGTTGCTATGATGTCGAAATCTTGTCTCGTGCACTGTTGGACATGTCATCTATCTTTTGCATCGATGTTGGACTTGTGTCCTACTCACCATCATGCACCACAACTTGCAATTGCTTCAACACCAAACATTTTGCGTCGGTATGCAACTTCACATTGACTGCTCCTCTTTTTATTTTATCATCTTCTTGATGGTTGACTGGTCTACCTATTCTGCCATCATTTTAATGGCTAATTGTGCTTCTACCATCATCCTAACGACTAACTACGCTTTTGTCATCATTCTTGCCAATGTCCAAATTGGTTCCACCAGTCCTGACAACATCCAGACTGGTTCCATCAATCTTGTCGATGTCCAGACTAGTTCCATCAATCCTTCGAATGTTTAGATTGGGTTTGTTGACGTCTATACTGGTTCTATCGACATCCAAACTGGTTCCATTAGTCCTACCGACGTCTAGACTAGTTCTATCAACATCCAGACTGATTTCATCAATCCTATCAATGTCCAGACTGGTTCCATCAATCCTATCGATGTCTATATTGGTTCTATTGATGTCTAGACTGGTTCCATCAGTCCTATCAACATCCAAACCGATTATGTTGGCATATAGACTGGTTCTGTCGACATCCAAATGAGTTTTGTCGACTACAGGACGAGTTGTGTCGACTTCAATATGGGTCACTTTTGGGTGGTCGTCCTCCAGACAAATTTTGCCATCTAAAGGATGGATCAGTCTAGGGTAGATGTCTTTCAAATGGATTCTATCGTTTGTATCTGACGCTTATGCGTCTGCAAATCCTCGATCTGTAAAGTCTTCATTTGCATTTTTACATCTTATTTGCACATATATTATGAATGTTTCATTGGATAGCCCTTCATCTGCATCAACAAAAAAATATGTGACATCTTCACCTACTGCAATCCAATGCTCTTGTTGTGCATCTCCATAAGGGTTTTTCTTCTCACAATTCCATGTCACCAGATTAGACCCAACTTTGTACAAGCAACGACACCAAAATGTAGAAATAAAATTTAACATGCTTACACACAATTCCATTTCTACTTAAATAATTTTATAAATCTATTGTCATAGCAATAATAATGCATAGAACCTGCAACAAAAATGGTAATAATAGCAGCAATAGAAGCAATAATAGCAGATGATACATAAATGGCAGGTTTTATATTAACAATAGCATGTACAGTACAACATTACAATCTATAGCTTGCAAACCCTATGCAAAATACTCTTCATGGTTGTATACAAGATTGGATTGCATCATGCCTTAGGCACATATGCACCAACCCTCACATGTATCAATGCTCATCAACCTGCATGATTGGACATTCTTGAAATAATGAGGGGAGGGCTTATTTATACACCCAAAAAGTAGTTCACCCTCCAACTACCTGACACCTCATCATTTCCTCAAATTACATTTCATATGCATTTAATCTTTGCATTTACATGACATTTCCCACTACAAGACAAACTAACTTATGACTTATGACGTTGTCGACATACATGACTTAACATTACATTATTACATAAAATATTACATTGCCACTTTATAACATTATTAAATATATGTACGCACATTTCGTCAAACACGTTGCATACAACTACAAAATAACACAGAGTACCAAAACAGGTTACTAAATTCAGACATCAATTTGCATGTCTACATTCTTTTCAACTCTTTAGCAATGTTAAAACTGTCATATGGTGTAGGTGTTTCCTTTCTCAAAATGAATCTTTTGTACTAGCAAGTGGCTTGTTGCCTATCTTTTGGAGTGAATGATGGAGACGGCAACTTAGCTACATTTTCAAGTCGTTTAATATATTCATCTGTTCCCCCTTAAGATTATGGTGCATCCCCTTATACTAGTGTCTCCTTACCTTTTAGTTGAGGTTGTCATGGATTCTGATTTTGATTTTGGGAGGCCTTAGGGGCTATCAATGCTAGTGAAGCTTGTGGCATGGGATGGACTTGAGGAGTTGTCTTCATTGCACAAAATTAGTTCCTTGGGGTACAAACATGTCCCTTTTCAGGATCATTGGTGTTTGAGTTGGATTGGGGTTATTGTTGAATTAGAGAAATGTCCAACTTCTTATGTGCTCGCAAATCTATTTCAATAAATTAGAAGAGATTTATGCTTCTTTTGACCTCCAAATTCAAGTTGGCTCCCCACTATCCTTGCAAAATCCAATCTAGTCTACAGTAAATGTGGAATTTAAAGTGCATGCAAATAAATTTTGAAAGTTCAAGGTGTGAGAAATTGGAAATAAAATATGGTCATAACCATAGCAAGAAGAGTGGAGCTACAAGCTTACTATAGTGGTAAGGGTTTTGGCCTCTCTTTGAGAGGTCCAAGGTTCAAACCCCACTCAGTATGAGGAGACTGGGACCCCTCATAAAAACTTGTGTAAACTCATTGAATTAATCAAGTGGCATTAGCTCAACTAGTTAGATTCCTCAACATCAAAAGGAGATCCAAGTTCAAATCTTGCCAAGCGATACACAAATAATATCCAAGCTTTGTTGTGATACCACTATGTGGTGATGATGTAATACAGATGGGACCAGTTTCAATCCCATATAACCAATTTAAAAAAACCATAGCAAGAAGAGTGTGTAATCAATCAACACATGAAAAAATTAAACAACAATGCATCTCATGCATATGAAATAAAATTAATAAGGAATGATAGGGGAGAAAGGGCAATGCCATAGTTGTCACTCATTCCACAATCCAAGAGGGCAGTGCCATTGATGGAAAGAAAAACTCTCACCAATTTCTTATTATACCAAAGAAAGCAAGAGCAACAAAGTATAGCTTTCTCTTGAGGCTAAAATATGTTTACAATGGAGCCCATGGATCTTAATTATAGAAGAAATTTACCCATGAGTTACCTGGAGTGATAACTTTCTGCTACTACTAATTCTACAAATTTGGGTCATCTTTAACAAAATGAGGAACCACCAAATGTTGCATGACTCCAAGATTGTCTCCAACCTACTTAGAAGCCTTCTAAGTTGCTTTTGGTACCAAAGTGTTACTTTCCATATGATATTCCTTGACATTCGTGTATCTTGTACCACTTGGCCCAATGATGAGTAATTCTCTCATGGGAAGGGAGCAAATTGCTCCAAGTTTGAGAGCGAATCACTACTTTTGGAATGAATCATACCTTTAAGACTTAGTTTTATGCCATTTCACAACTTTGTTGTTCTACATTGTTGTACCTAAGCTTGCAAAATTCATTTCCATTGTCTTTCATGGCTAAATCCTTAGAGGAATTATAAGGTAGTAGGCAAGCTACTAAACCGACCTTCCTTCTAGTCCCCTCTTTGCATATTGAAAATAATTCCATGATTACCTCCTCTTAACTCTTTTCTAGATTGATTGATGGACAATCAACATTTTTTCCTTCGTCTTCCAAGTGTTCCTCAAATTTGTCAATCTTTTCTTTTGAGTGGCCCACTTATGCCATGCTTGTATTATTTGCCTTCATAGGTCATAATTTGTTGATCAGTCATAATGATTAATCAATTTGTGAATCCCACAACAAGTTTTCAAGATGCTTTGTTCTTTTTGCCTTTGAACTTTATGTTTTGAGGGATCAATTGGGTGCTTCGTGAATGATTATTTTCACTCAATTTCATCTCCTTCGTGCCTTATTGGTTGGACTTTGCTCCACTTCGATTGTGTGATTGATTTTGAAATCAATTACCCAGTGAGAGTTGTGTTAACCACTACAAGGATGGATTTATGCTTTTTCCAACAAGACTAAAATGACACATTCTAAAAGAAGAAATTTACACAAAATGAAATGAGTACAAGCTAATTAAAACAAAATATTTCAAAAGAATGAAAACACAATATCCCCTATTTTAAAAAAGGCAAAAAAATAAAAAAGAAGAATTGGGGCAAATAAAAATAAATTACACATCTTAGATTATAATTGTTTTTAATTGGTTATATGGGATTGAAAATGGGCCCCACTTGTATTACATCATGACCATATAGTGGTCCTACAACAACTTGGTAATTATGCATATTTCGTTTGACATGATTCAAAACTAGGGCTCCTCCTTGAGAATCAAAGAATTTAATTTGCTGAGCTCAAGTCATTTGTTATGAAAATGAGTAAATGTTCACCCACGAGATTTGAACCTTGCTTTAGGGTGTGAAACTCCTCACTCCCTACCAGTTGCCATAAATCCATTGGCTATGTTAAGGTTCACCCATAAGATTTGATTAAAAATGAAAAAGTTATAAACAATATGTTTTAGAATTTTTAAAGGCAATGACATTAGAAGCATTATAGAGAAAGTTGATTCCATTGCAAATCTAATCACATAACAAACATACCCGCTTATAATAAAAAATAAATTGTGCTTTGTGCTAAGTAAATACACAACACACTAAGCTAAATTTGTGTACTAAAATATTGATTTCTATGTGACATTTATCAATCCCCCAAAGGATGATATTAAGAAATTTTATGATAATTATGTAAATACAATTAAACTAAGTATACATATATCTGGTTCAAATTTTGGTAACAAAATAATACAAAATAAAAACTATTTGCATCAACTAACATTCAAAGCCATAGATCAAACGACATTAGTTCATCCGGTTATATTCCTTATCTTTCAAGGAGGAAACCTAGGTTTGAATCTTGCCAAGTGATACATGCATATTTGCATAATTACCAAATTGTTTTAATACCACTACATGGTCACCCATTTCAATCCCATTTAACCAATTTTAAAAAACATTCAAAGTCATAGTTAAAACATCATGTCAAAAGTCACTATAAACTCTTATAAATAATTATATAAAAAACTATTGTATAAATCTACATCTTTTTCTTGGTAAAGTATTAGGGCACAATCAAAGGGCCACCCTCCCTAGACAAATGGAACTAAAATGTTAACATAAAAGCTACCTTTCGCACAAACTTTGAAACCATGAAACCATAAATAACAAAACCACAATTACACTTGAGCGTTTGACACTCTAAACAACTAAGAACCACCACCACCAAAGTTGCCTTTGGCATGAACTATGATACCATGAAACCATAATCAACAGAACCACCACCAAACTTGAGCCCCTGACACCATGAACACCATAGAATCAAAGCCTTCAACAACATGAGCAGCACTATTATCAGGACCACTGCTACCTCAACAAGCCATGAGACCACAAGATCACAAATGAAACCATAAGATCACAGACAACATAACCACCACAAGAGGTGAGGATTTGAGCCTCCAACACCACATATAACCAAACCACCATTGAAGCCAAGCATTTGACACCACAAATAGAGAGACCACCATCAAAACTTTAGGCATTTGGCATCATTAGCAACACAACCACAGCCGCCTCAACACACATTAGAAACGACCATAATCATAAATATACTTGTCCCACCACAATGTTGGATATACAATAATTCACTCATCCTATCGCATAAACCTGCCCAAACAGCCTACCAATTTGGCTTTGTTGTGGGCACATACAAAACTACAATAAATTATTAAAAAGGAAATATGAAATAAATTCAATAGCTATCAAATCAAGAGTGAAACCAAATACGACAATAAGAATTGTAATTAACTAGAGGATTTCACACACCAATAATAATAATAATAAAATTTTGCAAACATTTGTTTGATAAGAAACAAATATATGTCATTAAGGTTATATATTTTCAGAAAGAATTATTTATTATGTACTTATCCATTACATGTGAATGTTATTATTAGATAGTAAGCTTCTACTATGAGATTAAACATTATATTTTTAATCTAGAACTTTGATCAATGCTAATATAACAAGCATGTACCCTTCCTCCAATCAATCAAAAAAATATAACAAGCATGTATGACCAATTAGGACATGTCAGGGAGGTAAGCCACCCCACTCCATTCTTCACCTTATGGGAATTAAAGGCAATAATCATAGTATTATTAATGACGGTGCCATGCATTTAAGCTTCCCATGCAGAGTATTTAGACCTCATAAAGCAATTGAGGAAAGTTGGCAAAATGACAGTCATAATCCCTTCAATGCTTACATGTGAGGAGGCTGGTTGTGAAATAGAGAGTATTATGCCTTCCCTTGCCATACAAAATTGGAGTTCTCGTAGGTAGGTGAGGGTGGAGGTAAGGTAGTATATGTAGTTGCATTCTCATGAACCTGCCTCCACTATTCTTTGCTTAAATATTTGTTGTTGTAGAAGCATAGAGAAGGAAATTATGCTATATGTGTTTATTAGATTGAATCATTGAACAATGAAAAGACCTTTGCAGGAATTCCTTTAACATGATATGAAGACTATAAAGGATGAAGTGCACATTGAACATTACTCCAAAGTTTTTCAAATTCAATTATCTTGTTGTTGTTCATTTAGGTGACATATTCTCGGAAGGCATTTAACACCCAACTTCAGGGAAGAGAAGAAGAAACATAAGAGCAGTTTTAAAAAATTCTTGTAGTGTTGATTCGAAAGGAGAATTTCAACTACAATGTGCACATATGTTATCTCACTTATCAAGAAGAACTTTACCTGAACAAGATATGTGGGCATCATGTATGTTTACAAATTGTTCTCTCATCCCAACACTCACAAAGTTTACAAATTAGGGGAGCTTTATGTTTGTATGGCGATGTCCCAAGTGAATAAGAATGTCACCTCAAGATTAAAGAGATGTGGAAGTGGCTAATGCAAGGATTAATGTTGTGGCCAGTCAAAACAATACATTGATTTCAGGATTAATGTTGTGGCCAGTCAAAACAATACATTGATTTCCATCTGCACGTCGTCGTATTAAATATTAACAAAGAGGTTGCAGGGTATATCATTGTCTTCAAAATTAAGGATAAGTCTTTCTATGTCTAATTTGGTCAAGTTGGTTTTAATTTTTAAGTTTTTTTTTAAGTTGTAGTGATATCTTGTTCTTGAATCTTTTTGTGTATGAAAGTCTTGGGCCTTAGTTCATCCGCCGGTATGATTTTCATAGTTTTATAATTTAGATATGGGTAGGCCACTGAAAGAAACATATTAACATGAATATAAACATTCCAACAAATAATATATATTTAACATTTTTTAAATTTATAACATAAGATTGAAACAGGTTCTATTTGTGTTACATCATAAACACATAATGATTTTAAAATATTTTTTGCAAATAGATATATTTAACATTTTCTTAATTGGTTATATGAGATTGAAACACGTCCCACCCATATTAAATTATGTATCGCCTAACAAGATTTGAACTTGGGTATCCTTGAAAGATGAGATATTTAACCAGTTGAACTCATGCCATTTAATTAGATATATTTATTATTTTTTATTGGTACTAATATCAATTATAAATTACATTCATGAAGACACCATCAAGTTTATAATATAACTCACTATTTGTTAATTTTATCAATTTCTTTCAAATATAATGTATTATGTTTAATAAGTTGATTATAAAATAACAAAATGTTTTACTACAATACTTATATAATTTGAAAACAAAATGAAAATATTCATATACCCTTGACATATTAAATAAAGTAGTTTTTTTTTTTTATTGGTTATATTGGATTGGAACGAGTCTCACCTGTATTACATCATCACCACATAGTGATTTTACAACAGCTTGGCTATTATGCATATATCACAAGATTTGAACCTGAATCTCCTCCTTGAAAGTCAAGAAATTTCCTTTGGTTAAGCTAATACCATTTGATTTATGTTAAGGTTCACATAAAACCTTGGTTTAGACTCTAGAGCATGAAATTCTTCACTCCAGACCAATGGCTCTACATCCCATAAGCATTAGATAAAGTCTTTTTATTTTCCCAACTTTTTTTAATGAAACTTATTCCAATTTCTGAGTCCGTAAAGAGTGTACATTGTATAACAAAGAACAGGGACCACATTTGCAAAAATAAAATGAACCATACTACTAAGAAACGTCACAGGTGCATGCGGCTACTATGTGGTCTTGCCTGGAATACGATCAGTTAGAAGCTTATGGTTTTAAAGAAACAAATAATGGCTAAGATCTGTTTACATGTAAAGTTTTGGTCACTACTCAATCCATGTTCAGGCCTTTTCACGCTTTGACTTGAATATAATTTCTCTTTCTTATAAGGCCATTTTTTTTAGGTTCCGCTCCCCTTATGCTTCCTCCTAGCTTTTCATAGCACTGTTTGTGCTATTGCTAGTACCTATAGAGCAATGAACTATTGTAAACTACCTCCAATGCATATTTATATAAAGCATGCACATCGCACAATGTATCATCACTCATCATTTTTATTTACTACTACTTTATAATGTGATGATATAAATTTCACCTAAATAAGAGTCATACAAATTTGAATTGTAACTTGTCCATGCAAATTTTCCTGGCTGAAATATAATAAAGTGCACTTTCTTAATTGTTATCCTTTTGTATAGTGCATTGACCAATCTCAGTTGCTCCCTGCATGACAATCTTTGTTTATTCCTCCAAATCTTTTATTTTCAAAATCAATAGCACATATTTGTCGCAATGTAATTTATTATGTTTAGTAAAAAGGGTCTGCTTGGGTTAATTGCCATTTCAAAAAATTATAAATGATATCACAGCCAATAATAGCAATTAGAAAGTCTGTTGACTTTTTCTCTAGAATCCCAAGCTTACTGTCATTTAATGCAATGACAGATAAAGATTCCAAACAAATCAAGTCTTGCCTCAGATGGTTAGTATGGAAGATGAAGTTTTTTGGCAAATGGCCTGAGCATATCTAAGCGAACCTGGGCTTGTTTCCTCCAATTTGAGATTGGTGGAGGTGGAACACCCTCGTACTCTGCCACTAAGAAGTAATGACAACACTAGTGTCAATTTTACAATATTCAATTACATTGAAAAGAAAGTAAATAGAATTGGACCTGTAATGTCATAGATAATAGTAAAAATACTGGATCTTCATGTACATTGAATAATCCAAAACTTAGAAGCCATATTAAATTATCTATCTGAAACATGAATTGCCAATAGTCAGATTTAGATGTTTTAGATGAATATAGTACTCTGGCAAGTGGGATTTGAAACAATATTTTTTATGAAAACACAGAAGTAGGTCTCTAAGTCAAAGCACTCAAATCTTTGGATTCAGAGGGCATCAAGCTTGAAGAGGAATAGACAATTTAAAATTGCATGAACAGAAACAGGAAAAACTAAAGATGGTTCAACTGTAGGAATAAAGTTATTTGCTACCATTTATACACTACTGTTGGCAACAGCACAAATCCTAAATCCACAGGTGTTTCCTTGATTGCATACATAGAAAGGAAATTCCTTTGCTTGATATAGAAAATTGTAGGCAGAATTTTCAAAGTATCTCTCGATATTCCAAAAGAAACAATAAATCATTCTAAATGATAAGATCACATGTATGTCAAAAGCAAAATATCTTTGTATTGTATTATGCCAATGATTTGGATATCCATGTAAGTTAATCTATTTTCTCACCTTTCTGTGTAAAACTAGATTCTTGAAATGAGGTTTACATGATAGTTTACTTACTAAAGCTTGCTGCAACACTCCCCCACAAGCCTGCTGTTAAGAGGTCTCGAGTCTTCCACCAGCCCATAGCAAATGCACCACAAAATGTATTGCCACATCCTGTTGGATCTACAACATTTTTCATCAAATTCTTCCCTTGCATCAAAGATTCTGATGAGGTACAAATCATATGAAATGCTGGAATTTCCCATGTCTCCTTAGTGTCAGACCTGGTAAGGTAATGTAAGACAAGGTCAACAAATCCCATTTATAGAGTTTTTTATTGACATTAATATCTAGAGTATAGGAACATGCAAATAGCAAGATCGAATAGTGAATATTAAGATCTTGCCTATGAACAATACTTCCAGAAGATCCTCTCCTAAGAGTCACTACCTGCAACATACATTTGTTAGCATTTGCATTTCAACTTTAACAAATTTTCCATGTCTTAAAAGCATTTCAATCGATAGTGTACACCAACAGGGTTTTGATACATCATATAAGCAGAACCTCAGCTCCTAGTTCTGTAATCCGTTCAATCATCTCCATTGGTGGCCCTGGCCCAACAAGTGAAGCAGCCTCCTTTTCATTTGCAGAGAAGATGTTACCAGCAGAAAATAAAGACCTGCAAGCAACCCAAACAAAAAGGCAATTTGACTCTATTGCCTCATCAAACCAAAGCAATATAACATGTTTTATATAGCTTTTCTCTTGTAGATGAAATAGGAATTGTAATATGGTACTGAAGCACTTTGAGATGATTAGACATATGTTGGATAGTGGATAATTATTTATACAAATTTCACTTTGTTGAAATTCTAGAGAAACATGCTATGTCAAGCAAGCAATAATTTTTGAGATGTTCAAACTTTCATGAAGTTTAAAAAGAGAAAAAAAGCAAGTAGAGTACAAATAATGAGTTGACGCTTATATCATTATAGAGATACAAGTCCATTTACAACATTGTATCACTGACTACAATCAACACTTGTTTAAAAAAAAAACCTGTCTTCTCCTCCTCCATCGCCCAGTCCTATCAACCATCCCATGATTCATTTTGATCTTTGTTTTGCCAATGATTATGCTAATCGTCTCTCCACGTTGATGTCCCAATACAACTCTCTTAATTCCACCATAGTGACACAGTGACAACCATATATAAATTTTTGTCTTGCATGTCATGTGATGCAGCCCTTGACTCCACTCCCCACACTTTTCCTCAGCCAAAGCCTGTTCATTGCATTGGTGCTTGCCCCATGAATCATTGGTATGACGAAGAATGTAAGTCCATGCATCAGAAGCTCAATTTTGCTGTTATCCATGATCCCACAACTATATATTCCCTCTGGAGGGAACATACATGTCTCATTTGATGTAAGAAATGAGAGTTTCTTGCCACAGCACATTGTGAGCTTCTAGATGCTCTTCATCACTCTCCCAATGCTTTTTGGCGTACTCTTCTTCCTCAGAAGACCCTTGCTATGTGCATCTGTGATCAGTCCTGGGTCTTCCATGCTAATTCATTATATGATATCCCAGGGCAGCCCACCTCTCACATCTCTTCCCCTCCTACATCATGTCACCTCTTTTCTTTAGGGGGCATCAAAAGAGCTATACATAAATTGTGCACTAACAAGGCTGCTAATTTTCAGGGATTTCAGGCTGAGTTCCTGAAAAATGGTGCTAAAGCTATTAGCTATCCCATTGTAGAACTATTCAATGAGGTTATTTGTTATGGCTTCCCTTTGGTCACAGGTTTTTATCCACCCATCCACAAATTTGGGGACTATTCAGATCTAAATAACTGCAAACTATCATGATTGGGAACATATTTGCTAATATTTATGTAACAATTTTGAATATGAAACTCTCAGAATTGCTAGATTAGGGCAAGCTTCGTGTGAGAGGGAAGGTTGGTTTTAGAAGTTATCATCAAACTATTGATTACGTTTTCACTCTCAAGTCATTGACACTATTCCGAGACATGTTTTATTTCGTAGATTACATGACATAGACATCTTGGAGATATTTATCACTGCCATCAAGAGACTATATGAGGTAGTTGTTGGCTGATTTCAGACAATTTTCGGTTTCTCAGAGGATGTCCAGAGCATCATTGGCGTCAAATAAGGTTGTCGTCATTCTCTTTCACTCTTTGGGATCTACATTGAAGACCTTGAAGAACTTATTCATCAAAACATACAAGTTGATGATGGTTGCCTTCTACATCATGTTTGGTAGCTATATTGTTTTTTGAAGATGTAGTTCTTGATCATATTCCTGAGAGCCTGCAAAGACAATTGGATGCTCTTGCTCGCTTCTATGACTTAAAACAGTTGGCAATCAAGACAAAGGTGATGATCATCAACACATCAAAAAGTGGCCTAAGTTTTAGTTATACTATAAGGGTGAGTCAATTGAGATCACCACTACTTACAACTACTTGAGGATGTAGTTTATAGGTCCTTCACTTAATCTTTTGCCAACTTCACAGCCATGTCGTTGCAAGGGATACACATCTCTTTGTCTTGGAGCACCAATGTTTCCAACAGTACTTCTAAGACATACCTACAAATATGCATGTCTTTAATTAAATCATCAAACCCACAGTCCTTTATGGATCTGAGATTTGATATCCAAGTCTAGGGTGTGTTGACTGGAGTTGCATTCAAAGGATCTAAATTATTTTGTTTCAACGATTTATTCTATGTAAAAGAATAGTTCCCCCATATATTGATCAGGCTAAGTTTAGCACTCATCCTTTTCACCACGAGAGCATCTTCATCATTATTTTTCACTCTCATCGTCTTAGATCAATGGGTGATTGCACCTCAAGCTCAGAGAGATACCTATATTTGGCACTTTGTTCCTTAGACTAGATTACCTCTAGAAGCACTTCCCTTTGTCATCATGGATGGTACTTAAGTTATTTCTCTTCTTCAGTTCGTTGGCATCTCCATAAATCAATTACCTCCATTCAAATACTATTAAAATGCTCCTACCTGCCTTCTCCCCAATAAGAGGGTGATTAATCAAGCAATCAAAAATGATGTTGATTAATAATATATTTAAATCACTTAGGTCGCTCCATCTTAGCCTCTTAGTCCTTAACATTTCATGAGGATCAGGAATGGCATTATTACTTGTCTTGATCATGTCCAACAACATTGGACACACATGTTAGGAACCTACTATTAAAATAAAGCTCACTCACACAAAATACTGTAAAATAACTGAAATACATCAAATAACAGAATAACACTATGCAGAAAGTAATTGCAGAATTGAAACAATCTCACAAATAACTCAGAATCGCAGGCCTCTTCGAGGGGGCAACCTCCTTCAATATTTCATTAACTTGCAAAAAGATACATTCGTACATGGCTCCATGTCTTTTAAAGAGAAACTCCATGCAACCCTACCCTAAGGCTCAAGAGTTGGCTTACATGCAAAATGCCACTCGAGCTAGAATCTTCTACCAAACATCGGTTACAATCTTGATAACGGTTACATGAAATGGCCCCACTTGGCTAGGTGCCTTACTTGCCACATACATTACAAAATATTACAAAATAACATTATAGATGGAATCCCCCACGTTGGAAGTGGGTCATTACATAAGCAAATGAGAATTACAAAATAATGTTAGGATGGGATCCTAACATGTCCTTCCCCTTCGAAAAGCTTTGTCCTCAAAGCTGAAGATGAGGAAACTGGTGTTGGAGCTGTTGGAGAGACTCCCATGTAGCATCTTCTGGCTGGAGTCCACGCCACTAAACAAGGACCTCAGTAATGGTGCGGTTGCGGAGAGTGCGAGTCCGACGATCCAACAACTATTTGGGCTCGAGCAAGATAGAACCTTCTTCATCCAATTCTGGGAGTGCAGATTGAACCTGTACCTGAGTGCCCACAACCTTTTTGAGAGAGGAGACATGAAAAATAGGATGGAGCTTGGATGTAGGTGGGAGGGCCAATTTGTAGGCTGTGGCACCAATCCGCTGTAAAACCTGGTAGGGCCCATAGTATTTCGCAACAAGTTTCTGGCACCTGCAAAGCTGTAGGGACAACTGTTTGTACGACTGCAAGTGAAGGAAAACCATATCACCCACATCAAAGCTACGCTCGAAATGGTGTTGGTCAGCTTGTTGGCGCATCCGGTTCTGGGCCGCATCCAAATTCATCTTCAGTTGGTGGAGGACATCGACATGTTGACTGAGAGTAGTGTCGACTGCATGGACCCTGGAGCTACCCAGAATGTAAGAGGAAGGCATGAGTGGAGGGCACCCATAAACTACCTCGAAAGGGGTAATCTTGGTTGTTGTGTGATAGGAAGTGTTGTACCACCACTCGACCAAAGGAAGCCACTTCACCCATTGAGTAGGATGATCAAAGGTAAAGCAACGAAGGTAGGTCTCTAAACATTTGTTGACAATCTCTGTCTGGCCATCCATTTGCGGATGATAAGCTGAACTCATTTTGAGTTGAGTTCCCTGCAACTTAAACAATTCTTGCCAGAAATGACTAGTAAAGGTTGGGTCATGGTCGGACACGATGGAGGTGGGCATACCATGAAGGTGGAAGATAGAATCAAGGAAAATTTGGGCAATGGTGGAGGTTGTGTAAGGATGGGATAGGGAACAAAAGTGAGCATACTTTGAAAGATGATCCACTACCATGAAAATAATGGATTTGCCTCCGAACTTAGGTAACCCTTCAATAAAATCCATGGAAATATCGGTCCAAACCTGGTCAGGAATGGGCAAGGGTTGGAGAGTGCTTGGAGAATGCACCATTTCGCCTTTCATCCATTGATAGGTATCACAAGCTACCACAAAATTATGAATGTCCTTTTTCATACCCTTCCAAAAAAAGTGCGCTTAAGTCGTTCATATGTTTTGAGAAATCTTGAATGGCTTACAGATGGGGCGGCATGCAGTTCCTTCATGAGAAGTTCTCGAAGGGAAGATGTGTGGGGAACAACAAGGCGTTGGTGGTAACGCAAATCATGGCCATCCCAAGTGTAGCCAGGGCATGAAGTAGAGTCGACGTGTAGGGAGGCAACCAAAGTTTGCAAGCTTGAATCCTGAAGTACCTCCTATCGTAAGGAATCGATCCATTGTGGAATGGGTGATGAAATGGCGCATAGCATACTGTGAGCCTCAAATTGGTGAGAGAGAGCATCGACCACAATGTTCTCCTTGCCCTTCTTATAAGTGATATCATAATCATAGCCCATGAGCTTAGAAACCCATTTTTGTTGTTTAGGGGTGGCAACCCATTGCTCCAAAAAGTATTTGAGACTTTGATGGTCAATTTTAATGGAGAAATGATGCCCAATGAGATACGGTCGCCAATGGGTTACCGCATGCAAAATTGCTAGCATCTCCTTAGCATAAGTGGATTTTCCCAGATTACGACTGGAGAGTGCTTTACTAGTGAAAGCCAAGGGTCGCCCTTCTTGCATCAACACTGCACCAATACCATGACCAGAAGCATCACTTTCAATGACAAAAGGCTTGGAAAAATCTGGCATGGCTAAGACTGGCGTGGTGGTCATAGCATGCTTCAACTCTAGGAAAGCCTGTTCAATGGGTCCCATCCAAGTAAAAGAGTCCTTTAACATGGAAGTGAGGGGAGCTACAATTTTACCATAATTATGAATAAATTTGCGGTAATAACCTGTAAGCCCTAAAAATCCTCGAAGACCTTTGAGAGTGTGAGGTTTCGGCCATTCTTGAACCACCTGGATCTTCTTGGGGTCAACTTTGATGCCATCTTTGGTGACAATGTGTCCCAAATACTCCACTTCTATCAACCCAAAGGAACACTTGGACCGCTTAGCATAAAGTTGATGTTGTGCCAACAACTGTAAAGTCTGATCCACATGGACGAGGTGCTCTTCCCATGAGCGGCTATAAACCAAAATGTCATCAAAGAAAACTAGGATGAATTTTTGAAGGAATGGGTGAAAGATGTTGTTCATGAGGCTTTGAAATGTGGAAGGAGCATTAGTCAAGCCAAATGGCATCACCAAAAACTCATAGTGACCTTCATGAGTACAAAAAGCAGTCTTGGGAATATCCTCATCCTTGAGCCTGATCTGATGGTACCCAAAGCGAAGGTCTAATTTGGAGAAGTACATAGTCCCATGCAACTCATCCAATAATTCATCCACCATCAGAATAGGAAACTTATCCTTGATGGTGAGTTTATTGAGCTCATGGTAATCGATACACAATCACTAGGACCCATATTTCTTTTGTACCAATAAGATTGGAGAAGAGTAAGGATTGTTACTTGGCCTAATGATGCTAACTTTTAACAATTCTTGTACTAACTTCTTGATTTTTGACTTAAGAGCATGAGGATACCGGTACGGTCTGATGTTGGGCGGTGCATTGCTAGGTAACAATGGAATAGCATGGTCATGGGAGCGATGAGGTGACAATTCTGATGGTTCAACAAAAATAGAATTGTGCTTGGCCAAAATAAGTTGCAAATCTAAGAAACAGAATCCACCTCGGAAGTGTGAGGTTGGATCACAAATATCTGAGCTATGACTCCCCGAGAAGATTTTTTCAACAACTTCTCCATACGGCTTGAACTGATAATCTATGAAGGCCCTACTTTTGACCCATGGAGAGTATAGGACTATCCATTCTATGAAAATTGCATCCAAAGCTCGACAAAGTTCCATGAGATGGTTCCCAATGTGCCCAACCATTGAGCTCCCAACACGATATCACATCCCCCTAATTGAAGAGCAAACATATCTTGTTTGAGCTCATATTCTCCAATTTTTACTTTAACATTATGACATTTACCTTTGCAAGGTAAGGTCCCTCCATTGGCTACCATAACCTCAAAGGAATTACATGTGTGTACGTAACAATTAGCCTGCTTGGCAATGCGGGGATCAATAAAGTTGTGTGTACTGCCAGAATCAATCAGGATGGTAAGACGTAGGCCTTTGAAAAAACCCACAACTTTCATGGTTTGGGGAGTAGTAATTCCAACAAGAGCATGAACAAAAATTTTGGCCTATGGTTCTTCTTGGATTTCTTCCTCAGTTTGGGGTGGTTCCTCTACTGGTTCTGTGTCATCATCACTTTGGTCACTAGTGTCAGGCTCATCAACATCTATGAGGAACAACTTCTTTTGGGTGCACCTATGCCCATGAACATACTTTTCATCACAATTGTAGCACAACCCTTGGGCGCATCGCGCATCCATTTCTTCGGTAGTCAAACGTTTGGGTGCAGCAGTTTTATTTTCATTATGATTTTGGAATCTAGGAGGAAAGGAGGGTCTAGCTTGTGGAAATTTAGATGTCCACCTTTGAGCTAAAAATTTGGATTCAGCCAAACGAGCCAAACTGATAGCCTACATCATGGTTTACGGTTTAAACATCTTGACCTCAACTTGGAGATCATCCTTCAAACCACTAATGAAACAACTCATAAAGAACCCTTCATTCAATCCCCTAGTTTTGTTGGCCAATTTCTCGAATTGCGTTTGGTATTCTCGAATTGTAGAAGTTTGTTTCAACTTTGTCAATGCTCTTGTAAAGTCATCATACTCACTAGGGCCAAATCGAGTGAGTAATTGAGACTCAAATTCTTCCCAAGAAGGATCAGGAGTAGTGTTTTGCAACCATTGGTACCATTGTAAAGCTTCAGATTCCAAGTTGAAGGAAGCCATCTGAACTCGATAATATCTAGGGACATTATGGAGTTTAAAAAATTGATCAACATGACACAACCACCCATCTGCATCCTTCCCATTGAACTTAGGAAAGTCCAATTTAGGCATCTTAAAGGTAGGATCATGGTCATAGTGAGGGTGAGAGTCATCCATTTCCCTTCCTTTACCTCGATCAGATTGTTCAGTATGGTACTCAGACCTTCTTGGACCACCTTGCAATTTGGACTCAACATCTGCAAGTTGTTCTTCCAAGCGGTTTTTGGAGGTATCGTAATCCTCTCTAAAGCCTTGAAGCTCTTCCCTTATGGATTGATTTGCTTGGGTAATGTTATCAATGGAGCTTTTGAGGTATTCCAATAATGAGGTGGTTTGGTCTATCTCTTTTTGATGTCCATGAGTGCTAGTAGCCATTTTGGAGAGTCTTGAACCTCTTTCACTGAATTACTAAAAATAGAAGTGTGGTTACAGGAGTTACTATTTTTAGTAAGAGTTTGGTGATTGGAAATGTAAAGTTTGGGTACTGGATCAACTATCTATGACCTGTGTATTCTATCTACTGACCACTCTTGTCACTGTCCTATCTCTATCCCTATCACCTGTATTATAATTACTGACACTGTTCACTTCACTAACCTCTGGGATTCTCTGTACTGTGCAGTTACTGACATTGATAGTTTTGTTTCTGACACTGACAACCTATAATTTTTGACTGATACTGACGACTACTGACTCGATCTGTTACTGCCACTAACCTGAATGGTACTAGAATATTTTTGACTATCACAGACACTTGCAGACTCTGTCTTGACTGTTTGGTGCATGCAAAAGTTTGTTCTTCGGTGATAGGGAAGTCCTTCTTCGTATGCTCACTTTTGTGGGTCGTAAATGCAGGTTTAGCAGAACAGGAAGGTTTTGTTTTTGTAGGTTGAAGTTTTTGATAGAACCAGGGTACGCTAGGCAGAGGAGTATGTAATACCCATAGGCCCTCTGTTATACCGCAGTGACGAACAATAGTGCTCGGACCAATATTTCAGGCCACTACCCAAGGAGGATTCCACACATACCCTTGAGCACACTATCTGCCTCTCTAACAGTACGGGAGGGTAATCGTCCGGGATGTTGTGTCCCGTGGACTATGGATAATACAAGGCCGAAAAGCTTCCTATTGGATAAAATTTTGTTTAAGCCTAAATGGTCTCCCGATACACCCAAAGATGCGTGGGAGCTCAATTCCATGTGCGAGTGTTGTCTGAGGCCTGGGTATTGGAGCTTGATCGCCCCTCACTTCACTAGACGCTTTATGGGCTATCTAGCTTAGCCAATAATGATAGCTCCTTCACGATATTTTAAAACCCCTAGCACAAGGTTTCTAGCCTACTCAACTACTGTAAAAAAAGATTGTATTTTTTTGTTTTTTCTGGTTTTTGCTGATTTTTTTAAATAAAGGAAAACAGAAATGAAAAACACAAGAAAATTATACCTAACAAGCGGAAATGGATGGGCAAGAATTATCGCAGTCACAACAAAACTCGGCCCTGGAAAGCGCTCTGATACCACTTGTTAGGAACCTACTATTAAAATAAAGCTCACTCACACAAAATACTGTAAAATAACTGAAATACATCAAATAACAGAATAACACTATGCAGAAAGTAATTGCAGAATTGAAACAATCTCACAAATAACTCAGAATCGCAGGCCTCTTCGAGGGGGCAACCTCCTTCAATATTTCATTAACTTGCAAAAAGATACATTCGTACATGGCTCCATGTCTTTTAAAGAGAAACTCCATGCAACCCTACCCTAAGGCTCAAGAGTTGGCTTACATGCAAAATGCCACTCGAGCTAGAATCTTCTACCAAACATCGGTTACAATCTTGATAACGGTTACATGAAATGGCCCCACTTGGCTAGGTGCCTTACTTGCCACATACATTACAAAATATTACAAAATAACATTATAGATGGAATCCCCCACGTTGGAAGTGGGTCATTACATAAGCAAATGAGAATTACAAAATAATGTTAGGATGGGATCCTAACAACACGACCTTAGGATTCCTGTTGGTCAACTCAAAGTGTGCTTACTTCAATTGTGAGTGGAAATAGACTACCATATTCCTCAAGAGGATAGGTTATGTCATCTTACTCTCTTTAGGAGGTATTAGAGCACCATTGGCATCAAACAAGGTTGTCCTCTTTCTCCTTCACTTTTTAGGATCTATTATGACAATCTTGAAGAATTTATTCGTCAAAACATACATGTTGACAATGGTTGCCTTCTACACCATGTCTTGATAGCTATATTACTTTTTGCAGATGATGTTGCTCTTCTTGCTCAAACTTCTGGAAAAGAAGGTAGGATACTCCTACTCTCTTTTGTGACTTAAAACAACTAGCAGTCAATCTTAGCAATTCTATGGTGATGATCTTCAACATATCAAAGAGTACCCTATCTAAGTTTCAATTCTTCTATAAGGGTAAGTCAATTGAGATCACCACTACTTACACCTATGTGGAGATCTAGTTTACAAGTCCTTCCCTTAATCTTCAACCAGCTCCACAATTATGCTTTGCAAGGGGATACACATCTCTCTCAGTCTTGAAATGCCAATGTTTCCAACAACACTTCCAAGACATACCTACAAAGACGTGCCTCTTTGATCGATTCATCAAACCCACAATCCTTTATGCATCTGAGAGTTGGGGTCCAAGTCTAGGGTGTGTTGATTGGGCTCGCATTGAGAGGGTCTAGAATATTTTGCTTTAGGAATTTATCCCATGTAAAAGAACAATTGCCCAATGTATTGTTCAGGCTGAATTGGCGCTTATCCTCTTCACCTTGAGAGCATCTTTAGAATTATTTTTGAGCTTCATTACCTTAGATCCATGGGTGACTACACCTCAAGACGAGAGAGATACTTATATTTGACGCTTTGCTCCTCAAAATGTGTTAACTTCTAGGAGCAGATTTGGTCTTAATCTTGGATGGTACTCAAAAGTTATTTCTCTTCTTTAGTCGGTCGGCATCTTCATAGATCGAATAAGTTGGCCTTCTACACTAAACATTTGATAATGATTGAGAATGGCATTATCACTTATCCTAGTTATGTCCAACCACATTGGACATAGACTTAGGATAACTCATGATCAGCTCAGAGTATGTATGCTCACATCAATTGCGGGTGGAAATGAACCACCATATTCCTCGAGAGGATAGGTTATATCGTCTTTGTTGTATTGAGAGGTGGACATTGAAGAGCAATTAATCTTCAACTTTGTTGTTTGTTATCAGATTTGAGGGAGGTATTGTTGCTTGTATAGACTCATGTGGATCACTTGCCAAATTTTTTAGCTATCCTAACCATAGTAGTCAGACTCTTTTGGACTCTTGAGTACTCGGACGAGTCCGAGTCCGGGTGGGCTTAGCCGCGCCGAGCCCACTCTGACTCCTTTTTTTCTCGACTCTACCGAGTCTGGCCGAGTCCTGGGTAGAGTCCGAGTCCGGCTCGAACTCCTGAGTCCCGACTCAGCTGGCCCAAAAAAAATAAAAGTTCAAAAAAAAAGAAAAATTACGTCTAGGGCGGTTGTGTTGATGATGCTTCACGACTTAAGCATCCACATTGGCCAGTGTGCAATCATGAACAAGACGCTGAAATCTTTGTTTATTATATTAACGAGAGAATGTGCAATTTTGCTTCTCAAACCTTCAGAATGCTTATCCCTCAATTATAATTTATTTTAATACAAATATATCTTTCGCCAATGGACACATCATCTGCGTCTTGTTTGGGAATGGGAACCGTTTCAGAATGCATGTATGCATGTCCTGTGGGGTGTGGTGATTCGGGCGGAGAATGGCATGATTTTTGGAGGCGTTCGATCAAGGAAGGCTTGAGGCCGCCAGTGCTGAGACCTCTTTTGGAAAGTTTGTCGCGCAGTTCTTGCACCTTCATTTTCTTCCATTCTTTTTCTCTCCTTTAATGCACCCTCTCCCGTCGTTGTCACTGCCACCGTCGCCATTGCAACCAATACACACCACCACGCCACAATGGAAAAAAAATTAAAAACGATCATTTATTTTGCTCTGAAACCCTCGACCACCAACGAAACAATTGCTACGCACGAAGCTCCCCCAAAATAATGAATGTTGCTTCTACCTTGAATTTTGGTAAGCACTTTCAAAAATGGCTTCCTATTCTAAAACCGGAAAAATGGCTAGGATTAAATATTAGCTTTATTAATATTTGAAGAAAAAAAATTTCAATTTTTTTTTCTCAGGAATCTTTTCATAAAAGTAAAGTTAATAGATCCCAACCAACCATCTAGGAAATCGAATCTACAGAACCCAAAGATTATAATTAACCATGGTATTTAAATATTTTATTTATTAAACATGGTGGACTAAGTTAGGGTGAGTCCGTCATACAGTAAAGTTTATTATTATTTAATGTTTTTATTATTATTTAATGTTTTGTAAAATGTTAATAATGTTTTTGGACTTTATCTATTAAGTTTTATTTTATCATTATATTATTTATTTATAATTTTATAAACCAAAGTGGTCATTCCTGCAAAGGTCATAGTCTGTTCCGAATCCTTTGAGTGCATGTCAGACCGACAACGATGGTATGAATCTCGAGTGATCGGTTGTCCTCTTCATTCCGGGTTATAAAATAATGAGGTGATATAGGCTTGTTGGGGGCAGCCCCTATAGTTTGAACCTTGCACTTGGCAGTTACTAAAAATAGTGTGGATGTAACCAACTCCCTATGTATCCAAAAAAAATTAAAAAACAAAATTATTAGCTTGCTATTAGAATATGCTCCTTCCTCTTGTTAATTTCTTATTTGTATAATTTTGAATGTTGAGTAATTGTGTTAGAATATACTAATAAGTATATGCATGAAAAAACTTATTTTTCAATAAAAATTTGTATTTTTTCATTTTTTTTTCTTTTTCCCGAGTTTTTACCGAGTCTTGCCAAGATTTTTTGCCGAGTCCCGAGTCCCGAGTCCGACTCTCGAGTCGAACTTTCCGAGTCCAATTCAAGTCCGAGTTTTTCTACTATGATCCTAACCAAAGATGCTTGGCTCTATACCTTAAGGAAGCTATCACTGTTCGGCGTCAAGTATTATAGGGGAGACAAACTACTACTCAATTAATATCCTTATTCTTTCACTCTATCTTTGCAGTTGAGAGTAATAAGTTACTCATCTAAAGCTACAACTATCCAAAATTTTAATGATAGATCTGTGCGCCCATGTCTACATACAAGAGTGGCTACTAGGGCTTCAATATAGGACTATAGTTCTTCAAAGTCCAGTTTCGGCCACCCCTCACACACCGAGGAGTTGTAGACAGACCCGACTTACTATTTTGTTGTCCTCTTCTATGGTTCCACAACCATGGATGCTAGAAGAGTCTTTCCAAGTCCTCCCAAGATTATCCAACTAGGCCCTCTTAGTCCTAGCCATTCTCCAAGGAGCATCATTAGATCATGTGTTGGTGCTTCTACTTTACATCCAACTATGGGTTAATGTTGGCATATGGATCCACGAGAGCTCCTTTCTATCTCTATTGTACCTCAACTTCTAGCTCTCTCTTAATCATTACTTATAGCATTTTAGGTTTTATTCATTTTTGGTAACCCTTGAGTCTACAATTTTATGCCATACAGTTGTTCCACTTTAGAGTAGTTTACACTAGATTCTTTACTTTGGTTTAGCTTATTTTCATAGTACTTTTTGGTTGCTACCATGCATTGTAATTTGTAACTACTCTTTTCAATGAGTCCCTTTGGCCTACTTTGGCCATCTATGGACATTAATAAAATTATCTATCTTATCTACAAGATCCCCAAGGTTAACATTAACATTCTAGCCTGACTGGGGCAAGTAGTGGGGAATGAGGAGTTTCATATTGTAAGTAGAAGTTCCAATCCCATGAATGGGCACCTTATAGAACCATAGACTCTTGGAGGTAGGGATCAAACTTATGGTAATGCATAGACCTATATTACATATTCAAGCCCACCCTCATGTTCTTTATGATCTGCACACCATTGTTAACAATTTATGTCCAAGGGATTATGGAGCAAATGGTAAATGCGATACAATCATATGAGTTCAGCCTGAGTTCAAATCCCCACATTGCGATGGAAAATCTCACAATAAGGCAGCTTATGATAATATCAGTTGTTGAAATACCAAAGCAATGTGCCCATGAGTTGTAGAACTAGGGCCCATTACAACACTATATAACCATTTTTAAGAAAGATAACTAAGAAATACAATAAGGGGAAATGGATAAATAAGGGCCCAGGGCCTTTGCTAAAATGACAATTTCCACAAAAAGTGTTTGATGGGGCATCTAATGGTAATCTTGTGTTTGCAAGCAAAAATAAAGTTTTCAAGATTATAAAAGATGCATGGACCATGGTCCTCTCCTCATGAAATGCAATAGACTTAATAAGGTGCTTCACGATTCACTTTTCATTAATTTCGTAAAAAGTAATCAATGAAGGATCCTAGCCCAAGGGATGTGGGGCAAGCAATGGAGAATGATGAGGTTTAGACTATAGACCAAGGTTCCAATCCCATGGGTGAAACTTAATATTAGTATCAAATGGCATGAATTCAACTGGTTAAATACCTCAACTATCAAGGAGGACCAAATTCAAATGTTTCTAGGAATACATGCATAATTGCCAAAAATGTTTTTGTAATACCACTATGTGGCCACAATGTAATATGGATGGGGCCCATTTCAATCCTATATAATGAATTTAAAAAAATAAAAAAATAAAAGATCAATGGAGGATTCCAACCACATCACCCTCAATCTTATCTCCTCCATGCGATATAAATTATGATATGATGGCAAAGCATGCATGAGTCCCAAGGGCATTTATTCATTTATTAGATCAGGGCATGGTCTCTTTGTATTTGACATGCCAACTCAGGGCGATGACATCCAAATGCAGGCTTGCAACATTTTGAATTATGGATGTCTATGGCATGTAAAATAACTTCCATTCAGAATACTGCTTTTGAGGATTGAAAACCAACCTGACTTCCATTCAGAATACTGCTTTTGAGGATTGAAAACCAACCTGAAATTTTATTATGCACTAAGGTTTAAATAGGCCTCAAATGCCCAAAATACAATAACCTCTCGCCCATATCACGCACGAGGATGAATAGGGAGGAAGAAATCAAATACGCTAACTAATCCTAACAATAGCTAACTAAATACCGACTTTGTGCTAAGGCCAACTAATGGCCAACATAGCCATCCAGCTAGAAGCCTACATGAGTTGAAGACTTGCATTGGATTATTTGCAAATAATATAACCTAGGAACTATAGAAAATAAACCTATGCCTAGGAATATGAATGTGATGCCCTCATCATACCTCCCCACTCAAGAAGCATTGGACTCCAATGCTTTTACAATAGGAGTGGAAGGGTGAGTCACCAAACGCTGCATACATATCTCATAACCGGGCAAAAGAAGATCGTGGAAGCCTCGGGACGTCGATGTAGAGAAACAACGTCAAGAAATTACTCCCTCGCCAAGTAGGGGACAAGGACAAGGAGCAATCACCTGCTGCGGAAGCTACGGAGGCTGCTGAACATCTGGAACTGTTGGTCATTTATTTGCCACAGGAAAGGGTTTGGTTTGTCTATGCACCCTAGACCCATCCAACACTTTGAAAGGCCGAAAGGAAGGGATGCCTTCTGTGCCAATCTCTAGAGAAGGCTGGCTCCTTTACTACACTACACTAGGGTTTCAGATTAAGGAACTGGAAAGATATTGGGAAATTTCTAAAAGAGATGAAAATTGCTAAAAGAGATGGGAAATATGGCCGAGGGGAAGAACAGGCAGCACAATTACTAACTTCCACTTAAACCAGCAGCAATCAATATCATGAATATAACAGAAACTAACATTGAAATATTCTCTGATATGTAATCTTCAATAATTCCAGGTTTCGTTCTTTATCACACACTTAAATCCAGATTGCAGAATTACGGCATGCATATAAAGAAACAGAATTAAAAGAAATAATGACAGAAGGCATCATACACAGAAAAGGAGTCCAGAATTAGAACCAGGAGTCTTAATATTGATGCAGAATTTAAGTACAGCAACTCTCTAGTAGAACGTTCCCCCCCCCCCCAATTACATTACATTGAGTTGGCTTTTATAGAGGGATTTACCCCCGTAATAATTAATGTCAAAACCCTAAAACCGCTAAGCAGTTGAGATTTGACCCCTGTCAAATGACAGAGTATCCATGGAATGCGGCTCACTCGTGTCAGCAGTTATGAGGTATGGCATCGAACAGGTTTTACCACTGGGAATGCTTGTCTCATTAATGCGGTTGGTGGAACTCGCCTCCAAAGGCTTTCCCGGTCCTGACAACGTCGTCTTGATGGGATGGGCAGGAGACCCACACTCGTGCGCCATGGAGGCGCATTAAATTCCCACCTACCTTCTCTTTCTCGGGAAGTGCACCCTCTGGATGTAGCCTTGGCACTGAAAAACAACTTTGAAGGGGGATTTTCGCTCCAGAAATCCCCGAAGCGGAGGTTCGCTCACATTGGGGCCCAAAATGCAGCTTCGCCAGCAGTTTGGGCGAAGCAGTTTTGACCTTTGCCTTTAGACTTTTTTTCCTGCCCAAACCGCACTTCGCTCCTGGCAAGGTCCGAAGCTCAGCTTCGCTGGAGAGAGGGTCTGAAATGCAGCTTCATTTGGCTGAGGAGTGAAGACAACATCGACCTCGTGCCTTAGATACTTTTTCAATCCCAAGTGTCTCTTCGCTGCTTATGGGATCTTCACCGGAGATAGCGCCCGAAACTGGGCTTCGCTGGATTCCTGGGCGAAGATGAGCTTGTCCCCCTTGACCCCTTTGCCTTAGCCAATTCTTGCCCGAAAATGCTTCTTTGCTGGAGACGGGGGTTCGCTGGAGTCGGCGCCCGAAATGGAGCTTCGCTTGAATGATGAGCGAAGATGAGCTTATCTTGCCTTAGTCTTTTTTCGCCCGAAGTGCATCTTCGTTGTTGAAGGGGGATTTTCGCGCTAGAAATCCGCAAAGTGGATTTTCGCTCCAGAAATCCCCAAAACGGATTTTCACTCTAGAAATCCCCAAAGCGTATTTTCACTCCAGAAACCCCCGAAGCGGAGGTTCGTTCACATTAAAACTCGAAATGCAGCTTCGCCAGCAATTTGGGCGAAGCAGTTTTGACCTTTGCCTTACATTTTTTTTCTTGCCCAAACTGCACTTCACCCCTGGCAAGGTCCGAAGCTCAGCTTCGCTACCTTCCAGGGCAAAGTTGAGCCCTTCCTGTCTTAGCCAATTTTTCGAACCCTCAAAGTGGGCTTTCGCTCAATTTGATTAGCGAAGCTGTCTTTTGCCCCGTAAATGGGCGAAACTCAGATTTAGCCTCCCTTTTGAGCGAAGCTGCTCTTTTACTCCTGTTTTCGTGAGCAAAGTTGCTCCGAACTTGGATTGTGCACAAAAGGTGAGCGAAAACGGATATCTAGCTGCGCCTCAGCGCCATGAAAATGCCAGAGAAGAGTTTCTTGCCGGAGAAAGTTGTTTTTTAGAGGAGAAAGTGAGTCTAAACAGGAAAAAACATTGCAACAACAGTCTAAAAATTTATCTAAGACAAAATGTGACAAAATTGTCAACATTCTTGGTGGCTCGCGGGGTATTGAGCTCGCCTCAATGCAAGGACCCTAGGCCTTTATCCATTGGGCAACAAAGTCATCCTCGTTGTCCTCCTCTGAGTGTTCACTGATGGCAGTAAACTCTTCCTCCAACTTCTCCCCTTCTGCTTCTTGGCGCTCATGGTCCTCTTTGGCACACAAAAATGCATGAACTAAACTAAAAAAAACAACTGAAACTTTACTTACTAGCCGGCCTATTTACATTATTTATACAAAAGTTTGCGACATGATTGGCATGCCGCCACCACAAGATTGGCGTTGGACGCCTACCCAATGAATCTACAGTGTCCGGACTAGATCTGATTGTACTTCACTCGATCTTTGAAGTCCGGCGGGTCTCCCAAAGTTTTCCAGGTTGTGAATAGGGTACAACGTGGCAGGTTATCATGCATGCCAGTACCCATACAGTTGATGAATAATGTGGCAAAGAGGTTTGCCACATGGGGGCCTTCTTCGGGTACCGGTTGCGGGATCTCGGGTATGTGCTCCTCGAACTCCTTGATGAGGCAGTAGGATTTTTTCAGCGATAGCCCTATTATCAGAATCTCCCCAGGACCAACCTCCTGAGGAGGTATGCTTATTGAATCTCGGCCGAGTACTTGCGTGCTATGCTCAGGAATACAAAAAGGGTGCAAAAATGTGCCCTCTTCGCACTCAAAGCTTACCGTTAGACCTTCTCTTCCTCTCGGTCCTCGTCCGAAAATAAGTTGCAAGTTACCATATTGTTCATTACCGAGACAATGCCTGCATATTCCCTTCATTGGCCTTGGACAAGATCCGCCTCTTGAGCTCCACACAGCTGCATTCCAGGTCTCTGCACAGTTTGAGGGATCTGCCATTGTGAATATTGCGTGGGATAGACAAGAGCAACAACTACCGGAGAAAGTGATGGAAAGGCAGTTTCTCCCCATTGTATTTTTCCCGATAGGAGTAGAAGCCGCTCCGCTTGTACTGCTTCCTGAAACACTTGAGGGAATCTTTGTTCCCCTGATTGCAGTAAGAGGAGGCTTATGTCCGGGTGGAAAGCCCGAACATAGAAGAGGTGGGCCTAGGCGGGTGTCGGCTGGATTTTCTTTGGAATTCTTTCCCAACTCCTGCAAAATCGGACATTGAAGTTTGTGATGCTTTCTAGAGGTGCTCTTGTGATGGTGGAGAGGTGCATCAAGAGTTGAAAGGGATCCTGAGAGCCATCAAATGTGTTGACTAGTGCTCCCGCCAAGTCCGCCCATGAACAGATGCTCTTATGCCCGAGTACTTTGTACCACTGCAATGCCCTTCCTTCGAAAGATAGGACCAGAAGTCTGATCATGACATCTTCGTGGATTATGCCGTGGAGGGTCGCTAGAGAAGAAACATATTCAAGGTGCTCTCGAGCCATTCCCTCAGTGCCATTGTATTTTGTTAGGGTTTTCAAGGCACTTTTGGGAATCTCGTGCCGATTTTGGAGATTCAAAGGGCCAGGATCATCCCAAATGGGATAGCATACCTTTGCCATTATAGCAGTGGTCTGCACAGATCATGGTCCTTGCCACTAAGTCGAAGTCGCCAGGTGAACATTCTTTTCTCCGCTTGTGAGATCAAGGTTGTTCACCAAACCTTGATTCCTCCGGGGTGTCTTCTTTCAGCTTAAAAAGGCGCCTACAATCAAGAAATCTAGATCTTCAGCTCAACAGAGTCGCCAGGTGATTTTGCCAGATGAAGGCAAGCTAGAGATTCACCAAACTCGGGCTTCCTTAAAATATGGAGATTGTTCGTCCCACCGGGCGTGCCAGAAAAATTGTTGGTCACGGATCTACCACAGGAAAGGGTTTGGTTTGTCTATGCGCCCTAGACCCGTCCAACACTTTGAAAGGCCGGAAGTAAGGGATGCCTTTCGTGCCAATCTCTAGAGAAGGCTGGCTCCTTTACTACACTACATTGGGGTTTCAGATTAAGGAATTGGAAAGAGATTGGGAAATTGCTAAAAGAGATGAAAATTGCTAAAAGGGATGGGAAATATAGCCACAGGCCAGGAGGATCCGAGGGGAAGAACAGGCAACACAATTACTAACTTCTACTTAAACCAGCAGTAATCAAGATCATGAATATAACAGAAACTAACACTGAAATATTCTCTGATATGTATCCTTCAATAATTCCAGGTTTCGTTCTTTATCACACACTTAAATCCAGATTGCAGAATTACGGCATGCATATAAAGAAACAGAATTAATAGAAATAATGACAGAAGGCATCATACACAGAAAAGGAGTCCAGAATCAAAACCAAGGGTCTTAATATTGATGCAGAATTTAAGTACAACAGCTCTCTAGCAGAACGTTCCCCCCCCTTGATTACATTACATTGAGTTGGCTTTTATAGAGGGATTTACCCCCGTAATCATTAATGTCAAAACCCTAAAACCGCTGGGGCAGCTGAGATTTGACCCTTGTCAGATGACAGAGTATCCATGGAATGCGGCTCACTCATGTCAGCAGTTATGAGGTATGGCTTCGAACAGGTTTTACCGCTAGGAATGCTTGTCTCATTAATGCGGTTGGTGGAACTCGCCTCCAGAGGCTTTCCCGGTCCTGACAGCGCCGTCTTGATGGGATGGGCAGGAGACCCGCACTCGTGCGCCATGGAGGCGCATTAAATTCCCACCTACCTTCTCTTTCTCGGGAAGCGTGCCCTCCGGATGTAGCCTTGGCGCCGAAAAAAATCTTCGAAGGGGGATTTTCGCTCCAGAAATCCCCGAAGCGGATTTTCGCTCCAGAAATCCCCGAAGCGGAGGTTCGCTCACATTGGGGCCCGAAATGCAGCTTCGCCAACAGTTTGGGCAAAGCAGTTTTAACCTTTGCCTTAGAATTTTTTTCCTACCCAAACTACACTTCGCTCCTAGCAAGGTCCGAAGCTCAGCTTCGCTGGAGAGAGGGTCTAAAACGCAGCTTCGCCTGGCTGAGGAGCGAAGACAAGCTCGACCTCGTGCCTTAGATGCTTTTTCAAGCTCGAAGTGTCTCTTCGCTGCTTATGGGAGCTTCACCGGAGATAGCGCCCGAAACTGGGCTTCGCTGGATTCCTGGGCGAAGATGAGCTTGTCCTCCTTGACCCCTTTGCCTTAATCAATTCTCGCCCGAAAATGCTTCTTTGCTGGAGACGAGGGGTACGCTAGAGTCAGCACCCGAAATGGAGCTTCGCCTAAATGATGAGCGAAGATGAGCTTATCTTGCCTTAGGCTTTTTTCGCCCGAAGTGCATCTTCGTTGTTGAAGGGGGATTTTCACGCCATAAATCCGCAAAGCGGATTTTTACTCCAGAAAAATCCGAAACGGATTTTCGCTCCAGAAATCCCCGAAGCGGATTTTCGCTCCAAAAATCCCCAAAGCGGAGGTTCGCTCCAGAAATCCCCGAAGTGGAGGTTAGCTCCAGAAATCCCCGAAGCGGAGGTTCGCTCACATTGGGGCCCGAAATGCAGCTTCGCCAGCAGTTTGGGCGAAGCAGTTTTGACCTTTGCCTTAGACTTTTTTTCCTACCCAAACTGCACTTCGCCCCTAGCAAGGTCCGAAGCTCAGCTTCGCTACCTTCCAGGGAGAAGTTGAGCCCTTCCTGTCTTAGCCAATATTTCAAACCCTCAAAGTGGGCTTTCGCTCAATTTGATTAGCAAAGCTTTCTTTCGCCCCGAAAATGGGCGAAACTCAAATTTAGCGTCCCTTTTGAGAGAAGCTGCTCTTTTACTCCTGTTTCTGTGATCAAAGATGCTCCGAACTTGGGTTGTGCACAAAAGGTGAGCAAAAACGGATATCTAGCTGTGCCTCAGCGCCATGAAAATGCCAGAGAAGAGCTTGTCGGAGAAAGTTGTTTTTTAGAGGAGAAAGTGAGTCTAAACAGGAAAAAACATTGCAACAACAGTCTAAAAATTTATCTAAGACAAAATGTGACAAAATTGTCAACAGGAACCTGTGAAGGCGGTGTTGAAGTACATGAGGTGGAACAACAAGAGGAGCAAGAGCAACAAAATGAGGTACGGATGGAGGAGGAATGACCTCCTTAGTAGCGGAAGCACGAATGTCCTTAGGCCAAGAGACTAAGGCAATCCTTGGTGATGACATCAAAAATTGGGCTTGTGGAAGAGTGCGAATATGATGCATGGTGTATGTTTTGTTTATTGTATTGATAGGGCTGGCCTAGAATCATGCCACAGTAGTCTATACTAATGGTAGTCACGTCACAAGTGACTCATTCCACATAGTTTGGACCAATGGCAAAAGACACAGTAGAACAACTTGTGATTGCAAAGGCCGAATCCTCATCCTTCCATCCAAGTGAATATGGGGAAGGATGGGGTTCGACAAGCAATTTGAGCCTATCAACTACGGATTTAGCAATGAGATTGGTTTGTGATCCGTTGTCGAAAATGCAAGTCACAAAAAAGTTGTGTAGAAGATGTGCTCTTGTGACAAACAGACTGTCACGATGACGTTTGTGGTGCATGAGGGTCACATGGTTGAGTTGACCCTGAAGTTCTTCATAATCCCTAGCCTCACTTCCAACCTCAAGGGGCCCATCTTGTGGTGCCTCCTTTACAAGCAAATTATTCTTCTTTCTAAAACACTCAGACTCGGTATGCCCTCGTCTCTTACAATGATTACAAAACTTTTTGCCATTAAAAGAAGAGGAAGAAGAAGAAGAGGGAGGAGGAGAAGAAGATGTTTTTGCCTTTGTTGATTGTTGTTGTTGTTGCAATTGTTTGGGCGCTTTGGAGGCGCCGGAAGAGTGAGATGCACCTGATTTAGTAGCAATTTTCTCCTCTTCAAGTTGTGCTTTATTGTACACTTCATTCAAAGTGGTGCAAGGTGTATACTTCAACTCCCTAAAGAGTGGATCTTGCAAGCCACTTTTAAATTTATTGATTAGTTTTGGAGTTGAGTCTAGGATTCCATTTAGAATCCTCAATTTGTTAAACTTTCCAATGTAGTCTTGGACACTCATGTGGTATCCTTGCCTCAAACAAAGCCATTGGAAGTCAAGATCTTCAACAAAATTAGAAGGATAGAAGGTTTCCTTCAATGCTTTCACTAAGTCATCCCAAGTGTCAATGGGATCCTGAGTGCTTTGGTGGTCCTGTATCAAGACCTTGGCAATGCCTGAAAGCTTGAGCTTGGCAAAGGAGACTTGCTCATATTTTTGAATTTTGCTATACTCGAACCATGTATCCATATCAAGAATCCAACTATTGAGGACGTCTGGATCATGAGACCCATCATAAATTTTGACCTATTATTTTGTTTGAGAGCAATGGTCAAGGGCTGGACTAGATCCACTAGGCCCAGTTTTATTTTGAACCTTATCGACCAAAAGGCTAACGATGGCAGCTATTGCAGCCATTTGCTCCACCAAATCAGAAGCCAATTGACCCCTTGTGTAAGCCAGGAGGGCTACCAAGTTGTCTCAAGAAGAGTACAAAATTTTGCCTCGAAGGGCAATTACAATGGTGCTATTTTTCAAGCACTTACAATAAGCCAAAAAGGCTTCCAATTGTTGTCTCTTAGGCAATTACAAAAGCTTTTCCCAATTTCTGGAGAGTTGCAAAATGTTGCAAAAATTTTAGCCTTTTAGGCTTGTGCAATAGCTTTTTGGAAAGAGTGCTACAGGTATAAATTGCAATTTCTAATTTTTAATAAAATTAATTAAACAATTTAATTAATTAACTAATTAAATTAAATTAAATACCTTTTAGCAAAAATTTATTTGGCACCAAGCACGTGCCTTCACTGGTCAACAGGTCAATGGCATAGTACAATCGCCACAACGGACACAAGGACCACCGCGTGGTGGTCGAAATGAATAGAGAGCCTCCGCTCTTTTTAACTATTGGCACTCTCCTCGCGGCGCCAATGTGGGATAAAATGGCCCACTGTGTTTGCAACGGCGACCGCCAAAAACTAGCACAGCGTTGAACTCCAGTCAGAAAATCCCTTCAACACATGCAAGCGTCCTCTTGCGAACAACGTACACCAATGCCCTTGGTTGGATCTATGAAGATCTGGTGCTCAAGTTTGTCTGTGTTAAACCGCTCGATGTCGTCTTCTTCCCAAAAATCTCCCGTGTGAAATGACCTAAAAGTCTGACTGTCCACGGTCTGCGTGGAGTTCGTGGAGAAAGCACTGAGGACAATTTTATGAAACCGCCTATCATCAGAACGTCCACGATGAGGAATCCCTGCAACACACGCAAGGGGGAAGCACACGAAAACGAATAAAACTTTGCGTCGTCTGTAACATCAGGAACCAGTGTCGGTGGCACGTGACTTTCGTCTACCAAGGCATCGAAGAATGTCGCAATTGCTGCAGCAGGAGATATCCCACATGCAGCGTCGAGGGGTTGTTAGGGCTCTTTAAAAGAAAGAGTGCCTAAGAGTTTATGACCACCACACGGTGGTCTAGACCCCCTAGTGAAAGCTCTCCCAGTTGCCACCTATCGATTTGTTGACCGCCCTCGCATCGTCTCCCAGTTGCCACCTAGCGATTTGTTGACCGCCCTCGCATCGTCTCCCAGTTGCCACCTATCGGTTTGTTGACCGCCCTCGTCAAATTTGTCTTGTTGATTGCTAGCAGTCTATTGATTGCTAGCGATCTGTTGACTGCACTCGTGCTGACTCGTTGATTTAATATTCCACTATGGTGGTAGGAAAGGGAATTTTTCTCCTTTATGTCTTTGATCACCAGGTGTGATCGAGGACAAAGCCAAAAACTGGCCACCTTTAATCTAGGCCACAACCTTTTGACCAGGCCAAGTCACAATGAAAATGACGAAGCAATGAAAACAAAATTCAAACTCGCCAATAAGGACGAAGTAAACAAAATTCTAATTCGCCAATCGAGCACACGTCAGGATCGGTGATCTGAAACCAATTTTGAGGATTGAAAACCAACCTGAAATTTAATTATGCACTAAGGTTTAAATAGGCCTCAAATGCCCAAAATACAATAACCTCTCGCCCATATCACGCACGAGGATGAATAGGGATGAAGAAATCAAATACGCTTACTAATCCTAACAATAGCTAACTAAATACCAGATATGTGCTAAGGCCAGCTAATGGCCAACATAGCCATCCAGCTAGAAGCCTACGTGAGTTGAAGACTTGCACTTATTTATTTGCAAATAATATAACCTAGGAACTATAGAAAATAAACCTATGCCTAGGAAGATGAAAGTGATGCCCTTATCACATGCAAGTCTTCAACTCACGTAGGCTATTTCACTTGGTTCTCCTCTTTGCATTCATATTGCCCTCAGCTCTACCTTGAAGCTATCTCAGTTTGTAGGCCATGGTGGATGTCAATAGCTCTCTGTAACAGGCAGTTGAATCCTTGGGTTAATGTATTTTTCTCTCTGTCTATGTTTACTTTTCTATTACATCTTGCTTTGAATTTTGTGGTGCACATTTTGTTACTTGGCTGCACTGTCAGTTCAATTTTTATGTCTTAAGAATATCAAGAATCTGACGCATAATTTTGTTGAGGCTGGGGATGGGGAATTTCCCATTGAAATACCAGAAACTCCATGGAAGAGGATCGAAATTCTCTAGACCCTGACATATCCCAGGGCTTAAATGTTCCTGCAAAATTGAGGGTGAGGATAAAATTTAAAAAAAATGTCTGCTCGTGAACACACTGGTCAAAGAGAAGCCCAGTGTGCTAACAGCATGCACAATATATTCCTCCTGCCTCTCCTATTATTATTCATAATCTTCATATCCCTATTGAAAATCGACAACATTAAAACCAACTTTAATATATATGCCTATCCTTGGGGTAAGGACTCATCTGAGAAACACATAAGCACCACTGCCATTCATGAAAAAAGACTTTGATGAATTGATAATAAATTACCTCACTGAGCAGGTAGCCCAAATATTGTCCAAGGGTAGGGTGCATGGTACAACCAAGGAATTAATTTGAAAAACTGTAGGAGAAATTCTGAAGAAAGCATGGAAGATTCTTGTATTTTATGAAAAAGGCATAAAGTCCACAATGCCACTCTGGACATTGCATATAATTCAGTGCCATTATTCAACAAAGAATAGAAAAAGACAGCATTACATCATCAACCAGCAGAAAGGCATGATCATTATCTTAAATGAGTCGAGAAACATAAGTGGGATTGAAGTACCAAGGAACTTTACACCTGAAGCCTACCAAACTTCTGATGATGGTACCCTGCCTTGGATTATGACACTGATTAGATCCTCTAACTTGGAAGCAATATTGAACTCTGACAAGGCGATTGAAAAATGATTTCTTTATTTGAAATGCTTATTTTTTTATATACTTGAAAGAAACTTATTTCCTGACATTTTATCAGAAAGTTAATGACTCTTCTTCGGAAGCTTTGTCCTACCTTCACAAACAGCATTCAGTTGCAAACACACACGGGAATTACTTACTCAACAGAGGGTTTCTGAATACATATGTTTGCTCCTCTTTGTACTGGTTTCCAGTTTTGTGACTATAACTGGACTGAAAGGCAATTTCCACCTATAACATAGGGAGATAGTCAATTTCTAGGAACTGTAATAGCATATAGTTACTATATATTTCTAAATACACCAAAAAGCAATGTTTCATAAGAAGCTTGATCTCATCTGCCTTTCATGTTCCCACAAGTAACAGGATCTCTCCAACCAAGGTGAACCTATCAAATTTGTGGTGTCTTCTCACATTAGTTCTCTGTTGTATATGTAGTTTGCTCTGTAGGCCAAGGGCCCCCCTCTCAGCCTTCATATGATATCAGCCTCCATAAGGTAAAATCTGCAATTTCTCCATATAAAATACTTTCTACTGATATTTAGCTACCAACTTATATGTCCTGTAATGGTGATAGGAAAATTGTTTGAGAAGACTGTAGTGTAATGTTGGCTGTGTAGTGGCAACAGGATAGAGCATTTAGACTATCATAGTCCCTGTGAATGCTATAGCAAAGGTGATGATAGAATTTGGGAAGGACAATCTATATCGTATATGTTTTCAAATTTAAGGGCTGGTCAATGCAGATTATGCTGAATATCATACTTTGTTGAGCCCATAGCAACTCAGTTAACATAATCATGTATACACTAGTCGGATCCTACTATTTCATTCAAGCAAAAATCAATATGCACTCTACTTCCATGAGACTCATTTGTGGACAAACAACAGGGTCCAAGAGAACAAAATGCATTGGACAACATAGACCTGACAGTACTCTTTAAAAATTTGTAGATCGTATCATGCATCCTTTTGAAAATTGAAATTATTGAATAAAGCAGAAATTTGTGGATCTTAACAAGAAAAATAAAGAAAAAAGGGGGGAAATACAAAAAAAAATTGCAGCAACCTATTTAACTCAATAAACGTAGAGAAGGAATTAAGACACATAACAAGTACAATTGAAATGAAGTTCACCATACATACTTATAAAGTGAAACTTCAACTTCAAGTTACATTCAGTACTCCCATTCTAACATCCAAGCTTAAGAAATTTAAATCACTAGAGAGAAATTGGTTCAATTATCAGTGGTTACAGAACCTTGTGGCTTATAGTTAAGTATTGAATAAAACACTTATCACCATTGCCTTCAAAATACTCATACACACTGGAATCATTAAAATAAGACAAAAAACTTACATGAGTTCTGAACGTGTCACTATATCCAGTGCATGTGTGTATGTCTCTATACTTACAATTTCTGCCCCAGTATTTCTAAGTCCCCAAATAAACTCCACATCTCGTCCGCTTGGATGAACTCCAACATGATAAACCTTTGCATTCCTGCCACCCAAATCTTAAAATGGAATTAGGAGTCAAAAGCAATTTCAATTGAGACCAAAATTCAAATATACCTTGCTATTTTTTTTTAAACTATCAAATACGTGCTTAAGTGACATTGTTAAGGTAAGAAAAAGATAAAGCAATATTTAATTGATGCACTTGATCAAACGTAGAAATAGATTCAAGCTTTTGGTTCTCTCCAAACCAAAATTCTGTTTGCATCACTTTCCCATTTAAATAATTGCTATCCTTGGGGAAACCTGACTATGAATCAAATTTTCTAGCATTGACATGAAGGAACCAAGTATTTTCCAATAAGGAATCACTTACTAAACACAGGATCTCTCAATAAAGGAAGAAATCATGAAAATTAATAACTAATATCTAGGCTGTAAACATGTTTGCAACAAGAAGATGTTTCATTGCATTTGTTCTAACCTTTATACATTTACATATTTTTTCAGTAACTAGAGTTTATAATCTTCACTTCCTTCAACTGATTGCAATTCTCTCTTAATATTAGTATTATTTTTACACTCATTTCCTTTTTCCAAAAGTGGAAACCAAAGGTTGAAGGTGTTTTTACAAGGAGAAAAGAATGGCATGTCCTTAAAATTCATAGTTTATTGTTTCAAGAATCGAGTCATAAAACTCTTCAAGCTCATGAATAAAGTTTCTTTTATTTTTATAAATGAATTCTTAACTTCAATTGAAGTTTGTCTTACACAGCTCGTTATAATCCATCATTATAACCATATTAAGCAGCATATTAGCAAGATGAAGAGATGTAGTGCATCCAATCAAAATTCTATGAAGTCCATTTAATCCCATTTAGCTCCCCATAAGATTTATGAGGTCCATGTATAAATTTAGATTTTGTTTTTTGTGCTACTGAATATTGGATAGGAATGGATATTGCAAAATTGGTTGGCACCATGAATTAGTATAAGTTTAAAATCCCCACTGGGATGACAGCTATGAATATTAAGAACAACCCCTGCTACTTTTGTTGATGACAATATTTCTTTTCTAGCTTTAATGATTCATTTCCCATTTTTATTTATTTGGTTGGTGAAATGCATGCTAGCCTCTCAATTTTTTCAAGGGGTAGTTTGCCATCTGTTGCAGGAACAGGGAAATCAGTCCATAACATGATCTTTGCAGGATACATGACCACATGTACTAAAGCATTTTATGTATTTCATGTGAAACTGCATATGCATTAAAAGAATACTTGACACAATGAAGAACAATAAAACTCTAGAAAAGAACTACCCTTTAATAAGTATTGCACTTGAAAAATTTAACGAGGGGAAAAAAACACAAGAATTAAAGAACAATTTGAAAAGAATTAGGAGATTCTATACATGTATACCAGATATAAACAGGCCACATTCAATTTGACAATTTTAATGACCTCACCTATACATCATAGGAAGAGATCCTAAAGGTGGTCGAAGCATATCCCACACATCATCACCCATGGCAACCCTCCATACCTGGCATCACAACAATGATAAGAAGCTACTAAAATCCATTAATCAAGTATATTTCATGCAAGCATAGTTTCTCAAGCACCAACCCATAAAAGCCATGGTTTTTTTCATCTAAGGGATGTTTGCAAAAGACAACTGTGGATTTGTCATTGTTTTTAATTAACCTTACAAAAGAACGGAATGGCTTCTAAAAAGGTAAAAACTCCACATGATCACATAATGGATGTCAAATTGAAATTTACACTCAAAAAAAATACAAGGAATAAGTAAATACCATGGGGAATTATAAGACTAGAACATTTCCTTTACTTTACAACATAGTAAAATTATAAATACACCTTACATCTCTTCAAGGGTATAACAGCTGTACAACTTCAATCAAAATTCATTGCATATTCCTGTTTTGAGAAGAGCCACCTTATTCTGCAGTCCAATTCAAGAAGTACAAGTGATACGGAAAGGCACCATAATATATAGATTGATTTTCATGTTGATCCAAAATTTACTGATAAGCTTACAAATGAACTACTATTGACAAGACTGCTACTTCCCTCTAGAATATTATGCTACAGACCCAATCATTTATAAACTCTTCTACAAGTGGCTCCTGCATATACTACAGCTATCTATCACATCCATTTATGTATGTGAAAGGTACCGTAGTCACACATTAATTGGTCAGGAAACATTATTAATGTGTCTAAACTAACATAGTAAAGTTCACACATGGCCAGTTCCCACTATCAGTCACACTAATTTAAGTCTTATTTGCTTTATAGTCCATTTCATGCAAGATTTTTTTAAATAATGTGTGAGTTCAAATCAAATCACATTTGACTAGAGTCTGAACTCAATTCTCAATCTGATTGATAGTCCAATTTAATGATTTCACAAATGGTGGTTATAAATGACCCACTAAAAATCATCTTTGTTGGCTTTTTAATCCTTATACTACCATAAAATATCACAGGTTATCTCACAATACCACACAGGTCCCAAATATAAAATAGCCACAATATATTAAAGGTCAAGATAATAATATGAGTAGAATAATATGAGCAAATTAATATGTATATCAAGGCTTATATAAATCAAATAACATTCATTTATATACTAAAATATGAATGTAAATAGCTTGAATCATTCATGAACTATGCATGAAGAACAACTTACAATATTAATTGCTCAAAATGTATACAAGCTTTATTGCTCCTTTTCTTATTGCAACTTTGATCTATCAATACTTGATTCTTGACTGAATTGATTTGATTCCCTATGGAGCATTGATGCAGGAGCCTATCTTTCAGAGGGTGTTTTTTTAGAAGATATTAAACAATTTTTTATTTATGCATGATTAGGTGTCGAGAATTTCTAGGGTGCTTAATATGGGTGTTACAAAGTTGTATTAATTTGCATGTCAATCCGAGTTTTTTTTGCAAATTACTAAAAATGGCAATTTTTGACGAAAAAACTATTTGCCAAAAATAATAATTACTAAAAATGGCAATTTTTGACAAGCTAAAATTAGTAATTTTTTAATCTTTAGAGCCTTAAGCTTTAGGGTTTCGTTTTAGGGTTTCTCTTGGGATATCTATATATATTCCCCTTGTATTGCATTATGGTAGTGAATCCAAGAATGAGAAAATTGTTAGGACCCCATCCTAACATTATTTTTGTAATTCTCAATTGCTTATGTAATGACCCACGTCCAATGTGGGAACCCAGTTATATTGTTATTTTGTAATACTTTTGTAATGGTATGTGGCAAATAAAGCACCTAGACAAGTGGTGTCCTGTCATGTTGGCCATTTCTAACAACCCTATTCGATTCATTCAAACATTAGAGGCGAGCGAACCTTTTCTTCTGTCTTGAAGCACCTTCCCTTTCTTTCAACTTTCTACTCCAATAACAAAAGGAAAGCCCTCCTCTCTCAAGAAAAGGAAAGAAAAGCCCGGAAGAGGAAGACCTCAAATCAAAGACCTCAAATCAAACCTTTATCAAGAATGTAACCGATGTTCGATAGAAGATTCTAGCTCGAGTGGCATTTTGCATATAAGCCAACTCTTGAGCTTAGGGTTAGGGTTGCATGTAGTCTTTCTTTAAAAGATATGAATTCATGTACGAATATATCTTTTTGCAAGTTAATGAAATATTGAAGGAGATTTCCCCCTCGAGGAGGCACACGATTCTGAGTTATTTTGTGAGATTGTTTCAATTCTGCAATTACTTTTTGCATAGTGTTATTTTGTTATTTGATGCATTTCAGTTATTTTACAGTATTTTGTATGAGTGAGATCATTTTCAATAGTAGGTTCCCAACAAGTGGTATAAGAGCGCTTTCCAGGGCTGAGTTATGATGCGACTGTGACAATTCTTGCCCGTCCACTCCAACTATTAGGTATAATTTTCCTGTGTTTTCCATTTTCTTTTTGTCTTTTATATATAAAAAAAAAAAACTAGCGATACAAAAAAAAAAAAATTAGTCTTTTTTTTAGTTGAGTAGGTTAGAAACCTTTTGTCAGGGGTTTTAAAATATCACAGAGGAGCTGTCGTTGTTGGCTAAGCTATATAGCCCATAAAGTGTCTAGTGAAGTGAGGAGCGATCATGCTCCAATACCCAGGCCTTAGACAACACCTGTGCACAGAATCGAGCTCCCACGTATCTTCGGGTATTTAGGGAGACCATCTAGGGTTAAACAAAATTTTATCCATTACGAAGTTTTTTGGCCTTGTATTATCCATAGTACACGAGACACAACATCCCGGAAGATTACCCTCTCGTACTGTCAAAAAGGTAGATAGTGTGTTCAAGGGTATGTGTGGAATCCTCCTTGGGTAGTGGCCTGAAATATTGGTCCGAGCACTATTGTTCGTCACTGCGGTATAACAAAGGGCCTATGGGTATTACATACTCCCTTGCCTAGCATACCCTGATTCTGTCCAAAACTTCAACCTGCAAAAACAAAGCCTCCGTGTTCTGCTAAACCTGTATATGTCCCTTACAAAAGTGAGCATACAGAGGAACACTTCCCTATCACAAAAAAAATTTGCATGCACCAAACAGTCAGGACAGAGTATACAAGTGTTTATGACAATCAGGAATTATTTCAATAACATTCGGGTTAGTGGTAGTAACAGTCGGGTCAGTGGTAGTACAATCAGGTCAACAATGGCAATAATAGTCGTCTGTAACGTTTAGAAATTACAGGGTTATCAGTATAGAAATAGAACTGACAGTGTCAATAACTGCATAGCACAAAGAATCCCAAGGTCAGTGTCTGAATATTGTCAGTAATCGCAGTACAAGTGACAGAGACAAAGATAGAACAACGACAGGAGTGGTTAGTAGTCAGAACATACAGGGTAGAGACAGATGAAACAGTACCCAACTTTTGAATCCAACCTCCGGGGAAGAAACTGACCTCACCAATAGACTCGTTAAAACAATAATAACAAAAAAAAGGTCTTGAGGTGCCCAAAACTAGTGTTGTGGGATATAGCTCATTATGACCGTCTTTTCGAGCTGATCAGTTTGATATATAGCACCCAAACACTTTTTTGGACATATTACTAAAAATAGTAACCCCTGCAATCACACTTCTATTTTTAGTAAGTCACTACTAGTCATTCAAATCTCACCAAAATGGCTGTTGGAACTCGTGGACATCAAAAAGAGATGGACCAAGCCACCTCACAACTTGATACAATCACCAAACAACTTAGTACCATCCTCCAAGAAAATCAAGCATTACAGGAAGAATTTACAATCTTTAGAACTGACTACATTGCCTCCAAAACAAAAATTCAAGAACAGATTCACGAAGTGGAGTCTAAGCTTCAAACTGACCCACAAGTTTTTGAGTATCATGATACTGAACAGTCAAGACGAGGAAAAGGACCCCATAGGGAAACAAAAGGTTTTCACACCCATTTTGACCATGATACTACCTTAAAGATGCCTAAATTAGAAGGACCCCATAGGGAAACAGCAGGTTTTCAATGGGAAAGATGCAAATGGGTGGTTATGTTGTGTTGATCAAATGGACAGAGGGGCACCAAGGAGCTTTTGAGGGATTGAAAGGGCACTTCGTAAAAGCACCTATCCTGGTTTACCCAGACTGGGAAAAAGAATTCCATGTGCATGTCAATGCCTCAAACTTTGCCATTGGATGTGCATTGGCACAGGAAGGCCAATTCGGGCTAGATCAGCCCATATACATTGCAAGTCAGCTACTGTCACGAGCCAAGAAAAATTACAGCACAACAGAGCGAGAAGCACTGGGAATGGTGTAGGCGGTGCAGAAATATAGGCACTATTTATTAGCTAACCCATTTGCTTTCTATGTGGATCATCAGGCTCTATTGTACTTGATCAATAAACCAACAATCTATGGACGATTGAGTCGATGGCTCATCACCCTGCAGGAGTTCGTGTTTAGGGTGGTAGTAAGACCAGGGAAGAAACACGTAATAGCGGACCAACTGTCAAGGATTCGCTCCGGAGAACCTACAGAAGGAGGAATACCAGACGAATTCTCCGATGCCCAGTTGTTTATGATTAATGCAATACCAGGATGGTACAAGCATATAGGGGAATACCTGTCGACAAGAGACCTGCCAAAGGAGCTGACGATAGCCGAACAAAGAAAGGTGATTACGAAATCAGCACCCTACACCTTGATTCCAGGACTGCTTTACAAGATGGGGGAGGACCACATATTGAGAAGATGCATAATGGAGGATGAAGTACAGCAGACCCTGAAGGAGACACACGAGGAATTGGCAGGAGGACACATGGGACCAGATGCGACAGCCAGAAAAGTGTTGTTGGCAGGCCTATGGTGGCCCACCCTCTTTCATGATGCGAAGAATTTTGTTGCAGCATGTGATACGTGTCAAAGCACAGGAAAGTCGTTGAAAAGAGACTTCATGCCACTACATCCATCATAGCCTCAAGAACTCTTTGAGAGATGGGGGTTGGATTTTGTAGGTCCTTTAAAAACAAGCCGAAGAAGGAAATGCCGATATATTGTAGTTGCCACGGAGTATCTCACAAAATGGGTAGAAGCAAGAGCTTTACCGAACAACTCGGCAAAAAGCATGGCTCGCTTTTTGTAAGAACAAGTGATTACAAGGTTCGGAATACCTCTACAACTGACAAGTGACAGAGGAGGCCATTTTGTGAATGCAATTATTCAAAACTTGACAAAAGAATTCAGGATTTTTCATTCCTTGTCGAGTCCGTATTATCCTAGAGCAAATGGGCAAGCGGAAGCGACAAAATCCTGGTTTCAATCATATACAAGACATGCGGCATGGAAGGAGCCGACTGGGAGGAACGGTTACCAGCAGTATTATAGGCATACAGAACCACCTTCAAGCCCACCACGAACGATACACCAGTTGAATTCCGTGTGCCAAGTTTAAGGGTGGCAGTTGACAAACAGCTGAATGACGAAGAAAGCATTAAAGAGCGACTGACAGCATTGGTACAGTTGGATGAAAAGAGGGTAATGGCACAATGGGCAACGGAGATCGCACAGAAAAGAAGGAAATTTTGGCATGATAAGCATCTCCGGAAGATGGATCTCAAAGCTGGTGAACTAGTTCTCAAATACAATGGTAAGAGAGAACTCAAGCCAGGGAAATTGAAAACCCTATGGCTTGGACCCTTCCAGGTGGAGGAAGTACTCGAGAACGGGGCAGTGAAACTAAGAAAACTGGATGGAACACTATGCCCCGAGGTAATAAATGGTTCTAAGTTGAAAGTATATAAGCCACATGTTCAGGTAAATATGATCAACTTGGAACAATCAGGAACTTCCGGAACAAGGACAGAAGAAGTAAATCCAAGAATACAATCCCGTGAGAATGACAAGCAAAGTAGTGTTGTTCGAGAGGAGGAAACCCATAACCTGGATTGGTTATTTGGAACTAAAGGAGAGACGACAATTGAACGAAGAGAGTTAGCACCTCGACAAGGAGAGCAACGACAACTACACGTTCAATTTCCAAATAACAATGAAGAAGATCAACTCCGGGCTCTGATGGAAGTCACTCTACAAGAAATTCCAGAAGAACATGAAGGACAGGGAGCTAGGATTCTGCAACAAATGCAGTTGGAGACACAAAGGTTGCAAGAAGAATATGAAACCTTGAGGCAATATAATAACCAACTGCGAGAACAGTTGATTCAAGAATTGAACACGACAATGCAACGAATGAATGAACGACATGAAGCACGCCAAGTAGAATGGACTGAGCTAGAACAAGGAGAACTAACAGGTAACTCTTCGGAAAGTAGTCTGTTTTCCTTAGAAGATGAAGAGCAGAGAGACCTTAAACAGGAAGCCAAGCTGAAAACAGAAGGGGAAAAGAAATAGCAAGAGATGCACACTCTAGGAGTTCTTCATCGACCACGATCGTGCTTAATTCGGAAGAATCGTCAAGCTCGGATTCAGCACCAATTGCGAACCATCAAGAGATAAGGGAATCACCAGAAAGACCTAGGGTATGGGAAGCAGGACAGAGTTCGACTGCCAATCACCGAACGAGCAAAGAGGAAATGGCAGCAATCATATGGAGGGATGTTCAGATAGTACCAGAAAAACAAAAAACTGGAGGGTGGTTGGACAAATCAAGCAACGATGAGAACCAACCATTCAATTCCGACATACCTCAAGCAAGCCCTAGGAGAAGACCACTTAATCAAGGTAGTGATCAGCAGCAAAGGGTTCAATTCGAGGAAGAAGTTCAAATAATGGGTAACGAAGATTCCTCAAAAGAAGAGATTCCGAGAGGGAATAATTTCGATCCAAGTACGGACGAAGCATTAGGACTGCCAGTACCACGTCGATATAGAACCCCCTATGAGAGAGCTATGCAGCGCCCAAACAAGCATGAAGCAGCAGCCATGTATCGACTGGCCACAGCAGACCTGAGGCGGCATAGGAGAGAAGTCAAAATACTGGAACAAAGGGTTCATGAAACCTCCAACTGGCCTATGACCCCAGCAGGGGATGGGAACGATTCGAGTACAGATTCAACTTTCTCGGATCAGTACCAATTAACTCAATGCACACCTCAACGATGCTTTGAGGAAGCTAGATGGCGACGGAGGATAATAAGAGCTGACAGAAGACTGCGAATCCTACACCAACTGACACCTGAAAACCAGAGACAAGCGGAATGGAGCTCTCAAGCAGAACTTATAGAGGAAGGCCGAAACATAGGTATTTTGCGGAATCCTGGTGGTTCGTCAGAACCATTAGGTGACCAAGACATACCCGACCAAGGGAGGAGTGTGGTTAACCTCCATCCCGATAACTGGAGGGGAAGAAATTTACCTTTGGGTACCTCTAGGTCCACTAGTCCACTGGCTGAGCCGCAAGGCCCACCCGTGGATATAGTCTCAGTTAACCCATCACTACGTGCTCCGGAGGAAGGACCAATAGGTCCACCTCAACGAGCTTGTAGGAACCGAAGACGTCGTCAGGAACGATTGAGGGACCAACCGAATCTCGGGCAGATGGGAGTGAGGCAGCCCAACACTAGGGAGATTTGATCGGAAAGAGGCCGAGGATGCGGTAACCATGTCCGCGGGAGAAGAGGAACCTGGAATAGAAATTTTAATCCAGAACAAAGGGATCAAGAAAGGGCGGTTTCAGGGAATGACAGAGACCGAGGAAGAGGCCCAAGAGAAAGACGATCCCATCAAAATAGGGGGCAGCGAAGACAGCAACAGCCCAATCATAATGTACTTGATCAACTGGCACACGAAGGGGAGAGGTTCCACTATTTAGATGACTGCATAATCATCCAGCGAATTGATGGAAGTACAGAACGAATTCCACAGGAGGCAGAGACTGCCCGACCAGAGGATGATGATACACATCCAAACCTGGCCAACAGACACTTGGAGGACGTAGTTGAACACCTGGATCACAATAATGATAGTCCAGAAGAGGGAAATTCGCCTGGTAGAGGAATGGATGGAACAAACACGTCTGGCAGCTGAAATAAGTCAACAGGCTGTTAAAAGTAGCAGACAACGAAAAGATAACTACCAGACTTGTGAGCCAGGAACACGGCATTAGCCGAAAGAAGCAGAACGGCCAGATTGGCGTATTGTGCAGAGAAACACCATAATACGTCAGCGACAGTCACGACCAGAAACTCCCCAAAGACAAAATAATTGTCGAAGACATCAGCCGATAGAGGGAACGGAAACTGTCGACGACGATGACTTCGGCAGTTTTGGAGGAAGTAGTTGTCATCAAGATAACAGCACGTCGGATGCATGGGAGATACGTATTGGCTTGGCCATACGTTTTACCCGTCAACGTTGAGAAAAAGCGCAAGGCGAGAAAGAAGTTTTGAAAAATTATAAAAATAAAATAAAAAGCAGAAAAAGACAAAAAGAAAGAAAAAGACCAAAAAGGCAAATCCTAGACGTCTCATCTGGACGATGTGGCACGCATGCAAGGAAACGGTTGCTAGGTTGCGGTTGCAAAACGGTTCCATGGGCGACCAAGCAACTATAAAAGGAGAAGGCTCGAGGAGCATTATGCAGTATGCTTCAATTGTGCAGGAGATGAGGAGAAACGAAAGGAGACGCAGACGTATAGACCGAAGAGGAGAACGATTCAAAGCGCACCAAGTTTTTTGGACAAGACGAAGGAAAGACGCCATACGTCGCCAACGACCTGGCTGTCACCCACTTCGTGAGGGAAAATTAATTTTTTTGTGCAAGTGCAAGAGCGAATCTCCAAACCAATCGACTACACGGATTAGGGCATTTGAGGGCGGCGTCTAGGAGGAACGAGCAGACGTTAGACAAGCAGAAGACGTCTAGGAGAAAGACACAGACGTCCAACAACAGGCAAACGTCTAGCCGGCAAGAGCCGACGTCTGACGGCTGCTAGATGTCCAGCGGGGAGGAGCCGACGTTTGACGACTGGTAGACGTCCAGCCAGGAGGAGCCGAGGTCTAATGGCTGGTAGACGTCCAACCAAGAGCCGACGTGTGACAGCTGGTAGACGTCCAACCAGAAGGAGCCGACGTCTGACGGCTGGTAGAAATCCAACCAGAAGGAGCCGACGTCTGACGGTTGCCATACGTCCAGCTGGGAGGAGCAGATGTCTGACGACTAGTCGACGTCTAGCAGGAGGAGCTGACATCTACCAACAAATTTACGTCTAGCTAGACGAGGCGGATGGGGATGACGTCTAGCTGAGAAACATAGAGAACTGACATCTTGCACGAGACATTCAACATCAAAGAGTATTGGGCAAAGTTTGAAGTTGAGAAACAGAGGAGGGAACTGGTAAAGCAAAATGGGACATCAGAAATCTAGCAAGGCTCCAACCGGTCAAAACCTGAACCCGAGTCGGTGGTAGCCAAAATACTGCGGCATCAACAGGAGTATGAGATGCGCGAACAGATTGAAAGTCCAGAGAAAGGACAAGTTCGGAGTCAAAGAGAGGCAGCTGAGATTGCCACTCGCAAAAACAGGGAAGTCCACCACAATACCAAAGCACCAATCCCAGTTGACGAAATTACCTGGATATGCCCGACAAGTGATTATTGTCGTCAATGGTGGGCAGAGGCACTAGCCGATAACCCAACACGAACAAAAATCAAGGCAGCAGGAGTACACTTCATTATACAAGCCCCTAACTTTGATGAGTTCTTCAAAGAATACCTGCTACAGATGTTGGAAACATATGATGAAGGGAAGAACATCAGCCTAGTGCAGGTGGGGGATTACACATTGGTTGTTGATTTCTCTCCCAAGGCATTTTAGCGCACATTTGGACTTCCCTAGAAGGGCAAACCAGTGGTTAATGAAAGAGTGGATCCCAAGAAAATGCCAGAATTAATCATGAGCATCACTAAATTGCAGAAAGAAGAGGTGGATGCTATGTTAAGTATTCATGGTGGAAGAGGAATCAAATAGCCACAACTGCGGAACAACGGATTGGAAGTCATAATGAATGTTATCATGGCTAGATTGTCAGGAGAGCAGCATAGTTCAGATCTGCCTATTTGGCTAATTCCGTACTTGCAATGGATAGCGCAGGGAATAGCCTACAACTAGCAACACACTTGTCGCTTCGTATTCAGACTTCTGGTGCGAACAACGAAGAACTTCTCTATGGCATTTCATGCCATCGGTTTGCTCTTGGATTCAGCCACTAGAGGAGTACAGATCCCGGACTTTGATCCTCCAAAGAAGCTACCAGAATTAGCATCATCCATCTATCGGTGGACGGATGCTCAACTAGTAAAGAAGCTGACACCAGTCAAGAAGGCTCGAGTAAAGCAGATATCACATAAGCCGCACTAAGAGAAACTCGTGGCCGCTTTAGAAGGGGAGGATACCACATTAGTACAAGTCAGGGAAGAGAAGTTACAAAAACAGAAGGGTGCCCAATCACCAGAAGAGCCCAAACGGAAGAAAAAGAAAGGGCGATTTGATGAACCACCCTCAACATTCTCCCATGAAGCATTGCAGAAAATAGCCCAGAATTTGGAGGCAGTTCGTGCTCGGGAGCAGCGACAGCCAATATAAAGGGAGGAATTTGATTTTGCCATACCCTCAGTTCTCCATGATCAGACATCCATAACCAGCTCAGCTGTACAAATTGGACCCACTAATTATCTGGCAGAGGCTGAATTTTGGGCCCGTACAGGTTCATCCTAACCAATCGGGGAATCTTTGGCGAGACCAACCACACTAGCGGCAACCTTGAGCACATTTTCACTGGAGGAAATGTTTGTTGCAGCAGGATTTCAAGAATCAGCCGACACAGGTATTCCGGGAGTATATACTAACCCTGTGGTAGAGGAGGGCCTACCACCCTCGGATATGGGACATTTGGCACCCGAGGCGAAAAAGCCCATTATCATAGAGGAGATAGAGGTGTCAAAGGAAATGGAGATCCCCACAGGTGAAGGGGAACAACCCCCACAAATAACAGATCCTTAGTAGTTGGAGGAGCAGAAAGGCCAGAACAGTCAGGTTCTAGTACAGCCTGGAGTAGCCACAAGGTAGGCAGATAAGCCAATTGTTGATCGATCAGATAAAGGGAAGGAAGTAGAACAGGAGGAAAAACAAAAGGACACATGGTCCAGGGACTTTCTTGTACAGGTGCCAAACTTCATGGATCCATCAGATTCTATGGATCAGCAAGCAGTAAATTGTTTTGCAAAATTGGGGGAAATTTTGGACAACTTACGCTTGCAGTTTGACATTGCATGTATGGGCTAATGTAAGAAGTGGCAAGGCATGATAGAGGACGAACTAGATCGATTGGTCAAGTGGGTGGCACAAGGTCCTTGGCGGAAAGACATTTCTAGCATATACATGGCTCAACCTTGGTCACTGCCCACTACCCATTTGAAGACTATGGAGGGCATTGAGCAATTGCCTGAAAAGACACCAAGCCTCTATCTGGAGACAGCATAGGTGTACGTCTGCGGCCACAGTATTAATCCTCCTCAGCATCTTGTGGAGCAAGGCTCACAAGTGGAGTTAGCGCCGGAAATACTGCCAATATATACTCAACTGAATTTCCTTGCACATTTGTTGAGTTGGCTAGGAGAAGGGATTAAGTGTTTGCACTCAGCAAAGCAGGCAGTTGAGAGTGAATTAGAAGCTGTCTATGAAGCCTTGGAGGGAAAAGATCGCCTCTTGGAGCAAGGAATGGCATGGATGGATGAAATCAAACAGCAGATTCAGGGACTGACGCAAAATTTACAGAACCTGACCACCCAACTGGAGTAAAAGGACCAACAAATTTCTCAGTTTGAAGCTGACGGCTCACAGCTTAAAAGTGCAAAGGAACTATTAATCAAACAAACAGAGGCATTTGCATCTCACCAGAGTCAACAGGAAAGTGCTTGGAAATAGGAAAAGGAAAGTTGGCAACAAGAACAGGCAACCTTAAGGGAAGAACTGCGACTGGCACAACAGCAGTTAGCACAAAAAGCTACACCTGCTCCATCAGTGTCAAAACAGCGCATGAAAGAAATTTTCCTACAAAGGGAGGCAGAACTATTATCCGGTCTCAGGCAAACCGAAGAACGTGTTGATGCCTTGGGAGTGGAATGGGCCAAATATTTTAATTATTCCAAGAGGCTCAAGGAGGAACGTGAGAGCATGCAAGCTCAACTACAGGAGTACGAGAAAGTATTTCAAGCTGCAAATCCACAAACTACAGCACCCACATATGCTGGAACTCCTCAAACTAAACAGAGAAAGTCATTGACATCGACTTCTTCGAAGGGGAGGATAGATGTAGACAGCAGTTCTAAGCAAGACAAATCATAAGAACTGGCTGATGATAATGTCCATCAATTTTGATTGTAAATAATAATTTTGGAATGTTATGTTGCTATGTTGCTTTTGTAAAATCAGCCAATCAATGGAAATAGCTTGATTACGAAGGTAGAGCACTAGAAGACAAAACAACCATCATTTGTTAAAAAGGCTGATTAAGTCAAATGTCTAGGTTAGACGTCTAGTTAAATTAGACGTCTAACAAGTGCAATTAGGCGTCTAAAGCGAATTGTTAAGGGAATGGTTGGCCGGTTGGAGCAAAGTAGTTGCAGTAACTACTTTGCCCTCCTACATATACCCTCCATTCATTTTTGTATGCATCGGTATCTACTTGTTGATAATGCCAAAGCTATTGTGCGAATAACTTGTTCTATGTGTGGTGTTGTTGTGAAGTTTCCGTGCGAGTTGCAGGTTGTGTTGCAGAACTGCATTGACTGGTTGTGTTGCAGGGTTATCTTGACGGATTGTCTTGCAGGTTGTGCTCAGCGTTAGAGACGAGAACGGATTCATTGTGATTGCAGGTGCTAAGGATGGGAGCAAGAAAGCCTTAGACGTCTAAGCCTTGCCGTCTGACCTACCCATCAGACGACCAGCTTATTCGTCTAGCCGACGAGTCAAATAGCCAGACTTCTATAAATAGAACCCAGACGTCTGACCCCTAAGCCGTCTAGCCTGTACCTTAGACGTCTACCCACTGAACCCAAATGTCTGACCCCTAAGCCGTCTAGCCTGTGCCTTAGACATCTAACCCCTTAACCTGACATTTAAACCTGACAACCACCCTAGTTGACTGACGTCTGGACGGAGTTGACCTTAGACATCTACCCGAGACGCCTACCCTAGACATCTACCTTAAGCACCCTGATGTCTAATCCCAATACGTGTTCCCCAGACATCTAGCCTTTGACGTCTAGACTGTGCACTCAAACGTCTAATCTGTCTGACGTCTAAACCTGGTCTAGTGAAGCATACATTGCCTATGATCTATTGTTAGTCCATCCTAATCATCATGATCCCCTCACCCCGGGAAATGTACTCACCCCTGTCTACAATCACTTCAGATCGAGACACAAGGTTTCTGAGTCACTTTTGGAGGACTTTGTGGGGAAAGATGGGGACAAAGCTACAGTTCAGTAGCGCATATCACCCCCAGACTGATGGGCAGATGGAAGTAGTAAATAGAAGCTTGGGAAATCTTCTAAGGTGTATTGTTGGAGAAAAACCCAAACAGTGGGACTTACCCTTACCACAAGCTGAGTTTGCATTTAATAGTTCAGTCAGTAGGAAAATCTTCTTTTCAGATTGTTTATGCTAAGAATCCCAAGGGTGTGCTAGATTTGATTGACCTGCCAATTCAAGGTAAAATCAGTGATGATGCAGAGGCATTTGTAGAGCACATACAGGAATCACAGGAAGGTGTCAGAAAGAAGTTGCAATATAGTAATGCAAAGTATAAAGCGGCAGCAGATGCAAGCAGGAGAACAAAAGTATTTGAGGTGGGAGACATGGTGATGGTTCACCTCAGGAAGGAGAGGTTTCTGAAGGGCACATATAACAAAATTGGACCATGTAGAATTTTGAAGATGAATGATAATGCCTATAAAGTGGAGTTGCCTGATGATTTTGATATTTCACCAGTTTTAAATGTTTCAAATTTGTATGAATATCATGGGGATGAAGGTGAAGCTGAAGAAGAAGAGGTCATAAACTGGGAGCAGCAGATACCCAAGAAGAAGAAAGCAAAAATTATGCAAGTACTTGATAAGAAGACAATCAATACCAAAGTAGGAAGCTACAACAAATACTTGGTACAATGGGAAGGTTTACAACAGGAAGATAATACTTGGATTTCAAAGTGGGAACTGAAAAATATTGACAGCTAAAATTTGCAGGAGTTTGATCAGAGGAACTCATAGGAGCAGAGTTCTTTTCAACCAGAGGAGAATGATGCAGGAGCCTATCTTTTAGAGGGTGTTTTTTTAGAAGTTTTTAAATAATTTTTTATTTATGCATGATTAGGTGTTAAGATTTTCTAGGATGCCTAATATGGGTGTTATGAAGTTGTGTGTTAATTTGCATGTCAATCCGAGTTTTTTTGTGAATTACTAAAAATGGCAATTTTTGACGAAAAAACAATTTGCCAAAAATAGTATTTTTTTATCTTTAGGGCTTTAAGCTTTAGGGTTTCGTTTTAGGGTTTCTCTTGGGATATCTATATATATTCCCCTTGTATTGCATTATGGTGGTGAATCCAGGAATGAGAAAATAAAGCATTTACCGGTTTATTTCCATGTATTGCAGTTTTTATGTGAATGGGGGTTTTACCAGTTTATTTTCTATTTATCGCAATTTTTATGTGATGGAAGGCATTTGTTCTGACCTCTTGCAACTAGATTTATATCAAGCATTGTCTCCATAATATAGCAATAGTAATGTGACTCTTCAAGTACTTGACTATTGCTCTCCATATGCCAAGTCTCATGAATACTTATCAAATTGTCACTTGCATACTTGATGAACACTTGACTCTATAATATTTGCACACATCTACATGACTCTTGGACTCCTACATGCACTCCTAATCTAGGACACTTGTGCACATATTTACATTACATATTTGCACTCTTACATACAAGACACTTGTGCACATTTACTCAACCTACACTTGCACTCTAACTTACATGACACTTGTGCATTTCCTGCACATTCACACTTACATAAAAAGGGGAAATATAAATCACACTCTAAACTATAGAATCAATCCTAATCTACTATTTACAAATGTACCATGAAGGTACCATGGGGATACATTAGCATGTACCAAATAATGTAATATATCTCAACACCCCCCTATATTACATTATTTGGTTATTGAAGACTTTGGTCTTCAATCTTGGTCTTCGTCTTTGTCTTCAATCTTCAAGCGACCTTCATCAGGTTCATGAACCTCTGCCTGAGATTCGTCTTCATCTTCTTTGAGTTCTACTCCAAGTTCTGTTCCATCATTCTTCTTTGATTCTTCAGACTTCGTATCTTCTAGATCATGAACTACTTGAGCTCCTTTTTCATATGCATGAGTAGCTTGAATTTCTTCTTCAATCTTTGATATATATGGTTCATTCCTATTACATTGTACGATAAGTTTGGACCATAATTGATCCATTTTTCTTGTTTTCTAAACATTTTATTATAAAATGTTTTCCCTTCCTATATTTCAAAAATTGAACACTTTGATCTATTGTTAGAAGATGCTTCAGAAATAAGTTTTTGAAAAATATTGCCTAATCTGAACAATAGCAAATCTTCCACAATACTTTCCTTTGTACCAACAAAATGTTGGAGAATGAGATGAGATAAAGATTCCAGCAATTAGCTTTTTCATGACCAATTCTATTCCAATAATTACACTCCAACTAAAGGTATTGTCTTTTCTTCGTTTTATGCTTCGTTGTTAGTGCTTCAAGATCTTTTGTTTCCTTAAGAAAACAACGTAACCATCTATGCACAACCAAGGCTACTCTTTCTTTGTTTTCCTTATAAATAAGTTGTAAGTTTTGATAGTCTATGACCTTTTGAGTAATAGAATCTATTTTTGATGAACTACTAGATTGAGATTTAGTAGTAAAAAAATCTAATTTTGAGTTCTCAAGTGATCTTGTTATTTTCTTCTTTTTATCAAGATCATCTATCAAATTTTAAAAATAAAGCTTTAACTAGTTCACTATCTTCATTGAATGCATTTCTAATCATTTCTTCCATCATATGCAATTCAATTTTATGATTTATTTCGTTAGAAATAAAAATCCCTATAACTCCCAAATTTAAAAATAAAACTTAAATATAAATTTTGCAAATTTTATTTTTCTAGTCCTTTGATGTTGAAAACCTTTTAACTCCCTAAGTTGATTTGAAAAATTCCAAAAATCAAAAACTTCAAATTTTCAAAAAAACCGTGTCTTTAAAGTTTTCAAATTTTCCAAATAACTTTAAAAACTTAAAAATTCAAAAATTAAATAACACCTAACACCTTATATCTCCAGAGCTTTTTTAAATTTTTAACCTTTAAAAAACTTCTACTAAATCCAAAAATATTATCTCCTTATATCTCCATATCTTTCAAAACATTAAAACTTAAAAACTTTCAAACAAAACCTTATATCTCCTAATAAATAAATCAAGGCGCAATATTCAAATTCCTTCTAAATATATACACGTTGTTATGATATTACCTGGCGGTAATATCACGAGTTGGCAGGAGTAACGTCTTCTACGATGATTCAAGTATAACGCCTCAATGTTATGCTTTCCTTTCTTGTATGGGCGACTATGCGATCTCATCCACATTGCCAACTTGCTTCTCCCAGGTACGCCTTGCTTTTGGTTCTTTAAACAAATTTCTTTCTCCTTATCTCTGATGCTTTTCCCGAATGCCAATCACCTTTCCACTAGTGCTTTCTGGATTTGGTGCTTCCTTTTGGCTGATGCTACTCACTGATTTTCCATCTTCTTTGTTTTATAAGAGAACCGCCTATGATGCTAGATTTTGGTTGAGTGAGTACGTTGGATTCTGGTTGACTGGGCACGCTCCGAAGACTACACTGTTCACTTTATTTCTACTCAACCATTAACTGCAACCCTTTTTAATATTTGTCCATATGGCCATTTTTTTTCTCTTTGGCCAAATAAACCTGATACGCTATTTACTTTTCTCAAGTTGGCTGAATGGCCTCTTCTGTTACTCTTTGGCCGAATGGCCTCTTCCACTGCTATATGGCTGAATGGCCTCTTTTCTATTTCACTTTGGTCGAATGGCCTTCTCTCTAGGCTGCCTTCACTTGTGATAGTTGAATGGCTTGTTCTGTTTCTATCTTCCAGAGTTGGCCGAATGGGCCTGCTCTTCTACTATTATCTTGCCAAATGGCCTCTTTTGCTGCTGTCTGAATTCTAGGGCCTCTTTTCTCCTCCTTGGGCCTCTTTTCTCTTCTTGGCTTCTAGAGCCTCTTTTCTCTATAGTAGCCTCGTGGGCTTTTATATTCAATATTGGCCTCTCAAGCCTTTCTCTTCTAAATGGGCCTTGTAGACCTTCCTTTCTTCTCTATATGAGCTTCTAGGGCCTCTCTTTTCTATATGGGCCTCTTGGGCCTTTCTTTACTCTGTTACAAAAATGTCTACCTTGAAGAACCTGCATCAAAAAATGATCTGCGGCCAAGACTGAAATAATATATAGATATATTCAGTCAGCCTAGTTCTTCAATGTATTCTAGGAAGATGCTTCCCTCTTTTCTGCTCTACACTATTCTAATTCCACTTCAAATATGTCAAGGTAAATTTAACCTGATTCTTCTTTTCTTTCTTTGTTGCTTTCTGCTTCTTCTATTGACTGATCTTAGGAAGCTTTCAATGCTTCTCAATCCGCTGCAACATAGAAGTTGAAACTCTTCTCTATCTTTTGTAAGAAGCTTCTCAAACTTCTATAGCTTTTCTTTTCTACTGCTCTTCTCTATCAATCTGAAATCTGCAATGTCTTAGGTCGCATCTAAGAACCCAAGATGATTCTCCTCCTTACTAGAGAACCCAATGTCAGGATGGCAATATCCTGAATGATCAATTATCTTCAAAGTTGATTCCGCCTCAGTATTTAATCTTCAAATCAATATCAGGGTTGGCTCTATCCCTGAATGATCAACTATCTTCAAAGTTGATTCTGCCTCAATCTTTAATCTACAAAAACTTCAATTTTTTCAAATCAATGTCAGGGTTGGCTCTATCCCTGAATGACCAACTAATCTTGAGTTGGTAAGCCTTCAATCTACAATAATAAAATCTTCAAATCAATGTCAAGGTGGCTCTATCCTTGAATAACCAACTTATCTCCTGAGTTGGTTCAGCCTTTCAATATAGCCGAGTCCAATATTCACTGGTTTTCCTTCAACCTAGTGGAAAGACCTTAGCCTTTTCTACTCAATATGACCTTTAAAATAGAGTCCTAGTCTCCACTACCTGTAAAGTGGACAGACTCTAAATTAACTTTATCAAAATGGACAAAGCTAATTAATAATGGTGGCTAATAAAATAAACTCTATCAAACTGGACAAAGTCTGGTGGTAGCTTTGATACCACTGTTGGCTTTTTAAGCCTTATACTACCACAAAATATCACAGGTTATCTCACAATATCACATAGGTCCCAAATATAAAATAGCCACAATATATTAAAGGTCAAGGTAATAATATGAGTAGAATAATATGAGCAAATTAATATGTATATCAAGGCTTATATGAATCAAATAACATTCATTTATATACTAAATATGAATGTAAATAGCCTGAATCATTCATAAACTATACATGAAGAACAACTTACAATATTAATTGCTCAAAATGTATACAATATTTATTGCTCCTCTTCCTGTTACAACTTTGATCTATCAATACTTGATTCTTGACTGAATTGATTCGATTCCCTATGGAGCATTGTCTCCATAATATAGCAATAGTAATGTGACTCTTCAAGTACTTGACTATTGCTCTCCATATGCCAAGTCTCATGACTCTTGGCTTATCAACTTGCCACTTGCATACTTGATGAACACTTGACTCTATAATATTTGCACACATCTACATGACTCTTGGACTCCTACATGCACTCCTAATCTAGGACACTTGTGCACATCTTTACATTACATATTTGCACTCTTACATACAAGACATTTGTGCACATTTACTCAACCTACACTTGCACTCTAACTTACATGACACTTGTGCATTTCTTGCACATTACACTTTTACATGACACTTGTGCATTTCCTCCACATTCACACTTAATAAAAAGGAGAAATATAAATCACACTCAAAATTATAGACTCAATCCTAATCTACTATTTACAAATTTACCATGAAGGTACCATGGGGGTACATTAGCATGTACCAAATAAAGTAACATGCCTCAATAATGTGAAACAATTTATCCAACATCTAGGAATAGTAGAGTAAAAGTAGAGTAGTTTTTAACATCCACAAGGCCAAAGGCCATATGGGATGATGTGGTTATCCAAGTGTTTATCCACCCACATTGTAGTATAGTGTACAACCCTAACCCCTTTCAGATTCAAACCTTGAACCTTCTTTGTGGAGTTCCAAAGTCTTAACCGTTAGGCCAACTCAAGTTGATAAGAGAAATTACTAGTGATGATTAAGTTTAGGGGAATCTACACTTGATACGTATGTAGACTGTAATATGACACACCTTATTGGAAAGTTGTGGATGGTGTGCAAACAAATAGAAGCAGCCATCAGTCTTACTTCTAGGTTTCATGCTATGATGTCTAAGGATAAAGACTGCCCTAGAGGCAAACAAGATGTTTTAGCATTGATTTTAAAATAATGTCTAACTGCTTTCCTTCCTGGACCCAAAAGGCAACACAAGGATATGACAATTATATAATTCATTTAATTCAACATGCAATGCAAATCTACCTGGAACTGAGGTAATCCGTAATACTATAGCCTTTTCTTTTCCGGTTGATCCCAAGCACACTATTAGGAGTATGTAAGAAGACCATCCATCAATCCTCTTAGACTGGTCTTTTTAAAAATATATCTTCCCATTCAACTAAGTCCCATGCGTGCCAGCAGAGTTTGATGAACATCAAAATTCCAAGGAGTGGCTCAATTTATGCTTTCAAAGTCTACAAATCCAACTTCTTCAATCAAACAGGCAATGACCTTGGTTTAAGCCTCAAATTCTCTGAACTAAGGGTAGAGCTAAGACTAAATTCTGAAGTCTTCCTCCTTATCTTTAACCAAATTGTCAACCGTTTCCCATCTTATAATATCCAACCAATTATCATCTTTATCCAACATGAAATCAGTTATAAAACATGTGATAAAACCAAATTAATTCCCAAAAGAATGAAAAGCATACGGGTAATGCTCATAACAAAATGCAATGAGTAGCCTTCCCATATAGTTACCTCCAAGGTGGCACATAATATCCAAAGCATACCTTGATACTGCTACAGCCAAAAGACGCATTGATACAACAGTTAAAGGGGGCTCATGTGACCACTGTGACTCATCCTTAACCCAATGCCATCAAATATGCAAAGCTTTACCCTCTCCACACCCACAAATTTTATGGCTATAATTAAACACAAGACTCTGCATCATTGATCCATCATTCCTATCATGCTTTGCTCATCCTACAACCATGATTCTAGCATAAATTCATCACAATTTTACAGAAGTCAACATACAAAGCATTCGAGGTCACCATCCCATATACAACATGTGATAAAACCAAATTAATTCCCAAAAGAATAAAAAGCATATGGGTAAAGCTCATACCAAAATGCAATGAGTAGCCTTCCCATATAGTTACCTCCAAGGTGACACACAATATCCGAAGCATACCTTGATACTGCTACATCCAAAAGACACATTGATACAGGAGTTAAGGGGGCCCATGTGACGAGTTTGACTCATCCTTAACCCAATGCCATCAAATATGCAAAGCTTTACGCTCCCTATCTCCACACCCACAAATTTTGTGGCTATCACTCAACACAAGACTCTGCATCCTTGATCCGCCATTCCTATCATGCATTGCCCATCCTACAACCATGATGTAGACAGGCATATTGAGATATCCTTAATTGTTGAACCATTTTTGATATTATGTGTTATATTGTAAATGCACGCAAAGTGTTTGACGAAACGCACGTGCATATATTTTAATGTTGTAAGTGCAATTTAATATTGTATGTAAAGAATAAAGTCATGTAAAGTCATATTAAATCATGTAAAGTCATATTAAATCATGTAAGTCGGCTAAATAAGCTATTCCATCCTGTAGTGCAAATGAAATGTAAATGCAAAGCAAATGCACATAAAATGTAATTTGAGGGTAGTTGCAAGGTAGGTGGAGAAAGTAACTACTTGGTGGGTGTATAAATAACCCCCCCCCCTCATTCATTAGAGTTGCTCCAGATTGGTACGTGTGAGGATTGAAGTCTATGGGCAGAATGTAGTCTAGCATGATGTGCAGCCATGAGGGATGTTCAGCCTAGGGTTGAATGGTGGATACCTAGAGGAGATATTGCAGGGCATTCATGTAGATTGATGGTAAAGTGCAGTCCAGTCCTGTGTACAGCCATGGTTATGCTGGCTGTAGATTGTATTGATGAAACTGTAATGTTGTATCACACCTACCATTATTAATACAAACTGCTGTAATTATCGTTAACTCGTTATTGCTGTATTTCCTGCCATTACTGATGTTATTTAATGTTGTTGCAGAATTTCTACGTATTATTATTGCTATACTACAATGCTTGCAGATCCGTAGATTACTTACGTGGAAAGGGAACTGTTGGGATATGTAAAAACCCTTTCTACATTCTAGCGCCGTTGCTATTACGAAATTGGGTCTAAACTGGTGACATAGGGTTTGAAGAAGTGAAACCCTTGGGACGACGTGCAAACGAAAACAACACAGTGCAAAAACGAAGGGGAAGACGTACCAGAATTTTTTTTTTTGTGTTTGCAGATTAAAATACGGGGCACGCCAATCGAGGGAAAAATCTGAGTGAGATTTTGCAGGTGGGAAGTTGCAGAAGTTTGCAAACCTGACGTCTGCAAGCCTGACGTCTGCAGGCCAGACGTCTCCAGACCAGACGTCTGCAAACCAAACATCTGCAGGCCAAACGTCTGTAGGCCTGACGTCTTGAGACCCGACGTCTACAGGCTTGACGTCTGCAGGCCTGACGTCTACCGGCTAAGACATCTGCAGTGGAACGACACATTGCTGATAGGAACGAAAGAACGGGTACAAGGATCACCAAAAGTCAAGGAAAATGTTGATTGATGCAGAGATATGTTGAGTGGATGGTAACACCTGAACAAGCGGCAGGAAGGTTGCAGAGGAGTGCAAAGGACGGGAGTCAGGCACCAAAGCAACAGCACGCGAAGGAAGACCAAGGCCACAATCGATATCCCAGCGAAGGAAGTCGCAAAGTAAGGAAGTTGAAAGAAGACTATTTGGTGAGAGTCAACACCCAACGAGGAGCAGCATAGAAAAAACACCACCAATGGATAACATAGACACCCAAGTATTGGAGAATTTGCCACTTTTCACAGGAGGGAAGGAAGACCCGATTAGGCATTGGAGAATTTGTCGTATGCAGTGGAAAGCAATTGGGCAGAACAATGAAGAATATTGGAGGAGGTGGTTTCCTGCAACGTTCCGAGAATATGCAATAGACTGGTACATATACTTACCGCAAGTCAAGTTCCAAACATGGGGAGAGTTACGTGATGCATTTGTGGAAGAATTTTGATCATACAACACTGACGAAAATTATAACATTCAAGGTGATAAGGAGCCTGTTTGTTATTACAATCGAAGGGTGAGTAGGTTGTTTGACTATGTGGAGAAAGGCCACTCAGAGGAATTGAAGACCATGTGGTTCATAGATGGACTGCTCCCTATGTATGAAAGGAAGATGAAGATATTTCCTCCAAGATCATACCAAGAGGCTTTGGATTATGCCTTGACTTGGGAAAGAGATGCAAAAACCTCACCGATGAAGGAGACTCAAACAACTAGAGAATGGAGTCAGATGGCGACGAATGAGACGTCTGAGGTGCAGACGTCTGAGCAAGAGCCGTATGATGTGGAGATGTCTAAGGTACAGACATCTGAGCAAGAGTCGTCTGAGAAGAACACATCTGAGGTGCAGACATCTGAACAGGATTCGTCTGAGGTGGAGACGGTCGAGGTGAAGTCAGCAGTGCATCTATCGGAGGAGTCGTCTGAAGAGAACCCGTCAGAAGTGGAGTTGTCTGAAATCTACCCGTCTGAAAGAGTTAAACGTCAGGTAGTCAGACTAGACGTTTGGCAGTCAGATCAAACGTCTGGCATCCAGTCAGCCCAGACGTCTGGCCATCCAGCCCAGACGTCTGGCAACCAGTCAACCCAGACGTCTGGCTAGCCAGCCCAGACGTCTGGTAGCCAATCAGCCCAGACATCTGGCATTCAGTCAACCCAGACGTCTAGCCGTCTGGACCCGGACGTCTGGCAATCCGTCAGTCCAGACGTCTAGCCGTCGGACCCAGACGTTTGGCCGTCTGGTTGGTCGTCCGTCTGGCCACTTGTCCCAGACGCCTAGCAATCTGTCCAGACATCTAGCCCATCTAATTGCGACGTCTACCCTGACCCGTCTGAGACATCTACCTGTGTGCAATTTTCCTGAGACGTCTATCGGTCTAAGCCATCTAACCCGTTGTCCTAGACGTCTAGACATGGTACTTGTCAGACTCCTCAATCCGTCTGGTCTAATCCGTCAGAGACTAAGCTGTCAGGGATTGTCGTCAGAAATGTTGACGTCTGAGGTAGAGCAACCAGAGGAGTTGCCGTCAGAAGCACAATTCGACAAGGGAGAGGTCTATCAGAGGATGATAAACAGTCAGTTGGATCAAGAAAGCAGTGAATTAGAGCTGAGAGGAAGCAGTTTCAAGGGATTGAATGAAGGCTTACACAATGTTGCTAAGATGAAAAATTTAGTTTGGACAAGGAGGCTTTTAATGGTTTTGATTTTAAGGGAGCACGCGAAGGGCGCTGCCCCTCAACCCCGCAAGGGACGCTGTCCCTTGACCTCGCAAGGGGACTTCCGCCCCTTGACCCCCGACACAGATGGCGGAGGGCATTACCGATTATGTTCATGATGTTGATGGCATTGCTCATGCTGATGATATGGCTTATTGCAAAAAGTGAAGTGCCTATTCAGAGAATGTTGATCATGCTGATGCTATACATACTTGTAGCAGCAAAAGTGCACAATCAGAGAATCAGATGTTGTGAGCAGCCCCAAGTAAAGTTTATTGCCAAAGATGTATGGAACAGGAACAAGAGGAAGGAGCGTGACAAGAGATCCTATTCCATTGCTCAAGACTTCTATTCCCAGTGTTTAGCTCGTGTCGTTGAGGACAACGACCAGTTTAGAGGAGGGGATAGATGTAGACAAGCATATTGAGATATCCTTAATTGCTGAACCAGTTTTGATATTATGTGTTATATTGTAAATGCACGCAAAGTGTTTGACGAAACGCACGTGCATATATTTTAATGTTGTAAGTGCAATTTAATATTGTACGTAAAGAATAAAGTCATGTAAAGTCATATTAAATCATGTAAGTCGGCTAAATAAGCTATTTCGTCCTATAGTGCAAATGAAATGTAAATGCAAAGCAAATGCACATAAAATGTAATTTGAGGGTAGTCGCAAGGTAGTTGGAGAAAGTATCTACTTGGTGGGTGTATAAATAAACCCCCCCCTCATTCATTAGAGTTGCTCCAGATTGGTACGTGTGAGGATTGAAGTCTATGGGCAGAATGCAGTCTAGCATGATGTGCAGCCATGAGGGATGTTCAGCCTAGGGTTGAATGGTGGATACCTAGAGGAGATATTGCAGGGCATTCATGTAGATTGATGGAAAAGTGCAGTCCAGTCCTGTGTACAGCCATGGTTATGCTGGCTGTAGATTGTATTGATGAAACTGTAATGTTGTATCACACCTACCATTATTAATACAAACTGCTGTAATTACTGTTAACTGTTATTGCTGTATTTCCTGCCATTACTGCTGTTATTTAATGTTGTTGCAGAATTTCTGCGTATTATTATTGTTATACTACAATGCTTGCAGATCTGTAGATTACTTACGTGGAAAGGGAACTGTTGGGATATGTAAAAACCCTTTCTACACATGATTCTAGCATAAATTCGTCACAATTTCACAGAAGTCAACATACAAAACATTCAAGGTCACCATCATCATGCGGCAAAGACAAAGGAAGAAGCACAGGCACAAAGAGAGAGGACCAGAGCTTCAACTAGGGAAAAGGAAAAAGGCATTGGTAGATGCTAGATATATTAGTTGATTGTTGTTGTGGGCCTATGAGGTATTTTGACACATTTTGTACCTTTTATAATCAATATAAAAACATTACTTGGCATTAAAATTTCTTTAATTGATGTGTATTTTGTCACTTTCATGTGTAGTTTAAGGTTGTATCGCTTACAATATTAACTTCAGATTTGTATAATGTTAATTAATTGTGAAACGCATAAGGAAAAAAAAAACATTTTCCAAGATCAATTTACATTTTCTTTTTTTTTTTCTCCTAGTTTTTTTATCAAGTCCAAGTTCAAGCCAAAAATTGGCCTCTCCAAGTCCACATCGAGTTCACACCGATTCCGATTTTCTCTACTATGGTATAGTCAATTGTATGATTCAACAATTGTTAAGTCCACATTTGAGATGCCATGGCTTGGCTAGATTCCCTACAAATATGGTTATATTATCAACGTTTGGATCAAAGAATCAAGGAGTCACACATACCTTTTTGGACCTGTTGCCACATTTTGCACGGGGTGCAATGTTTTCAATTTTTGTGACAGTCGTTGCTCTTCTTTTTCCCTCTTCCTCTATTTTCCTTTCTTCTTCTCTCCCTTCCTCTTTCTTTCCTACATTCTCTTTCTTCCCCCCTTTCTTGGAGCCCCACAGTTGAATTTTAAACTTGACAGCGGTTACCTGAAAAATGGCTAAGTGTTGGTGCGAAGTTCGCACTTCGCCCAGTTTTGGTGCGAAGTGCGCACTTCGCCCAGTTTTGGTGCGAAGTTCGACTTCGCCCCTCTTTCTGGGCGCACCTTGTAACTGGCAGGCTGACAAAAGAGTGATAAGTGCTGGGGCAAAGTCCGTACAGCGGCAGATACCAGTTTTCACCTGTGCTTAGTCCGACTTCGCAGCGAAGTCGGAGTGCGCCCTTGACAGGTGCGCAGTAGGGAAACAAACTCGAAAATACACCCAAGGCATGAAGGCCTTCCCGACTGCGCTGTTCTCTGCTCGCGCAACCCGAGACGCTCTGATCCCAGGCGAAGTTGGATAAACTGCCTTTTAAGGCAGACACGTGTCAAACAGCATCATCCATCATCTGACAAGTGTCCAGCCTCGGGATTTGAGCCAAGACGTGCCGAGCAAAAGGACGAGCATGGGCTGCACTACCTATGCCAATGGCCTCATTTAAAGCCGATTGGAGGTTCTACCTGCTCCAGCTACCCGCATTCCTGCCGAGAAGAAGTTCTGCCCAACACATTGCCACGTAGCTGTCCAGCTTCCAGGAAGACCATGCTGCGGGTACAGTCCGGTCCGACAAAGATTAGCATTTGCAGCTCCTTCGCCACTTTTGTCAGCTAATGTTTGACTGGGACTTTGTGCCCATTAAGGTGAGAAGGAGCCTGTTTGTTATTACAATCGAAGGGTGAGTAGGTTGTTTGGCTAAGTGGAGAAAGGCCACTCAGAGGAATTGAAGACCATGTGGTTCATAGATGGACTGCTCCCTATGTATGAAAGGAAGATGAAGATATTTCCTCCAAGATCATACCAAGAGGCTTTGGATTATGCCTTGACTTGGGAAAGAGATGCAAAAACCTCACCGATGAAGGAGACTCGGACAACTAGAGAATGCAGTCAGATGGCGACGAAGGAGACGTCTGAGGTGCAGACGTCTGAGCAAGAGCCGTATGATGTGGAGATGTCTAAGGTACAGACATCTGAGCAAGAGTCGTCTGAGAAGAAGACATCTGAGGTGCAGACGTCTGAACAGGATTCGTCTGAGGTGGAGACGGTGGAGGTGAAGTCAGCAGTGCATCTGTCGGAGGAGTCGTCTGAAGAGAACCTGTCAAAAGTGGAGTTGTCTGAAATCTACCCGTCTGAAGGAGTTAAACGTCGGGTAGTCAGACTAGACGTCTGGCAGTCAGATCAAACGTCTGGCAGCCATTCAGCCCAGACGTCTGGCCATCCAGCCCAGACGTCTGGCATTCAGTCAACCCAGACGTCTGGCCAGCCAGCCCAGACGTCTGGTAGCCAATCAGCCCAGACGTCTGGCATTCAGTCAACCCAGACGTCTAGCCGTTTGGACCAAACGTCTGGCAATCCGTCAGTCCAGACGTCTAGCCGTCGGACCCAGACGTCTGGCCGTCTGGTTGGTCGTCCGTCTGGCCACTTGTCCCAGACGCCTAGCAATCTATCCAGACATCTAGCCCATCTAATTGCGACGTCTACCCTGACCCGTCTGAGACATCTACCTGTGTGCAATTTTCCTGAGACGTCTATCGGTCTAAGCCATCTAACCCATTGTCCTAGACGTCTAGACATGGTACCTGTCAGACTCCTCAATCCGTCTGGTCTAATCCGTTAGAGACTATGCTGTCAGGGATTGTCGTCAAAAATGTTGACGTCTGAGGTAGAGCAGTCAGAGGAGTTGCCGTCAGAAGCACAATCCGACAAGGGAGAGGTCTATCAGAGGATGATAAACAGTCAGTTGGATCAAGAAAGCAGTGAATTAGAGCTGAGAGGAAGCAGTTTCAAGGGATTGAATGAAGGCTTACACAATGTTGCTGAGATGAAAAATTTAGTTTGGACATGGAGGCTTTTAATGGTTTTGATTTTAAGGGAGCACGCGAAGGGCGCTGCCCCTCAACCCCGCAAGGGACGCTGTCCCTTGACCCTGCAAGGGGACTCCCACCCCCTTGACCCCCGACACAGATGGCGGAGGGCATTACCGATTATGTTCATGATGTTGATGGCATTGCTCATGCTGATGATATGGCTTATTGCAAAAAGTGAAGTGCCTATTCAGAGAATGTTGATCATGTTGATGCTATACATACTTGTAGCAGCAAAAGTGCACAATCAGAGAATCAGATGTTGTGAGCAGCCCCAAGTAAAGTTTATTGCCAAAGATGTATGGAACAGGAACAAGAGGAAGGAGCGTGACAAGAGATCCTATTCCATTGCTCAGTACTTCTATTCCCAGTGTTTAGCTCGTGTCGTTGAGGACAACGACCAGTTTAAAGGAGGGGATAGATGTAGACAGGCATATTGAGATATCCTTAATTGCTAAACCAGTTTTGATATTATGTGTTATATTGTAAATGCACGCAAAGTGTTTGACGAAACGCACGTGCATATATTTTAATGTTGTAAGTGCAATTTAATATTGTACGTAAAGAATAAAGTCATGTAAAGTCATATTAAATCATGTAAGTCGGCTAAATAAGCTATTTCGTCCTATAGTGCAAATGAAATGTAAATGCAAAGCAAATGCACATAAAATGTAATTTGAGGGTAGTTGCAAGGTAGTTGGAGAAAGTAACTACTTGGTGGGTGTATAAATAAACCCCCCCCTCATTCATTAGAGTTGCTCCAGATTGGTACGTGTGAGGATTGAAGTCTATGGGCAGAATGCAGTCTAGCATGATGTGCAGCCATGAGGGATGTTCAGCCTAGGGTTGAATGGTGGATACCTAGAGGAGATATTGCAGGGCATTCATGTAGATTGATGGAAAAGTGCAGTCCAGTCCTGTGTACAGCCATGGTTATGCTGGCTGTAGATTGTATTGATGAAACGGTAATGTTGTATCACACCTACCATTATTAATACAAACTGCTGTAATTACTGTTAACTGTTATTGCTGTATTTCCTGCCATTACTGCTGTTATTTAATGTTGTTGCAGAATTTCTGCGTATTATTATTGTTATACTACAATGCTTGCAGATTTGTAAATTACTTACGTGGAAAGGGAACTGTTGGGATATGTAAAAACCCTTTCTACACATGATTCTAGCATAAATTCGTCACAATTTCACAGAAGTCAACATACAAAACATTCAAGGTCACCATCATCATGCGGCAAAGACAAAGGAAGAAGCACAGGCACAAAGAGAGAGGACCAGAGCTTCAACTAGGGAAAAGGAAAAAGGCATTGGTAGATGCTAGATATATTAGTTGATTGTTGTTGTGGGCCTATGAGGTATTTTGACACATTTTGTACCTTTTATAATCAATATAAAAACATTACTTGGCATTAAAATTTCTTTAATTGATGTGTATTTTGTCACTTTCATGTGTAGTTTAAGGTTGTATCGCTTACAATATTAACTTCAGATTTGTATAATGTTAATTAATTGTGAAACGCATGAGGAAAAAAAAAACATTTTCCAAGATAAATTTACATTTTCTTTTTTTTTTTCTCCTAGTTTTTTTATCAAGTCCAAGTTCAAGCCAAAAATTGGCCTCTCCAAGTCCACATCGAGTTCACACCGATTCCGATTTTCTCTACTATGGTATAGACAATTGTATGATTCAACAATTGTCAAGTCCACATTTGAGATGCCATGGCTTGGCTAGATTCCCTACAAATATGGTTATATTATCAACGTTTGGATCAAAGAATCAAGGAGTCACACATACCTTTTTGGACCTATTGCCACATTTTGCACGGGGTGCAATGTTTTCAATTTTTGTAACAGTGCTGCTCTTCTTTTTCCCTCTTCCTCTATTTTCCTTTCTTCTTCTCTCCCTTCCTCTTTCTTTCCTACATTCTCTTTCTTCCCCCCTTTCTTGGAGCCCCACAGTTGAATTTTAAACTTGACAGCGGTTACCTGAAAAATGGCTAAGTGTTGGTGCGAAGTTCGCACTTCGCCCAGTTTTGGTGCGAAGTCCGACTTCGCCCCTCTTTCTGGGCGCACCTTGTAACTGGCAGGCTGGCAGGCTGACAAAAGAGTAATAAGTGCTGGGGCAAAGTCCGTACGACGGCAGAAACCAGTTTTCACCTGTGCGCAGTCCGACTTCTCAACGAAGTCGGAGTGCGCCCTTGACAGGTGCGCAGTAGGGAAACAAACTCAGAAATACACCCAAGGCATGAAGGCCTTCCCGACTGCGCTGTTCTCTGCTTGCGTCACGGCTCGTTGATTCGTTTCAGCATTTGGTGATCAGGCGCCTTTAGCATTGTTTGTGCCATGGCTTGTTAATTTATTTTAGCATTTGGTGGTCAAGCACTTTTGAACTTCATAGACTAGATGTGGTAGCAGTTCCATCAGTTGTGTGTTACGTTGCTGTCCGTAGTGGTGATTGATGCGTTGCCGTGCTGTTAGTTCTCCTTGTAGGGAGAATGTTTGCTAGGGGACCATTGTAGTCGTGCGGTTAAATTCTCTCGCATGACACATATACCGGTTCTGACATCTCTTAGTTACTTTCTGTTTTGAGTTTCCGTACGTAGTGGTGATTGATGCATTGTCGTGCTGTTAGTTCTCCTTGTAGGGAGAATGTTTGCTAGGGGACCATTGTAGCTGTGCGTATATTGCTTAGTACAGAAAGTACACTTAGATTTTGCAGTTCTCAGTCATGCTTTATATTTATGATGCAGTAAGTATTGGTGATTGCTGGTTTCCGTACTGTTAGTTCCCCCCACCAAACTCCAAGTACATTTGTAAATTCTTTCTGTTCATTTATCTCTTTCCTGCACTCTTAGCCTAAACAAAACCCCCCAAAAAGGAGCCGGCCTTCTCCGAATATTGGCACGGAAGGCATCTCTTCCTTTCGGCCTTTCATGCTGGTGGGCGAATCTGGGCGCATTAACCCAAAATCCTTTCCTCATGGCAAATTCGTAACCAACAGTTTCTCTGGCACGCCCGGTGGGACCAGGGTCCCACATTTGAAGAGAGATTTTCTGATCAGTCTCCACCTGGCGCTGACAGTGGTTTCTGAGCACTTGGTGAGACAAGGAAGTTTCTCACCCCCAACAGAATCGAAGCACCGGTGTTCGCTTCATTGTTGTTCTAAATCTGAGCACCTGGCGACTCTGCACGAACAAATCCTCTGAGTCTGAAAGACCGGTCCCAGCACCTTCATGCAAACAAGGTGGCAAGCAAGGGATCCAAGAAGCCCGCCTGACTTTTACGAACTGGACATCAACGCTCGAGGCGAAATTCCCAGGCTGGCTGATCCGCAAGCTCGTGTCGACGAAGCTGAGGCTGAAATCCAAGAAGAAGCCAAAGCTGAAGTCGGCGGAGCTGACTATGAAATAGAAGAGGCCGAGGAAGAAGAAGCACCTGCATCCTCGGAAAGTACCGACACCGAGTACACAACCGACGGCGAAGAAGAAGAAGAAATGGCTGCTCAACAGCAAAACGATGATGATCTCTTCCCGACGGTGGACTCTACGAGGCCCTTGGCCCTGGTCGAACAGCAAGCTGTGCCCCCTGCTGCTTTAAAGTCTATCCCTACATACGACGGCTACGGTAAGACGGCGTACGAACACATCCAGGACATCCTTGCCCTGGCCACATTACATACCATTACCGATGAGAGTGTGAAGACCCATCTGCTGGCCCTTTCCCTGAGGGGGAAGCTTCTCTACTAGTGGAGATCACTGCCAGAGGGATCCATCACAGGGTGGCCCCAGCTTTCCAGAAGGCTCGTGAAAGGATGCAACGAGTCTGCTGACCCTACTTCTCTATTGCATCAGTTCCAAGCTATCCAGAGACATCCCCAAGAGGAGGTGTCTGATTTTAACATCAGGTTTGCGAGATCCTGGAAACGGGTACCTCGCGAACTTCGGCCTTCAACTGGCATGGCTGCTCATTACTATCTGAGATCCTTCAACTCAGACATATGCTTGCTGCTGAATATTGCCAGAATAGACGAGTTTCCTGCTCTGTACGAGGCTGCCCAGCAAGCTGAAGCTAACATTATTTCCATCGGCAGACTCCCGTCCAGGGTGCAGGAACCCATTCATCCCGACTTCCCTAGATCCCAGTATCCTCCTGCTTCTGGTGGTGCGCCGTCCACATCAGGACAGCAACCCCAACAGCAGTGGAATCCGGCGCCGGTCGTGACTCCTTACGGCCCGCCTCAAATGCATTATCCTCACCCGCCTCCTCCTGCTCCGCATTTTCCAGCACTTCCTGCTCCCCCTCAGTACGCACCTTATTCTAACCCTCCTCCATTAGCCGCATTGCCTCCACCGGCACAGTTGCCGCCTCCTGACAGTAGCATTCAGAACACAATTCTCCGGGAGGTGCGGGCTTTGGCCTCGGGATATCATGCCATGTCCAATGACATGACCGCTCTGAAGAAGAAGCGAGCCCAGATGGACCTCGCTCCTAGGAGGCCATATGCGCCCCCGGCGCTGACAAAAGACAAGCCCCTGGAGCATCAGTTGCGAGGCGTCCGCCTCCGAGAAATGCTGCTATAGAAGACCCGCCTGGTCCTTCCGACCAGGTTAACTGGTGCACTACGTGCAATGACCCGCATTCGGAGGAAGACTGCACTTTGCACCAACACTACATCCAGACCTTGGCCGGCAGCGCCATAGAGGACGATGAACTGTACATGATCCTGGACGGCGAAGCCAACTTTGCCCTCCCAGAAGAGAATCTAGTGCCGCCCGCCAAGGAAGAAAAGAAAGCTGCAGATGCGGCCAAGCCTTTGCAAGTTTACGCAAGAAGAGAAAAACCGCAGCCCGGTGGGCTGCCACCGTACAAAACGGTTGTGGCCCTACACAGCCCAGGAGAAGGCATCCAAAGATAAAGCTCCAGCCAAGCCTTCTCCGGCAAAGGCTGCCCCTGTTCCAGCCAAGCCTCCTATAGCAAAAGCCCCAACTCCGGCTAAAGCTCCCGTACCTCAGCCTCCAGCTGAAACCAAAGAACAAGCCCAGGAGAAGCTGAAGTACCCGTCTCTGACCAAGAGACAGCGAGTTGAGGCTACCCAGCAGTACCGGACAAAGTATGAGCCGGCGAAACAAGCAGAAGGAGCTAGTACCTCGGGCTACAGCATTGTAGACGAGTTGAAAAGAACGCCTGCTAGAATCAGCATGTATGATGCTCTTCTGCTCCCAGGCCAGGTGGATCTGCTGCAAGAATCTCTGAAGAACATGAAAGGCGGCAAGCAGATACAGCCCGCTGTCCTGGTTCAACCTTTGACAGTCTCAGCCACTGGGAAGAACAGACCGCCACCCTTTTATTTGTCTTTACAGATGGAAGGGCACATAGTTCACAACTGCATGGTGGATTCCGGTGCTTCCACGACTGTGATGCCGAAGGCCGTCTGCGACGAGATCGGGATGGAATACACACGGAGCAGCCAAGGCGTGCTGCAATTAGACAAGCACCCCGGTCAAGACAATTGGTGTCATAAAGGACATCCCTATCCGGCTGCACAAGGCTCTCGACATCGTGGTCATCCAAGAGGTCGTGGTTGTTGACCTGGCTCCCTACTTCGGCATGTGTCTCTCCCAGGAGTTCACTGCGAAGTTGGGAGGGTACCTATCTCTAGACTACTCACACATGGAAGTGCCCTTCAAAGGAAGGAGACTAAAAATTTTCAATGAGAAGCCTTCCACCTTCCTAGTAGAAAGGATACCCGGAGGAGAGTTGGACTGCATGGTTCAGTTGTCGGAGGAGGAGCTGGTGACAGTAGAGCTGACAGAGCAAGCCTTCGAAGTGCTACAGCTTGAAGATGAGTTCTCATTGCGGGACTTCAACGCCGTAATTGAGACAGAGCAGGGCTGTTACTCCATCGTACAGCCCGAGAGGCTTGACAATTCAACTGCAAAGGAAGTAGGACCTGCAACCGAGAAGCTGTGGAAGCTTTTCTTTGACGGCACGCGATGCAAAAATGGCGCCGGTGCAGGGGTACTCCTGGTTTCTCCAACTGGAATCCAGAAGGACTATACCTACAGGTTGGCCTGGAGCTGCACTAACAACTCGGCGGAATACGAAGCCTTGTGCTTGGGTTTGCGAAAGGCGGAGAGGCTGGGGATTAAACACCTGCAGATCTTTGGAGATTCAGAGCTGGTGTGTCACCAAGTTACGAACAAGTGTGCCTCCAAACAGCACTATCTTAGAGCGTACCGCAATCGGGTGTGGGACCTGATGGAGTCGTTCGACTCATTGAATGTCAAGGCGATATCGCGTGAGAAAAACAAACACGCTGACATTTTGGCGTCTGTTGGAGCCAGGTACGTTCCGGCTGATGACGTTGTCCAGAAACCGAAGCCGGTTCGCACTATTTACTGAGCCTTCGTGCTCGATAAGGACACCCACTGGCAAGTGTTCAGTTGTGACGAGGAGATCGTCACATTCCTGGTTAACGAAGTTTGTGTAATCGAAGGTAGAGACCCTGATGACGAGCAATATGAGGGGTTGATACAGTTAAGGAATAATCATGTCCCAAAAGGACTGATTACGTTGGAGAGTCTCTTTGATCAGAATGACAGAGCAATATCTCACAGGATCAAAGTAGACCCGAAGCAGTATGCTGACCTGGAACTTGAACCTGGTAAAACTATCAAGGTCGGAACAGACTGCACGTCGGAGGAACTTGAGCAGATCAGATCACTGTGCCAGGAGTTCCCCGACATCGTGGCCTGGTGCTACGAGGATTTGAAGGGGTATGACAGAACTGTCATCCAGCATACCATTGAGCTAGAGGATGGCGCCAAGCCATTCCGACAGAAGCAGAGGGCCGTGAATCCGAAGATTGAGGCCATGATGAAAGCCGAGCTCTTGAAGATGCTGGAAGCCAAGATCATCTACCCCATCAAACATTCATCCTGGGTCGCGAATTTGGTGCCCGTGAGGAAAAAGAATGGCGACATTCGTCTCTGTGTCGACTTCAGAAACCTGAATCGAGGCTTCCCTCAGGGACCACTATCCGCTTCCCCAAATCGACCAGATTCTACACATCGTTGCTGAAGCCCAGAGATTCTCACTCATAGATGGATTTTCCGGCTACAACCAGATTTGGGTCAAAGATGAGGACCAGCATAAGACGGCGTTCACCACCAAATGGGGGACGTTCGCCTATCAGCGCATGCCGTTTGGCTTATCCAATGCTGGTGCCACATTCCAAAGGGCCATGGACCTGGCCTTCCGAGAGCTGCTCAATAAGATCATTGTCATCTATCTTGATGACATGACTGTTTTCTCTCACCAACGAGGAGATCATGTTTCACACCTACGGCAAAAATTTGAGAGGTGTCGAGAATTCGGCATTTCTATAAACCCGAAGAAGTCTGTCTTCGCGGTAAAAGAAGGAAAGCTACTGGGACATGTCATCTCCGAGGAAGGCCTCGCCATTGACCCTGACAGAGCAAAAGCCGTCGTTCGCTTGCCAGCCCCCGTCGATAAAAAAGGGCTGCAGTCCTTCTTCGGTCAGATTAACTTCGTGCGGAAGTTCATCTCGGACTTCGCACAGGTGATCAAGCCTATGGCTGAACTGTTGAAAAAAGATACAAATTACGAATGGACTGATGAGAGAAAGCAAGCCTTCGAGGAAATCAAGGCTCGAATTGCGCAAGCTCCGGTGTTGACAAACCCGGACTACTCCAAGGACTTCATCCTGTACGCAGTGGGAGAACCCGAAATTTACGCTGCAGTCCTAACTCAGAAGGGAAACGATGGTGAGGAGCACCCCATAGCGTTCCTGAGCCAAGTGATTCAGCCGCATGAGGAAAAGTACAACTTTACAGAGCGGCAGGTTCACACTGTTATGAAATCCCTCCGAAAGTTCAGGCATTTTGTCTCCCAGAGCAAAACGACTGTCTTTGTGATTCACCCGGACGTTCGAAGCTTCATCTTACAAGGAGAACCGGGTCACAAGAGAGCAGGATGGATTGCAAAAATCCAGGAGTTCGACATCGAAGTGCGGCCCACCAAGCTTATCAGAGGCCGAGCCTTGTGTCAGGAATTGGCCCGAAGCGTTGTAGCCGGCATCTCCGCCTGTAAGTGGGAGGACACAGCGACACGCATCTACCTAGCCAACTCCTTATCGGAGGGGAGTGATTGGACAGATGAACTGGTGAGATTTTTCTGCACCGGAAGATGTCCCGATCACCTGAACGCCTCACAACGAAGGAGATTTCGGCTAGGTGCACTTAAGTACACTCTTCGCCCCGAGGGGCTTTACTTCAAAAACATCGACGGCATCCTGTTGCGGTGTGTCAGAAAATCAGACCAGCCTAGGGTCCTCGGAGATTTTCATTCCGGGATGCCTGGGGGTCATCATTCTTCAAGGCCTACGGCCTTAAAGATAATCAGAGCTGGGTACTATTGGCACACTCTATTTACAGACGCTCATGCGGTCTGTTCTAAGTGTGATCAATGCCAGAGGTTTCTTTGGCGAAACGAGAAAAGCACCCCTGCCCCTTCAACCGATTCAAGCCGAGACTCCGTTCCAGCAATGGGGTCTAGACTTCATTGGGGTGATTTTGCCTAGTTCCTCTGCCGGACACAAGTTTATTCTTACAGCCACCGATTACTTCACACGGTGGGCAGAGGCAATCCCGACCAAGAACGCGGACCAAGAAACGGTCATCAGATTCATTGAGAGCCTGATTACCCACTTCGGGGTTCCACAGTCAATTGTGACGGACAATGGTCCGGGATTCGCAGGCGCTGTACTCACGGAGTACACTGGCAAACTTGGCATCTATCACAAGATGTCTTCTAATTACTACCCGCAGGGGAATGGCCTTGCCGAGTCTACTAACAAGAACCTCCTGAAGATCATTCGGAGGACCATTGATAGAAACAAGCGGACTTGGCATTTACTCCTGAACCGGGCGCTGTGGGCGGACAGAGTTGCATTCAAGAAATCCATCAGAACGTCCCCCTATGCTCTCGTCTATGGCAAAGAGGTTGTCATGCCATCTCACATTGAAATCCCTGCCCTATGGATGTTGGACGAAGACAGGAGCAGCGGAGACCCGGTGGACGACAAACTATGCCAACTCCTGCAGTTGGAAGAAGACAGAGAAAAAGCATACCAGGCCTTCACTGATCATATTGCAGCCACTCAAGGCTGGTTTGCCAAAGGCACCACTGCCCGAGTTTTTGAAATCGGGGACCTGGTGCTGAAGTGGGACTCATATAAGGGAAAGTCGGGCAATCACGGGAAGTTTGATGCCCTTTGGGAGGGCCCTTATCAGATTGCCCGGGTGAACCAGTTCAATGCCTATGTACTTCGGGATATGGTGGGTCAGCTCCTACCTATCCCTGTTAACGGGTTCCACTTAAAAGTTTACCGCTATTGAAGGTGCCCTAGCGGCCCTTCTTTTTAAAAATTTCCCTTATGCATTTTTGTTTTCCAGCATGTACAGTTTCCAGCTTTCAACTTTTAATTTTTTATTTTTTGAGCCTAACTGCGACATGGGAGAGAAAACAGGCTTCGCAGCGAAGTCTGTTGTCGCCCCTCAGAAGGGGCGAAGTTCGGGTTGCTTGGGTGAAGAAAAAAGAAAAAAAAGCAAAAAAACGGCTAAGTGTTGGCCGCTGCCCGACTTCGCAGCGAAGTCGGGCTGCGCGCCAGCCAAAACGCGAAGCTTGAATGAAGGGAAAACTGCAAGGCACGAAGAGAACGGACTGCGCTCAGTTTTGAGCGAAGTCCGACTTCGCGCGCGAAGTCCGACTTCGGCCGGCTTGCGCGCGAAGTACGAACTGCGCACAACCTCCGCGCGAAGTGCAAACTTCGCGCGAAGTTCGAACTTCGCCCGAACTTCGGGCGAAGTCCGAACGCGCTGCATTTCCAAAGCGCAGCTCGTGCACCCGGTCCGAAGGAGGCAGTAAAGTTCTAAAGGTTCGCCTCCCTTCCGAAGTTTGTAAGGGCCGGACTGCGCTCAACCCTTGGGCGCGGTAAGAAAAAAGAAAAGAAAGCAGGAACAGTCTCAATGCGAACTTCGCGCGAACTTCGGACTGCGCCGGATTTTTTGGCGAAGTCCGACTTAATCGGATCGCGCCCAACTTTGGGCGAAGTCCGACTGCGCCTTGTTTTTTGGGCCAGCTTGGATAGATGTCTAAAAAATGAATAAAATATTCAAAAGGTTCCAAGCTGGGCCCAAGGCGCATTATGACCGTTTTAAGGCGGGTTTCCACACCAAAGGTTTTTTCTTGAGCAGTGTGCCCAGATTGCGGCAGTGACGTCAGCCATGGCGCAGCGTCCAAGATAAAGTTAATGATTGCACAGTCCTCAATAAAAAGGGCAATAAAAAGAGCATGGCACGGCTGTCGGGGTATCTTTTTCCAAACATTCTCCTACGCAGCCACCCAAGAAACTTAACTCCAGCCGACCTACCCCCTCCTGCGCGGCATTAATGACGCTGTTGTTATCTAGAAAAGGGGGTCAGATGCATCCAAACATGCCAGACTGCGCAGATTATTCCTTGGACTGTGTAGATTATTCCTGTGACAGCGAAATCTGCTGCAGACGCCCTGAACTTGTAATTATTGTTGTTTCGGAGAGATGGACAGAGGAAAGATGCCAATGCCAGCGCAATCCAGCGAAGGGTGCGAACCTGGGGATTTACCGCGGCCAAGTGTTTTCAGAAGTGAAACACCGCCGGAGCGAAAGTCAAAGTCCCGGCCCAAAAAAGTACAGCGTGGGCAAGCCCCACCACCTCCGGTAAATTACCTGGCGGGATACAAGGACGGCTCATTTTCTATGAGCCTGACTAAGCTGCGGACAAATGTGGAGAGTTGGGCTGACAAGGTTTCGCCCTCTCATCATTTCGGAGCGGCGTACAAATCAAACCTCTTCCGGTTCTTATGCCCTCCTGTCCATCAATGCCCGGAGCTGGTAGACCTGATTGTCAGACACTACAGACCAGTTACCCGGCAGATTTGCAGCTCCAGCGGTAAACCCTTGTTCGCGCTGCGCAGGGAGACTGTCCAGCCAGCTTTCGCCCCAGGGTTGGAGTATGACTCCAGCACAATTGTCAGAAAGATAAATCTGGGCGAGCAAGCGGGACGCTTCACGCAAACAAAACGGATGAGGGATTTCCTCAATTCAGAGCTAAACGCCCCGCTTGCAGCTGGACAGTGGCCAACCGGCCCCATGCCCTTGGCGAGGTTTCAAAACAAATATTTATACACCATCCTGGCATGGATCCTCGGCTGCGACTCTGATGAGCTGGTACAGCCATACCAGCTAGCGCTGGCAGAATGTCTCCTATGTGGAGAATCCTACGAACCAGCGGCGCAGAGAAGTGGAAAGCGTCCCATCTTTTTTCGATCGAGTGGCTGGTCGGCATACGCCATCCACTCCGACTGGTCAAGCTCCAGAAGAAGCAGTCCACCGAATTTTGATTCAGTTCCGTTCTAGCTTGGCTTTGTTTATATCATTTGCACTCCCGGATGCCGATCCCGAACCTGAAGAAGGTCAACGAGAAGGGAGAGCCACAGCCCGTCTATGACTGGACGGATGACCTATACCGGAAAGGGTCCTACTACAAGTTTAACTTCAACTTTCTGGGATTGGTCATGTCAGTCTTCAGCGAGGGCGAAATCCCTCGCCCCCCGCGAGAAATGACGAACTCTTTGCTGAATCAGAAGCTCGGGGACGTCTTTAGACTGACGCAGGGGATTGTGGTTAGAATCTACGGATTCAAGGGCAAACCTCATCTGCTGCCCTACTGGTGCACAGATCATCAGTTTGGGATGGAGGTTGCCCGTCAGATGGATTACGTTGAGGAGTTCGGCCTAGGAAAGAAAAGAGGCCAGATTTTTCAATATCCTCTTTCCTGGGCAAACGTTGAGATTACTGAGGTAGGACAGCATGTCTATCTCGAGCGGGAGCTTTTTGACATTGGTCTGATTCTGCTGCCGCAGCGCTGGAAATACGACCCGTATGGGATAAGGGGAAAGTTCACACATCTCTGCCCCCGGGCAGATATAACTGAAGACAGATGCGACGTGGTCCATGTTGACCTTGACTGGGAAATTGACTTGATGGAAGCTTCGCCTCCATGGCAGGATTTTTACTGCGAGGAGGTGACATATGACCCCAAGCGAAACCCGGACCACCAGTTCTCATCTCCAGGGTTCAAAAAATTCCTCTCCAAAATAGCAGGCCTTAACTGGCCAAAAGAAAATATTATTGAATGCTGGAAGATGAGATGCCGCACACAGCACGACAAATCCACCAGGAGAAATCTGGCCGTTGATGACGACTTTTCAGTTCTATACGACCAACACCATGACAGCTGGCGGTCGTTCGCATATCAAGATTACGTTCCCCGAGGTCCCTTTGAGGGTTATAAAGGAGGGTCTTCCTCCCAACAGTTGTACACTTCGGCAACTGCCAGCGCGGGCCCAGCAGGCATCCAGGTAGACCCAATGCAGCCCGTGGCTTCCAAGGCAACGCCTGAAAAGGCGAAGTAATTAGTCAAGGCAACGCCCGAGGTGATTCCTCAGGCACAAAAGACGCCAGCGCCGCCAAAGAGCAGACCGGTTGCGGCAGGCCTTCTGCAAGTCAAACCCCGGTACAAGTTTACCGTGGGAACATCAGTGCCTGCTGCACCTACTTCATCTCCTTCCCCCGATCCGACTGTTGTTCCAGAAGAGAAGAAAAGGAAGAGAGTTGAAAAAATCAGGCGACCTAGTCTGGCAGTGCAGCAGCCAGTCGCAGAGCCGCAGCCGCGTTCAGCCGCTCCAGAGCATGTTTCTCCGGGCAGTCCCGAGCCAGCCGCCGGAACCAGAATCGCAGACATCCATCCAGCATCGGCTCAGGCGGAGCTCGCAGGTACGTTTGCTGCCCCACTCTCTCTGGTCTCATCTAGCCCTACCCCTACTCCATCTCCCGCTCAATCCGAGCAAGTCATGGCCGCATCTTCCTCCCCGTCTCCACACCCTTCTAGCGGCCCCCATTCTTTTGACCAGTTTGCTCAGAACCCCAACGTTTCCCTATCTCTGAGTCAAACCCCAAACCCTTCGCCTGAGGTTAGTGCTGAAGCCGTGCATTCATCGTTACATCCACCACCTCAGCCGCTTGAAACCCTTTCAGCATCAGTCGCTCCCATCTCCACTTCCCGGTCGCCCCCAGAAGCGGTCGATCCTTTCAAAGTCCGTCCGGTTCCTCCTGATCCCATTCCCGCAGGAGAGACGTCTCAGCAGAACCCTAGTCTGGGGGAACCAGACTTGATGGACGACCTCCAGAATACAAACGACTTGCCTCTGGCAACAAGTGCTGTAGAGTACCCTATCTCTTTCCTCCAAAACCTGAAGCGGAGGAGACCTGAAGAGATAGTCGCCCCGGTAAAGCGCACCAAGTTTAACTTTGAGAGGAGAGTGCTTACAACAGAGAAGATAATCCCTAAAGTGAAGAAGCCTCTCCGGGAAATGACCAGTGCGGACTACGAGCTCCAGACAAAGGAGAAGAGCTTTGACGATATTGACAAGCAATACAAGATTCAGGGAATCATTCGTAAAGCTGAAAATCTCCTTGTCAAGAGTCTGGAGGAGCAGGAAGAGCTTTTCGGGTTGCAGGATAAGACAAGACAGCTTGAAGAGGACCTGTCTAGGTCCACTGAGCAGCTGGAAGCGGCGCGGCAAGAAATAGATGAATTAAAAGCCCAGCTGGCCGCTTCTCAGCAACAAGCCGCAACCGAAAAGCAGGCAGCCTTGGAGCAGATTTCTCAGCTCCAGGAGTCTTTGAAACAGGCGCAGTCGCAATCTGCAGAGAGAGCATCTCAAGCGACGGTCTTTTCGAAGAAGAAAGTTAAGGAGATGCGGGCTGGTTTGCTGCGGGGATGCAAGCCCCACACCTATAAGGCGATGTCAGTTCTGGATTTCGCATCCAGAATTCAAGAAGTTTCTGCCCAGGGAAAGCTCGTGGTAGAGGAGGCCGAACGCCGAGCGAAGCAATGGCTGGACCTGGCGATAAATCTTCAGGAGCGAGAGCGCGATGGCCTCCAATTTTCCCCCATGTCCTCATTCGCTGCAGAATGGGCAGATGCAAGGGTAACCTTGCATAAATATTTTAAAAAAGTAGAAGAGGTGAGAGTTGCCAGATGAATGTTAGACGCATTCGAACATGAAAGAGACATTTGTATGGCTCCCTTTCACGCTCTTTCCGAACTAGGGTGCCCAGGTTTTGTTGAGAATGGCGAATTTCTCACCCTAGATCAGGTGAAAAAGAATTGGCAGTCCTTTGAAGCAGAAACAGCTGAGATTGATAGCTGGACTGAGCCAATTCAGGAAAGTCAGTCCAGGCGAAGCAATGGCTGGACCTGGCGATAAATCTTCAGGAGCGAGAGCGCGATGGCCTCCAATTTTCCCCCATGTCCTCATTCGGCTGAGATGGGCAGATGCAAGGGTAACCTTGCATAAATATTTTAAAAAAGTAGAAGAGGTGAGAGTTGCCAGATGAATGTTAGACGCATTCGAACATGAAAGAGACATTTGTATGGCTCCCTTTCACGCTCTTTCCTAACTAGGGTGCCCAGGTTTTGTTGAGAATGGCGAATTTCTCACCCTAGATCAGGTGAAAAAGAATTGGCAGTCCTTTGAAGCAGATACAACTGAGATTGATAGCTGGACTGAGCCAATTCAGGAAAGTCAGGTCACCCAGATGGTGTCTAAATGTTGCAAAATCAGCTCCTACTTCCAGGAGCTAGGAAAAAGATACCTCACCATCGACCTGCACGCGGTCGTTGCTTTCCACGCAGCATTAGAAGAAGTTGCTGACCGCCGGCCATTCGAAGCAGAAGCCTGGGGCCAAGCCCAGGCCGCATACAACCGCATCTGTGAAGCAGAAGCAAAAGCTGGAGAGCCTTCGAAAGGTGATTCTGAGGGGGCAACTGACAAAAGTGAATCTGAAGAACAGTTGCCGCGAGGAGAACAGCTAGAGCAGCAAAAGGCAGGGGAAGCAAGTTCCTCTGCACCCAATGGATGAAGGCATGGATTCTTTGCGCCGAGACGAGCTCGACACCCCGCGAGCCGCCAGAAATGTTGCCACATTTTGCACGGGGTGCAATGTTTTCAATTTTTGTAACAGTGTTGCTCTTCTTTTTCCCTCTTCCTCTATTTTCCTTTCTTCTTCTCTCCCTTCCTCTTTCTTTCCTACATTCTCTTTCTTCCCCCCTTTCTTGGAGCCCCTCAGTTGAATTTTAAACTTGACAGCGGTTACCTGAAAAATGGCTAAGTGTTGGTGCGAAGTGCGCACTTCGCCCAGTTTTGGTGCGAAGTCCGACTTCGCCCCTCTTCTGGGCGCACCTTGTAACTGGCAGGCTGACAAAAGAGTGATAAGTGCTGGGGCAAAGTCCGTACGGCGGCAGATACCAGTTTTCACCTATGCGCAGTCCGACTTCGCAGCAAAGTCGGAGTGCGCCCTTGACAGGTGCGCAGTAGGGAAACAAACTCAAAAATACACCCAAGGCATGAAGGCCTTCCCGACTACGCTGTTCTCTGCCTGCGCAACCCGAGACGCTCTGATCCCAGGCAAAGTTGGATAAACTGCCTTTTAAGGCAAACACGTGTCAAACAGCATCATCCATCATCTGACAAGTGTCCAGCTTCGGGATTTGAGCCAAGACGTGCCGAGCAAAAGGACGAGCATGGGCTGCACTACCTATGCCAGTGGCCTCATTTAAAGCCGATTGGAGGTTCTACCTGCTCCAGCTACCCGCATTCCTGCCGAGAAGAAGTTCTGCCCAACACATCGCCACGTAGCTGTCCAGCTTCCAGGAAGACCATGCTGCGGGTATAGTCCGGTCCGACAAAGGTTAGCATTTGCAGCTCCTTCGCCGCTTTTGTCAGCTAATGTTTGACTGGGACTTTGTGCCCATTAATGTAACGGGAGGGACTCGGGCTATAAAAACCCACCATGATTTCATTGTAAAGGGTGGAAGGGGAATGTCTGTTAGGGAACCATTGTAACCGTGCTTCTGCTTATAAATATAATTTGTATGCCTGGTTCTGTTCTGTTGCTTTTATTTCTTTATGCTTTATGCTTAACGCTTCCCTGTGTCACGGCTCGTTGATTCGTTTCAGCATTTGGTGATCAGGCGCCTTTAGCATTGTTTGTGCCATGGCTTGTTAATTTATTTTAGCATTTGGTGGTCAAGCACTTTTGAACTTCATAGACTAGATGTGGTAGCAGTTCCATCAGTTGTGTGTTACGTTGTTGTCCGTAGTGGTGATTGATGCGTTGCCGTGCTGTTAGTTCTCCTTGTAGGGAGAATGTTTGCTAGGGGACCATTGTAGCTGTGCGGTTAAATTCTCTGCATGACACATATACCTGGTTCTGACATCTCTTAGTTACTTTTTGTTTTGAGTTTCCGTACGTAGTGGTGATTGATGCATTGCCGTGCTGTTAGTTCTCCTTGTAGGGAGAATGTTTGCTAGGGGACCATTGTAGCTGTGCGTATATTGCTTAGTACAGAAAGTACACCTAGATTTTGCAGTTCTCAGTCATGCTTTATATTTATGATGCAGTAAGTATTGGTGATTGCTGGTTGCCGTACTGTTAATTCCCCCCACCAAACTCCAAGTACATTTGTAAATTCTTTCTGTTCATTTATCTCTTTCCTGCACTCTTAGCCTAAACAAAACCCCCCAAAAAGGAGCCGGCCTTCTCCGGAGATTGGCACGGAAGGCATCTCTTCCTTCCGGCCTTTCATGCTGGTGGGCGAATCTGGGCGCATTAACCCAAAATCCTTTCCTCATGGCAGATTCGTAACCAACAGGACCTAGAGAGGATTGATTGCTAGTTTAAAATATTTATTCCAATGAGTCGTTGCCATAGAGATTCCATGCCATTCTCATCCAAGTTCTCATATTCACATTGAGTTATTTAAGTTGAATTTGTAAGAAGAATGAAAATTTCAACTTCTTCCTAATTTGTCACTTATTAAAGAAACATGGACTAGTTGGGACTTGCCCCAAGGACCTCCTAACAATGTTCCCATAAACCCTCTTCAAATTGAGTGTGATAAGGGTCAAGTAATGAGTGTGGATTAACAACCTCCAACATCCCCCTCAATCCAAACTTGACCCTTTTACCTAGAATGGCTCTAATACCAAAATAAACAAACTTGGAATAGCTAGGACATGAACCCAAGGCCTTCTAGCAAAACTCCAAGTGTTGTACCACAGAGCTACCATCCCTCTTCAAGTCATGTAATCAAGCATGGTAGGGATCACATAATGAATGTGGATTGACAAGCTCTAACCCCCCCACCCTTCAAGCCACACTCGAGGGGTTTGCCTAGCCTAGCTCCAACCAATGGTAAAGAAGCATGGATCAAAGGAACTCCTAGAAACACTCAATTTACTTTACCCATGAAGTATTGACCATCTTTGGGTCGCCAATGTTCTAGAGAGTACACTCATATCCAAATTGAATTATCACTGCTTGATGAAGAGCAGTAACTCGTGTTTCATCCTAATGAAAATCAGGAAACTCAGGAGGAAGAACTTACATATGTTTAACCAAGTGTAAGAATTTAACCTGAGAAGCATCTTGAGAAGAATACTCCTTCAATGATATGCATTTGTCTCCAAACACTTTGAAAACAAAGCATTTGACATGTACCCCTCCCAACATATACATATCTAATATTCACCTTGTATTGAGCATCATCTTTTCTATCATAATTTATACATATACAAGTATATTCTTTCATAGTCTGCCTTTACCACTTCAAAACGTATCTAAAAGGCTAAGTCAACATATCAATTTATCTTTGCACTTGTTAGTCTAGCACTTTAATTCATAATTAATTTGGATCCATGGATATCATCTACATATTTGCAAAAGTCATATTTTAATTAATCTCCAAACCTTAAATTTTGAACAGATTTCACTCTTGGAATGTCTGCTTCTGCACTCAACCTCAATGGTATTTTATATGTCTTTCTAAGGTTCCTACGAGCCAAAACCCTAGCATGTCCAAGATGTATTTGCCTCAAACCAATTCTAACCTTAATGCTTATAATATAATAAGACATAGAAAATAATTTCCAAGTCTACCCATAATCTCATAACCTACCAATTCACATAGATTTAGCCATCATCCTAATTACTGATAACACTCTGATTTTGATTGCACAATGAATGTTAGTAGGAAGACCATAAGAATTCACAATTGACCCTTCCCAAACATCTAATTAGTAAGACGTAGGGGTGCCTCTATATCCTAGTTTTCTATATTTTACTAACTCACACCTCATAAAAATGTGCAGTTTAAGCAAACTTGAGATTTCAAAAATCATGAAACATCTTCACTGACAGGTAAAAGTAAAAATGATGAAACATCTGTACCAACATATAAAACCCATACAAAGAATTTCATCAAACCTCTTTTGAGCTTTAGAAATTTCACTTTTGCAGACACTTTAAAGCTTCAACTACTTTTCACTTGCATAGATAGTCAAACATTTTATCTTGTAATGGAGAAGTGAGGCTGATACCACCTAGAACAAATCAAACTTAAGGCCAACCGCAAGCCAATCAAAAGTTGCAAAGAAGGCAAAGAAAATATACACCCAACTGTAGAATCTAACATACTATATTCACTTCAGCATCTCAAGATCAATAACCAAACATAATTAAAAAGAAGGAAACCTATGAAAGCAAGGATAGTGAGAACAGTATAAGTGACACAACACTGATTGTCTAAAACATCACCCAAGGTTCAGTTATGGAACACAAAGCTAGCTCTAGATGAGTCACCTTGAATTGTTCAATTCTAAGTAGACAAGTTTCCAAAGAAGGGCAACCTCTATTTTATTGATAGCAAATGCTCATGTGAGAAATAGTACAGACGCTTATCCGCTAACAACTCTCCAAAATTTCATATAATTAGTAGAGGCCTCAATCTAGACATCTAGGCAACTCTTTCCCCTATGCCCAAAATGCATTTCTAGATATGAGATTGACTTTCATATAGAGTTTGGAATATCTGGCATTATCAATTTCATCAATGCCAACTTCATCAAACCAACAAATATAAAATGAGCTTATAAATCATAGAAATGATATTGCCAATACATGGAACATATAAGTACTCATGCAGCATTCTGTTATATGGAATATAAGCAGAATCCACATTGCTAATGCCTAACACAATTCCTAAGACTACTTACAAAATTGATATCACAAATTATATATGATAGTAGAAAATTAGAGGTATGCCCACTATTGCATAGACTGCTTTTGACCTCAAGATGAAAAATTGTTAAAGAATCCCATTGTTGTCAAGAAGGATAGTAAGAATGTTAAAACCAATTTACAATATGCAAGACGCATTGCAATTAAAATAAAATTTAAATTGAAATAGTGTCCATTTCAATTGAGAAGAAAAGGTAGAAAGACTCAAGGCTTATCCATATGTATGCACCTGGGTTCTCAACCCATCAGGTTCCAAGATCTGCCCAAAGACAATGGAAATAGCTGTGAGCAATAGAATATGGAGAATAAATGGATTACCTTGTAAAGTCTTAAGTAAAAATATCTCTGGATAATGACCTTGTTTTTTATATAATTGTTTAAAAAAAAAATATCACCTGCCAAGCTCTCAAAGTTGGGGAGGACCAAAACAGAAGTCCACTTAAATCGATTCCCATATCTTCAAGCCACATTTTACAAGGGAGCGGAAAATCTGAGCCTATGCCACTAGCTAATCCTATACTATAAGACACAAAAACACAATAAATTTAGCTCATGGCACTACAAGTGCATTGGGAGATAATCATCCAAGCTATTGCAAATAAGTCAAGATATGCTGTATCTAATAACTCTCCATATTAAGCAAGCCCAATTAAAAATATATATTGATATATGACATTGATATGAATTAACCTTAGGAATGACTGTTAAAATGACAAAAAGGCTATATGTTCTCTAAATCAGTGAAAATTTATTCGATCTTTGGGCAAGTTAGATCAATAATGTAATACGAGACATGAATTCATGAATCAAATTATACAAACAATACACCAGAGAAACATGTTAAGAAACGAAAATAGACTTTCATAGGTATGAACAATTTCAATTTGAAAGATAATAAACATTATGCTAACATTTTAGAATTAAGAACCGCATAAAAACATGGCCAGACACTTCTTTATGTTTTTGATTTCATGAAGCTTGATCAAGTTATATGAAAATTGCCATGCATTAAGGCGTTTTACCATAAACATTTTGAAAAATTTCCAATTTGTAAAAACATAAACATCACAGAATGCTATATTTTCTTAATGATAATCAAAAGTCCATCTTTCCATGAAACTAAAAATCAACAACATAATTTAAAAGATGTGAAAACAGAACACAGCATAAGAAAAGGATATCTCTAGAACAAATGTTCCAAAGGAATATTGAAAAAATTAATTGGTTTTTTAAAGAGAAGTGATAAACTCTGAACCTTTTTCCTCCTTTTCCGATCTTCAAGCTCTACCATAAAAGATGGATATGCGACCAATGGCAAGCCTATGAAGAAAACAAAGAAGAATACTAATATGAGTTAAGATTTTTCAATTAGAAATGACATGAAATTATATTAATGTCCATAATGACCATAGGAGGTAAATCAGACTCGTAAGTACAGAATGCCATAAGAGAGTATACTAAGGTAATAAAGCTTAAGAGCAACTGACAACTTAGACTACTAAATGAACAAAACTAAACTTAACTAGAGGAAGCTAAACCTTAAGAGGGTTAAACCCTAGTACAAATGACCAAGAGCAACTACAAATAATCATAACAAGCAAAGATCCCTTAATAGATTGAAAGTTGATGAAGACCAAAGTTAGAGCTAAAAGCTGCAATGCCCTTGCCACAACTTAGTAGCTAGATTCAGGGCCAAGGGGTCAAGGACATAACCATCTATCATAGAAGAAAACAAATGGAGGGTCTAATTAGTTTCTTAAGGGAATGTCTAAGGTTAAGGTCGTGCAAGTAGATGATGCTCAAGGGAAGCAGAGTAGCCCCTCAAGAGCCTCTCCTAACATCCATGGTCAACAAACCCTAGTGGTAGAGAGGAAGTTGATAGTGCATATCAGCCCTCAGAAAACATTAAGAGATCGTTGATGTTAACCTGAATCAGAATCATGTTTTGAATGAGAATGAGAATGCTAGGACAGTGGCAAGTTGCAAAGAGGGATGTATTCATCGTTATGTGGTATGTTAGTATATATTATAAAGTGCACTTAACACCTCCAAGGTTTGAAACAGGTTGAAAGGAGTAGGTAATCAACTTGGTAGGCCTAGATATCTCTTTTTCATGCCATGTATCAAAAAGTGATAAACCCCTACAAAAGGACCAAGTACCACTATTGAGGGTAGCATAAGAGAGGGAGAATGATCTCTCAAAATCTCTGAATAAATAATTGTACCTCCCTATAGCAGAAAATGTAACAAAACTAGAAGTACACCTCATTTCCTGCTTCACATTAAGAGCAAAGGTGATATATCTTGTCATAATGTAGAATGTGGTGGTTACTTTCAATAGAAAGCTTGTGAGAACAAACCCTCACCTGGCTGAGGGGGATCCTCAACCATGTGTCCAGCAAATTTGGAGATAGGCAAAGAGATGATATCTATAATCTGTAAGATGTTGCGTGGCATAGAAACCAGCTTAGTGTCAAGATATTGCAAAGGCAATGTCACCCTTGTAGTGTGTGGGATTATTCCAATCTTACAAAGAGAGAGATACAATGCAACAAGGTATAACATAATTCCATTGTACTTAAATAAAGATACACAATGGGAAAAAATCATAGATATATGTAGATATGCAATTCACATGCATCATTTAATTCCATTTATTTGAACACATCATGGTCTAGTGAAGCCTACAAAACAAAAAAACACACACCATATCAATTACCCCACACATGACAAACATAGCTTGACCAACCTTGACAAGATACATACTAGTATCACAAGGACCAGCAAGCAGTTCACAACTACCCAAGTACCACCTAACTATGCATATACATAAAAACAATAAAGTATCATATATAACATGATATTTATTACAAACATGTCATCAAGACTATATATGCAATAATATGACGAACTCCACAACATCACATATGACACGACTATATAAAACTTGCTCAATGTGCTTGCAACATTCATGAATACGTGGATGCTCCCATGTTCATGTGCCAACTCATCCGCCTACATCTACCCCCTCCTTTAGACTTGTTGACATCCCTACCGATAGACCAACTAATTGATCGGATATGGTAGCGATGCTGATATCACTACTTGAAACACTTGTTGCACTCCTTTGCTTCATCATGTTCCTAATATACTCAACAATACTAGAATCTAGAAATCTCTACCAATAAAACTTTATTTTCCAATCGCATAACCCACTTCATGCAACTCGCAATAACACCAACCAACATGCAATGCCCATAACCCCTTGTGTTGTGGGTCAATGGGATCCCCATTGTGGGGTTTAGGAGCAATACCCCTAGCTAAATCCTTCGTCGTCTTCTTCGAATTTTCCCTATCATTAGCCTTTTGGAAGCTGATAATGATGCAATCAACTACATCAGCGTTGGAATCTACTAATGACTTTTCTAGCAAGCTCCATAGTGTCTACAGAACTCTAGTGTATTTTCTATGCTCAAGTCAGCCTAGTAAGCTTGAGGAATAACAACCAATATGTTGTGTGTAATTTTGTCTATTCAACATGTGATAGTTTCCATTGTGCAAATGTGGGAAACCGACTAGAGGTAGCGACCATCTGATTAAGGACGACATGCCAAATACAGATGGCCTTGTTGCAGGAGACTGATGCTAAGGGATGGCAACCAATTCCAAAAAGTTATTGTTGTTGTATTGCACACCATATGGATGGCATTTCATAAGGTGACGACACCTTCTTTGCTACTTAGCTCGATTACTTCCTTGCAAACAATAACCTGCCAAAAGGGGATAACAACAATTATTGAGATGACGTCCATTGGATGGACAACATACAAGAAGACGACTCTCAAAGAGATGGCAACCTCATTCTACAAGGTGATGACCACTTTGAGTGTGATGGGTGCTATTTGTACTTTTCCAAGTAACCGTTGGTTACGAATCTGCCATGAGGAAAGGATTTTGGGTTAATGCGCCCAGATTCGCCCACCAGCATGAAAGGCCGGAAGGAAGAGATGCCTTCCGAGCCAATCTCCGGAGAAGGCCGGCTCCTTTTGGGGGTTTTCTGATTTGAGCTAAGGGTACAGGAAAGAGATGAATGTACAGAAAGAAACAAATGTACAGAAAGGGATTACAAATATATTCAGAGGTTGGTGGGGGGGAACTAACAATACGGGAACACACCAATCAACGCTACTTGCTGCATCATAAATACAAAAGTATGACAAAGAACTGCAAAATCTACGCGTACTTCCGATACATAAGCAGTGTATGCACCATTCAATGATCCCCTAGCAAACATTCCCTACAAGGAACTAACAACACGGCAATGCATCGATTAACGGATACGTACACTGACATAGGTAGAAAGCAAGCCTAGAGATATCAGGGCCGGTATATGTGTTTATGTAGAGAATTTAACCGCACCGTTCAATGATCCCCTAGCAAACATTCCCTACAAGGAACTAACAGCACGGGATCGCATCAATCACCGGATACGGACCAGCAACAAAACACATAACCGATGGAACTGCTACCATATCTATTCTATAAATGCTTTAAATTAATGAAGTACGAAAAGTGCTTAAACAAGCAATACTAGAGGAACACGATCGCCAAACGCCGAAGTGAATCAACGAGCCGCGACACAGGTGGGCCTAAAGCATATAATGAAAGACGACATAAAAGAATAAAGACAGCGAGAACGCGAACCGGGCATACAGATTGTATTCATTAGCAGAAGCACGGTTACAATGGGTACGGTGATTCCCTAACAAACATTCCCCTTCCACCCTTTACAATGAATTCATGGTGGGCTTTTATAGCCCGAGTCCCACCCGTTACGTTAATGGGCACAGAGTCCCAGTCAAACATAAGCTGACAGAAGCGGCGAAAGAGCTGCAAATGCTGACCTTTTGTCGGACCGGGTCGTACCCGCAGCATGGTCATCCTGAAAGCTGGACAGCTATGTGGCGGAGTGCTGGGTAGAATCTTCAAGTCGGCAGGCATGTCGGTAGCTGGAGCAGGTGAAACCTCAGATCAGCTTTGAATGAGGCTACTGGCACAGGCGGTGCAGCCCATACTTATCCCTTTTGGTCGGCAGTCTTGGTTCAAATCCCGAAGCTGGACACTTGTCGGATGATGGGTTATGCTATGTGACACATGTCTGCCTTGAAGGGCAGTCTATCCATCTTCGCTTGGGATCGGAGCTCCTTGGGATGCGTGGGCAGAAAACAGTGCAGTTGGGAAGGCCTTCACGCCTTGGTCAAATTCCGGGTTTGTTCCCCTACTGCACATCTGTCAAGGGCGCATTCCGACTCTGCTGAAAAGTCGGATTGTGCACAGGCGAACACTGGTGTCTGCCGCCGCACGGACCTGCTCCGGCACTTGTCATTTCTCTCTGTCAGCCTGCCAGTGCAAGGTGCGCCCAGAAAGTGGGGCGAAGTCAGACTTCGCACCAAAACTGGGCGAAGTGCGCACTCGCACCCAGACTTGGGCGAAGTGCGAACTTCGCACCCAGACTGGGCGAAGTGCGCACTTCGCACCAAAACTGGGCGAAGTGCGAACTTCGCACCAACACTTAGCCATTTTCAGGGTAACTTGCTGGAAAGTTGAAAAATCAACTGGGGACTCCAAGAAAGGGGGGAAAGAAAGAGAATGCGGGAAAGAAAAGGAAAGGGAGAGAAGGAAGGAAAACGGAAGGAGGAAAAGAAGAGCAGCACTGTTACAATATTGAAGACATTGCACCCCGTGCAAAATGTGACAACATTTCTGGCGGCTCGCGGGGTGTCGAGCTCGCCTCGGCGCAAAGAATCCATGCCTTCATCCTTTGGGTACAGAGGAACTTGCCTCCCTTGTCTTTTGCTGCTCTAACTGTTCTCCTTGCGGCAACTGTTCTTCAGATTCATCTTTGTCAGTTGCCCCATCAGAAATGCCTTCCGAAAACTCTCCATCTCCTGCTTCTGCCTCGCAGATGCGAGTGTATGCCACTTGGGCTGAACGCCAGGCTTCTGCTTCGAATGGCTTGCGGTCTGCAATATCTTCTAATGCTCCGTGGAAAGCAGCGACCGCGTGCAGGTCGATGGTGAGGTACCTTTTTTCTAACTCCTGGAAATAGGAGCGGATCTTGGAATATTTGGACACCATCTGAGTGACCTGACTGTCTTGAATTGGCTCAGTCCAGCTATCAATTTCAGCTGTATCTGCTTCAAAGGACTGCCAATTTCTTTTTACCCGATCTAGGGTGAGGAGCTCGCCATTCTCAACAAAACTTGGGCACCCTAGTTCTGAAAGAGCGTGAAAGGGGGCCAGACAGATATCCCTTTCATGCGTGAATGCGTCTAGCATTCGTCTGGCCACTCTCACCTCTTCAACTTTTTTGAAATATTTGTGCAAGGTCACCCTTGCACCTGCCCATTCTGCAGCGAATGAGGACATGGGAGAAAATTGGAGGCCGTTGCGCTCGCGCTCCTGAAGATTTACCGCCGGGGTCCGGCCATTGCTTCGCACGGCGCTCGGCCTCCTCTACCACGGGCTTTCCACGGGCGAGAAACTTCTTGAATCCTGGATGCGAAATCCAGGACTGCCATCGCCTTGTAGGTATGGGGCTTGCATTCCCGCAGCAAACCAGCCCTCATCTCCTTAACTTTTGTCTTCGAAAAGACCGTCGCTTGAGATGTTCTCTCTGCAAGTTGCGACTGCGCCCGCTTCAAAGACTCCTGGAGCTGAGAAATCTGCTCCGAGGCTGCTTTCTTTTCGGTTGCGGCTTGTTCTTTGAGAAGCGGCCAGGTGGGCTTTGAGTTCATCTTGTTTCTTGCCGCGCCGCTTCCGGTGCTCGGTAGACCTAGACAGGTCTTCTTCAAGCTGTCTTACTTTATCCTGCAACGCGAAAAAGTTCCTCCTGCTCCTCCAGACTCTTGACAAAGAGATTATCAGCTTTGCGCATGATCGTCTGAATCTCATACTGCTTGTTGATGTCGTCAAAGCTCTTCTCCTTTGTCTGGAGCTCGTAGTCCGCCCTAGTCATTTCCCGGAGAGGCTTCTTTACTATTGGGATTATCTTCTCTGTTGTAAGCACTCTCCTCTCAAAATCGTACTTGGCGCGTTTTACCGGGGCGGCTATCTCTTCATGTCTCCTCCGTTTCAGGTTCTGGAGGAAAGAAACAGAACACTCTACAGCCCTTGTTGCCAGGGGCAAGTCGTCTGTGTTCTGGAGGTCGTCCATGAAATCTGGTTCCCCCAGCCTAGGGTTCTGCTGAGACGTCTCTCCTGCGGGGATGGGATCAGGAGGAACCGGACAGACTTTGGAAGAATCGGTCGCTTGTGGGGGCGACCGGGAAATGGAGATGGGAATGGTTGACACTGCAAGGGTTTGAAGCGGCTGAGACGGAGGATGTGACGGTGAACGGACGGTCTCAGCACTGACTTCAGGCGAAGGGTTTGGAGTTGTGCTCAGAGAAAGAGAGACGTTAGGGTTCTGAGCAAGGCGATCGGAAGAATGGGGACCGCTAGAAGGACGCGGGGACGGGGGAGGAGGATGTGGTCATGGCTCGCTCAGATTGAGCGGGGGACGGAGTGGGAGTAGGAGTGGGTGAGACCAAAGAAACGGGGGCAGCAAACGTACCTGCGGGCTCCGCTTGAGCCGATGCCGGGTGAATGTCTTCGCTTCTTGTATCGGTGGCTGGCTTGGGACTGCCCAAAGGAACTGCCTCTGCGGCGGCAGGACGCGGCTGCGGCTCTGCGGCCGGTCGCTGCACTATCGAGGCTAGGTCGCTCGATTTTCTCGACTCTCCTCCGCTTCTTCTCTTACGGAATAACGGTCGGATCGGGGGAAGGAGATGAAGCGAGGTGCAGCAGGCGCTGATGCTCCCACGGTAAACTTGTACCGGGGTTTGACTTGCAGAAGTTCTGCCGCGACCGGTCTGCCTTCTGGCGGCGCTGGCGCTTTTCTTGCTTGAGGGATTGCCTCGGGCGCTGCCTTGACTAACTCTTTCGCCTTTTCAGGCGCCGCCTTGGGAGCTACGGGCTGCATTGGATCGACCTGGGTACTTGCTGGGCCTGCGCTGGCAGTTGCTGAAGTGTACAACTGTTTGGGAGGAGACCCATTTTTATAATCCTCAAAGGGGCCTCGGGGAACGTAACCTTGATATGCGAACGGCCGCCGGTTGTCATGATCTCTGGTCATAGAGAACCGAAAAGTCGTCATCTACGGCCAGGCTTCTCCTTGTTGATTTATCGTGCTGCGTGCGGCATCTCATCTTCCAGCACTCGGTAACCTTTTCTTTAGACCAGTTAAGGCCTGCTATTTTGGATAGAAATTTTTTGAATCCTGGAGACGAGAAATGGTGATCCGGGTTTCGCTTGGGGTCATATGTCACCTCCTCGCAGTAGAAATCCTGCCAGGGAGGAGAAGCTTCCATTAATTCAATCTCCCAGTCAAGGTCCACATGGACCATGTCGCATCTATCTTCGGTTATATCCCGGGGGCACAAATGTGTGAATCTTGCCCTTATCCCATAGGGGTCGTACTTCCAGCGCTGCGGCAGCAAAACCAGGCCAATCCGGGACAGCGCTTGCTCTAGGTAGACGTGTTGTCCTACCTCAGTAATCTCAACGTTGGCCCAGGAAAGAGGATATTGAAAAATCTGTCCTCTCTTCTTTCCTAGGCCGAACTCTTCTTCCACATAGTCCATCTGCCGGGCAACTTCCATCCCGAACAGATGCTCTGAACACCAATAGGGCAGCAAATAGGGCTTGCCCTTGAATCCGTAGATTCTGACTACAATCCCCTGCGTCAGTCTGAAAACGTCCCCGAGCTTCTGATTTATCAATGCACTCGTCATTTCTCTAGGGGGACGGGGGATTTCACTTTCGGTGAAGGCCGACATGGCGAATCCCGGAAAGTTGAAGTTGAACTTGTAGTAGGACCCTTTCCGGTATAAGTCATCCGTCCGGTTATAGACGGGTGGGGCTCTCCCCTCTCGTTAACCTTCTTCGGGGTTCGGGATCGGCATTTGGGGGTGCGAGATGGTACAAACAAAGCCGGGGCTAGAACAGAACCGAAACGAAAATCGGTGGGTCGCCTCTTCGAATTTTCAGCGGTTGGAATGAATGGCGTAAGCCGGCCAGTCTGCCCAGTCGAAAGAGATGGGGCGCTTTCCACTCCTTTGCGCCGCCGGTTCGTAAGATTCTCCACGGAGGAGACATTGCACGGCGCCGGTGGTACGGATGTACCAACTCGTCGGAGTCGCGGCCGAGAATCCATGCCAGGATAGTATAGAGATACTTGCTACTGAAATTTTGCCAAGGGCATGGGGCCGATCGGCCTCTGTCCGGCTGGAAGCGGGGCGTTCGGCTACGAGTTGAGGAAATCCCTCATTTGCTTGGTGTGCGTGAAGCGTCCCGCTTGTTCGCCCGGTTTACCTTTCTGAGGATGGTGCCGGAGTCATACCCCAGCCACGGGGCGAAAGCTGGCTGCACAGTCTCCCTGCGCGGCGCGAACAAGGGTTTACCGCTGGAGGCTGCAGATATGCCGGGTAGGCGGTGCGTAGTGTCCGACAATGAGGTCTACCGGTTCCGGGCATTGATGGACGGGGAGGGCACAAGAATGCGAAGAGGTTTGATTTGTACGCCGCTCCGAAATGGTGGGAGGGCGAAACTTTGTCGACCCGACTCTCCACATTTGCTCGCAGCTGAGTCGGGGCTCATAGAAAATGAGCCGTCCACATATCCCGCCAGGTAATTCACCGGAGATGGTGGGGCTTGCCCACGCTGTACTTTTTTCGTTCGGGACTTTGACTTTTTCTCTGGCGGGGTATCGCCTTTGAAAACGCCAGGCCGCGGTAAATCCCCTGGTTCGCCACTTTCGCTGGACTGCGCTGACACGGGCCTTTTTCCTTTGTCCATCCCTCCGAATCAGCAATAATGATAGGTTCAGGCTGTCTGCAACAGATTTCGCTATCACAGGAATAATTTGAACTCGTCCGAGGAATAATCTGTGCAATCTGGAATGTTTGCAGGCTTTCGTCCCCCTTTTCTAGATAAAAACGGCGCCATTAATGCAACGCAGGAGGGGGTAGGTCGGCTGAGTTAAAATCTTTGGGTGGTTGCGCAGGAGAATGTTTGGAAAAAACGCGCCCCGGCAGACGTGCCATGCTTCTTTTGTTGCACTTTCCTTTGAAAAACGTGCAATCATTAATTCTGTTTCGAAGACTGCACCATGGCTGACGTCGCTGCCACCACTTGGGCACACTGCTCAAGACAAAACCCTTGGTGCGGGAACCCATGTTAAAACAGTTGCAAACGCGCCTTGGGCCCAGCTTGGGGTTTTTCGAATTTTTTATTATTCATTTCTTGGACGCTGCCCCAAACTGGCCCGAAGACCAAGGCGCAGTCGGACTTCGCCCAAAGTTGGGCGCGGCCCGACTTCGCCGGCGAAGTCGGACTTCGCCCGAATTTCGGGCGAAGCTCGAACTTCGCGCGAAACGCGCGCTTGAACTGTTCTGCTCTCATTCTTTTCCGCTGCGCCCGAAGTTCGGGCACAGCGTGGGTCCTTTGCAACCTTGGGCGCTTTGGAACATACTTAATACTCCCCGCGGCCTTTGGACCTTGAACAAATTGCGCAGTGCTGATGCGTTGAGGCAGGTTCGGACTTCGGCCGAAGCTTGGAGCGAAGTGCGAACTTCGCGCGAAGTTCGCACTTCGCTCGAGAATTGAGCGCAGTGCACACTTCGCACTAACGCTGGCCGAAGTCGGACTTCGCTGCGAAGTTCGCACTTCGCGCAAGAGTTGCGCGCAGTGCGTACTTCGCACGGAAAGTATGCGCAGTGCGTACTTCGGTCAAAGCTTTGAGCGGGGCTTCCCTTTAGTGTGCCTTAACATTTTTTATCAAACTTCGCAATTTGGCTGGGCCGAAGTCCGACTTCGCTGCGAAGTCGGGCTTCGCCCAACACTTAGTCAATTTTTTGCCCTCTTTTTCTCCTTTCTTTCTTTGCATAGCCGAACTTCGCCCCTCCTGAGGGGCAACGACAGACTTCGCTGCGAAGTCTGTCCTTCTCTCCCATGCCGCAGTTAAGCTCAAAAAAGAAGAAAAACAAATTGAAAGCTAAAACTGAGGCTCGTACATGCCGGGAAATGGAAAAAACATAAGGAAAAATTTTTTTACAAAGAAGGGCCACTCGGGCCTCTTCAACAGCGATAAAGTTTTAAATGGAACCCGTTGACGGGGATAGGGAGGAGCTGACCCTCCATATCCGAAAGTATGTAGGCATTGAACTGGTTCACCCGGGCAATCTGATAAGGGCCCTCCCAGAGAGCATCAAATTTTCCGTGATTACCCGGTTTTGCCTTGTATGAGTCCCACTTTAGCACCAAGTCCCCGACTTCGAAAATTCGGGCAGTGGTGCCTTTGGCAAACCAGCCTTGAGTGGCTGCAATGTGATCCGCGAAGGCCTGGTATGCACTTTCTCTGTCTTCTTCCAACTGCAGGAGTTGGCACAGTCTGTCGTCCACCGGGTCTCCTCTGCTCCTGTCTTCGTCAATCATCCACGGGGCGGGGATCTCGATGTGTGATGGCATGACAGCCTTCCTTGCCATAGACAAGCGCGTAGGGGGACGTTACGAGGGATTTCTTGAACGCAACTCTATCCGCCCATAGCGCCCGGTTCAAGAGCAAGTGCCAAGTTCGCTTATTCCTTTCAATGGTCCTCCGGAGAATTTTCAGGAGGTTCTTGTTAGTAGACTCGGCAAGGCCATTCCCCTACGGGTAGTAATTAGAAGACATCTTGTGATAGATGCCAAATCTGCTGGTGTACTCCGTGAGTACAGCGCCTACGAATCCCGGACCATTGTCTGTCACAATCGACTCTGGAACCCCGAAGCGAGTAATCAGGCTTTCAATGAACCCGATGACCGTTTCTTGGTCTGCGTTCTTGGTCGGGATTGCCTCCGTCCACCGTGTAAAATAATCGATGAGTTGTAAGAATAAACTTGTGGCCGGCGGAGGAGTTAGGAGAAATCACCCCAATGAAGTCTAGACCCCATTCTTTGGAACGGAGTCTCGGCTTTGAATCGGTTGAAGGGGCAGGGGTGCTTTTCTGTTTCGGCCAGCAAACCTTTGGCATTGATCACATTTAGCGCAGACCGCATGTGCGTCTGCGAACAGAGTGGGCCAATAGTATCCAGCCCTTATTATTTTTAAGGCCGTTGGCCTTGAAGAATGGTGACCCCCAGGCATCCCGGAATGAAAATCTCCGAGGATCCTAGACTGGTCAGATTTTTTGACTGCTACCGCAACGGGATGCCGTCAATGTTTACGAAGTAAAGCCCCTCGGGGCGAAGAGTGTACCTTAGTGCACCTAGCCGAAATCTCCTTCGTTGTGAGGCGTTCGGGTGATCGGGACATCTTCCGGTGCGAAGTATCTCACCGGTTCATCTGTCCAATCACTCCCCCTCCGATAAGGAGTCGGCTAGGTAGATGCGTGTCGTTGTGTCCTCCCACTTACAGGCGGAGATGCCGGCTACAGCGCTTCGGGCCAATTCCTGACACAAGGCTCGGCCTCTAATAAGCTTGGTGGGCCGCACTTCAATGTCGAACTCCTGGATCTTGGCAATCCATCCCGCTCTCTTGTGACCCGGTTCTCCTTGTAAAATAAAACTTCGAACATCCGGGTGAATCACAAAAACAGTGGTCTTGCTCTGGGAGACAAAGTGCCTGAACTTTCGAAGGGACTTCATGAGAGCATGAACTTGCCGCTCTATAAAATTGTACTTTTCTTCATGCGGCAAGATGACTTGGCTCGAGGAACGCTATGGGGCGCTCCTCACCGTCGTCTCCCTTCTGAGTCAGGACTGCGGCGTAACTTTCGGGTTCTCCCACTGCATACAGGATGAAGTCCTTGGAGTAGTCCGGGTTGGTCAACACCGGGGCTTGTGCAATTCGGGCCTTGATCTCCTCGAAGGCTTGCTCTCTCTCATCAGTCCATTCGTAAGGTGTGTCTTTCTTGAGCGGTTCGGCCATAGGCTTGATCACTTGTGCGAAGTCCGGGATGAACTTCCGCACGAAGTTAATCTGACCGAGCAGCCCTTTTTTGTCGATGGGGGCTGGCAAGCGAACGAGGGCTTCCGCTCTGTCGGGGGTCAATGGCGAGGCCTTCCTCGGAGATGACATGTCCCGGCGACTTTCCTTCCTTTACCGCGAAGACGGACTTCTTCGGGTTTATGGAGATGCCGAATTCTCGACAACTCTCAAATATCCGCCGCGAGTGCGAAATATGATCTTCTCGTTGGTGAGAGAGAACGGTCATGTCATCGAGGTAGATGACAATAATTTTGTTGAGCGGCTCTCGGAAGGCGAGGTCCATGGCCCTTTGGAGCGTAGCACCGGCATTGGATAAGCCAAACGGCATGCGGCGATAGGCGAACGTCCCCCACTTGGTGGTGAACGTTGTCTTATTCTGGTCTTCGTCTTTGACCCAAATCTGGTTGTAGCCGGAAAATCCATCTAAAAGTGAAAATCTCTGGGCTCCAGCAACGATATGCAGAATCTGGTCAATTTGGGGAAGCGGATAGTGGTCCCGGAGGGAAGCCTGATTTAGGTTTTTGAAGTCGACACAGAGACGTATGTCGCCATTCTTTTTCCTCACGGGCACCAAATTCGCGACCCAGGATGAATGTTTGATGGGGTAGATGATCTTAGCCTCCAGCATCTTCAAGAGCTCGGTCTTCATCATGGCCTCAATCTTTGGATTTACGGCCCTCGCTTTTGTCGGAATGGCTTGGCGCCATCCTCTAGCTCAATGGTATCTTTGGATGACAGCTTCTGTCATACCCCCTCAAATCCTCGTAGCACCAGGCCACGATGTCGGGGAACTCCTGGCACAGTGATCTAATCTGCCCCAGCTCCTCCGACGTGCAGTCTGTCCCGACCTTGATGGTTTTACCAGGTTCGAGTTCCAGGTCAGCATACTGCCTCGGGTCTACTTTGATCCTATGTGATATTGCTCTGTCGTTACGATCAAAGAGACTTTCCTAACGTAATCGAGTCCCTTTGGGACGTGATTATTCCGTACCTGTATCAACCCCTCATATTGCTCGTCATCGGGGTCTCTACCTTCGATTACACATACTTCGTTAACCGGGAATGTGACGATCTCCTCGTCACGGCTGAACACTGCCGGAAGGTATCCCTATCGAGCACGAAGGCACTGTAAATGGTGCGGACCGGCTTCGGTTTACGGACAACGTCTTCGGCCGGAACGTACCCTGGCTCCAACAGACGCCAGAATATCTGCGTGCTTGTTTCTCTCACGCGATATTGCCTTAACATTCAATGAGTCGAACGATTCCATCAGGTCCCAGACCCGATTGCGGTACGATTTAAGATAGTGATGCTTGGACGCGCATTTATTCATAACTTGATGACACACCAGCTCTGAATCTCCGAAAATTTGGAGATGCTTGATTCCGAGCCTTTCCGCCTTTCGCAAACCCAAGCACAGGGCTTCGTACTCTGCTGAGTTGTTAGTACAGCTCCAGAGCCGGCTGTAGGCATAGTCCTTACGGATTCCAGTTGGAGAAACCAGGAGTACCCCTGCACCGGCGCCATTCTTGCATCGCGCGCCGTCAAAGAAAAGCTTCCACAGCTCTTCGGGTGCAGGTCCTACTTCTTTCGCGGTGACACGTCAAGTCTCTCGGACTGTTTAATGGAGTAACAGCCCTGCTCTGTCCCGATTACGGCATTGAAGTCCCGCAACGAGAACTCGTCTTCGAGCTGTAGCACTTCGAGAGCTTGCTCGGTCAGTTCCACTGTCACCAGTTCTTCCTCTGACAACTGGACCATGCAGTCCATCTCTCCTCCGGGTATCTTGTCCACTAGAAAGGGGGAAGGCTTCTCATTGAAAATTTTCAGTCTCCTTCCTTTGAAGGGCACTTCCATGTGTGAGTAGTCTAGAGACGGTACCCGCCCAACTCGCGGTGAACTCCCGAGAGAGACACATGCCGAAGTAAGGCTCCAGTCAACAATCACGACCTCTTGGATGACTACGATGTCGAGAGCCTTGTGCAATCGGATAGGGATGTCCTTTATGACACCAACTGTCTTAACGGGGGTGCCGTCTAGTTGCGGCACGCCTTGGCTGCTCCGTGTGTATTCCATCCCGATTTCATCGCGAGACGGCCTTCGGCATCACGGTTGAGGAAGCACCGGAATCCACCATGCGGTTGTGAACTATGTGCCCTTGCATCCGTAAAGAGAGATAAAAGGGTGGCGGTCTGTTCTTCCCGGTGGTTGAGGCTGTCAAAGGTTGAACCAGGACAGCAGGCTGCATCTGCCTGCCGCTCTTCATGTTCTTTAGTGATTCTTGCAGCAGATCTACCTGGCCTGGGAGCAGAAGAGCGTCGTACATGCTGATTCTGGCAGGAGTCCTCTTCAACTCGTCTACAATACAGTAGCCCGAGGTACTAGCTCCTTCTGCTGGTTTAGCCGGTTCATACTTGGTCCGGTACTGTTGGGTGGCCTCAACTCGCTGTCTCTTGGTCAGAGACGGGTACTTCAGCTTCTCCTGGGCTTGTTCTTTGGTTTCAGCTGGGAGCTGAGGTATAGGAGGCTTAGCGGGAGTTGAGGCCTTTGCTGGAGGCTTGGCGGGAACAGGGGCAGCCTTTGCCGGAGAAGGCTTAACTGGAGCTTTTTCTTTGGACGCCTTCTCCTGGGCTGTGTAAGGCCACAGCCGCTTGTACGGTGGCAGCTCGTGGGGCTGCGGTTTTTCTCTTCTTGCGTAGACTTGCAAAGGCTTAGCCGCTTCCACAGCTTTCTTTTCTTCCTTGGCGGGCGTCACTAGATTCTCTTCTGGCAGGGCAAAATTAGCCTCGCCGTCCAAGATCATGTACAGCTCATCGTCTTCTATAGCGCTGCCGGCCAAGGTCTGGATGTAGTGCTGGTGCAGAGTGCAGTCTTCCTCCGAATGCGGGTCATTGCACGTAGTGCACCAGTTGACCTGGTCGGGAGGACCAGGTGGGTCTTCTATAGCAGCATTCCTCGGAGGCGGACGCCTCTGCGGCTGGTTCTCTGGGGCTTTATCTTTTGTCAACGCTGGTGGCGCATACGGCCTTCTAGGAGCAAGGTCCATCTGGGCCTGCTTCTTCTTCATGGCGGTCATGTCATTAGACATGGCATGATATCCGGAGGCCAAAGCCCGCACTTCTTGTAGAATCGTGTTCTGGATGCTGCTGTCAGGAGGCGGCAACTGTGCCGGTGGAGGCAAAGCGGCCAATGGAGGAGGGTTAGAATAAGGCGCGTCTTGCGGGGAGCGAGGAGCGCTGGAAAATGCGGAGCGGGAGGAGGCGGATGAGGGTAATGCATTTGAGGCGGGCCATAAGGAGTTACGACCGGCGCCGGATTCCACTGCTGCTTTGGGGTTGCTGCCCGGAAGTGGACGGCGAACCGCCGAAGCAGAAGGATACTGCGATCTGGGGAAGTCGGGATGAATTGGTTCCTGCACTCTGGACGGAAGCTTGCCGATGGAAATAATATCAGCTTCAGCTTGTCGGGCAGCCTCGTACAGCGCAGGAAACTCGTCAATTCTGGCGATCTTCGAGCGACGGGCATATGTCTGAGTTGAATGATCTCAGATAGTAGTGAGCAGCCATGCCGGGTGAAGGCCGAAGTTCGCGAGGTACCCGTTTCCAGGATCTCGCAAACCTGATGTTGAAATCAGACACCTCCTCTTGAGGATGTCTCTGGATAGCTTGGAACTGATGCAGTAGAGAAGTAGGGTCAGCAGACTCGTTGCATCCTTTTACGAGTCTCCTGGCAAGCTGGGGCCACCCTGTGATGGATCCCTCGCGCGGCGATCTCCACCGGAGAGAAGCTTTCCCCTCGGGGAAAGGGCCGGCGAGACGGGTCTTCACACTTTCATCGGTAATAGTATGCAGTGCGGCCAGGGCAAGGATGTCCTGGATGTGCTCATACGCCGTCTTACCGTAGCCGTCGTATGTGGGAATAGACTTTAAAGCAGCGGGGGGAACAGCTTGCTGACCGACCAGGGCCAAAGGCCCCGTAGAGTCCACCGCCGGGAAGAGGTCATCGTCATTTGGCTGTTGGGCAGCCATTTCTTCTTCTTCTTCTTCTTCTTCTTCTCTGCCGTCGGTTGTGTACTCAGTGTCGGTACTTTCCGAGGATGCGGGATCTTCTTGTTCCTCGGCCTCCTCTATTTCGTACTCAGCTCCTCCGGCTTCGGCTTCGGCTTCTTCTTGGATCTCGGCCTCGGCTTCGTCGAAGCGAGCTCGCGGATCAGCCCGGCTGGGGATCTCGCCTCGGCGTTGATGTCCGGTTCGTAGAACTCGGGGCGGGCTTCTCGGATTTCTTGCTTGCCACCTTCTCGTGTGCATGAAGGTGACGGGACCGGTCTTCTAGACTCGGAGGATTTGTTCGTGCGAGTCGCCGGGTGTTCGGATTTGGAACAGCAATGAAGCGAACACCGGTGCTTCAATTCCGTCGGGGGTGAGAAACTTCCTTGTCTCACCGAGAGCTCGAGAGGCTGTCGGCGCCGGGTGGAGACTGATCAGAAAATCTCTCTTCAGATGTGGGACCCGTGTTCCTCCAAGCGGGTCAGAAAAACTGTTGCGCTAGGTGGAGACAGAACGGGTACCTCTTTCTTTAAAACGTGGGACAAGGGTCCCACCGGGCGTGCCAGAGAAACTGTTGGTTACGAATCTGCCATGAGGAAAGGATTTTGGGTTAATGCGCCCAGATTCGCCCACCAGCATGAAAGGCCGGAAGGAAGAGATGCCTTCCGAGCCAATCTCCGGAGAAGGCCGGCTCCTTTTGGGGGTTTTCGATTTGAGCTAAGGGTACGGGAAAGAGATGAATGTACGAGAAAGAAACAAATGTACGAGAAAGGGATTACAAATATATTCGAGAGGTTGGTGGGGGGGAACTAACGATGCGGGAACACACCAATCAACGCTACTTTCTGCATCATAAATACAAAAGTATGACAAAGAACCGCAAAATCTACGCGTACTTCCGATACATAAGCGGTGTATGCACCATTCAATGATCCCCTAGCAAACATTCCCTACAAGGAACTAACGGCACGGCGATGCATCGATTAACGGATACGTACAACGACATAGGTAGAAAGCAAGCCTAGAGATATCGGGGCCGGTATATGTGTTTATGTAGAGAATTTAACCGCATTGTTCAATGGCTCCCAGCAAACATTCCCTACAAGGAACTAACAACACGGGATCGCATCAATCACCGGATACGGACCAGCAACAAAACACATAACTGATGGAACTGCTACCATATCTATTCTATAAATGCTTTAAATTAATGAAGTACGAAAAGTGCTTAAACAAGCAATACTAGAGGAACACGATCGCCAAACGCCGAAGTGAATCAACGAGCCGCGACACGGGTGGGCCTAAAGCATATAATGAAAGACAAGCATAAAAGAATAAAGACAGCGAGAACGAGAACCGGGCATACAGATTGTATTCATTAGCAGAAGCACGGTTACAATGGGTACGGTGATTCCCTAACAAACATTCCCCTTCCACCCTTTACAATGAATTCATGGTGGGCTTTTATAGCCCGAGTCCCACCCGTTACGTTAATGGGCACAGAGTCCCAGTCAAACATAAGCTGACAGAAGCGGCGAAAGAGCTGCAAATGCTGACCTTTTGTCGGACCGGGCTGTACCCGCAGCATGGTCATCCTGAAAGCTGGACAGCTATGTGGCGGAGTGCTGGGTAGAATCTTCAAGTCGGCAGGCATGTCGGTAGCTGGAGCAGGTGAAACCTCAGATCAGCTTTGAATGAGGCTATTGGCACAGGCGGTGCAGCCCATACTTATCCCTTTTGGTCGGCGAGTCTTGGTTCAAATCCCGAAGCTGGACACTTGTCGGATGATGGGTTATGCTATGTGACACATGTCTGCCTTGAAGGGCAATCTATCCATCTTCGCTTGGGATCGGAGCTCCTTGGGATGCGTGGGCAGAAAACAGTGCAGTTGGGAAGGCCTTCACGCCTTGGTCAAATTCCGGGTTTGTTCCCCTATTGCACACTGTCAAGGGCGCATTCCGACTCTGCTGAAAAGTCGGATTGTGCACAGGCGAACACTGGTGTCTGCCGCCGCACGGACCTGCTCCGGCACTTGTCATTTCTCTCTGTCAGCCTGCCAGCCTGCCAGTGCAAGGTGCGCCCAGAAAGTGGGGCGAAGTCAGACTTCGCACCAAAACTGGGCGAAGTACGCACTTCGCACCCAGACTGGGCGAAGTGCGAATCGCACCAGCGGGCGAAGTGCGAACTTCGCACCAAAACTGGGCGAAGTGCGCACTTCGCACCAAAACTGGGCGAAGTGCGAACTTCGCACCAACACTTAGCCATTTTTCGGGGTAACTTTCTTGGAAAGTTGAAAAATCAACTGGGGACTCCAAGAAAGGGGGGAAAGAAAGAGAATGCGGGAAAGAAAAGGAAAGGGAGAGAAGGAAGGAAAACGGAAGAAGGAGGAAAAGAAGAGCAGCACTGTTACAATATTGAAGACATTGCACCCCATGCAAAATGTGACAACAGTAACATCGGATCGTCTTCTTCCCAACTGATGGCAATGTTATGGACTACTCACTACTACACTCAAACAATCATGTCTCCTATCCCTATGACAACAAACCCTTTGATAATGCCAGTGGTACTCGTAAGATCTACTAGCTCTCATGTGTGCCTAGTTTTGATTGATTCATTCTTCATGATGGCATATTTGTTGGAAATGAGGGCGACAACAATACCTGAGGGGACACTGGTTTTGTGGATGACAACATCCCACCAAATCATTTTTGCTTAACTCTATCTACCTTCAAATCTTGTAAGCATATGACTCCATTTCTAAGACCAACTTTGCTCACTTAGTGTCCCTCCATTATTGGCATTCTTGCTTTTTTTGAAAAGGACAACAATCACATTAGCTTGAAAAATTATGCTTTCCCTACTCATCCCTATGGTGTCTTCACCATGGATACAACTCTACAATTAATCAACTTAAGGAGAGGGGCAGTTGTAGAACAGCAGTGAATAATTCCACAGTCGGTGGAACAATTGGATACAGATCCTAGAGACCAACAGGGAATGCAATCATTGCCAATGCAATCACCATCATACTCTTGGTTTGAACAACACTTCACTGGAACGGTCTTAGTCTGATCATTGGAACTTCAATTGGTAAAATACTTGAACAGTCCTCTCCTTGTACAACAAGCACTGGAACGGCTTCACTAGAACAACAAGGATAATTAGCAACTAGAACGACTTCCATTGGAATGGTCTTCACTAGAACGACCAACTCCGTCTCACGTTCCAAACTGCACCTTTGTCTCTATCCTAACTGCTCGCTCCTTGTCTCCATCCGAATACAACACTTCTACTTGCATATAGAACTAACACATGCTACCAATCTACCAACACATTCACAAATCATACATAAAGCATAGGGAAGGAATAATCATCATTGTATTCATTACTTGTATGACGTTACAAGGTTTCACCATGCAGTCTAGTTCAGTTACAAAATACACAATGCACAATATCCCATCCCTCTTTTGGTCTAATAAAGGGGTCTATGCATACCTCTCTGGTCTCTCTCCGTGTACATGGATATATCTCTAGATGTCTCAAGCAAAATGAAGGGGGCCTATTTAAGGTTGGGCCTGAACCGTTGCCAACAACAATTTTTCGGCCACCACATACAAATGTTTTTCCCTTCCATTCATACATAACATGACTTTAGACTTTAGACACTACACTTTACATAATATTAATCATAAAGTTATCACCTCAGATGTACTATTCACATGCACATTTATGCTTTATGCGCATTTCATTTACATTTGACTTTATTTACATTATATTTGCATTCGACTTTCCATTCTATGTACGCTTAGGTTGTCAAGAATCGACACCTACATCTACCCTCCCTTTTAGATTGGTCGGCATCCTCGACAACCTCTGCCTTTGCTCCTAGGGACTCGGATTATGCTGAGGAGTTAGAATAGGGATCCCTCCAAGCTCTTGGATCTGCAATTTGTAGGCCTCAGTTTCTCCCTTTAGACGCTTAGCATAAGCTTGGTACTAAGCCCATTTCATCCCATACTATTCAACTTTCTGCTCCAGATCAGCTATCCTGGCTTTTAATTCAGCCTCTTTCTTGGCTGCTTCTGCCAACTGCTCATCTATTTCTTATACAAGCTTATTGCAATGTTTGATCTCATTGGTCTTCAGCTCCAATAACTGCTTCTTTATTGCACAGTCTGTTTTCAAATGTCCAATCAGCTGATCCTGTTTCTCATATGCTTCGGTCTTCTCCTCAACATCCTGTCTCAATTTGGCCAGTTCTACTTTGGCTTCTTCATCTGCTTGCACTAGTCTGCTTCTCCTGTTGGAATGAATTACTAGCTATGTCCCAAAGCACCTTTTTATAAGCGTTTGGAGGGAAACCATAAGAATTGCATGCATGATCTGTCAGGTGATTGTTAGTTCACCACCTCATCCTCTGCATGTGCTTTTCTTATTTTTATCTTTTTATCTTTTTTCTATTTTTTTGTAATATTATTTACAAGGGTTTACCGCCGTTCTAATTTTAGTGATGGGGGTGTCGTACATTCACACGGTTATTTCGTCGTTGGATCCATTTCCTCTTGCAGACAAGGATCTTTTGGAGGATTTGTCATTCCATTCCCTCCATGTGCACGTCAATCTTCCTATTTTGCATTTGGATGATGCTCTGTCGTGCCATCAATCCCATTTGAACGGCCTATCTCATTTGTACAACCTTCATCCATATAGCCTTCACCTATACGGCGCTCATTCATACGACCTCTACTTGAACGGCCTCCTGAGCTTCTATTCTCCTAAATAAACCCAATCTCATCTGGGATCAGATTCCTAGAACCCTTAGGTTCCAAGTTATGTTATCCAATCCAAGAAGTACTGCAAAACTACTCAAGTTCTGAACTACTAGTTGGCAGTGCATCAATCAAGACTTGTTAGTAGCAATTCAACATATGAGCATACATATCAGCAACCGCCTAGTATGTCACCATACATGTTAAAGGCTGGAAAAGCATAAAAACAAAGAAAGAAAATCATATTATTTTATCGGTAATATTTTACTTACAGGCCCCATGTGGCCAAGAATATGTTCTAGATGCCCAAAACATCTCCAAAGCTGCATATATAGAAATTGGAAATAGAACAGGGGGACCTTTTTTAATTTACTTTGACTTAAAGTTTTGGCTACTATCTTGTAATTTTTCAAATTCTCATAAAAGGATTTTAAGTTATGAGTTGTGCCATTAATTTTCTGTGTTTCTTAGCACATACTCAGACCTGTGAGTGTTGACTATCATCAATTCAACCCTCAACTGCACCACCATCTTGGAACATAATAAGAAATCTACCTAATCCAAGCTAGTTTAGACATTCTGGGTTCTGTGTTTATATGCTCTTCTATACAGCATAATGTCAAAATATCAATAATTTTTTATTTACTGAAAAAAAGATACTAGAGATACTCTTGTGATAAAATATTAATTATAAAATAGTTTAATATATCTAAAATATTATATCACTCCTCTAATTGGCCTTGTTTTTAATGGAAAAAGCACAATTATTTTAGGGAATAGAGAGAATGCATAAAGGAGCCTATTGTTTTAGATACATTGACTATATTCCCAAATGGAACGTACAACATAAATGGACTACACTATCTACTAGTAAAATAATAGTTTTAAAATTTATTTACAACCACCTTGTAGAATATAAACTCTTCAGATCTACATCCCCATACCAACATGCAAATAGTTTTCACATTTTGTGTTTATAAATTTTCAAAACAAATGGCATGTGATCAAACCAAACTAGCAATTGGCCTTTCCACTAGGTCATTGTGAGTGCATATAGCTTGAAGTAGGATTCCAAATATAACAAATCGACCTGTAAAAGAATGCCTTTCAACTTGAAGACAATAGCAACGGGTAATAACTTACTTATCAGCATCATCAGCCCAGAGCTTAGCACCAAATGCAGTTTGTGGACCTACATGAAAGAACTCCAATATTAAAGCAAGAAAACATATTCTAACAATGGGATTTTCAAAACAGATTATAGTTGAAGTATAAAATTCAAATACAAGTTACAACCCACAAAGAGACACACAAAGAAAAAAATAAATCTTAAAATAAAAAACAGAATGGTCCACGTAAATTTCAATATTCCCCTTTCTAAAGGAAAACTTGTTGCATATGAATTGGACGTGGCTTGATCAATTGAGATTGTATTTCTCTCTCAACAATTTTCTCTGATAGTGAAAAGGTGAAATATACACTTCTGAGAACTTCCTAACATGTCAAAGATAGGAGGGAAGTATATTATCTTGCAGCTAGTTAGAATTTAGGGGAAATTTCACTTTAGGACCATTTAGGAAATACATGGAAAGATTTTGTAGAAACCAGAAGCCCTAAAAAAGGAGTACTACCCTACAGGAAATTATGATGATCAGGACATCAAGTGGCAACAGCTGTGCAACAGTACATTAATGCACTCCACGCCTTATCTGCAAAATTCGGCATTCATGATAGCCAAAAGCATAGAGTCGTAATATACCACAGTGCCCTGCACCACTACATCCAAACTTCAATGGAATTCTTGAAGATCAGAAAAATGGGAGAGGCCTACCGTGTGCCCAAAATTGAAGAAAAATTATTGTAGGCAATAAGACACATCCAAGAAGGACAAGGGTGGCTCTAAATTAGACAGTACGCATCAAGGCAAGGACTCCCAACACCAGAATCATCCATCACAGCCTCCTTCTAAGAAGATACCACCAAACAAGAAGCCACAAAAGGGCATTCAAAAATGGTGTTCACTAGACTCAAATGAACAATGTCATACTAAGAAAGCACTGCTCACCAAAGATACAAGACTCGATGCCAATGATGACACCCTCGCCTATGCCTAATAGGGAAAACAAATCATACCAGCAAACCCCAATGCTACAATTGCCACAATGCAAGCATCACCCCTAAAGTCAGAAGAGGAACATCTCTTTAACTAACAAATATGGTTGGAAAGGAATAATCCATGTCATGTTGTAGATATTTGCAATCAGAAAAATCTGATCTCTGCAGATGTTCTCAAGAAGGCCAAACTTGATAATAACAACCCATCTGCAACCTTGCACGGGCAGTTGTTTGATCAAGGTAAGGACATAAATGTCAGCCAATAGAAATGATTCTCATATGGAATCAAGCTGTTCAAGGATGAAGTGCTCAGCAACATCTATAATGTCTTACTTAAATAGTCTTACATGAAGAAGCACCATGGTGCCTACTGGTGAAGGCCAAAAAGCATTATCAGCAAGTCGGGATATCAACTCTATGGATACTCAGGGCAACTCATGCTATGAAAGTTTCCTTTAGGAAGATAATTAATCAAACTCAAAAGTTATGCTCCTAATGCTCAAGCCCCACAAGGCTACGTAGAAAATCATAAGCCCACACTACTGCAAGTGCTTACATAGCACAATAGATAAACCAAGATTAGATGGTTGCAGGATATAGGCGCATTCACAACACCCAGGGGACTATCACAGCATTCTCAAGTGAAGCATTTGATAGAACTATTTCTACAGACCCTCTACCAAACAACCCATTGCATCAATGCACTATCTTGGAAAATGATGAGATCAAGTGCACGATTTAAAAGTTGATAGAAAATGATCCAACGTGACAGAGCATGTTGCCTATAAAACCCTGCGTGTATGGAGGAAAGACGATATGGCAACTGTATATTGCCAATAGAGACTTGAACATGATCACTGTGACAAACAACTATTCCATCCCATAGATCACTGACCTATTAGATGAACTCAGAAGTGCCAAATGCTTCACCAAGATGAACCTCGAGTTAGGCTATCACCATGTCCCAATCATATGTTGAACTTGTAATCCGATTCATCACCAAGGCCGACATTGTATGATGTATTGGATAGGCCTAAGGGCATTTCATTGTACAATGTATTAATTAATTGTAATATTTTATTATGTAAGCCCTATGGGCCGTGGTTAACCTTGTTATGGTTAAACCCTTTTTATAACTTGTAATTAACCTAAAGCCCTCTTGTTATGTTGGCTTAGGTTAAACTTTATTATGTAATTGGGGTTTTGGTATTGGTATAAATATCCCCCTCCCACTCCTCATTTGATCATCGGAGTGTTGTATAATCTTATCTACAGATATAGTGATTATTTATGGTGCCTACGGGTGCCCACCATATCTCTCTTTTTCATCCTCCTTTTTGCTTTTTGTATAAGATTTGAGTGGATGGATTGCTTTTGTTCGTTTCTGGAAAATATTGTGAATTCCAACATGCTATCGGAGCAAGTATGGAGCAACATCACTTGGTCATGCGAAAAGTGCACTCGAAGCCTCCAATTCTTAGGGCGAATTACTCTTCCTAGCTTCATAAGCTTTTCCAGCATAACCAGCAAAGAGGGAGATTCATTTCCATGATTTCTCATCATGCTTGAGGTTTTTATGTGTTTTTGGTCTCTATTTTGCTACTTTGAATCCAGTTCCTAATTTTTTTCTTAGATCGCTGAAGAAAGGAAAGAGGCAATTTTTTAAATTTGAATTCAGTTTATTGCCCTTGCTCGCATGCTCCTTTGGTGACCACACATGCCTCTTTTGAAGGTGTCGACATCCATCTTCATGGATTCCGAATGCCTTTCCGTTGCCATAAGCAAGACGACAGCTAGAAAAGGGGAAGTTGAGGTGTTGCATACAGGTGATCACGGGTTCGAGCCCACGCCTTGTTATTTTGTTGTCGTTAGACCAAGCAAGATTCAACTTGAGTCATTTTTGGGGCACAATTGTATTGACGTAGCAGAGTGGTCTGTTGGCCAACTAAATGGAAAATTTGGCACATGGTAGGAGTGATTCCAAGTTCGAACCAGAAGCCAATGGACAGTGCACATGGAGATCCTTACAAGGCTCTGTCCATATTTGGCACCATTGAGCGAACAGTGCAATTGGTTATTCCGTGGTGTCTTGCTTTAGTCATCGCATTTGTTTGTCTTCTTTAGGCATGCTCAACTACAATGCCATGGTAGCATGGTTGGCGCCTTGGCTAGCACAAGGCAATTAGCCCACAAGAAAAGCAAGTTTGAAACTCTGTTTTACCATCCGCTCAAACAATTGGAAATGTGGAGGCCACCTTGGCGGCCGACATGGTGGACTTTCGTGCAACGTATACCAAACATTTTCATATATATGCCTTGTACCAGTCAAGGAAGTGCAAGTGTCAACGATTAGGTGATGCAAAGGAGCTGAAGTGGCAAAACTAGATTGGAGTGCAGCAATGAAGCAAAACTCGCTAAGTGATAGGCCAAGATTGGCTCTTGTTTTTGAGGATTCATCACCAAGACCAATATTCTATGATGTATTGGATAGGCCTAAGGGCATTTCATTGTACAACGTATTAATTAATTGTAATATTTTATTATGTAAGCCCTATGGGCTGCGGTTAACCTTGTTATGGTTAAACCCTCTTTATAACTTGTAATTAACCTTAAGCCCTCTTGTTATATTGGCTTAGGTTAAACTTTATTATGTAATTGGGGTTTTGGTATTGGTATAAATACCCCCCTCCCACTCCTCATTTAATCATCGAGTTGTGTAATTTTATCTACAAATATAGTGATTATTTATGGTGCCTAGGGGCTCCCACTATATCTCTCTCTTTTTCATCCTTTTTTTTGCTATCTATATAAGATTTGAGTGGATGAATTACTTTTGTTCATTTTTTGGAAATATTGTGGATTTCAACATCATATTGACTGATGTGGGAAAGACCACATTCAAGTCCAAGCAAGAATTGTTCCCTTGATTGGAACTAGTTGAAATGAGGATGGGTTGCCTTCTCTTGTGTTGGGTCTCGCTAGTGCAGGATATTCAAATCCCTCTTTCTTTGGCCCTTAAATGTTTGGTCGTGCCATTTCACTTGGCCAACATGCCCCCAAGATTCACCCAGGTGTTGTAGGTGAGTTGGAGATGAGAGGGCAATCCTCTAAGGGAGGTCCCAAGTTCGAATCTCCACCCTACCAAAAAGTTGAATTGGGTACCCAAAATCCAATTGATAATGTTGGTGCGGACAGGGCTGGGTGCGACTCCCGGGTGACTTTGACGGTGTAGAACCGCTTTGTTCGTGGTCTCTCAGACCAAGGCGGCTCCACAAGGGGTTTTTCGCTTTTAAAAAAAAAAAAAAAAAACATGCCCCCAAGATTCATGAAATTACAAATGACATTTTGCAATCATTCACTAATTCCTTCATATTTGTCTACATAGATAACACACTCATCTTTAGCAGAACATATAAGAAGCAATTAAAGCACATTCAGCAAGTTCATGACACCATTTGTCAATACAAAGTGCATGTGAACTTGGGGAAGCATTTGGTTGGCATGTGAAGAATCCAATATCTGAGTTACATTGTTAATGAAAAAGGAATGCATGTAGATCTAGAGAAGATTTGGGTTTTCATCTCCATCTGGAATAAAGGGCCTTAATGTCATCACTATCTCTATCTCTATGAAGACAATACATAAATGGATCTAGAGAAGATTTAGGTGTAGATCTTTGTATCTATCTCGACAATGCATTTTGGCAGTTTATAGTGGCAGCATCAGCACCTTTTTCTGCATCACTTGTAAATGGATGACAGCCTAGACACAAGCAAGGACAGTCAGGCAGATGTAAAGTAGACATGCCTGTAGAAACGAAATTTAATGTACTGAAACTCAATTCCATTTCTACTTAATAAATCTACAGATCTGCAGCAATTAATAATAACAATACACACAGGAAACATCCAACAGAAATAGCAGATGATAAATAATATAAACAGATTTTATATTAACAATAGTTGCATGGCACTTTCATACAATCTGTAAACTTGTACATAATCTCCTTCATACCAGCCACATCTTGGGCCAACAATGCCCACAACTTCTCACATCAGCCAACGATCGTACGGCATAATCAACCTTACCATACGCTCACACCCTCCTCTCAAATGAATGAGGCAAGGGTTTTATTTATACAACTAGAAATTAGTTGCACCCTCCAACTACCCGACACCTCATCATTTTCCTAAATTACATTTGACTTGCATTTGACTTTGCCATACATTCTAACATTACATGAAATATTACATTGCCACTTTATAACATTAATATATGTACGCACATTTCATCAAACACTTTGCGTACAACTACAAAATAACACCAAAATGACAAAACTTATTTACTAAAAGCAGACATAAATTTTCCTGCCTACAATGCCCTCAAAGGGGAAGCCCTATGTCCAATGTGACAATTCCTCAAATGGAGACAGTCTGCCCTGAGTAAGGGGTGGCCTTCCTATGGCACTTCATCTTTGGTAAAATGGGTGTTGTCTCTTCCCTCTACAAACATATGGTCAACGACCCAATGGAAATATTTCTCTTAAGCTTCACGAATTTCCTAGTATTTGCTTAGTGGCAATATGCCTTTTGGACGGGTCAGTTGGTGAAAAATGCCTTCTTTTTGTGCATATCTGCAATTAGTTGTCATTGCTTATGTTCAACAAATATTTGTGGCTCATCTAGACCGTCACTCTCACTATCTTTACCCAAAATAGTTTTGTCACTACCTGGACTATGTTTGTCCTTCGGGTTGTTGCAACATCATCATCTAGGTGACAAGATTCGTCTCCTTGATGGCATCCTTTCATCATCTAAATTTCCTATTTCCTTATTTGAATGGCATCCTTTATCATTTGGATAGATCTTCGTCCTTAATCACACAAGATGCACCCTCAATTTGATAGCAGTGCATTTTTTGGATGGCATACTCCATCGAGACCACATTCTTCCTCTCTTTTGGCTTTTTGCAAGCTGCTGATTTCATCCTTGTCATTCTCCATATGTAGGTATAAACATCCAAAAGAAAAAAATGTTATTGTTTCTCAAAGTTTCCAATTCTTACCTTCCAAACTATCAAACCTTTGTTTGTGTCTCCATTGATGTCAACACAAGTTGTTCTTCTGCTAGTCACTCATCCATCACAATGTGCTCTACCTCCTCAACTTCAATCAATTTTGCATTGCCCTCTACTTCTTGTTTGGGAATTTGACTCTCCTTATGATTTGAAAGCTTTCACACATTAGGTGTCCATCTTGACTCACAATATTTTGGCATGTTCGTGCAAAGTGCCCCCATTGGCAACATTTACAGCATTGGACAATTGGCTTGCTATACTTATCATACTCAATTCGGCTTCTTTTGTTACCCTGGAAGTTGTTACAAAACCCACCACTAGTGGCATCTCTCTATGAAATAATTTCACTTAATCCTGCATACTTCTCCTGGTTGTTCTTCAAATTAAAAGAGCATTCCTTTGTCAATTGTTCTTCCACCTGACAAACACCGCTAAACATTTGCCCCTCTTCTTTTGCAATCATTGCATCTTGCTTTCATTCATTTTTTAATTTGTCAAACATACACATTATTTCCTTACAGAGAACGTCTATTAAACTTTCTTCTTTGTCACTCATGTTCTCCATGTCCCTCTCATCCTTTGTGTCACTCTCATTCCGAAAGTCACCACTCTCGTCTTCAAATTTGCTAACTTATCCATCCCAAGATTGAGATGATATCTTTGAATCACTTTCTAAATTCATGGCCCAGTTAAAGGCCTTTTAATATGACGTCAGAGGGACCATCTTGATCTTCTTATATGCAGAATGCAGTCCCACCATGAACTACCTTTTTTTCAATCCTTCTAACAGCCCATCCAATTGGTTGACCAATGGTTTCAATCTCGAATTATAGGACTAAAAAAGCTTTATCTCAATTTGCTCTATTTATAAATTCTTGATCTCATTATCATTGCACAACAATTTAAGCTCCTACAAGGCTTTCCGCACCTCTTGGGTTTCGTACTTACCTTCTTATAGTTTCCTTGATCAATCTCCTATGGTTCCATGCAATGTTGTAAATAATAAGACCCTCCAATCTGCCTCATTATCTATGCATGGGCCTCTCAAATCATGTTTGACTAGGTCTTTTGCCTCACAACCAAGAAATGCAAAACAATGTCACCTCAATGTTGGTCGTTCAAATTAATTGATTTGGTTGATTTGGAATAGGTAATGGGCTCTCCTATGTCAAACATTCATTTGGAACATCATCAGACGTACCACCTTGTAGTTGTTCCCATACTAGACTCTCTTTGTGCGCGCTATTGAATGCATCATCCTGTCTCTGCTCCTGTATCGATCCCGTCATGCCAACACTAGATGCATTACAATGCAATCATTTCTGTGTTGGACTCCCATCCCACACAATGCCAAACACACCACTCTATATTTGCTCTAGTATCAAACTCCGCATCTCATGCGCTATTCGACACACAACCCGTGTCAATTGCATCTAAGAGTGTTAGACTTTCTTGCTGAATCAAAATTCCTCTATCTTCAAACTTGTCTACACTTGGCCCTTCATTAACATCAACAAAAAAGTATGCATCACTCTCAATTTCAGACTCCTATCTTCCCTACTAAAGAGGCAAACATATGGTTGGAATACAACACTAGTCGACTATGCTCCAATTTTCACATTTTTTACATGTTTAGCTTCCAGAGCAAGATGCTCGTTGCAACTTGATGCAACCAACTTTGACCCAACTTTGTATAGGAAACAGTGCCAAAATGTAGTGTATGGGAGTATTCCAGTCAGGCAAAATATATATACAATGCAAAATACTATGCTATAATTCCATGATACATAAATCAAGATACATGATGAGAACTTATAGATACATGTAAATACACAACACATATGTATCCTTTACATTCCAATCATTTATAATACTTTACGGTTTGGATGAGCATACAACATACACACTACACAGACAACACATCTTCATATCAACTATCACACACATGACTAACATACCTCAACCAAAGTAGATGGCTGTACATATAGGTATTACGGGAAACAATAGACTATTGGAAACTACAATACCTACCAAACTACCTGTATAAATAAAAACAATAAAGTACCCAATAACCTATGACATGTAATTTATTACATAACATTTAACATCAAAGCAGACAACACACTATACAACATGGCTAACTAAGTTGATAGTTCATGTGCTCAAAACATTCATGATTATGTGAACACTTATGTCCCAACTATACAACACGACTAATTAAGTTGATAGTTCATGCTCTCGTAACATTCATGATTATGTGAACACTTGTCCCAACTTGTTCATGCCTATAAAATTCTCATACAAAGAAAGAGAATGCAACAGACTAATATAATTCCACTATATATAAATAAAGATGCACAATGGGAATAACTTATAAAATATATGAAAATGCAGCATGCATTATTCACATTCCAATCAATTGCAATACACCACAGTTTGGTCAAGTGTACAACACACAAACCACACAGGCAACAAATATTGACAACAATCATACTTCCACCATCATCGCTACCAACATACCTCCATGAAGGTAGATGTGATACATATAGTTATCATACTACCACCAAAGAACTCATATAAATAAAACATTAAAATACCCCATAACATTACATTATATTTACTAAAAACATATTATGTACACAAATGCAACACTGTGTGACAGCAACACACATATGACAAACTCTACATCACAACTATATACATTCATATGACATGGCACATGCATTCATACGCTCATGCAAACGTGACGCTCATTTATGCACCAAATCACCTCCCTATAATGTTTTCATACAATCATGCGCCAACTCATTCATGCACAAACACATCCGCCTACAACCAATACAAGGTGGTATAGATGTTTGGTTGAATAGATAGAAGGAGAGACTTAAGTAGGCAAACATAAAGATTAAAACACTTTATTCTAGGCCTTACAACATCACTAAGTGGAAGTGAATGCCTTCAAGCTCAATCTTCTATCCTACTTGGGATTGCACCCCATCTTTGACATTAGGCTTTTCCACCATATTTTCCATCATTTTTAAATACATCGGATGTAGCAAAACAAGTTCTAGAGTCCAAATGAGTGAAAAAATTAAATAATGGACACAAACCAAGGACGCTAGAAGCTGTAGAATAGTACTCTATTTGGTTTTCAAAGTAGGTCAGCTTACCGATCAAGGAAAGTGGTTTTCTAGGAGTCACATTTAGAGGAAGCTCCCATTCTTGGTCTGAGAATTTGATTGAATGAAGGCCATAACTACCCAAGAAGCATAAATTGAATCACATGGTGATTTGGGACAACATTTGGTTGGAATTGAATCTGCTTCAGTTCATAATTTGTGGTTTTGAGCCTTTTGGAGTGGATTTGTGAGTTGGGGACCTTCTAGAGTGGAAATTGAGGGTCAACCATAGCCTAATAGAGGGTAGCTCATCTTAAGCTTTCCAATGCATTCTGAAGTATCTCAATTTTAAGCTAGGAGCAACAAGTTATGACCAGCAAGTTTATGTTTTTGGTTGGCACTTTGTTCCTATTCACCAACTTGGATTGTCCTTGTCTACCTATGACTCATGGTCCTTTAGATTCTTGAGACAGATTATTTCCTCTTCTCCTTTGATCCTGTTCTTTTATTGGCGTATTAGGCTATACACAAACACACACACATTCAAGATAGGGGGAGAGGGATATGTCTCACCCAATGGGGTAGTAGAGTAGTTATGTACGCTTCTTCTCAAAGATGCTACCGTCATTCATAGCTCTCTCATATGAATAAAACTTTATTTTTCATCACAATGTTCTTTTTATGCATACATGAATTAATTGATGTCCAGTTTTCCTCTCCTCCACAATCTTTCAACCCTAAGATGGCCTTCAATGACAAGCATTTCATGCAAACTGTTGATGGTACCATCACCCATCCTAACTATATTTAACATCATTGGTCCCATGGCATTAGAATTTCCCTTGGTCAGATGAGGGTATACTCCCACCAACAACATATGGAGGCCAACCACCATATTCCGAAAGGAGAGCATATATAACCTTTACTCTCTATAAAAAGTGGAGATGCAAGAGCACTTTATCTTTAGATGTCCTATGTACTATGATATCAAAGGAAGATATTATTCTTTCTACAAAAATTTAGGGAGGTCGCTACCTTGTACAACTATTGTAATAAATTGTATTTTGCTCTAAATGCTTAAGAAGCAATCACCCTCAAAAGCCAAGCCTCTAAAGAGCCCCAAGATTACTAGGCTAATCACTGCATTCTTTCATCCTTTTCAATAGCTAGAGGCACTAAATGCTCACTTGATGACATATTCATGCCCATAAATGGTGAGATGTATATTCCTCAAGGAATAGTTTCTAGAAGACCACCATCATCTTCGTACATTGCATGAGCCAGACTCATCATTCCTTAGTGTAGGGTTTATTTATTGTCTATATCCTCATGGGCACAGTCCAACAAGTCAAAAGACAAGCATACATTTTTTAATTCCTTTTTACATTTGGAGGGTTGTCAACATTGATTGTTGGAGACCATTTAAGAGAGATTGCCAATGCTCTCCCAAGAATGCTCTCCTTCACTGTCTTCATCTAGACCACTCTCCCTTGGATATCATCAACTCTTATATTGGCTTCTGCATACTGATTTGATGATAACAATAATCCTTTAGCTACTAACATGGATAGTACTATCCCTAGCTACAACTGTGGTCTCCATCAACTTCATCTACCTCTCATTGGTAACAGATTTATCTTACTTATGGTTGGTTAAGCTTATATGTATTATGTGTACTTTATTTCTCGTGAACTTGTACGAGATGATGCTATATCTTGTGCTATATGATTTTACAAATGGTGACATAGTTCACTTCTAATTGGATTTAGTAATTTTTTATTAGTAAAACTTTTGGATCACCCATGCTATTATAGTTAAGCGTAATTCCACTGCCCTACTTTGATCACTTGTATAACTTTTGTTTTCCTACACTTCGTAATTTCATTATGGCTCGTTGATATCTGTCTGTCTGTCTGCTCGTTAGAGTCAGCAAATTTAATGTTTTTTCCAGTAAATTGCTCTTGACTTTGAGATGACCTTGGAATTCTCCATAGTGAGGTTCTCCTTGAGCAAATATAAATAATGAGATCCATTTCGTCACTCTCATCTATTGATAACCAGAGTAATATCTAGTCGCAACTACTTGTACATTGATTTCTATGCAAATAGTATGGTGCATTTACTAGCTAGCCCATTGAAGCAGTTTTGATCATTCAACACAGACACAAGGCCCAACAAACTCAATATTTTAGCTTAGGAGAACTTGACCTATCTCAGGTCTAATTCAAAGTCTAACAGGTAAGTGTTGACCCATACTACATAGTCTTCTAAGATTCATCCTCTCCAGTCTAATGACATAGTTTCCTAAGATTCATTATGTGGTTTAGTATAGTGTCTGTGTCAATAATTTTCCATTAATTCAGTTGTGGAACCTTACCAAATTCTTTGTCATTTGGATAGCCCGGCAAACTTGTACCTATTAACATGCAATTGTGATACGACAGGTGTACAATTAATTGTTTCTAAAATGTAACTTTAATAGCTAGTTCTTCCCTACAGTCAAATGAGTCTGCCATGAGAGGAGTTGGAGACTATTAATTAGTTCATAAAAAACTCAAAAGTAAAGAGATATGTCCTATAAGAGGAGTTGGAGACTATTAAATATTTAATACACTTTACACCTGTACTCAAAGCATTGGGACTTGTGTCGAAAATGTAATACGTTGTAATTTTTGGATCGTTAGTATGACACTTTTACCTGAGTCTTAACCTATGAGTCTTGTTCTCTTCATGTGAACTTTTTTTTGTTAGGTATTTCCTTTTTCTTTGTTCTCTCCCATGAATAAAATTTGTCTATACAAGTTCATTGAGCACTGATAATGAAATATTACATGCTCCAACTATGTTGCATTCTACAGAGTTGAAGGCTGGCTTTTCAGTTTTAAGTGATATATGCCAACTTAAATCATCCGGATACAAACCCTGAAAACAATACTCTATAAAACCCTTCGGAGAATAAAATCCCAGAAAGTAGACTTCATGGACGATACGCTATGGTGAAGGAAAAAAAAAAAAAGTAAAAATAGAGAGGAAGGAAGAAGAGAGAGAAATGCACCTCCGCCTCCAAGACAAGCCATGCGAGTGTGGCCATCGTGATAAACAATGTCATCTATTATGATGGTGAATGTAACCAAGTCCATCTCAGCTGATCTTCCAGAGATATCAGAGATGATACGAGATTACTTGATCCCACTCACCACACTTCGGTTAAGTCTCAAGGAGCTTTTCCTTCTCTTCTACAAAAGTCAAATGGAATTTAATTTTGTTGGTTTTATTTTAATTTTTATTCGTCAGTTAATATGGTAAAAATTATTAGGCAAGAACACCGTAATAGTTAAAATCACTGGACTCTCTTAAGAGAGAGTCAAATTTAATTAATGGGAAGGTTATCCTTCATGTAGGAGTAACAATTTTTAGCGAATAATTCTTTTTGTAAGTGCATTGATATTTATAATATGTGGGCTCCGCTTTGAACTAAGTGTAAAATTTGGTGTGTAACATTGTAATTGGCTTAAAATTTTATAATGTTTTTATTTTAATAATATTTTTTATGTATATATTGTAATAAAAATTATAAAATGTCAAATTAATAATTTAAAAATAAAAAAGGAAAATTATTGTTGATTTTTTTTTTTTAACATGGTAGAATCGGTAGCCGCCATGAATCCGAGCAAGCTGTCCAGCTTTGTTACCCAGGTTCGAATCTTTCCAAACGATACATGGATAATAACAAAGCTTTGTTATCCATATGTTGTAGGTGAGTTGGAGAGGAGAGGACAATCCTCCAAGGGAGGTCCCAGGTTCAAATCTCCACCCTACCAAAAAGCTGAATTGGGTATCCAAAATCCAATTGATAATGTTGGTGCGGGCAGGGTCGGGTGCGACTCCCGGGTGACTTTGACAGTGTAGAACCCCTTATTCGTGGTCTCTCGAACCAAGGCGGCCCCGCAAGGGGTTTTTCACTTAAAAAAAATATATATCCAAGCTTTGTTGTAATACCACTATGTGGTGATGATGTAATATGGGTGGGGACCGTTTCAATCCCATTTAACCCATTAAAAAAATAAAGATAGAGAACGAGTGAAAGGGGTGTAAACCTTAGGTACAATCAAGTGATGGAACAAAGCGATAAAATTTGGCTACAATCTTTGTGAAAGGGATGCAAACCCTAGGTGTAGTTAAGCATTGAAGGAAAAGGGTTGTTCGTAAACTGTCTCTTCAATCTGTATCTGCGAAAGGGATGCAAACCCTAGGTGTAGTCAAGCATTGAAGGGAAAGGGTTGTTTGGAGACTGTCTCTTCAGTCTATGAGAAAGCCTCTTTGGTCAGAAGAAATATCTCTAAGGGATATTTGGATTTGCAGGTGGATGAACCTCTACCCTCTATCATGATTTTAGAGGATGATCCAATTGATCATAAAGCTCGAACAATTATCTGCAAACTTGAAGGTAAAAGACCAGGCTTAGAGGATCTCAAATGATACATTAAAGATTGGTGGACCAGTATAGAATTCAAAGTAACTCTCCTACCCAAAAATTTATTTTATGTTTCCTTTTCTAATTTAGTGGATAGAGATAAGGTAATGGATTATAGATATAATTGGTTTTTCGGACAAAGGGGTGTCTATATAAAACCTTGGACTCCTAGTTTCAACCCCTTTATAGAAGTTAATGGCTTCCCAATCTGGGTGAATCTTTATGCTCTCCCTGTGGAGTTTTGGGGAGAAGATATTCACCAAAATCGGTAATGTCATTGGTGCATTCCAATGTATAGATACCCAAACAGAGGAAAATTTGTCCAATAAAATTAATATGAGTAAAGCAAGATTGGTTTTTTGGATGGATGTTTCAATTCCTAGGCCTCAATCCATTACTATATTCTCAAACAAAGAGGATTGGATCCAAAATACTGAATATGAAAATTTTTCCCTAAAATGTTATGGTTGTTAACAATATGGCCACATGAAGAAGAGATGCCCAATCATCCGATCATGCTCTAATTCCTCCTTTGTGGAGGAGAAGGCCCTGCATGTGAATGATTCAAACCTTCAAATGTCTCAGCTCAAAATAAAGAAGCTCATCCTCTAGATGCACCAATTGTCCAACAGGAATCATGCGAGCAAAAGAAAATTCAACCCCAAAAGGACAATTTGAATCAGATCATTGATAAAAGCCAAATGGTTACTAAAAACCATTTAGATGGTTCCATGGAATATATTAGCACCTCAGATGGCATTCTTGAAGCTAATTATGAAACAATCTGTGACAATTAGTTTTCTAAAAATGTCCTACAAAATGTGTTACAACTAGATATTACCTTAGGAGTTTGAAATGCAAAAATGCATTCTCAGATCTTGTCACTCTAAAGGAAGAAGAACCTCTCCTACAGAAGAAAAATAATCTAATTTATTTCCTCTTTGATGGATGATTGTTATTTTGTTTTCCTTCTATCTATTGGAGTTATGTGTCATGTAAGGGTTGTTCTTTGTATTAGTTCCTTTAAAAAAAATTGATTATGAAAACTTAGTAGTTTGAAGAATATGGAGAATATTTTTGAAAAAAAGATTGTTAGAAATGTAACAAGAGCAATGTAATGTTTTATTTTTGTAATGGAGCGGCACCAATAGAAGCCACACATAGCTTATTAAAAAAATAAAAATAAAGATAGAGAATGAAGCTGCAAGCTTACTACATTGGTAAGGGCTTTGACCTCTCTTTGAGAGGTTTAAGGTTCAAATCTCACTCTATATGAGGGGACAAGGACCCCTCATAAAAACCTATGTAAACTCATTGAAAAAATAAATATAGAGAATGATATTGATGGAAGAAATATGTAAAAAATAAAGGAAAATATTGGTGTATTTATTATTAACAATGATTTTTAACAAATTTTAAAGATTTTAATAAATAACAAAGCAAGTTGATATGATGTGCAATAGAAATATGGAAAAAGTATAAGATACTTAACCAAGAAGTTATTATTGAGAAGGTCTCTCCAACAAGAAAACTAAAATAAAAATTTGGGATCTCAAAGCAAAGCCCCAAAACTATGAAGAGTTAAAAATCAATTGTTAGGATCTCATCCTAACATTATTTTTGTAATTCTCAATTGCTTATGAAATGACCCATGTCCAATGTGGGAACCCACTTATATTGTTATTTTGTAATACTTTTGTAATGGTATGTGGCAAGTATGGCACCTAGACAAGTGGTGCCCTTTTATGTAACCGTTATCAAGAATGTAATCAATTTTTGGTAGAAGATTCTAGCTCGAGTGGCATTTTGCATGTAAGCCAACTCTTGAGCTTAGGGTTAGGGTTGCATGAAGTCTTTCTTTAAAAGATATGAAGTCATGTACGAATGTAGCTTTTGCAAGTTAATGAAATATTGAAGGAGGTTTCTCCCTCGAAGAGGCTTACAATTCTGAGTTTTGTAATATTGTTTCAATTCTACAATTCCTTTCTTTATAGTGTTATTCTATTATTTGATGCTTTTCAGTTATTTTATAATATTTTGTGTGAGTTTGTTTTCAATAGTAGGTTCCTAACATCAATGTTATATTGTCTGCAAGGCTAGGTGGATTGATAATATGTTGGGCACTTACCAAGAGGAGACCTTGGTTCAAACCTCGGGGGCATGCCCAATTCAGATAAAGGTAGTAGTTTGACCTGAGTCCACTGAGTGTGCACCAACTTGATGACAACGGTACCATTCCCAAGCTACCAGGGGTCTCTCTCACTCCGGGTTGTGTCTATCGAGGCAAGATAGGGGTTCTAGGTTTGAGTTATCCATTATGAAGCTTTTTGACCTCATATTATCCATAGTGCATGGGACACAACATCTTGAAAGATTACCCTCCTGTATTGTTAGAGAGGCAGATAGTGTGCTCAAGGGTATGTGTGGAATCCTCCTTAGGTATTGGCCTAAAATATTGGTCCAAGCACTATTGTTTGTCACTGTGGTATAAAAAATGGCCTGTGGGTATTATATACTCCTTTGCCTAGAGTACCTTGGTTCTATAAAAAAATAAACTTCAACCTGCAAAAAACATGAAGCCTCCCTGTTTTGAAACCTGCAAATTTTTTCCACAAAAGTGAGCATACGGAGGAATATTTCCCTATTAAAAAAAGATGCATGTGCCACACAGTTAGGACAGAGTATACAAGTATTTGTGACAACCAAGAATTATTTCAATAACATTCAGGTTAGTGGAAGTAACAGTAACAATCGTCAGTAACAATAAAAAATTACAAGGTTGTTAGTGACAAAAATAGAACTAACAAAGTCAGTAACTACATAGTACATAAAATCCTAGGTTCAGTGTTTGAACAATTTCAATAATCACAATATACGTGACAGGGACAGAGACAGGATAGTGACAAGAGTGGTCAGTAGTTAGAACAAACAAAGCAGAGATAGTTGACACAATACCCAAATTTTAAACCCAATCTCTAGAGTGATAAGAGTGGTCATTAGTCAGAATGAAGCATTGAAATTGTACTCAAACAGGGATATCCCTTCACTCAGAGCTTAGATTAACTCCACAATTTAGCAAATAAGTCTACATTCTATTTTGGACAAAATTGTCCTTGGCAGCTCTTGGTCAAATTCTGCACTGATTTCCCAAAATTGGTAATTTTTTATTTTTCTTGTTAAGGCCATAATTCCCAACGGTCAGTCAATTTGAACCAAAATTTTAGGACTAGAAGCAGCTCATTATTTTACACCAAAGACCCTCAAGGACCCACCTGTGAATTTTTAAGTCAAAGTGGAAGAAATTGCCCTGACATCGACTTACAACAAACAAGGAGATCACAAAAAATCAGACGTCAGTATATCTCCTCACTGAGTGCTTAGATCGAGCAGCCATCAAAGTGGTCCATATCCTAAAATAAGTGTTTCAACCTAATTTCAAAAAAAAAATAGGGTGCCCAAAATTATTGTTGTAGGATATAGTTCATTGTGACTATCTTTCTAAGCTGATCATTTTGATATATAACACCCAAGCACTTTTTTGGACTCCTTACTAAAAATAGTAACTCTTATAGTCACACTTCTATTTTTAGTAATTTAGTGAAAGAGGTTCAAGACTTCCCAAAATGGCTAGTGGCACTCGTGGACATCAAAAAGAGGTAGACCAAGCCACCACAATGTTTGAATCCATAAAGAGCACCCTTGATAGCCTTACCCAAGCAAATCATGTCATAAGGGAAGAACTTCAAGGCTTTAGAGGTGAATACCTTCACTCCAAAGACCGCTTGGAAGAACAACTAGTAGAAGTTGAGTCCAAATTGCAAGGTGGCCCAAAAGGGTTTGAGTACCATACTAAACAATCAAGCCGAGGGAAAGGAAAGGAAGTGGATGACTCTCCCCCTCACTATGATTGTGATCCTACCTTTAAGATGCCTAAGTTGGACTTTCCTAAGTTCAATGGGAAGGATGTAGATGGATGGTTATGTCGTGTGGATCAATTTTTTAAACTCCATAATATCCCTAGATATTATTGGGTCTAGATGGCTTCCTTCAACTTGGAATCTGAAGCTTTACAGTGGTACCAATGGTTGCAACACACCACTCTTGATCCTTCTTGAGAAGAATTTAAGTCCCAACTACTCATTCGATTTAGCCCTAGTGAGTATGACGACTTTACAGGAGCATTGACCAAGTTGAAACAAACTTCTTTAGTTTGAGATTACCAAACTCAATTTGAGAAATTGGCCAACAAAACTAGAGGGTTGAATGAAGGGTTTTTATGAGTTGTTTCATTAGTGGCTTGAAGGATGATCTCTAGGCCGAGGTTAAGATGTTTAAACCACAAATAATGATGCAGGCCATAAGCCTAGCATGGTTGGTCGAATCAAAATTTTTAGCTCAAAGGAGGACACCTAAATTTCAACCAACCAAACCCTCTTTTCCTTCCAAGTTCACAAGCAATCAGGAACATAAATATATCCCCTCAAAATGCTTGACCATCGAGGAAATGGATGCTCGATGAGCCCAAGGGTTGTGCTATAATTGTGATGAAAAATATGTTAGGGGGCATAGGTGTGCCCAAAAGAAGTTGTTCCTAATAGATGTAGAGGAACCTGCAAGAAGTGACCATAGTGATGATGAAGTAGACACAACCAAAGAACACCCTCAAAATGAAGAGGAAATACAAGAAGAACCTTAGGAAAAAAATTTGGTCCACGCTCTTGCAGGGATTACTACGCCATAGACCATGAAAGTTGTGGGTTTCTTCAAAGGCCAATGCCTTACAATCCTTATTGATTCGGGTATCACACACAACTTTATTGATCCTCGAATTGCCAAGCAAGCCAATTGTTACATACACACATGCAATTCCTTTGAGGTTATGGTGGCAAATGGAGGGACCTTACCTTGTAAAGGTAAATGTCATAATGTCAAATTGAAAATTGGGGATTATGAGCTCAAACAAGATATGTTTACCCTTCAATTAGGGGGATGTGATGTTGTGTTAGGCGCTCAATGGTTGGGTACCTTGGGCACCATCTCATGGAATTTTGTAGAATTATGGATGTAGTTTTCATAGAATGGATAGTTGTACACTCTTCATGGTTCCAAAGTAGGGCCTCCTTAGATTATCAGTTCAAGCCATATGGAGAAGTTGTTGAAAAAATCATCTCGTGGGGTCATTGCACAAATATTTGCAATCCAACCATCTACTACAATAGTGGATCAAATTCTAGAATATTTGCAACTTGTGTTGTCAAAGCACAATGTAGTTTTTGTTGAACTAATCGATTTGCCACTGCATTGCTCACATGATCATGCCATTCCATTGGTCCCTGGTAGTGTATCACCTAACATTAGGCTATATCAATATCCTCATGCCCTTAAGTTAGAGATAGAGAAGCTAGTGCAAGAATTGTTAAAATTTGGAGTCATTCACCCTAGTAACAGCCCATACTCTTCGTTTGTCTTATTAGTAAGAAAGAAAGATGGTTCATGGTGATTATGTATTTATTTTTATGAGCTCAATAAGCTCACCATTAAGGATAAGTTTCCTATTCCAGTAGTGGATGAATTATTGGATGAGTTGCATGGGACTATGTTTTTCTCTAAATTAGATCTTCGCTCTGGGTACCATCAGATTTGACTCAAGGAAGAAGATATTCCCAAAACTACATTTCGTACTCATGAGGGCCATTATGAGTTCTTGGTAATGCCATTTGGCTTGACCAATGCACCTTCCACTTTTCAAAGTCTCATGAACAACATTTTTCATCCATTTCTTCATAAATTCATTCTGGTTTTCTTTGATGACATTTTGGTTTATAGTCGCTCTTGGGAAGAGCACCTCATCCATGTGGATCAGACCCTACAATTATTGGCACAACATCAAATTTATGCTAAGCAATCCAAGTGTTCTTTTGGGTTGACGAAAGTGGAATATTTGGGATACATTATCACCAAAGATGACATTAAAGTTGATCCTAGAAAGATTCAGGCGGTTCAAGAGTGGCCAAAACCTCGCACTCTCAAAGGCCTTCATGGATTTTTGGGGCTTACTGGCTATTACCGCAAATTTATTTACAATTATGGAAAAATTGTCGATCCCTTAACATCCATGTTAAAAAATGATTCTTTTACTTGGATGGGTCTAGCTGAATAGGCTTTCCTAGATTTGAAGCATGCTATGACAACAACTCTAGTCTTAGCAATGCCTAATTTTTCTAAGCCTTTTGTAATTGAAAGTGATGCTTCTAAAAATGGTATTGGTGTAGTGTTGATGCAGGAAGGATGACCCTTGGATTTCACTAGTAAGGCACTTTCTAGTCACAATCTAGGCAAATCCACTTATGCCAAGGAAATTCTTACCATTTTGCATGCGGTCACTCATTGGCGACCTTATCTCATTGGGCATCATTTTTCCATTAAAATAGATCATCAAAGTCTCAAATATTTCTTAGAGCAATGGGTTGCCACCCCCAAATAATAGAAGTGGATCTCTAAGCTTATGGGCTATGATTATGATATCACTTATAAAAAGGGCAAGGAGAACATTGTGGTAGATGCTCTCTCTCATCAATTTGAGGCTCACAGTATGCTATGTGCCATTTCTTCTCCCATTCCCCAATGGATAAATTCTCTTTGTGAGGAAGTGCTTAAGGATTCAGGTTTGCAAACTTTGGTTGCTTCCCTTCAAATATATTCTACCTCCTATCCTAGATACAATTGGGATGGACAAGATTTATGCTACCATCAACACCTTGTTGTGCCTCACACATCTCCACTTCGAGAACTCCTCATGAAGGAAATGCATGCTTCTCCCACTATGGGCCATTCAGGGTTCCTTAAAACATATGAAAGGATTAAGCATACTTTTTCTTGGAAGGGTATGAAGGACATACACAATTTTATGGTAGCATGTGACACCTATCAATGGATGAAAGGTGAAACAATGCATTCTCTAGGTACTCTACAACCCTTACAAATTCTCAAATAGGTTTGGGAAGATATTTCAATGGATTTCATTGAAGGGTTACCTAAGTCGAGAGGCAAATCAATTATTTTTGTGGTAGTGGATCATATTTCAAAGTATGCTCATTTTTATTCCCTCTCCCATCCTTACACAACCTCCACCATTGCCCAAATTTTTCTTGATTCTATATTTTGCCTTCATGGCATACCTATCTCCATTGTGTCTGATCGTGACCCCACATTCACTAGTAATTTTTGGCAAGAATTGTTTAAGTTATAGGGAACTCAGCTCAAGATGAGTTCAACTTATCATCTGTAAATGGATGGCTAGATTGAGATTGTCAATAAATGTTTGGAGATCTACCTTTATTGCTTTACCTCAGATCATCCTACTCAATGGGTGAAGTGGCTTCCCTTGGTTGAGTGGTGGTATAATACTTCTTATCACACGGTGACCAAGGTCACCCCTTTTGAATTAATTTATGGTCAACCTCCATGCATGCCCTCCTCCTACATTCCAAGCAGCTCTAAGGTCCATGCAATCGACACTACACTCAACCAACATGTTGAAGTCCTCCATCAACTAAAGATGAATTTGGAAGTGGCCCAGAATCGAATGCATCAACAAGTTGATCAACATCATTTTGAGCATAGTTTTGATGTTGGTGATATGGTCTTCCTTCACCTGCAACCATACAAACAATCATCCCTCCAATTTCATAGGTTTGAAAAACTTGTGGTCAAGTACTATGGGCCCTACCAAGTTTTGCAGCGGATTGGTGCCATGACCTACAAATTGGTCCTACCATCAACATCCAAGCTCCACCCTATTTTTCATGTCTCCTCTCTCAAGAAGGTTGTGGGCACTCAGGTATAGGTTCAATCTGCTCTCCCAAAATTGGATGAAGAAGGTTCTATATTGCTCAAGCCAGAATAATTGTTGGATTGTAGGATGCGCACGCTTCACAACTGAACCATTACTGAGGTCCTTGTTTAGTGGCATGGTCTACAACTAGAATATGCTATATGGGAGTCTCTCCACCAGCTCCAACACTAGTTTCCTCATCTATAACTTTGAGGACAAAGCTTTTTGAAGGGGAAGGACATGTTAGGACCCCATCCTAACATTATTTTTGTAATTATCAATTGCTTATGTAATGACCCACGTCCAATGTGGGAACCCACTTATATTATTATTTTGTAATACTTTTGTAATGGTATGTGGCAAGTAAGGCACCTAGACAAGTGGTGCCCTTTTATGTAACCATTATCAAGAATGTAACCGATGTTTGGTAGAAGATTCTAGCTTGAGTGGCATTTTGCATGTAAGCCAACTCTTGAGCTTAAGGTTAGGGTTGCATGAAGTCTTTATTTAAAAGATATGAAGCCATGTACGAATGTATATTTTTGCAAGTTAATGAAATATTGAAGGAGGTTGCCCTCTCGAAGAGGCCTATGATTCTGAGTTATTTTGTGAGATTGTTTCAATTTTGCAATTACTTTCTTCATAGTGTTATTATGTTATTTGATGCATTTCAATTATTTTACAGTATTTTGTGTGAGTGAGTTTATTTTCAATAGTCAATATTATACTGTCCATGAGAGCTAGGTGGATTTGTGAGACATTGAGCACTTACCAAGAGGAGACATAGGTTCAAACCTCGAGGGCATGCCCAATTCGGGCAAAGGTAGTAGTCTGACCTGATTTCACTGAGTGTGCACCAACTTGATGACAACGGTACCAACCCCAAGCTACCAAGGGTCTCCCTCACTTTGGGTCATGTTTATTGAGGTGAGATAGGGATTTTAGGTTCAAACCTCAGGGGCATGCCCAATCCAGACAAAGGTAGTAGTTTGACCTAAGTCCACTAAGTGTGCACTAACTTGATGACAACAGTACCAACCCTAAGCTACCGGGGGTCTCCCTCACTTTGGGTCATGTTTATTGAGGTGATATAGGGCTTATAGTGGTAGCACCATGATTTGACACTACGATGGGAGGCGATGCAAATTTATTGGAAAATATGGCTATTACATTTGGTTATTTCCTAATGTACCTTCATGGGTGTATATTTAGTTTAGGATTAGTTTAGGTATTATTAATTTATTAATGTAATAAAATAAATGCACAAATGTTAGAATGTGCAATGATGTAAATGTGCATGTATTCCACATGTAGATTAGTCTTACGATTGAGTGAGAGGCAAGTAATCTATATTTCTATATAAAGGCCTCATTGTGAGTGATTGTAAGTGGTATTGAGTAGTGCAAAGGTGAGAGTAGTAGTAAGAACAATGTAGCTCCATTTTGCTATAATGGAGGAGTTGCAAACTCCATGAGAGGAGCATTGTAATTTCTTTAAGCTTTTTATATGAGCATGTCTAAATCTTTATATCAAGTTTTCTATCATATTTTTATGCATGGTTTTTCGCTATTATCATAGTTATATCATTGCATGCTTATTTATATAATTGTGAATGCATTTCCTTTATGTTCAAGGTTCCAAAAGCTAACAATGGTATTAGAGCCATGGTGGATCAAAGGAAAGCCACAAGTACTATTGTTAAGTATTTACAAACCAGACCAGCCATAGTGCACCGCTGCATGCAAATACCATCACAATATATTTATGATACAATTAGCTCTAGATAGAAGAATAGAAAATATAGAAAGCCACATGATAGATTTAGTTAGATTTTTTTCACAAGAGTTGTAATGCTTGTGAAGACTAGAACTCAACATTGTATCCACTAGATTGGCAATCCAACTAGTGAAGTTTATTTTTCATAGATTCATAGGAATTTTTATTATCTCTAATATTTCATTACAAGAGAGGAAAATAAGTTTTTAGGAGAACCATTAGGTTACTATCATCTAAGTTTTTCTTGTTGCAAAAATTAACTCTTAAAATGTGGGAATATTCCTACAACAAATATAGAACTTCATCTTCATTGCTTGAAAGTCAAAGTTACTTTCCTCGTGTAGGGATTGATTCTTTATTGTAGAAAAATGAGGATTGAATATTTGGAGGCCTAAGGAGAAAGGTCCCATTGAGATATTTGTAGATTGAAGACTCCTAGTTGAAATATCAAGGAGAGACTTAGTGTTCAAGAAAGCCATATTGAATATTGTAAATCTAGGAAGGAGGTCCTAGAAAGAAGACCCCATTGAAGATCGAAGAGACTTAAGGAGAAGAGTCCTAGAAAAATAATGGAGATTGATTATCTCCATTGAATACTGAAAACTTTCGATTGAATAAGAGGTCCATTGAAGGCTTGATTGAAGAAGAGGTCCATTGAAGGACCTATTGAAGAAGAGATCCATTGAAGACTCTATTGAAGAAGAGGTCCATTGAAAATCCTATTGAAGAACTTCCATAGTGGAATATTGAGCATTGAGAAGAACTAACAAAATATTCTATTGTATATTTCAGTATTAGCAGATTTAGGAGATCCTAGAAGGAGATCTCATTTCCATATTTGAATATTGAAGAGACCAAGGAAGGTCTCATTGAATATTTTGAAGTTGTAATACTGAGAACCTTAAAGAGGTTTCATGAAGAAACTAAAAAACACAAGCTTATAATGAGAGGGGGGTGAAAAGTATAAGACCACTTTTTAATTTTCTTTCCCAATCAATATTATGCAATGTATAGATAGAAATATCAACAATAGTAATCAAAGCAATGCACAAATCCACACACACAATAGAGACACCAATTTTATGTGGTTCACCCAATGTGGGCTACTCCACGAAGAAAATATTTCACTAAAATTTTATCAATCAATATTTTGGAAATCCTTTCCCTTTTACAATGTTTATGGATATCTGTCCAAAGGAGACACCAACACCCTAATCAAGTTTATGGATATCTATCCATAGTATAACTCCTTTCTCCTTAGCTCTGATCGGTGATCTTCTAGAAGAACTGTTTCCCCCACTACTTTGGCTAATGGATCTCTATCTACTGAAGACACATATCCTCACTGCCCTGGCTAATGGATCTCTATCCACTGGAGACTGTCGTCCTCTATACTCTATCACCTTCAAAGCTCTATCTCAAATATGCACTAAACATAATCCTTCGATCTAGCATAAATTTGCTCAATCTCTATCTCTAGTCTGACACAAACCTATCCTCAAATCTGCACCAAACTCTGTCCTCAACTTTGCACTAAACACAGTCCTTCGGTCTAGCACAAATCTATCCTCAATATCTATCCTCTAATGTGTACTAAACATAGTCCTTCGGTCTAGCACAAATCTATCCTCTATCTCAATCCTCAAGCCTTAACACAAAGCTTGACTCAATCACAAATCAACTCTGCTAGATCTACCCCAAATCTTAACTCAAGGTTTGAACAAATTAATCAATCAACTCTTGTCTCAAGTCTTCTCAAAGACTTTTCTCAAATCTTCCTTATAAGCTTCCACAAAAACTCACACTAATTTGTCCATAAGTCCTCTCTAGAACTTGTCCAAATATGGTCAACAAGTCCTCTCTAGAACTTGTCCAAATATGCTCTACAAGTCCTCACTAGAACTTGTACAAATCTGCTCAACAATCCCTCACTAGAACTTGTCCAATACAATAGAAACATAAAGAGAATTGTTAGAGAATCAATATACTTCACATTCACCACAATGCTCAATCACTCTTTTTACAACAAAAACATATAGAGAATTGTTAGAGACTCAATATGCTTCACACTCATCACAATGCTTAATCACTTTCAATAAATATTTTACCACAAAAACATATAGATAATTGTTAGAGACTCAATATGCTTCACACTCACAAAATTCTCAATCACTTTCAATCTCTCTCTTTTTCAAATCAATTCATAATATAGAATAATTTATTTTACAGAACTTGAACCATCGCATAAACACATCAAATTGACTAGGCTCAACCAAATCTTCTCAACCAATTAATCTTTACTTACAAACCCTAGTCCAAGTATATGAACACTCACTCAAATGTTTCCAATAATGCTTATAAAACAATCTTCACATAACAATGATACTCATGATCTTTGCAAACCCTAGTTCAAGTTCTTCACTCAACCAATCACTTCAATAACAATGCTTATAAAATAATCTTCACATAACAATGATACTCATGATCTTTGCAAACCCTAGTTCAAGTTATTCACTCAATCAATCACTTCAACAACTTATAAAACAAGGTTTTATCAACAACTCTCAATTCCAGAAAACCTTGTAACATTAATTCAAAACACACTCAACAATGCTTACCAATAAGCCCTTTTCAATCCAACTTTGCATTCACAACATTCAACAATCACTCACTAGGAAGAATATGCCCATACCTTTTATTTGATGTGGAAGTGACCTTAGAAAACCTATCTCAATCACAATTTTTACTTTTGCCAATCTCAATAGTTAGATGATAAAATATCACACTAACTTCTTCACAAAATAATTCTCACTTACAAAAATAGTCAAACTTAATTACAACTTTTTACTCCTTCTTAAAATGATATCCAACACCACAAATATTTAATAAAAATACTTCTTCCAAAATTTTAACTCATCAAAATAACATTTTAACAATTTAGTTTCATCAAAACCCTTTTCAGAAATATCTCAAAAATAATCCAAACTCTACTTATGACTCCCTACTTAATATTGCATTAATTAAATAAATAACTTTATAAAATAATGCAATAAATTAATTTCCCACTTTACTAAGGTAAAACAATATTACCCTAGTTTTTACTTTAAAAAAAATCAATCCTTCATACACAAAGTTCTTTCCTCAACACTTAGGTTAATTACATAACCTAACTTCCACCTTATTCCTCCTAAACCTTAGCAAATACAAATAAAAATACTTTCAAAAATTTATTACCCTTTTCGTAATTTGTGGGGCTCCAACTTGCACCAAACTCTCCATAGCGCCTTGGTCGCGGCTTCCATGTCGTGTTAGCCATGTGCTCCACTTGGAGCCTCAAAGCGCAATACGTGTTTTGAATTCCTCTCAAACATTAAGAGCCCTTGGCTCTTCCTTCGATGCGACGGTAACCAAACTTTGTTGGAGGCACTTAATTCGAATTTCGCACAAGCTCTTTGTATAATGAAAATTCAATTATTTTGGATGCCAATCTTTGGAATGGCTAAGGTATTAATACCTAATGCCTTCTTTGTCATGCACGTTGGCGGAGGAAAATACATTGGGGAGTCGACGCTAACATTTGCCTTCAAATTATTTTAAATTATAATTATTTAAATTCCAAAGAATTTAAATATTATAATTTAAATATTTTAAATATTCTTTGGGCTTTATTAAAAATTAAAGCCTCCTTAGGTTTTAGAAAACCTTTTTAATTTGCCCACCTAAGGTTTTAATAAAAACCTTTTATTCTGCCCAACCATGGTTTTAATAAAAATCTTTTATTTTACCCAACCATGGTTTTAATAAAAACCTTTTACATAATATTTAAAAATAAAAATATTATGAAGCTCTTTTGCCATCAACCTTTTGCATTGCTCCTTTTGACCTTTTGACATCAATGACAGTTCATTTCTTGACATCAATGACAACTTCATTAACTCAAAATGTCCAACAGAAACAAGAAGACTTGGTGAGCCTCATTTAAGGAGTTCATAGAAGGACTCATTGAAGAAATTACTACCAAAGAAGAAGCTAAGGAATTGGGACAATTGTCGTCATTCGACAACAAGCCCAAAGGAGAAATTTTGGCAAGAAGTTTGTCAAATCAAAAGGTAGTATTGAATAGATCTCAAGATTGATATATTGTTTGAGGAGGAGATCTACTTTGAAGTCAAAATTTGGCAAGAGAAAAGAGATAGAAGAACCACCAAATCTACGATATTTGGGGGTCATCATTGAAGGAGTTTCTTGAGCAACATCTTAGCTATGATTTCGGGAGAATCCTATCAATTTTTTGGGATTCAAGGATAAAATTTCAATGACGGTATTTATTGCCTTAAAATATGGAAATTTTTTAGATTCGAAGATAAAGAAAATGACAACATATTAAAAACACTTAGAGCTGTAAAATATAGAGTTTGTGGATAGAGAGAAGGGTAGCAAATCAAATAAATTAGAAGCAACAATGAAGATTGCTTAGTGCTGAAAATTTCAGAAATTATGGGCAGCGTTAGTGACTGCTAAAAATAAAATTCCAGAAGTACATTTGGAAGAAGTTTTGGAGCCACCAAATCAAAGTTTAGAGCAGCAAGTTGATAAGGTATTGAAGCTACAAAAAGGTGAGCAAAGAGTTATTTTTGGACAACATAGAAGAGTTGCAAAATCATCCATAAAAATATAGCCATTGAGGTGACTTGAATCACCACTATCTCCATCATCTACGAGAGAAAAAGGTATGCAACAATAAGGTGCAAAATTTCATTAGTTGAGCTTTCATATTTGGTTTCATATTAAGGATTATCAAGCATCATTTTCAAAGGATCAAATAATTGCATAGAATAGTTTCATTTTAAGTCTTCAAAATAGTGCAAAAGTTAGAGTTTACAAAGAGTAAACCTGCATATAGAAGAAAATAGAAGTTAGGTATGTTTCGAAGAGAAAGAAATGTATCAACATTCTATTGCTCAGTATAAAGAAAAGAAGTTTTGGAGCCACCAAATCAAAGTTTAGAGCAACAAGTTGATAAGGTATTGAAGCTGCAAAAAGGTGAGTACATAGCTATTTTTGGACAACATAGAAGAGTTGCAAAATCATCCGCAAAAAGACAACCATTGAGGTGACTTAAATCACCACTATCTCCATCATCTATGAGAGAAAAAGGTATGCAATAATAAGGTGCAAAATTTTATTAGTTGAGCTTTCATATTTGGTTTCATATTAAGGATTATCAAGCATCGTTTTCAAAGGATCAAAGAGTTGCATAGAATAGTTTCATTTCAAGTATTGAAAATAGTGCAAAAGTTATAGTTTACAAAAAGCAAACCTGCACATAGAAGAAAATAGAAGTTAGGTATATTTCGAAGAGAACGAAACTTATCAACATTCTATTTCTTAGTTTAAAGAAAAGAAGACTATTTTTGCATTAGATATAATGCAAAATATTACATTGAGTAGCTTGGGTTACTAAGTAAAAGAATATCCAAGCAAGAAAGATATTGTCAAGAGTTAAAGGTAATATTCTAGTTCAGCCAAACTAGTGATCAAAGGCATATTTTTTGAGAGCTCTTTTGTAGAAGTAAATGGTAGAATATTGTGGCAAGGAATAGCCACCAAAAAGGATAACAATACCTCCAAAATATGGAGAAGAGAAGCCAACAAATTATAGTTAGGAAAAGAGCTTAAAAGGAAGAAGGAATTCCAAGTTTAAGTGCACATCTCCAAATGGATTTAGTGGATAATATTGGAGAATATTAAAATAGTCTTTGGGAGTAAGCTTGAACCATACATACAAACAACCATATCAACATATTAAAGCCCACATTCCGAGCAAAGTAAAGATAACATTTCCAAGCACAAGGGGCAGTTGTAATCTACGTTTGAGAGTCACTCAAAGGACTCCATAAGAGCTAGAAAAATATAGGTTTTAGAGAGCCTTCGAAAAGCAAAAGCAAGGGTCATTCGAAGAGGTCCAAATGTTAGGTATTTGAGGTGTTAAAATACACCCAATGGAGCACCATAATAATCAAAGTTGTTGCGTACATAGAAGACAAAACCAGACCTGCAAAACAAAAAAATACAAGGGTAAAATTTGATATCATAAGTGCAAGTCTTCTATCATCACAAGGGAGGTACCATTACCATTGAAGCAAGCTGGAATTCAATGAGTTTGCACGTCTAACAATGTTGTAGAAGGAAGTCGATTCATTCTACCAAGGAAAATATGTAGACAACAAGAGTTGAGTATTGAAAAGCAAGAAAGAGTTAGATATTTACTACCATGTGGTGAGAGTTGTTCCATGCATCCAAAGTGAAGAGTGCCACATTGAATAGGAAGATTAAGTGCCCAATAATTTAGTGTAACGTCTCATACTCTACATCTAAATAAGATAAGAAGAAGAGCACCCAAAGTGGAGGAAGATGGCAAAAGGAGTTACAACAGTTTTTCAACCACCAAAGATGTTAGAAATCGAGCAACACTTTTCACAGGTGTTAAAAGAAGGGACTAAGACAAACATTTCCAAGAAGAGAGCTCAAGACAAGCACCATGTGTCATATGCGCTACATGGAGGTTTAAAAGTAATGTTTTAAAATATGAGAGGAAAAGACAAGTGCCACTTGGCACCCCCATCTCATATTGCATCAGTTAAGAAGGCACCTAGTGTACATAAATAAAAAGGAAGAGAGACAAATTATTGAAGAAGTGAAAGCCTACAATTTTAAGAATACATAGAAAATAGCAAGAGAAAGAAGACCACATACCAACAAAATATTAGTTTTAAAGAGTGAGTTCAAGCCCCATATAGTGCACATATCAGCCAAGTTAAAGTGTGAAGAGTAGAGCACATATCCAGCCAACATTCGATTGAAGAGAGGAAGGAAAATCAATTCATCCACAAGGAGGAGAATGTTGACAAGCAAGGTGAAGAGAAACAAGGAAATCAGCCCTTGCAAACCGCATACAAACAACTTGCAAATTAGAATTAAGAAGGTGAGAAATATTTATTATATTACAAGTTTAATATCAAAGCTTATTGCATATTCTAGAGATATTAGTAGGAGTAATAAGGTGGTAAAAAGACATCTAGAACATAATATTGGTTATATAGAAGACGTAGAGTAAAACTAGAAGTATTTATATCATTTCCATTGCTTCTAAAGAATAGTTGCAAACTCTTAACATAGGGAGATATAAGGAGTAGTAAAAAAAAAATAGTTTGCAGACATTTTATACTTCTAAAACTTCTAATTAGGGAGATATAAGGAATTCTACTTCAAATTGAATTTCTAGAAGTTTAGAACCTATCATTGCATCAAATTTTTAGTTGGAAGATTGATTTTTGAAGGACATATCCAACTAAATATATTGAATCCATATTATTGAAGATTGCATCTCTAATAGATTTCTACAAATAACTGATTGCAAGTGATAGAGGTGAAACATTTTGCAACATATATTAATACTAGGGAGATATAAGGCAACCTATTAGGACCATCTTGACATCAAACAAGTTCATGCTTTCATAATCTCAATTACTTAAAGGTCCAAACTATTTCTCATGAAAAAACAAAGTAAAGGCCATCTTGACATTTGAAAAACTAGGAAATTATTATGGGGACAAAAACCAAACCAGTTACATATGATATAGAAATTCAAAAATTTGAAGAAAGTGATGCTAAGGCATTAATGATAATAACCTTTGCTATCACAGATGACATTCAACCATATATTAGTTCAGCAAAGACATATACAGAGGCCTAGAAATCCCTAAAGAAAATATTTGAAGGAAAGAACAAAGCCACCATTTTAAACCTTCAAAATCAATTATATTCCTTAAAAATGAACAATGGTGAAAGTATAGAGCTATTTTTAAGGAAGGTAGTAGATATCAAAGGAAAATTGTTAACATTAGGAGAAGAAGTAAAGGATAAATTTCTTGTTCAAGTGACCATGAGAGGACTTCTAGATAATTATAAGCATCTAGTTACCTCCTTGCAAATATTAAGTAAAGATATTTTCTTTGATGAGTTAGTCAATGTTCTCCAAGAGTATGAGGTAGAGAACATAGTTAAATATGAGATGACTAACAATACTTTTGTGACAAAAGATAATCCATAGGGAAATATACCATCATAATCAAAAGGACGAAGACCTTGGAATAATAGATATTGTCAGTTATGCAAAAAGAAAGAACACAACACAAACTAATGCAGATTCAATCCGAAGAACCAAAGTCAAGAAAGTCAAACATCCTATGGAAATCAACAAAATAAGATATTTTAACTAAAGTAATATCAACCTCAAAAGCAATAGTTCCAAAGGGCATACCCTTCTCAAAAGTAGTACCCTCAACTTGAATATCAGGGAGGAAATCATAAAGGACACATTACCCAAAAGATTCAAGAAGTTGAAGAAATGGAAGAACCTACATATGAATGTGGAATTAAAGCTCTATCAACAAGGATAGATCCTTATGAAGACACTAACTATTTACTTGAACAAGAAGACGAGTACAAACTTTAGTACCAGATTGCAGATCCATATTGAAGGCTAATATCTTCAAAATCAAATAATGTAATATAGGGGGATGTTGAAAAATATGGCTATTACATAATTTGGTTGTTTCCTAATGTACCCTCATGGGTGCATATTTAGTTTAGAATTAGTTTATGAGTTATTACTTTATTAATGTAATAGAATAAATGCACAATTGTTAGAATGTGCAATTATGTAAATGTTGTAGTTCACATGTACATTGGTCTTAGGGTTGAGTGAGAGGCAAGTAATCTATATTTCTATATAAAGGAATCATTGTGAGTGGTGTTGAGTAGTGCAAAGGCGAGAGTAGTAGTAGGCACAATGTAGCTCTATTTTGCTATCATGGAGGAGTTGCAAACTCCATGAGAGGAGCATTGTAATTTTTGTGCTCTTTCTATATAAGCATTTCTAGCGCTTTGTATCAAGTTTTCTATCATATTTTCATGCATGGGTTTTTGCTATTATCATAGTTATATCATTGCATGCTTATTTCTATACTTGAGAATGCATTTCATTTGTGTTTAAGGCTCCAAAAGCTAACAAACTTAACCCTGTGATCAGTTGTTAAAAGGAAAGGTAGTTACTGATTCCTCTATTTATAAAAAAAATCAATGTTATATAAAAAAAAAAACTCCTTGATTGAATCATGATATAATTAGCCAGTTTTAATTAATGACCAAGGATAACTATGTTATATTATATTAAAACAAGTCTACATGGTGGTGTTGAATGTTATAAGATGATGTTATTAAATTATTTAAATATGAAAAAATAAAAAGTTTGACCATAAATAACCTAAAAAATCCAAGAGGATGTTGGATTATATTATTAGCTAAATCTAAAAAAAATAAATTTAATATTTAATTATAGGTTTACAATTATTTAATGCATAATTTTACTTTTAGTGTGTTTTAGATTTATAAATGTGGACCTAGGAGGTGTTAAGATCCTGCTATAAAATAAACTCAAATAACACACTCTCACACGATTGCTTGGAAATAAACTCACATAAACATCATATTAATATAACAAAAATTAGCATAAAGGAACAATCTCACAATAAGACAGAATCGCAGGCCTCTTCGAGGGGGCAACCTCCTTCAATACTTCATTAATTTGCAAAAAGATGGTTACATTGGTGCCTTTTTGGGTATTTAAGGAGTTTCCTTCCAAGGTTGGCTTACATGCAAAATGCCACTTGGATTACATGCATAATGCCACCCGAATTACATGCATAGTGCCACTTTGAATTACATGCACAATGCCACTCGAATTACATGCATAATGCCACACGAATTACATGCACAATGCCACCTATCTACCATGTGTTACATAAAAAGGGTGCCATTTGTCATAGGCACTACCTAAGCTAAAACTTAGAACATTACAAAATATTAATCATGGGTACTACCCACGTTCACTAGGAATTATTACATCAAGGAATTTATTACATTAAGGGTTAGGATGAGATCCTAACATGCCCTTCTCCTTGAAGAAGCTTTGTCCTCAAAGCTAAAAATGAGGAAACTGTTGCTGGAGTTGATGGAGAGACTCCCATGTAGCATCCTCAGGTTGAAGTCCACGCCACTAAACCAGGACCTCTGTGATGGTACGGTTGCGCAGAGTGCGAGTTCGACGATCCAGCAGTTGTTTCGATGCAAGTAAGATGGAGCCTTCTTCATCCAATTCGAGGAGTGTTGATTGAACCTGTACCTTTGTGCCCACAACTTTCTTGAGAAGGGAAACATGAAAAACAGGGTGGATCTTGGAAGTGGGGGGAAGAGCCAATTTGTAAGTTGTTGGACCAATCCGTTGTAGAACCTGATAAGGACCATAGAATTTTGGAGCGAGCTTCTAACACCTACGGAGTTGTAGGGATGATTGTTTGTATGGTTGTAAGCAAAGGAAGACCATATCACCCACATCAAAACTGCACTCAGAACAATGCTGATCAGCTTGTTGGCACATCCAATTTTGGGCCATGTTCAAATTTTGCTTGAGTTTGCGGAGGACCTCGGTGTGTTGACTCAGAGCATTATCGACGGCCTGGACCTTGGAGCTGCTCGAAATGTAGGAGGAAGGCGTGAGTGGAGGGTGCCCGTAAACTGCCTCAAATGGTGTGAGTTTGGTGGCAGTATGATAGGAAGTTTTGTACCACCATTCAGCCAAAGAAAGCCATTTTGCCCAATGAGTAGGATGATCGGAGGCAAAGCAGCGAAGGTAGGTTTCCAAGCATTTAACCTCTGTTTGACCATCCATTTGTGGATGGTAGGCTGAACTCATTTTGAGCTGAGTCCCCTGCAACTTAAACAACTCTTGCCAAAAATTGCTAGTAAAGGTGGGATCACGATCAGATACAATGGAGGTGGGCATGCCATGAAGGCGAAATATGGAGTCAAGAAAAATTTGGGCAATAGTGGATGCTGTGTAAGGATGGGTTAGGGCACAAAAGTGAGCATACTTTGAAAGGCGGTCCACTACCACGAAAATAATAGACTTGCCTCCAGATTTAGGTAGCCCTTCTATGAAGTCCATGGAGATGTCAGTCCACACCTGATCTGGTATCGGCAATGGTTGAAGAGTGCCCGAGGAGAGCACTGTTTCTCCTTTCATCCTTTGACAAGTGTCTCAATCCGCTACAAAAGAGCGAATGTCCTGTTTCATACCTTTCCAAAAGAAGGTGCGCTTGAGTCGCTCATAAGTTTTTAGGAACCCTGAATGGCCAGCAGATGGGGTAGCATGTGATTCCTTCATGAGGAGTTCTCGAAGTGGGGACTTAGGAGGAAGAACCAGGCATTGATGGTAACACAGATCCTGGCCATCCCAACTATATCCTGGTGTAGACTTCGGATCATCCCTAAGTGAAGCAACCAGGTCTTTCAAATCCGCATCCTGAAGTATTTCCTGACGTAAGGGCTCAAGCCATTGGGGCAATGGTGTAGAGATGGCACACAACATACTAAGGGTCTCAAATTGGTGAGAGAGAGCATCTGCCACAAGATTTTCCTTCCCTTTTTTGTATGTGATGTCATAATCATAGCCCATGAGTTTTGATACCCACTTTTGTTGCTCGGGGGTGGCAACTCGTTGTTCTAGAAAGTATTTCAGACTCGGTGGTCGGGCTTTGATGGAGAAATGACGCCTAATGAGGTAAGGCCGCCAATGCAGGACTGCATGCAATATTGCCAACATTTCCTTGGCATATGTGGATTTTCCCAAATTGTGATCAGATAGGGCTTTGCTGGTAAAAGCCAAAGGGTGTCCTTCTTGCATCAATACCGCCCCAATACCACGACCAGAAGCGTCACTTTCAATGACAAATTTTTTTGAGAAGTCTGGCATGGCTAAAATTGGAGTGGTGGTCATGGCATGCTTGAGGTCCAGGAATGCTTGCTCAGCCGGCCCTGTCCAAGTAAAAGAATCCTTCTTCAACATGGAGGTGAGGGGGGCGGCTATCTTTCCATAATTGCAGACAAATTTATGGTAATATCCTGTAAGACCTAAAAATCCTCGAAGCCCTTTGAGTGTGTGAGGTTTCGGCCATTCTTGGACTGCTTGGATCTTCTTAGGGTCAACCTTGACACCATCCTTTGAGACAATGTGTCCTAGATATTCTACTTCAGTCAAACCAAAGGAGCACTTGGACCTTTTTGCAAAAAGTTTATGGTCGGCCAATAGTTGGAGGGTTTGATCTACATGATTGAGATGCTCTTCCCATGTGTGACTGTAAATCAAGATGTCATCGAAGAACACAAGGATGAACTTCCACAAAAAGGGTGAAAGATTTTGTTCATCAGGCTTTGGAATGTGGAAGGAGCATTTGTGAGACCAAATGGCATTACCAAGAATTCATAATGACCTTCATGAGTGCGAAAAGAAGTTTTAGGAATATCTTCATTCCTGAGCCGGATCTGATGGTACCCAGAGCGGAGGTCTAGCTTGGTGAAGTACATGGTCCCATGTAATTCATCTAGTAATTCATCAACCACGAGGATAGGAAATTTATCCTTGACAATTATCTTGTTGAGTTCTCGGTAGTCAATACACAATCGCCAAGAGCCATCCTTCTTGAGGACCAGTAAGATTGGTGCAGAGTAGGGACTAGTACTAGGCCGAATGACACCCACCTTGAGTAATTCCTGTATCATCTTCTCAATCTCTGACTTCATGGCATGGGGGTACCTGTACGGTCTGATATTGGGAGGTGTACTATCCAGCAATAATGGAATGGCATGGTCGTGAGAGCGATGCGGTGGTAGTGTGGTTGGTTCTAAAAATATGGTCTCATGTTTGTGGAGAATCTGTTGCATGTCTGGTGGGATTTCACCCATTGGAGATGTGGAGGGTTGGATGGAGAATAGTTGTGCAATGACCCCATGTGATGATTTCTTTAGCAATTTCTCCATGCCATTTGAACTGATAATTTGAGGTGTTCCTGTTGGGGAGCCCTTGATGATGTGTGTTTGTCCGTTTTGGGAGAACTGCATCCAAAGTTCAACAAAGTTCCAACTGATAGTGCCCAACGTACTCAACCATTGAGATCCCAAAAAAATATCACATCCACCCAACTGGAGGGCAAACATGTCCTGCTTGAGTTCATAGTCCCCTATCTTGATTTTAACATTGCGACACTTTCCTTTACAAGGTAAGGTTCCCCCATTGGCTACCATGACCTCAAAGGAATTACAAGTGTGGATATAACAATTTGCCCGCTGAGCAACTCTAGGGTCAATGAAGTTGTGCGTGCTTCCCGAATCCAGAAGGATGGAAAGACGTTGGCCCTTGAAAAATCCTGTAACCTTCATGGTTTGAGGAGTAGTAATGCCTGCAAGGGCATGGACTATAATTGTTGTCTCAGGTTCCTGTTTCACTTCTTCAAGTGGAGGAGGTGTTTCTAGAGGGTCCTCATCCTTATCACTCTCGTCAGAGGTATCAGGTTCTTCAACATCTATCAGGAACAATTTTTTGTGTGCACACTTATGCCCTTTGAAAAACTTTTCATCACAATTGTAGCATAATCCTTGGGCACGACGTGCATCCATCTCTTCGGTGGTGAGGCGCTTTGGTGCAGCAGGTTTATTATCAACTGGGTTTTGGGCTCTAGGAGGAAATGAAGGTCTATTTTGCAAAAACTTTGATGGGCGTCTTTGGGCAGAGAGTTTAGATTCGGCCAGACGGGCCAAACTGATAGCTTCCATCATAGTTCGTGGTTTCAACATTTTTACTTCCGCTTGGAGTTCCACCTTCAACCCACTGATATAACAACTTTGGAAGAACCCTTCACTCAATCCTCTTGTCCTATTGGCCAATTTTTCAAATTGAGCTTGGTACTCTCGGACTGACCCTATTTGTTGTAGTTTGGTCAAGGCTCCTATAAAGTCCTCATACTCACTAGGACCAAATCGAGTGAGTAGTTGGGATTCAAAATCCTCCCAAGAGAGATTTGGGTAGGCAATACGCAACCATTGAAACTAGTGTAGAGCCTCAGATTCCAAGTTAAAGGAAGCCATCTGGACTCGATGAAATATGGGTACATTATGAAGCCGAAAGAATTGGTCAACCCGACATAGCCACCCATCAACATCCTTCCCACTAAATTTGGGAAAGTCTAATTTGGGCATTCTAAAGGGTGGATCATGGTCACGATTCCTTGTAGAACTCTCAGCTTGGTATTATTATTTGGGTGGTTCTCTTCTCGCTTGTCTGTCTACTTCTGTCAGTGCTTCTTCTAAGCGGTTGCGAGTGGCCTCATGCTCTAGGCGAAGACCTTGGACTTCTTCCCTTATGGAGTGAAAAGCCGAGTTCAAGTTCTCAATGGCTTTTGTTAGGGATTCCAAGTGTTCTAGTTCTTTTTGGTGTCCACGGGTACTCTGGGCCATTTTTTAGACCTTTTGTGACCAGTTACTAAAAATAAAATTGAATTGTTAGGACTTACTATTTTTAGTAAGTGCCCAAAAAAGTGCTTGGGTGCTATATATCAAAACGATCAGCTGAAGGAGGTGGTCACAATGAGCTATATCTCTCAACACTACTTTTTGGCACCCCAGACTTTTTTTTTTTTCTCCTATTTTGCTGAGTCTAACGGTGTTTACAGTTTCTAATTCTGAGCTACTGAGCAAAAGTTGGGTACTGGAGCACTATCTATAACTGGCCTCATTTCACACTCAAGATTCTCTGTATTTTGTAGGTGATTGATATGACAGTTTTGTTCTGACCCTGAAGACTGTGAATTCTCGCCTCCGACCGTGCCGACCTCTCCGACTCGATCGACTCGACTTTGACTCGCCACTATAAATTTTATCGTTATTCTTCGAACTGTCAACTTAAGTGTCACCCTCATGGCTTATCCCGAATGCATGTCCCTTCTGTTATTTTTTTAGTAGAGGACTCCTTTCTCATATGCTCACTTTTGAAATGCAGGTTTACGAACAAGGATGTTTGGATTTTTATTTTTATTTTTTTTGCATTTTTTTTATAGGTTGAAGTTTTAACAAAACCAGGGAATGCTAAGTATAGGAGTATGTACCACCCATAGGCCCTCTAATATACCGACAGTGACGAACAATAGTGCTCGGACCAATATTTCAGGCCACTAATCAAGGAGGATTCCACACATACCCTTGAGCACACTACCTGCCTCTCTGACAATACGAGAGGGTAATCATCCAGGATGTCGTGTCCCGTAGACTATGAGTAATACAAGGCCGAAGAGCTTCCTAATGGCTAAAAGTTTGTTTAATCCTAGATGGTCTCCCGATATACCCGAAGATACATGGGAGCTCAAGTCCGTGCGCGAGTTCTGTTTGAGGCCTGGGTATTGGAGCCTGATCGCCCCTCACTTCACTAGATGCTTTATGGGTTATCTAGCTTAGCCAATAACGACAGATCCTTCATGATATTTTAAAACCCCCGGTACAGGGTTTCTACCTACTCAACTAAAAATATATATATATATATATATATATTTTTTTTTGGTCTGAAAAAAAAGCACTGTATTTTTTTGGATTTTTTTTTTTAATAAGGAAAAACAGAAATGGGAAAAACACACATAATTTATACCTAATAGGCGGATTGGATGGCAAGAATCGTTGTAGTTGCAGCAGAACTTGGCCCTGGAAAGCGCTCTGATACCACTTGTTAAGATCCTGCTATAAAATAAACTCAAATAACACACTCTCACACGATTGCTTGGAAATAAACTCACATAAACATCATATTAATATAACAGAAATTAGCATAAAGGAACAATCTCACAATAAGACAGAATCGTAGGCCTCTTCGAGGGGGCAACCTCCTTCAATACTTCATTAATTTGCAAAAAGATGGTTACATTGGTGCCTTTTCGGGTATTTAAGGAGTTTCCTTCCAAGATTGGCTTACATGCAAAATGCCACCTGGATTAAATGAATAATGCCACCCGAATTACATGCATAGTGCCACTTTGAATTACATGCACAATGCTACTCGAATTACATGCATAATGCCACACAAATTACATGCACAATGCCACCTATCTACCATGTGTTACATAAAAAGGGTGCCATTTGTCATAGGCACTACCTAAGCTAAAAATTAGAACATTACAAAATATTAATCATGGGTACTACCCACGTTCACTAGGAATTATTACATCAAGGAAGTTATTACATTAAGGGTTAGGATGAGATCCTAACAGGAGGAGACCTACTAATAAAAATAAGCATCAATGTTTTTAATACTAGAATTAGGCAAGGACAATTGGAATATATTGATAAAACTACAAATATGGGGTATGTATCAGGATGAGAAACTAGATACGACCGCATCGACTAGGTTCTATGTGTATGCATTAGGATGCTCAACTTAGGGTAGAATATACATCAAACACATACATACATATATATTATAATTAGAATTATTTAAAAAAAATTAAGGAGATGTTGAATTAGTAAATTTTTATGATTTAGATATTAAAATTAGTCATTAAAAAATATAGAAATACTAGCAAACCAACTTGAAAAGATCTTGATAAATGTACAAAATTCATTAAAAAAGTCTCAAGTTTAAAGGTAAATCTCAAGGTAAAAGTAAAGATAAAATAAAACTATGTTTTAATTCAAGAGCTATCAACTTTTGGTGTAATAGATAAAAGGACTACCAATATAACAATTACTACCAAAACTAGGCAAGGGCCTAAAATTTGTTCAAAATATGTTTTGAAATAGACCAAAGCCTTGTTTAATGCAAATCAACTAGGCAAATAGGCCAACATTGTATGGTCAAAGTGCTTGAGAGGAATATTTGTAAGTAAGACAACATTGAGGTTGAGTAGGTGGCTCAATGCTTTGTGAGAGACAAATATAAAAAAAATCGACCCAAATGAGCTTATGATTTAGTGGGAGCTGGTCCTAGTGTAAATTAAGGCATCCAAAATATTGGGTGTATGTCAAATAAAGAGCATCCATAGCACCAAATATGATCAAAACTAGTGCCTCTAATATATTGAGCTTATGAAAGAGTATGGTGCATCCAACAACATGGGTGTATGATGAGGATTGGGAGGGTACTCATAAGTATGGAAAATGAACCCATTAAGTTTGGGATGCTTGAGGTGTAGAAATGGACCCATTAAGATTAAGCCAGGTTGGTCTATAGTAGGATTGGGATGTGTGACCTCCCAAAAGTGAACCATAATGTGTACAAGACATGCATTACCTATTAAATGGCCACCATGGGGAAGAAAATGTCCATCATTGGGGTCAAAAGAAGTATGAGATGAATTTAGTATTGAATCAAGTATGTTCAAGTGAGACACCAATTTTTTGGTGTGGAACAAGATGAGTTTTGTTATGAACCTTTATTCTCATTAGCATAAATAATTCATCAATATACAAAATACAAACATCCATCCACAAATAATTAGCCATAATAACGATCTACATAATGAGACATAGATAGATAATACCCTTAAGTTAAGGCAACACCAATAATACTCCTTAAGAAAAGAATTACTATAGATCCACTCTATAAGCCAATATTTTTGCAAGATAATACTCAATATGAATGCTTGATTATAATGGCAATATTCCTTCTTTATATACCCATCTTCCTAAACTATAATCAACCTTGGGTTATGTGTGGCCCATGCCACTATCCATAATACCCATACACAAATTACATCCCCATATTCCTATCCCTAGGTACCTAAAATTCCACCCACCTTACAAATGTTTCATCCTTGAAGCATGAGAAGAAACTAAATAGTATGATTTGTTAAGAAATGTTAGTAATTGGTATCAATATTTATCATCCCTCCATCTAAGTAAATTCTTGATTGATGGTGGTCCATGATGATGCCAAGCTACAATTGTGCCTCCATAACTGCTCTGCTGGCTCCATCCTTTTGCTACTTGGATTTGATATTCTAATGCTTGATCCTATTATTCCATGGTGTTGTTGCACCCCTCTAAAATATAGAATTACTATATTTTTTCTTCCAAACATAGTCATACTTAATGTCTTTTTTGGTCCATGTAGATCCATAATAATGTTTATGCCTTAAGCCTTGCCTTCAATATTGTTGTTGCTCCTAGTGGTGTGGGTGGCGATATGTTGCAACCTTAACCTAATGTTTTATTACCTTTGATTCTTTAGCATTTTGTTATTTTCTTTTAAATTCTTCCCCATGTTCTTCTCTTTGTTCCCTTATTTTGGTGTGTCCTTGTGCACTTCTAACAAAGCTTCTTGTGTTGTTTCTTCTTCTTCCATGGACTCTAAAGTTTGTGTTTCTTTCTTGGAATCTATTGTTGTTGTATCTTCCCTAGACTCTATTGTTGTTGCTTCTATAGACTTGACTTTTGATTCTTATGTTAATTCCTTAACTTATTCCCCTACCATAACTACTTCCTACTTTTCCTTGGATCCTTGCTCCTTAATATGAGAAATATCATGTAGTGTTATATTCTTTTTCCTACACCATAACTTCATAAATTTCTTTTGCACATCAATGTTAATAGTACCCAAATAATCCAACCAATGATAACCAAGTATAATATCTGCATCATCCATCCTAATAGCATAAAAATATGAATGTATCCATGTTGATCTCCAAATCTTCAAAAATTTAAACATTATGATCCTCAAGTTGTCTTTTATTTTTGTTGCCTGAATCTGCAACCTCTTAGAAAAATCAATATTAATGAAATTATATATATTTCTAGGGTTTATAGGATGATAAATTTTTTCTTTTGAATGCAACCATGAACCTACAAAATATATTTTTTAGATTCAAACAAATCCTTTTGAACATTGTTTGGCCTATCTGATACCAAAGCTATGGTTCCCTCAACTTGCACACTATCACCCTTATCTTTTTCTTCTGCCAATTTCTTAAAATTTTCCAACTCTCTTTTTAATTTCTTTTTGTTTTTCCTAGAGCCTAGCTATCTTTTTATTTTTTTCAAAATTCCATTTGCTTAGGAATGCAACTTCAAATTCTTCCCATGTGTATGTAAATGTTTGGGGATGAGCAAAGTGCATATATAAAGATAAAGCTTCCCCTTGCAAAGAACCACAAAGCTTATATTTCTAGATCAATTTTGGAGAATTTAAAGACTTAAAAAAATTTCACCATTCCCTAACATCATTGTCATCCTTTTTAGTGAAAATTGACAACTATATGACCTTAACCTTAAAAGAATTTTTCCAAAGCAACTAGGGTTTAATAAACTAGGATTTTTCAAAAATAAAATTTCTTAAATTTCATCTATTTCTTTTTATAAACAATTAGATCTGCAAATTTTCTTCAAAACAAAATAAACTACAACTGATTTGCTTACCCCAAATGACAAATATCTCAAATTTTATTTTCTAAAAAAAACATGATTTAAAAAATCATCACTGTCCTTGTTTTGGAGGATTGACTTCATAGGATTGTATCTCCCTTAATTTTGTTCAAGTTCCTTCATATAACCACTAATTTTAAATCTCTTTAGATTCTGAACAAAATGACACAAGAATCATTTGAATCAAACTGTTAGATTGAGATATATAATTATTTTTTTGATGAATTTTGTGTAGACAAAAAACAATGTCAATAGCCCAACTTCTAACAACCATAAGTCCTTCAATACTAATAAAAATTTAATATGTGATAAGTCATTTTTGTAGTACTCAAAATTATCTACAAGATGGTGTAAGAATATTATGAATATGATTTCTGAAAAAAATATATAAAACCCATAATATGAGACATTTTATAGAAAAATTACCCTAATTTTGTAATCCATAAAAATATAATCATCACTTTGTCAGGATCGTTGCTCTGATACCACTTGTTACAAAACTTTATTCTCATTAACATAAATCATTCACCAATATGTAGAAATATCAATCATTCATCCATAAATAACTATCCATAATAATAATTCATACAATGAGATAAAGATAGATAATACCCTTATGGTAGGGTAACACCAATAATAATCCTTAAATAAGGACCATGTCCAGAGGGCCTAAGAGGGCTTGCGCGGTGTAGATTTTGACTTTTGGAAAATATCCCTACAACCCAATGGATGCTCATTTGGAAAAAGAATCATTTTGATAGATGGCCCTGTAGTTGTTTATTGGCCTATTGTGAGGAAGGATGGGCAATTGGAACCACAATTGGGGGGCTGATAGAAGGAGGTTGGATCAACCAAAGGATTTGTAACAGTTGGCAATGTTGTTGGGTGGTCTATTGATTTAGTTCATTTGGATTGCTGGGTATACTGGTTTGGCTAAAGGAATTGCAACATCAAGTTGGTTTGTTGGATGGAAGGCTAGGATCAGCTGAAGGAGCCATAGTTGGAGGACTAGGTGGAAGGTTGGATCAGTTGAAGGAATTGTAGTAGCTGGCGTTGTTGTTGGGTGGAAGGCCAGGCCAATTTTATGGCTAGGTGCTTGGGCACCAACTATTGTTTTTCTCCCACTGGAGGGGTGTTGATCTAGATGGGTGATTTTATATCCGCAAATATCTCGTTGGATGAGATTTTTTTTATTGTTGTAAGGCTCTTAGTGGTTGTGATAACACTTTTTGAGACTTTTTTCATTTGGTTTTTTCTCTCCGTTGGGTAGGGAGATTTCATTTTTGATCCGTGTGATGGGTTTATTTCCAGAATGGGCTAGGCTTGCTTTTTTCTTTCAAATCGGTGCCCAATAATTTCTTGGCCCATATACCCTACTTTGTAGGGACTCAATTCTTCTTTGAGCATGATGGAAAATTTTAAATTTTTAGTGCTCTTGGAGTTTCTGAAGTTTTGGATCTTTTCTAAAAACCTTGTGGTTCATTTTTAGGACCAGATCCACGATGGTTCATTTCTTGGGACCAGATCTATGATGGTTCATTTTTGGGACCAGATCCATGATGACTGTTGATTCTAGGTACCTCTTGTTAAAGGGTTCCAGAACTCTATATCAAGTCTTGGACAGGAAGGTTTTTTCTTTCGCTAGTCGTTGTTTTCATGTGCATATTTCCTTATATCGACTGTTCATCAGGTGAGAAATCATTTAATTTGAATATGATTCAACTTGAGTGCTTTGGTTTGAGTAGGGTTTTCAAAGTTTCATTTTTTTAATCAAGCTTTAGCACTCTAAGACCAGATTTTGTTGGATGCACCTACGTGCTAGATGGATGGATTTTTAATTGAGGCTGTTGTTATTAGATTCAAGGATTTTTTGTGTTATGAAAATCCAAGGTTGTTTTTTAGGCGGGAAGGCCTAATTTGTAATCTCTTTTTGAGCACTCCTAGGATTTTGTAGATTAGTTCTTTTTGGGTGTTCAGTTCCAAATTTGATTTTAGTTTCTAAGAGGGATTGCAGGATTTTTGATTTGCATATTTCTTCTATCGAATGCTGGATCGGTTCTATTCTTATCTAATACTCATTGAATATCTTTATGTGTAAAAGGTTTGAAAACCATTTAAAACCCCTTATTTTACCAAATAAAAAAAACTCCCTAAATAAGAAATTACTGTAGACCTGATCCATAAGCCAAGACTGTTACAAGAGAATACTCGATATGGATGCTTGATTATAATGACAATATCCCTTCTTTATATACCCATATTACTAAACCCTTCTACCACTCATTATTATAATAAAATATTAAAATATAATCAAGCTTGGATTGTGTGTGGCTCATGCCACTATCCATAATACCCATACACAAGTCCATTCCCAAGTGTGCATGGGCTAAGAAGTGGCCTATAAACAACTTTGTTTCGGGGGAACTTGAGTGTTTTTATTTGTTGCCTTAAGTGTTTACATGGACTAGATATGAGTCTATTTCTAATCAAGTATGAAAAGAGTGAAGCCCATCGAGAAGGCATGTATTGGTATTTGAGATATGGTGAAGTCCCATGAGGTAAGAGTGTAAATGAATTAATTTTCTTAAGGACATGCCTTGGACTGCTACAAGATTATCAATTTTACAACTTATATGGAAGTGTGTTAGGACCTCATCCTAGCATTTCTATGTGATGACCCCCTTTCTAATGCGGGGATACCATATTAATAATACTATGTAATATTTTGTATTATGTATGTGGCACTTTGAGGTGCCTAGACAAGTGGGGCCATTTAATGTAACAATTATAAAGAATATAACTTCTTATTTGGTAGAAGTTTCTAGCTTGAGTGTCCACTTACATGTGAAGTCGACCCTTGAGCATTATAGTTAGGATTACAAAGAGTATTTAAAAAGGCAAGGGGGCATAGCTAAAGGTATCTCATAATTTGTTGTACTAAAAATCTACTTCCAAGGGGGTTACCACCTTGAAGAGGCTTATGATTTTGTAATGTGTTCTTGTTTTCTGCAATATACTCTATTGTATTTCTATTTCATCTTGCAATATAGTTAATTTCAAGCTAATTTTATATGAATACTATAATATTAGGTGGATGTGCTTTTATTTTACTATAAGGTTCATAACGGGGTGAAATGGTGATAGATTGTGTGTAAGCCTAACAATTGATATATAGGCCAATTCAAGATGTGATAAATGGGGACTAACTCTAAAATCAGCATAGTGTGGGTCATGTGACCTTATTTGCAAGGGCTTAAAAAAGAGATGAGTAATGTATAGTAGATAAAGATTAGACCATGTTGTAAAAGTGAACCAAGGGACTCTTAGGAGTGGGCTCCATGACTTGAATGGATCAAGGTATACATCTTTCAAAGAAAAAATAAAGAGACAGAGGGAGAAGAGAACTACACCTTTGTTTATAAGACAAGCCATGTGAGTGTGGTCATCATGATAAACAATGTCATTTTTAATTATGGTGAATGTAACCAAGTCCATCTCGATTGATCTTCCAGAGATATGATATTTTGTAATGCTTGTCACTACACTTTGTTGCATCTAATGGATTGGAGCTTTCTTTCTCTTTTGCCAAGTTTAATATGATTGCTATTTTTGTTAATTCTTATAATAACAATCACTAGAGAGAACCCTAATCCTTGATGAGCAATTATTAAATTTTTTATGTTTAATCCATTGTTGTCTTTGTTAGGAAAGGAAAATGATCCCCAATAAAAAGACTTATTTGTTTTATATAGTTGGATAAAGATAATATCTAATCGCTAGGTAAAAAATTTACCAAAATAAATATTTTGATTCCAAAGAAAGAAGCATGTATCAATTTTAATTTTTGTTAATATGTAGGTAAATATATTAAAGTCTGTGTTCATTGTTGTTGTAGTAATAAAAAAAACTTATATAAATTTTATTATTGTAATTTTTAAATAATTTTAAATATTTTGATAACCATTTTCATGATAAAACACAAGTCAATCATAAAGGGTTGTAAATATATTTAAAAATTTAAAGTTATAAGGTTCAAATGTTTAAATGTATATACAAAGTTAGCATATTTATAAAATTAATTATATGTCACAACCCTCCAAATTCAACTATTAAAATTATTTGCTTTTGTTATTAGGACAAGATACTACTAATGGATTGTGATTGTAGGAATAGGTATTTAATCTAGAGCATGCAAATAAAAAATTCGGAAACCCTTCTTAAGGCGGCGAATGAGGAGGCAACCTCGAGAGGTAAGGAGGGGTATAATGGAGGTGTGAAAAAGCACCATGGTCTGTGAGTACATGGAAGCTCACACAAAAGGTATTCATGTAGTTGCATCCATAAAGCTACATTTTTGCGTGCTTGAATTATATGTTTTGTGTATTGTTTACCATACTTTTCTTGTTTTGGAATAAATAAATAAATTTAAATCTCCTAGGTCCACTTTCCACTGGCAGAAGACATATCAAGTTTCCAGAAGGAAAGAAGATTTGGAGAAATAAAACTAAATGGTAATTTAATAAATAAATTAAGTGTTTTGTTGTGTGAATATGAATTAATTAAAATAAATAAAAACATGAAATAATAATAATTATATAATTAAATAAATTATAATAACCAAATGATATAAAATATACATATATTATATATATTTACATTCATATGTTTGAATTGTATATATTATATATATATTTACATTCATATGTTTGACCATAAAGTAATTGGTATGGGTGTATTAGTTTTAAAATAAAATAGAATGTTTACTCTCTAAACCTGGAAATCAATTTCCACTTGGCTGTGTTTGAGATGGGAAGAATGCATGATAGTTACACTTGTTTAATTAAAATCTTCTGAGTTCCATCTTGTTGAGTTTGAAATGAGAAGAATGCATGACAATCACACTTGTTTAATTAAAATCTTCCCATACCCTTTATTAATGGATGAATGTGGTAAAGTTGAAGTGCTTTTTGGGGGTGTATTGAGTTTCTGTGATTGGATTGCAAGTAAAGAATTTGGAGGCTTTGTGTTATGTGGTATTGATAATCCAAATCTACGTATGTTGTTGCTTTTTATCTTTGTGATGGATTTGCGTGAGTAGCTATTAGAGAAAAATTGAAAGCTCATGTTCTGCACATCTTTTAAACCATGTTGGATTCCTTGTTTGTTTGCTTGTTGAATTAATTAACTTGTTATTGATGTCGTTTTGTGTTATCTTGGAGAATGAAATTTCGTGTAATGTGAACGAATGATAAAATTTATACCAGTATGGACTCAACGTTGTTATCATATATGTTGTATTATGAAATGAGTTATGATTAAGTCTTTTTAAATATATAAAATAAAATGAAATCATGGGCCCGCTTGGCAAAGCACAACCACCCAACATTGGAGAAAAAGCCTCACCCAAACGGTGCCATTAATCCATGATGATCGCAAACAATGTTATAACTCTTTGTCATAATTCTTTCCTGCCTTGTGTTGTAACCCTTTTTGCACCCTGTTGTAGCTCGACTCCTTGAATTAACTCAATAGACTTAAGTAGATAAGGATGGATTACATATATTGTTTTATTATAACCTAGGATTTAATTTTATATAAATTGCTAATATTTGAATCTGATTGGTAATGAACATGTAGGAGTTGTTATAGACGTAAAATAATAACTTTGGAATAGATTCTTGAAAATTTTAGTTGTAAAATCTAACCCCGGCAATTCTTTAAATTATTGGATGGACAAATTAATGTGTGTGGAATTGATATAATAAATATATTAGAAGCTTTGCTATTTATTAAAAATATATTTTTACAAATGTTATAAAATATTTATGAATATTTAAACGAATGGTTGAGATTCCAGTAGCAATGTATGGAAATTTAAATAAAATATAGTGAGCATTGGTTATTATTACCTTGGTGTGATGTCTGAATGTTGCATTGATTAGCGTTTACCATCTTGCTCCGATTGTAATAATATATTCTGGCTTATCACATTAGACTTCGTCTTGATAAAATATTAACTCCAAAACCATCTACCTTGCTTAAACAAATAATTATATCTTGGTTATGGTAAAATGTAGTAGCATAAAATGTTATTGAGGGATGTATGCTCTAATTTATATTAAAGTAGAGTGAGAATGATTTATTCTTTAAATGACTAAGCTCTGTGATATTTTAAAAGTCTAGTAGACCTCTTATTTTTAAAAGGTAAAATAAATAATAGAGTTAGAATTTGATGGTTTAGGAAAATGATGAGTGATTTTATAAGATGTTCTTTATTCACAGTAATTTTATTTTAGAATGGTTATATTGGCAGTAATTCTCTTTCAGAATGACTATATGACCAAAGGATGATTAATTGTTTGGACCTTAACTAGGGCATCAATTATATATTCAATTATTGAGTTTTTGCAAGTTATAGTTTTATTTTAGTTATGAAGATTCGAATGATAAAAAAAAGCTTATGGAAAATTCTCTTTTAGCTCAGACTAATAGATATGAACCCTTCTACTATATTAGAATAGTTAGAGTATTTTAATTCCATTGTTTATAGCATAGGGTGTTTAGAGTAAGATCTGGGTTGTTGATTTTAATTACGAATATGTGTTGCTTTCAAATCTCAAAGCAAGTTAATTTTTCAAGCAAATGGATAGGAGATGAGAATTGAGGGAATTTTTTTTGAATTAGATTATATTTTAACATAAGACCTACCGAGATAAGTGAGGAAGGGTAATACAAAAGTCATATTTGTCTAAAAATGCTATCCAAATAAAATTACTTGAAAGATTAGAAGAGATTTGAAACCTTTCAATTTAGTAAATTTATGGTATTGTAAATCGTAAGATTTGGCTATTAGAGTTAGCTTAGTATTTTGATTACGTTCCACTATATACATATAAGTGTGTGTAAACTTAACCATTTAAAAACATTAGTATAAGCTGAGAGTTTAAAACCCTAGATCACAGGTTGACACTCTAAACTTTGTTTTAGAATACGCATCTTTTCTTCTTCCAGTGACTTTAAGGCATTTTCATATGTTTTTTACTATGGTCAATGAAAAATTGAAAATGATATACCTATTTAATTTAATAATAGTAGCAAAGGATTAGTCTCAAACTTTCATGCTGGAAACATGATTGTTGGAAATATAAGCAATTTTTGTTGTCATTGATGTCAAGAGGACGATAACCAAGTTTCATTGTCATCTATGCATTCATGTCAAAAGGCTGATGTGTTTCGATGTCATTAATATTTTCCAGTGGTTTTTCCAAAAGGCAAAGAAGTAGGTTTAAATGGAAATAATAATATTATAATATCCAATGTTATAATACTCCGAGTTACAGGTTAGTTTGAAGAAAAATGAAGTCCAAGGAGTTATAAAATTTTAATTCCTCCAAAAGACCCATGTGGCAGATTTTAAAGACTAAGGTTTAAATTTTTTAATTTTAATATTTTAATCATAAGGTTAAAATTAAATCAATTAAGGTATCAAGGTTCATCGACATTTTGAATAATATGGCACATAGTATAAAAAGGGGGCAAGTTTGATTTATTAAATCATCCATGCGAATGATTATTGCCCAAAGGAAATCGTGCGCTGTGTTGGTAAAGAAAAGATTTGCATGTGTTTAAAAGGCTTAAGAGGGCAAACACAAGAATAAAGGCAAGGGGAGCACCAACAAAGGTTCAAAGAGTCGAGTAGCACAGTTGGCAGCCAAGGGCTACATTAAGTTGTTCGTAGGTGCGAGGTCGCGGGTTCGATCCACGTGATCACAGTTTTGCAAAGGGAGAAGTTTGTTTTGGTTTGCGTTGTCGGAGAAGGGAGAAAAAAAAGTTGTGCACTCTTTATATTACGTGAGGGCATGTAGCCCAGTTGGTGGGTGCACTTTGTGCGGAGGCGCTTGGAGAGGTGAGATCAGGTGTTCAAAATTCTCCAAGGTTTTTGGTTGGTTTAATAAAAGGTATGCGCTCACATTATTATTTGCCAAGGTTGTGTTAATCCAAAAATTGCATGGTGTGGAAATTAAAAAATATTTTTAATTTGCCCAAGGTTTTTGTTAAATCAAAAATTGCATAGTGGAAAAATTAAAAGGTGTTTATGAGTTATTAAGGGAGATAAAAGGGAAAATAAAGTTAAAATATTTTATTTTAATTTTGATGGTTAGAATTTATAAAGGAGGAGAAATAAGGTGTAATTGAGATTTAATGTTTTGTATGGTGAAATATTTTGAGGGAAATATTTGAATGAAAATTTTTAGAAGGTTTTTGCTATCTAAGTTTTGATATTGGCAAAGAGGTTGATTATGATTGAGACAGGTTTTGAAGTCAAAAATCCATCAAACAAAAGGTATGGGCACATCTTCCTTGTGAGTGAAATATTATTGGATTGAGTAAAGTTGGAGTGAAAAGGTTTGTTTGATAAGCATTGTTGAGTGAGTTTTCATATACATGATTGGTGAATGGTTGTGAGAGCAATTGAGTGTGAAATTGAAAACTATCTTGAACTAGGGTTTGTGAAAGAACATGAGTATCATTGTTATGTGAGATTGTTTGATAAGCATTATTGGAAATATCTGAGTAAGCTTTCATGTGCTTGATTAGGGTTTGCAAAAGATCATGAGTATCATTGTTATGTGAAATTGGAATAATCTTGAGTCAAGGTTGAGTTCCATAGTAAGAGTTGTTGAAAGCATTGTGAAACACTTGGTTAGGGTTTGTAAGCATGTTGTGTTTCATTGAGTGAATGGTTGAGTGAAATTGGATGAGCATTATTGATTGAGAGCATTGGAGTGGTACTTCAAGTTCTATGAAACAAATTGTTCTCTATTCTAAATTGATTTGAAAAAGAGTTTGAAAGTGATAGAGTGATTTGTAAGAGTGAAACATATTGAGTCTCTTACCATTCTCTATATATTTTTGTGGTTAAACAAAATTCTGAGTGAAATTTGTTTGTGTGATTAAAGAGGTTTTTTGAAAGATATTAAGTTGAGTTTTGTGAGTGTGAAACATATTGAGTCTCTAACCATTATCTATATGTTTATGAGGTTAAACAATATTTTGAGTGAAAATTATTTGAAGTGATTGAAGAAGTTTTGTGAAAGAGATTGAGTTTAGTTGTGTATGCAAGTTTTGCAATTGATTTGAGGAAGCTTTTGTGAAAGCTTAAGGACAAATTTGTGTAAGCTTTTATGGAAGTTTACAAGAATATTTGAGATAAGTCTTGGTGAAGACTTGTTGAGAAGATTGGACAAGTTCTAGAGAGGACTTGTTGAGCAGATTTGAGACAAGTCTTAGAGAAGACTTGAGAGCAGATTGGACAAGTTCTAGAGAGGACTTGTTGAGTAGATTTGAGACAAGTCTTAGAGAAGACTTGAGAGCAGATTGGAAAAGTTCTAGCGAGGACTTGTTGAGTAGATTTGAGACAAGTCTTACTGAAGACTTGAGAGCATATTGAGCAAGTTCTTGAGAGGATTTGTGGATAAATTTGAGGATAGAGTTTGGTGCAGACTTGAGGACAAATTTATGCCAGACTAGAGACAAAGATTGAGCAGATTTGTGCTAGATGGAAGGACTATATTTAGTGTAGATTTGAGACAGAGATTGAACATATTTGTGCTAGGACCGAATGAATATGTTTAGTGTAGATTTGAGATAGAGATTGAGCAGATTTGTGCTAGACCGAAGGACTATGTTTAGTAAAAATTTGAGACAGATATTGAGTAGAATTGAGAGCAAGATTTGGAGGTGATAGAGCATAGGACAGTAGTCTCCAGTGGATAGATATCCATTAGCTAGGGCAGTGAGGACAAAGGTCTTCTACGTGTAGATAGAGGTCTTTAGTGGAGAGAGATCTACAAGTCGGTGTAGTGGAGGCAATAGTCTTCTAGAGGATCACCAACCATAGCAGAGGAGAAGGAATTCTCCTATGGATAGAGATCCACAAACCAGTTAAGGGGATTGGTGTCTCTTGTGGATAGGCATCCACAAACTTGATTAGGGGATTGGTGTCTCCTTTGGATAGCGGTCCATAAAAATTGTAATAGGGAAGGATTCCCAATATTTTTGTTGAGAAAATTATAGTAAAATATTTTCTCCGTGGAGTAGCCTATATTGAACCACGTTAAATTGGTGTCTCTATTGTGTATGGTGATTTGTGCATTGCTTTGATTATTGCTATTGATATTGCCATTGATATATTGGATAATATTGCTTGAGAAAAGAAAAGTAAAAAGTGGTCTTATACCGTTCACCCCCTCTCAGTATAAGCTTGTGTTCTTCAAATATGGATAGATTTTGTGAAATGAATTAAAGTAGGAGCTAAAATAGTTTATAATATTAAATATTGAGATAGAATGAAAATGTAAGATTAGCTTTTTAGCGAAACTATCTTCCAAACTAGTTCAAAGTATCTTGTAAATTTTTTTTTTTAGTTCAAATTCATTTAAGAGTGTGAAAGGGGTAAAAGGAATTTAGTATATTTATTTTGTTTGGTAATTATTACTATGTTTTAGGTCTCGTAGTACTAAAATTTAGTTGGGTAATTAAAGCAAATGATTGATATATATGAATTGTGTTGGTAGAATTACAACACAACAAGATAAATAAAAGTAAATACTGAGTTCACTATATTAGCAAATAATAAAATACTTTGAGATAGCATGTTGTTATTTTTAAATTACCTTTTATACATCTAATTTTGAGGAATAATTGAACTTTGCTTTAAATTGAAATCATGAAGCTCTTGTTTATTATGTGTTGAGTTTTGCTTTTGGAAAAAGGTCAAGGTTAATCTAAGTTGAAAAAATATCAATTACCTTATTAGATAAATGAATAGTTTAAAATAAGTGAAATAAAATTAGTGGTAAATTTAATACCCATGTATTTTTATGTTTAGAAATAAGTAATAACGTCTTTCAAGATTTATTAAATTAAATGTTCGTTTTTGAATATATGTCTCATGTCACATAGGTGACTTAATAAATTAACTTTAGAATTAGAAAAATTAAAACAAAATATTTATATTATAGGTTGTTAAAGAAAACTAAATAAAAAGACCAATTTAATTTCTGCTCAATTGCTTTTGCTATGTTAATGCTTTTACTTTTGCTACATCTTCAAGATAATAAACACTTTACTTAACTTAAGAATATTCATAGTAGATAAAATCTATAGATAATTTGGAACCCTCACATAGAAACCTTTTACTCAATTCATTAAGTAGGATAAATTATTGAATATTTGATGTCTCATCAAGTCAGATGTGCATCCACCCAACACCAGCAATTGCAAGTAGACAATGATTATGATTCAATAATAACTATTTTTTGGTAACTAGCCTAGAATAATTGATAATTTTTCTAAGAACAAGTAATGAGGGGTGGTATGGAACATCACCTCTAGGCTGTTATGAGAGTAGTACGATGAGGGGTCTCATGTTCATCGTTTGATTGGGGAATTGCTAGCAGAATACTGGTACTAGAAGTTTCTAGATACCAATGCTAAAAGGTTAAGTGATGAGTTAGTATGGGATAATTTCTTATCAATCATAACATATCTTGAGATACCTAGTCTTGAGCTAGTGTATTGGTGGGCCCTAGTTGACTCCATAAGACATTGGACTCTCAACTAGGTACTAGGTATATTTATGCTATGCCCTAGCATGTATAAATAAAATTAGAATAAAATTTAGGCCAAAGGAACCTAAGTCCTCAATGTTATGGGGCGAGGAATTATGCGTCCACCCTTCTAGGTGATATGGGCCCTAGAAGGACAATCCCATATCGTGAACTTAGACCTCTAGCAAAGGAGAAGAATGTGTTTACAAAATGACACCTTTGTAGAATCTGGCCAATCTCGACCACTTGAGAGACCATTTTCAGCAGTCAGTATTATCAAAGCGAGTAACTCTACGTCTATGTACTAATTAAATGTTGGGTGAACAATAGAATTTCTATAGTATAAACCTTGTGTTTAATTGAAATTTTCTCTTTGTGATTCTAATGAGTTAGATTGGAAATGACAATTAGGTGTGTTAGATCTGGGTTGTTACATTATATATAAAAAAAGAAAGTCCTCAATCCAAGAGCAAAGGTCAATTTAAAACTAAAAACAAAGATAATTATGCTTTCAATTTAAGATTTGTCAAATTTTAATATAGTGACAAAGAGAGTCTTGGTGTTAAGGAACTCAAAGAGATAATGGTATACCATTTTAACACACAAGTTTGCTTTTTATAGGACCATTAAAAGCAAGTTGCCATTGTTTGAAAAAGCAAGATGATTGTGTTGTCAATAAATCTAAAGAACCAAATTAATTATAGGTGCAAATTGAAACATAAAGAAAAACATTGAGGTTTATATAAATTTTATGATTGTAATATTCAAATAATTTGAATATTTTGACACTTATTTTCATAATAAAGCATAACTCAATTTTGAATAGTTATAAATATGTTTGAAGATTTAAAGTTATAAGTTTAGAATGTTAATATAGTGCATATATATCGAGAGGGAAACCAATCAGTGGACTGATTGTACAATAAAGGTGTAGATGGTCCTAGATCAATTCTATGGAGGGATGATTCCCTAGTGAGTTGAGAATTATAGTTGAGAAGGAGTTGCAAGCTTATGATAGAAATAATTATGGTTAAATTATTAATCAATGGTTGCAAGCTTTATTCACCTCTTATAGTCATAGGAAGTGAAGCATTTCTATTTTTTTCTTGTAAGGGGTCTATGTGACTTCTTGTCTTGTTTTGCTGCTACTCTTTGTAATTGTAAATTGTTGATGTCTTAGTTCCTTGGTTGATTTAATGTAGAGGAGTGATACTGTAAAAAAGGGATGGGGCCCTTTCAAAAACCCCTTATTTTTACCATAATTTAAAATTTTTTAGAATGTTTAAATGTGATATTCTGATAATATATCTATACAACTAATTATAATTAAAATCAATTTTAAATTACTAAAATATGTATATAGGTTGAATGAATAGAATTTTATAGTTTAAAATTAGCAATTTAAGAAAGAGGAAACTTAAGGAAACCTTGAAAAAACCATTCTAAGAATAGTTTAGCAAATATTTTGGAATTCATTGAGCAAAATCCTAAATCCAAAGGCAAAGGTCAAGATGAAAGTAAGTATAAAAACATTTATGCTTCCAAATTTAGATTTGTCAAATTTTAGTGTAGTTGATAATAGAGTTTCAATGTTTTAATTAAGAATCTTAATGAGATAATGGTAAGCCACTTAAACATGCTAAGACTATCAGAAATGGATTATTAGTTTCTAAAAATTTAGATTTTTTATTGTCAAAAAACTCCAAAGAACCAAATCAATTAAAGATGCATATTGAAACATAAAATAAAATATTATTGTGTTTACTATTAATAATGACCTTCAATCACTCATGAGGTTTAGAACAATTGGCTAGGCATGACGATTTTCACATCTTAACCAAGGTTCAAATCTCATAGGTGAACCTTAACATTAGCCCATGAGGTTTTAAGCAATTAGTGGGGAATGAATAGTTTTATACCCTTAACCAAGGTTCAAATCTCATTAGTGTTCACCTTAGCATTTTTCCATGGGGTTAAGGGTAAGTGTGGGGAGTAAAGTGTTTCACATCACAAACCAAGATTCAAATCCCATAGGTGAATCCTAACATTTAATCAAATAGTATAATCTTAATCGGTTAAACACCTTGACTTTCAATGAGGAGACATAAGTTTGAATCTTGCTAAATGATACATACACAATTGCCAAGTTGTTGAAATACCACTATGTTTCTATGATGTAATACAAGTGGGACCCTTTTTATCCCATATAGCAAATTTAAAAGAATAATGACCTTCAATATTTTGAAAGGATTTTAATAGATGACAAAAAAAATTGATATGATCATAAAAATAAAATACTACAAAATGTTATTGTTTAGGAACTTTCTCAAGGCCTAGGCATGATGATAAGAAATGTACAAAAAGGAAGTCCTAGCCCAAAAGTAAAGCCCCAAAATTGTGGTGACTAGAGATACTAATGTGTTTTGAAAAGATAATCATCCAAGAATGTATGTTGGAGCCTAATGCCTAAATGAGGCATGATATCGTTAACCAAGTTTCAACTAATAGATAAGGGTAACTATTTATAATGAAATAAGAATTAGGTTAACTTAAATCTATTTATATTCAACAAATATCTAAGTAGTGGGACCTTGTAAACACCTAAAATTGATCCATACTTTAGTATATCTATATGTAGATATGGAATTAATAAATTTTTATGTTGTATATATAAAAAGAAAATGCAAGTCAATTTCAAAGGATTGTAGATTTGTTGAGAATGAAATTGTAAAAATAGAATGTAGAATAGTTCAAAATATTAAAATTATAGATATTAATAATATATTTATATGTTTTAATAGAGCTACAAGCTTACTGTAGTGGTAAGGGCTTTGGCCTCTCTTTGAGAGGTCCAAGGTTCAAACCCCACTCAGTATGACGGGATCAGGACCCCTCATAAAAACCTGTGTAAACTCATTGAAAAACTATATTTATATATTTTAATAGGCTAAATATGACTTCTATTAAATGCCATTATCTCAATTGATTCTATTGCTCAAATTTCAAGGAGGAGACCTATATTTGAATCTTGCCAAGTAGTACATGCATAATTGTCAAACTATTGTGATATCACTATGTGGTTATGATGTAATATAGGTGGGACATTTTTTAATTCCATGTAATAATAAAAAAAACTATATGTGGCTTTTAGTGGGATCCCCTTCCATTAGAAAATTAAAACATGACATCTATTTATAGGTCAATTAGACAATATTCAACTTGCTTTTCTATCAAAGATATTTTTCATAGCCATTAAACCACTACTTTCCACCTAAGTTTCCCAAATCAATATTTCTCTAAGTCTCCTTTTCTCTTTGTTCCTACTTTGATAGTCTTTCTCTCTTTTTACATTCCCATCAACACTTTTATCCTCATACATCTCTTCCATTTCTATATTTTTTATAATTTGACTTAACAAACCTATGGATACCTTCCATATTGCTTGCTTTATTATTTTATCCTTGAAACCCTAAAGTGCAAGAGACAAACTCTATACTAATTTCATTTTTATTATAAGAAGATGATTTACTACTACTTGAGAAAAATGAAGATGATATATTTGGATTATATGTGACCTATTCCACCACCTATATTTAAAATTTATTGGCATATCTTCCTTTGTATGACTGATTTATTTTGAACTCAATTTTACATATTATAATTTCTCATCCCTTACATCCTTCTTAATTTATTCTAATGTTTGCTTTGAATGGACCATGAAGGTATTATTATTTGATGAGGAAAAGGGGCTTTATTTGACACTTTTTTGGGATTCAAAAATTCTTGATTGAAGTAGACTTCTACTACAATATGATCTCCTTGTTTCATCTTGAATTTTATCTTATGACCAAAACTTTTGATCTTTTTCTCAATTATTTTCACATTGTAATGTCTTGTTATGTGTTTGGTCTCATAATATTTATGACATTCGAATGCAATAATTTTCCAGTCTACTTTTTGATCCCATTCCTTGATTTAGACTTAATATTAATATAGATTTTGAAAATAGGTTTTCAAATATCTATTATAACACATATTAGGGTATATACACCATGATTTTACTTCTAAAACACACTAGATGAAATTCCTCAAAGTATCATCAGTATTCTTAAGATCTTATTATTGATAAGCTAATATAGAAATCCAAAAAGCCTAATCCATATTGGAATCCTTTTAAGCATGTCTATCTGCATAGAAAACTTCTCACTCCATGGTACTCAATACACATTTTCTCTTCCCTTAAACAAATGACCATCACCCATTATCTTATCCTTGTATTTGAAACTAGAGAAGATGGAAAATACCCTTCCAAAAAAACCATGGAATAAGGTAAACCCAATTATCCCTTCCATTTTAAAATATTATGATGGACTCTTCTATGGAAATGCAACTTGTGATAAGACAATTTATTATAATATAAGTGAGGTTCATTCCAACTCCATACAACTAATTGAAAAATACAGTACAATGGATCAAATAGTAAATGAGAATCATATCACTCAAGTTTAAATCCTTACATCATGATAGACTCTTGTATAATGCAACTTGTGATGATATAATTTGTTATAATACAAGTGAGAATTATATTGACTCCATATAATTAATTAGAAAAATAGTCATAATTATAGAATAATTTTGTTGGTCACTTGACAGTGGTCTGTTTGTCAAATCCTTGACCTCTATAATATTCCCTTTTAACAACCTAAGCTTTTGTGATAATTAGTTAAATTGTACTATGTCAAAAATAGTATGCTTGGTGGGGCAGGTTTAGTTTTTACCCTTGCTCCTTTGAGTATGTCTAATTATGATCCACTTGATGGGACCTTCCCTCACTTGATTGTGTATCACAGTCAAACCTCTCATATGATAATTTATCAATAGTGGAAAAGCACAAGGTACGAGATCCTAAATTAATTCTTAGGGACCCTAACCTCCATAGGGTCCCTCTTTGATATCTTAAGATTTTTTTTGATGAAAAAAGCAAATTTATATTAATTTAAGATAATAGCCTTTACAATAAAAAAATGGGTGGGTTAACACACCCCATGGGGAATCAAACTAACCCTCATTAACAAGCGTTAGTGATCGGATGTAATAGCTTACATTTAATTTATCAATCTGAGGTAAATCAAGGTTAGATTTAAAGAATAGCAATCCCGTATAGATTGTACCATGGGGATCAATGCTAAGCTTAGTTCAACTTTCTGTTCAAATTCAAGTGTTTGTAGAAAAGTAAATAAATAGAATTAAATCATGCAAGTATTAAAATAGAATGCAATTTCTAATTTATTACCTGTTAATGAATTATTCTAACAATAATTGCCTATTGATGAGTTTAACTAATAATGATTACCTACTGATGAGGTGGTCTATTGGTGAGGATCCTCGTGCAGTTAGTTTTATTTATCTAATCTGACTTTATATTTTATGAAAATGCAATTTACTTTATTTTATATTCTAAGGTTAATTAACTATTTCTAACCTATTGTAGGGGCGATGAGCTTAGGTACTGGGTCGTAGGAGTGGGCCTTGCCTCCTAGAAGACAGTGCAAGTATTTCTCCCCTAGTTTACTTTATCTCAAGTAACTAAAATGTATAACTATTCCTAACATGATTTTATTCTATGTATGTAGGAATATACAGTTACGATTACATAAATGAAATTAAATAATAAATTCAAATGACATAGTTACCATATGCGAAGAATGAAGTGCTACTTTTATTGTTGGTGATTCAAATGTACATGCTGGCACTATTCTTCAAAAAGTTTTCAATATTAGAACATTAAACAATTCAAAATTAGCTATTTCTCCATTAGACCTTTTCAAAGGTCTCCCTATGTAATATATATTATGACTTGTACAATTCTAAATAAACTCTTCCACATATTTTGCCATGTGGAGTTTGTGGACTTATGATGTGACAACTATGTACTAACCAAAATAATCTAAACTAATACAATTTCTATTCTTGCTTGGACTTGGTAAACATCCTGAATGGTCCAAGTGGCAATACGTAAGCTAACTTAACAAAGAAATACTAACTTTGACATTTCACAAGATATACAATATAACCAAATGTCTTTTATTCCAGGAGAAGGTTCAACAATCTTGCGTCTAAATATGATAAACATAAAAATAGTTGGATTACACAACTTTATTGAATAAAGTAATAATGAATTTATCAATCACAATATTCCATGTTAAGAATACATGACAAATCAAATATTATGCTGACTAGAAATACTTGGTTGTCGTGTGAAAATGATGTGGCACGTAGTGTCAGTCAATGGACTTAATCATCCTTCGGTAACTACTGGTAAAAATCCTTCAGTAACTACTGGTAAAAATATCCTTCGATAACATACTTCAATAGCTACCTTCTATAACGTACTTTAGTAACTATCTTCTGTAACATGCTTCAACTACCATATTTTGTAACAGTGATCTACTATTGCTCTATCTATGTGCCTTAAGCTTACTACATCCTTTGTTCTTATGTCCATATCTTTATGTCTAAGGTGTATCCCAAAGATTGTGCTAGCTGCATTGTTCGTCTGTGGAACATTCTTCAACACCTTGCCTACATAATTACTCATAACTCGGACGTATTTTACATAAAACAAACACATTTATCAGATTAACTACATTTATCCTTTTATTGATAAATTACAAAAATATATAGTAATCACTTACATAAAACATATTATAATCATCAATTTAAACATAAGAATGAAACATTTTGTTACAAAAATATATGCCAAATATCCTCTCATCAATTAGTAAACAAAGTTGCCAACAAAACACAAGTTTACCAATCATGATCATTGATGATCATTACATCAAAGAAAGCATATCATATGGAGTATATTTTCTCGCATAAACTGCTAGTGATTATGGGATGGGAATCCACCCCTCTACATCACAATTAAGGTCTTCAATACTCACATCACTCCAACCAACAACTGGTCCAAGAGAAACTAGTTGAACATCATCCCACCCCCCATCCTAGTGGGAAGAACAAGCAATATCAACATTAGGATACTTCCTGACTAGTGAGGGCTGGGACCAGTGCATGTCTGCGAGAGCACTTTTTGCATATGACGGAGACCGACGGTGAGAGCGGGATTGAAAATTCTCTTGAGAAGAGTGTTTTGTGGGGATCCGATTGACTGTACATGGAGAATTGGCCTAGTGCGCTAGAAGAACATACAGATTATCCAAATACATAGCAACTTTTTTGGCTTGAGTACATATTTGTAGCCACATGTCATTAAAAACTTCTAATTTTTTAGCATGAGTAAATGTGATAGAAGGTGTACACTATTTAAAAATAATTATGTTACGGGCCTTCCAAATATGAAAGAGTAGGTTAATCCTGAAAACTTGCTACACTTCAAAAAGTAGGAGAGATAAAGTAAAAGAGTCCTTAAGAAGAGCTTGGGGCCAAGAAACTCTTGCAACTGTAAATGGGGAAAAAAATAAAGAACCCATTCCCAAGATTACCTAGATCTTTTGCAATTCCAAAAGAGGTGAATACAAGACTTGGGAACACCACAAAAAGGACATTTAGGATAAGGAATTCCAAGGTGCTTCAAACGTTCCCCTAAGGGAATGCCTTGACACAACAAGCTCCACGTAAAAAAAGATTGCTTGGGATCAACATAAGTAGACCAAACATTCTGAAACCTAGAATTCCATCCAGTCCTTGTAGAAAATAAGTCCCAATATTGATTGAGCTTAGGCACCAAAGGAAGATGAGGAGATAACCATTTATACCCCAAACGAGTCTTATAATTAAGCAAAGGAGTGTCAACATGCCATCTCCAGTCTGACCACCAAGGACGCTGCAAGCGCACACCAATATTATGCAACATAGAAAAAAGGGTGAGAGCAATAACAACATCATAATTAAACTATATTGTGTCAATAATTATATTATGAAATATTAAAAAGAAGTTAAAAATTAGATAAATTTTAAATAATTTAGTTATTTATGGATAATGATAGTATTTATACCCAATTATGTAGCTCATATAAGTTTGAATTAAATCATAATGATTATGCATAATATAATATTCTAATTTATATAAAATCAAGTTAAAGTTTGAAACAATTCATTACTCTTCAATACCTAGGAATCAAATTAAAAAAAAAACATGAAACTTAGTTGTCAAATATATTTAAAATGAAACCAATATATATATATATATATATATATATATATATATATGTATATATATATATATATATATATATGTATATATATATATATATATATATATATATACATATATATATATATATATATATATATACATATATATATATATATATATGTATATATATATATATATATATATATATATATATATATATATATATATATTTTGATATTTTTGATAAATATTTTGATCATTTAAATAAATAATGTAATATATTTATTAAATTAGTCAAAGTAACATAATTGCAATTTATGAGTAGAGCTATTTTTTCAATGAGTTTATACAGGTTTTTATGAGGGGTCATAGTCCCCTCATACTAATTGGGTTTTGAACCTTAGACATCTCAAAGAAAGGCCAAAGCCCTTACCATTGCAGTAAGCTTACAACTTAAATGAGTAGAGCTATTTGAGTGGCTATATATGGGAATTATGTAGCTAAAAATAAATTAATAAAATAATATAAAATAAAATAATAAAGTTCAGAGGATTAGGGGAAGTCCTCATAAATCACTTCAATTTTAAATTTGATCATTTGAAAAATTAATATGAGAGAGTATCCAATTTTGATAATTATAAATTTTCAACTTTGTTAATAAAAGTAAAAATATTATTTGTAACCATACTTGATGATACTTTATTAAAAAGAACAAAGTATTCCCACTTTATAGCTTGGTTGAATGCTTATCAAATGACATCATATCAACTTGATAAATACCTCAATTTTCAAGGAGACCTAGGTTTGAATCTTACTAGGCGATACAAGCATAATTGCCAAAACTATTGTTGTAATATCACTATGTAGTAATGATGTAATACAAGTGGGGCCCATTTCAATCCCACATAACTGTTAAATTTTTTTTACTAAGGCTTGTGATGGTATAAACTTGCATTGATAACAATTAAATTCTAAAATTTTAATTTATATGAATATATGGAGAATTCTAGAGAAGAATACACAACAAAAAACTATGGTTTTTTTCATCAATCAAAGCATAGTAGAAAAATTTGAATATGACCTAGTAAAGGAATACAAGTGGAATAATTTGGCAATCTCAAGGAAGAAGTCAAATATATTTTATTTTTTTGTCAAATCTCAATGAGGAGGTAAGTGCTGTTCACAATTGTGACTATAAAGATCTATTCAAGATAGAAAATTTTGAATGGTAGAGAGCAAATTACAAGATAATGGGCATTATACATGGCATATGCCAAGAAGTATATGCCATAGGAAATTCAAGTGGATAATTTGACATATATAAGAACCCCTTTGTAGACACCTAAAACATGCCATATTGAGGAGACTACTTATATGGACTCCTTGAAGACCATATGACACACCTTGGGAAACCTTAGGGCTAAAATAGTGGTTTTCACCACTCAAACAAAGGATATTTTCCTTTACAACACTGGTTGTCCCTCTAAGGGACAACCTCTAGATTCCGTCCTACCAAGAGACGGTCCCTAGTTGAGATCATCCTACTAAGGGATGGTCGCGCTATAAGCAAAATAAAAAAAAGAGCAGGATATAACTAGTAGTCGAAACCACCAGTTAAACCCACACATGAACTCACTCTACAATTTTACGTGTGCATGAGCCCAATTTAGGCAAAAAGCATAACATGATTAGTTTGTATGAGATATCAAGAGAAAAGTATTTACTTTCTCAATGCAAACTGATTCTTTGCTTTTTCATGAGCAGGGTGGCACTATTATTAGATTCCTTTTGAGGAATCTATATAATAGTGCTCACTCCTCTTTCAAAATCAGATCAAGTTTTTAAGTTTTAGCGTAACGAAGTATTGCCAAATTTTGATCAGAGATCCAATAGCTTTTGTAAGGACTGAAGTATGATTACCTCGATTCCCTAAGAAGGCCATGTCACTGGACTACTCCAAGGGATAGAGGTACACAGTTCATTCTTTTGTTCAACCTTGTATACTTGCTTTGGAGATCAATCCAAACCCACCAAGCCGCTGTAATAGCACATCCAATCCGCTAAAAACACCAACAGATCAAACCTAGATTTACCCCTTGCATTGACCTTGAGAAAATATTCACGGATTAGCAATCGTCTCACCCAAAGACGACCCCTAGGTTCAATCCTATTTTCTTTTATTTCTATTTTTAATAGATTTTAGTAGTTTTCTTGTTTTATAGCTCAACTTAATTGGATTTATTTTATGCAAGCACTTACCAGATTTATCTTATTTATCACTTTTGATTTTCTTTTTATCCATACATGATATTAATCATGTTTACTTTCTTGTGTGCAGGTTTTAGGTTTCTACGGGAAGGAAAGAGCATAAGAAATGGGCATCATCACCCTCAAGGAGGTCATTAAGAAACCTTGCTCAAGACGGTTCATGGGTGCGAGAGAATCCCAAAAGTGCATAAGCTATATTGCGAGAGGAGAATCAAACCCTCTCGATTATTTATTGTATTGATTGTATCAAAATGGTGAACTCCCTTAAGGGGATGTAATTGTAACCGTATTTTTGAAATAACAAGCTATTATCAATAAAATGGACCCACCTCCATATCTTTTCTTATTTTATCATGATGTTACAATTACATGCTCTTATTATTCATAGTTAGTTTGCATTTCATGAGTTTGAAAATATATTTCTGTTAAAGGTGCATGAGTTTTTGGACACTTCATGGTTATCATAGTGGGACCTAGTCCCTAATTTTTATTCATTCGACTGATTACTATTTATTTTTATGTTTGTAGGTTGTAGGTTTAATCGTCCCTGCCTGAGATAGCCCCTGCTCTATGATCATATTTGCTTGAGATGATCCTGTTCAATGATCGTATATCATAGAGACAACCTCTACCTAGAAATTTTCTTCCTAGAAGATGGTCCCATAGTAGAGAGCATAAAGTGTAGATAGCTGGAACATCGTCAAACGTGGTCTTTCATGGTAATAACCGATCTACTTCTGTGTTTTTAAACAAGCATTTGTATAAAAATATTAATTGGTAGAGAATAAATAGGAAAAATCATAGGTATCAGACTCTCTATCTATGATCGTCTCTGGTCTAGACGACCCTTGTCTACAATCGTCTCTCTGTGAGATGACCTTTATTGGTGACTGTCCCTGTGCAAGATGACCCTTGTTTGAAGTTGTCTCTATCTAAGATGACCCCCTATCTGCTACATAATGGAATGATTAATTTTTGCTTGAACCCAGGCTAATCATGTAGGGTTCTGCATATTTTAGATTTCTAAAATTTAAATGTCATTTTACTTAGGAATCTAAATATAAAACGTTATTTATGCATTAGTGAAAAAGTCATCGATTGCTCTTTGATTTTATTTTCCTTGCATAAAATGAACCCCACACACCATGTCCCATTTTAACATCGACGAGTTGGATTTTATCACCAACCGTTGATCAAGATGAGTGATGGTGGGTTTCATATCCACCTTGTTGGCTTGTATGTTGTTACTTCATATCTTATTTTTGGCCAAGGTTAGTCCAATAACTGTCATAAGGTGAGGACTGGTAGGACCTGGGATCCCTCATTGGGTTTGGATTTCATCACCAAGTCTTGATGGGTTTCACGGCTTGGACTTCATCACCAAGTTAGTGTGTGAGAGCATACAAGTGAAAACCTTAAACTAAGTCAATATCATCAACAAAAAAGCAAAAATACGAAAGAGAAAAAGAGCAACAACAAAACAAAACACACTCAAATAGTTTAGGGACTTACATCTAAAACTTAAAAGAGATAATCACATTTCTTGATTGTGTGTTTCTTTGTTGTTTGTCTGGGTAATCAAGACCATGGTAACTACGCGCAATCAAGCTCGATCAAGGGCTAGTACCATAGAAAATTTTCAAGGAGGTATGGAAAACCTCTGCATCGGTACAAAGGATATGGCCATCCCTGCATGGTGTCATGATGCTCATCAGAGACCAATATCCTTTATAGGAAAACTGAGCTTTAAAACATCCCTATGAGGAAGGTACCCTTAGGCCCCATGGGAGACTTTCTTGATTTGGACACCTTGATAAATTTCTATAAAAGGAATAATATGCTTACTAAGGGGCCTAGAGAGTCTAACATGGAGGGAATTCCCATTCGGGATGCATCTACTAATCCTCGGTATGATCACAATGATGACTTCCATGGTCAAGATACTTTTCATGCTTCCCATAGACAAACACTTAAGTATAGGGAAGGTCCTAGTAGGGCAGTGTCACAAGTTCGCATTCCAAATCACCCTACAAACTAGGTAGAAAATGATCAGGAGTACACACCATGGATGAGGTTGGATGATCATGACACCCATCTTGAACATCCATGGATGAGTCAAAAATATACCTTTTTAGATAGGTATGATACTCATCATCCTTATTGAACACCTGTGTCGGCTCATACAGTCCTAGTCAATGAGGAAGAGGGAGTTTTTGATCATCCTTGTACTCCTTAAGAAGAGTATTCCATGTAAGCACGTTGTACCTCTACACCAATTGAGTATGTCGAGATCACATACAAGCCCAAATACCAGGTTAATGCAACTTTCGTTGATCATGAAAAATAGATAGCTTATGAGGCTACAGAGCAATCAAAGGTTCTTCATATTAATACAAAGGTCAATTGTCCCCATACCATTGACCAGCTAGATCATGTCCTTAGGGAGAATACTGAGAAGCAAGTAATGTTGAACCAACTATAGCTGGATAAACAACGCTTGGGTGAACAATATCAGTTGAGTCAGTAGAGATTGTAAGAAAATAGGGTGCATCAAGAAAGGTTCTATTCAGAGAAATTGCAAAGAGTCATGCATGAGGTGGTTCCCACACCAATCACATATAGGCAGTAAATTCAACTAAAGTGTATTGCGCACAAGAAAAAATTACCACTTAGACCTAATTAGAACCTCCTTCCTCATGCACCCCATCAATACCATAGGCCCCTACAACATCAAATCAATAATGCTCTACAAAAGCATGAAATCTATGAGGACTTAGGGTCAAAATACTAGGATCAGGGGTACCCGAGTTGCATTATGAGGATATGGTTGATGACCATAATCATCCATCTTGCCCCGTTAGGCATATTCCACCTCCCCCTCCTAGAGGATAAAAATGAGAAGATGAGATTATTTATTTCAAAGCTTATAAGATGCTCATTGAGCGCATTCAATCACAAGGAAATAAGCTTTATGAATGGATTACAAAAAACCCACACTAAGTCAACTTTGCAACAAACCAATACATCCTTCTATCCGATCTCCTCCGTATCCATAGCATTTTGAAATGCCCAAGTTAGACAAGTTTAAAGGGGATGATAATGAATAGGAGCATATCACCAATATCATGAACCTATGCTTTCAACTATAGGATAACGATGCCTTGTTGCTAAGAATTTTCTTGATAACACTCTTGGGACTAGCTCAACAATGGTTCAACCATTTTCCTAGGAACAACATTTATAGCTTTGAACAACTTGCAAATGTATTCTTGGAACACTTTTCATTTAGGGTCAAGAAGAAAGCTACCTTGACTAATTTATATAATCTTTGCCAATTCGATGATGAATCAATATTGGACTATGGAAATAGGTGGCGAGCGGTCATGTCAAAGTTACCATTTGCCTTACCTTTGACAAAGCTCACTTGTTTATTCATAAGGAGTTCTTCAAAATAGATCTCATTACTATTACAACTCTAGAAATACCAGACATTCGAGGAAGCCCTAACTCAAGCTAAGATCATAGAGGATATTAAGATTTAGGAAGAGGAAATTAAACTTCGAAAGGAGTGGAACAAAAAATTGAAATACAACCATGCTCAATATAAACCCTCAAAGGTTAATCAAGTTGTCTTAAATGTTCTAGGGCCTACAAATCTAAATCCACCATAATAAGACAATTATTAGGCCCAACCCCCTCCTGCATAGTATAATCAACCTCAACAGGATCAGGGACAAAGGCAACAATGCCATCAATCTCACAATTATACACCATTATCTAAGTCTTTGGCATCACTTTTTAATAGATTATGCAAGACCAAGGCTATCAAATTGCCAAAGATCTGTCCCTTAGATCCTAACTATTGGAAATTTTGAGTATTTTGGTTATCATTGATGTCAAAGGTAAAATGATTGAAAATCATCTTCCAGGTTGAAATATTAAAATTACAAGGCAAATACCTCCATTGAAAAAGATAGACAAAGTTCCTTTGAAAAAGGTTCAATTAATTGCAAAGTTGAGGAAGTTTCCAAGGCAAAAGACAAAGGGTTAAAAGGATTAATTATAATATTTAAATTAAAAGTTTAAATATTATAGTAATATTATTTGAATTTCCTATGGCGCCAAAATTTACAATCATTTTTAAATTGAAAAGCACCGATGTCATTTTTCCTAAATCGAAGCACATATATAAGGAGGATTAAAAGTCATTTGGCAAGGTGTGTGGGGAGTAATTTAATTGGCATTCAGATTATTGACTACATCGTATTCGCAAAAGCAAGCACATGGTGATCGAACAAGACAAGAGGGAAAGAGACACATTTTAAAAGCAAAAGGATAATGTATGAGGTATAAGAAAAATAAGGTTGGTTGGTTTCAACCAAGTGAGCAGCTCAGTTGGCAGACAAAACTCATGTAAGGCGTTGCGCGAAGGAGGTTTCGAGGTCGAGTCTTGGTGGTGACAAGGTGTTTGTTTTTTTTTTGATGATCGAAGATCCGCGATAGGTTAAAAGTGAAATTGGTTCATTGTGATTGTTGTGTGGGAAGTTAGCTCACATGGTGCTCTAGCAAGTGCTAGAGCATGGGCTCTATGAGGTCACGCATTTGAATCCCCATGGCAACAAGTTGGTAAGGGCAATTTTTTTTATAAAGTTTGATTTTTTATTTTAGGGAGTCATAAGGGTTAGGTGTTGATTAAGAGTGCCATGAGGGTTGAAATTAATGATGCATGATTTTTATTAGGGATTCATAAGGGTTGAAATTAATGATGCCTAATTTTTGCTATTAGGCAATCATAAGGGTTAAGTTTATAAAGGTTGAATTTGTACTTAGGCAGTTATAAGAGTGTAATTTAATAAAATTTTGAGAGTGCTTTATATAGTTTATTTTTGCAAAGTGGATAAATGAAAAATATGTTTTGCATGCAAGAATAAGAGTAATAAGGTGTTATAATGATTTGATATTTTATTGTAATGTTTGTATGGTGAAAGTGAGTTTGAAGGTCTTTGATAATTATTAATGCCCTATCTTTTGAGAACAAGAGAAGAATTATTGAACATCAATTTTAGATTTCATTGAGCATATATTTTGAGAAGGAAGTTCATGTGGATGGTTTGAGAAAGTATTTTGCTATCTAACCCTTGAAGTGGCACTAGAAAAATTAGCTATTTGTGAGACAAGTTTTTGAAGATATGTCTCCATAAGAGCAAATTAAGAGGTATGGGCACATCATTCCTTATTTAAGGTGTTTTTTTGAGTAAATGTTTTTGAAATATAAGGTGGAGGAAAAAGGGTTGTTTGGTATGCATTGTTGGAAATATTTGAGTTAGAGTTTATACTTCATCATTGAATGGTTTTGGAAACATTTGGAATAGATTTTGAGAATAAGATTGTGCTTCTATTATTGAAAGAGATTGAGACATTTGTGTTAGAAATTGTGAACTACTTGTACTAGGTTTGAAGACAAGTTAGTGCATCATTGTGAAATATTTTGAGCATTGGTTGAGAGATATTGAAAGCAATTGTAAAAGTATTTAAGATTAATATTGTGAGGGAAATTTATGCATTAGTGTGGTTGATCCTTGAGAGTAAATTTACAAGAAAGATAGACCAGTTTTGTGAAGCAAGTTATACATTGTTTTGATTTTATTTGAAAGGGATTTTGCAAGAGATAGATATTGGATTAGTGGAATGCAATATTTGTGAATGTGAAGAACATATTGGGATTTTGATAGTGCATATCATTCTCTATATGTTCCAGAGGTTAAATGAATTCTAGGTAGAATATGTATGAATTGCTTAGTTGAAAAAAGTATTTCTAAAAAAGATATAACCATTTGTTTGTATGCAAGATTTGGAAATATTTGAGCAAGTTTTGTGAGCAACATTGAAGGTAGATTTGAGCAAGTCTTTTGAGAAGGCTTGAAGGTATATTTGAGCAAGTATTTTGAGAAGTCTTGAGGTAGATTTGAGCAAGTCTTGTGAGAAGACTTGAAGTAGCTTTGAAGAAAATTTGAGCAAGTCTTGTGAGAAGACTTGAAGCAGCTTTGAGGTAGATTTAAGCAAGTCTTGCGAAGACTTGGGGTAGATTTGAGATAGAATTGAGAGAAGGTTTGGTTGTTGATTTGATCAAGATTTGTGTTAAGGATTGGAAATATTTGAGATAAAATTGAGAGCAATTTTTATTGCTGATTTGATAAATCTTTGTGTTAAGGCTTGGGGTGGATTTAAGTAGAGTTAGAGTAGAATTGTGCTAGGCTTGTGATGAGGTTTGGTGCAGATTTGAGATAGAGTTGAGATCAAAATTTGGAGGTGACCAAAGCAGAGAGGACAAAGGTCTCTAGTGGATAGAGGTCCATCAACCAGTGTAGTGGAGACAAAGGTCTCTTGTGGATAGAGGTCCACTAGCTAGAGCAGTGGGGATAGAGGTCTTCTATGGATTGAAGTTCACCAGCCAGAGTAAAGGGAAAAGAGTTCTCCTGTGGAGAGAGATACATGAACCAGGGCAAGGGGAAAGAGTTCTCATATAGAGAGAGATCCATGAAATAGAGAAAGGGGAAAGAGTTCTTATGTGGAGAGATATACACAAACCAAAGCAATGGGAAAGAGTTCTCCTATGGAGATAGATCCATGAACCAGAGCAAGGGGATAGAGTTATCTTGTGGAGAGAGATCCATGAATTAGAGCAAGAGGAAAGAGTTCTCATGTGGAGAGATATCCATGAACTAGAGTAAGGGGATAGAATTATCCTATGGAGAGAGATCCACAAATTAGAGCATAGGGGATTGGTGTCTCCTTTGGATAGAGGTCCATAAACATTGTAATAGGGAATTGATTCCCAAGAGATTTGTTAATAAAATTTAGAAGAAATATTTTCTCCATGGATGTAACCCACATTGGGTGAACCACACTAAATTTGTGTCTCTCATGTGTATGATGATTTGTGCATTGATTTGATTACTGCTATTGATACTACCATTGATAATATTGAATAATATTGTTTGGAAAAGTAAAAGTAAAATTTGGTCTTATACTGTTCACCCCCCTTCTTAGTATAAACCAGTGTTCTTCACTAACTAGCCCAAGCCAAAGTGGTATCAAGAGGACCAGTATTGTCCTTATCATCGAGTAAATGATCATGATATTTAGTCATGTATCACATTCAAGAATAGAGTACAAGATATGCTCGATGGGAATGAACTCCAAATCGACAATCTTCTCATAGCCAACAATCAACAAATGGGTATCTTTAAGGACCCATTGCCTACACATGAGGTGCTAGAAGATCAAATTCGATAGGTAAATGAAATCCATACAACCCCTTCCAATCAGGGGTTTGTAAGGATGATCAATATTGTAACATAGAATAGGAGGTATCCAAATTAGATTGCACCACCTGCAGCTCCCATAAATATTCCTTCCATGTCACAACCTTTACCATCAATAAATCCTATCCCAGGTCCTCCACGTCACTTGGTGGTTATGATTAGAATTATACTTACTTAGAGTCTATGGATGACATCATATAGGCTCTCCATGTATGAGCTAATACAAAAATCGCAGTCACATTGAGAATTTCTCATGGAGATTTTGAAATCATTGAATTGCAATCCTAGGATCCCAACTATTTTATCAATTTTGTGGGGCATATTCAACATTGTAGAGATCCTATAATTATATTTCATGATCATGAAATCAAGGCAACTTCTACTATTGGGCTCGGTCCTCCACTACACATCATTGCTAGTGTGAATCAGATTCCCTACAAGTGGGTGTTGATCGACACAAGTTTCTCAATAAATATTATAACTACTGATGCACTAGAGCACCTCAATATTCCAACCTCGCATACCATCACATCTATGCTCACTCTCCAATAATTCAATGATGATTTATGCTCAACCATTAGCACAATAGTCCTTCCTATTCAGGTTGGGCTAAAGACTATTCCTACATTGTGCCATGTCTTGGAGGGTGTAATACAATATAATATATTGCTTTGAAGGCCTTGGATGTGAGACATGAAATATGTCCCATCAACTTTGCATCAGTGTCTCAAGTATGTACATGAAAGGAAAGTCCATGTAGTTCATGCCGATATTAAGCCCTTCAAGTATTGTAATGTGGTGCACCATCCACAAGAGTCAATATTACCATCCATAAATCTGGACATCAGACCAAATTATCCTATCAAGAGTCTATATTCGACACCATGTTCAACCATAGAATCATCTCCATATCCAACATTGCCATCAATTTCTCCTGATATCCCTTCCTCCTTGAGTCCCTTGGGCAAGAGAAAGTTGAAGGTGCCAATCAAAGAGATTCTTCCCTCCATTTCCACCATCTTAGTAGAAGATGCTCCAAATCCTATAGATGTGAAAGAAACATTTGCTTCTATGGATGAGGCAATACAAGTCACACCCCTATCATCATCATCCATATCATTGTAGGTCACAATTCATTTGGCCAATCCTGGACTCACTGAATATTTGGTGCAGAATGTCATATTCACTCCACTCATTGAGTTCATGTAGGATATGGGTAGGCCTTGCTTGTCATCACTACCTGTTGTGATTCCTTCACAATGACCCCAAAATTTGGAGACCCACTTGAAATTTGAAAGTTATATCAAATGGTGTTTTCGTCCATTATGGATTATCATTATCACTTGACGATAAAATCTATTGGTCACCAAAATTATCTTATAATTGGTTTTAGATGTCAGATTTCGTCTCATAAATCCAATGATGCCTCATTTGGTTTTACATGGTGTTGTGGTGATTATTTTATATGTTGTGTGTTATTATTCATGTTATAATCATGTGGTATTGTATTTAGAATTATTTTATTAGTTTTTTTTAATATTAAGGTTGTTTTTATGCGGCATGTGTTTATCTTTTATTTTTTATGTATTCATGTTAGTATTATATTATTTTGTTATGTTAAGATTTATTTTATGTTTTTAATTATTTAAAAAAAAATATGTGTTGTCCCTATATGTGTATGTTATTTTATTGTTTAATGTTGTGTCTTTAGATATATCTTTCATTTTAGATCTAAGGTTTTTTATGTTTTTAATTATTTTAGGATGTGTTGTCATGTGTACTTGTATAGTATTGTGTTTTAGCTATTAGTTTATTTTAATAACTATCTTGTTGATTAATAAATTTATTGATATGTTTTGCAAGTACATGGTAAGTATGCTGAATGTAGGACCTACGATCAAAGAGAGTTTGATGCCAGTTTGGAATCAAATGTGTTCTATCTCGATGGATAGTTCTCTGAGATGGGCATAAGAGGACCTCACACGTGTTTAAAATGACTTAGGATTCCTGGGATGGTTTCATGTGCGATTTGAAAGACAAGATCCAAGATTTATTTACGATGTTTTAGAAGCATGTCTTACAAAGTAGATACAAGTGCCAACAATTATGGGATATTCAGTTTTCATGCAATTTTTCAATCATTCATATATTCATTATTGAAGTTCCTTGTTTAAAATTACATACTTGAATACCACAATTGCATCATCTCATTAAAATCATATTTCAAGTATTGTATTTTACGAAGTATTAGTTAGATTTCACTAAATTGGAGTCTAAAGAAATTATCACGAGGTCAAAGTCTACTAGTTCTACAAATTTTCAAATTTTTTCACCAACAAAGAAACAAAGATGAAGTAAGACTCAAAATGTGATCCTTCCCAATACTTCTAACGTAAATCCAAATTTATTTGTTAATTCCCCACTTGTCAATATGGCTGTACCTGGTGCATCAAATCTGGCATGGATGGGAAATCAACAAAGTCCACTAAACATAGCTGGTGGTACACATGATATGCCAAATAATCTGGAGAAATATTTATCGAAATATAAGCATGATTGTACTTGTTTGTCAGAAGAGCATATACAAGCATACACAGATGCCATGTCCAGACTAAAGATCGAACATGAGGATGTCGCATGTAGGTTGTTTCCTTTAAATTTGGATGAGATAACTTATGACTGGTATGTTTGCTTACCTTATAGCTCTATTACTTCATGGGATATGTTAAAAAATGCTTTCATTACTCAATTCAAGTTTGCAATTGATCCAACTAGTGTTTATTTGTAATTTGCTATGAACCTTTGCGTATGTTCAATACTAAATTCCATAAGATGTACTCAAGCCTAACTGCTCCTTATAATGTTGTAGATCCAACCGTAATCCAAATCTAATTTGGAGCTTTGGATCCATTAACAACAATGTTTTTTAGGATAATGGGACAAATAACAACACTTACTAGTGCTTACACGGAAGCGCTCACAGTCGAGCAACAAATGATGCCATCAAGTTGTGGACTTGGTCAATTACCTCCTATTGGATATCCAGGTATGCAAAACCAAATCCCTATGATTAATCATGCCTTGAAAAATCAAATTCCCATGTTAAATAAAATTCCTCAAGTTCCAAACCCTATGGCATATGTACCACAAAATAATCCAATGTTCTTAGAAGGCCATTATGCTGCACACAAAAAAATGAATAACAATGTACCTAATTTGAATGGTTTTGGGAATGTAGAAGCAATGCAAAATATGAACTCATTTACAAATTTTCAAGCGCAAAAAAATAATTCTATGCTTGCGCAAAACTCACAAAACCAAGGCAATCCAATGTATGCAAATTCATGGTCTAATCAAAATGTTTTACCTAATCAAAATTTGCCAATATTATGCCTCACCAAAATGTTGCAAATGTTGTACCTCATAAAAACATTTCAAATGTCGTACCTCATAAAAACATTTCAAATGTCATGCTTAATAAAAATACTCCAAGTTGGATGAATTCGAGTGTTCAAAATGTTCTACCGAACCAAAATATTCCAAATCAAAATCAGAATAAACCTCCTAATGACGCTACTAATCTGAATGAAGTAGAAAATTTGAAAATAATGTATCAAAAACTTAGTAATGATTTTTTTTCAAATGCAAAAATAGAATGCACAAAATTCAAAATCAAATTGAAGGTTTACTATGCAAAAACCAAAAAAATTTCAATATAAAACCGAATAATGGGAGAGTTCCAACTCCTGTTGCTAACAATAGTAATGCTTCTAATAAGATAGCAACTGTTAATGTATACGAAGTTGTATTGGATAGTTGGTGCAGGTTACATCATACTGGTGAACATAAAATATTTGATTGTAATGAGTTTAGTTGTGTTGCAAATTGTATTCAATAGGGATTATATAAAATGGAATGAGTTCCAAATGATGAGGAAGAAGAAAATATTAGAGGCAAAAGTTCTGCTTATTGTACTGATATTATCGGTTCAAGTGATGATGATGAAGAAGAAGAAGAGGAGCAAAGTATTGAAGAAATTCATACCCTGAAACAATATAGAAAGGAGAATCATAATTATAACTTGAGAAGTAAAAGTAAATCTTTCAAAACTACTTCCACTCCTAACAACGTTGTTATTCATCCTTATGTTAATAATCTGATTCCTCCATCTTCTCTCAAAGCATCTAAAATTGCACATGAGGTATCAGAGAACAAAGATATGACTTATAATATCATTGAAGATCTTAAGAAAAATAAGGCCAAAATTAATCTGTTTGAAGCTGCAAAGTTACCTAATCAACACAGGTTATTAATAGAGGCTTTTGATAATCCAAAGACCAAAGAAATTGGGAAAGTAACTGAAATACAATATGCTGCACAAAAAGAAAAATAGGATGCTCATCCTTTTTTGTTAATGGTTAAAATTGCAGGTAGGAAGTTGCACAATTGCATGGTGGATTCAGAAGCCTCAGGTAATGTGATGTCTTTTGTAGTTTTTCAAAAGTTAGGTTTTAAACCTACATCTTCAAATAAAATAGTTGTGCAATTGGATAAAAAATAAAGTAAAGGTCATAGCCATGCTTAAGAATGTGCACATACAATTGTCATCAAAACCTCGAATACAACATTATATTGATATTCACATTGTTGATATTCCTGACAATTATGGTTTGCTATTAAGCAGGGAATGGAGCAGGAATTTGAATGGATACTTTTCTGCATTTTTTTTGCGCTTATGGCTGCCCTGGAAAGGCGTAGCTAATCGGATTTGTGTTGAAAGAGAGCCTAGGTTAAAGAATATGATCACGGATTATGATAAGGAATTTAATGAGATTATTTGTAATGATATTGAACTAGGCATATACACATTTGATGTTGATTCGTAAACAGAAGTTTCAGAGTCCCCAAAATAATTCGTGGATGATTTTGAAGAAGATTTTCTTGAGGAACTTGATGATTATGAGGAGGATGCAATAGAGATTCTTCCCATGATTTTAGATCACTTTTATTGTTTGAAAAAACATGAAAAGTCATTATTTTCTCATAATCCTATTGATGGGATTTTTGTTTCATTTGATGTGTAGGTCATTTAAATTTCTACCTTAGATGAAGATGTTAAAATTCTTGCACAATTGGAAAATGATGTGATAATCACAAAAATAGATGAGGGGGTTGATGAAAACGAAGTACTACAAGATGATGACGATGGAGCTCATGAAGAAAAAGAAAAAATCAAAATGATTCATCAAACTTTGGTAAATGCTACTCATGGTGTCTTGGTACTGGATAAAAACGTAGTATCTATACTTTTGTTATTGATGGTAGTTCCAGGTAATGAGTTGTATGATTTTCATTTGAGTGTTTATGTTGTCCATAATGATATAGCAAGTATTGTTGATAAGGAATTGAATATAACTTCTAAAGTATTGACAAGAAACACAATGAAGAAAAAACATTTGATCCTGAAATTATTTCAAATAAATTCCTACTTGAAAAATTTCATGTTTGAAATAACTAGTCTAATTCTCAAACAGGAATTGACTTATGATGTTTACATTATAAGGATTAGACGAGATGGAAATTTGAATATGTTATTGTTTTGCTTACCTGCTGAGTTGGCATTTTACTATGAGTTTGTTAATGGAATCAAAATGAGATTATTTGTTTGGTTCATCATCTTGCGGTTGGATTTATATGTAATTGGGTATGCATATCATGAAAGAGATTGTTTTTTCAGTGATGATAATATTTGGAATCTAGGAAGAAAATAATCTTACTTGTATATTGTTGTATATATTTGTTGTGTCATTTTATTCATGTTAATGTGTGATGTTGTTGATGTTTTGTTGTTTTGTTGTTGTAAGTTATGTCACATTTCTATTGTGTCTTGTTGAATATAATAATAAATTGACTTTGCCAGATATTTTTTGGAGTTTCATGATTCTGGTGTGTGACTCAAGTTGATACAATTTTAAGGTGGGTTTTTCAAAAGTAAGGTAGTTGTGATTGAGACACTGGTCACTTGTTGGTTCTGTTTGGTGTTTGGTCATGCCCGTATAGGATGAGATCAACTATTTTGAAAACCTGTGAAACCTGGAGGAAAAGAAAAATGAGATGTTAGTTTATATCTTCATGAATGTGAACTAAGATAAGAAAAATATGAAATATTGGAATTGTATTGCAAAAGCTCCACAAGTATAAAAAACACATTAAAGAATATCGTTTGAAATTCTAGATGCATGAAGTTGTCGGTTTTGTAAATTAGGGTGAAATATTTTATATACTCTTTCAGCCTTACCTGATCTCTAACCCAGGTGGTAGGTGGATTTGTTGCAAAGTACCATTCTACAAGATAAAAATGAGAGATAAAAAAAAAGGAAAAAATGAAATGAGAGATAAAAGTGAGAAATAAAAAATAATGAAAGAGTTGGAAATAAAGTCAAATCTATTACCAAGAACTAAATAACCTTCACCGGAGCTATAGACGCTCGGTTGACAGTGAAGCAATATTTAGAATAAAGGAAATGCAATATCCACTTAATATATGAGAGTTTCAGATAATCTCTACCAGAGCTACAGATGCTCGGCTGGCAGTAGAGCAAGATTTGAAGAGAATCAGGTGGAGGTTTTCATTCAAAGAGAAATTGTTCATAGCCCGAAATGTGAAATTGGCAATGGAATGCTAAACGGTTTTAGAAGATAAGGAATGAATCACTTTACACACATTGAGTTGATGTTGATGATTCTAGTAGTTCATGTTGAATTGGTCTATTCTCATTCTCTCGATGTCACTGATGCTCATTTTTTTTTTTATATTTGGATTTTGGTTTGTTTTCAGAGTTTTGGTTTTTTAAGTCCGAAATATCCAGGGACATTTACCAACAGAGTCATCATTGTTGTGACTCCTTCACAATGACCCCAAAATTTGGGGACCCACTTGAAATTTGAAAGTTATGTCAAATGGTGTTTTCATCCATTATGGATTATCGTCATCATTTGGCGATAAAATCTATTGGTCACCAAAATTGTCTTATAATTGGTTTTAGATGTCAGATTTCGTCTCATAAATCCAATGATGCCTCATTTGGTTTTGCATGGTGTTGTCGTGATTATTTTATATGTTGTGTGTTATTTTTCATGTTATAATCATGTGGTATTGTATTTAGAATTATTTTATTAGTTTGTTTTAATATTAAGGTTGTTTTTATGCGGCATGTGTTTGTCTTTTTTTTTTTTTATGTATTCATGTTAGTATTATATTATTTTGTTATGTTAAGGTTTATTTTATGTTTTTAATTATTTAAAAAAAAAATTTTGTGTTGTCCCTATATGTTTATGTTGTTTTATTATTTAAAGTCGTGTATATGTCTTTCGTTTTAGATCTTAGGTTTTTTATATTTTTAATTATTTTAGGATGTGTTGTCATGTGTTCTTGTATATTATTGTGTTTTAGCTATTAGTTTATTTTAATAATTATCTTGTTGATTATTAAAATTTATTAATATATTTTGCAGGTACGTGGTAAGGATGCTGAATGTGGGACGTGTGATCAAAGAGATTTTGATGCCAGTTTGGAATCAGATGTGTTCTGTCTCGATGGATAGTTCTTTGAGATGGGCATAGGAGGACCTCACAAGTGTTTAAAATGACTTAGGCTTCCTGGGATGGTTTCATGTGCAATTTGAAATACGAGACCCAATATTTATTTATGATGTTTTAGAAGCATGTCTTACAAAGTAGCTATGAGTGCCAGCAATTATGAGATATTCAGGCTAGAGTTGCATAGCCATCTCTTGTGCATGGTATTTGGGATAGTGGAGTGCCTATAGGAGGTGAAGGTGAAAAATGAATGTGTGGTCATTTGTTGGAGTATCCAAAGGAATTTAGAAATGATTCATAATATTTGGCATTTATCACCAAAACGTGACATGTTGTGTTGCTCTACAAGGAGTTCGATCACTGCATGTTAAAGGAGTTGCTGTTGCATACCAGAAATATATCTATTTTACACTGAAAGCATGGTATTCAAAGGATTGGAGAGGGTTATTGTCGTTGCACATCAAAAATAATATTTTCACCAGATGAAGAATGTCTTCGTTGCAAGGCTGGAAAACAAGAAAGCATCGTGGCTGCACATTAGAAATAAAAGGTCATCAGATAAAGAATCAGGTTGCTGTAGATTCGAAAGCTTGGTTGTTGCACATTCAAAACAGTAATTCCGTTGGATGAAAGCTGTTGTAATTTATGAAAGAGTGTTGACGCTGCTTACCTAAGAATACTAGGGTTATCTACATGAGATTTATGTTACTGTATGTCAAAAGAGATAATAAAATACAATCGAATTGACATTAGTTTCATCTAGAGGATAATGGTTGAAATGAAATAATAACACAACATCAGAGGCATATTAATATAAAAGAAACACGAGTAATATCATGTTTTTTCGAAGTTTCGAAGGTCAATTTGGATATCTTAAAATATTTGAATATTAAATATTATGGTGTGATGATGGTTTGATCATTTAGGTATTTGTCGTATTACAAATACTGTGATATATTATCAAAAGGGACCATGTATTATGAAGTCAAATGATAATGAAATGAGGATGATTTGATAAATCATTTATCCAACGAAGGGCACAAAGAAAGAGCATCAGTTATTTGAAACTATATGGAAATGACATGAACAGAGTGAATAAGAACCACATAACTGAAAGGGACAATTATAAATATAGATGGAGATGAAAGAATCGAGGTCGGATCTTTGTGCAGGAAAGGAGGAAAATTTGAAGCCAAAGGAAAGCGTGAGAGAGCTACAGTGGATGTGGAATACTCAGAGACCAGGAGCATCATTGTAAGATCAAGAATTATTTTGTATCATTTTTGAATTCGGATATGTGTTATACTGTATTTGAATATTGAAAAAGATGATTCAATATAATCATTTTTAAATAAATTCCATTGAAGATTGCCCTTACTTATTGTTTTACTGTATGCATTTGGTAGGCAATAAGTTTGGTTTAATAGTCTCTGTACTGTCATACTGTAGTGATAAATTCGAGAAAATATTTATTTTCTAAACTTTAGTCTTTTATAGTTTATTTTTACATTGAAATTTACACGTACTTAGCCTAGTTAACTTTTATAAAGTTAAAATTATACAACTAGGTTATGCATCAGTTTATTATTCAAATATTAAGTTAATTAATATTTGGATTAATAAATTAATAAGGATAAATGAATGTTCTAATTCCAACCTTAATATTATAAGGTTGAGATATTGGGACTGATATCTTTCATAAACTTGATTCGGATTTCATTTTTGATATAGTGTTATTTATTTCAGTAAATCCAAGTTGCATATTGGAGATCATATTTATTCTTTGAAATATTTAATTTAATAAATATTTTAAAAAGTAAATATTACAGGAAGATCTGATTTATGAACTTTATTTTATCATAAAATCAAAAGTTCATAAATTAGTTTTATATTAAGCTCTATGCTTTATCATTAATAAGGTTTTGATACCTTATAAATTTGGCAAGACATTATTACATTTGTTCACTGCGTTGAATATTTCAGACATAATTTCATAAGTGGATTGAACAAATAGTTTCTTTTTATCAAACACATCCTTTGAAGTTGAATTATAATAAATTGTTATATTTAAAGGTTTATTAATTTCATTAACTTTGATTTTGTTAAAGTTAATTGAAATTTGATTAAAAAATGCTAGAGTTTCTTTATGCTAAATTCATTTAAAGCATTTTTGAGGTATTATATCAAGAACATGAAATAAATTTTGCACACATAAACTTAAAATCATAAAACAAACTTTATTTCATAATTCAACTAAAGATGATATGAAAGGCATGTTATACATGATGAATTTGAAATCATTTACCTAATTCTCAGGCCCCTTGTTAACAGTAATTTGCAAACCATAGAGAGTTGTTCAAGCACTTATTTACACACATATACATGACATATAAGACACTAAGTGAGAACCTTGAAGAAACATTACTTTCTTTGCAAGAGAGAATTTTAAATTCTAAGTTGTCGAGTGGTTTTTGTGACTGGACAAAATCACACCTCAACAAATTGGCGCTAGGAGGAGGGCAGAAGATGAAAAAATGGTAACTTGATTTCAGTTTTCATGCAATTTTTCAATCATTCATACATTCATTCTTGAAGTTCCTTGTTTAAAATTACATACTTGAATATCACGATTGCATCATCTCATTAAAAATCATATTTCAAGTATTGTATGTTTCAAAGTATTAGTTAGATTTCACTAAATTGGAGTCTAAAGAAATTATCACGAGGTCAAAGTCTACTGGTTCTACAATTTTTCAAATTTTGTCACCAACAAAGAAACATAGATGAAGTAAGACTCAAACTGTGATCCTTCCCAATACTTCTAACGTAAATCCAAATTTATCTGTTAATTCCCCACTTGTCAATATGGCTGCACCTGGTGCACCAAATCTGGCATGGATGGGAAATCAACGAAGTCCACTAAACATAGTTGGTGGTACACATGATATGCCAAAGAATGTGGAGAAATATTTACCAAAATATAAGCATGATGGTACTCATTTGGTAGAAGAGCATATACAAGCATATACAGATGCCATGTCCAGATTACAGATCGAACATGAGGACATGTAGGTTGTTTCCTTTAACTTTGGATGAGATAACTTATGATTGGTATGTTTTCTTACCTTATGGCTCTATTACTTCATGGGATATGCTAAAAAATGCTTTCATTACTCAATTCAAGTTCGCAATTGATCCAGCTAGTGTTTATTTGTAATTTGCTTCTACTCGTAGAGAACCTAATGAACCTTTGCGTATGTTCAATACTAGGTTCCATAAGATGTACTCAAGACTAACTGCTCCTTATAATGTTGTAGAACCAGCCATAATCCAAATCTACTTTGGAGCTTTGGATCCATTAACAACAATGTTTGTTAGGAGAATGGGGCAAATAACAACACTTACAAGAGCTTACACGGAAGCGCTCACGGTGGAGCAACAAATGATGCCATCAAGTTGTGGACTTGGTCAATTACCTTCTATTGGATATCCAGGTATGCAAAACCAAATCCCTATGATTAATCATGCTTTGATAAATCAAATTCCAATGTTAAATGCAATTCCTCAAGTTCCAAACCCAATGGCATATGTACCACAAAATAATCCAATGTTTTTAGAAAGCCATTATGCTGCACACAAAACAATGAATAACAATGTACCTAATTTGAATGGTTTTGGGAATGTAGAAGCAATGCAAAATATGAACTCATTTACAAATTTTCAAGCGCAACAAAATAATTCTATGCTTGCGCAAAACTCACAAAACCAAGGCAATCCAATGTATGCAAATTCATGGTCTAATCAAAATGTTTTACCTAATCAAAATTTGCCAAATGTTATGCCTCACCAAAATGTTGCAAATGTTGTACCTCATAAAAACGTTTCGAATGTCATGCCTAATCAAAATACTCCTAGTTGGATGAATTCGAGTGCACAAAATGTTTTACCAAACCAAAATATCCCAAATCAAAATCAAGGTAATTCTCCTAATGTTGTTAATGAGTCTAATCAATTAGCAGATCTGAAAAGGATGTACCAAAAATTAAGTAATGATTTTATTCAAATGCAAAAATAGAATGCACAAAGTTCACAATCAAATCGAAGGTTTACTATGCAAAAATCAAAACATTTCAATACAAAACCGAATAATGGGGGAGTTCCAACTCCTATTGCTAACAATAGTAATGCTTCTAATAAGATAGCAACTGTCAATGTATCTGAAGTTGTATTGGATAGTTGGTGCAGGTTACATCATACTGGTGAACATAAAAAATTTGATTGTAATGAGTTTAGTTGTGTTGCAAATTGTATTCAACAGGGATTAGATAAAATGGAATGGGTTCCAAATGATGAGGAAGAAGAAAATATTAAAGGCAAAAGTTTTGCTTATTGTCTTGATATTATTGGTTCAAGTGATGATGATGAAGAAGAAGAAGAGGAGCAAGGTATTGAAGAAATTCATACCCTAAAACAATATAGAAAGGGGAATCATAATTATAATTTGAGAAGTAAAAGTAAATCTTTCAAAACTACTTCTACTCCTAACAATGTTGTTATTCCTCCTGATGTTAATAATTCGATTCCTCCATCTTCTCTCAATGCATCTAAAATTGCACATGAGGTATCAGATAACAAAGAGATGACTTATAATATCATTGAAGATCTTAAGAAAAATAAGGCCAACATCAATCTGTTTGAAGCTGCAAAGTTACCTAATCAACAAAAGTTATTAATGGAGGCTTTTGATAATCAAAATACCAAAGAAATTGGGAAAGTAACTGAAATACAATATGTTGCACAAAAAGAAAAAGAGGATGCTCCTCCTTTTCTGTTAATGGTTAAAATTGCAGGTAGGAAGTTGCACAATTGCATGGTGGATTTGGGAGCCTCAGGTAATGTGATGCCTTTCGTAGTTTGTCAAAAGTTAGGTTTTAAACCAACATCTTCAAATAAAATTGTTGTGCAATTGGATAAAACAGAAGTAAAGGTCATAGGTATGCTTAAGAATGTGCACATACAATTGTCATCAGAACCTAGAATACAACATTATATTGATATTCACATTGTTGATATTCCTGACAAGTATGGTTTGCTATTGAGCAGGGAATGGAGCAGGCATCTGAATGGATACTTTTCCACATATTTTTTGCACTTATGGCTGCCCTGGAAAGGCGTAGCTAATCAGATTTGTGTTGAAATAGAGCCTAGGTTAAAGAATATGATCACGGATTATGATAAGGAATTTAATGAGATTCTTTGTAATGATATTGAACTAGGCATATACACATTTGATGTTGATTCGTCAACAGAAGTTTTGGAGTCCCCAAAATAATTTGTGGATGATTTTGAAGAAGAGTTTCTTGAGGAACTTGATGATTATGAGGAAGATGCAATAGAGATTCTTCCCATGAGTTTAGATGATCATTTTTATTGTTTGAAAAAACATGAAAAGTCATTATTTTCTCATAATCCTATTGATGGGATTTCTATTTCATTTGATGTGTAGGTCATTTAAAATTCTACCTCAGATGAAGATGTTAAAATTCTTGCACAATTGGAAAATGATGTGCTAATCACAAAAATAGATGAGGGGGTTGATGAAAATGAAGTACTACAAGATGATGATGATGGAGCTCATGAAGAAAAAGAAAAAATTGAAATGATTCATCAAACTTTGGTAAATGCTACTCATGGTGTCTTGGTCCTGGATAACAAGGTAGAATCTATACTTTTGTTATTGATGGTAGTTCCAGGTAATGAGTTGTATGATTTTCCTTTGAGTGTTTATGTTGTCCATAATGATATAGCAAGTGTTGTTGATAAGGAATTGAATATAACTTCTAAAGTATTGACAACAAACACAATGAAGGAAAAACATTTGATCCTAAAATTATTTCAAATAAATTCCTACTTGCAAAATTTCATGTTTGAAATAACTAGTCTAATTCTCAAACAGGAATTGACTTATGATGTTTACATTATAAGGATTAGACGAGATGGAAATTTGAATATGTTATTGTTTTGCTTACCTGCTGAGTTGGCATTTTACTATGAGTTTGTTAATGGAATCAAAATGAGATTCTTTGTTTGGTTCATCATCTTGCGGTTGGATTTATATGTAATTGGGTATGCATATCATGAAAGGGATTGTTTGTTCAGTGATGATAATATTTGGGATCTAGGAAGAAAATAATCTCACTTGTATATTGTTGTATATATTTGTTGTGTCATGTTATGTTGTTCATGTTAATGTGTGATGTTGTTGATGTTTTGTTGTTGTAAGTTATGTCACATTTCTATTGTGTCTTGTTGAATATAATAATAAATTGACTTTGCCAGATTTTTTTTGGAGTTTCATGATTTTGGTGTGTGATTCAAGTTGATACAATTTTAAGGTGGGTTTTTCAAAAGTAAGGTAGTTGTGATTGAGACACTGGTCACTTGTTGGTTTTGTTTGGTGTTTGGTCCTGGCCGTATAGGATGAGATCACCTATTTTGAAAACCTGTGAAACTTGGAGAAAAAGAAAAATGAGATGTTAGTTTATGTCTTCATGAATGTGAACTAAGATAAGGAAATATGAAACATTGGAATTGTGTTGCAAAAGCTCCACGAGTATCACAAACACATTAAAGAATATCGTTTGAAATTATGGATGCATGAAGTTGTCGGTTTTGCAAATTAGGGTGAAATATTTTATATACTCTTTCAGCCTTACCTGATCTCTAACCCAGGTGGTAGGTGGATTTGTTGCAAAGTACCATTCTACAAGATATAAAAAAGGAAAAAATGAAATGAGAGATAAAAGTGAGAAATAAAAAATAATGAAAGAGTTGGAAATAAAGTCAAATCTATTACCAAGAACTAAATAATCTTCACCGGAGCTATAGACGCTCGATTGGCAGTGAAGCAATATTTAGAATAAAGGAAACGCAACATCCACTTAATATCTAGGAGTTTCAGATAATCTCTACCGGAGCTATAGACGCTCGACTGGCAGTAGAGCAAGATCTGAAGAGAATCGGGTGGAGGTTTTCCTTCAAAGAGAAATTGTTCATAGCCCGAAATGTGAAACTGGCAATGGAATGTTGAATGGTTTTAGAAGATAAGGAATGAATCACTTTGCACACACTGAGTTGATGTTGATGATTCTGGTAGTTCATGTCAAATTGGTCTATTCTCATTCTTTGGATATCACTGATGCTTATGATTCTAATATTTGGGTTTTGGTTTGTTTTTAGAGTTTTGGTTTTTAAGTCCAAAATATCCAGGGACATTTACCAACAGAGTCACCATTGTTGTGACTCCTTCACAATGACCCCAAAATTTGGGGACCCACTTGAAATTTGAAAGTTATGTCAAATGGTGTTTTCACCCATTATGGATTATCGTCATCATTTGACGATAAAATCTATTGGTCACCAAAATTGTCTTATAATTGGTTTTAGATGTCAGATTTTGTCTCATAAATCCAATGATGCCTCATTTGGTTTTGCATGGTGTTGTCGTGATTATTTTATATGTTGTGTGTTATTGTTCATGTTATAATCATGTGGTATTGTATTTAGAATTATTTTATTAGTTTGTTTTAATATGAAGGTTGTTTTTATGCGGCATGTGTTTATCTTTTATTTTTTATGTATTCATGTTAGTATTATATTATTTTGTTATGTTAAGGTTTATTTTATGTTTTTAATTATTTAAAAAAAAAATCTGTGTTGTCCTTATATGTTTATGTTGTTTTATTATTTAAAGTCGTGTATATGTCTTTCGTTTTAGATCTTACGTTTTTTATATTTTTAATTATTTTAGGATGTGTTGTCATGTGTACTTGTATATTATTGTGTTTTAGCTATTAGTTTATTTTAATAATTATCTTGTTGATTATTAAAATTTATTAATATATTTTGCAGGTACGTGGTAAGGATGTTGAATGTGGGACCTGCGATCAAAGAGAGTTTTATGCCAGTTTGGAATCGGATGTGTTCTGTCTCGATGGATAGTTCTTTGAGATGGGCATAGGAGGACCTCACAAGTGTTTAAAATGACTTAGGCTTCCTGGGATGGTTTCATGTGCAATTTGAAATACGAGACCCAATATTTATTTACGATTTTTTAGAAGCATGTCTTACAAAGTAGCTGTGAGTACCAGTAATTATGAGATATTTAGGCTAGAGTTTCATAGCCATCTCTTGTGCATGGTATTTGGGATAATGGAGTGCCGATAGGAGGTGAAGGTAAAAAAAGGTGTGGTCATTTTTTGGAGTATCCAAAGCAATGTAGAAATTATTCATAATACCTAGAATTTATCATCAAAATGTGACACGTTGTGTTGCTCTACAAGGAGTTCGATCACTGCATGTTAAAGGAGTTGCTGTTGCATACCAGAAATATAACTATTTTACATCGAAAGCATGGTATTCAAAGGATTAGAGAGGGTTATTGTCGTTGCACATCAGAAATAATATTTTCACCAGATGAAGACTGTCTTCGTTGCAGGGCTAGAAAATAAGAAAGCATCGTGGCTGCACATCAGAAATAAAATATCATCGAATAAAGAATCAAGTTGCTGTAGATTCAAAAGCCTAGTTGTTGCACGTTCAAAACAGTAATTCATTTGGATGAAAGATATTGCAATTTATCGAAGAGTGTTGACGCCGCTTGCCTGAGAATACTAGGGTTACCTACATGAGATTTATGTTACTGTATGTCAGAAGAGATAACAACATACAATCGAATTGACATTAGTTTCATCTAGAGGATAACAGTTGAAATGAAATAATAACACAACATCAGAGGCATATTAATATAAAAGAAACACGAGTAATATCATGTTTTTTCGAAGTTTCGAAGGTCAATTTGGATATCTTAAAGAAAATGGAGGCATGAAATATTTGAATATTAAATATTATGGTGTGATGATGGTTTGATCATTTAGGTATTTGTCGTATTACAAATACTGTGATCTATTATCAAAAGGAACCATGTATTATGAAGTCAAATGATAATAACATAAGGATGATTTGATAAATCATTTATCCAATGAAAGGGCACAAAGAAAGAGCATAAGTTATTTGAAACTATATGGAAATGGCACAAACAAAGTGAATAAGAACCGCATAACTAAAAGGGACAATTATAAATATATATGGAGATGAAAGAATCGAGGTCAGATCTTTGTGCAGGAAAGGAGGAAAATTTGAAGCCAAAGGAAAGCATGAGAGAGCTACAGTGGATGTGGAATACTCAGAGACCAGGAGCATCATTGTAATATCAAGAATTATTTTGTATCATTTTTGAATTCGGATGTGTTATACTGTATTCGAATATTGAAAAATATGATTCAATATAATCATTTTTAAATAAATTCCATTGAAGATTGCCCTTACTTATTGTTTTACTGTATGCATTTGGTAGGCAATAAGTTTGGTTTAATAGTCTCTGTACTGTCATACTGTAGTGATAAATTCAAGAAAATATTTATTTTTTGAACTTTAGTCTTTTATAGTTTATTTTTATATTGAAATTTGCACATACTTAGCCTAGTTAACTTTTATAAAGTTAAAATTATACAACTAGGTTATGCATCAGTTTATTATTCAAATATTAAGTTAATTAATATTTGGATTAATAAATTAATAAGGATAAATGAATGTTCTAATTCCAACCTTAATCTTATAAGGTTGAGATATTGGGACTGATATCTTTCAGAAACTTGATTCGGATTTCATTTTTGATATAGTGTTATTTATTTCAGGAAATCCAAGTTGCATATTGGAGATCATATTTATTCTTTGAAATATTTAATTTAATAAATATTTTAAAAAGTAAATATTACAGGAAGATCTGATTTATGAACTTTATTTTATCATAAAATCAAAAGTTCATAAATTAGTTTTATATTAAGCTCTATGCTTTATCATTAATAAGGTTTTGATACCTTATAAATTGGGCAAGACATTATTACATTTGTTCACTCCGTTGAATATTTCAGACATAATTTCATAAGTGGATTGAAAAAATAGTTTCTTTTTATCAAATAGACCTTTGAAGTTGAATTATAATAAATTGTTATATTTAAAGGTTTATTAATTTCATTAACTTTGATTTTGTTAAAGTTAATTGAAATTTGATTAAAAAATGCTAGATTTTCTTTATGCTAAATTCATTTAAAGCATTTTTGAGATATTATATTGAGATCATGAAATAAATTTCGCGTACTTAAATTTAAAATCATAAAGCAAATTTTATTTCATCATTCAACTAAAGATGATATGAAAGGCATGTTATACATGATGTATTTGAAATCATTTACCTAATTCCCAGGCCCCTTGTTAACAATAATTTGCAAACCATAGAGAGTTGTTCAAGCACTTATTTACACACATATACATGACATATAAGACACTAAGTGAGAACCTTGAAGAAACATTGCTTTATTTCCAAGAGAGAATTTTAAATTCTAATTTGTCGAGTGGTTTTTGTGACTGGAAAAAATCACACCTCAAAACTACCCATTGGTACCATTGTACACTTGGGAGTGCCCCCAAATCAAACTAACTTTATTTATGGGGGTCTTGATTATTCTACAAGTCTGTCACCTATGTTGGCAAACGATGATGAGCCATTTTTGGGGAATGTCACCTATTTGTCAAACCTAGATTTTTTCTTATGATACTTTCATCATTACCATTGGCATGGGAATGGTATTGGTTGGTACAAATAGGATCTTCGAACACCTTATCAACCATAGTATCAAATCCCTATAGACAAAGTTGGCTGAGGGTATTCAGTGCATATGCCATATGAACTCTTTGTAGACTCCCTCCAGTACCTAACCATAGGATTTGGAGAAGATATTGATGAGAATAAGTATGTCGACCCAGGATATTTTCATCTATTAGGAGATCATATCCCCGTTAGAACATTTTCTATTGAACCTTCTGACTCCCTTAGTGATACACAAGAAAAGTATGAGAATGAGACAAAACTAGCGTACCTAGGTCCTACGCACATGTAGTGGATTAGCAATCAAATTCATGTGAACTCTCTCGTTCTCTAATCGAAGACACATAAGTATTTGGATATTTCCTACAGAGGAAGAGACTAATAAGAAAGGAGAGTTTGGCCCAGCAAATGACCCTGATAATGATTGGCTTGAAGAGGATAGTGGATCCACTCAAGATCAAGATGACATATCCATAGATTCCTCTTACCACGAGTCTGATGCAATATCCATTGCTTTAGATAGCTCAAAGGATGCAATAACTATTATTGCACCTATCAATGATCTTGATGATTTCTACTTTCATTTATTACCTAGGGGGATTCCCATTATGGGATAGGTTTTTCTATCAAAATATCTAATTATATTAGCTCCTCCTAGGCGTCATCCAGTCATTTCACCCTTGCCTCAGCCACCTTCAGTGCATTTGAGGTCACCCATCTATGACAGGTTATTTCCACCAGTGAATGGAAACCATCCAGCATCCATCAATATGGTTTCCATTGATTTGACCATGCCACTTCATAATCCCAATGATCCTTCAAAGCCTTTGCACCTCAACCACGAGGCTATTGATTTTAATCTCACTGCATTTCTGCCATCACTTGCAAATTTCTTCCCTTACAAAGAAATGTTACAATCATTTCATTTCTCCCAAGGGCTATTTGAATATGTGCATCAAGCTGATATCGAGCTTGAAAAAGAGATCGATTCTCCAAATCCAGTTGACGATATCCATTTTATCCCTACACCTCATCAAGTAAAGGAGGGATCCCATAAGTCAGTTGAGGAAACAATTAACATGGATATCAACATCGATCCCACAGTTCCTAAAATATCAATTTGGGACTCAGTCTATCCCTAGAGGAACAAGCCATTATCACAAATCTCTTGAAATAAAAGAGAAATATTTGCTTGGTCATATAAGGATATGTCGAGTCTTGACCCGATTTTTGTCATACACAATTTGATGCTTGATCCAAAAGTTAAACCATTCAAGCAAAAACTTAGAAAGATGCATCCAAAAATTGCATTAATGGTTAAATATGAACTTCAAAAATTTTGGATGCCAAATTCATCAAAACCATTGATTATCCTCCATGGGTTTCCAACATGGTACCCATTCGGGAACCCGATGGGAGGATTCACATATGCATAGATTTTTGAGATCTTAACAAAGTGACTCCTAAGGATGAATTCCCCCTTCCTAAAATTGATGCTCTAGTAGATGCAACTACAAGACATGAAATGTTATCCCTCATGGATGGTTTCTCTGGCTACAATCAGATTTGGGTCAATCCTAAAGATCAACCCAAGACATCCTTTACCACTCCTTAGGGAAAATTTTGTTACAAAGTCATATCGTTTGGTCTCAAAAATGGCAGTGCCACATATTAGCAGGTCATGACATACATATTCCATGAATGCATGCAAAAAATATTGGAGGATTACTTATATGATTTACTAGCTAAATATCTATTGCATCATAAGCATGTAGATGTTCTTAGGAAGATCTTCGATCACCTCATTGAGCGCAATGTTAGAATTTACTCCAAGAAGTGTGTCTTTGAAGTTACATCTAGAAAAATTTTGGGTTTTATATTCTCCAATAAAGGAATTGAATTCAATCCCACCAAAGTCAAGGTGATACTCGAAATGCTTCCCCCTACCAACCTTAAGGAGCTTTGCAACTTACAAGGAAAGGTAGCATCCATCAAATGCTTTATAGCATAATTTTCAGATAAATGTCAACCCATGAATCAAATACTACACAAGGGAGTCCCATTCAAATGGGATGATGAGTGTCAAAAAACCTTAGACAAGATCAAATAATACCTGGCATCCCTGCTAGTTTTAGCTTTGCCTTGACCAGGTGTGCCATTCTTACTATATATTTCAGCTACCAAATTTGCTTTAGGGACCATGTTGGACCAAAAGAATGAAGTAAATAAGGAGCAAGATTTTTATTACATTAGTCACACCCTGGTGATATACAAGCTTAAGTATGCATACATTGAGAAGCTTTGCCTAGTGGTGGTTTTTACCACTAAGAAGCTACACCATTACATGCTCAATAAAATAACGTATGCCATATCTAAGGAAAACCCTTTGTGATACATGATGATTTGGATGTATCATAATAGTCGTACCATGAAGTGGATCATGATATTGATAGAATTCAACCTTGAATTCATAATATAGAAATATATCAAAGGTTAAGTAATTGTTGATCAATTAGCTGAGGCTCCTCTTCAGGACAATCAACCTCTTACCGTCAAGTTTCCTGATGATATAGTTTACATTATCCAACTTGCTTGAACCAAAAGAACCTAAAAATCAAGTTGATATGATGTTGTTCTTTTATGGTTCCAAGTGTGAGCAAGGGTGTGGCACATGAATCATGTTATTTACACCACAAGGGGTTCCTCTGCCCCTATCATTTAAGCTCAATTTCCCATACACTAATAATAATGTTGAATACAAGGCCCTCCTTTTAGGCCTTCAAGCAACTATCACCATGCGAATCAAGAAGTTGAATACCTTTGGTTATTCCTTGCTCTTCATCAACCAAGTCAAAGAGATCTATCAATGCATGTATCCAATCTTGTAGTCTTACAAAGCCTTTGTAGATAATCTCTTACCTAAATTACAATGGTATAACATTGAGATAGTCCCTCGCTCATCCAATCATTTTGTGGATACTATAGCTTCTTTGGGATCCTTAATTACACAAAACCCTTTGGATGACATTACAACCATCCATGTCAAAATACTTTTGTAATCAAAAATTTTGTGTGAGGATTCAAACGATGATGAATCTATCTGCATAAACTAGATTGAGCCGTATCAAGAATGGTTCTTTCACATACATGACTTTCTAAAATATGCTTCCTAGGGGTCTTTGATACTAAACAATACTTTTGATAACAACACAACGCTCCATATTAAGTTTGTACCCCAATCATAATTCATGCGAGATGAATCTTAAAAGGAGCAAGCAGTTCATTCAATTGAGACTCAACAATATCAAGATTGGTACACACAACTCAAAGATTTCTTAAGCTTGGTAATATCCGATTGATATTATCGCATGATGCAAAATAAACATTCAAGAAAAAAGTGAAAAAATATGTCTTGCTAGGAGATATTTTGTATCATTGAGGCTATGATGGTCTTCTTCTTCATTGTTTAAAGCCCCATGAATCTACTTGGGTAGTTTTGTAAGCTCATAATGGTACTTACAATGGCCATTTCAATGGCATGACTATCATTAAGCGCATCCTTAAAATGGGATATTATTGGCCTACTATGGAGAAAAATTATTACACTTATGTTAAGAAGTGCATGAAATATTAACATCATGCTAATATTTTATACCTACCTTCTCAGGCCTTGCAACATATTCATTTGGTATGACCTTTTTCATAGTGGGGTTTTGATTTAATTGGGAAAATATCACACCCATATTTGGGATGTCATAAATTTATATTAATGACCACAGAGTACTTTACCAAATAGGTGGAAGAAATCCCTCTTACCACTATGATTGGACCAAGAATTGTGGAGTTCATACTCCATAATATCATATGTGGTTTTGGTATCCCATCCAAGATTATTTGGGATAATGGACCTCCATTCAATAAAAAATTTGTATGATCTTTGAATATAAAATACAACATTCAACACAATTTTTCTATGCCCTATTATCCGTAAGCCAATGGGCAAGCAAAGGCATTAAACAAAACAATTATCGTCATTATTAAGAAAAATGTCAAATATAATCATAAGAATTGGCATCTATAATTGCCTCTTGCATTATGGGCTTACAAAAATAGCATTAGGATGCCCACTAGGGAAACTCATTTCTCGATAGTATATGGAATTGAGGCCATTATACCCTTAGAATTAGATATTCCTTCATTGTGCATTTCACTCCAAGAGTTCATTGATGATGATACTGCACGACAAGCTGTCCTCAATCAATTGACCCTTCTTGATGAACGACATGTTAATGCTCTCGAGCACCTCCACATTTATCAAGATTGCTTTAAGTGAGCTTATGATATGAAAATCCATATTAAGGACTTCAAAGTTGGAGACCTTATGCTTAAATAAAACCAACAAAACTCCAACTTGCCATCACACTTGCAAGACAAATTTGCGGTAAACTGGTTAGGCCCATTTATCATCATAGAAAATATAGGGCTTATGATGTATAGGTTAGCATCTCTTGAGGGTGCTAAGGAGCTTGAGTCTCTCAACCTCCTCCATATATGGGCATTTCATGCATAAATTCCACTTCACAAAAATCTCCAAAGGCACTTATGCCCTTTGGTCAATTCAAAAAAAGCTTAATGGCATTTAAACCCTTTGGTCAATTCACAAAAAGCTCCAAAGGTATTTAAGCCCTTTGGTCAATTCACAAAAAGCTCCAAAGGCACTTAAGCCCTTTGGTAAATTCACAAAAATCCCCAAGTCATTTAAACCCTTTGGTCAAATAAAAAAAATAAAAAAACTAATAAAACAATAAAAACATTAGAAAATCACCAAAACACAAAAATATTGCATTTTCATTTTGCGTTCCATCATCCATTTCATGTTGCTGCATTGGCTCACTTGCATTAGGCATGTTCTTTCACTACATTTTCTAGGATCAGACACTATGCCTATATATTTTTCATCCTTCTTAATCAACCTTATCCATCATCATCATTTGTGATTTTTTCTTATGAGCTTTTGCTTTTTATGGGGTCCTCGTAAGATAGGGTAGATACTGGATGAACATAAACGATGATGTTTATATGGTCACTGACTATTTTATGAACACATTTTATGATCATAAGAAAAATCCCCACATCACAAAAATCATACCATCCACATTATCCTTTTGTGAGTAACTGTGTTTTTCAACACAACTAGTTACTATAGGGTGTTCACTAGGGTTTTGGTGATTCAACCACTCCTAGTTTTCCTTCATATTTTATAGAAAGCTATCTTGATTTTATAAGACAGGGTCTTGCTTTGATAGTACCTTGCATATCTCAAAATCCTAAATACATTCACACATTAAAATCAAAGTTTTGAACAAGGGAGGACAAACCTACAACGTAATCCTTACCCCTTAAGCGAAAGGATTACCTTGCTCATCCTATTATGTGCATGGTCTAGAGTGCTAGGAATTGACAAAAGGATAAGCTTACCCCTACCCAAAGCAATAAAATCCCTTGTTCTAAAAATATGAGCAAGTATCCCCCCCAAAAAAACTGGTTTTTACCACTAAGCAAATAACTCCTCTTTCTCCTTATCAAATGAGCAAGTATCCCAAATAAGGAAAATAAAAACAAGGAGTAATGATCTTGAATCCCTAGAATCCTTACTATTCAAAAGTCATGGGGTAATATCCATTATAGCAATGGGTTTAATAAAACCCGCATGGCAATGGGGTTTTATTATGCATGGCGATATGTATATCACATTAGCGACCTTATTTTGTATATACCAATATCATCTTATGCATGATCTAGCTTTTGGTGGCTTGTATTGCCTAGTAGTATAATACAACCACATCCAAAATCAGGATCAGATTGATCATGAGGTGATACTTATTACAATAATGGGTTGAATGAAACCCGCTTGGCAATGGGGTAGTCTTATGTATCATTAATGAACATCACATGCACACACAGGGATATTGAATATCTGGGTTTTTCTTGCAGACTTTTATCTTTCAGAGTCTCATGTAGTTAGTATACATATTTTTACTGATAAACTAAGGTGTTTGAGTCTCATGAAAACCATGTTATTTCCCTATAGCATCTTACTGGTCATCCATCAATTATATATAATTTTATCATATTACATATGGTTGGCTTTCAAATGTATGACTTTTGTGAGAAGGTTCATATTTTTATTGATGAATTTTGTACATCTATGGTGCTTACGTTTAGGTTGTTCTACATATTAGATCTATTCACTATGTTTTAGCATATCAACGTAAAAATCAAATTTTGCATCATCATGTCACTAGTACATCATTTTTTCAAAGGTTGCTAGCCTCAAAATGTTGCATCCTTTTGTCAAAGGTTGTGCCCTTTGCCTCACATTTACAAAAACCAACACATTATATGCTAGGTTAAAAAAGGTTGCATCCTTTTGTCAAAGGTTGCACCCTTTGTCTTGCATTCATATCAATCAACACATCAACTGCTGGGTTCACACGACTACATCATTTTGTCAAAGGTTGTGCCCTTTGTCTCACATTCACCATCAATACAAAAGACCCCAAGGCACTTAAGCCCTTTGGTCAACATAAAAAAGCTCCAAAGGTATCCAATTTTCTTTGGTCACCATCAAAAGGATCCAAAGGTACCTAACCACTTTGGTCACATAAAATCTAAAATTTTTGAGTGATTCTCATATCTAGTGATTTACTCTATAAACCTGGTGATTGTAGCTATTGGTTGTCCATGCAATTCGATAGGATGAGTAAATTACCATAAGATCCCTCACCAAAAAGAAGTAATATATGGGTCAAATCAAGGTTTTAATGATGACATGAGCCCTATAAAATTTTCTAACGGTCCTAGAACACCCAAATCAAATCATCTTAGTCAAGCAACTCATTGCTTTCATCATTTTCCCATTTTATCATCGACTCGTCACTTGAGGGGGTAGTCATACATCATAAAATTCATAATCAAATCAATAATAAAAACACTCAATCATGCAAGTTGCATTCATTCAAGAATCATTGTCAAAGATAATCATGCCCTTCTTGCTTGGGGTAGATAACAAGAAAAAAATTAAATTAAACATATAACATGATAGTTCTTCAACTACTTGTTTGGTATCCCTGAAGGCTAGAGGCCAGATAGAAGTTTATCTTCCAAAACATCCTGTGTGGCTACAACGTAGACTCAAGCTCATTTCCCAATGAACCAAAGGTTTACCAAAAACTCAAGTTATTCAACTTGTCAAAATCAGTGGTTTGAAAATGTATGATTTTTCCATGATTGGGACATTTTACATTGATCAGATCAATGAACATCATCAACCCTCAATTTGACTCTGGATCATCTATTTTTGCTCCGCGTTGTATTTTCACACAATGCATCCCAAAAAGGGGTATCTATAGATACCTAAAATATGCCATATTGAGGAGACTACTTATATGGACTTAATGAAGACCATATGACCCACCTTGGGTAACCTTAGGGCTAAAATAGTGGTTTTCACCACTCAAACAAGGGATATTTCTCTTTACAACCCTAGACATCCCTAGGATGACCTATAGAGGTCATCCTAGCAAGAGATGACCACCGGTTGAGGCCATACTACCAAGGAATGGTCACGCTAGAAGTAGAATAAAAAAGTGAGATATAACTGACAGTCGAAACCACCAGTTAAACCCATGCATGAACTCACACCGTAATTTTGTGTGTGCATGAACCTATTTTAGGAAAAAAACATGATACAATTAGTTTGCATGAGATCTCAAAGAAAAAATTTTCTTTCTCAATGCAAACTGATCCTTTGCTTTTCATTTGTAGGGTGGCACTATTCTTATATTCCTTTCAAGGAATCTATATAATAGTGCTCACCCATTTCAAAATGAGATCAAGTTTTTGAGTTTTAGCATAACAAAGTGCTACCAAATTTTGACCAGAGATCCAATAGCTTTTGTAAGGACTGAAGTGTGATTATCTTGATTTCCTAAGAAGGCCATGTCACTAGGCTGCTCCAAGGGATAGAGGTATGCAGTTCCTTCTTTGTTCAACCTCGCATACTTGCTTTGCAAATCGATCCAGACCCACCAATCCACTGCAATAGCACATCTAGTTCACTAAAACAACAAAATATCGAACCTGGATTTACCCCTTGCATTGGCCTCGAGAAAATATCCACAGATTAGTGATCATATCGCTTAGAGATGGACCATAGGCATGGCTATCCGATTAAAGATGGCCCCTAGGTTCAAACCTGTTTTCTTTTCTTTTTGTTTTTAATAGATTTTAGTAGTTTTCTTGTTTCATAGTTTAGCTTAATTGGATTTATTTTATGCAAGCACTTACCAGATTTATGTTATTTATCACTTTCAATTATCATTGTATCCGCACATGCTATTAACCACATTTTCTTTCTTATGTGCAGGTTTCAAGTTTCTACAGGAAGGAAAGAGTGCAAGAAACAAACATCATCACCCCTCGAGGAGGTCACAAAGAAACCCTTCTTGAGATGGTTCGTGGGTGCGAGAGAACCCCAAAAGTGCATCAGATCTATTATGAGAGGAGAATCAAACTCGCTTGATAATTTATTGTATTGATTGTATCGAAATGGTGAACTCCCTCAAGGGGATGCGATTGTAACCATATTTTTGAAAATAACAAGTTGTTATCAATAAAATGGACCCACCTCCATATCTTTTCTTGTTTTATCATGATGTTACAATTACATGCTCTTATTATTCATAGTTAGTTTACATTTCATTGATTTGCAATTATATTTCTATTAAAGGTGCACGGGTTTTTGGATATTTCATCCTCATGTAGTAAAATAATATCTATTAGTTTTAATAAAATATTATTTGAGGATATTGGATACTTATATGATGAATAATTCACTATGCCATATCTTTTGTATCTAGGATACTTTTGGGATTCAAATTTAATTTTGCATTACTAATTCCAAAGTAGTTTTAAAGCCACATCTTTGAACATCTGACATCATGAGCATGATAATGGAATAATGCTAAATTCATAAGCTTAAGGTCCATTGTGAAACAATATTTACATCATTTAACAACCAACACCACCTTTAATTTCATAGTTACTATAAACAAGAACCCCAAATAAACAAAATGTGTAAAAATATATATCCTAGATCACAAGATAACTTTGTAAAATAGAGATGCAAATATGGAATCCTAAAAAATGGTAACTTAAAAAATCCAAGGCTTTTAATACCTATTTATTTAATGCTTTAACCTCATCCAACCACAATGCAAACACTTAAAACTTAATTTTTGCTAAGTTTGATTTAAACAAGTAAGACTTTATGAGCTATATTGACAACATGCTTAAGGATAACTTGTCATTATTAAAGAGTTGTTAGAAGATGGTAATTTGACCTTATTGGCCAAGTTTGATAGATGATGATTTAAGGCTATATAAATTAAGGATGTATGTTGGAATTCATCCAAATATTATACAAAAAACAAAAAATATATAAAATAGAGAGATATTTGGTTGGCACACGTAGGCACCATATATAATCACTATATTCATAGATAATTTTTTTTTGATAATGGTAAAAAGGAGGTTTTTTATGTAGGGTACCAAAACCTATTTACATAGAGTGAGATATTATAATGCCAATTTATAAAATATGACCAAATAACTACAAAATTACAATGTTCCTATTCTAACTCAATGACCAATGATCAAACACAATATGTGACCTAGATATTCTAGCCATTTTTATTTCCAAATTTGTTTCATCGGCTACCCTTCCCACTTTCACCTTTTAAAACTCATGTGGCTTCAAAGAAAACTACTTCAATTGAAACCTCCAAAACCTTGGATAATTTTTCTCCCTTCCAGTTGTACTCCACACATTATGACTCCAAGTTTTGCCTTTTGGGTCTAGTGAATCTATCAGGGATTGGGCTCCATCACCTTTTCTATCATGATTACTACAATTCATTTTTATTACAATCCTGCAAGTCTTCCTCCTCATATGCTTCATTCTTATCCTCCTATAGATTAAGGCTTAAATTTTTATTAATCATGATTTTAGTCCTCATGGCCAACACATTCTCATCAAGCCTTTCTTCCCTAAAATTCCTTCTATTACATTCCTTCCATATGGCCCAAGCATAGTACGGTAAGACCATATCCCACTAGGAGCACTATTTATTTATGCTTTTTAGAATCTTCCATTGGTATACCAACTGTTGAAACGCTTGAGGTATAACCCAAGTGATTTGAAAATATTGAAACACTTTCTAAAACACCATCCTAGATATTCGTAGATAATATTACACAACACTTTGATGATAAAAAAATGACTGGAGGGGATATTTAGAACAATACCAAAACCTCAATCACATCATAAAGTTTAACCTAAGATGACTTAATAAGAGGGTATTAGTTTAATTACAAGTTATAAAGATATTTTAACCAAATAAGGTTAACTGCAGTCCATAGGGATTACATGGTAAAATATTACAAATAATTAACACATTGTATAATGAAATTCCATTAGGCCTATCCAATACATCACACAATGTAGATCTTGACTAAGAATCATATTAAAATATTAATATGTAATCCTTCAAACCTTCTTGAGTAAGCCTTTATTTTATTTTATTTTTGTTGGAGAAAAAGGGTTGTACTCAAGTTCCCCACTGTTGAAAAATCACAACTTTATCCTTTAGATATTTTTTTTTTGGTAGATAAGATACTATAGCATTAATACCGAGTTTTACAGGTTGACCCAAAACCTTTTACAAAAATCAGCCCAGGGATGTTGATGAACATGTCCTTACTAAGGATCCTATATATGTAAAATCTACATACCGCCAAAGCCATTACATCCGGTAAGGCACATAGCTTGTTATCAAAAATAAAATTCCCATACAACATTTTGGGTATACCCCAATAAAACACACCTGCATCATAATTACAAAAAAGGAAACAGACACAGACCCCTTCCTTGAAACAATGGAGAAAAAAAAGCCTGTAGACACACATAGCATAGTACTGAAAAACTCCCACAAGCTCTGTATTGATAATTACTCTTAATAATTCTTTGGTAATTGCTTTCTTTCATATATGACATGCTTTAGGACCACATATCGTCTTGGCCAATCAGCCTTGGAGAAGTGAACCTACTGGCTAGATTTATGGTGATGGCTATCTGGTGGTCCATGTGGCTTTGGTTTGAAGTCTTATATTGCCATTTCTTTCTTGCCCTATGATTATCAACCAACCTCAATTTAATAAGACGACTAGGAGCCATGTTATCTGACATGTGACTATCCCCATTAGTCTTTGTGATATTTCCAAGCAACATCCACAAAGATAGATAGCTCAGATAATATTTATTGTGAGCCCATTTCAAAAAAGATACAAGAATACTCCTAGCCTTCGAACTTACAATGCCTTCCTTGTTGGTAAATTCGACTATCATTCTTGGCATTCTTGTTGAATAAGCTCCTCTACTTCACTCGGGACACCGTGTTCCCATTTGAAAAGTTTGTCACCATTGACACCCAAATTGGCTAGCTTATCAACAATTTTGTTAGCTTCCCGAAAGACATGTTGGGATTTTCTATCTTGTCTTCCCTGGAAAAGGATCCTAGCCTCTTCAAAAATTGTTTTAATCCTCCAAGGAGGTGTTTTCCAATTATTGAGGAGATTTATAACATGCATAGAGTCTTCTTCTATGATCAAATTGCCTTCTAAGTCTTGAGTCATTTGAAGGCCTCTCCACATAGCTCTAGCTTCAACTTCGTTGTTTTTTCTTGTTCCCAAATATTCAAAAAATGCAAGCATCATATTCCCATTATGATCTCACACAATACCGCTAGCACCTGCTTTGCCAGGATTTTCCTTAGCTTCTCCATCAAAATTAAGCTTAAACCAACCCGTAGGAGGTGGGAACCACTTAACATTGGCTTTGGGGTTGACTACCCTAGGCACAGACTCATCTAACAAGGTTAAGCTTAAATATTGAGCAATCGTGGTATCTTGCAGATGAGGTTTACGACTATCAAAAGGGATAAGGTTCACATTATCATTGGCAAAGGATAGGATCCTAGCAATAATAGTTTTATGATCATGGATAGACTCATGAAAGACTCTATGGTTCCTTTCTAACCACACCTGCCAAAGATAGTGATTGAGACAAAATTTCCACATCTATCTAAGTCTTTGGCTTGAAAAGGGGCAAGGCCACTGGATGAAAAAATCAAGTACGATGGCTGGTTTAACCTAAGAAATATTGAAGGCCTGCAAAACCCCACTTAGAATAGTCAAGGAAAAAAGGCACTCAAGGAAAATGTGATAAATGGTCTCCCAATTAGCCCTGCACAGATAAAAATATTAGTGATAAAAATACCTTTACACATCATATTATCAATGGTTAGAATTATTCCTTGGATAACCAGTCATGAAAAGACTACAATTTTTGGAGTTAAAATTTTTATCCAAACTAAGTCCTTTTGGAGGACAAAATCCTTGTCATCAGCGTGAAGCTTGTAAGCTGATTTAATAGTGAACTGCCCATTTTCTGTAGGATCCCAGGTCACTTGATCTTCCTTGGGTCTCATGGGGATAAAATGTTGCCCAAGAATGTTACAAATATCACTTAATTCCGCTTGAAATCCTTGAATCCTTATTTGTTTCCACTTCATTCTGCCTCTGTCCTCAACCATATAATCAGAGACTTTTTTGCCAATGATTTCTTTCATGATATATCTAATTCGGGCTAAGTGAGGATATTGCATCAGTGGTTCATCCTTAGCCCACCTATCATTCCAATAATTTATCCTCTCACCATTGCCTAAAACCCATATTAAACCTTTTTTGATGATTTCCTTACAATTGAGAATTGCTTTCCAAAAGGCAGACCTCTGATTGGAACTGAGTCACTTAGAAATTCCTTATTTTGAAGATACTTTTGTTAGATGATAGTTGTCCATTAATTTTCTTCACCAAAAATGAGGCACCATGCTTGCTTAGCTAGTAAAGCTAAATTTATATGAGCAATTATCCTCAGACCTAAGCCCCCATTTTCCTTGGTTCTGCACACTTTGGTCCATCCTAAAAGGTGTATCCTTTTTTTCTCCTCTGATCTAGTCCATAAAAAATATTTTTGGAGTTTCTTAATTTTCTAGAAAATTTCCATAGGGGCTTTGAAAACAAAGAGGAAATAGACTAGAATGCTCTACAGAGAGGCCTGAGTGAGGGTCAAATTTCCTGCTTGAGATAGAAGACGACCTTTCCATCCAACAATTTTTTTTTGAATTCTTTCAATAACCTTGTCCCACATTGACTCTCTCGGAGAACCAATGAAAATAGGGAGATCAAGATACGAAGTGGGGAGGTTTGCTATATCACACCCTAAACTTTTTGCAATCCTTCCTTACCTTTGAATGGGGGTGTTCAAAAAATATAACTTGCTTTTACTAAAATTAACTTTCTGACCAGCAATGTCCTCGTAGAGTTGTAGGATGTATTTAATTATTTTGGCCTCAACCATCGACGCCTTAGTCAATAGAAGGGTATCATCGACGAATTGTTGGTGAGAAACAACCCTAGTGAGAGATGTTGCCTTGATTCCTGATACTAGACTTGAACTGCAAGCATTTTTGATGGTTATGCCTAAAGCTTCTGCCACAATGATGAATAACATAGGTCTGATAGGGTCCCCATGTCGAATTCCTTTACGACTTTGAAAGTAACCAACAAGTTGTTCCATTAACCAAAATCGAGAACCATGCTTTAGAAATGCATTCCTTCATCAAATTAACCCATTGGTGGTGAAAACCAAACTTAAGGAGGACAATAATCAGAAAGTCCCAATTTATCCTTTAGATCTTGAGAGTTTACAAATAAATTCAATTCTCTTCTCAATTGAGTTGCTCTAGATAGATACTTATATTTTTTTTTTTATAAGGCTAAATTATTGATTTTCATTTTTTGGATCTTCTTCAAAGTTTTTTATGAATACAAATATTTCAAAATTTAGCACCCTTCTTGAAATTTTCCTATACCCTTCACAATACCAAAACTCCATCTCTACTATCTATGTATTACATCTTAGTAGAGTAATATTTCCATAACTTTGTGCTATCATAGTCCATTTTACTAGATATGAATTGCTAGTTTTCTTCCTGAAGCATAAGTGAAACCACAATAATTGTAACAAATTTTTTATATGAAAACACATTAATGTTATAAAATAAAGCAAATATTACCAATGGAAAACATTAAAGAAAAACTTAATCATCATTTGATTTAAGCAGTCAACATTTTCTTGTTAGCTTGAACTAGACTTACTACTTCCTCTAACCATGGAAAATAAAATTTAATTTCATGACCCTCTATTAAAACTCTTCTATTGGCTAGTCTATTTGTACATTTTTCCCCTTCCCTTAATGTATGTGTAAACTTGATTTCTTCAAACTCTATAACAAGGTCTTATATTTTCACAATGATCTCTTGTATGTTCCATGGAGCCTTTGCTTTCCTCAAAATTGTATTTATTACTATTAGTAAATAACCTTCCATCCATACTCTATTTCATTTCAATTGTATACATATTTTTACCCTTCCAAATCCACCCAAGCTTCAGCTTAAATATTTTTCTTAAATCCACTATTGAAATAATAATGTGATAAAATCTCACTCCTATGGTTTCTAATTATTCCTCCTCCTCCTATTGGTCTTGATTTACCTTTAGATGCTCCATCAAAATTTAATTTGACCAATTCCACTTTTGGTGGTTTCCACTTCATATTATTTCTCTTCCTTTGTTTCTCCTACACCTAACATCATTATTCCATTTGATGACTTGGCTCCATCTATCAAGGTTCTCTACTTCAAGATTAGGGATTGGGTGAGTTGATAGGGTTGGTTTAGATTCCTATATGGATAGAAAAATATTTCTTTTCATTACCTCTAAGATTATTTTATTTTCTTTAAATATTCTTCTATTCCTTTCCATTCATATAGTCCAAAGTATTGTATCTTTCAATGTATCCCATATTATCTATAATACCTCACTTTTAAAAGTGCTTTACCATTACTTTAACCATTCTTCAATTCTACCATTCATCATGATGCATTTACCAAACATATTAAGAATCCATTGCCATATTTTCTAGACTATTGAAATGTATCCTAAGACATGGTCTATACTCTCCTTCTTTTTACATAGAACACATTGTGAGGGGCCATGAAAGCCCCTTTTCATTAGGTTATCCCATGATACATTTATCCTATGATTTACTAGCCATACAAATAATTTAAATTTTGGAATGCTTGGGCTACCCCAAATATATCTTCACACTCTATTTTGATATAAAATATGGTCTCTAATGTTTTAAAGACAAGGTAGTTATACCTACAATCGATGATTTGAGAAGACTTATTATGCAAGAGGTACATATATCTCCTTACTCTACTTACCCTAGAGGGGATAAAATGAGTGAGAACATGAAAAAGACCTTCTACTAGTTAGAAATGAAGGGATACATCACTAATTTTGTTGCTTGATGCATATAATGTTAGAAAGTGAAAGTTAAGCATAAAAATCTAGCAGGATAGATATACCCACACAATACACCAATGCAAAAATGGCAGGTCATATCTATGGATTTTATTGTGGGTTTACCTAAGACTAGGTACCAACATGATGCAATCCTTGTAGTGGTCGATAAATTGAATAACATTGCACACTTCATACCAAGGAATACAAAGGATTATTCTCTAGTGGTGGAAAATAGGTTTGCCAAAAAGATATCTAGGTTGCATGAGTTTCCTAAGGTAATCATATTATATAGGGACTCTAAATTCACATCTAAGTTTTAGCAGGCTCTTCATCATGTAGTGGACACCAAGTTGAACATTAGTTTTACATACCATCTAGAAATATATGATCAAACAAAGAGGATAAACCAAGTCTTGTAAGAAATGCTTCACATGTACTGCATGGACCAGTAGTCTTAATGGGAAGACTTTTTGCATCTAGTAGAGTTTTTTTATAATTATGGTTATCATGCTTCCTTGAAAATGGCCCTATTTAAAGCCTTGTATAGTAGGTTATGTAGAACTCCTCTATCTTAAGATAATCCAAAGTATTGGGTTATCATTAGACCAAAAACGATCAAAATGATGGAGGAACAAATCATAATGATTAGGCAAAGGCTTAAGGAAGTCATCGATCATTAGAAGAGCTATGCTGATCTGAAATGATTACCTAGAGAATTATCAGTGGGATACAAATTATTCTTAAGAATTAAACCCATGGAAAGTGCCATCAAGTCTACTAAGTTGGATCCTTGATATGTTGGGCCATTTGAAATTATTGAGAGGATAATTCCAATAGCTTACAGAATTGCCTTGCCACCCAACCTTTCAAAGATCCATGACACTTTCTATGTATCCCTACTTAGAAAGTATATTGTTAATCCTAATCATGTGTGGGATGTTACAAAATTGTAGATGGCATATCCCTCAATAATTGAGGTGAAACCGGTGAAGATTCTACAGTTTCGATTCAAAGTGATGAGGAAGCAAACTCTAGAATAATGCAAGTTCTAATAAGACCAATATTCTGAGAAAAGTACCACTTGGAAAAATGGATTAAATGAAAATATATTTTCCTTATTTGTTTGAATGAAAATGATATGTAATTTATATTGTAGGAAAACACCGAGAACTATGTTTAGTCCAAGGTGGGTAGTATGTCATAACTTACCTTGGTAGGACTCATTTATGAGATAGACTATGGATTGATTGATGTTTCAATGTTCAATATTACATGTATTATGGATGTTTGATTGTAATTGTTGTTTTATTTATATGAGAATGTTAGGATCCCATCCTAATGTTATTTTGTAATTCTCATTTACTTATGTAATGACCCACTTCCAACATGGGGGATCCCATTATAATGTTATTTTGTAATACTTTGTAATGTATGTGGCAAGTAAGACATCTAGCCAAGTGGTGTCATCTCATGTAACCATTATCAAGATTGTAACCGATGTTTGGTAGAAGATTCTAGCTCGAGTGGCATTTTGCATGTAAGCCAACTCTTGAGCCTTTAGGTAGGGTTGCATGAAGCTTTCTCTTTAAAAAACATGGAGCCATATACGAATGTATATTTTTACAAGTAAATTAAATATTGAAGAAGGTTGCCCCCTCGAAGAGGCCTACAATTTCGAGTTATTTATGATATTGTTTCAATTTTACAATTACTTTTTGCATAGTGTTATTCTATTATTTGATGTATTTCAGTTATTTTTTAGTATTTTGTGTGAGTGCGATTTATTTTAATAGTAGGTTCCTAACAAGTGGTATCAGAGTACTTTATAGGGCCAAGTTCTGCTATGACTACGATAATTTGTACTTAGCCATTTTGGCCTGCTAGGTATATTTTTCCTATGTTTTTTTATCTTGTTTCCCTTTATTTAAAAAACAAAAAAATCACAAAAAATCAGAAATGCCAAAAAATACAGTCTTTTTTTAGTAGTTGAGTAGGCTAGAAACCTTGTATCTGTAAAATACGGAACAAAATTGTATTATTGAACAGGGGATTAAATAAGGTTACAATAGTGCTGGGAATAGCACACCAGCAGAACAGAATAACAACATTGTTACATCAGTTGTAACAGTGAGCTACATAATGAATAGAGACAAAACATAATATAGTACGCTAACATCCCCCTTTATTACATTATTTGGGTAATGTAATAACTAATAGCTATACTAGACTACTAACATCCCCTTACATTATTTTGCAATACAAAGTGAGCTGCGAAACAATTCAAATTTGACACGTCCAAGTGCCTTAGTGAAAATGTCAGCAACTTGAGCATCGGTGGGAATGTGCTGAAGCTGAATTCGGTGCTTTGGAACTTCATCTCGAATGAAATGACATTGTGTGTCAATGTGCTTTGTTCTTTCATGATGGACTGGATTCTTGATGAGGTTCAGAACACCCTGATTGTTGCAAAACAAGTGTATTGGAGATTTTGATGGATGGCCCATACTTGTCAGAATGTGACGTAACCATATCACTTCGCACACAGCTTCACGTGCGACGCAATATTCTGCCTCTGTTGATGAAATAGCAACCACCTGTTGCTTCTTGCTATGCCAAGAGACAGGACCGGATCCCAGATGAAAAATGTATCCAAAAGTTGACTTGCGATCATCAAATGATCCGGCATAGTCGGAGTCCGTGTATCCTTGCAAGAAGAATTTGTTTTTCCTCTTGTATTCTAGGCCATATTCCATAGTACCACGGACATAGTGAAGAACACGTTTTGCTGCTTTCCAATGAGTAGTCTTAGGCTTCTACATGAACCTCAAAAGATAGTTGACAGCAAATACAAGATCTGGCCTAGTATTAGTCAGATATATGAGACTCCCAATCAACTGTCGATAGAGAGTACCATCTACCTGAGGTGAATCATCATATCACGATAACTGAAGTCCATTCTCCATCGGATTTGCCATTGGCTTGCAATCGATCATGCGATATTTTTCCAGCAATGTCTTGGCATATTTTTTTCGAGACACTTTGATGGAGTGCTCCTTTTGGCTGAATTCCAGACCAAGACAATAATGGAGAAGTCCGAGATCTGTCATCTCAAAATATTTGCACAAGTTTCTTTTTACAGTAGAGATCATAGTTTCTGAACTCCCTGTAATGAGTAGATCATCCACATAGAGTACAAGCAACACTATCTTAGAACCCTGTTTCTTGAAATAGAGGTTTGCATCTGACGGACATCTCTTAAATCCATGCTGCATAAGGTGATTGTCCATTTTTATATACCAAGCTCGAGGAGCTTGTTTCAGACCATATAAGGATTTGACCAATTTGCAAACCTTTTGCTGTTGGCCTTCCACTTCAAATCCTTCAGGCTGAGTCATATATACTTCTTCTTGGAGATCACTATTTAGAAAGGCACTTTTGACATCCATTTGGTGAACTTTACACCCATATTGTGCTGCCATAGCACACATAACCTGAATTGTGGTCATCCGAGCAGTAGGTGCAAAAGTTTCCTCGTAGTCAATGCCTTCTTTTTGAGCATAGCCCTTTGCAACAAGACGGGCCTTATGCTTATAAATTGTTCCATCTGCCTTGTACTTGACTTTGTATACCCATTTGCAGCCAATGGGCTTCTTTCCATGTGGCAAATCAACAAGCTTCCAAGTTTTATTCTTCATCAGAGACTCATACTCTGTATCCATAGCGGCCTTCCACTGAGGCTCACTGAGAGCATCTTGCACTGATGCAGGTTCAAGACTATCTATGGTAGACATGAATGCCCTGTCATCATCAATATCCATATCCTCAACTTCTGTACTTGGAGTTACAGAAAGTTCCTCAAAATATTGACAAAGATCATCAACCTCACCAGTTTCTTTGGCTTCTTTTTCTTTTTGAGCCATACTGCGTGTATGAGGTCTATCCAAATTGAAATTGGGAGGAGTGGATAAATTTGCGTCTCTGATTGTATTTGTACACCATTTAGGATTCTTCTTCGATGGAGTTGAAGAAGATGTAGAAGGACCTCCTGTTTGTGTTGACGAAGGAATCTTCTCTTCCTTAGTTTCCACAATATCTTGGTGTACTTTAGATGTGCTCTGTGATGTGAAAGCTTCATCAAAGACAACATCTCTGCTGATATGAATTTTCTTCGTCAAAGGATCTATCAACCGATATCTTTTAGAGTGCTCAGAATAACCAAGAAAAATACATCTCAGTGTTTTCTCATCTAGCTTCTTCCTTTTCTCTTTCGGTATGTGCATGAAAGCATGACATCCAAAAATACGTAGATGAGATATGGAGGGTTTTCGACCACTCCATGCTTCCTATGGAGTCATTCATTTTAGGGCCTTTGTGGGTGCCCTATTCAACAGATACACTATAGTGGTGACAGCTTCTGCCCAATATTGTTGCCCAAGAGTAGCTCCTGTGAGCATAAAATGAACCATTTCCATGATAGAACGGTTCCTTCTCTCATAAACTCCATTTTGCTAAGGAATATAGGCAGTTGTTAACTGTCTCTTGATTCCATGCTTATCTAGGAATGTAGAAAATTCATTAGAGGTAAACTCTCCCCCTCGATCTGAGTAGAGGGTTTTAATAGAAGCTCCTGACTCCTTCTCAACGGATTTCTTGAACTGCTAGAAGAATGCGAAAGCTTCAGATTTCAGTTGGAGAAAGAAAACCCACATCTTTTGTGAGTAGTCATCTACGAATAACTGAAAGTACCTCTTCCCTCCACAACTATTGGGTGTGAAAGGACCGCACAGATCGATGTGAATTAACTCCAAAGGTTTTCGTGCTCTTGTAGAGCTCTTCTCAAATGGTACTCTATGTTGCTTTCCTGCCAAGCAGTCAGAGCACACTGGAAATGTGGCAGAAAGGGAAGGAAGACCATTTACCATCTCATACTTACTGAGCTCAAGTAAGTAGCCAGAACTAAGATGCCCATATCTCTTGTGCCATAGGGAAGTTGCCTCCTTGGTAGAGACAGTCATGGCAACATGTGGAGTAGAGATAACATCTAGTGCAAATAAGCCATGCTTATATGAAGCTGTTGCAATCTGCTTACCCTTCCTGGTAATGGTACAACACTTCTTGCCATTCTCAACATGAAAGTTGACAACCATATTTCTATCTAGGATTTGTGTCACTGACAACAAATTGTTGGCCAATCCTGAAACATAGAGGACTTTGTCAATCTGACACTTGCCATCAGGAAGAGTGATTGAAACTATACCCTCTCCCTGAACCCTATAGGTTTTATCATCAACAATGGTGACAGGTTTGCCCTCTTTGGCCATAAATGATTCAAACCATGATCTGTCGCCAGTCATATGTTTGCTAGCTCCAGAATCGACATACCAAACAAGATCCCTCTGTGTGGAATCCGTGGTAGTCATGAGCACCTTGTGTGCCCATTCAGAATCTGAGTCAGATTCTTCAACAACAACATTCACCTGGAGTTGCTTGTTTTTATTTTGTGGTTTGTTTTGGCATTTCTGCTTGTTCTTATGCCAACACCTGTTGGTGTCATGGTTGTATTTCTCACAGATCTTGCACCACCTCTTCTTCTGTTGAGGTTGTTTGCCTTTTCCTTTCGTATCTTGTTGAGAATTTCCTCCTTTCTAAAAGTTGCCTCCTTTTTGCCCATTACCTTTCTTCCTAGAACCACCTGCTGTTGGTGTATAGGGCTGTATTGGAAGAATCATCCTTGTGAAGTTGGCGTGCCTCCTGTTGTTGAAGCAGATTGACCAACTCGATGTAGGTAATTTGTCGTTGAGACACCTGGATGGAGGTTATCAAAATATCAAATGAAGAAGGTAAAGCTCTCATCACAAGTGAAATGAGAAGCTTTTCATCCACAGTATCTCCCAAAGAACTCAATTTCTCTTTCAACTCAGACACTCTGCACAGAAAGAGTTCAACTGTTTCACCCTGCCTCAAACTCAGGTTATGAAGTTGTTGTTGAAGATGAAGAATGGTGGAATCATTCTTTCCCTCATAGATGGTTCTAAGGGCATCCCATGCCTCTTTACCACTTGCTTTGTCAGCTATATGAGGTTGCACTTCATCTGAAACAGCAAACAAAATGAGCACCTTTGCTCTACTGTCTTTCTTATCAAAAGCTATCTGATCTGCGGAAGGACCTATGGATCCTGCTATTGGTGAAGGCCTGGTTGCTACTCCAGTAACAATATCCCACAAATATTCCATTTGGATAATTGCCTTCATCTTATGTTTCCATGGTGTATAATTTGGACCTTTCAATAACTGATGCGGATCAGTAATCAATTTTGCAACAACGACCATAGTGAAGGTTCCTTATATCACCAATTGGTCCCCCTTTCGATATACCTTTGCTAGGCCAATATACCGTACAAAATATCCGCCCTTACGTGAGGGAAACTATAGGTATTTAGAAAGATCAACAAAAATCACCCGCCCTTACGTGAGGGAGACTATAGGTGATTTTTAGAGATCATACGATACGTGGAACATAAGCAGTACTGAAAGGGAATCGCCTTGTTGATGGCACCTACCATAGAATATTCTTCTCATGCATGGGGCGTAACTTCCCCTAAACACTATGAAGAAAACTTCGTCAGGATTTACACCTAAACACAAGTGCGATAAAGGGTAGTGGATGGAGTAAAAAAATGCAAAAATGGCGTACTTATTCCTCCTCGACGATTTATAGAGAACAAGCTCAGACATCGTTGTAGTAGCTATATTAGGCGACGGATACAGTAGCCAAATCACGATAGCTTTACCTGTAAGTGCTTGCCAGATATATCACAAATACCGAACGCTGCAGTGCAATAAATTGCACGGATGGGTTTTAATTATTCTGGGGATTTAGGGAGTGAATTTGCTTTTAAGTTTTTAATGTTATAGTGCAAAAATGAAATATGCAACATACAACATAAAAAACTGCCCACAAGAATAACCCACAAGGTGTCGGTCACAGCCGAAAATGCACCTTTTACAATTCGCCAAATTGCCTTTTCAAAAAATTACTCACAATCCCCCTTTGATTTTTTGAAAAAAAATATCCCCCCTTAAAAAGCTTTCATTAACAAAGCATTTTTAATAATTATTATATATTTAAAATTAAAATAAATAATTTTAATTTATAATAATTATTAAAAATGCTTTGTTAATGAAAATTTTGTAAGGGGATGTTAGTAGTCTAGTATAGCTATTAGTTATTACATTACCCAAATAATGTAATAAAGGGGGATGTTAGCATACTATATTATGTTTTGTCTCTATTCATTCTGTAGCTCACTGTTACAACTGATGTAACAATGCTGTTATTCCGTTCTACTCTGCAAACTTATAGAACTGGCTCTGATACCATGTAAAATATGGAACATAATTGTATTATTGAACAGAGGATTAAATAAGGTTACAACAGTGCCGGGAATAGCACACCGGCAAAACGAAATAACAGCATTGTTACATCAGTTGTAACAGTGAGCTACAGAATGAATAGAGACAAAACATAATATAGTACGCTAACAGTATCGGGGGTTTTAAAATATTGTGAATGAGCTATCATTATTGGCTAATGTAGATAGACCATAAAGCATCTAATAAAGTGAGGGGTGATCAGGCTCCAATACCCAGCCCTCAGACAACACATGCGCATGGAATTGAGCTCTGATGCATATTTGGGTGTATTGGGAGACCATTCTAGGGTTAACTTTTTTTTATCCAATAGGAAGCTTTTTGGCCTTGTATCATCCATAGTCCATAGGATACAACATTCCAGAAGATTACCCTCCTGTACTGTTAGAGAGGTAAATAGTATGCTCAAGGGAATGTGTGGAATCCTTCTTGGGTAGTGTCCTAAAATATTGGTTTGAGAACTATTGTTAGTTACTATGGTATAACCAGAGGGCCTATGAGTGTTACATACTCCACCTAGCGTACACTAGTTTTGTTAAAATTTCAACCTACAAAAAATAACATTTTTCCTATTATGCTAAACCTGCATTCAGGACCCCAAAAAGTGAGCATATGGAGGACTTACCTATCATTGTAGAACAAACTTGCATTCACCAAACAAATAGGACAGAGTCTTCAAGTTTCTATAACAACCTAAATTATTCCAGTACCATCTGGTTAGTGGAAATAATAGCTAGGATAGTACCAATAATAGTCATGTTAGTAAAAGTAACATTCAGGTCGACAGTGATAATGACAGTCGTCTGTAATAGTCAAAACTTATAGGTGGTTAAAATAAAAAACAAAATCATTAGTGTTAGTAACTACACAATACATAGAATCCCTAGGTCAATGACATGAACAATGTTACTAACTATAATATAGGTGATAGGGATAGAGACAGGATAGTGATAGGGTGGTCAACCGATAGGATGCCCTAGTCAGAGACGGTTGATCCAATACCTAAATTTTGAACTATAGCTCCAAATAAAAAATTGACCACACCAGTAGACTCATCAAAATAGAGGATAAAAAAGGTCTAAGGTGCCCAAAATCTATGTTGTGGGATATAGCTCATTGTGACCATATTTTCAAGCTGATCATTTTTATATATAACACCCAAGCACTTTTTTGGATTCCTTACTAAAAATAGTAACTCCTAAAACCACACTTCTATTTTTAGTAATTCAATAAAAGAGGTTCAAGACTACCCAAAATGGATGGTGGTACTTGTGGACATCAAAAAGAGATAGATCAAGTTACCTCATTATTGGAAACTCTACAAAGCACCATTGATAGCATGCAAATATCAAATCAAAACATGATGACAAAGCTTCAAAATTTTAGAGATGATTATGCTACCTCCAGAACCCACATAGAAGAACAACTTGCAGATGTTGAGTCCAAATTGCAAGGTGGTCCAAGCAAGTATGAGTATCATACTAAATATTCACATTTTAACAAATGTAAAGGAAGGGCAAAAAATGACTCTCACCCTTGCTATGATTGTGATCTTACATTTAAGATGCCTAAATTAGACTTTCCTAAGTTTAATGGGAAGGATGTGGATGGGTAGTTATGTCGTGTTGCTCAATTTTATAGAGTCTATGATGTCCCTATATATTACCGAGTTTAAATGGCTTCCTTAAACTTGGAATTTGAAGCTTTGCAGTGATACCAATGGTTGTAGAACACTAACCCCAACCCTTCTTGGGAAGAATTTGAGTCTCAATTAATCATTCACTTTGACCCTAGTGAATATGATGATTTTATAGGACAATTGACAAAGTTGAAACAAACTTTGACTATTCGATATTACCAAATATAATATGAGAAATTGACCAAAAAAACTAGGGGAATGAATGAAGGGTTCTTTATGAGTTGTTTTGTTAGTGTTTTGAGGGAAGATATCCAAGCTGAGGTCATGATGTTTAAACCACAATCCATGATGCAGACTATCAAGTTATCTCGTTTGGCTGAATCCAAATTTATAGCTCAGAGGCAGATATCTAAATTTCCACTGGATTGGCCCTCTTTACCTCCTAGATTCCAAAATTAGAATGAACAAAAAACTATTGCACCCACTACTACACCCAAATGTCTAACCACTACCAAAATAGATGCACAATATGCCTAAGGATTCTGCTACAATTGTGATAAAAAATTTTCTCATAGGTATAGGTGCACCTAAAAGAAGTTATTCCTTATAGGTACTGATGAGCCTGACACCAGTGACCATAATGATGATGACTCATAATTAGTAGAGGAACCACCCAAATCGAAGGAAGAAAACCAAGATAAACCATAGGCTGAGATTTATGTTCATGCTCTTGTTGGAATTACTACTCCCCAAACCATGAAAGTTGTGGGTTATTTCAAAGGACTATGTCTTACCATCCTGATTGATTCTTGTAGTACACATAACTTTATTGATCCTCATATTTCCAAGTAGGCAAACTATTATGTACATACATATAATTCCTTTGAGGTTATGGTAGCCAATGGTGGGACCTTACCTTGTGAAGGTAAATGTCGTAACGTTAAGATTAAAATTGGGGACTATAAGCTCAAACAAGATATATTTGCACTTAAACTAGGGTGATGTGATATCATGTTAGGAGCTCAATGGTTGGGCACATTGGGAACCATCTCCTGGAAATTTTCCAATATCTGGATGCAATTTTCATAGGATGGATAGTCCCACCCTCTCCATGGCTCAAAAGTAAGGTCTCTATAGATTATCAGTTCAATCTAGATAGATAAGTTGTTAAAAAAATCATCTCAGGGTGTCATAGCTCAGATATTTGCAATCCAACCTCACACTTTCGAGGTGGAGTCTGTTACCACCAATTTGCAACTTATTTTTGCCAAACATGATTTTGTTTTTGTTGAACCTTTAGAATTATCACCTCATTGCTCACATGACCATGCTATTCCATTATTACCTAGTGGTGCACCACCCAACATCAGATTGTACCAGTATCCTCATGCTCTTAAGTCAGATATCGAGAAGTTAGTACAAGAATTGTTGAAATTCAATGTCATTTGACCAAGCAATGGTCCTTACTCTTCTCCACTCTTACTGGTAAGAAAGAAATATGGCTCTTGGTGATTGTGTATAGAATACCAAGAGCACAATAAGCTCACAATCAAGGATAAGTTTCCTATTTTTGTGGTTATGAATTACTAGATGATCTACATGGAGCTTTGTACTTCTCCAAATTAGACCTTCACTTTAGGTATCATCATATCAGGCTCAAGAATGAAGATATTCCCAAGATTGCTTTTAACACTCATGAAGGTCACTATGAGTTTTTGGTGATGCCATTTGGATTGAATAATGCTCCATCCACATTTAAAAACCTTATGAACAATATATTTCATCCTTTTCTCTAAAAATTCATCTTTTTTTTCTTTTATGACACTTTGATTTATAGTTGTCCATGGGAAGAGCACCTCGACCATGTGGATCAAACTTTATAATTGTTGGCACAACATCAACTTGTTGCTAAGCAGTACAAGTGTTCCTTTGGTTTGATGGAAGAGTATTTAGGACACATTTTCATTAAATATGGCATCAAATTTAACCCTAAGAAGATCCAAGTGGTCCAATACTAGCCAAAACCCCACACTCTCAAAGGACTCTGAGTATTTTTAGGGCTTACAGGATACTACCATAAATTTGTTCATAATTATTGGAAAATTATAGCTCCCCTAACTTACATATTAAATAAGGATTCTTTTACCTAGTTAGGACCCACTGAACAATATTTCCTAGAATTGAAGCAGGCTATGAACACCACTCCAGTCCTAGCCATGCCAAATTTTTCCAAATATTTTGTCATTGAAAGTGACACTTCTGGTAATGGTATTGGTGCACTGTTGATGCAAGAAGGGTGGTACTTGGCTTTCACTAGTAAAGCTCTCTAGTCATAATTTGGGAAAATCCACTTATACCAAGGAGATTATGGTAATTATACATGCAGTAATCCATTGGTGACTGTATCTCATTGGGCATAATTTCTCCATTAAAACTGACCATCAGAGTCTCAAATACTTTTTGGAGGAATGGGTTGCCACCCTTGAACAACAAAAATGGGTCTCTAAACCTCTACCATCCTTACACAACCTCCACCGTTGCCCAAATTTTTCTTGATTCTATCTTCCACCTTCATGGTAACCCTGCATTTACTAGTCATTTTTGGTGTCTGATCGTGATCCCACTTTTACTAGTCATTTTTGGCAAGAATTGTTTAAGTTGTAGGGAAATTTACTCAAAATGAGTTCAGCCTATCATCTGCAAATGGATGGCAAGACCAAAATTATCAACAAATATTTAGAAACCCACCTTAGCTACTTTGCATCTGATCATCATACTCAATGGGCGAAGTGGCTTCCTTTGGCTGAATGGTGGTACAAATCTTCTTGTCACATAACAACCAAGGTTACCCATTTTGAAGAATTTTATGGGTGCCTTAAACTCATACCTTCCTCTTACATTTTGAGCAGCTCCAAGGTCCATGCAGTCAATACTACACTTAGTCAACACACTGATATCCTCCACCAGCTGAAGCTAAATTTGAATGCGACCAAGAATCAGATGCACCAAAAATTTGACCAACATCGTTTTGAGTGTAGATTTTATATGGATGATATGGTTTTCCTTTTCTTGTAGTCGTACAAATAGTTATCCCTCCAACTTCAGTAGGTGCTAGAAACTTGCTACAAAATACTATGGGCCCTACCAAGTTTTATAGTGGATTGGTGCCACAACTTACAAATTGGCCCTCCCACCTACCTCCAAGCTCCATCCTATTTTTCATGTCTCCTCTCTCAAAAAGTTTGTGGGCACTCAGGTATAGGTTCAATCTGCACTCCCAAAATTGGATGAAGAAGGTTCTATCTTTCTCAAGCCCAAATAATTTTTGGATCATTGAACTTGCACATTCTACAACTGTACCATTACTGAGATCCTTATTCATTGGTGTGGAATTTAGCTAGAATATGCCACATGGGAGTCTTTCCACCAGCTCTGACACTAGTTTCCTCATCTTCAACTTTGAGGACAAAGCTTTTTGAAGGAGGACATGTTAGGATCCCATCCTAATGTTATTTTGTAATTCTTATTTGCTTATGTAATGACCCACTTCCAATGTGGGGGATCCCATTATAATGTTATTTTGTAATACTTTGTAATGTATGTGGAAAGTAAGGCACCTAGCCAAGTGGTTCCATCTCATGTAACCATTATCAAGATTGTAACCGATGTTTGGTAGAAGATTCTAGCTTGAGTGACATTTTGCATGTAAGCCAAGTCTTGAGATTTTAGGTAGGGTTGCATGAAGCTTTCTCTTTAAAATATATGGAGCTATATACAAATGTATATTTTTGCAATTTAATAAAATATTGAAGGAGGTTGCCCCCTCAAAGAGGCCTATGATTCTGAGTTATTTGTGAGATTTTTTCAATTATGCAATTACTTTCTACATAGTGTTATTATGTTATTTTATGTATTTTAGTTATTTTTTAGTATTTTGTGTGAGTGAGATTTATTTTACTAGTAGGTTCTTAACAGAGAATATGGTACTACTAATGTTATGCATGTTTATAAGACCAGGTGCTCTCATAGGTGGACGAGGAACTTGACCATCGACAATGAGATATCGAAAAAAGGAAATGATGTTAAGTCTGATTGACAATGGCTCTAGGTAGGGATTATTCGGGGTAGAATTTACTCATGTATAGTTACATTCATATTGGTGTGTTTGGAGATAATTACCATTGTTTGAAGCCATCCATAGCAAAATTTGATAACCTATAAGTTATTATAAACTCTTTAGCTTAAGGATATGACCAACGGGGAATGGTGGTGTATTACTTTTTTTTTTGTTGGAGTAATGTTTATCTTATGAGAATGATGCATGAATGGATAGGATAAGCATTTATTTTGATTTAATTAAAATAATTATGTTAAAAATCATATTAATATGCTAATGTTTGATATTAATATTGATCATTGATTAAATTATTGGAAAGGTGATTTAATCAATCCTTATGCTTTGATAGTAAATTTTTTTTTTTTAAAAATAATAATAAAATAAATGAAGTGATAAGACTTGTTTTATTTCTATTGTCATGTGAATATTAGAAAAGAAAAACTGATAGTGAAGAAACTTTCAGTGAATTTATTATAATCTTTGATTTTGCATGATTTTAAGAAAACAAAATAAAAACTTAAGGCAATTTATGTTTACCTTCTTTGTCATCGCATGAGGAGTGCATGTAAATATTTATTTATGAAATCAATTAGTAGAAGGAGGTGGAAAGATGATTGAGACCATCATCTTCTCCTCCATTTTACTAAAAGAAATGGGAATCAATTAAGGAGGGGGCATCTAGTTCTTGGTGAAAAAGAGGGATACGTAGGTGGAAGGACCACCAACAAGAAGAGGAAATATGAGTAAAAGTTGTGCATGAGTTGTATCAAAACCAATGTGACATCATCTCTAATCGAGTGTGCATAATAGAAGCTCTAAAAAGGAAAGAATAATGTATATTTTATCAATATTTTTAAATGATGGAAAATGTTTCTTTGAAACTGGAACTTGCTAGTTTGAGTTGTTTCGTAATAGAGAAATCAAATTATGTTCTTTGTTTTCAACGTCTAAGTCGTGTCTACCAACTGATAAATGATGATTTATGTCTTCTATTTATAAATTTTGGTTTGAAAGATTGCATTGTGTGTTTATTTTATTTTTGTGTGTAAAGACCTTTATATATATCATTTATATATCTAAGCTTGCGGTTATGCATTTTGGGCCATACGTCTAGGTCTTCTATTTATAAATTTTGGTTTGAAAGATTGCATTGTGTGTTTATTTTATTTTTTTGTGTAAAGACCTTTATATATATCATTTATATATCTAAGCTTGCAGTTATGCATTTTGGGCCATACGTCTAGGTCTAAAGGTGTAGAGGAAATATAGTTGGTATTTAATGCATTGGATTATTCATTCTAGAGTGGAACCTTTGCATTCATTTAAGTTCATTTAGAACGGACTACATTGTAAAATTGCATGTAGAGTGTTGTCTACGCTAACTCATATTACCCTAGGTTTGTAATTTTTTTTAAATTATTAAATCTAGAATGTGTGAAAGTGATGATTTACCTTTTACTTTTTATAAAAGTTTGTACTATGGGAGAATATTCTATTAGCATTAAAGAAGAGATTATTTGCTTTGGATTGTTGTTTTTAATATTAATTAAATGGATTTTCGTTTACCATCTAGCTTCAAATCTTTAGATGTTTTTCATATTTGTTGGTTGTATGTTAACAAAGGTAGTGTGTATTCATTGTGAGTTATGCCTTGGTTTACACGAATTTATTTAAATTATTCAAGGAGGGTTGAACTCTATTGATTTAACTATTTGTTGTTGTAAGGGTGATGCATATTTAGTTTTTAATTGTTTTAATCTGGAATATATAGGAGTTCAATGAAATATTTGAATTGAATATATAGGATTTCAATGAAATATTTGAATTGAATAATTAAGTTTTACTTATTCAGTTTGAAAAGTCTGAATATTAAATCTTGAACGTGGAGGTCTATTTTTAGTGAGTATATTTTTTTTTGGTATAAGGTAGAGGTGGTTATAAGGTCCACAAACCTTTTACAAAGTCAAAATGGGCTGGTTCTAGCATCAAGCCCGTATAATCAAAATACAAAATGGATCTTTCTAAGACTCACATTAAGCCATACTTAGATTCCACGAGTCCTATACTTGTCGCTTGACTATTCGGGATAAAACAAAAACCAAACAACACCTAGCACTTACTAACACTAGTTTGTCTGTATCGTACACTTGTCACCTCCCGGGCCCCGACAAATGGGATGCCTTTCTTGCCTAATTCCATCCGTCGGATTACTCATCATCAAACCCTCTGATCTCCCGATGCTCTAACAGGTTTGATCTTAGCTCTTCTCTAGCAACCAACACCAATAGTTCTTGAGGGAAGTTATCCTTCCAAATTTGCATCTCCCCAACGAAAGCGCAATATTTGCCATTAGATCCGCCGCTCGGTTCCATTCTCCGAAGGTGTGTTGGATTCGGGCATTAACAAAATGAGATTTATGAATCTTTGCTTCTAGGATAAGCTCCAATATGGTCCAATTGGGGTCTTTATCCTCCTTAATTGCCTTGATTATATTAAGCGAATCCCCTTCAAAGATAACTTCCTTATAACCCTCAAGTCCGGCAATTCTCATTGCCTGCATGCGAGCTCGGGCTTCGCAAAATGATTTGTTTGAGTTCCCAAAGGCTCCGCAAAGGCAAGGACCACTTTTCCTTCCTCATTTCTCAAAACTCCTCCTCGCTCCCTGCAGCCCCGGATTTCCTTTAGCTGCCCAGTAAAAATTAAACTTAACCCACTTTTGTGTGGGGGATATCCACTTGACACCATCCCGTGGGTTGGTTGTAATGTCTAGGTCTGGAAGTTCTTCTCCCCAGTTCCGCAAAATCCTCCTTTCCCTTAGAGACATGGTCTCATTTTTGAAGAAGAAAGTTTTCCAGGTTTTCTTTCAAAGCTCGATTATTTTATTACCACATAACCCGGGATCTTTCTTACGTCCTTTAAATACTCTCTTATTTCTCTCATTCCATATCCCCCATAAAAAAATGGGTAATCTGAGCTTCCAGAGCCAAGTCAAAAGCTTTGCCCGGAAGGGGGAAGCCCACCGTATGCAGAAGTCAGACATGCTATTTGGACAGACCCAATCTATATGAAATTTGGACAGGATCATTTGGAAGACTGTACAAGAAAAATCACAAGTTAGAAATATATGACTTACAGATTCTATTGCTTTCTCACACAAGATACATCGATTGATGAATTGGAAACCTCTCCTTTGCAGATTATCCGTTGTCGGGATCTTATTTTGAACTGCCAACCAAAAGAAGAAAGCTATTTTTGGGGTTAAATTATTTAACCAAATAACGTGAGTCGGAGTCTAGCCATTGAATCCCGAGTGGATTAACTTATAGGTAGTTTTTTCTTGAATAGATCCCACTTGTAGTTTTGCCCCAAATCGCCTTGTCTCTTCCTCCCCCAGGGAATGATCGGGAACACCCTTAAAGCATCATTGAGTTTGGTTAGGGCCACCTTCTCTTGCTCGACGGATTATGAACTGCGATTTTCTTCCAAGAAGAAGTTTCCTGTGCTACGACAATAAAATCCCCTACTTTTCCTCCCATTTCCTTCGAAAGTTTATGTTGGAGGACCTGAAGGTCTAAGTTATCTTTCAGAGGGGCCTCTTCCAACCACGGGTCTTTCCAAAAGTCCACTTGTCTTCCATTACCAATTCTCCATCTGATGCCTTTCTTGACTACCTCCCGACATTCGAGCAAACAATTCCAAAAATAGGATCCTCTAGGAAGATTATCGACTTTCGGGAAGTCCCGATTATTTCGATATATTTTGCCTTAAGAAGTTTTACCCATCCCAATTGATCATTATTGATAAATCTCCATACCTGTTTGCCAATCAGAGCTTGATTCAATTCTTTCATTCTCTTTAACCCCAGGCCCCCCTGATCCTTGCTTGCACACACCTGATTCCATGCTACCAACGAAATTCTCTTTCTCTCCTCTGAACCTGACCACAAGAAGTTGCGTTGAATTAGCTCCAATGTAGCTCGGACCTTTGCAGGCATTCTAAATAGAGACATGCAATAAATTGGAATGCTCTGTAAAGTAGTTTGAACTAATAAGGCTTTTCCCGCGGAGCTGAGAAGGCTGCCCTTCCACCCCGCTAACTTTTTGGAGATCCTGTCAATGACTGAGTTCCACAAAGTAGCCTTCATTCTTCCTTCGAACATAGGCATGCCTAGATAAGTTGTTGGTAGAAGCTCCTTTCCACAACCGAAGAGGTTAGCTATTCTTTCCTCCCTCCCACCAGGTGTGTTAAAGAAATAGATGCTACTCTTCTTATAGTTTATGTGTTTTCTTGCTTTCGTCTCATACTTGGTTCGAATTCTCTTCAACTTCCTAGCTTGAGGCACCGAGGCTTTGGACACAATGATTGTATCATCCACAAACTGTTGGTGAGACACCGGCCTCGCTTGTTGAGGCTGGTTTAAAACCTTCCAATTGACCATCTGCCACCGCCGCTGAAATGTTCCTACCCAATGCTTCCGCTAAAATAATAAACAAGTATGGAGACAAAGGATCTCCTTGTCGCAACCCCCTTTCACTCTTAAAGTAACCGGAGGGTGACCCATTCACCATGACAGAAAATCTTGTAGTAGAGATACAACTAAAAATCAACTTAATCCACTGGGGACAGAAACCAAACTTACCCAAAATCTTGGTGAGGAACCGCCATGAGACCCGATCGTAGGCTTTATTCATATCAAGCTTTAGTAACATACCAGCTTCCTTACTAGTCACCATTGAATGAATAACCTCATGAATTGTGATGATACCATCCAATATTTGTCGCCCTTTCACAAAGCCACCTTGGTTCATATCAATGATGAAAGGAAGGATAACCTTCAGCCTATTGGCGATTGTTTTTGTGAGAATCTTCATCAGAGTGTTACATAAACTGATAGGGTGAAAACTCGGAAAATTCCATTGCTCCCACTAGTTTAGGGATGAGGACTAAAAAAGTAGCATTAACTCCTTCCGGGATTTCCATGTCCTTTTGAGCCTCAATTATAGCTTCCACTACATCATTGCCTAGGATATCCCAAAACTTCCGGAAGAAAGCTGCAGGGAAGCCATCCGGTCCTGGGGAGTCGTTACCATCCATGTCAAAAACGACCTTCTTGATTTCCTCCTTTGTGAAAGGACTAAGTAAGAATCCATTAAGATTATCAGTTATGAGGGGTGGAATGGCTGCCAACGAGAGAGTCCTCTTCTTCAATAGTCGGATTTACATCTTCTAGCAACGATTTAAAGTACTCAACCGCTTCCCTCCTTATGTCTTCCATATCTTTGGTGTTAGACCCATTGGCCATCTTGATCTCCTTAATTTTGTTAGTACTCCCATGGCGAAGAGTAGAGACATGGAAGAACTTTGTATTTCTGTCACCCTCCTTTAACCAACGCGGTCTGGATTTCTGCCTCCAAAAGGTTTCTTCAAATCCTAGCATCGTGTGGTATTCGGCTAACGACTCCCTCTCCTGGTTTCTCAGATCCTCTGTAAGTCGCTCTGACTTCAACTTCTCCTGTAGTTCATTGATCTTGTCTTTTAGTTCTGCCTTTTTAACAAAAATATTGCCAAAGGAAGTTTTGTTCCACTCTCTAATGTTAGCCTTCACATTCCTTAGTTTACATGCCACTTGGGCCAGTTTCGAACCATTATACTTTTTGTCCCACCATTGGGCAACCAGATCCTTGAGATCCTAATGTTGGAACCACATAAGTTCGAATCGAAAGGGTCTGATGTATCTTTTCTTAGAGTCCTCCCCTGTTTCACACAGAATTGGGTTGTGATCAGACCCGATTCTTGGGAGTGCCGTTAATGAAGAGTCCCCAAACCTCTCCAGGCATTCTTGAGAAAGAAGAAACCTATCTAATCTTATCTAAATTTGGTTTTCCTTCAATATTTTGTTAGACCATGTATAGGAGAATCTACGCAGGTCCACATCCATCAGCTCATGTTGCTCAACAAAATCTCTAAACTCGTAGATATCAGCAGTTATTCTTTGAGAGCCCCCCAATTTATCTACAGGATTAAGGTAGCAATTGAAATCCCCCGCCACAATCCAAGGGTAGTTGGGGACCGTCTCCCTCAATTCAGCTAGTCGACTCCAAAGAACCCTTCTCGAGTCCTCGTCTAACTGGAGCATATACATTCGTTAAGATCCACTCTTCCTGCGTGGTTTTATCCACACATAAGAGACAAATAAACCAACTAGACATCAGAATCACTCTACTATTCCACATAACCAGTAACCCTCCTGCTGTTCCAGTGGCCTCTTGGCCTACTACTTCAGCTTCTCGCCAAGTCCTATTCTTAAAAGGAATAACTCTACTCTCCTCCATTTTAGTTTCTTGCAGTAAAATCATATCCGGTTTGTGTTCTTGTCTAAGAGCATACAAAGCTCTTATTTTTGTGGGATTACTCCCACGAATATTCCATGAAAGAATCTTCATTTATGGGCTTTGGATCCTCGAGCCTTCGCCCCAAAGAGCAATACTGCTTGAGTGCCATCAGCCACTCCTCGCTCTACTTCTTTCTGCCTTAAGGCAGCATTGCTAGGTTTCCCTCTTCCTACCGAACCATATCCCCATACATCCGCTCTAGGTTGAAGTTCCTTGGGATTCACTTGGCTTCTAGTAACCATCTTGGGTAGGTTAGTCTTGGTATTTGGGGTAACAATCTGGCTTTCTAGGTTAACTGGTCTTTTTGACAGTGGAGATGATTCCGTGCTCTTAGCTTCTTGATTAGTAGATTCTTTTTTTCCCTGCTTTGGGGTTACACTTATCTTGGTGGTTCACCTCTTCCTCCCGAGTATCCTTGCCTCGTATTATTAGTTTCCTGCTCCTTCCTTCGATTTTTCTCCTCTAAATCCTTCTCTTGAGTCTCCTCTACCTCGGATTCCACTTCTTGGCTGTCCATCCGATCTCCCTTCAAATGATTTAATGCATCAAAACTGTTCTCCACTGGGATGTTGATCTCCTTGGAATTTCTTCCCATAAATTCCTCTGCAGTACATGGGACCACTTCCACCGAGCCTCCATAGGCCTCCCGTATCACCCAATCAAACTTACTTGCCCCAGGGCATTGATCTATGGGGTTCTTTCCTTTGTGATTTGGCTCTGAGGCTTGCTGTATCATCTTAGGAGCAGGTTGAGCTTGAGGGTTCCCATCAAAGGGACCAAATCCCCTGTGAGAGGGTTTTGGGGCATAGGAATTTTTGGGAGGAGGGTTAAAACGTTGCCTCTTGCTTACAATAGGGCGAACAGGGTCTCTGATATTCGGATTTCGAGCTCCACGTCCTTGAGGCCCAGGTTGGGTAGGAATGGAGATCTGCAGGGGAGGGATATTATTCGGGTTTGAGGATCGGTATTTTGGAGTGGGGGCTGGTTCTTGGAAATGGAGTGGATACCCTGGTGCCCTACCTTCCCACAAAAACTACACTTAAAAGACATATTTTCATATTCAAATACCTGAGTATGAAGGCCAAACATAGACGACAAAATAATGGATTTAGGGAGCTCTTTACTCAGGTCCGCCAACACACACATGCGAGCGGACATGAGTCTTGTTTTGCTCAAGGTTGCAGGATCAATAGCTATTAGTTCTCCAATCTCTGTAGCTATCCCAGCCAATATTTGTTCGTTCCAGAAAGCAGAGGTAATCCCGGCATCTTAACCCAAATAGGAGCCAAATCCAAGCACTCGAGTCCGGGGGTTGAAATCGGGGGACCAACGCTTCAGATACAAGCCCCTTTTCCCAAAAAACCAAGGACCTCCTTGGAGAGTCCTTTCCATGTCCTGTTCACATTGAAATGTCACCAAAAGAAAACTCTTGGGTAAAGCCTTAATCATCATACCGGACCTTGGCTGCCATTTTTGGATGGCCCATCTCCTTATGACTTCCATGTCTGGCCTCACCCCCATAAATTTATCCACCAAAGATGTTCTGCCCTCCATAGCCACATGTTGAGCTAAGGAATCCGGGACGTGCAACCTACCATTGACAGATTTTAGATTAAAACAAGAGTCGGATAATTTTTGCTTACCGCGAAGAGCATTAAGATATGAAGGTCTCCAGTTGCCAGGTTTCTCTTTGTCTCCTTATTGGGTCTTCCTTTGATCCTGACGCATAGAGTCCTGGTCCCCCTCAGAGAAATCTTCAACCGCATCCGCCCAACGCCCTTGGACCGGTTCCAATAGAACTTCCTTGTCCACATTCTCCGCCTGGGGGCCTGCTATCTCGCCAGAGCCCCCACCTGCCGCGTCTGCTGATCTGCCCTCTGAAGTCCCACACCTAGGGTTTGATGCCCCTAGACCTCTCGCTCCTCCTCCTTGCTGCTCCATCCGTCACGAACTACAATAAATCTTTTCTATTTTTAGTGAGTATATTATGGGATATATCACATGTTTTTTTTTTAAATGGGTATGGAGACCATTTACAAGGAGACAATTATGGGATTTTCTTAAGTATGCTTTTGAAAAAGAAGATTAAGTTATTTATTTGAAAGCATATTTGGTTATATGTGTTTTAAAAAATATTTTAAAAGAGCATATAGTATGCATATTGCATCATAAGGAGTTGTCTTGATCCCTCAATACAACTATCTCGCAATGGAGCAAGGAGTACAATGAATCGAATTATAGATAGAAAGGATTTTATTATGCTTTACAATATGTTTATTTTTTAATTAAAATTGTAAGAAAAAAGATGATTATAGAAAAATCTAAATGACTAGTTTGGTTATTTTATAATGAATGTTATTGTTAAGGAAGACTTGTAAGATGGATTATTTTTATGAAAGGAATTGGGTATTTTATGCAAAGTGGTTGCTATGGGTATTTTCAATTGGGTTTTGTATGTTGATTAAATGAATGTAAATATGGATGTAAATCATGTAGACCTGATTTAAAATTTTAATCACTTTTGTTAATATGCTTCATGAAATATTTAAGTCATTTCTTTCTTTAGGAAGATGAACATGCTTATTTTTCATGCAAGAGAGAGAAAGTTAGTTAAGGATATTTGATGTTATTATCTTTTGGTTTGGGGGTTTTTAAAAGGGGTACACTATAAGTAACCATGTCTAGAATCCTTATAAGATGAAACCAAACCTAAGGGAGTTGCAAGGAGGCAACACCTAGGTTTCTTTTACAATGGGTATTTCAAGTGGGGAACTCGAGTGTGATCCAAATATGAGAAGTATTTGGATAAGATTCTAAGTGGTGTAGCTTGAATCTTACTTCCAACCATATAGGTTTGAAACCCATGTGCAAGGGATTAAGTGATGATATATTAAGCGGGTAGACCTAGGTGTTCATATGAAACTATCACATGGAGTGATAGTCACCTTAACTAAACCTATTGTGGAGACAAGATAGTTAAGCACTAAAGATTTAGTAGTTCCACCATAGAGGTGCAATTGAATAATATTAAATACATTATGCCTAGAAGTACCATTATAGACTAACATATGATTGGTAAGGGAATTGGCATCCCTCTTCTCTAAATATTGAGAAGGGATAATCCCAACGCTATGGTCAAGATATCTTACATTCACGAAGAATGTAAGAAATGTGAGGTGACCATTTGAAGTGTCCTTTATGTCATGAAGGTATACAAGGTAAACCCTAGAATCTAAGAAATATAGACCTCTCATGTCCAATATCTAGGTAAAGTTGAGGGAGTTGCAGGGAGGTAACACCTAAGTTTCTTTTGTAATGGGTATTTTGAGTGGGAAACTTGCATCTAATCCAAAGATAGAGAGTCTTTGGATAAGATTATAAGTGGTGTAGCTTGAATCTTACTTCTAGCCATGGAGGTATGGAACCCATGTCCAAGGGATTAAGTGATAGCATCCTCAATGAGTAGGCTTAGGTTTTCATATGAAACTATCATGTGAATTAATAGTCACCTTAACTAAACCCATCATGGATATGGGGTAGTTAAGCACTAAAGATTTAGTAGTTCCACTGCAAATATGCAATTGACTAATCTTAAAGGTATTACGCCTAGAAGTACCATCATAGACTAACATATGATTGGTAAGGGAATTGGCATCCCTCATTGATGAGTGTTAAAACCGTACATATTTTGTGCAAGTTTAATCTATTTTATATCTATAAATTTATGAAAACAAATGTATTTTGATGATTATTTTGTCTTATTTGTATGATTTATAAATGAATTTGATTTATAACAACAAAAATTATTTGTGCTTGTATTTTACACAAAGTGTGCAAGTTTTTGTGTGTTTTTAGTAGAAGAACATTGCAGGAGCTTTGCAGGAAATGATGCGGCAAGATATAAGACCAGATGACAAGCGTGGATAGACCAACCATGAGAATGGTGTGCTAAGAAGACTCATGGATGAACGCTACAAAAAGGTGCTATAGAATATAGCTACGAAAAGCTGCTATAGAAAGCGCCTACTGAAAGGTGTTATAGAAAGAATATTGACCAAGTCAAACTATCTAATACATTGTCATGCCACGTCCAGTGACAACGTAGCATCATTACGTAGCATATACAATCAACATAGTTGACTGATATGTTGGCATTGTACATGATATTTTATATTTATTAAGTTGTTATATAAAGTTGTTATTAGAAAGTTGTAAGATCATTATGTTGTTAAGATGTTTAGATTTAGACGCAAGCCTATTTTATCTCTTCCTAAAATGGAGGACAAATAGTTGTATTGCTGCGTCATTAGATTATTCAAATTAAGGACTTTTGTTATGTTAGTTTGTTAGTTTACCACTTGGACCATCGTGATTGTGACAAAGTCCAAGGTGGTTACGAAATAGTATTAGTTTAGATTATTATTGTTGTAAGGTTAGTATTCAAATCATCAAGCTGATAGAAACATGGCAAAATACGTAGAAGAATTCCATTGAAAATGTCCAAGCGACATTATAAAATATAGGAAAGAGACCTTTGAAAAGATCTAATGTCTTTGTATACAATTTTTGCTATTCTGAAGGCTTGATGTTCGAGATCCTGTACATTTGAATTTCATCAATAAAGCAACAATACTTTTCTTCATGAATTTGGTAACTGTGTCATTGATTTCATTATGATTTATCCGCTTATGTAATCTTTACTATATTTTCCTACATCCATGAATTAAAATAGTGTTAGTAGTTTTAATGAATATTAGTTACTAAAGTAAATTAGATTAGGGGAGAAGAGATTTACACTGTCCTCTAGGAGGTAGGGCCCACTCTGATAGTCCCTATTCTCTCGCCCCTGAAATAGGTTAGGATTAGTTAATACATAGGATTAATTTTAGATTATCAATTAAATTAAATTGCATCACTTTAGACTATAAGGTAAAATCAGATAGTTAAATTTATAATAGGTTGCACGTGGATCCACACCAATAAATATATACAACATCAAATTAGTATAAATCATAAAATTACATTTTCTTTTCATTCAGCACAATTTCTTTTCCTGTAACTTTTATTTTCTGCAAACCTGAAACTAAGAAAAATAGAATTAAGTCAAAGATTAATCATTGTGGTATAATCTATATTGGATTATTGTTCTTTAAATCGTTCACCCTGGATTGATAAATTAAGTGTAGAGTTTACAACTAGATATTTTGGCATCATTTTTGGGGAGAACAGTGTCGTAATTTTTAATCAAAGACTATTGGTTTGTGCAAGAAGAGAGGCTTACCTGTATGTGGAAAGAGGTATGAGTCCTTGGCATGCATATGGGTCAGAGTGGCACAAGAAGTCCCAACAAGCCCCTTTGTTCGATGTTGCCAGGTTCTTTTTCTTAGGATCATTTTACTGCTTTCTTAGTTAATATTTGATTTCAACAAATTTTCAAAGCATTGGGTGGTTGTTGTTGCTTGCTTAGGTCTGGGTTCTCTGACCTATGAAAATAGGAAGTAGGTGTGATTGAGTGACACAATCATAGTGAAATGTTCCTTAAAATCAAGAAGTAACAATAATTTAACCTTTCAATTTCAACATTTTATTTCCAACAAAATTTACTTTTCAAGCAATATTTCATTTTACTTTACTGTGCTAAGAATTAGTTGTATAAATTCATTGACTATGAATTGCACCTAGTTTTAGTGGTAGTAAAGTTGTTTTAGAAATAGAAATTTTATTTTTCTCTTATTGTGCTAAGATTGGCTGTACAAATTCATTGATTGTGAATTGCACCTAGTTTTAGTAATAGTAGGATTGTTTTAGAAATAGAAATTTTATTTTTCTCTTATTGTGCTAATATTGGCTGTATAAATTCATTGACTGTGAATTGCACCTAGTTTTAGTAATAGTAGGATTGTTTTAGAAATAGAAATTTTATTTTTCTCCTGTTGTGCTAAGATTGGTTGTACAAATTCATTGACTATGAATTGCACCTAGTTTTAGTAACAATAGGATTGTTTTAGAAATAAGAAATTTTATTTTCCTCTTGTTGTGTTAAGGTTGGCTATAAAAATTCATTGGCTATGAATTATAGATTTGGTCTTAACAATAGTAGGATTGTTTTAAATTATCAACAAAAACAAAATAAAAATAGAACCAAAATAAAAATATATATATATATAAATTGTGAAAATTGAAAAAAGGGGAAGAACAAAAGAGAAGTAAAAATGTTGCTAAATGGTAGAAAATTGCATCAAATAATCTGCTTGTGATTGACCTCAAAAAATTATTGCTAGAACAAGAAGTTAACCTCCTTTTCGAGCAAAGACACAAAACATCTAGGAAAGAGTGGGAATACCTGTGTGAGCACCTTGATATCATAAAGGAAAGATCAGAAGAATTGGGTAAAATCAAAAGAGTAAACATAGCTAAAATTCTAGGGCTAGATTATCACTCACCCTACCTTGACCTTGTAAGGAGTTGTGAATGGTGGCTTGGGGATAGGAGAGCAATAGTAAATTCAGTCACATACCCTTGGGATCAGTATTTTGAGGACTCCCTTACCATTCACAGTTTCCTAGCAAATATAGAAGATAGGGAGGTGAGCCTAGAATATAACAAGAGATATCATAGGGCACCTAGAGTTGTACGCTTTAGAGAACTGTGTCAAGACTTACGTTATGAATTATAGTTCGAGAGCCCTAACCCAATTCCAAAATAGGATTTTATTGTCCAATTGATTCTTCTTGTAACAAAAGACTTTGAATTTGAGGAGGAGCATTATATGACTCCTGAACAACTAGATCCAATTAATGATATCCATAGGTTGTTCAAGGAATATTAGAAAGGTAAAAATTTGTTGCAAGAACCAAAGAACTTGGAAATTTCATGAACAGACCTAGAGATTCAAAGGGAAGATTTATTAAGATCAGTGAACTAGAAGCAAATTGCCAAAGAAACCTTAGTAAGAAATCTGAAACTTCTGAGTTAAAAGAAATCAAAACTGTAATCCAAACATCTACGGATTCTGCATCACCAACAAAATAGGTTGAATTCCTAGAACAAGATCCCAAAACATATCTACTACCCGAACCAAAATTTGATGACCATATAGATCCCTCAACTATCTTTTCTGAACCTATACCTGGTCCAATTCTTGAAATATTATATTCAGTCATGGCTGATCAAGCTAGTGAACATGGGGAAGTAAATGGAAACCAAAGGGAACATAGGCAAAGGACTAATGATCATGGAGAAGTAGAAAATCAAATGGGGGTAGGCAAAGAAAGACTTTTGCCTTCCCAATTCCTTCTTTAGAAGATAGGCTAACAAGAGAACCAAAACCTATCTTTGTTGTTGTTTTACCTACCTTCCATGGGAAACCCCATGAGGATCCTGATGCATTTCTCTTTGAATTTGAAGTGGTATGCCAAGCCTATTTTTACACCACTGATGAGCAAAAATTAAGATTATTTCCTTCTACACTTAAGGATGCAACCTTAAGATGGTTTATGGGTCTAGGAGAAAGTGTTTGTAATTGATGGGATGGAGAACATGGATTAAAAGATATATTCCTTGAAAGATATCAGGATTATTGTAGAGTTAGGGATAAGAAAGTCGAGTTGTTTTACATGAATAAAAAATATGATGAATCCCTTGAATATTATCTTGAGAGATTCTAGTTTGTGGGATCAAGAGTAAACATTGAGTTGGATGAAGAAATTCAAAAAGAAATTTTTCTTAAAGGGCTAAAGGAAGATGTCCTTGACATACTAAACCTTATGGCAAAGGGGGATATTCATCATATGGGACTGGAAGAAATTATAAATCTTTGCAATAATTATTCAAGAAATAAGCCATTAAGAAGTAATAGGTACCCATCATCAGGAGGGGAGTAACAAGAGCTGAAATTGGCAATATGCTAGAAAGCCTCAAAACTAATTTATTGAGTACATTAACAACATCTCTCGACCTCATGGACAAGAAACCAAAAGAGAAAAACATTGAAGAAATATATTGTCACAGATGTAGAAAGAAACACAACTTGAGGGAATGTCCTCTCAACATTACAAACATTTCCAACATCTCTACTTGTTGTAAAATCTATGACAAGAACCATAATACTAAAAATTGTAAATATATTTACAGCTATCAAATCTGCTATAAAAGAACCTAAGGTTGAAGAAGCAGAAGATGTTTATTTTATAGCTCAAAGAAGAAATGGTCCATTTAATGGTCCACCTAATTGGTCAAACTCTAACTATTCCAACCAACAAAGACCTAATTATTGGTCAAATGCTCCAAGTTGGATGAATTGGAATCAATCTAATCAAGATTAGAATATGCCTCCCTAGGCTCAATTCATGACCAATCCATATGGAAATTCACCTCCATGGACTCAAGGGATGGTAGGGCAAAGTCAAAATGCATCTAATTGGAATATGAGTGGCCAATATAATCAAGCAGGACCTAGCTGGTCTCAAGGTCAGCCCCAACAATAAAATTTTCAAAATCAATTTAGGGGGCAAGCACCTCAAAATCAGCCTCAAAATAGACTCCTTCCACCTCCAAATAATGTAAATAATCCTCCTAAGCAACCACCTTTACCAGCTCAACCAATGCCTAATCCTAATAATAACAAGAATGTTCAATAGGTCTATGAAACAAATGAGACATGTTCAATATTTGTGGTACCTTACCAATAGATTCAATTAAGATCCAAAAAAGTATTGGACAATACTAGAGCTACTCTCATAGAAATTGAAGAACCTACTCAAAATTTGTTTGAAAAAGTAAATAAAGATGAAAGACCTAAAGAAGAGGTGAAAGCTTTACTAGAAAATATTCTAGCAGAACAAAAAGAGATCCAAATTCCTCAAAGGAAAGGAATGGAGATACCATTTCCTAAAAGGCTAGCAATACCAAAGAAACCATCTAAACTAGCTTTCAATTTTCTTCAAGAGTTAGAAAATGTCACCATTAAAATTCCTCTTTTGCAAGCTATCAAGGATATTCCTATTTATTCCAAATTAATCAAGAACATATGCACAAATTTAGGAAGGAAAAATAAGAATGAAGCTCAAACCATTCAATTTATTGGACAATTGTCTGAGATAATGATTGGAGGTAGGTTATTACCAAAATATATAGATCCTGGAATACCTATACTCATAGTTCACATTGGTAAAATAGCCTTACACAATATTTTGATCGATTTAGGAGCTGCTATTAATGTCATGACCAAGGAAACGATAAAATTTTTAGGAGTACACAAATTACAACCAACTTCTATAGTACTCCAACTTGCAGATAGGTCTACTATCAAGCCAAAAGGAAAACTAGAAGATGTTATAGTCTTTGTAAGTTCATGGGAATACCTTGTAGACTTTGTAGTCTTACAACCCAAGAAGAAGTTAGGGGGACATCCCTTAATTCTAGGATGCCCATGGCTTGCAACAATTGATGCCTACATTAGCTGTAGATCCAAAAACATGACTATTTCTGATGGCAAAAATACTAAAGACCTTAGCCTATTTCTTGAATCAACATTAGATAGAGATTTTCCAAAACAACTATGGTATGATTTCCCTCATGATTTGGATGATATCCAAACCTTATCAATCAATGTCCTGAGTGAACACCTACAACAAGAAATTGAGGGACCATTATCATTGCTACTAGGTGATCAAAAGGAAGATCAAGGTCAAGATAATAGTTGTTTATCTGAATCTACTATGGTCAATAATGAAGCAAGTACAAGTCAATCTTAGCAATTGGTACCTTACGACTATCACTTAAATGTTCTTGAACATGAAATGATGGGAATAGATGCAAATACTAAAAATTACAAATAGATAGACATCACACCTGGAAGGACTTTGAATATTAGTAATGAGCTTACAAGCATACATGAATCACAACTGATAGATGTGCTTAAGAAACATCAAATAGCATTTGCATGGAACTATGAGGACATGAAAGGAATACACCCAAATGTTTGTACCCATCACATATTTATTCAAGAAGGTTGCCACCTAGTAAGACAACCCCAAAGAAGATTGAATCCAACTATGAAAGATGTAGTTCAAGAAGAAATCATTAAACTCTTAAATGCAAGATTTATATATCCAATTTTTGATAGCCAATGGGTATCACCATTAGTAATAGTCCCTAAAAATAATGGTAAATGGAGGATTTATGTGGATTATAGGGAATTGAATAAAGTGATAAAGAAGGACTATTTCCCCTTACCATTCATTGATCAAGTTCTTGATACCTTGGTTGGAAAGAAATATTTTTTCTTTTTGGATGGTTTTAGTGGGTATAATCAAGTTTCAATAGCTGAAGAAGATCAGGAAAATATAACTTTCACATGTCCTGTAGGCACCTATGCTTATAAAGTCTTACCTTTCAGATTATGCAATGCACCTACCACTTTTCAAAGGGTTGTTTTAGCTATTTTTGCTGATTTGATTAATGAATGTGTAGAAGTCTATATGGATGACTTCACAGTCTATGGTAACACTTTTGAAGAGACTCTATCAAGTTTACAAAATTTTTTGGTTAGATGCCAAGAACAAAACCTCTCCTTGAGCCATGAAAAATATTTCATGATGATGAGAGGAGGCATTGTCTTAGGACATTACATATCTGAGGAAGGTGTTAAAGTAGACCCTACAAAAATCCAAGTTATCCAATCCCTCCAACCTCCAAAAATACAAACAGAGGTAAGAAGTTTCTTAGGACATGCAGGATACTACCGTAGATTCATTAAATATTTCAGCAAATTTGCCTCTCCTATGCTTAAGCTCTTAACCAAAGAAAGTGAATTTAATTGGACTGAAGCATGTCAGGAAGCCTTTGAAGTTATAAAGAACAAATTGACTATTGCTCCAATCCTAAGGGGACCAAATTGGGAATTGCCCTTTCATATACATTGTGATGCTTCAGGATATGCAATAGGGGCAGTATTACAACAAATAGAGAACAAAATACCTTATGCTATCTATTATGTGAGTAAAAATTTGCATGGGACTGAACTTAATTACATAATTACTGAAAAGGAGTTCTTAGTTGTAGTCCATGCTATTAATAAATTTAAACATTACATAACAGGGTATGAAGTATTTGTTCACATTGATCACTCTACCATAAAATACTTAATGAATAAAGCTACAATAGGAGGAAGAGTGGTTAGATGGCTTCTCTTATTGCAAGAATTTAATGTCACAATTATAGATAAAGTAGGTAAAGATAATGTCATTGCAGATCATTTATCTCGTATGCAAATATTTGATGATGATGAGTTAATTCCTGATAATTTCCTGGATGAACATTTGTTTGCTCTCTCTATTTTCACTCCTTGGTATGCTGATATTGTAAATTATTTAGTAACAGGAAAAATACCTCAAAATTTTACACCGCATGAGCGTAGAAAATTAATACATCAGAGTGCCCCTTATATGTGGATTAATGGAATCTTGTTTAAATCTTGCCCTAACCAAGTAATTAGGAGATGTGTGCAAGAAGAAGATGTATATGACATCATTCGAGCAACACATGAAGAACCTTGTGGAGGCCATTATGCCACCCAAAGAACAACCAGTAAAATGCTTCAAACCGATTACTTTTGGCCTACTATGAATAAATATGCCCATAAATTTATTGATAGATGTGATGCTTGTCAAAGGGCTAGTAAACCTACACCTACAATGGAGATGCCTTTGGTACCGCAAATAATGTTTGAACCATTCGAGAAATGGGGAATTGATTTTTTTGGGCCAATAGATCCTCCAAGTGCAGGCAATAAACACATACTTGTGTGTACAAATTATGTCACCAAGTGGGCTGAAGTAAAAGCCTTACCACAAGCACAAGCTAAATCTATAGCTGATTTTCTTTATAAAAATATCATGCAACGCTTTGGAGCACCTAGAGAACTAGTTTCGGATCATGGATCTCAATTTCTCTCCAAAGTAATCAAACATTTTGTTGAAATCTATCAAATAAAACACAGAAAAACTTTACCATATCACCCTCAAGCTAATGGACAAGTAGAAGTTACAAATAGAGAACTTGAAAAGATCATTACAAAAATTGTAGTTGTTAATAGGGTTGATTGGGCAGAAATATTAAAAGAAGTTGTATGGGCATATAATACAACTTGGAAAACTACCACAGGATTGTCACCTTACGAAATGGTCTATGGCAAGCAAGCTATTATGCCTATTGAATTTGAGATAGAAACTCTTCGCACAATGGTACAACTTGACATGAACTTGGATCAAGCACAAAAAGCTAGATTGGAAAAAATAAATATTCTAGATGAAAGAAGACTAGAGGTATTACACAAGACTGAATTAACTCAACAAAGAAAAAAATGGCATGATAAACATATTGTACCACGAACATTTCAACCAGGAGATTGGGCCTTGTTATTTGACTCCCGCTACCAAGATTTTCAAGGCAAGTTAAGGACAAGATGGCTAGGACCCTATGAGATTGAAGAAATATTTGGGAATGGTACAGTTAAACTTAAGCCTATAGATGATTCAACAAGAAGACTACTAGTAAATGGGCATAGGCTTAAACTCTACAAGAAGCCATTATCTAAAGAAGAATTTATACACCATCTTAAGCAACAGGTTGATTTGTAGTGCATTTCTGAACTGCAATCAACTATTATTGAATAACAACTTCTCTTTCCTCTTCAAAAAAAATATAGAATAAATAAATAAATATATTGTTGCTATATACCACTTGGCAAATGAAAGAATATTATCATGAAAAATCACTCTATATTCTTTAAATATACTTCCTTTGTTTCATGATGGAGTTCCAATATCTACAATGTTTTCATCTTATTATTTATCACTCTTCAATCTCAATATCATTTCAAAAAGCTCCAAAGGAGACACCTCTTTTGGTTAAATCAATTCAAAAACTTGTAGGGAAACTACTGCCACATCTTGCATAACACTTTGTTTGCTAAATAAAATCTAGGTGTTTTCAATCACTCAGCCACCCCTAGTGTTTTAAGCAATCTCCATTGAAAATTGAACAATCCTTAGGTGCCATAGGTTGTTCCTGGTCAATCAAGTTTCCTCTTGGACTATGCACATTATAACAAATAAAAATATTGTGAAGTTTGGGAAAGAATAACTCATGAGTTACTATTGCCATAGAGTGAATGGTTTCCCCTGCTCATCCAATTATGCACATGGTCTAGAAAGCTAAAGAATTGGCAAAAGGACAAGCTCCCCCTTCACCCTTCATAAAAATAAAAAATAAAAATCAATAAAAAAATCCCTTGCTCTTCTTCTCAAAATGAGCAAGTATCCCAAATAAAATCCAAAAAAAAGGGAAAGGAGCTTGAATCCCTGGAATTCTTAGTGTTTCAAAAACCATGGGGTGATCCTCATTACAACAATGGGTTGAATGAAACCCTTCTTGGAATAAGGTATCCTTATGCATGGTGCCAAGTCTATCACATTAGCGACCTTCTTTTGTACAGATCTATGGATGCTCATGGATGAGCTAGCTTGTTGGCATAAGTTACCAATGGATTAGTCGACCCTTACTCATAATGAGAAATGAACATTCATTGCACACATAGTTGGTCCTTGAGATACTTGAAACCACTAGGACAACCTTAGCATCATATCGATTCATGAGATGAATAGATGAATTTGTTTAAGATCACTAGGATGTTTGAGTCTTTGTAAAACAACTCTAGATCATTTATACCTAAGGCAAATAAAGTCATAAGCAAGCTTCCATTCCATACACATTGCCACACATAGTCCATTTCATCCTACAAAATGTGGCTCAAATTTCCAAAGCCTTAATATTCACTTGTAGGGACAAAGCAGTAAGGATAGGGTTACAATTCCCATCAGGACTTTGATAGAGTGGTTGGGAATCCAATTCCCCAAAGCTTTGCACCCCTATAAGAATAGCAAATAGATGCACATTTCTATAGAAAAAAGGCCATCAAGATGATACTAGAATGACTATCCTATTTTTCTCTTCCAAAACAAGTTTTGAATGTGCCTAAACCTTTGATGAAGACCTATTTTGCAAATCAAAAGTATTGATGATTGATATCAGGTTTAAATTCATTATTTTTCTCTCATATGGAACTCCTTAATGAAACTAAAAGAAGTAAAACAAGAAAATAACATCTCTAGGGCATTGGAAGGATTTGTTAATAAGACCATGGAATCTTTTATTCAGAAGCCAAGGAGGTAGTAACATTTTGCATAATATCTTTGCTATTTGTAATAAGTAATTTTGTTCTAAGAAGGTTTATTATTCTACAAGCCTATTTTATGGCTTGACATGCATAAATAATACATAAGTAAATCCCCCATATCCTTAATTAAATAAATAAAATAATATTAAAATTATTATATATATAATATTTTCCATAATATAAACTTTTACAAAATAAAAACTCTCTTTATCTTGTTTTGGCTATATAGCCAAAAATATAGTTTGGGGGAGGAAAGTAAAAGATTTATTCAAATTTCATGATATAGTTTGGGGGAGAAAAGAAAAAAAAATGAGGAAATCAGGTAAAGTATTCCTATGACTCTATAATTAATTTTTCGTAGTTATTTTTTGTAGATAGGAACTGTAGATAATTTCTATAGACATTTATGTAGATAGTTTTTGTAGATAGTTTCTATAGATAATTTTTGTAGATACTTTTTGTAGACACTTTCAGTAGCATATTTCTGAAAATGCACACTTCACAAAATTTTTCTAAGTATTAATGATCTCAGATTTGTACAAGATTGATGACACGTGTCAAAGCATAATCATACAAGGTAATTATCAATAATTATTTATTTTTACAAGGACTTTGGTATGAAAAGGTAAATTCACATGGGTACTTAAAAATTTTACCATGAACACCATGGCATGGATGTTTAAATTCAAACCTGTGAATCATGGCATGAAAATCGAAATACAGACTCAACATTGAAAATAGTGCACAAAAGAATTGGACGATCAAGATTTGACTTTGGGAATCATGCGTAGAAGGTTCAGATTAACAAGCCGAGCACTCTAACCTTTGCACGAAGATGATTTGGAAATTACAACCTAGAGCATGAAGTGATGTTGTGTACACTTATGATTGGTCGAAAAAGGTGCCATGAACACATCACAATTAATCACCTCGGAAGAAAGGTAAAGCATGGATCAAAATTTGAATACCACCAATTTACAGGGAGGATTACACAAAAACCTAAACAAGCATGGGCATGAATGAATAACATGGACATTCATGACCAAGAGGTAGATCGTAAACAAGGCATTGTATGGTGATCATAAAATCTAAGTTTAAAATATGGTAAAAATATTATGGAGAAGCCGATGTCGGATGAAGAAGATACACGTGTTAGGCATGGCAATTCGAAGTACGAATCCAAAGGGAAACCAAGTTAGGGGTATAAGTTTCATTAATTAAATGTAATCTCCTTCCGTAGCCAAAATCATAACACAAACATTAGACTTATTAAAATTTTATTATTTAATTCCCATGCAAGGTGGTGGGAAAGCATCATGCTAAAAGAAGAAAAATGTAAGATAAGTTGACCACCTCATGGCCCAAGCATCGATCATTGACACTTGGCCATATGAAGCAATGAGGAAATACGCCATGGATAGAGATTATAAATCATCGATTAAGGGAAAATAGAGGGCCATGATCTAGTCCAATTGTATTCACATGACCTATTGAAACTTCCCCTATAAGTTAGCAATCAATCATCATGCATGAGAAAATGTTGATTAGCGACACTTGGTCGTACGAAGCAATGAGGAGTGTCACGGATCAAAATTGTGAACCATCGATTAAGGAGGAATGAAGGGCTAGGATCTATCCATTTTTTTTTCATAAGAAACCTAAAACAAAAATTAACCCTAATTGTTATCTTTCCATAGCATGAGCTCTACAACTTTGATGAAAACTTCTCTACGCAACCAAAAGACGAAACCACTACATGATAGATGAAAGTGATTGTGCGACGGACGAAGAACGAAGGGAATTGTAGATAAAATTCGAGGAAGAAATAAACGAAGTGGACAATGATAGAAAAATAAACAAGGACAGGTAATTAAGGTGGTGAAACTATTTTGAAATAGGGAATATTTTTTTTATAGAGAAATCTTATAAAAATGAAAGTTGTAGAGTATATTTTAAAAAATTTTATAATCATTTTATAAAAAAATACAGGAAAATCTCTTTTAATTATGCTATATATATACATAATAATATACTCAAAGCTCGATGTTACATTTTTTGCATGGGTCAAAATATATAGGAGTTTCTTTTGTTTTATAACCCATGCATGTAATTGTTTTATCAAAATCATCTACAGGTTTTTATCTCTCAACTAAAGCAACTCTATGGCAGAATTTTAAGCAAAGGCCAAGTTTATTTCAAACCACCTTACCTTTCTACCTGCTAAACCCTACCCTATCCACTAAATCTATCACTATGCCTAGATCTACATTCCACAAGCGAAGTGAGCCCTCGTCCATCAGTACCCAGAACCCTAGTGATGTTGTTAAAAATTTATTTTAGGAAGCACATTGGTGGGAAGCCCTAACAAAATTCCAAGGGCATGACCAGGGCGTGGCAAAGTAGTTCATTATGAACTACGATCCCACGACCATGGTAACCCATGTGGGTGAAATTAAAATTGAAGTTACCTCCAGCCTAATATCTGAAGTCCTAAGCCTTCCCGAAGTTGGCCAATGGTACTACAAGTCTACCTATAAAGGGGTGAACCAGATGGTTGAAAAACTTGGGGAGAGATGTACTATAACCCGAGATAGGGATGGGTGGATTAAAGGCGTAGCCACTTCCTCACTTCCTATAAAATGGTAGGAGGTAGCTACAATCCTAATGAAATTTTTTACGTTAGAAGGAAGATTGTCTAACTGCGGGGGCTATCACCTAAAAATGATGCTAAACCTAAAATATCCTAGGCATGAATATTGTGTGATTAACCTACCATACTTTCTCTACCACTCTATAAAAGCCACAATCACTCGAGTCCAACCTAAGAAATCCAATGATAATCCCAAACTTCATCTAATCGCCCATCATGGGTTGATAAAATTGATAGTTTTGCATAAAGCATTTGAAATAGGGATTCCATGGGATACCATAGTTGAGGAGTGAAATCAAATTGATAAATACAAATCATGTAACCATAGAATGACAAAGAAATATACAAAATGGTGTCCTTCTCATTAATATTTAAAATTTTTCTTTACAAAGCGGTTACAAAATATCCCTCTTAGGGATTACACCAATTTGATACAAATTACAAATAAGGACCCAAAAGGGTAGGTGTAATTCGTAGAGTTTTTTCTCTCCCAAAATTGATTATGGAGGGTTTCTTTGTGACCTCCACTTGATGATGTCAATATTGGAGGATATTTATGATGAATAGCTCCTATTGAGACCTAAAACCTGCACAAAAGCACTTACAAGACATCAATAGTAAATGTGGAACCTCTCAATATGAGGCCCATTTCCATAAGAGCAAATGAAAGGAAAATGCTTAAAATAGTAAATACATGAATGCAAAATGTACTAAAACTATGCTAAAATAGAAATAAGGTACTACAAAAGCTATTGTAACTAAAAACATAGAGAAAATAGATTTCACAAAGAGACCATCATAGGGTACAGTGGCTAGCTCTATTAACTATCAAAGGATCTAGTGGTTGTGCCTACAAGCCACTTTGGGGTGAAGCGATCGCTAAACAAAGAGTCTGTTCTTCATGCTTGATGCAGGGTGACATTTGACTCATTTGTAAAATTGATATTCGAGGATATTGCTCTTCAAAAAATAGCTAAATCGTAGGAGTTGGCTCAAATTTAGGATGATTTGATGGCAAAATGAGTTGGAATTGGTCTTCAAGCTCGAAGGAACTCCATTTATGCGAATGCAAACTTCATGGTGGAATTTGGGTAACACTTTGTGGATTATGAGAGAATGTTCTCTCTATTACTTGTAGAAACAAAAAATTGATCCACTTTAGTGGGTAATCTTCCCCGAGCCCTTTGGGAGACCCCTTGAACTTGCCTAGGGCAAGGGTAAGGCTTCTCCCCCTATTTTGCCTTTTCCCCTCTCTATGTGAAATCGTGCTCGCCCTTGATGGGGCATGACTTTGCATAGGTAAAATCATGATCGACCTTGATGGAGCATGAATTCGCATAGGTGAAATCATGATTAACATTGATGAGGCATCATTTTGTATTTTTAGGGTTTCTTTTAAGGAAACCCTAATTTTTTGGGTTTGGTATATTTTACGTCGGCCCTCCTTGGTTTTCCCACCTTTCTTACCTTCAAATACACTATATAAGGAGGGTTTTAATTCACTTTTCACACACGGTTACACACAACACAATTTGAATTTATTACACACTAACATTTTATTTCTCGTAAAGTGTTCTTATTTTGGTCTACATCCTTCTTCATTCATAAGCAAGTTAACTTTGGAGTGTGAAGTCTGATTGGTTTTATGCTGCATTGTATTGTTGATTGCTATTGCTCATTCTTGATGGATTGGTGTTGAAGCCCTAAGGAGAGATAAATTATTTGGGAGGTCTCAAATCCTTTTTTTTGCTTCCTCACTCTTTTCTAGGTGAAAGCACTCTACTACATGTTCATTTTTTCACTACATTTAGAATTAATTATCTTGCTATGTTCTGAGATGTTTTGTCTCACTTCAGTGAAATCATGCCTGGTTCTCTACGGGGCATGATTTCACCTGTGCATTATTACAATCACCTATTACGGTGCGTGATCTTAGCTGAGTCAAATTTGGGGGTAATTTGTTGTTTCAAACTTTACCATTGCATTCTAGGATGCATCTAGAGAATAGTAGTACATTATGTTCTATGGTTCCATCATTTTATTCTACTATATTGTGTTATGTTTGTTTTCTTTCAAAGGTCAATTTCTACTTTTATTTATCAAAGGTCAGCTAAAATGACCTAGGGGGCTTGATTGTTGTACCTCCAAGAACTATTCTACAATGACCTAAGAAGGTCCCCTAATGTTGATTATTTTCCAAGTGTTTTCCAAGTTATCTTGTAGGAACATGAATTATTGATAGCATTGGATAAAGGGATAAAAGTATGGATGAATAACTAGATAAGATAAGTGTTCTGATTAGTCTTTAGGCTATTTTCTATATGCTTTATATTTCTATTGTAAGCCCTAAATTTGATTTTATATAAATATATTTTATTAATTTCTAGGAATTTGAAAGATACACAACATATAGTGAGCACTTAGGATTAATTATGTTTGTGCATCTCTTCTTGAGCATTTTATTAAAGGTTGTCTATTTATAACCCTAGGGTTAGAAAGCATTCAAATAAAGAATCATACTAGGGTTAAATCTTATATTCTTGCATCCTATATTTTTGCATTGTCCTTTATATTTTTATAGCATAGATCTAGAAAGGCCAAATCTAGGTGTTTGTCTTGAATCAAATACATCAAATATTCTTGAAAACCTGAGGACTTGGAGTGAGTCCTTAAACCGTTCTTGGTGAACCCTTATCCCCTAGCATTGAGTGTAGAGAAAAACATACCCCTATGGTTCACCCCAAAGGCTTTCTCTTAAGGATTCAACTTTTGTGAATTGTATGCGACAGGGCAGTTTTCCCTCTCTAAATATTTGGTAAACCTGATGTGAACACCTCCTTTATTTTTAAAACTTATTGTAAGAAAGATCATTAAATTTGTTTTTGTGGCTGCAAAAACTTAATAATATTTCTTAAAAAAAATATTTTGTTTTTGTTGTTAGCATTCTCTTCTATCCTTTTGCTTTTATAATGGCTCCTTTCCTTAGAAGTCAGTGGAAGCACCTTGAATTTGATTATGTTCCTCCTAAATATGATCAGATTGATAGATATGATCCTACCATATATCTAGAAGAACAAGATAATATGGAAACTAAAATGAGTTTTGATCCTTATGAAGGTCCTAATGATGGGTTTGTCTTTTCATCATTTTAGCACATTTTGGGTTTTATGAAATATAATAGGGATAAGATATTGGAAGGTATGGAATGGGAAGCTCATATTGAAAGAGGTGAGACTCCTCCAAACCCTCCTCCAATAAGCTCTCCTATGCTTGACCAAAATAAACCCTTGCCTAAATTAATGCATCCTAATAATTTGAACCAAGTTGTTGATACTACTACAACCACCAACATTGGAAGGAATCTACAAGCTCCTCCAATTAGTAGTGTCACTCAAAAGTGTTTTCAATTTCTTCCTCAATCCTCTAATCTCAACACTTTTGCTTCTGTTCTACCAAATTTTAGTTGTCCATTTTCACAATATGCCACATATAACAATAGTATCCATACCTCCAACCTGAATCAAGAATTGGTTCCTCAACACACATCTGCTTATACTTTAGGGAATCTAGGAACAATGCATAACAATAATCTAGAAGTACAAAATTTGGCAAATATGGTAAAGCAATTGATTTTAAAAGTTGATATGATTCAGCCTTCAAGTTTTATTTACAGTTATAAGGAAATGTGTAATCAACTATTGGATCCTCTTGTTGTTGCTAGGCCTTATCCTAAGCATTTTTCTATACCAGTTGTTGGTCAAATATCTGCCTAATCAAAAAATCTACATTTGTGCACCCTAGACATGACCAACATTGAAAGACCGGAGGAAAGAAATGTCCCCCATGTCAATATCTAGAGAGGGTTGGTTCCCTTACTAAGATCCTACACTGGTTAAGATAAGAGTTGCAGGAAAGAAATTTAAAATATGCAGAAAGAAATGGGAAATATGGCCACAGGTCGGAGTGTAGGATTTGGGGCAGACTAGCAGCAAGAATTCCACCAAGTTTTATAACAACATATAATAGAGATAAAACAATAGAATTTCACTCACACCTTTGCAGAGACAACCCCTAGATCACATTTCAAAACCTACCCACTAACCAGCAATGTTTGAACTCAGAATGCAAAATTCAAAACTTAACAGTAGGAACATGAGTATAAACAGAAATGCTCAAAAATAGAAGAAAATCACACACATAAGAATGCTTGCAAATTTTAGAAGCCAAGTCTCGTCTATTGATGCAGAGAACTTAGAAAGTTTTCTTGCAAAATGTCCAACCTTCTTTACAATGAAATTTTCTTAGTATTTATAGAGGTTTGCGCCTCTTTCATTAAATACATGAAAAGACCCAATGTTCATGAATTGAAATATAATGAGTCATCATTTCTTGGAAATCTTCTTTTGACAATCACGATCCAAAAGTGATTTGGAGTGATGAGGCATTTTGATCACCACAAAATTAAATTTCTAGCACCTCCATTGTCTTTAAAATCAAACATATGCTTCAATATTTTACTCCTCATTAAATTTGTTCCAGAGAGAAAGTAAAACATTTGAGAAGATGTTCTTGAAAATAACACAAATGCTTTCCACTTCGCCACCAACATTAAATTGCAGCAATAATTTAAGACATATCTTCAACCAAAAAATCAACCTTCAATATTACCCAAGATGATGGCAATTAAAGATCAAATCCTGCATCATTTAATTCAACATACATTTTCCATAATTTATTCTCGGGTTTCGTGAGCAACTGAAACCTTTTAACAAAAAATCTCCTTCGCCCAAACTGAGAGCTTTAATTACGTTCACCCATTAAATAAATGAACACAATTGTTCTTTGAAACAACTTCACCCCTTCCTTTTAAACTTCAACAACACTCACCTGAAACAAGGGGTGAACGTGATTTTTATTTGAAACAATTTAAAATCACTCCCACTTCAAACACTTTCGCTGAATGGAACTCCTAATATATGTGTTCGCCCCTTGAAAAAGGTGAAACATATCTCCGCCAAGGTGCAAAGGTAAAATCAATTTTAATTTTCTTTGTTGCCCAATTATACATTCCAATGCCATTCACCCCAATCATGCCATTCACCCCCAAAAGGGGCAAACGAGCTTGTCGCCCAAATTTTGGATCGATGACGATGTACATCTTGAAATCGTGTTCAACCAAATGAAAGGTGAACATGACGTTCACCCCTTCCACAAGGCGAACGTGATTTCATTCTTTAATATTCAGTGCTCGACTTCTCGTGGAATGCGTTTGCCTCAAAAATAGGTGAACGTGACGTTCGCCCTTCCAATGGGGCGACCGTGATTATGTTCTAATACTCGGCTGAATTTTATCATTTTTTCCTCTTTCTTTGTTGTTGCTTTGCTTCTCGACCACGACTTCTGGGGCAAAATTCATTTTCTCTTCTTCCTTTTTTTTTTTTTTTCTATGGGTGATTCAATCAAATCCATTTGAAGTTGATTTCCAAGCCGTGATTGGGGTTAGACTGTTTATTTTTAGAATGAAAAATTACATAAAAAACTCAAATGACTGTAATGTTTTAAACATTCTGAGCAAGATGTGAAATCATGAATTTTTTACATTACAGTCAACAATTTATTTAAAACCAATGTGGCATAGTGCAAAAATGCCAACACCAATTTTACCTATTTATAAAGGGACAAAAGATCCAATAGAGTATTTAAGAAGATTTAGAACAACTTGTCATGATCTCATTTATGACAACATGTTGTTACTTAAAATATTTCCCAAGAGTCTTGGTGTCATGGCATTAGAGTGGTATTATCGATTACCTAATTATTCCTTGAAGAACTTTGAAGAAACAACAAAATTATTTGTTCAACATTTTGGTGCTTATATTGAAAAGAAAATAACAATGAAATATGTGTATAGCTTGAAACAAAGTAAAGAGAATTTTTTTCAGAATTCTTGGCTCGTTGGAGAATTTTAGTTGGACGTTTGAGATATACTTTACCTCCAAAGGATATGCTTGAGATATTTATTGGTAACTTACAAGAATAGTTATCTTATGAATTAGAGACTACTACTATCACACATTTTGATCAAGCAATTAATTTAGCAAGAAAAGTAGAATAGACCCTTATCAAAAGAGGCCAAATCAAAGTTAAAGAACAGAAACCTACTAAGTCCCAACATAAGAATAGACATATAGGAGGTGATAATGGAATGGATAGTAGGACTTTTAATAATGTTACTACCAACCTACAAAAGATAGTACTTTAGAAACCTCCACAAACAAATTTTACGAGACCTAATATGTCTATGGAAGCAGCTTTGAAACAAATTTTAGAATCCAAAGCAATTGAGTTACCTCCTATAAGGAAACCAGATACTGCAAATCATTGGTATAAGGTAGGTTAGCATTGTGCATATCATAGAGTGGAAGGACATTGGATATATTCTTGTAAGAAGTTGAAACATGTGGTTTAGGATTTAATTGATGTAGGACGTATTAACTTAGGCAATTCTCAAGCAGTGAATAATCAAGTACCTACCCAACAAACTGTGACTACCAATAAAGATATGGAAATATTTAAAGATCCATTGCCAAAACATAATCAAAAAGTAGAAAATTATGTGGCTCATCAGAATGAGACTCCTCCCTATGATAATATGGCTAGCATATTTGGGGTAACTACAAGAAGGTAAGTTTAGACTCAACATCCTCAGCAAGGATAGAATTCTATATTACAACTTGGTTTAGTTTTGAAGAATAATTAGAAGAAAGTTTTAGATACAGGGACTCCACCTATTGTATTGAGACCACAACCTAAGGTTTCATTTGATATTCAAAAGTAGTTGGCTAGTACTCTAGCAAAGATATCAGTTTTAGAGCTCTTGAAAACTTCTCCCAACCATAGAGATGCTTTGATGGAGTTTTTAAATCAACAATCGATTTCCTTAGATATTTCTCTCAATGCTATAGTTGATGTCATAATTTCTCTTGGGATACATCACATCTCATTCTCGTATGATGATAAACCTTCCTCAAACTTGCAATAAGATTCTTCACTTTACATAACTACACTTGGGGATACCTTTATTAAGAGAATTTTGATTGATAATGGTTCTTCCCTCAATTTGTGTACATATCAATTTTTTCAAAAAATTGGATTAAAATAGGAAGATTTAATAAAATATGATATCATTATAAAAGCTTTCAATAATGAGTCCCAAGAAGAATGTGGTGTTATAAATCTTCCCCTTAAGGTTGGGCCCAAAATATTAGATATTTATTTTATCTGGTACATTGTCCTGCATCTTTTAATCTTCTTCTTGGATGACCTTGAATCCATGCAATGAAGGCCATACCTTCTACTCTTCATCAATGCCTTAATTTTGAATTTATAAATCAAGTTGTCACCATCTCAAGTGACCCTCGACCATTTGAGTTTTGTTCATATGCAAAGGAATCTCAATATGAGTTTAATCTGTGTCCTATTTCTTCAATGGTTTCTCCATGTTCCTCATCTCAGATATCAAAAATATTTCAAAATGTAAAAATGAGTGAGGAACACATCTCAAATTTCTCATCTCATGATCATGACAATCAATTTCTTCAATCACCTCTTCTGGATCTAGCCAAGCTACCGCAATCACTAATAACCATGGATTTTCCCCATAAGAAAGGTGGTGTTGTACACATTGGCACGCGTACCTTTATATTCATAGGAACTGCCTTCCAAAAAAAGATACATGGTAGCAACCTCTCTCCCTTTGAGCGTTATTTATATCATTGTTACCTTTCCAATGATTACCCACTTCTTAAATAGATCCTATCTAGTATAGGATATGTAGGTAAAGGTTTGGGGCCATAAAAAAGGGCATTCAAGAGCCTTTGGATGTTGAGATATGGCCTGGGATATGTGGCATAGGTTTTATACCTAGTAAAGACCAACCTTTACCATTTGACAATGATGATCATCTTATGACTTATGTTGAATATATGGATTATCAAAAGTGAGGCTTGGGTAATGAGGATGATGGCCCCCCTTATTCTTTTGAGAACTTATTTTACAATATGATTGATTCTTTATGTTCTAAAAATAAGCCTTCTATTTTAGAAGTAGATCTTGCTTGGTTGTATTATAATGATATTTATATTAAAAAGAATGGTTTTGTTCGTAAGTGTATTGATTATCGTGCCATGGATATCAGAGAAAGAGCCATGAAGGATCTTCTCCATGATTTTCATCATCGATATGTCTTATGTTTTGGGGATTTCTTTGAGGAAACAATTCATGGTACACTTGTTTCTTGTCCCAAGAAAGGTGACACACTTAGACTTTGTGTCGACTTTCATTCTACTTGTTTAAATTAATAGATTAATATAATGATAAAAATAAAAAATAAATATAAAAATTACATTAAATAAATTAATCATCATTTAGCTATGCATTTACATTTCCATTGCATCCATCTGCTTGTTCATACTGCATTGTTTCTTGTCATCCTTTTGCATTTGCTTACCTGATATTTAACACAACTTGCATGCTTGAATGTCATAATTTGTATGATTGCTTGTTCATGACTACTTGATCATATAGATTTTTGGGATCTTGTGTAAATGGCATGTGATGATACCTAGTTAGATCGTAGCTCAAATGTATTGCATTCTCTCTAGGGTTCTGATTCCTAGTAAGATCCCCACCTAGGGTTTCTTCTTCAGTCTTCTTTCTTGCTTTTCTTTGCTTCTTCAAGTTCTATTTTCCTTGGTCTTAGAGGTATTGAGAGTATCTCTTAGATCAAGGATGATAGTTTTTTAATATTTCCTTGTCGCTTCTCCATTGCCTTCTTTTTCTTTGTCTTCCTTTGCTTTTGACAAGGAGATACGTATACTTTATTTCTCAAGGTTGTCTTCTATGCACATTTGCACACAGTCACCATATTTTTTTAAAAACCCCTATCAAGGTAGCACTCACCTAATATATTTATCCTTATATATTACACCCCACATGGGATAATTATACATCCTAGGAGGTATCTTATTGAATATGATTTTCTATCGAGTTATACTCCCTTTTGACTCAGCGAGCTCAACACCTCATTATAGGATAAGCTCATTGGCCAATTTTTGCAGGCCTCAACATACATCCTAGTGGGTAATCACCCCACAAAAATAAATTAGAAAGCAACCACCCATAGCAGGTCAAACTCCAACACATCATCCTTAACAGTGAGTATTATACCCATAGTGGGTTTAGCTCCCTATTTTTTGGTACGATTCATAGTATTTAATCACATTGGTCCCTTACAACCTACGCTAATTTTGATACTATGTTTTACGTATCCTTCTCTATTTCATATGGTTGACCTTTGGATATTATTCTTATTTGTCTTCTTATTTTTTGTCTTCTCTCTCTTCTTCTTCTCTTTGTTGGTTTTCTTTCTTATTTTGTCATGTTTTATTTCTTCCTTCCATCCATCCATCCATGCATTTCAAATAGTCTTGCATTAAGATATATTGCATACATAAAACATTAAAATTAAATAACATATAATTAAATCAAATCACATGCACACAATCACATAAAAATATGGAAGCAACTATGGATTACTCGATGAGAAAAAGAGAGATACAATAGTGTCTGATTGGTGTACCACAATCTAGTCTCAGTACACTCAACCAATCCCTAGGGATGCATACCACACTCAAAACTGACATGTCATCCTAATCCTTAGCCCTAGCTCTAAGAGCCTATCTCCTCTGCTCCGCCTAGAGGAGGAGGTGGTTTAGGAAGTTGCATACCCATGGATGGTGAAGCTGAGAATATTTGTGACAAGACCATGATCTACTAGCTAATTGGAGGGATGGAGGGAGTGTCACTCTCTACCTCTTTGGTACCACCTAGTAGTACATAGTCTCATAAAAAGTAGCCCACTGAATGGCCATATCCAACCTCTCCCATACCCTCTATAGCTCTACCTATAGAAGACAGACCCTATATCTATCCTGGTTTCTCCTGACGATAGCCATCCCTTCCACCTAGGACCTATGATGCTGTATGTCCGGATGGATCACCTCCACTTGAATATGATCAACCTCTACTCAAGCCACATCCCTATCCCTCTCCATAGTTTTTAGTGAGCCCTACAGTCCCTTTATCCTCTTGGAGCAAGTCCACCTATCTTCATAGAGTCACCACCTATGCTCATAGCACCTATGCATCCTCCCTCATATCCCCTCATCCTAAGGCCTAGCCTCGACCAGATACTACTAATGTGGAGACCTCCCCTAATCCTCCACATGGTAGTACCTTGGCCTCTGTAGGGGTAACTCTAGATGCCTCTACCTCCCTAGTCCCTACAGAACTGGTGTCCTCCATCACCAGTATAATTTGAATTTGAGCCTACTTATAACTCAGAGCTACTGGGACCTATTGTGCCCTATTTGTGGCCATACATGCTACCTACTAAAAAGATTACTGCATGCTTGGATCCATCACCTAGCACCTCTGTATTAGAACTGATAGGAAGATCATCCAAGGCATTAATCCTATATACCATCACCTATAGTTGGAGGCCACTCCTATGTCATCCACCCTAGGATCCATGTAAGGAGGATCATCCAAGTCCTCCTCTACCCACCTGGCCAAGTCAGGTCCATGTCCAACTCTTACTAGGTATTGGTAGACTCTCTGATACCAATAATCTCCTAGGTTCAGGATTTCCTATAAGATCTTAAACTGCCTCAAGACTTGATCAAACTGAAAGAGCTTTGGTTCCCATATCTTCGTAGTAAGATACTTGATCCTCATGATCATCTCTAGCTCTATCCTATTGTCATCCCATACTAGGTGTAGATGCTAGGGTCACCATATAATCTTAGCCTCCCTCAGCTCGTCTATGACCCACCTCGCTAGTGGCAGGTGCCTAACATAGGTACCTATGACCTGCTTTAGGGATCTGGACCATTAATATGCTGCTAGTCAATCTAGGTTGGGAAATGGTCCTAGCAGTGCATACGATCTCTGTATCACTATGTGATCCCAACTACATACCTAGAGAAAATTTGTGCACACTATCCCTATATGTTGCTTGTACATGATATTGTAAAACATCCTATACAAATGAGCCAACACATATGGATCCCATGTGAACCAAACTCTCTAGTGTTGCATGTCTACCACCTTTCATCATCCATGGTAGATATCGCCTACTCGTGTGACACATCAATTGTACTACCACCATATTGCAGAGCACAATTGTCAATGGATCCACCCCATACCACCCCTCTAGGTCATATATGACTATGGTGCTCTCTCAAAACTGGTGGGTCCAGCCTCCTAAAAATTACTACAAGGTTTTTGACCTTCCTCATGCTCTGTAAACTACCATCCCTCTTATAAGGATGCGTAAGATGCACCACACATCCTCTAGTGTGACGGTCATCTCTCCTATGGGTAGCTAGAAGATGGATGACTCCAGGTACCATCTCTCCACCAACACCATCAATAGAGCCCTGTCTGCCTCTACTCGAGGTATTATCGCTAGGTGGTCTAGCCCCACCGTCTCTAGTGTGTCTCTATTTGCATGTCCGAGTGCCTCTAGCTCCACCTCCAAGGAGTCTACATACCACTTGTGGCTCTCGAGTACACCAAGCTACAATAACAACAAAAATAAAAATTTCCATCAGTTAAATTAATAAAAAAATTAATTCTAAATAAATTAATTAAATCAAATAATTACATTTAATTTAAAAATTCTCATTTTTTTGCTAAATTCAAATTTTACATTTTCAAAGTTTGACTTGCTTGCTTCTTTCTCTCTTTTCTTATTTTTTTGTTTCTTTTCTTCTATTTTTTCCCCTTCGGTGAAATCGCTACTGGTTTTCTAGGACCACAATTTTATCGTGGTGAAGTTGTGCCCTGCTTTCATGAGGTAGGACTTCATGAAATTGCATCCAACCCTTATCGTCAGGTGTGATTTCATCATTGCTACCTAGGGAAAAATTGTGGCTGGGCCATGAAATCGTACCTAGATCATATAGAGCTAAACCACTGGGTTTGGTGGAAAACCACCCAAAAATGCACAAAAAAAATGAAAAATCAGAATGCAAATGTGGTTTTTGACCCTACCTGTGCTCGTTACGCTTCTATGTCGACCTTGCCTCTCATGATCACCGAACGGTGCACCAGTAGTGCCATATCCCCTATTTTCCTAGAGTTTTTTTCTTCTCTCTCACATAGTAAAATGAATCAGGGTTTTACTCCCTTTCACATTTATCCCTTCTTTCACGCACTTTTCTTTTTCTCTTTTATTTATTTTTGCTTTTTATTCTAAGTTTATCTTTTTGAGTTTTCATGAGGGATTTTTTTTCCTTATAAAAATTGAGGGGGCACCCTGGCCTTAGAGGTATTAATGTTCCTAATACCTCAATTTGCATGCAAAACATGAAAGTTTTTATAATAACACCATTTTATCCCATCATTTTCTTCTAAACCAACCACCTCTTGTTGCTTTTTATTTGTGAGTGTTTACATATTTTCTTTGACACATTTATTAGACCATAAATGTGTCAAATATGGAGCAAAATGTAGATAGAGAGAATTGACCCACTTTAGTGGGAAATATTCCCTAAGCCCTCTAGGAGACCCCTTGGACTTGCCTAGGGAAAGGGTAAGGCTTCTCCCCTCTTGTTTTACCTTTTCCCCTCTCTATGCAAAATCACGCTCACCATTGATGGGGCATGACTTCTCATAGGAAAAATTGCGGTCGGTCTTTATGGGGCGTGATTTTGTATTTTTAGGGTTTCTTCTAAGGAAAACCTAATTTTTTAGGTTTGGCATGTTTTACGTCGATCCTCCTTGGTTTTCTCACATTTCTCACCTTCAAATTTGCTATATAAGGAGGGTTTGAATTCACTTTTCACACACAATTACACACGACACAATTTGAATTTATTGCACGCTAACATTTGATTTCTCACAAGGTGTTCTTATTTTTAGTCTCCATCCTTATTCTTTATTTGCAAGCAAGTTAACTTTGGAGTGTGAAGTATGATTGGTTTTTTGTTGCATTGGATTTTTGATTGTTGTTGCTTGCTCTTGGTGGATTGGTTTTGAAGCCCTAAGGAGAGATAAACTATTTGAGAGGTCTCAAACCCTTTTTCCTGCTTCCTCATTTCCTACCAAATGAAAGTTCTCTACTGCATGTTCATTTTGTTCATTGTATTTAGAATTAATCATCTCTCTCCGATCTAAGATGTCTCATCACACTTTGGAAAAATCATGCTCGGGTCTCTACAGGGCATGATTTCACCTGTGCATTATTGTTCTCACTTGTTACGAGGTATGATCTTGCCTAAACTAAATCTAGGGACAATATGCTATTTTAGACTTCACCATTGCATTCTAGGCTACATCTAGAGCATAGTAGTACATTTTGTTCTATGGTTCCATCATTTTATTCAGTTGTATTGTATTATGTTTGTTTTCTTCCAAAGGTAAATTTTCACTTTTATTTATCAAAGGTCAGCTAAAGGACCTAGGAGGCTTCACTGCTGCACCTCCAAGCATTGTTGTATAGTGGCCTAAGTAGGCCTCCTAATTCTAATTATATTGTTCAAGTGTTTTCCAAGTTATCTTGCAGGAACAAGAATTATTGATAACATTGGATAAAGGGATAAAATCAAGGATAAATCACTAGCTAAGCTAAGTGTTATGATTAGTCTTTAGACTATTTGTTGTATGCTTTATATTTATATTGTAATCCCTAAATATGATTTTATAGAAATATATTTAATTAATTTCTAGGTATTTGAAAGATAAACAACATATAGTGTGCACTTAGGGTTAATTATGTTTGTGCATATCATCTTTAGCCCTTACTTTGTTTTATAACCCTAAGGTTAGAAAGCATTCAAAGAAATAATCATACTAGGGTTAGCTCTTGTATTCTTGCATCCTATATTTCTACATTGTTCTTTATCTTTTTAATAGCATAGATCTAGAAAGACCAAATCTAGGTGTTTGTCTTGAATCGAATACATCAAACATTATTGAAAATCTGAGGACTTGGAGCGAGTCCTTAAACTAGTCTTGGTGAAACCTTCCACCATAGCACCAAGTATAGAGAACAACATACCCCCGCAGTTCACCCCAAAGGCTTTCTCTTGCGCATCCAACTTTTGTGAATTGTACACGGTAAGGTAGTTTTCCCTCTACATTACTCAAACTGGTAACACTTCATTTCATTCCTATTTGGTTTCATCTATTTTTTATGAATTTTTTGAGCTCCTTTTATAATATTTCCCAATTGCAAACTTGGATTGCAAGAGAAGCCAAGATAAATATTCAGTTAGGATCTAGGCAACCCAAACATCACTTCTTGAAACTTCTTGCGGTTAGTTGTTATGGTCAAGTTGCACGATAAATGATTTGGCTAAGCTCGGGGAGCCCAAGTTTGTTACAGGTGTGATCATCCCAAGGTGGAGTGACTAGGAATAGGGGTCACCACAAGGTCCAAAAAACTCTAGAGGCCACTCCTGGATATGACAATCTAGGCTACACATGACAAATTACCCCTATTTGAGTAGTAAGAACCACTGTTATGTCTTGGAAAGGCCCAATATGAATCTTATGGCCTGCAAAGGTGTCCATATAGGTAGCCTCCTCAACATGACATGTTTTAGGTATCTATAGATATCCCTTTTTTAGGATGCATTGTGTAAAAGCACAATGAGAAGCAAAAATAGATGACCTAAAATCCAGTTGAGGGTTTATTGTGTTCATTGATCTAGTCAATGTTAGATGTTCCAATCATGGAAAAAGCATGCATATTTTGAATCATTGCCTTTGACAAGTTGAAAAACTTGATTTTGGTAATCTTAGTGGCAATTGGAAGATAAACTTAAGTCTACACCTTAGTCTTAGTGGCATTTGGAAGATAAGCTTAAGTCTACACCTTAACCTTAGTGGCATTTGGAAGACAAGCTTAAGTATACACCTTAGCCTTAGTGACATATGAAAGATAAGTTTAAGTCTACACATTAGCCTTAATGGCATCTGGAAGATAAGCTTAAGTCTACACCTTAGCCTTAGTGGCATATGGAAGATAAGCTTAAGTCTACACCTTAGCCTTAGTGGCAATAAGAAGATAATCTTAAGTTTAATCCTAGTCTTAGTGGCAATTAGGAGATAATATTAAGTCTAATCCTAGCCTTAGTGGCAAGTAGGAAGATGAGCTGCCCAGTTTGTTTGAATTTATTTTTGATATTTTGTTTATTTACCCCAAGCAAGGAGGATGCATGATTATCTTTGACAATTATTCTTGAAAAAACACACTTAGCAATGATTGAGTGTTTAATTGTTTATTTTGATTATGAATGTTGTGATTATGGCTAACCCCCTTAAGTGACGCTGATGCAGGGAGCATCCGGAGGTGAAGCTGCAATCTTGCATCACCCAAAATGTTTTTTTCTTTAAGTGCCAAAACTATCGCGATATCGCGACGCTTTTTGAAGAAGGGCGCCATTGGGCCAAACTGTCGCGATATCGCGACGCTTTTTGAAGAAGGGCGCCATTGGGCCAAACTGTCGCGATATCGCGACGCTTTTTGAAGAAGGGCGCCATTGGGCCAAACTGTCGCGATATCGCGACGCTTTTTGAAGAAGGGCGCCATTGGGCCAAACTGTCGCGATATCGCGACGCTTTTTGACAAGAGGGACTAAGTCGCATGATGGTCGCGAAATCGTGACAGTTCCGAAGCAAAGCAGCTTGGGCGCAAAATGGTCACGAAATCGTGACATCTCCGGAGCAAAGAAGCCAAGACGTCAAGTGGTCGCGAAATCGTGACATTTTTACAGCAAGGAGGCTAGGACACAAAATGGTCACGAAATCGCGACACTTCCGAAGGAAAGACTCGAAGGCACCAAGACGTCGCGAAATCGTGACATCTTCGGAGGAAAAGTTCTAAGGCACCAAATGGTCACGAAATCGTGACACTTCCGAAGGAAAGACTCGATGGCACAAGGATGTCACGAAATCGTGACACCTTCGGAGGAAAAGCTCTAAGGTTCAAAGACATCACGAAATCGTGACACTTTCGGGGAACAAAACCTGAAGGCGCCAAGACGTCGCGAAATCGTGACATGTCACGGTTTCGTGGCCCGAATGAAGAAGCTGCGTACGGAGGGGAAAGACGTCACGAAATCGTGACATGTAGCGGTTTCACGGCCCGAATGAAGAAGCTGCGTACGGAAAGCAAAGACGTCACGAAATCGTGGCATGTAGCGGTTTCGCGGCCCGAAGGAGGAAACTGAGTGCAAAGGGCAAAGACGTCACGAAATCGTGACACTTTCGGAGGCAAGGTTCAACGACGCAAAGTGGTCACGAAATCGCGACGCTTTCGGTGCGAAGGCTCAACAGCGCAAAGTGGTCACGAAATCGCGACACTTTCGGGCCGAAGACTCAAGGGTGTGAAATGGTCGCGAAATCGTGACGCTTCCGGAGTAAGGGCTTGAAAGCGCAAGGTGGTCGCGAAATCGTGACACCTTCGGAGGAAAGGTGACAGGGTGCCAAGTGGTCGCGAAATCGTGACGCTTTTGGGGCAAAGGCACCGAGGGGTAAAATGGTCGCGATATCGCGACCGAAAGGGAGAAAGGGCGCAAAGAGGCAAACACGTCGCGATATCGCGACAGAGCGCTCACGACGCCTGACCAGCCGGCGACTGCAGAGACCATTGCCGTGGGACACGTGGCATCAATTTACAGGTGGTCCGAGAATGTGCAGTGGTTACTGGGACTCTGGCAAAGGGACACGTGGCAACAAACTACAAGCGGCTGTGGCGCATCTCTTTGAATGATGATTTGGCGGTTTGATTGACAGGCGGCCGCAGCGCACTCCGCCACCCCAGACCATGAGAATACAGGGCACCTGGCAGCATCTTGCAGGCGGTCACAGAACATTCATGCGGATGGTTACAGGGAATCCCGCACTTGATGTAATGATGGAAAGAAGTTGGAGCCGGGGGATAAAAGGACCGCGCATGCATTGTATTCGGGGCTTGGCCATTTTGAATGTAACTTCTATGTTTTCTGAATTGAAAGACCTCTGTTGTCGAGAATTGCATTTTTTGGCTGTGTGTTGTTCTAGTCCTATATCAAGTGGTATCAGAGCCAGAAGGTTCTGAGTGTGCAAACCGATCACCGACAGTGAGGCAGTTTGCGCCAGGATTGTGGTTGTGGGTTGTGAAGAAGAAGCAGGATGCCTCCGCGCAGGAATCATGGTGGTGTGAGGAACAGGACAAGCAGAGGTCGATCTTAGAGCCTTGCAGAGGCAAGTTGAAGCCCTGCAGGAGGAAATTAGGAGAGGAGTTGAGCCAAGAAGGGAGGAACCCAGTGAGGATGAAGTCTGGGAAGAAGAGGGTCCATCCGATGAGGAAGAAGCCTTGGATCCAGCAGAGGCTAGGCTGTATAGAGCCATCTCCCAGATTGGGAAGAAGCCAAAATTTGACGTCTCTACTTACTCCGGGAACCTCAACCCTGAGGAGTTGATAGATTGGATCAACGACATGGAGGAGTACTTCGAATATGAAGAGATCTCAGACCCAACTCGGATCAGGTTCACGAAAACCAAGTTGAAAGGGCATGCTAGCATCTGGTGGAAAGGAGTGCAGCTGGAAAGGAACAGGAGGGGAAAGGAAAAGATCACCAGGTGGGATAGGATGGTGGAGAAATTGAAGAGACAATTCATCCCTGCAGATTACGAGTTGGATTTGTTGAGAAAGATGCAGAGTCTTCGACAGGCAAGCAAATCTGTCAAGGAGTATACGGAGGAGTTCTATCAAATCTCGATCAAAACCGGCCATTCGGAGGCGAATAAGGAGAAAGTCGCACGATACATCAACGGATTGCGAACCAGCATTCAAGAAGAGCTGGGGCTGGTTAGGATGAGCACGGTGGAGGATGCATACCAGTTTGCATTAAAGGTGGAGGAGAAACTGAATAGGAGATTTGATGGAAAGCAGAGAGGAAAGGACAGGGGTGGAAGAGCTGGTGGAAGAACCAATGGAGGAAGGTACAAAGATTTGGGGAAAATTGGTGAAGCTAGCAGTAGCCAAAAATAGAAAGAAGGGAAGGAGGAGAATGACCAACGCCCACGCAATCAGAACAACAACTACCCGAGAGGAAGAGGTAGGCTTGGGCGAGGGTTTGGAAGAGGTGTCTTTCGAGGAACCTGCTTCAACTACGGAGAAGAAGGACACAGGGCATACAACTGCCCGCAACATCAAGAGAGGCCAAATCGAAGACCTGAGGGTCAGGCCCGAGCAGCTATAGCAGACGAAGGTGCAGAATCTGAGCACTCGAAGGAGGCAGAAAGAGGAGAAGCAATGATCATCAGAAGGGTCTTGTTGAATGAAGAGAAAAAGGCGGACCAAAGGAACAACCTGTTTCGAACAAGATGCAAGTGCGCAGGCAAGGTCTGTAACGTCATTATCGATAATGGAAGCACTGACAATTTGGTTTCTGAGGAAATGGTTGCCAAGCTACGGTTGGAAAGGAGAAAGCACCCGCACCCTTATCGAATCGCATGGTTGCAAAAGGACCATCGGGTGCTAGTAAGTGAGCAATGCCTGGTGAAGTTCAATGTTGGAACTTACCGAGATGAGGTCTTATGTGACATCTTGCCTATGGATGCATGTCACCTACTGCTTGGGAGACCGTGGCAGTTTGACCGAAGTGTTGTACATGATGGTCGAGCCAACACATATTCTTTGTCGAAGAATGGAGTTCGCCACAAGCTAAAACCCTTGAAGGAGGCGGATGAGAAAGTATGCAGCAGTGCCCAAGTCTGTCTAGTTGATGGCAGAAGATTTTTGGAAGGCCTGAAGTCAGATCATATGTGCTATGCCATAATCCCTAGGGTTAAGGAAGAAGGAAGCAAGGAGATTCCAGTGGAGGTCATGGGACTGCTAGAGGAATTCCCAGATATCATTTTTGATAATGTTCCTGAAGGTTTACCGCCTGTTAGGAAGATCAGTCACCACATAGATTTGGTGCCTGGATCGAGCTTGCCAAACAAGGCTGCACATCGAATGACGCCTGTGGAAACTGAGGAGTTGAATCGGCAAGTTCAAGATCTGTTGAAGAAAGGGCTGATTAGGGAGAGTCTTAGTCCCTGTGCAGTACCAGTAGTACTAGCACCCAAGAAGGATGGAGAATGGAGAATGTGCACAGACTCCCGGGCAATTAACAAGATCACCATCAAATACAGATTCCCACTGCCAAGGATGGATGATATCATGGACTGTTTAAGTGGAGCTGAGTACTTCACAAAGATTGACTTGAAAAGTGGTTACCATCAGATCCGCATTAGAGAAGGGGATGAGTGGAAGACAGCCTTTAAAACCAGAGAGGGGCTGTATGAGTGGTTGGTTATGCCATTTGGGCTAACCAATGCACCAAGTACCTTCATGCGGTTAATGAATGAAGTCCTGAAGGAATTTTTGGGCAAATTTGTTATTGTCTACTTGGATGATATCCTGATTTTTAGCAGGACCCTAGAGGAGCACCTGATGCACATCAGGAGGGTTTTTGAGAGACTGCGGGAGGAGCAGTTACTGATCAATCTAAAGAAGTGCAACTTCGTGAAGAAGGAGCTGGTATACCTGGGATTTGTTATCTCAGCAAATGGTCTTAAAATGGACCCCAAAAAGGTGAGGGCTATTTCGGAATGGCCTGCTCCAAGAAGTGTGACCGAGGTTAGATCATTTCATGGTCTGGCCAGTTTCTACAGAAAGTTCATTAGAAACTTCAGCAGTATTTGCGCATCTCTTACGGAGACAATGAAGGGGAACAAGAAGGAATTCCAGTGGACAGTTGGAGCAGACAAAAGCTTTGCTATGCTAAAGAAGAAGGTCACTGAGCAACCCGTCTTAGCACTTCCAGATTTCAATAAGGTGTTTCAGGTAGACTGCGATGCGAGTGGCAGTGCCATAGGAGCCGTATTGAGCCAAGAGGGTAGGCCTATAGCTTATTTTAGCGAGAAGCTCAATGATGCCAGACGGAAGTATTCGGTATATGATCAGGAGTTCTACGCCATAGTTCAAGCACTTAAGAAATGGAGGCATTATTTGTTGCCAAAGGAGTTTGTTCTGTATACCGACCATCAGGCACTGCAGTATATTAACAGTCAAGGGAAATTGAATCAAAGGCATCTGAAATGGGTAGAGTTCCTGCAGAGCTATACCTTTGTGTTGAAGCATCGGAGCGGAAGGTCCAATAGGGTGGCAGATGCATTGAGTAGGAGACAATGTCTGATGATGGAAATGAAAGTGGAGGTTGTAGGGTTTGCTGAGCTCAAGAGCTTATACCCTACAGACCCCGATTTCGTAGAAGCTTGGAAAGCCTGCACGGCGCCTGTTACGTTGGACAGGACTAGGTGGTTGAATTACCTGGTTCAAGAGGGGATGCTATTCAGGGGGAACCAATTATGCATTTCGAGGAGCTCAATGAGAGAAAATCTCATCAAGGAAAAGCACAGTGGAGGTCTAGCTGGACATTTTGGTCGTGACAAAACTACCTCACTTGTTAGTGAAAACTATTACTGGCCACAATTGCAACAGGATGTGGCAAAGTTTGTGCAGAGTTGTAGGATATGCCAGATGGCAAAAGGCGTGAGGCAGCCTACTGGCTTGTATCAACCGCTGCCTATACCTGAACGACCGTGGGAAGATATTAGTATGGATTTTGTGCTTGGCTTGCCCAGGACGCAGAGGGGACACGATTCCATATTTGTGGTAGTGGACCGGTTTTCAAAAATGGCTCACTTTATCCCGTGCCAGAAGACTAGCGATGCGGTCCATGTGGCTGGTTTGTTCTTTAAGGAAGTGGTACGCCTTCATGGGTTGCCAAGAAGCATTGTGTCGGACAGGGATACTAAGTTTGTCGGGTACTTCTGGAGGACCCTGTGGAAGAAACTGAAGACGGATTTAAAGTTCAGTTCTGCATACCACCCCCAAACAGATGGCCAAACAGAGGTGGTTAATAGGAGTTTGGGCAACCTACTGCGATGCTTGGTAGGGGACAAGCCCAAGGGATGGGATCTAGTTCTACCGCAAGCAGAATTCGCGTATAACAGCTCGGTCAATAGGAGTACAAATAAATCACCGTTCCAGATCATCTATGGGAGCAGCCCCAGAAATGCTTCAGAGTTGAGACGGATAGATACGAGAGAGAAATGCAGTGCTGAGGCAGAAGACTTTGCCGAACACCTGAAGGGAGTGCATGAGGAAGTGACGAGACACATTGCCAAGATGAATGCTCAGTACAAGACAAGGGCGGACCAAAAACGCCGAGTTAAAGAGTTCAAAGTAGGAGATTCTGTCATGGTCCATCTGAGGAAGGAGCGGTTTCTGCCAAGACCTATACCAAACTAAAAATGAAGAAATTTGGGCCATGCAGGATCATTGGCAAACGGGATTCGGGTAATGCATACGAGGTGGAGCTACCAAGTGAACTTAACATCTCCCCCGTGTTTAACATTTCAGATTTGGTCGAGTATCATGAAGGAGAAAGCAGTGAGATACTCAGCCCAGATTTGTGGAGCATTCCAGCAGTCATCCCAGTTGCGGACGAGATAGAAGAAATTCTGGATACACGTGAGGGCCGAAGTACTCGAAACAGGAGTTATTCTGAGTATTTAGTCAAATGGAAGGGCAGGCCTATAGAAGATGCGACTTGGTTATCCAAGGCAGAGGTTGATCGCCTGGGTCTACCTCAGACAAATCAGAAGTGAAGGTCACTTCTCAAACTCACCCCGGGTGTCTGATGCAGGAGCATCCGGAGGCGAAGCTGCAATCTTGCATCACCCAAAATGTTTTTTTCTTTAAGTGCCAAAACTGTCGCGATATCGCGACGCTTTTTGAAGAAGGGCGCCATTGGGCCAAACGTCGCGATATCGCGACGCTTTCTGAAGAAGGGCGCCATTGGGTCAAACTGTCGCGATATCGCGACGCTTTTTGAAGAAGGGCGCCATTGGGCCAAACTGTCGCGATATCGCGACGCTTTTTGAAGAAGGGCGCCATTGGGCCAAACTGTCGCGATATCGCGATGCTTTTTGACAAGAGGGACTAAGTCGCATGATGGTCGCGAAATCGTGACAGTTCCGAAGCAAAGCAGCTTGGGCGCAAAATGGTCACGAAATCGTGACATCTCCGGAGCAAAGAAGCCAAGACGTCAAGTGGTCACGAAATCGCGACATTTTTACAGCAAGGAGGCTAGGACACAAAATGGTCGCGAAATCGCGACACTTCCGAAGGAAAGACTCGAAGGCACCAAGACGTCGCGAAATCGTGACATCTTCGGAGGAAAAGTTCTAAGGCACCAAATGGTCACGAAATCGTGACACTTCCGAAGGAAAGACCACCAAAGGAAAGACTCGATGGCACAAGGATGTCACGAAATCACGACACCTTCGGAGGAAAAGCTCTAAGGTTCAAAGACGTCACGAAATCGTGACACTTTCGGGGAACAAAACCTGAAGGCGCCAAGACGTCACGAAATCGTGACATGTCGCGGTTTCGCGGCCCGAATGAAGAAGCTGCGTACGGAGGGGAAAGACGTCACGAAATCGTGACATGTAGCGGTTTCGCGGCCCGAATGAAGAAGCTGCGTACGGAAAGCAAAGACGTCACGAAATCGTGGCATGTAGCGGTTTCGCGGCCCGAAGGAGGAAACTGAGTGCAAAGGGCAAAGACGTCGCGAAATCGTGACACTTCCGGAGGCAAGGTTCAACGACGCAAAGTGGTCGCGAAATCGCGACGCTTTCGGTGCGAAGGCTCAACAGCGCAAAGTGGTCACGAAATCGTGACACTTTCGGGCCGAAGACTCAAGGGTGTGAAATGGTCACGAAATCGCGACGCTTTCGGAGTAAGGGCTTGAAAGCGCAAGGTGGTCGCGAAATCGTGACACCTTCGGAGGAAAGGTGACAGGGTGCCAAGTGGTCGCGAAATCGTGACGCTTTTGGGGCAAAGGCACCGAGGGGTAAAATGGTCGCGATATCGCGACCGAAAGGGAGAAAGGGCGCAAAGAGGCAAACACGTCGCGATATCGCGACAGAGCGCTCACGACGCCTGACCAGCCGGCGACTGCAGAGACCATTGCCGTGGGACACGTGGCGTCAATTTACAGGTGGTCCGAGAATGTGCAGTGGTTACTGGGACTCTGGCAAAGGGACACGTGGCAACAAACTACAAGCGGCTGTGGCGCATCTCTTTGAATGATGATTTGGCGGTTTGATTGACAGGCGGCCGCAGCGCACTCCGCCACCCCAGACCATGAGAATACGGGGCACCTGGCAGCATCTTGCAGGCGGTCACAGAACATTCGTGCGGATGGTTACAGGGAATCCCGCACTTGATGTAATGATGGAAAGAAGTTGGAGCCGGGGGATAAAAGGACCGCGCATGCATTGTATTTGGGGGCTTGGCCATTTTGAATGTAACTTCTATGTTTTCTGAATTGAAAGACCTCTGTTGTCGAGAATTGCATTTTCTGATTGTGTGTTGTTACTAGTCCTATATCAGACGCATCGATGAGAAGATGGAAATTGATTAAAGTGATGAGTCGCTTGACCAAGATGACTTGTTTGGGCATTGCAAGACTATAATAAATGTAAAAGGGAAAGTCCTGTTACAGCTGTGATTTCAACCATTTTATTAATTTTTTTTAATAATTTTTTTTAACCAAAGGAGTTATGTGTCTTTGGAGCTTTTTACATTGATTTGATCAAAGGGGTTAAGTGCCTTTGGAGTATTTTGAAATTGACCAAAGGATTTTGGGTACCTTTGGAGCCTTTTTGAATTGATATGACCAAAGGGCTTAGGTGCATTTGAAGCTTGTTTATTACTTATGTTATGTCATGCATGGATGCACTTATGAATGCAATGATGAATTATGGAGGAATGTCTAGACATTTTAGCACGTATGCATAGATGTAAATTTTTACCTAGATGTATACATGTATGTTATTTTCTAATGACATGAAAATGCAAAATTTGATGTTTGTGTTTATGTGCTAAAATATAATGAATGAATCTAAGATGCAAAGCAACCTAAGTGTAAGCACCACAGAATGTATGAAAGTCATGAATCAAAATGTCATCCTTTTAACAAAAAATTATACATTTGAAGCTGATTTGTATGGAATGATATGGTGAAATGTAAATGATGGATGTGAAATAGTGAGATGTTAGGAGGGCACAACAAGGTCTTTCATGAGACTCAAACACCCTAGTTGATCAATCAAAAATTGTATAATGGCTATACATGACTCTGTAAGATAAAAATTTCCTAGAAAGACCGAGATATTCAATATCCATGTGTGTGCATGTGTTTTTCATTATGATGCATAATACTACCTCATTGCTAGGTGTGTTTCATGCAACCCATTGTTGTAATGAGGATCACCGTATGGTCATCGTAATCCTGAGTTTGGACATAGTTAGAATAGACTACTTGGAAATACAAGTTGCCAAACGCTAGCTCAACCATAAGCTAATATTGGTTTGTACAAAATAAGGCCGCTAATGTGATAGACATATCACCATGCATAAAACTACTCCATTGCCAGATGGGTTTCATTCAACCCATTAATGTAATGTATATCACCTCATGGCTTTTGAATAATGAAGATTCTAGGGATTCAAGCTCGTTATCCCTTTCATTTATTTTAATTGTTTGGGATACTTGCTCATGCTTAGTGGTGAAAACCACTATTTATTTATTTATTTGTTTTTTTTTAGAAAGGGATTTGCTTAGTGATGAAAATCACAATTTCTTTTGTGCTTGTTTTGGGAATTTGCTTGTTTTGTGATAGAGCAAGGGATTTTTTGGGTAGGGGGGAGGTTATAATTTTTTAAATTCATAGAATTCTAGACCATGCACATAATAATATGAGTAAGGAAAACCTTTTTCTTAAGGTGAAAAGAACCACTTTGTAGTGTCATCTTTCCTTGTTCAGACTCAAATTTTTAATATGTGCTATTGTGCTGGGATTTTGACATATGCAAGGTACTATCAAAGCAATACATTACCTTCTAAAAGCTAAGATAAATTTCCACAAATTTTGAAAATAAAACTAGGTATGGTTGAACGAACAAAAACCTTAATGAAAACCCTATAGCAACTCATTAGTTGTGTTGAAAAACACTATTAATTATAGAGAGAATGTGGATGATATGATGTGTGACATGTGGGGGTTTTTCCTATAATATTTTATAAACTAAAAGGTGTGCATAAAATAGCCAATGGTCATCTAAACATCATTGCTGATATTTATCCGGACTTTAACCTAACTTATGAAGACCTCTTAATAAGTAAAATCTCATAAAGAAAATTGTGCATGATAATGATGGATAAGGTTGATTCGAGGATCATGACTAACATACAAATATGGTTCTATTTGTAGTAATGCAAACACAAATTATCCTAGTGTAAGTGCAATGGATGCATATACCTAATGCAACTATTCAATGAATGCAATAAAATGCATGATGACACAATGCAAATATTTTTGTATTTTGATATTTTGATATTTTGTATTATTTTTGTGTTTTTATGTTTTCTGATTTGTTTGAAATTTTTGATAATTTTTTTGTTTTTGTACTTTTATAATTTTAGGGAGAAGGAGTGATACCTTATGTAACCTCAGTGGACATTGTGTTGGATGTGATGTGATTGGATTGGCTAGGAGGAGCAATAGAAATAGATCCCCATGTTGTGGCACAAAATTTTGTGCAATGCCAATGTCCCGATGAGACGATACGAGGGAAGATGAAACGTTGGATGAAGCCACATGTTGTGTAGATTGATTTTGATATTCTTGATCCTCTATTACAACATCGACCACTTCCATAAACTCTTGGGGATTTGGATTGATATGCATCTTATTAGGTTGCTCAACTTGACAGGTGTTGTGTTTGCTTGATGTATGGGTAAGGGGTATTGGAAGACTACTATTGTTTGGTTGTTTGGAGCAAGAGGATTGCCCATCTGAAGCTCTTACCTCTTGATCATATCCTGCACTAAATTTCTAAAGAGGTAACATGTTTGGATGCCATGACCTCTTTTTTGATGGTAAGCGTAGTATATATTTTCCCTGTGTCCCTTTGATCTATGCTTATTAGATTTCAATGAACGGATATTGGGAAGAGTGATTACTCGTGCCTCACGTAATCGATCGAATATCGATACTAATATCTCTAGAAAATGAGTATATTTCCATGGTGTCCAATGTTTTTGGCCTTGTATTTGAGTTTTTTGCATATGATTCTAAGCCAGTGGAGGCTGAGCTTGGTAATTAGGCTACACTAGTAGTTGTGATGGCACAACCTGGTTTGAGGATCCAGGGATACTTAAATCAACTTGATTAATTGGGGCCATCGTTTGTTGCATGTTGCTACCTTAATATTATTTTTTGACCATTCTATTTTGCAGAGTTGAATATTAACCTCCTGGACCTTGATGTCCTTAATAACCTTGGCCTATGCTAAGGCCTCCTCGAATGTTTGATATTGTTGTAATTGTAAGAAGAGCGAGATCTGCTTCAAACAACTTCTAGTAAAAATTTAGGTTAGTTTCATTATGGGTAGGATGAAAGGTAATTTTGACATCATCTTTCTCCACCTGTTGCCATATTCTATGATTGGCTCATCATCAAATTGATGAAGGCTAGATAAGTCAGTTAAGTCTACCATTTTCTTAGCTCTAAAGGCAAAATGTTCCAAAAATGCATTGGCCAATTGCTCGAAGGTTTATATTCTATGGCATGGTAGATGATTATACCATTCCAAAGCACCCCTAGCTAATGTTATAAGGAATGTTCTCAACATCAAGTGGTCATTGTCTTGAAGATGAAAGCACATATTGATGAAGCTTGTCACGTGCTCTTATGTGTCTTTGTCACCTTTGAACTTTTCAAGTTTATGCATCTCAAAATGTGATGGGTATGGCAGTGATGGTACTGATGGATGTAGAGACTGATTGCTAAGCTACTTTATTATGGATTTTTGATAAATCAAATTTTGAGCTTGTTTTTCTAATGATATCAACTAATTAGTTAGCACTTTATATGCCCTTGGTAAAATGATAAGCTTTGCTTGCTGTCGCCATTGATTAGGTAGAGGGGACCGATTTTGGTGTTGATGTGGACGATAAGTATGATAATTAGGTACCTCATCATAAATGGATTTAGGGTATGCATACTTGTTCCTAATATTACCATTGAGGCTCTTCATATAATTCTTCTTCTTGTTGATCCTGGTACTGTTGAGGAGTATGAGGTTCTTGATGATAACCAGGTAGCAGCCTTTGATGTTGAATGTAATTTTGGTACATCTGAGGGAGAATATTTTGATATTGTATCGGGTGCATTACGCATTGTTGCATCATATAGGTTCTAGGTGTAAGCACCACTTCATGCAATGCATTTTACAATTGCTCTTATTGTATCTTTTGTTGTTCTTGTTGTATATTTTGTTGATACAACCTTTGTAGGTGTGCTCATTGTGGGTCCACCCATTGTTGATTTAATTATTATTGATCCAACTAGAGTTGATATATATGTTTTTCTCTATTTAGATGTGGCCTAAGTACCTGATGTGTATTATCCCTTTGATCAGTTGTATGAGGTCTATGTACTCTCGTATTTGAAATACAAATGGGTTTATTGTGTCTTTTCCCCTAGTAGGATCTATTACTTATTTTCCATGATCCCTAAATGTTGTATTGACCTGATATTTTGGTTTATGAGTGGACTTTGTATAGTATGGAGATGCAAAGATGTAATGTGGTTACACAAAGTACTCTTCATGAGGAGGAAGAGGATGACTTGGATACTCTTCCTCATCTATGAGGAATGAATGATATTCAGGCTCATATGTAAGCTCTGTATATTTGGGTTTTACATAGGCATAACATGCTTGCATGAAGTATTCTCTATGAGTATTAGGGGGATTACTTGCTTAATAAAATAGATAAGTTTGCTCATCCAGTATAGGCCACGGTGTATACTCATGTTCATGTTTTGAGTGATGTATAGAGCAAGCTAGGATGTGAATTCGTGACACTGACGTACTAGGCCCCTTAGTGGATAGATTGTTCCTTTTATAAAATTCTATTAGGGCATCAAATTCAAGAAGGTTTTCTAGAGGCCTGTGTGTGCCTCTTTAAAAGGGATATCTCAAATATTTGACCCCCTATGGATAGTATTTGTGTTATGATAAAAATTGGGATGCTATTCAGGGATAGGCATGCCCTCTAGAATGATTTTGAGGTATTTGTTAGTTGTGGAGCCAGATTCTCTCTAAATTGGAGGTATTATTTTTAGACGCATTTTGATCCACTCCATGAAAGAGGGGATGTACGGAGGGCAGTGCCCCCCTTACTTGTGTTGCCATGGGGGATCCCTCAACCATTTTTTATAGAAAATTTTGACTTTTAAAAAAAATTGTGGGGTTTATATATCAAAACAATCAATGCGACGAGCTGATCACAATGGGATAGGACTAAAAAAGGTTTTTTCAAGATCAAATTTGGTATTTATGGAATATTTGACCAATCGAGACTAGTGGAAAAATGACAAATTTGAGGAATTTTGAGAAAATAAAGAGTTAGGACCCAAAAATTTTGAGAGGTGCATAAGGGGATAACTAAGACAACAAAATAAATTTGAGAATTTTTGGGGTTGTCTAGGACTTTTTATGACATTTTTAGTGCTATTTTTCCTATTTTTGGTTTAAAAATTACTCAAAATAGAGTAATTATAAAACCACTATAACTTCTTAACTATAGATCTGATTTGCACAATTTTTTATTTGTTGAGCCCTGAATAAAAAAGTAACGATTTTTTATTTTTTATTTTTATTTTAGGGTTAGGTCCTAGATCGAATGGTAGGATTTTATGTTGATTATGTGAATAGTAAAGAAAATAGATAAAGTATACAAAATGATTATCTCGTTTAAATATTTCTTTGTGATTTCTAAACTGGTTTGTGTATTTTGATTCGTTGTTTTATTGCTTTTCTCTCATTTGAGTTTTTGATTTTGTTTTTTTTTTTTTGGTAAATTAAAGTCTTCATTAATTACCGGGTTTTGCAAGTTAACCCAAAACCTATTACAATATCCAACCTTCTACTGAGACTGTAGATCCTAGTCATCCTATTTTTGATTTTGTTGATGTAATACTCAATTTGAATGAATTTCATCTGTATCCTCTCACACACAGGCCTGGTGATGAAGTCCAGGTCATGAAACCCATCGAGATTTTATGATGAAGTCCAAATCCAATGACGGAATTCAGGTCCCACTAGTTCCTCACATAGTTCACCTTAGTCAATGATACACCTCTTCAAAAAGAGATGTGTGCTATATTACTCTGCTATGATGGTTCTTAGAACTAGCCTTGGCTAAAATGGGGTGTGAAGAACCACAAGCAAGCTAACAAGGTGGTGATGAAGACCACCATTTTTAGTCCTTATCAGCATTTAGGTGTGAATTCAAACTCATTGATGTTTAATGTGAAATGTGGGGTGTGTGGGTTTTTTTATTTTTTGCAAAAAGGAAAATGCAACATAGAGAAATCAATGATTTTTTGCTAATGCATAAAATACATTTCAAATTTCCAAATTTTAAAATAACAATATTTTAGTTTTAGAGAATTTGAAAGTGTAAACCCTAAATGAAGTTAGCCTTTAGATAGGCATCAAGCAAGAAAACCCAAATAAATAGTGAAATAGGGGTCGTTTCTATGTAAGACGGTATACAACAGAGGTCGTCTAACACATGAGAAGTCAAAAAGAGGGTCTGATGTACCCTATAGAGGCTAGAAATAAAGGTCCCTAGACCCAGGAGAGGTCACTAGTAGAATACTTCAAATGTGAAAATTCTTCTATAATTTTCTATTAAAGCATGAAATTCTAATTTTCACTATGAAAAGCAAGAAAAATTAAGGACAGAAGCACTCACAGGGGAATCCCACATATGATGAAGTTGTTGCTAATATAGTTTTGTGAGTCTAATTTGAGGTCATCATAGGGTAGAGTGGTGGACTCTATTAGCCATCATAGGGTAGGACGACAACTCCTATGAGCCATTCTAACCAAGAGTGGCGGTACCTATATTTCAAGAAAACAAGAAAAACACGTAGTTAGTGAAAAATTGTGAAATGTGGAAAAGTCCCACACGATGATCACCACTATAGAGTAGCAAAAACCATACACCTAAACATGTAATATGAAATCAAATTGACAAATGCAAATCATGTAACCATAAAATGACAAATAAATATACAAAGTGATGTCCTTCTCATTGATATTTGAAATTATACTTTACAAAGCGGTTGCAAAATATCCCTATTAGGGATTACATACATTTGATATAGATTACAAATGAGGATCCAAAAGGGTAGGTGTAATTTATAGAGATTTTTCTCTCCCAAAACTGATTAGGGAGGGTTTCTTTGTGACCTTCGCTTTATGATGTGAATATTGGAGGATATTTATGTTTAATAGCTCTTATTGAGACCTAAAACCTGCACATAAAAGCACTTACAAGATATCAATAGCAAATATGGAACCTCTCAATATGAGGACCATTTTCATAATAGAAAATGAAAGGAAGATGCTTAAAATAGTAAATATATGCATGCAAAATGTAATTAAACTATGCTAGAAAAAAATAAGGTACTTCTAAAGCTACTATAATTAAAAACACAGAAAAAAAATTTCATAGAGAGGCTATCATAGGGAACAATGGCTATCCCTATTAGCCATCATAGGATCCAGTGGCTGCACCTATGGGCTGCTTTAGAGTGAAGTGACCACTAAAAAAAGAGCCTTTTCTTTGTGCTTGATGTGGTGAATTTTCTTGGGTGCAATCTCTTGTTTGAACTGAAAGAAAAGAGATTCATCAAAATAGTCATTATCAACCACAATGGAAGCCTTACATTTTCCACTGCTAGATTTGCCCTTGGTTGAGCGATGGGTGCCAAGAGTTCCTTCTAATTTTACATCGAATTCGAGGTTCCAATTGGTTCTCGAATATGTAGAAGTATCCCCACCCACTTTACTAGCATTTTTCATAGGTCCCATGGTATAGACCACTGCTCCCATGGCTCTGCAAGTTTAGTGCTCCAAAATGTATTTGTAGATCAGTAAATGAAGACCCTAATGTATGGGAAGGATGAGACCCCCCTCTTGACATTGAGGACTGATTGTTTGACTGATCAAAAAGGTACTTTGGGATGTTGATAGTTTTTTTCCCATAAGTGGTTGAGGAAATACCAAATGGAAACTCCTCAACACTGCTCTAGGATTATGCAACGTGAAGTACTAGAGGACCTTCACCATCATAATATCCCACAACTTTGGCAGTTTATCTCATAGAATTCCACCCTTGTCTCTACCCAAGGATTCACCATGGTCCTGGAAGAGAGTTAGCTCACCTTGGAGCAAGTGCTTCTCTCTATTAATAATCTCCCCTTCATTCAGGATCCCCATGATCTCTATCAGGAGATCCATAGTAACTATGAAACTCAACCCATGGATGGTGATATGTCCTCCATCCCACATTCACATAAAATATAGGAAAATATCAAGGTCATGGCCATTAAAAAGTTATAAAAAATTACGGAGGCTATGGTCATGAAATATATCCTTGATGAGAGCAGTGAGGTGAAAATTTAAGGGTTTGACTTCAGCCATCGGGATAGGGTTTGATAGATGAGGTGAGTAGAGGAGAAATGTACTAGGTCATATGAGATATAGAGGATGGATAAAGACATAAGGGACCAAAAAGTAGATATTAAGAAGATAAAGGATCCTTCTATAACACACTTTAAATGCAATGGCACAGAACACACAATATTCACTCCAAAAAAGCATGGGATATGATTGCACTCAAGATGAAAGCAAACGGTATGGACAGGTTGACACGAGTAAGGAGAAACTAATAGGAAGGTAGGACTAGATACTGAGAAGCAATAGTAGATGAAAAAATTCTCTTGAGGGAGTGGCATTGGATTCAGATGCAACAATTTTCAAGAACATCAAAAAAAGACTCCATAGATGTTCATGAGGACCCAAAACATAGTCTCTCGAGGCAACAAGATGGTGATTTTTGAATCTCTCAAAATAAATGGTGATATCTATGGAAATAGAACAGTTGGAAAGATCACCACCAATGGTAAAGGTGAACATGGAATAAACAGAGACAAAGTTGGGTTTCACAAGGGTAGCCACCTATAAATACCAAGTCGAAGGAGAATCCATGTGGTTCAAATGATGATTGACGGAGTGCTAGGCTGGATGATGAAGCTACCTTGTCTTTTCACAAAGGTGAAGCTACAAAGGATTCCCAAAAAAATCTTCAACAAGAATGTTTTGGTTGGTGATGTTGATGTCATGAACTAATACGTGATCCATGTCAAAGATTATGCAACTCTAGATTTGATATCTTTCTAAAGCATGAGGATTATACAACCTATTAAAGGTGACAATAGTAGTGAAGTGCAAAGCTGCATCCTCATTATTTTCCTTGGGGTGTTCCATATGATTAAGACTCGAGCTGTGTCTTCCACTTATGGTGTGACTTATCTCAAGATGGTAAATGATTTTAGCATAGTTCCACGTGGAGTAGAGGTGACCCCACCACAAGTACCGACAAAGAATAGGGGTCTTACTGAGAAAGAACATCCAAGGCATTAATGTCATTGAGGGATGGAGGAAAAAGGTATCTCCAAATAGTGAGACTTTATTAAAAAAATCCCCATGTTTGCAAGGAGATCAACAACACAGTTTCCTTCGCGGTAGACATGATTGAAAGTGACACTCGTGAAAGAATTCATTAAACATTTAGCTTCAAATATCATGTTGGAAATATTCCACAAAATAGAATGAGTCTTAGATTGGTTTTGGATGATATTTTTGGAGTCCCCTTCAACAATTAACTTGGAACACTACATGCTGTGAAGGAGAACAATACCTTGATGAAGTGCTCAATCTTTCAAAAAATGACTAGATTGATGTCCCAAGTTTTTAGCAAAGACCAAAATGATTTTTCTTGTGTGATCTCTAATAATTACTCTAGCACCAATAGGTCTAGGATTCTCTTTAGCAACTCCATCAAAATTTAGTTTGAAATATCCTAGGGGAGGGGAGACCATTTGATCAATGATCGATCAATCTTCATAGAAGGAGGGATATTGTAGTTGGGAATATTAATAGAAGAGACAAAAAAACTTCAAAATTGGGTTCTAATTCACCATCTCCATGAGTGTCAAAAATATTATCAGCAACTGCATGAAAGATTTTAGAGAACACATACCGAATATCATGTTTTGAATCATTGAAAGCACAAATATTGCTTTCACACCAAATCTCCCAGATAAAATGAGGGAAACAAAAGGACCAAAAGATATTAAGGTAGAAAAATTTGAAAGGATTAGGCCACTGAACATATAAATCACTCAAGAGGGCAGGGGGAACCTAGGCAATGCTAAGGGAGAAGAAAAGGGAAGACATGATGAAATGGGAAAAAGGAGAAAGACAGGAAAATGTGATGGGTAGAATCATAGTCTTGGTGACACAAGTAACAACGATTGGGAATAGGGATGCCATGATGATGGAGGTTTGGGATGGTAAGGATTTTGTCCTAGATGACAAGCCAGAAGAAGAAACTTACTTTGGGGATGAGGTGTTTTTTCCAGATGAGCTTGGAAGGAAACCAAGGAGGGTATGGGCTCTCGGTGAGGGTGTAGGCGGACTTGCCAGTGAAAAGGGTGTTAGAAATAGATTATATTACCTTATTTGGGTCATGTAAATGTACCTTCCTAGGTACATACTTAGGACATTAGATTACTTTAGGGGGAAGTTATCTAGTTACTTCAAGCAATGTAATAAATGCACAAGTGTCAATGTGCAAGTTGTATATGTGCAAGGTATCCCTTGCATAACTATGTAGAGTGTTGGCCAAGGAACCTATCTTCCTATATAAAAAGGGCCTTATTATAACAAGCAAGATATAGAGAAGCTTAGAGCATATTCGTAGGTAGTAGCATAGTATTGTGTAGATCACCATATATTGGTGATGGGTGCAATGTAGTCTAGTAGATTTTTTCATGGAGTATCCATTTCCTCCATAGCTACATTGTATTCATTTCTATCATTTCTATTTATAGCATATTTTAGTCATCTCACAGATTTACTTTTTTTCATATTATTCTGCATCTTGTGAATGATATCTCCCATTGCACACTGCATCAAAAGCTAACAAATTAATTATTGGGTAATTGAATTAATCTATCTTTGATGTCATTCCTATGTATTCATTCTCATATTTAGTATGTTAAGATTCTCTGATCAAGAACTCAATGATATGCTTATCATTGTTGAAGACCTATCAACAACCAAAATTATCAAGGATTTTTGGATTGAATACCACTTCAAGATCCTTTAACTTATCCCAAATGTTAGCAGTGGGTCAGATTTTATTGTCATTACTACTAGTTCATTTGCCTTAGCATTCAACTCCTTGGAAATCACCTTAATTTTATAAGTGTTGAAGATTTCTAGCAAATACCAATCCCAATGTTTGTATGATTTTAAATATTAATTTTTAGTGGCACATTGTTAATTAATTTCTTTTGTGATTAATTTAGAGTCACCAAATACCTTTAGGTTCTTGATCCCTATATTCTCAACCTTAATCAAGCCTGTGCATAATACCTCATATTTAGACATATTATTTGTGCAATTTAACAAGAGTCTACATGTAAGAATATATTGTGTGCCTTGTGGATTGATGAACTGAATATTGATCCCTACTCCATTTTTGGTGATTATACCATCAAAATGCATTATCCAAGTCATATCAAATCCTTGTGCTAGTTGTCTAGTTAGAGATGAGATATATGATTTTTCTAATATTAGGTAATTCCCAAGGTTAGACTCCTAAAAAATGACCTGTGGATCCTCTTAAAAATGAAGCAAACTAATTAGTGTGTGTATTTCATGTATTTGTTCATCTTCAATTACTTCATCATATATGAATTATAGGAGTTAATTCTAATTCACTATGTCATCCTCATCAATTTTGTGTAAAAGGTAATTGTATGAAGGCTCATTATCATTCTCAATTATCTTCTATCTCTAAGAACCTTCATGTAAATGTAATTTATCTCTAAGTACCCATGATTGGATAGCTTGTGTGTCTATTCTCTAGAGAATAACATACCAATGTATGGGAAAGATCTACCACTATCACCTCCTATACTACTACCAACTCTAGATGTTTTTTTATGGTCACCATTAGGTCTTTTAGAAATACCATAGTGTTCAAATTGGTGACATAAATCTAGACTAAATGATTAGCTATTTTGGTGTAGGGTGTTAGAAAATGAAATAGTTGATATTATTCAATTGAAAGGACCTTGATTAAATGGAAAGTGCTTACAATATGATCCATTGGATCATAACTAACTGAATGATCTCAACCACACAACTTATCCTAGTAATAACTTAGGATATAATATATTCTAGCATCCCCCCTTAAGTGGTACTAGGATATACTAACACCCCACCTGAAGTGGTACTAGGAGGTAATGTAAATAAAAAAAACCAAATAAGTGGCATATACACAAATATGAGTCCTAGCAACAAGGCCTGATAAGGCACTCATGTACAATATATCCATAAAAAAACTCAGTTGGAGAGAGATGAAAAAAATACAAGGGAGAAAACCACCTGCTAAAATAGAAAGAAGAAAGAGGATTAAGATGTGCAAGGAGGATGGAGAGGAATATATCCTCTTCAAACCCCTCTAGGAAAAATTCCTTCAAGAATCCAACAAAGGATCCATCAGATGTCTCAAAAAAGTAGAGAAGTCTCATCGTCAAGCTGAATGAAATCTTACTCCTAGACTGGTGCTTGTGACAAAGATCAAGGTTGTGAACCATGAAAAAAATGTCACTAAAGAAAATTCCTTGAAACCAAAGTGTCTCACAAAAAGAGTGAGAATATAGGATGGAGAAAGAACCACCAGAATCACAAGGGTAGTCCAAAATGACTCCACAAGCATAAATTGTGGTTTCCACCTATATGAACATAATGGGCTGATAACAAGGTCCAAAACTTGTGGAAAAACAACAAAACAAGGGAATCAAGAATGTAATGACACCAATGTAGCTGTGGAATGTGTCATTATGGTGACCTCCTCATCCTACCATAATGCATGGGTAACTAGCCACTGCAATCGCTAGGTGATATAGAGGAGATGACTATATACAAGGATCACATATAAAAGCCCTGGGAGTGTTGGATTCAACCGAGAGTGCACTCCATGATACAATATATTTGAGAAAAACACAAGTTAAACCACCTCACAATAGAAAATGGATACCACCAATGTATTCGTCTCAAAAAAACCTTTTTGACAACTATAAACACCCCTAAGGTCAGTTGTCAATGAGGCCTTCATTTGTAGGAAAAATAGGAAACTTCTTTCCCTCACAAGGGAATATTCTAGAATCTCTGAAATACAACATGGTTTTAAAAATCTCTCCACTTTAATTTTTATCTTGTAGGAGAAAAATACATGGGCCAATTTTTTTAATACAATAAAAGTTTCAAAAAAGCTAAAAAATAGCCTATTGGGACCCAATTTGACCACTTATAAAAGTTTTATCTAAAATGTTTCTATTTAAAACCCATATAATTAAAATAAAGTGGTCCCTCCACTTTATTAAAGAGCTTTATAAAAATTCTTAAAGTAACAACATCATGGGTTCGATTTTCATGGCTGTCATGGGCCCACCTACTCCACAACTGACGTCCAGTACTCGATCCACCTACCTTGATGCCAAGAAGATCCACCATCTGCTTCTCATGCAGTTGTGTATCCTCCTTGGCGACATCCCTAGCACTGCCAATGAGAAGTGGAAGCTCTGCTAGCACTCAAAAATATCCTCCTCTGGTGCCACATTATTGATTTTAAATTTTGTTCTGTTATGGCATGATTCTTGATATTTCTTGTTGATATGTCAGTACCACCACCACATCCAATGGGTAACTCAGCATGCCCCAAGCTAGAAGGAGTTCATTGGAAAAAAAGCACAACATCTAAAGATGCTATTTTTTGTAACGTCTAGTTGACGAAGCTAACCAAACTTTTGTTGCGCTTCTCCCACAACAATCCTACATGCCAACATGTATGTCTCTGTAGAAGCGAACCCTCCATTGCAATGCTATCTCTTGAATCCTCATCACCACCACAAAAAAGAGACACGATACAAGAAAGCATATAAAAATATGATATTAGCTACAATGCCCATCACGATATTTCACACAGATGACGTTATGATTGGTGTTCACTTCATGTTTTCGATAGTATGCTGGATTGAGCTATGGAAGCCATGTAGGAGTCCCAACATGGGAACACATGACTCCTTCTAGTGCCAGATCGATGCATTCAAGGCCAAATTTCAAATTGGTCATACTGTGCCATTATATATTTCTAGCCTAAAATAGAGTGCAACAAGCTTCATGGGGAGAAAATTTTGTTTGTGCTCATCAAAATAGTGTAAAACAAACAAAATTAAAAAAAATCCCTACCAAGCATCTGTTGGAGCATTAGCTGTAAAATATTATTAAAAACAATTTCCTTCAAAACTATAACACATGATGGAAACTTTGAAACAAGCCCAGAAATATTGTTATTCCTCACGTCCATCCAATTCAGGTTTAGTAAAAATAAGAGCTCCTTAGGGATTGAACCAGTGAGCTAGTTATTGCTCAAAATAAATAGTCTCCAACGTCATCAGGGATCAAAGGAGAAAAAACATCATGGAAGCTCTTGGACCACTGTCATTTATGGGATTCCCCATAGCCATTTGAGACAGCCTAGGCACCTCTGCATCAACATCACAACTCGAACCACATGGAGATATGAAATCAATTTTGAATGTGGACCACTTCTAGAAGAAAATCATCTTCTTTATAGGAAATTCTAGCTACTACAACAGTGGAGAATTCATCAAGATGATTAATGGTGATTTCATGAGCCCACAGGTGCTTGATATTAAATGACACTAAAAAATACTCGGATGAGTAGTCACCAAAAAATACTCCAGTTTGGCATGATGCTCCATTCCATCCAATCATCGATGATGGCTCAGTAGACAACAGATAAAATGTTATGACGAGGAACTTTCGCTACAACAGTTGAGATATAACTTTGTGATCTCTTCAATCGATTTAATATCTATCACAGATTTAGTGCTACTGTTGATGCACTTCACCTCGGTAGTTGACGATTCACTGCAAATATTTCCATGGCTAGTTCACAACGACTTCTCCACTACCAATTTTTTTTTTGACATCATCTACAAGATATCGACCCTGTCCAGCCACTGGTCCTTTCTAGCTATGAATGCCTAGTCATAGCCTTGGTTGTCTTGCATTGCATAGTTGAGCTTCTCTTCCCGCGGAAGTAGAAAAAAGCCCTTCACAACTTTTCTCATCCTATCCATCACAGACTCGGAGATCCCGTGATTTATCACCTGCATATTACAGATTGAAAACATCAACTCCAGATTGGTAATATTTTTTTCCTCTCTTGAGTTGCCCATCACTGATCGTCACTGTTGAGTTTTGATGTAGGCTTGCATCTCCAACTGATCAAAAACTTCTTTTGATATTTTTTCATGATAGCAAATTTGTAGCAATCGCTCTGTACTCACTTGTTGCGGCAACAAATTTGCTTATGGCATAGCATGCAAAATAGACATCTAGAAATCTCGCAAGCAGTGCCAACACATTTGAAGAGTAGTATACCATAAAGCATGGTTTTTGGTCTAGATAATTTTGCCATGTCATCCCAACAGTCAACTCGCACCAACTATTTAGCCCACCTAAATTTCCCAGTCAAAAATAACTAAACGAGAATGGTGACACCAAAAAAATGATTCACCAAAGCTACCATTGCTTGTTATCACTAAAAAAATAATGAAAAATAGGGTGCACACAGTTCTAGGGCTGCCTTAAAATATGTCCAAAACTAGGAACCAAAATTTGAGGCATCGCAAAGCCGAAAAAAATACAACATGAATAAAAAAATGTCAATATTCATCCATCTTCACAATGAGGCATGTCCTCTTCCACGCTTTCTCCAAATCAACATAGGCCGCCTCCAACATTGATACCTTCATGAAGGCCATGTCCTCTAGAAACTCACAACTCCCACTACCATACCAATCATATACGTTGAATTCACTACTAGATAATAGGGGATGTACGATGGATGAATGTCTCCAATCATGATGAAAACACCACCTTTGTCCTTGAATGTTTGCACTACACAAGAAGAAACTGCAAGTATATGTTCAAACAAAAATGGATCTGGCCCATGAGGGTCCTCGTATACCAAGTAAGGAAGAGGTAGAAAAATAAAATACTTCCTCCATGCCAATTCTTTCAAAATGATCTAGCCCTTGGTTGGTATTAAAAATCAGAAAGACATATTGGGCTTGTATTCTCCAAATCAAGGTTTTTCCATAGCTACTATCGTCGCCCCCACACCTGGAAATGGAGTGGCAGTCTTCCCCAAGACCATGCTTAAATAAAAAGTGCTTAAAATATGATCCATTGGATCATAACTATTTGAATGATCTTAGCCACACAACTTATCCTAGTAACAACTTAGGATATAATATATTCTAACATAAGGCAATCCCATTTATTTGCAAACTACTTTTATATCTATTTTATCACGGTCTTCCCCAAATCAACTATATAACTTCTTAGTAGATAGTTGTAAATTTTGAGGGTCACATAGAATGGTGGTGGATTTAGTATTATAGGCTTAGGAGTGTTCACTATGTATACTATATTGAACCTAATGTTAGATGATGTAGTCTAGTATCAATTTTTTGTGTTTAGCAGCATTGGGTTGAAAAGGATCAGGTCGTTTATTTCTTACATAACTTCTTTTCTCTCCTTTATTGATTCTTGAATTAGATCAAAATGAGTAGAGTTAGCACTTCCAACATATCACTTTGATATATTTCTTCTTTATTTCTTCAACAATTTGAATCTAAATTCAATAAAGCTACTCTCACTATGCATAGTAAACTTTCTATATTGTCTTGTAGACCTTGTGCATCCTTTGCTAGTGAGAGAAGGATATTATAGATGTATATTTACCTCCTTTTTAAGTTTGTCCCTCTTCTCATCACTCTTTCATGTGGACTTATCTATTCCTTATATATTTCTCCTTTGAATTTTTTGTTCTTTCCCCTTATCTATATGTTTTTCATTAATGCCTATGCATATGCTTGAGTAGTTTCTAGAGCATCCTTAATAGTATTTTCTTTCTATTTTTCTTTTTGTATAGCTTTTGATCCCTTATCTTTTAAGTGTAAAAATTCCTCCCTATGCATTGTAGTATTTTTGTTTACTTCATTATATTTATAAGTGAAGGTCTAATCCTTAGATATTTTTCTTTTACCCCTAGTCCCAACACTTTATTGATTTGCATATATAACATGATCTTCAAATGTGGAATCTTCGTCTATTTTAAAAATGCTGAAATTAGAAAATTTTGCATTGTTGGGGTAACTTAAGGTATGAATTGATTGTTGTATTTGGGTTTTTTGATAATTAGGTTGGTTCATTGTTGGTTCTATTTGACCCAATATGATGGCCTATTGAGCCTGACCCCACTAGTCATATTGATTAGTCTAGCAATATTTTATTGTAATTGCACAATCCATAGGATCATGCCCTATATTACATGAAAAACACCATAATGTGTTTATACCTAAATTATCATTTACCATGTTTTAAACTTAATTAGCACCCTGATTCACATCTTGTTAATGCACTTAGTCCTTAGTAAGATTGGGGGTCTTTTGAGATTGTTGTCATTACCTCCTTTTTGGGTTATTATAATTTATCATGTTCCTTAATACTTCCAATATTTTCCTTGTCTATAACTTGGTAGAAGAATTATTATTAGATTTTGGAAGAGTGGGAAAGGCTAGTAATTTGGACTAAAAGATAAAAGTTGATGATTTTTTATCAGGATACATTGTAATGTATGGAGAGGGTGCAGAGTTGGTAGTTGGTTAAGAATTTAGAATTGGAAATATAGAGGGGTTGGATATTATGGATTTGTAGTTTTTGGGTCATAAGGGCAACATAGGCCATAGGTAGTGTAAATGATAATTTTCCTACCCTAATTAAAACATCTTCTACATAAGTTGTTTCTTTGATCATTGCAACTAGAGTGTTGTGGTTAGCATTACAAACAACAAAATCCAAATTAGATACTAAAAATTTGATATAATATGACAACACTTGTTCTTCATTTGGTCTAATATTTTGTGGAATAAAATTTAGCAAGAATCTAATTTTGTAATAATGTATATATTATTGAGGTTTCTTTGCATTGTATTCAATTGAAACAAAATAAATTACCCATACTACTAAGTTTATGCATAAAAAATTCTATAATTGATGCCTAATTGGTAACTATATTATTAGCTATACCACAAATGCAACTTTATTGCACAAATAATAAATCAATAAGTATACCATAATATCCTCCTTATAAACACAAACAATTGATATAAACATAGATAGTTTAATAAGTTGATCCAATATATCTTATTCTCACTCGTTTCAAAGATAGGTAATGCTTTCATAGCAATAGGTGGGATATGTAAATAGGCCTTCAAGTTTAATTACCCTTGATAGGTGTAATTAGAAAGTTGATTTTAAGGGCTAGGGGTCGAGGAACTATATTATTTTATAGAGGAGGTTGACCATACTATTGTTGTTGTAGTGAATAAGGATATGACGTGTAACCTTGATATGGATAAGCAGGTATTTGAGGGTAATGATATGGATAATAGTATGATAAAGGATAAGAAGTATTTTGCATCTAAAATGGAGTGGTAGTGGATTCTAATAAGCCCATTATTGATTCAGATGAGGTAGGTATTGCTATGTATTTTACAATATCTAACTAGATGGAGGCAATGTTTATCCCTAGGGGTTTTCCTGGGTACCTTGCATTCTCACTTGTCCAGTTAACACTTGCAAGTTTTGAGCAAAGATCTAGATATTATTAGAAAATATTTATCCCAAAGATCCTACATTTGGAGGTACAAATTGTTTGGGAGTATAATTATATGTGTTGGACAAGATAGATCTAGGTGGACTTTGAGATTATGCCATCCTAATGGGAGTCATGATTTGAGCACTAGATGCTAGAAGTGGGTTTACACTATTTGCATTATGATAGGCTATAAAAAATGTATTATTAATAGGATTATTTACATTAAAGGACATCCCATAAAGTGTATTTATGTTGGTCATAGTAGGATTGGTATTTTACTAAGTTTAGTTTGTAAGAGCAAATGATTAACACATTTGATATTCAACGAAATTATTTTCTTAAAAATGTAGGGTTTTGACTAAAAATATTGGCCATTGAAATTTTTCCATTTTAGAGAGTAGGCTTAGACATAGGGATCTCATCAATCTAGTCGCCATGATGCACCCGCATGATGATTTGCTCCTTCCATTTTTATTTTTTATTTTTTGATGGTATGCAATTAGATCGATGACTAATGTTATTTACCCAATATTTGTGCTTTAGATAATGCATTCATAATATTGCCCTTACATGAGTATTTACCTATACAAACAAATTTTTAAGGTCAAAATTTGAATAAATAATAAAATTTATCCTATAAAGAGATTCACCAACAAACTAGAGTGAATCACTATCAAAATTTGAACTTTCAAAAAATTAAAAGGTTGGGAACCAAGTGAATTAATTAGAATGAGTTGTTTCTATTCTATAATGAATCACTCTCCTAAGAGGTGTTGGGAAAAACTTATCTTTCTAAGTGGGTCACTTCATTGAATTTGAGTGAATCACTCTACAGATTCAACTTGAAGAAATTTCATCGCTTTGAAGTGAATCACTAGTTATTTTGATCTTTGGTAGAATCTTCTCAAAATTTAATCCAAATGATCCTTTATTGTAGTAGATAAAAACTAGAGTTAAATATGAGGTCTTTCATAATTTTGATGTTGTCCTAATTGCTTTATTTACAAAAAAATTAAGATTCAAAATTTTGTGTCAAAATCACCATTCACAATTCACCTATAAAAATCAAATACAAAGAAGTAAAATTTGAGGTCAATTTAAGACTAGGCTCGACCAATGAATTCAGACTTAATGAATCATTGTTGATTCAAGTTATGCAAGTTTAACATATTTAGAGCAAACCATTAGCAATATGGAGAGAATCTCTCCCTAAAAAGGACTTAGGATGATCTTCAAGCAATTGGCTTAACTAGTGTGAGTCACTCTAGATTTAGAGCAAAATGCTACTTGTATTCAAACTTGGAAAAAAATCCTTCAATTTTAGGCCATTTTCTTCATCCATGATAGAATGTAAATTTGGTTTTAAATTAATAAATTTAGACAAAAGGAATAGGGTCCCACTAGGCATGCCAAAAAAAACTATGTTGAATGACATGCAATGCATATTTTAGTGTGTTTCTTTGTGGGATGAATGGTTTATCCCACCAGGCATGTGATAAAAACAATTTTAAATTGGGAAATAGTAGAATTTCTAATTTAATAAAGAATGTGCCCCACGTAGATGCTTTTAACAAGTTACTGGATGGAAGGGTTTGTGGCATCTTCCAACATATGGCATATTACAATGAACTCAAGATGGTTATGCCTTAATATTGATGAAATTATTAGGTCTTCTAGTTGAGTTAATTAATTATTGTATAAAATTGGTCTTTTGGAACAAACATGACCGAGTTATCAATATTTTCTCTAATTAATTATTAGGTCTTTGTTACAATATATCTCCCATCCATCTTGTTCAATTATCAAGCACTATCTCTTCTACCAGAGCAAATTGATATTTTAGAACAAACATGACCAATTTGTCACACAAGGCTCTATCCCTAATGTGCTTAGTTGGTTTGATCTTAAAAACACAAGCTTATACTGAGAGGGGGTGAAAAATATAAGATAAAAATTTTCCTTTCAAAATGATAACATCAATAATATGAATGCAATAATAAATCAATGCACAATTTCCATACACATAAGAGATAATGCTTTTACGTGGAAACACCCTCTCGGGAGAAAACCATGACAAAATATTGCTTATATTTTTCTTCAATAAATTTCATGGGAATAAATCCATAGGAGACACCAATCCCCTATACAAGTTCATGGACACCAATCCATAGGAGACACCAATCCCCTATACAAGTTCATGGACACTAATCCATAGGAGACACCAATCCCCTATACAAGTTCACGGACACCAATCCATAGGAGAAACCAATCCCCTATACAAATTCATGGACACTAATCCATAGGAGACACCAATCCCCTATACAATTTCATGGGCACTAACCCACAAGAGACACAAATCCCCTTAGAAAGTTTATGGGCATCAACCCATAGGAGACACCAATCCCTTAGAAATTTTATGGGCATAAAACCATAGGAGACACCAATCCCCTAAATAAGTTCATGGATATCAATACATAGGAGACACCAATCCCCTTAGCAAGTTGCACCAAACCATAGGAGACATCAATACCCTTAGCAAGGTTGTGGGCACCAACCCACAAGAGACACATATCCCCTTAGAAAGTTCATGGACACCAACACATAGGAGACACCAATCCCATTAATAATTTTTGCTCCAAAATTTATCAAAAACACTGCCCAAATATGTTCTCAAATTTGCTCATAAAAACTTCTCAAATATACTCTAAATCTACTCACAAATGTGCTCAACAATCTAATCCAAAACCCTTCTCAAATTATTTAAATTATTCCTTTTTATTGAGTTTGCTTTCTTCAAACCAAAATATATTCTACCTAGAATTATTTTAACTTCATGAACATATAGATGATGTACTTGTGTATGAAGCTTCAAATTAATTGCATATTAAATTGGAGATGCTAATACCTTGCTTTCACTTCTTTATATTTGCATACTATGAAGCACTTCTCAAGCTATTCAAATTCAAAATTTCAACCTTCTATTGCTTGCCTGGCCCTTGCCAAAAGATGCATGAAAAATATCCAAGCTTTGTTGATATTAATTAATCTATAGAACTTTAGATTAATTAATCAAACCCTTATTACTCCTCACTTTATAAAACCAAATGTTTACCTCAAATAATTAGTTTCACCTTATATATCCAAAACAATGTAAAGATATTTACTTTTAATAAACACTTAATTTACTTTCATACTTATCTTTTTTCTTCTTGTCACTGGCTTATCCTATGCTACGATCCTCTATTATCGTCTACAGTGATCGTTGATGGCTCGTGCAAAAAAAAATTATCCCATCCTGATCTACTTATTTTATGAGTGTGTCAACTATCGATGAGGTCCAACGTATTTTAAAATTCTTGATTCTATATCTCCAATATTGTTCACACTGCTTTTGTTTGGATGTTGGAAAACATAAATTCACAAGCCCAATCAAAGATCTCACGAGATCTATTTGCTCTCAGTGATGCTGGATTCTTCAATGCTCGATATTAATTTGAAACTCCTCCATATTTCAAATATTTTGTAGCTACAACCAACCACTTTTACCACATCATATATCAAATATGTTTTAAATCAAATATCAGACTTCTTATGCCCGACTTACTATTAATCCTTTTGCTTGTTCGCTCTTCAGAAGAAACTCAGTTTAACTATGACAACATTTTTGCTGCCATCGAAACTCAACTATGCCTAGAGTGATAACACTCTTGTTGTCACTGAAACTCAATTGCTTCCAACATGATAACACTTTTACTATCACCAAAACTCAAATTCTCTCAACATGATAGCACTTCTATTGCTATCAAAACTGAATTACTCCCAACATGATAGCACTTGTTTTCGTATCCAGCGTTGCTTGTATGAATTAAAACTAATCACTCAATGTTCTTCAAAATGAAATCTGCCTAGCCTTGTCCTTCACATATTATATTGTGATGGTGATCTCCTTTATCTCATGCATATGTGTCTCTCCTCAAAATACAATACTCACCATTATTGGGTCTCCTCCATTATCGTTCGCTCCTTCTTGATTGGTGCACAAAAGGTCAATGTTCTCACTTTCTACATATGCAGGTTCATCATACTTCATTGCATCATTTCAGAGATGTTCACAATCTCCACACAAAATGTTTTGCCTATTTACCTTGCACAAGTTCATATCCGGTGCTCTACTCCATCTCCACAATCGTAAAACTCTTATCTACCATGCCTCACAAATCTCAAAGATATTTCATCCACTGCGTTTGATCTTCTCCATTTTGCTATTGCTTTTTGATGCCTTCTCACTATAATTGCTTGGATATATCAAAGGTATTCTCCAGAAACATTGCTTCAATTTAACTTTTGCCTTTGTATTTATATTAAATATTTCAAGATAATATATGCCCAAGAAGTCAACTCTTTTCATATTGATATTCAAACCTTTGATATTTGAAATATTTAAATCTTCAACCTTTGATATTTGAAATCAAATCTCACACTTATTATGGCCGACTTACTATTAATACCTTTGCTTGTTCGCTCTTCAGATGAAACTCACAGTTTGACTATGACAACATTTATGTTGCCATCAAAACTCAACTGTGCCTAGCATGATAACACTTATGTTGTCATTGAAACTCAATTTCTCCCAACATGATAACACTTTTACTATCACCAAAACTCAATTTATCCCAACATGATAGCACTTATGTTGCTATCGAAACTAAATTGCTCCCAGCATGATAGCACTTGTTTTCGTATCCAAAGTTTCTTGTATGAATTAAAATCAATCACTCAATGTTCTTTGAAATGATCTCTGCTTGGTCTTGTCCTCCGCATATTATATTGCAATGGTGATCTCCTTTATCTCGTGCATCTGTGTCTATTTGGCTCCTCAAAACACAATACTCACCATTATTGGGTCTCCTCCATTATCGTTTGCTCCTTCTTGCTTGGCACACAAAAGGTCAATGTTCTCACTTTCTACATGTGCAGGTTCATCATACTTCACTGCATCATTTCAAAGACGTTTGCAACCTCCACACAAAATGTTCTACCTATTCACATTGCACAAGTTCATATCCGGTGCTCTACTCCATCTCCACAGTCATAAAACTCCTATCTACCGTGCCTCACAAATCTCGAAGATATTTCATACACTGCGTTTGATATTCTCCATTTCACTACTACTCTTTGATGCGTTCTCACTGTCATTGCTTGAATATATCGAAGGTATTCTCCAAAAACATTGCTTCAATTTAACTTTTGCCTTTGTATTTATATCAAATATTTCAAGATAATATATGCCCAAGAAGTCAGCTCTTTTCATATTGATATTCAAACCTTTGATATTTGAAATATTTAAATATTCAACCTTTGATATTTGAAATATTTAAATCTTTAATTAAATATTTCAACCTTTGATATTGGAAATATTTAAATCTTTATTTAAATATTTCAACCTTTGATATTGGAAATATTTAAATATTTAATTAAATATTTCAACCTTTGATATCACCCAAAATAATAAGCATACTTAATTAAATCACCCTTCCAAGTTTACCTTTGACATCAATGACAACTCAATACTTCTAACAATCTCCCCCTTTGTCATTGATGGCAACCCTACAAATAAACTGTCCTTTACTAAAACAGGATCACAAACTGCTTCCCCTAACAAGTTGCTCCCCTTGTTGAAATTCTCCCCCTTTGACATCAATGGCAAAGGCTCCGTAGGGCTGAAAGATAAGACACTTGACAATGTCCCCTTACTCCCTGCTCTTATTGAGACAATCAATGATGAGATGGGAGTGAAACTCCCAAATTACTATGCTCCTCTTCTTGTTCTATTTTCTTTCTCCAAAATTTGGAGGACATACCCTTTTAAACATTTTGACCATCCTCTTTTTTGCTTGACTTCGTAAGTTCAGGGAACACTGTTCTACACCATCTAGATATATGCCCAAAATTATTACATTTGTAACAAATGATGTTGTAGTCCATGAGAGGTGCAAATGAATTGAAATTTCACTTGGTGAAGCCAAAATTATTTTTTGCACAGACCCTACAATTTACAAATTTATGATCAAATTTATGACATGAAAATCATTAACCATGGAAGAAATATTGAAACCTATCTGATTGCCTTGGAGGATATTATTGCATGGTTCTCTCATTGTTGTTTTTGTGATGGAATTTGTTCCTTGACGATGATTTATTTTCTTCCTCCTTGATGATTCCACTTCTCAATACATCAGAATAGGTCTTAGGCTCTTATTTAATTATTTATGATGCCTCTCTTCCTTTTGAGCTTGAATCCCCATTTAGTTTATTTTGACCTTCTCCAAAACCAAGTCCAGTCTTTATAACTAAAGATATTTGTGTTTTGATAATATCATCCAATATTTTTATGCTTTTCTCAAACCTGATATTTTGTTGTAGCTTATCATTAGATTTTTAAAATTCCTTCCTTAGAGAGACAACCTCATGTTCCATTTTTTCACATTCCAAATATTTTACCTTTAACTGCCCAACCATATCTTCATTCATTTGCTTTACATATTCAATTTTCACTTTTAAGTCGGTGATATCTTATGAAAGCTTTACCTTTGTTTCCTCATCCTCTTGTACTTGAATCTTCAAACTTGAGTTTTTCTTTCTAAGCCTTTTCAACTCTTTAAGAGAAATAACAAGTTCCTATTCTATGTCAACTATGGCTTCCTCTTCATTTTCTGGATCTCTCTCTTTTTCTTAGTTTTTGACAACAAAAGCATGTTCTTTCTCTTTTATAGCCAAAAATAGGATTTCTTCTCTTTCAATATCTGAGAGGCTTTCATCACTACTGGAAGAATTGCTTGATTCCTAAACATAAAGACTCTTCTTATGTCTTTGAAAGATTTTCTTTTCATTCTTGCTTTGACCATGCCTGTTTTTCTTTTCATGATAAAATTTTTTTTCTTTCTTTTTCTTGTATTCCTTTTTTTTTAACTGCTACTACTTCTAGCTTGTGCAAAATTAGATGCATAGTGACCAATGTTACCACAATTAAAACATTTCATAGAATGTATACTTTTGTGTTTTATTGGACCCTTCTTATTTCTTTGCACAAAGTTAGCTTCTTCTCCACTGCTTGATTATTCACTAGACTCTGGTTATTTATTATTTGTCTTCTTTGAAGCTTTAAATGCAGCCTCCCATTTGGATGTTTGATCTTTTTCAATCCTCATCTCATAGGCTATAATAATTCCATGTAGCTCAATTATGCTTAAGGTTTTAATATCTTTCATTTCTTCAATCGCCAAGACCTTTACATCTAACCTCATGGGAAGTGACCTTAATATTTTCTAAACAATATTAGAGTCTTCAATATTTTCTCCAAGTCCATGAATGGTGTTGACAACTTCATCAACGTGGAGTAGATATTTTGCAATATCTTCCTCATATTTCATCTTCAAATCTTCAAACTTCCTCCTATGGGTTTGAATTTTTGCCATTTTAACCTTGTTGTCTCCTTCATATGTTCTTTGTAACTTGTACCAGATTTATTTTGTTGAGGTGCATTGCATGAATTTCACAAAATCTAACTCACATAACCCACTTAATATTTAATTGATTACCATGGCATTATTTTTAAATGGTTTCTTGCCATCTCGATCTATGGGAGGAGTTGTAGGTGGTGTGAATCCATACTCAATAGATTGCCATATATCTTAGCCATGTGCCATAAAATAGGTTCACATCCTTATGCTCCAGAAAGCATAGTTAGTCCCATTTAACAATGGAGCCTTATTTGATGAAAGACCTTCTTGGAAAGTCATGTGTGTTCTTGTAAGATCTTCCTTCAAGATATTAGACTTCCACGAAGGAACTCGATCTGATACCAATTGAAGAACACAAGCTTATATTGAGAGGAGGGGTGAACAGTATAAAATAATTTTTTTCCTTTCAAAATGATAATAGAAATAATATGAATGCATAATAAATCAATACACAATTTCCATATATATAAGAGATAATGCTTTTACATGGAAACATCCTCTCATGAGAAAACCATGGCAAAATATTGCTTATATTTTTCTTCAATAAATTTTGTAGGCACCAACCCACAAGAGACACCAATACCCTATACAATTTTGTGGATCCCAATCCATAGGGGAAACCAATCCCCTATACAAGTTTATGGACACCAATCCATATGAGACACCAATTACCTATACACATTTGTGGCTACCAACCCATAGGAGACACCAATCCCCTTAGCAAGTTCGTAGGCACCAACCCACAGGAGACACCAATCTCCTTAGCAAGTTCATGGACACCAATCCATAGGAGACACCAATCCCATTAGCAAGTTCATGGGCACCAACCCACAAGAGACACCAATTACCTCAACAAGTTTGTGTGCACCAACTCATAGGAGACACCAATACCCTTAGCAAGTTTTTGGGCACCAACCCACAGGAGGTACAAACCCCCTTAGCAAGTTCTACTCTAAAAATGATCACAAAAACTGCTCAAATATGATCATAAACACTTCTTAAATTTTCTCACAAATGTGCTCAACAATTTGATCCAAAATCTTGCTCAAATTCTTTAAATTAGTCCCTTTTATTGAGTTTACTTTATTCAAACCAAAATATATTCTACCCAAAATTCTTGTAAATTCATGAACATATATATGATGTACTTGTGTAGGAAGCTTCAAATGACTTGCATGTTAAATTGGAGATACTAATACCTTGCTTTCACTTATTTATATTTCCACGGTATGAAGCATTTCTCAAGCTCTTCAAATTTGGAATTTCAACCTTCTATTGCTTGTCAGGCCCTTGCCAAAAGATGCATGAAAAATATTCAATATTTGTTGATATTAATTAATCTATAAAACTTTAGATTAATTAAATCAAACTCTTTAAAATAAATATCAATGCTCCTCAGGGCTGAAATATAATACACTTGACAATGGCCCTTTACTCCCTGCTCTTCTTGAGACAATCAATGATGAGATGAGAGTGAAACTCACAAATTACTATACTCCTATTCTTGTTCTTTTTTCTTTCTCCAAAATTTGGAAGACATACCCTTTTGAAAATTTTGGCCATCCTCTTTTTTGCTTGACTTCGAAATTTTAGGGAACACCGTTCTACAACATTTAGCTATATGCCCAAAATTATTACATTTGTAACAAATGATGTTGTAGTCCATGAGAGGTGCAAATTAATTGAAATTATGCTTGGTGGAGCCAAAATTATTCTTAGCACAAGCCCTACAATTTACAACTTTATGATCAAATTTGTGACATGAAAAGCAATAACCATGGAAGAAATATTGAAACCTATCTGATTTCCTTGGAGGATATTGTTGCATGGTTCTCTCATTGTTGTTTCTATGATGGACTTCGTTCCTTGATGATGCTTTTTTTCTTCCTCCTTGATGCCTCGACTTATCAATATATCAGCATAGGTATTAGAATCTTCTTTAATTATTTTCTTTTATTCCTCTCTTCCTTTTGAGCTTGACTCCCCCTTTAGTTTCTTTTGATCTTCTCCAAAACCAAGTCCAGTATTTATAACTGAAGATCTTTGTGTTTTGATAATATCATCCAAGATTTCTATGATTTTCTCAAACTTGATATTTTTTTGTAGCTTATCATTAGATTTTTAAATTTCCTTCCTTAGAGATACAACCTCATGTTCTAGTTTTTCACATTCCAAATATTTTACCTTTAACTACTCAGCCATATCTTCTTTCATTCGCTTTACCTCTTCAATTTTTACTTTTAAGTTGGTGACATCTTGTGAAAGCTTTGCCTTTGTTTTCTGATCCTCTTGTACTTGAATATTCAAACTTGAGTTTTTCTTTCTAAGACTTTTCAAATATTTAAGAGCAACAACAAGTTCCTCTTCTATGTCAACTATGGCTTCCTCTTCATTTTTTGGATCTCTCTCTTTTTCTTGTTTTTTGATAATAGGAGCATCTTCTTTCTCTTCTATAGCCAAAATAAGATTTCTTCTCTTTCAATATTTGAGAGGATTTCATCACTACTGGAAGAACTGCTTGCTTCCTCAACATAAAGACTCTTCTTGTGTATTTGAAAGATCTTCTTTTCATGCTTGCTTTGACCATGTATGCTTTTCTTTTCAAGATCAAATTTTATTTCTTTCTTTTTCTTGTATTCCTTTTTTTCACTGCTACTACTTCCAGATTGTGGGCAATTAGATGCATAGTGACCAATGTTACCATAATTAAAAAATTTCATAGAATGCATACCTTTGTGTTTTCTTATAACCTTATTATTTCTTCAGACAAAGTTAGCTTCTTATCTGTTGCTTGATTCTTCACTTGACTCTGGTTCTTTATTCTTTGTCTTCTTTGAAGCTTTAAATATAGCCTCATGTTTGGATGTTTGATCTTTTTCAATCCTCATATCATAGGCTATGAGAATTCCATGTAGCTCATCCATGCTTAAGGTTTTAAGATCTTTCATTTCTTCAATCGCCAAGACCTTTACATCAAAACTCATGTGAAGTGACCTTAAGATTTTCTAAACAATATTAGAGTCTTTAATATTTTATCCAAGTCCACGAATGGTGTTGATAACTTCATCAACATGGAGTAGATATTTTGCAATATCTTCCTCATATTTCATCTTCAAATATTCAAAATTCCTCCTATGGGTTTGAAGTTTTACCATTTTAACCTTGTTGTCTCCTTCATATGTTCTTTGTAACTTGTCCCAAATTTATTTTGTTGAGGTGCATTGCATGAATTTCACAAACTCTGACTCACATAACCCACTTAATATTGAATTAATTGCCTTGGAACTATTTTCAAATGTTTTTTTGCCATCTCAATCCGTGGGAGGAGTTGTAGGTGGTATGAACCCATCCTCAACAGATTGCCATATGCCATAAAATAGTTTCACATCCTTATGCTCCAAAAAGCATATTTAGTCCCATCTAATAATGGAGCCTTATTTCATGGAAGACCCTCTTGGAAATCCATGTGTGTTCTTGTAAGATATTCCAAGTTGTTAGGATTTCATGAAGGAACCCGCTCTAATACCAATTGAAGAACACAAGCTTATACTGATATGGGGGTGAATAGTATAAGATAAATATTTTCCTTTCAAAATGATAATAGCAATAATATGAATGCATAATAAATCAATGCACAATTTCCATATATATAAGAGATAATGCTTTTACGTGGAAACACCCTCTCGTGAGAAAACCATGGCAAAATATTGCTTATAATTTTCTTCAATAAATTTTGTGGGTACCAACTTACCCTATACAAGTTTTTGGACACCAATCCATAGGAGACACCAATTTCCTATAGAAGTTTATGGACACCAATCCACAAGAGACACCAATTTCCTATACATGTTTATGGGCACCAATCCACAGGAGACACCAATTTCCTATACATATTTGTGGGCACCAACCCATAGGAGACACCAATACCCTTCTCAAGTTTGTGGGCACCAACCCATAGGAGACACCAATTTCCTCAGCAATTTCATGGACACCAATCCATAGGAGACACCAATCCCCTCAACAAGTTCATGGGTACGAACCCATAGGAGACACCAATCCCCTCAACAAGTTTGTGGGCACCAACTCACATGAGACACAAATCCCCTTAGCAATTTTATGGGCACCAACCCATAGGAGACACCAATATCCTTAGAAAGTTCTACTCCAAAAATGATTACAAACACTGCTCAAATCTGCTCATAAACATTACTCAAATCTGCTCCAAATCTACTCAAAAATATGCTCAACAATCTGATCCAAAAAATTGCTCAAATTCTTTAAATTCTTCCATTTTCTTGAGTTTGCTTTCTTCAAACCAAAATATATTCTACCCAGAATTATTTTAACTTCATGAACATATAGATGATGTACTTGTGTAGGAAGCTTCAAATGACTTGTGTGTTGAATTGGAGATACTAATACCTTGATTTCACTTCTTTATATTTCCATGGTATGAAGCACTTCTCAAGCTCTTCAAATTTGGAATTTCAACCTTCTATTGCTTGTTAGACCCTTGTTAAAAGATGCATGAAAAATATCCAAGCTTTGTTGATATTAATTAATCTATAAAAAATTAGATTAATTAAATCAAACTCTTAAAAATAAGTATCAATGCTCCTTATTCCTCATTTTATAAAACCAAATATTTACCTCAAATAATTAAAATCACCTTATCTCTCCAAAATAATGTAAAGATATTTACTTTTAATAAACACTTAATTTACTTTCATACTTATATTTTGGCTTCTTGTCACTGGCTTATCCTGCATTGTAGTCCTCTATTATCTTCTACAATGATCGATGATGGCTCAAGAAAAACAAATTTTATCCCATACTGATCTACTACTTTGATGAGTGTGTCAACTTTCAGTGCGGTCCAACGTATTTTAAAATACTTGATTTTACCTCTCCAATATTGTTCGCACTGCTTCTATTTACTCATAGTGATGCTAGATTCTTCAACGCTCGATATTAATTTGAAGCTCCTATAGATTTCAAATATTTTGCAACTACAACCAACCAACTACACCGTATATCAATGATTTTTTAAATCAAATCTCATATTTCTTATTCCCAACTTACTATTAATCCCTTTGCTCATTCGCTCTTCAAATAGCACTTTTGTTGCCATCAAAACTCAACTATGCCCAGCATGATAACACTTCTGCTATCACTGAAACTCAATTGCTCCCAACCTGATAACACATCTACTATCACCAAAACTCAATTAATCCTAGTGTGATAGCACTTATGTTGCCATAGGAACTCAATTTCTCCCAGTGTGATAACACTTATTTTCGTATTTAGTGTTGCTTATGTGAATCGAAACCAATCACTCAATCTTATCTAAAATAAACTCTGCATGGTCTTATCCTCCACATATTATATTGCGATGGTGATTTTCTTTGGCTTATGTATCTACATATCTTCGGCTCCTAAAAACACAATGCTCACCATTACTGGGTCTCCTCCATTATCGTTTGCTCCTTCTTGCTTGATGCCCAAAAGGTCAGGGCTCTCACTTTCTACATGTGTAGGTTCATAATACTTCACTGCATAATTTTAGAGATATTCACAACCTCCACATGAAATTTTCTACCTATTCACCTTGCACAAGTTCATATCTAGCACTCTAATCTGTCTCCATGGTTGTAAAACTCCTATCTGTCGTGCCTCACAAATCTTGAAGACCTTTCATCCACTGTGTTTGATCTTCTCCATTTTTTTGCTACTCTTTGATGCCTCCTCGTTGTCATTGCTCGGATATATCGAAGGTATTCTCCAAAAATATTGCTTCAATTTAACTTTTATCTTTGTATTTATATCAAATATTTCAATATAATATATGCCCAAGAAGTCGGCTCTTTTCATATTGATATTCAAACCTTTGATATTTGAAATATTTAAATCTTCAACCTTTGATATTTGAAATATTTAAATCTTTAATTAAATATTTCAACCTTTGATATTAGAAATATTTAAATATTTCAACCTTTGATATTAGAAATATTAAAATCTTAATTAAATATTTCAACCTTTGATATCACCCAAACTCATAAGCATACTTAATTAAATCACCCTTCCAAGTCTGCCTTTGACATCAATGACAACTCAATACTTCTAACATGATCTCTATTTCAAATTCTTGAATTTTATTTATCCATCTAACTCTTATTCCCCCAATATACTATGGAGAACAACAAATCAACACCAAGTTGAACTACAATTATAGTGGTCTTGCTTTTTGATAGGTAATACATGAACTTCCTAAGATACTCCATGATAGCAAACACATATATTTTAATGAAGGTGTATCTTTTGTCATTATTCTAGAGGAATTGACTCATAAATGATATTGGGTGTTTCTCATAGTTGTCATTTTTCTATGTTAGAACTATGGAAATACTTTCATTCATTCTAAACATAGAGCCTAAAGTCTTTAGAGAAATTAGGATTTACTAAAATTGTTGCTCTTGTTATGGCATCTTTGATATCTGGAAAGGATTTCATATCTTCTTTAGTCTAGGCTAGGGTTTCATATGTATTTAACATCTTATGATTGAACTGGCCACTTGAGCAAAATTGGTTATGAACTTAGTGATAAATTTGATTTAACCTAGGAATGATTAAATTCTTTTTATTAACATGATTAGGGAAAGGTCTTGAATGACCTTTATCCTATTGGGGTATATATCTAAAGAACATTTTGACACCACATGACCTAATAACTTGCCTTCCTAGACCATAAGGATGGACTTCTTAGAATTGAGTCTCTAGACCTCTAAAATATGGACTCTGTGTTCTATTTAATTACATCTATTTTTTGAATAGATAATCAAATTTTCAATACCTATGAGAATGATCTCACTAACTATCCCTATAAATGCAATGTCCACAACTCGCTAGAAGGCTATTTCTATGTTTGATAACCCAAATGACATCCTCCAGTAGGTGAGGGTTCTCCATTTGGCGATGAATATTGTCATATGTTGATCATCATATTTCATCTATCATAAGAAACTATCTAAGTGATAATATATATGATCGTGACACCTTTTATAAGATCCAATCTATAACTAATAGGGGATTTTGATCCTTTATGTGAGCAAAACTTCAATATTCTCATAAGATAAATAATTTTTAGGATCATAAATCAACTCAATACATGCATATATATCAAACTCCAATAATGAACAATGAAACACATTGAAATATTTATTGAAACTACTAAAGCAATGCATAAATGTAATGATTCCTTGAGTTACATATTACATGGCTTTGTCTTCAATATATACATATATGAGACTCTTCATATTGCATGACTCTTGACCTTCTCTATCCCTGAACTCATGGGAGAACCAAATCTTCATATTTACCTCATAATAAATCTTACATATTACATAAAGATAAAGTCTCTCATGATTGCTCATAACTCCCTACTTCTAAACTTGACACATCACTCATATAACTCATACTTGCTAACAAGACACCTCACACACTTATTTGCATGTTGTATACTCTCAATTAATAACTTGATACATATTATGAACTCAAATATATAACACACACTCTAATATAAATATTTATAAATGCACCGAGAATTGAATGTCTTTGGAAGAGCTAGAAATATGATTGTTCTCTCTGGTAACAAGTCCTCTGAAATTCAAAATTTTGAAGGCGGGAAAGACCAAATTCAAATTTTTGGAAGGAAGGAAGCTACTACTGCTGGTGCCTCTCCTAATTTTATCCTCAATCCTTCTTCCTCTGAGCCTTTGGTCGACTTTTCTCATGCGTCGAAGAAGCCTGCTCAAGTTTCTTTCTCGGGCCCTTTGCCGGGAATCTCTGTTCCCGAAGGTAGTTCTGGTGTCTCCTCTGGGAGAAAGGATTCTGTAAATCCGCTACCTTCCTCCATTGGCGGGCCTCTTTCTACCTTTGAGTGTGTTCCCTCCCGTTGGGCTGACGATGTTCCTCCTAGCTGGGTTGAAGGGGTCTCCAAACCTTCCTTTGCCAAAATATTGGGTTGCCCTTCTCCCTCCTTGGATGCTTCCAATCCTCCTTTTGAGGTTTCGGGTAACAAGGTCATAATCCCTGCCAGTATTGTTGAACAATTCATTGCTGAGGAATCTGTTTCCCTCGTTGGAAAAGTTGTGGGTGGCAACCCTAGCCTTGACGTCATTAGGCGCTGGGCTGCCCCAAGATGGAAGGCTAAAGGTTCCCTCCATATTGTTGGCCTTTCCAATGGGTTTTTTGGTATCAGGCTTAACGCCAAAGAAGACGCTAACTTTATCCTTTCTAGAGGGCCTTGGTTCCTTGGAACTAAAAGTATTTTCTTGAGAAAATGGTCACCTGATTTTGACCCCGAAACCCAAAGTATAAACTTTGCTCCTATTTGGGTCAGGCTTCCCAATCTCCCTTGGCACCTTTGGTGGGAATCTATCTTCAAATCTATTGCTTCCATGATTGGTGACCTCCTTCTCATTGACAGGGTCACTCTTTCAAGGTCAAGAATGCATGCTGCCCACTTGTGTATCAATGCTAACCTTGCTTCTACCTTACCTACCTTTGTGGAGCTGGAGTGTGGGTCTAGCCTCTTTAAGCAGGCCATTGAATATGAAAATAAGCCTCCTTTTTGTATTCACTATCAAACTCAAGGCCATTTGCATGCTCAGTGCTCTTTGTTCCTTAAACATGCATCCCCTACTGATGCTATGCCTGGTCCCAATCGAGACAAAGGAAAGGAAGTCTTGACTCCACTCAGAAAAGATAATAGATGATTCCTTCCTTCCAAAGGAGCTGTCTACAGACCGGTCAAATATCAACGAAAAAAGATATTGTGGGCAACATCTCCTCCGTCAATCTTCCAAGCGATAAAGGGGACCAAACTTCTCTTCCAGTTGCAAATGCCAATGAGGTTAGTCTTTTTGCTTTGCCTAATCAATTCCAAATTCTTGGTGATTTAAATCCTGAGGATGACCACATGACAGATACTATTGAAAATCTTAATCCTCAATCCAAATCTACTCCTAATAGTCCATCCCTTTCATTGGAAGGCCAGTTTGACTATGAACCTTCTCATGCTAAGAGCTCCTTCCCGGATGCTTTCAATCCAGACCAGCCCCTGGTTGATAATATTTCTATTCCTGCTTCCTTCTTGGAACCTTCTAGCCTTGTTGTGCAAAAGTTTCAGTCCTAAAATCACCAGGAGTCATAAGAAATATCCTATTGACTGTGGCATGGAAAAAAAAGAGGTAGACCCTCTAATTCTGACCATTGGAAACAAGGAACCAATGAAGATATTGCTAATGGTGTCCAAAAGATGCTTTTTTCTACAGGCATCATTTCTAAGGAAGACCCAAAGTGTACCAAACCTCCCCAACCATCTGGAAAGGGAGGCAAGAAAGTCACAAAATCTTCTAAATGAAGATCCTCTCATGGAATGTGAGAGGCCTTAATGGTTTAGCCAAACAAAGAATAGCTAAATCATTAAGGAAAGAAATAAGACCCACAATTTTTGTTATCCAAGAAACCAAAATCAGTGATTCTCTTGATAAACAGATAAGTAATCACATTTGGAAACACTGTGAATATCTTGCTTGCAAAGCTAATGGGGCTTTCGGTGGCCTCCTATGTCTTTGGAATCCTAATCTAGTAGAAGGAAACATTATCCATTCCTGTGATGAGATGATGAGCATTCTTTTCTTTGACAAAGACAACAATTTTCCTTGGGTCCTTACCAACATTTACGCTCCAAACTCCATCACTGGTAGGGCCCGTTTATGGAACAACCTTACTAATGTCCGGAGAGCCTTTGCAAATATTCCTTGGATTCTCATTGGTGACTTCAATACTCCCTTATTTCCTTCTGACAAGAAAGGGGGAGTTGGTTCTTATTCCAAAAGTATGGAGGACTTCCAGGAATTCATAAGCGAACAAAATCTCATGGATGTCAATCTCAAAGGAAATCAGTTTACCTGGTCAAACAGAAGATGTGGTACCCAATTAATTCAGGTTAAACTTGATAGAGTTATTTTTTCTCAAGAAGCTACCAACATTTGGGGGGATGCAAATCTTCAATCCTTACTCAAAATTGGTTCTGATCACAGTCCTATTCTCCTTGATACCAACAATCCGAAGCTATTCAAAACTCCTTTCAGGTTTGAATCTATGTGGATGCTTCATCCTGATTTTAGAGAAAGGATCAAACAGTGGTGGCAATCTAACTTCCAAGGATCTCCTTCCTTTGTGTTGGCACAAAAACTTAAAAACATCAAGGAGAATTTAAAAATATGGAATAGAGATGTCTTCGGCAACCTCTTCCAGAACAAACAGGACATCATTAACAGGCTTGACATAATAGAAAGAGAAAGGCAAGAAAAAGGTGATTGTTCTGGGGAAATCAGAGAAAATGAAAGGAACTTATTAGCTCAATATCATAATATCCTTCAGTGCGAAGAGATATTTTGGAGACAAAAATCTCATGATATTTGGCTAAAAAAAGGAGATTCCAATACAAAGTTCTTTCATGTCTCAACGTTGAGACATCGCAGCCACAACAGGATTAAAGAAATTCACAGGCAAGATGGCAGAATGGAGAATGATATTAAAGAAATCAGGTCAGAAGGCCATATCCACTTTTCAAAACTTCTGCAAGAGGAACAACGACCCAACTCCAGAGCTGCTAAATATTTATTTCTTCAATTCATTCCCAAACTAATTACTGATGACATCAACAACAAATTAAATGTAGTACTCTCTGATGAGGAAATAAAGGATGCCCTTTTTTCAATGAAACCTGACAAAGCTCCTGGACCTGATGGGTTTCCTCCCAGATTCTTTTAGGCCTTTTGGGATGTTGTCAGTGATGATGTGTGTAAAACCATTAGAGAAATCCAAGGCTCCAAGATTGTCCCCAGAGGCTTCAATTCCACATTCATCGCTCTTATACCAAAAATCCCCAATGCTACTAGCTTTAATGACTTTCGACCTATCAGCCTTTGTAATGTCATTTACAAAATTTTAACCAAGGCGATTGCCATCCGTATGAGAGAAGTCATGCCTATTATTATAAATCAATACCAAGGTAGCTCTGTTAGAGGTAGATCCATCTTAGATGACATTATTTCTGTTCATGAAGCCATTCACTCCAGTTCCCTCAATAAAAAGGCAGCCTTTCTCCTTAAGCTTGATATGAACAAAGCCTATGATAGACTGAGTTGGGATTTTCTTATTGCCATCCTTCACAAGTTTGGGTTTCACTCTGATTGGATTTCCCTAGTCAAAGGATGCATCTCCTCTGCTTGGTTCTCTATTCTTATCAATGGTTCTCCCATTGGCTACTTTCAAAGTAGTAGAGGTCTAAGACAAGGAGATCCTTTATCCCCCTCCTTTTCATCATTGTGGTTGAGGCTCTTGGCAGGTCTATTTTGGCAGCTAAAGAGGTAGGACTAATTTTTGGCATTCAAGTTACTTCACAATGTAGTCCTATCACCCATCAACAATTTGTTGATGATACTCTCTTGTCCACCTTTGCCTCTGTCAATGAAGCTACTATCATCAAACGTATTCTTATCCTTTATGAAGAAGCTGCTGGCCAAAGAATCAATTTCTAGAAGAGCAAATTGTTTTTCCTTAATACTCCCTTGAGAAGGCAGCAGTTGATTGCCAACATTCTTCATTTCCCTATCAGCAGTATGCCTTCTTCATACCTTGGAATACCTCTTTTCATTGGAAATATTAAGGAAAACCTGTGGGACAATGTCATCGAAAGACTTCAAAAAAAGCTGACCACCTGGAGAGGAAACCTCCTTTCCCAAGCTGGAAAAATTACTTTGACCATGGCTTGTCTTCAAAGCATTCCTGTTTATTTCTTATCCTTATTCAAAGCTCCAGCTTCTGTCTATAGAAAAATGGAGAAAATTCAAAAAAAATTCCTCTGGTCAGGTACTGAGAACAAACACAAATTTCATTTGGTGGCCTGGGATAAAATATGCAAACCTAAAGACCAAGGCGGTCTAGGTCTCAGATGGATATCCCACCTAAATCTTGCCCTCCTCGCTAAGCAGGTTTGGAGACTCATTTCAAATGAGAGGGTTGATTGGGTCAAAATTATAAAAAGGAAGTATCTTCAGAATGTTGAGTTCTTGCATGGTCAGGTACCCTCCTGCGGTTCTGCCTTCTAGAAGTCCATTTGTGAAGCTCGTCCATTGGTGCAAAAAGGGACCCATTGGCAACTTGGAGATGGCAAGTCCATATTTTTTTGGGAAGATAAGTGGATTGGCGATCATCCTCTCAGCCAGAATCCTATGCTTCAAAGGATCATCAACACTACCAAGCAACTTCTTGGTCCTCTAGTGGTTAATTTTATAGTTTCAATTAATGGAGCTATGAGATGGAAAGAGGTTAATGTTCCAAATTGTGAGGAGGAATATTCGTACCTAAATAACCATCTCTCCTCTTTTAGAATCCCCGACGTTCTTTCTAAATATCAACCCATTTGGGAGCCCACAGACTCTGGGGATTTTTCTGTTAAGACTGCTTACCTGCTTTCCCTTGATTATATTGAAAATCCTCTACCTTTCAAGCTTGTCTGGACTAAGTATTTGATTCCTAAAATTGCTTCCTTCTCTTGGCTCTGTATTCAAGATCGCATTCTTACTATCGAGAACCTCATGAAAAGGGGACTCACTCTTCCTAATAGATGTTATCTTTGTCTTTCCAATTGGGAGTCCACGTCCCACCTTTTCTTATTTTGTCCCTTTTCAAGGATGGTTATCAATAAACTTCTTCAAATATTCCAGTTGGTTTGGGCCAATCCTCCTTCCATTGTTGACATTTTTTATCAGTGGCCTAATCCTTTTAAAAATTTTGTGCTCAAAGGATTGTGTAAATTTAGTCTTCAACATTATTTGTGGCAAATTTGGCTTGAACGCAATCACAGAGTTTTCGACAAGAAAGTTGTCCAGCCTGAGTACATTGCCAATAAAATTATTCTCTGTGCCATATAAAATGTTCTTGTTGCTCATCTAAATCCGCATCCTTGTCCTCCTTTTGAGAAAGACATCCTAAAGTCCTGCAATATAATTCTTGATGATCTCAATTGTACTGATCCTTCTAATCCTAGAAATAGTGTCAAATGGATTCCCCCTCCTATTGGTTGGGTCAAACTTAATTTTGATGGAGCGGCCAAAGGAAATCCTGGAATGGGGGGGCTGGTGGAATCCTCCATGATCATCTAGGAAATTCTATTTTTGCCTACTCGGAGCCTCTAGGTGTGACTACCAATCACTCCGTTGAGGCCAAGGCTGTCTGGAGAGGCCTCCAATTTGTCAAAGATATTCTAGGAAACATCATTGTGGAAGGTGATTCTCTAAATATCATTAACTACTTAAAGTCTTCTAAGCCTTCCAACTGGAGGATTAGACCAACCATTGAGGACTGCAAGCAAATCCTTCAGAGGTAACATAATTGCATTATCCAACATACTTACAGGGAGGCTAATACAGTTGCTGATAAGCTGGCTAATATTGGGGTCAATGCCCAAGGGCCTTTAACGTGGATAGACAGTCTACCCCCTGAGGTGGATGATCTTCTCAAATGGGACCAAATTCAAGGGAGGGACCAAACTCACGTTATCCATGATGAACGCTAATTTGCCTATCAATCCTAGTCATCAACATTTTTTGTCCTTTGTAATCCCCAAGAGTCACTTTTCAGACCTTTGGTTTTGTCTTCATTCAACCACCTTGCCTTTCTTGGGAGATTGGATTCACGTTCCCCTAGGCTCTATTTTCCATTTCCACATTGCCTTTTTCAAGAACTTTAATCAGTTTCAGGTAACCACTTATTCTTATTACCCCAAGGTAAATTTTCACATGAGTCTTAATCATTTGAATCCCATGTGCTTTGATACGTGTAATCCTATTTTTTTGGAACCATCTTCAGCCTTCTCGATCGAAGGCTCATCCCGACAATCAATTTTGTGATCATCCCAAGCCTTTCGGGGTCTCGTGCTTGGATATCTTGTTGGCTAAGCCTTTCATGCACCCCGAATTGCCAAGCTACCATTTTAGAGTGTCACCAAGTGATTGGTTGGGCTTATAACCTAATCTTGATTTGTAGATCAAACCTTTGCCCTAGCCAATCCTTGCTTGTTGAAGACTTCATTCCATTTGCACTAATGCCTTTATGGTCCCAAAGCAGATGTTCACAAGGCAACACCATTCTTTTATTTGATCCTGTGCATGCCCTATTCATTATCCTGGCGTTTGCTCCCTTTCTCATCCCATTCTTTCTATTCCTTTTCTTGACCGACCTCTATATTTTTCCCTATTCACCACCATGAAAGAGCACAAACCCATTTACATTGAGCCTATTGTGCTCCAGCTCAATCCTTTGGTTCATGATTTGTGGACAGATAAAACCAACAGTGCTTTGATAGAATTTTTTAAGCTTTTCACTAGGGTTGATGACAACATAACAAAGGCCTTTGTTGATTCTTGGGATAAGGGTTACGTCACAATTCATGGTGTCCAATTTCACATCTCCTTTGAGTTGTTGGTGGGCCTGACAGGCCAACCCTTGGAGGGCAAAGTTATTCGGTGCAACAAACACAACTAGGAGGCAGAGCTGACCTTCTTCGAGAAGAACTCCGAGATTTATAAAAATTATAGTAAAGGTTTATTTCGTGAACACTTTTCCCCTCCTTTGCAGCAAATTCTTGTTCCTGTAATGCAATATCTTTCCTGTGATAATCCAGACTCTCAATTATGTTGTATTCACCTTGCCTACGTGAACCATTTCCGTGAAGCCAAAGCCATGAACATCCCTGCTGCAATTTTTTGGTCCATCGACTACACCATTACGTCCACCCACAAAAAGGAGGATGTCCTTCCCAGTCACCAAGGGCTTTTCAAAGTCCTTTACCATTATCTCCTCCTTCATTTCCCTAGTGGCAACATTCCTAAGTCTGAGTCTGAAGAAGATAACTCTTCCTCTACTCCTAGCCCCAAGCCTTCTAATCCAAAAAGGAAGATAAAAAATGACAAGCCTCACCCTATTGCTAGGAAGAAAATCAAAGTTGAAACAACCCCTGTTAGAAGCTCTCAATGACTGAAGCTTAAGGAAGTAGTTGAAACCCCACCGTCCATCTCTGGAAAACCTCCTAAAGCTCAGTCTACTTCACCTGATCTTGTCGATAAGTTCCTTCATAAATTAGTCATCCATGCTACTAATGCATCCATCATCCATCTGGAGATGACTTACATCGCCATTGGTAAGGCCATTGCTAGCCTTAAGGAACAGAGGCATAATCTCAGCCTTTTCTTCTTCTGCAAAAATTTCAATGGTTCCTCCATGGTCTCTGCTACTGAACCCCCTTCCGATGTCAAAGGGGGTGTTAATGAAGATGATGTAGTCAAAATTGCTAAAGATGCCTGCCTAGAAAATCTGAAGGAAACTTCAAAGGACAAAGAAACCCTGAAGGAGGAAGCGAAGGACAATGTTCTGGAAATTGATGTTCACAACCTTCTGCAACTCGACGCCCTTCCTTGATGGCGTCCATGGCTTGCTGTTGGTTTTGCTCTCGGTTGCATTGCTCTTCCTCTGGTCTGTTGGTGTGCAAGATGTTTTGTTCCAGCTCGCTTTTGTGTTTCTCTTTTTTGGTGGTGTTCCTTTCTGTTCCTTTGTGCCGAAGGATTGTAATGGCTTTTAGCCTTTCTATTTTTAGTCTTTCAGTTTTGACGGGTTTTGTTCTGTTTAAGGGGACTCATTTTTCTCTATTGTGTTCCTCTTGGTTCCTTGATGTAAAAGGTGATAGGGCACCTTTCAAATGCCCTTTTTGAAATAATATAAATTAATTTACCAAAAAAAAATTTACAAATGCACCAAATAATGTAATACCTTTAACACCCCCTTGTATTACATTATTTGTTATGAAGACCTTTTGCCTTTATGTGCTTTCTTCTTCTTCATGCTAGCTTTAGTACTCCTTCAAGTTATGGCACTGAATATGTTCTTCTAAGCTGATATATGTCATTCTTATGAGTAATTCATCACAAAAATATATTTTATTAATATCTTAATCCCATGACATGTTATTATCAACTTTGTTGTTGATGTTAACACATGTAGAATGTAAGAATTGATCATCATGTTCATATTTGGGAAATTTTAGATCAACAATATTTGTACATTATTTGTTTATACCAGAATTTGTTTCTTGATGAAGATCATTTGTTGGCATATGCCATAAGTCATTTGTATCACAACTGATATCTTTCATCATAGGTTTATTCTTCAATATTTTAATCAATTCTTCTTGCTTTTTGTTCTTGTCTTTATAAAATTCAAGAATAAGCAATGTCATATACATTATCATACTTATATCAATAGGTAATATAATAGCATATTTAGAATCTTCATGTGCTTCAATAAGTTATGAACTTAGATAATTACCAAATGTTGCAAAATTTTCATCTTTGGCTTCTTTGAAAATTGAGTGTAAGTCCTTTAATTTTATTGATATATCTTTTTGTTCTTCAATATTCTCTACCAAGTGTTGTGTATGAAGTTTTAGACATTTCAACCTTTCTCTACATTCTTCTAGCAATACACTTTGAATATTTTCTTCTATGGCAATTTATCCTTTGATTAGTATTATAAAGATTCCTTCTTCAATTTTGATTTCCAATTATTTTCTTCTATTGTAGAATTCAATATATCTCATAAAAAATTGATTCAATCAATTTTCTTCATTTTCTTTTCTTTCCTCTTTCTTCTTTAATATATTTAATTTTGATTTTAATTCTAGTTTCTTATAATTTTAATTCAATTATTCTTTCCTTCTTTTCCTTCAAATCACCAATTTTCAACTTTAATCTTTCATTAAATTCTTCAATTTCAATCTTCACTTCTTCAATTCAATTTTTTAATCTTTCATTATTCAAAATTTTATTCTTCCTCAGTTCTCAATTTCAAATCAATTCTCCTTCTTCAAATCTCCTTTTATTTTTCTTCAATTAATATTTCTCCAATTCAATCAATCTTCAATTTCTTTAATTTCAAATTTTCATTTAATCAATTCTATTAATTTTTCCTTCATCAAAATATCAAATTCTTTTCTTTAATCAATTTCAAATAGACTTCTTATATCTCCCTTTAATTCAGTTTTAGTTTCTTCTCAATAAATCATTTTATTTTTCCTTTAATTCCTTCAATTGTCAATTTAATTTCTCATTTCAATCGATTAATTCCTTTTCCAATTCAATTTCCTTTTAAATAATTTCTTTATCTAAATTTTTATTAACAAATTTTGTTCTTCATATATCCCTGTTCATTTCACCTTTAATTTTCAATTTATTATTCACCTTTTTATATCTCCCAAAATTAAATTCAATAATCAAATATGCACCTGAATATTTAAAATATTTTAAAGGTTAAAGTATACCTTTAAATGGTGCTCAATTATCTTCTACTTTGTAACATCTCGACTGCACAAATCACCTTCCAACTTTATCTCTAATTTACACGTTAGTGTGCTACATTCTTCTCATGTTTGATCGTTAGATAAAATAGGAGTAAAATGCATTTTAGCCCTGTAAACACCAAAATCTAGCCACTTGTCATCCATCCGTTTCCCCAAATCATAGCCTTTCATTATATATATATATATATATATATATATATATATATATACATATATATATACATACATACATACATATATACATACATACATACATATATATATATATATATATATATATATATATATATATATATATATATATATATATATATATATATATATATATATATATATATATATATATATATATATATATATATATATATGTATGTATTTATTTAATATATAAATATATAGTAATTATGTGAATAAATCCTAGCCATCCACCACGACTTAATCTCAGCCATTCATCTATATTAATCAATGTCACATGCTCAATTTTAATCTCAACCTTTCCTCATGTTTTAACCTCAACAACATGTTGGTGTCATCGAAACCCTAACATGATCAAGGGTAGATTATAAAAGATGACTCATTTAGATGAATCAAGATCTCAAAATTATCCTCAAAAAATCTAAGAGGTCTCGAATTTGAACATTTTTTTCCACTCACAAACCCTCGTTGCCTCCATTGCACCTTCCATTTCTACCACCACCAAACCCTCATGAACCAGATTTGGTTTCGCCTAACTCTCATCCACCACTAAATGCTACCTAGAGTTCACAGAATGTTGCTAAGCATTTTTGGAACACTGTTGGGCGTTGTTGGATATTTTGAGTCAAAGTTGTCATTGATGTCAAGGATAAATTGTCATTGATGTCAAAAGGTCAAAAGGAGTAATGCAAAAGGTTGATGGCAAAATAAGCTTCATAATATTTATTTTTAAATATTATGTAAAAGGTTTTTATTTAAAACCATGGTTGGGCAAAATAAAAGGTTTTTATTAAAACCATGGTTGGGCAAAATAAAAGGTTTTTATTAAAACCATGGTTGGGAAAAATAAAAGGTTTTTATTAAAACCATGGTTGGACAAAATAAAAGGTTTGTTATTAAAACCATGGTTGGGAAAAATAAAAGATTTTATTAAAACCATAGGTGGGAAAATTAAAAAGGTTCTTCTAAAAACCTAGGGAGGCTTTAATTTTTAATAAAGACCAAAGAGGATGTAAAATATTAAATTTATAATATTTAAATTCTATTGAATTTAAATAATTATAAATCAAAATATTAACAAGGCAAATGTTAGCGTCAACTCCCAACGTATTATCCTCCACCAACATGCATGGTAAAGAGGGCATAAAGAATTTATACCTTAGCCAAACCAAAGTTTGCATTCAATTAAAAAAGGTGTGCATTTGAAATATTTAAAGCTCATGCAAAATTTAATCAAGTGCCTTCGAATTGCAAGTGTGGTAGCGGACGTCGCATCGAAGGAAGAGTCTAAGGCTCTTGAGGGTTGTGAGGAGGTCAAAGTGCATATTACGCTTTAACGCATCAAAGGAGCACGTGGCTAACACTACATGGAAGTCGTGGCTAAGGCGTTGTGGAGAGAGTGGTGCAAATTCGAGCCCCGCAGATTGTAAAAAAGGGTAATACAATTTTTGAAATTATTTTAATTTGCATGTGCTAAGGTCTTAGGAGGAATAAGGTGAAAGTTAGAAATCATATTTATATATTGCTAAGGTCTTAGAACGAATAAGGTGGAAGTTAGATTATGATATTTTTTTTTGGTAGATAAGATACTATAGCATTAATACCGGGTTTTACAGGTTGACCCAAAACATTTTACAAAAATCAGCCTAGGGTTGTTGATGAACATGTCCTTACTAAGGATCCTATATATGTAAAATATACATACCACCAAAGCCATTACATCCGGTAAGGCACATAGCCTATTATCAAAAAGAAACTTCCCATACAAAATTTTGGGTATACCCCGAGAAAACACACTTGCATCATAATTACAAAAAAAGAAATAGACACGGATCCCTTCCTTGAAACAATGGAGAAACAAAAATCTGCAAACACACATAGCAGAGTACTAAAAAAAACTCCCACAAACTCTATATTGACATTTACTCGTAATAATTCTTTGGTAATTTATTTCTTTCGTATATGACATGCTTTGGAACCACATCCTGTCTTGGCCAATCAGCCTTGGAGAAGTGAACCTGTTGGCTAGATTTATAGCGGTGGCTATCTTGTGGTCCATGTGGCTTTGGTTTGAAGTCTTATATTATTGTTTCTTTCCTACCCTGTGATTATAAACCAACCTCAAATTACTAAGATGACTAGGAGCCATGTTATATGACATGTGATTGTCCCCATTAGTCTTTTTGGTATTTCCAAGCAACATCCACCAAGACTGACAACTCGGATAATTTTTATTATGAGTCCATTTCAAAAAAGATATGGAAATACTCATAGCCTTTGAACTTACAGTGCCTTCCCTGTTGGTAAATTTGACTATCATTCTTGGAATTCTTGTTGAATAAGCTCCTCTACTTCGCTCGGGACACCGTGTTCCCATTTGAAAAGTTCGTCACCATCGACACCCAAAATGGCCAGCTTATCAACAACTTTGTTAGCTTTCCTAAAGACATGTTGGGCCTTTCTATCTTGTCTTCCCTGGAAAAGGATCCTAGCCTCTTCAACAATTGTTTTAATCCTCCAAGGAGGTGTTTTCCAATTATTAAGGAGATTTATAACATGCATAGAGTCTCCTTCTACGATCAAATTTTCTTCTAAGTCTTGAGTCATTTGAAGGCCTCTCCACATAGCTCTAGCTTTAGATTCATTTTTTGTCCTTGTTCCAAAATATTCAAAAAATGCAAGCATCATATTCCCATTATGATCTCGTACAATGCCACCAGCGCCTACTCTGCTAGGATTTTCCTTAGCCACTCCATCAAAATTAAGCTTAAACCAACCCGTAGGAGGTGGGGACCACTTAACATTGGCTCTGGGGTTGACTACCCTAGGCATAGACTCATCTAACAAGGTTAAGCTTAAATATTGAGCAATCGTGGTCTCCTAAAGATGAGGTTTATGGCTATCAAAAGGGATAAGGTTCACATTCTCATTGGCAAAGGATAGGATCCTAGCAATGATAGTTTGATGATCATGGATAAACTCATTAAAGACTCTATGGTTCCTTTCTAACCACACCTGCAAAAGATAGTGATTAAGACAAATTTTCCACATGTATCTAAGTCTTTGGCTTGAAAATAGGCAAGGCCACTAGATGAACAAATCGAGTACGATGGCTGGTTTAACCCAGGAAATATTGAAGGCCTAAAAAACCCCAATTAGGATAGTCAAGAAAAAAGGGCACTCAAGGAAAATGTGATAAATGGTCTCCCAATTAGCCTTGCATAGATAACAACGATTAGTGATACAAATACCTTTACGCATCATATTATCAATGGTTAGAATTCTTCCTTGGATAACCAGCCATGAAAATACTACAATTTTTGGAATTAAAGTTTTTATCCAAGCTAAGTCCTTTTGGAGGACAAAATCCTCGTCATCAAGCAGAAGCTTGTAAGTTGATTTAACAATGAACTACTTGTTTTTCTTAGGATCCCAGGTCACTTGATCTTCCTTAGGTCTCATGGGGATAAACTGTTGCCCGAGAATGTTACAAATATCATTTGATTCCGCTTGAAATCCCTAAATCCTTATTTGTTTCCACTTAATTCTACCTTTGTCCTCAACCATATAATCGGAGACTTTTTTGCCAATGAATTCTTTCGTGATATCTTTTATTCGGGCTAAGTTAGGATATTGTGTCAGTGGTTCATCCTTAGCCCACCTATCATTCCAGCAATTTATCCTATCACCATTGCCTAAAACCCATCTTAAACCATTTTTGATGATTTCCTTACAATTGAGAATTGCTTTCCAAAAAGTAAAACCTCTGATTGGAAGTGAGTCACTTAGAAATTCCATATTTTGAAGATACTTTCGTTTGATGATAGTTTTCCATTCATTTTCTTCACCAGAAATAAGGTGCCATGTCTGCTTAGCTAGTAAACATAAATTTATATGAGCAATTCTCCTCAGACCTAAGCCCCCATTTTCCCTGGGTCTGCACACTTTGGTCCATCCTACAAGGTGTATCCTTTTTTTCTCCTCTAATCCAATCCATAAAAATTCTTTTTAGAGTTTCTCAATTTTTTGGAAAACCTTCACAAGGGCTTTGAAAACGGAGAGGAAATAGACTGGAATGCTCTGAAGAGAGGCCTTAGTGAGGGTCAGCTTTCTTGCTTGAGATAGAAGATGACCTTTCCATCCAAAAAGTTTTTTTTGAATTCTTTCAATAACCCTATCCAACATTTACTCTCTCGGAGAACCAATGAAAAGAGGAAGACCAAGATACGAAGTGGGGAGGTTTGCTATCACACCCTAAAAATTTTGCAATCCTCCCTTACCTCTGAATGGGGGTGTTCAAGAAATATAATTTGCTTTTATTGAAATTAACTTTTTGACCAACAACATCCTCGTAGAGTTGTAGGATGTATTTAATTCTTTTGGCCTCAACCATCGATGCCTTAGTCAATAGAAGGGTATCATCGATGAATTGTTGGTGAGAAACAACCCTAGTGAGAGATGTTGCCTTGATTCCCAATATTAACCTTGAACTACAAGAATTTTTTATGGTTTTGCCTAAAGCTTCTACCATAATGATGAATAACATGGGGTTGATAGGGTCCCCCTGACCGAATTCCTCTATGACTTTGAAAGTAACCAACAATTGTTCCATTAACTAGAATCGAGAACCATGCTTTAGAAATGCATTCTTTGATCAAATTAACCCATTGGTGGTGAAAACCAAACTTAAGGAGGAAAACAATTAGAAAGTCCCAATTTAGCCAATCAAATGCTTTGTTCATATCAAGCTTGAGGGCAAAAACATACCTGTGAGTCTTATGAGCTGAGTGCAGAGCTTCATGAACTATGATAACTCCATCCAATATTGACCTGCCCTAGACAGAGCTTTCCTGGCACGGATCTATGATGCGGGGTAGAACATCTCTCATTCTATTTACAATGGTTTTAGTTAGGATCTTGTAAGAAACATTGCACAGACTGATTGGCCTGAAGTCAGCCATAGATTCAAGGGTTTGCTTCTTAGGAATTAGAGAAATAAAAGTCCCAAAAATCTTGATAGAAATAAGGTGGAAAGCCATCGGGTCCCGGGGCTTTGTTTGGCTCCATGCTAAATAAGGCTTCCTTAATTTCCTCATCATAAAATGGAGCTAGAAGCTTAAGGTTTATATCCTCATTTATTATGCTAGGAATGGATTGCAAGAGAATATCTTTGGCCTCCTCATTGCACTGTGATTCTTGACCAAGGATAGAATTAAAATAAGTTACTGTCTCCTTTCTAATTTCTATTAAGTCTTGAGTAATAGAACCATATGCTTTTTAAAAAAAAATTATCTTGCTATTGCTTCTGTTTCTAAGCATGGTGACGTGAAAAAACTTGGAATTTGAATCTCCATATTTCAACCAAAGAGCCCTTGATTTTTGCCTCCAATGGATTTCCTCACAGGCCAAAATGTTATGAAACTCTGCTAGTTTTGTCTATTCCTCCTGCCTAGTAGTTTCATCAGCATCACCATGTTGGATCCTCTGATCAATTATCTTCAAAATTTTAACAACCTATTTTTTATTTTCAAAGAGGTTCCCAAAGACATCTTTGTTCCAAGTTCAAAGCTTTTCCTTAACAAACTTTAATTTGCCAACAAGTTTAAAAGTTGCACTACCCCTGATAGGTTGCTGCCACCACTGAATTAAGTTATCTCTAAAACTAGAATGTTTGATCCACATAGATTGAAATCTGAAAGGTTTATTGAAGGACAGAGAGTTAGGGATCTTCAAAAAAATGGGATTATGATCAGAGAAAATTTTAGGAAGGGCTTGTAGGGTAGAATCACCAAACAAATTTGTAGCCTCCTTGAAGGGACACCCATGCTAAGGTATGAAACTAAATAGTGCGGGAAGGAGGAATCATTTTTATATTGAATCGCTTTTTGATTGTAAGGTAGAAAACCCACAATAGACTTAATTTATATATTTGTTCGATGATGCCTTATTATCATATTTGGATTGCATTTAAATACCTAGTCTAATAGTTGTAAGAGTGAAGGGTTGTGACCCTAAAATATAATTAATAAATAATATAAGTATTAGGGTATGTTAGGAGGGTCCTAACATGCCACCCCCCTTAAAGGAGATTTGTCCTCAAAGCTGGAAATTTGGAAATTGTTGTTGGATATCTTGAAAATTTTCCCACGTTGCGTCTTCTAAAGGTAGACATTTCCAATGGATTAAAACTTCCGTGATATCGCGAGTACGAAGGTGACGAGAGCGGCGATCCAAGATAGCTTCTGGATCGACTAGAAGTACTCCATCATCAGAGAGTTTAGGGAGAGTGGTTTGTGTCGTGATATGGGCTCCAACTACGAGCTTAAGGCAAGATACATGAAATACAAGGTGAAGTTTGGAAGAGGGAGGAAGCTCTAGTTTGTAAGCAATGGTCCCAATACGTTGGAGAACTTTATACGGCCCGTAAAATTTGGGTGCTAACTTCTGAGAACATTTTTGTTTAAGAGAGGATTGATGGTAAGGTTGGAGACGTAAGAAAACCATATCACCCTTGTGGAAACTACGTTTGCTTCTATGTTGATCGGCTTGTTGCTTCATGCGATGTTGGGTGGTGTGTAGGTTATCTTTTAGGATCCATAGTATGTCATCTCTATTAGCAAGTTTCATTTCCATTGCATGGACTTTTGTAGTCCCTAGAATATAGGAAGTGAGGGATGGTGGTGTTTGACCATATAGTGCTATACCACCATTCTGATAGTGAAAGCCACTTTACCCAATGGAGTGGTTGAGTGGAAATAAAACATTGAAGGTATGTTTCCAAGAATTTATTTACAACTTTTGTTTGGCCATCGGTTTGAGGATGGTAAGTGGAGCTCATACGAAGTTGATTACCTTGTAATTTGAAAAATTCCTTCCAAAAGGTGCTAGTGAAAGTTGGGTCGCGGTCACTAAAAATTGTGGAGGGCATACCATGTAATTTAAAGATATTATCTAGGAAGAGGTGGGCTATAGTGCTAGCGGTATAAGGATGAGCCACGAAACAAAAATGGGCATATTTAGATAAACGATCAACGACTACGAAAATGGTTGTTTTTCCTCCTGATTTTGGTAATCCTTTAATAAAGTCCATAGAAATATCTACCCATGTTTTTGTGGGTATAGGAAGAGGTTGAAGTAATCCTGGAATAGCGAGGGTCTCCCCCTTTTGTCTTTGGAAAACTTCACATTCTTTTACAAAGTTTTTGATGTAATTTTTCATTCCTACCCAATAGAAGGAGGTAGTGGCTCTTTTATAGGTTTTTAAGAACCCTGAGTGGCTTGCAGTGGGTGAGGTATGTAACTCATGAAGAATTTTTTCACGATAAGTTGAATTGGGGGTGAGGACCATCCTCCCTTTGTATCTTAATATATTGTCCTTCCAAGTGTATGGAGGTTTGCTACTAGGATTATGTTGAATTTTTTGAATTAAGGCATGGATAGTAGGATCATTTATCCATTCTTCATGCACCTCATCTACCCATTTAGGAATAAGGGAGGAAAGAGCATGGACTTGAGGTATATCTTAAAATTTTATAGAAAGTGCATCGGCTGCCATGTTATCCTTTCCTTTTTTATATGTAATTTCATAATCATAGACAAGAAGTTTAGTAACCCATTTTTGTTGTTCTGAGGTATTAGTCCTTTGTTCCAAAAAATACTTCAAGCTATGATGGTCAATGCGTATAATGAAATGTTGGCCAATAAGGTAAGGCCTCCAATATTGAATAGCATGGACAATCGCCAACATCTCTTTTTCATACATAGAGCAAGCTAAATTTTTAGGAGAAAATGCTTTTCTTATAAAAGCTAGAGGCCTTTCATCCTGCATGAGTACGGCTCCCATTCCTATTCCTGAAGCATCACTTTCAATGACGAACGGTTTAGAAAATTTGGGCATGGCTAGAACAGGGATGGTACACATTGTAGTTTTCAAGGTGATAAAGGCCTCATCCACTTTAGACGACCATTTGAAAGCATTGTTCTTAAGTAATGTTGTTAGAGGAGCAACGATTTTACTATAATTTTGGAAATTTTTTCTATAATATCCCGTTAGTCCAAGAAACCCACATAGAGCTTTTAAGGTTTTTGGAATAGGCCAATTTTTCACCTCCTCGATTTTGGAAGGATCTACCATAACTCCTTCCTTTGAGACAATATGCCCTAAGTATTCAATTTCTTGTTTTCCAAAGGAACACTTTGATATTTTTGCATAAAGTTGATTTTCCTCCAAGATTTGGAATGCTTGAATAACATGGTCCAAATATTCTTCCCATGTCTTGCTATAAATCAAAATGTCATCAAAGAAAACTAATATAAATTTACGAATAAAAGGGTGAAATACCCTATTCATTAGAATTTGAAAGGTAGAAGGAGTGCTGGTCAAGCCAAATAGCATCACCAAGAATTCGTAGTGCCCTTTGTGAGTGCGAAAGGCCATCTTAGGAATATCCTTTTCATTGACTCGTATTTGGTGGTAGCCTGACCGTAAGTCTAACTTGGAAAAATAAGCTACCCCGTGGAGTTCATCTAATAGCTCGTCTATGACCGGAATAGGAAATTTATCTTTGATGGTCATTTTATTAAGCGCTCGAAAATCGACACATAAATGCCACGAGCCATCCTTTTTTCTAACTAAAATAATTGGAGAGGAGTAAGGGATTTTGCTAGGTCAAATGACTCCTGCCTTAAGAAGATCTTGTACTAATTTCTCTATTTTGGTCTTTTGGAGGTATGGATAACGATAAGGTCTAATATTAGGAGGTTGATGCCCTGGAAATAGTGGAATAGTGTGATCGTGACTTCGTTGTGGAGGTAGTCCTTTTGGTTCATTGAATACCACCTCATGGTGGTCTAAAATATTTTGTAACTCTAGTGTCTCGTCTTCTTTGTGACTAGGTTGAATTGAAAATAATTGGGCGACCATTCCTTTATTTCCTTTTCGGATAATTTTCTCCATTCTATGCGAGTTGACGATTTGGGAAGGTGCTGATTTTAGGCCTTGGATAATATAGGTTTGGTTCTTTGCTATGAATTTCATCCATAGTTCATTAAATTCCCATTGGACTACACCCAAGGTTTGTAACCATTGTACGCCTAGTACAATGTCACACCCACCTAGGGGTAGGTCGTACATGTCGCCTTTCATGTTATAAACCCCCATAGTTAGTTTTATATTTTTGCATTTTCCTTTGCATGCAATTTTTTTGCCGTTTCCAATCATCACTTCGAATTTATTGCAAGGGTATATAAAACAATTTGCTTGTTTAGCCACCTTTGGATCGATAAAATTGTGCATGCTACCAAAATCTAGGAGCACGGTAAGGTTTTGTTTCTTAAAATACCCTTTAACTCGCATTGTTTGAGGGGCAGAAAATCCGGCAAGGGCATTGAAGGAAACCTTTGGTGCATTTTCTTTGTCACTTTCAAGTGTGTTGGATAATACCTCTACTTTGAGTTCAGGTTCCTCTTCAGTAGAATTCCCTTCCTCTGTGGCATCTAGAATATATAATTTTTGTGAGGCACATTTATGATTTCTGTCAAATTTCTCATCGCAATGGTAGCAAAGACCCTTAGCTTTTCTTTCCTTCATTTCCTCGAAACTCAGATGCTTAATTGGTAGAGCGGGGTTAATTTTGGGGGTTGTGTAGGAGTTTTGGGTTCATCCATTTTGCATTGGTTTGGGGTTGGTGTAAGTGTTTGATGGTTTTCCCCAAGTTGGTTTTGTGAACCGATTCCATGCCTTGATTTTATCCTCTGCTAATTTCGCCAAGCCGATGGTCTCTAAAATGTTTGTAGGGTTATACATTTGCACCTCTATTTGAATTTATTCTTTTAATCCGTTGACAAAAAATTCTTGAAAGAAGGCAACGTCTAATCCGGATGTTCGATTAGCTAGCCTTTCAAATTCTACTTGGTATTCGCTTACCGAAGTGGTTTGGCATAATTTAGTGAGGGCCCCTATAAATATTTGAAACTTGCTAGGGCCGAATCGCACTAATAGATTTTGTGTAAAGGTTGACCACGTCGGAGTGCTGTTAGTTTTCTCGAACCATAGGTACCATTGGATGACATCGTTTTCCAAGTGGAAGGAGGCGATATGCACTTTTTGCATTTCCAAAATTTGATTTAGTGAGAAATATTGCTCTGCTCGGTAGATCTAGTTTGTAGGGTCTCCTCCTTCAAATTTTGGGAAGTCTAATTTGGTCGTCTATGGTAGAATGGAAGTTTGTGGACCTCCTAACATTGCTCGGTTTGATGACCGTTGTTGGTTGAATTTGCATGTGGTGTTGCCTGATTTTGACTGATGGCATCAAGTTTAACATCCATTGGAAATATTTTCTCGAAGAGTTCTCTTGTGTTACGGGTATTCTCCTCTCTTTCCTGTTGAACTTCTTCAGTGAGCATTTCATGTTTCTCATGAATGGAGTCCAATGATCGTCATCATTCATCCATTGCGATTGGTGTAGGTAACGATCAATATGACTTGGTACAGGTAAGCAAAAAAAATAAAAATAAAAAATTTGGTGGGCAATTCTATCACTTTGATTTGTGTCGTTATTTGTAGCTTGTAGAGGTCGGGTTGGAGCGCGGGGGGGCGGGGAGGTGTGTGGGCGGGGGTGCTATTGGGGGCGGTAGTAGGGATCGGGGGGGCAACGAGGAGCACGGGGGGATTGAGGAAGGAGGGAGAAGTGGTCACGTGAGGGGGGAGGTGACCGAAGTAATTATTCCTAGTGATTTTGCATTATAAAGCGCCAAAGGAGCACCATGAATGTGGGACTTTATTCCTTAAAAAAAAATTATTTTTTTCCTTTGCGTTTCGGGCGTCGAAAACCTTGATGTTGCGTTGAAGATTTTAGCTTTTTCAAAATAGCCACCGGTCACCACGCGAAAGGTCAAGAAATTTGGGTGTAAGACAACTTAATTCGTACCTTAGGAGAAGGTTTAATTTTCTACGAGGATTATGACACGGATCCGTGAAGCGTGAATGTTGTTTGTGTCCTCGTGAATGTGGACTGGCTGAAATGTGCGGTGGGAAAAAATTTTAATGGTGAATTTTCTCCTTGATCTAGCTCTGATCCAGATGGTATGAAACTAAATAGTGCGAAAGGAGGAATCATTTTTATATTGAATCACTTTTTAATTGTAAGGTAGAAAACCCACAATAGAATTAATTAATATATTTGTTCGATGATGCCTTATTATCATATTTGGATTGCATTTAAATACCTAGTCTAATAGTTGTAAGAGTGAAGGGTTGTGACTCTAAAATATAATTAATAAATAATATAAGTATTAGGGCATGTTAGGAGGGTCCTAACAAATGGGGGGGGGGGGAAAGAAAAAAGTGATCTTAAAAAACTAAGTTTTAGAGAGACCCTAAGGATCGGGTATAATTGCTCCTCTAAGTTTTACATCCATCAACATGTTGTAGTTCACAAAGTCATTGAAATCATCCATGCTCCTGATAGGTGGTCTATTTCCACCCATTTTGTCTGAAGGGTAAAGAGGAGTGTTAAAATCCCCAACCATAATCCACGAGACATTATGGAAGATTTCACTTAGATTTCCTAAGTACTCCCATAGTAGAGCTCTCCCTTGAATTGAAGTCGGGGCATAAATATTTGAAAGGATCCACGACCTATTGTTCATTTCTTTAAATAAAACACTAAGAACCCTATCATATTTCTGAATAATGGTGCCTTCTACTATCCGGGGATCCCATAAAGTCATAAGGCCTCTAGACACTCCTCTGGATGATTTTTAAACCATCTCCCCTTGATTCCAGATTTTTTTGCTACTTTTTTTTGACTGAATCTCATCAATTTTTGTTTCTTACAACATGATAATAGTTGGATTCACTTGATTTCTTATTGCACTGACTTCCCTATTTTTGGGCAGGCCATTGAGGCCTCTCACGTTCCATGAGAGGAAATTCATTTATATTGTTTGGGATTTCTTCCTCTCCCCATCCCTTGAGGGGGTTTTTCTAATTTGTTATCTTCAGAACCCGGAATAACCTGTTGAAACAAGGTTCTCTATTTTCCATTAGCAATGTCATTATCAGTTTTAATTTTTTTCTGCTCAACATTTGATATTCTCCCTCTTCTTTTTTCACTGCAAAAATCTATAGGAGACTTCACAGTGCTTCCGGTTTGTTTAGGAATAAAATGGGGGGAGGAAATTTGTTGCAGAATCGGAGTGCCATATTCCATGGTCTGAAGAGTTTCACATATCTCCACCCCTACATCAAAATCTTCTCCTTTTTTCCTGTATTCCCCTGGTCTGCGGGACGACCCCTCAGTAGGATTCACCTGGCTCCTAATGATGATGTTAGGGAGGTGAGATTTTTTATTTTCCAATGCCTCAACTTTCTTCCTAAGTTCTTTAGCATTAGAGTTTGACTTTGGGATGCCCACCGTGCTTGAAGTATTTTAAGAATTGGAGTTTAAGCATCCCGACTTGGATGGGGATTCTAGATATCGGGCATTAGGGTTTGGCTTTGTGATACCCACGGGTCTTATAGTAATTTTAGCATTAGGGTTTGAGGATGTTGACTTGGATGGGGATTCTAGAGAGTCAGAATGGTTAGACTGAAGGTTCTGGGCTTCCATGTCTTTCGATAATCCTCCTACTCCCATATTAGATAGAATTGAAAATTTATTTGAAACTAGAGGATTAGAACTTACCCTAGTATTTTTATTGCCAAAAACCTGTTGTTTTCCTTTGTCTTGTTGGGATCCTGCACCCTCTCTTTCCTTTTTTTGGTAGACATAGTTTGATTGATTGAAATCACCTCTGCTAAGGAAACTCCTCAAATTTCCTCTATCTAGCATTCCCTTCTTCTACTTTTCTCTATTCATTGCCAGGTTAGGGCACTGATTAACCTAAGTGTTGAAAGGTTATTTTGGCTAGGGTAAATTTTTTTTACCTTGGAAAAATTGGAAATTGATTTATTGCATTATTTTATAAAGTGATTTATTTAATTAATGCAATATTAAGTAGGGAGTCATAAGTAGAGTTTGGATTATTTTTGAGATATATTTCTGAAAAGGGTTATGATGAAATTAAAATGATAAGAGGTTCTTTTGATTAGTTAGAGTTTTGGAACAAGTGTTTTGATTGAAGATTTGTGTTGTTGGATATTATTTTAAGAAGGAGAAATAAGGTGTAATAAAGTTTGATTATTTTTGTAATTGAGAATTATTTTGAGAGAAAGTTAGTGTGATCTTTTATACCATTGAGATTGGAAAAAGAGAAAGTTGTGATATAGACAGGTTTTCCAAGGTCACTTCTACATCAAATAAAGGTATGGTTAGGGCACTGATTTATCGCCTCTGCCAGGGAAACTCCTCAAATTTCCTCTGTCTAGCATTCCCTTCTTCTGCTTTTCTCTATTCATTTCCAGGTTAGGGCACTGATTAACCTAAGTGTTGAAAGGTTATTTTGGCTAGGGTAAATTTGTTTTACCTTAGAAAATTGGAAATTGATTTATTGCATTATTTATAAAGTGATTTATTTAATTAATGCAATGTTAAGTAGGGAGTCATAAGTAGAGTTTGGATTATATTTTAGATATATTTTTGAAAAGGGTTATGATGAAATTAAAATGATAAGAGGTTCTTTTGATGAGTTAGAGTTTTGGAAGAAGTGTTTTGATTGAAGATTTGTGTTGTTGGATATTATTTTAAGAAGGAGAAATAAGGTGTAATTAAGTTTGATTATTTTTGTAATTGAGAATTATTTTGAGAGAAATTTAGTGTGATATTTTATCATCTAACCATTGAGATTGGCAAAAGAGAAAATTGTGATATAGACAGGTTTTCCAAGGTCACTTCTACATCAAATAAAGGTATGGTTAGGGCACTGATTTATCGCCTCTTCCAGGGAAACTCCTCAAATTTCCTCTGTCTAGCATTCCCTTCTTCTGTTTTTCTCTATTCATTGCTAGGTTAGGGCACTGATTAACCTAAGTGTTGAAAGGTTATTTTGGCTAGGGTAAATTTTTTTTACCTTAGAAAAATTGGAAATTGATTTATTGCATTATTTTATAAAGTGATTTATTTAATTAATGCAATATTAAGTAGGGAGTCATAAGTAGAGTTTGGATTATTTTTTAGATATATTTCTGAAAAGGGTTATGATGAAATTAAAATGATAAGAGGTTCTTTTGATGAGTTAGAGTTTTGGAACAAGTGTTTTGATTGAAGATTTGTGTTGTTGGATATTATTTTAAGAAGGATAAATAAGGTGTAATTAAGTTTGATTATTTTTGTAACTGAGAATTATTTTGAGAAAAAAGTTAGTGTGATCTTTTATCATCTAACCATTGAGATTGGCAAAAGAGAAAATTGTGATATAGACAGGTTTTCCAAGGTCACTTCTACATCAAATAAAGGTATGGTTAGGGCACTAATTTATCGCCTCTTCCAGGGAAACTCCTCGAATTTCCTCTGTCTAGCATTCCCTTCTTCTGCTTTTCTCTATTCATTGTCAGGTTAGGGCACTGATTAACCTAAGTGTTGAAAGGTTATTTTGGCTAGGGTAAATTTTTTTACCTTAGAAAAATTGGAAATTGATTTATTGCATTATTTTATAAAGTGATTTATTTAATTAATGCAATATTAAGTAGGGAGTCATAAGTAGAGTTTGGATTATTTTTGAGATATATTTCTGAAAAGGGTTATGATGAAATTAAAATGATAAGAGGTTCTTTTGATGAGTTAGAGTTTTGGAAGAAGTGTTTTGATTGAATATTTGTGTTGTTGGATATTATTTTAAGAAGAAGAAATAATGTGCAATTAAGTTTGATTATTTTTGTAATTGAGAATTATTTTGAGAGAAAGTTAGTGTGATATTTTATCATCTAACCATTGAGATTGGCAAAAGAGAAAATTGTGATTGAGACAGGTTTTCCAAGGTCACTTCTACATCAAATAAAGGTATGGGCATATTATTCCTAGTGAGTGATTGTTGAAAGTTGTGAATACAAATTTGAAGTGAAAAGGATTGTTTGGTAAGCATTGTTGAGTGTGTTTTGAATTAATGTTTCAAGGTTTTCTAAAATTGAGAGTTGTTGATAAAACCTTGTTTTATAAGCATTGTTGTTGAAGTGATTGATTGAGTGAAGAACTTGAACTAGGTTTTGCAAAGATCATGAGTATCATTGTTATGTAAAGATTGTTTTATAAGCATTGTTGTTGAAGTGAATGATTGAGTGAAGAAATTGAACTAGGTTTTGTAAATATCATGAGTATCATTGTTATGTGAGATTGGTTGATGAACATTGTTGGAAACATTTGAGTGAGTTTTCATATGCTTGGACTAGGGTTTGTGAGCAAGGATTATTTTACTAAGTGATCGGTTGAGTAGAGTTGGTTGTGCCTAGTCAAGTGGATGTGTAAAGTGATAGTTCACAAATTGTTCTATATTCTGAATTGATTTGAGAAAGAGGTTGAGTGTTGATGAGTGTGAAACATATTGAGTCTCTAAAAATTCTCTATATGTTTCTGTAATAAAAGAAATATTGAAAGTGATTGAGAGTTTGTGATTGTGAAGCATATTGAGTCTCTAGCAATTATCTATATATTTCTAAAAGAGTGATTAAAGTAATTGAGCATTGTAAGTGTGAAGCATATTGAGTCTCTAACAATTCTCTATAAATTTCTAAAAGGAGTGAGTGAATGTGATTGAGCATTGAGGTGAATGTGAAGCATATTGAGTCTCTAAAAATTCTTTATATGTTTCTAAAAGAGTGATTGAAAGTGATTGAGCATTATGATGAATGTGAAGCATATTGAGTCTCTAACAATTATCTTTATGTTTCCATGAGATTGGACAAGTTCTAGTGGGGACTTGTTGAGCAAATTTGATGAGAGTCTTAGAGAAGACTTGTGGACATATTTGTATGAGCTTTTGTGGAAGCTTACAATACAGATTGAGAGCAGATTTGGACAAATTCTAGTGAGAACTTGTTGAGAGCAAATTGGACAAGTTCTAGAGAGGACTTGTGGATATTTTAGTGTGATATTTTATGGAAGCTTACAAGGCAGTTTTGAGACAAGTATTTGAGAAGACTTGTGAGCATCATTAATTGATTGATTTGTTCAAACCTTGAGCGAAGGTTTGGGGTAGATCTAGTAGTATTGATTTGTGATTGGATAAAGCTTTATGTTAAGGCTTGAGGACAAATATTGAGGATATATATGTGCTAGACTGAAGGACTATGTTTAATGTACATTAGAGGATGGAGATTGAGGATAGATTTGCGCTAGACTCTATGTTTAGTGCAGATTAGAGGAAAAATATTGAGGACATATTTGTGCTAGATCGAAGGACTGTGTTTAGTGTAGATCAGAGGATAGAGATTGAGGATAGATTTATGGTAGACCGAAGGACTATTTTTAGTATATATTTGAGAATAGAGTTTCGTGTAGATTTAAGGACAAGTTTGTGCCAGACCAAAGATAGGGATTGAGCAGATTTATGCTAGACCAACAGACTATATTTAGTGCATATCTGAGATAGAAATTTGAAGGTGACAGATTATAGAGAATGATAGTCTCCAGTGGATAGAGATACATAAGCCAAAGTAGTGAGGATAGGTGTCTTTAGTGGATAGAGATCTATTAGCCAAAATAGTTGGACAGCAGTTCTTCTAGAAGATCACCAACTAGAGCAAGAGGAGAAAGGAGTTCTCCTATGAATAGATATCCATGAAATTGAATAGGGGATTGGTGTCTCCTTTGGAAAGAGGTCCATAAGCATTGTAATAAGGAAAGAATTCCCAAGAGATTGATTAAGGAAATTTTAGTAAAATATTTTCTCCGTGGAGTATCCCATATTGGGTGAACCATGTAAAATTGGTGTTTCTATTGTGTGTGGTAATTTATTCATTGGTTTGATTATTTTTATTGATATTTCTATCTATACATTGCATAATATTGATTGGGAAAAAAAATTAAAAAGTGGTCTTACACTGTTCACCCCCCCTCTCAATATAAGCTTGTGTTCTTCAGGCATTTGCAGTCATCCCCAAACACCTATGGGTGTTTCCCATATCCTGTTACAGTCTATAAAATCCTCAAGTATTTTTGGGCATTTGTGTGACTTTTGAACATAGAAACATGAGCACAAATTAGCATTGACAAGGTAAGATATTTGTTGCATTATTTATTTATGTTTCTCAACTTTTGTTTATAGTTCAACATTGCAACATTTAGGGTTTATAGGTTTTATTATTTAAAAGGTCTCATAGAGTGGAGCCCTCATAGGTTTTATTAACCCTTTTATGTTGCTCTCTCTTTGCAGGTGCAAGAACTAAATTTTTGGAAGTTGTTGCATCTAGGGTGGTCCCGTAGGGATACACAAGCCCATCCACACACTTGTTTGGAGCAAAATATGTAGAAGACACCATATGTTCACTTATGAATAAGGGTTTTTAAACCCTAGATTTATATTGTATCAATAAGCAATCATATTGTAACAATGGATATTAAAGCTCCCCCCATAATAATATCAATATTATTATCTTCATTTGTGCAATAAGTTCTTGTGTTGATTCTATTATCTATTGCTTTGATGTTGTCATTTTTCGCTTTACAAAATGGTGATCATAGTGGTACCCCAAAGGGTACCTCATTTTGATTTACCTTATCACTAGTTTATGTTTCTATTTCTAATTTATAGGTTTCCAAAAGTTTGATCGTGAAAAAATCATGAAAATGAGGGTTTCTAGGAGTTGTAGAGTTTGATCAATGGTCGCATGGACACCCTGCAACATTCAAGGAACACTCTCCAGAGTCTAGGAGATGTCTCATAGTGTTTAGGAGATGCCTCACCATGTTCAAGAGACTCTAATCAACATTTATAGGAGTGGGGAAGAAATACGTAGGCTTCTTGGTAAGCCTGGTTAAAACCCTAACTCTATTTTGTTTTCATTTTTTTGCTTTTTAGTAGTGAAATTAACAGGAAAACATATATTTTTTGTTTTAAAAAGTAGATGCATTTTTTATTCTAGGAATTTACATATTTCATATAGTTTGCATATAGGGTAGAGTTGCATTTATACATTTTTTGTAGTTGCATCATGACATTTTATTCATATTTTTACTATTTTATAATGTTTCATTTATTTTTTTGTATGTTGTTTGCAATTGAAATGATAAAAAAATAAATAGTTGCATATTATGGTTAAAGACTTTCATTTTTGCTTTTCTAATTTGGAACAAGTTCATAATACCTGAGTATACTCTCATTGTTAAAATCACTTGATGATTCAGGGTGAAAGAACTAGGTGAACCCTCCACTGTTGGAATCACTTGATGATTCAGGGTGGATCTTAAGCAGTGTACCCTAAGTTCTTTTGAGGAACTTGGTGTTAATTTCCTTGGATTCTAGCTTAGACAAGTGAAATAGGGTATTTTTAGCATTGAGTGAACATGATAGAAAACTCAAATTTAAAAAATTAATCCCACACTATGCACATCACACATTTAACAACAATGAGTTGGATTTCATCACCAACCTTTGTTCGAGATTGGTTACAGTGGGCTTCATCTCCATATATCATCTTGCCCCATAGAAACCATAGTTACCCATGAGCAATCTTTTTGGATTTCATCACAAAAAATATTCTCATTTTTCATCCATCCTTAGAGTCCACCTTGCATATTAGCTTAGGTTAGCACATTACAACACATAAAACCAACAATGTATATATATATATATATATATATATATATATATATATATAAAGAGAATATGTTGCAAAACATAGGATTGATTTGTTTGTTTGATTAAGTATTATTTCCATTGCATATTTTTTGCACATTCCACACATTCACCATACCTAAATGACTCACTAGCTTATGGTTTCAACTTGAATCCAATAAAATATTTTGAGTCAAGCCCTTGTTAGCCAAACCAATTCATCCATGGAGTATTCTCCATAATTTCTCACAACTTTTGTGGTTAATCTTGTTAGTGTGATACAGATAAGTTCTAGTTTATTTCCAGGACCCTCACACACTATATATGTCTCAAATGTTGATGTGTTGCACAGAGCCATCAATACCCCCATTCCATAAATTGAGCCATCATCCCCTACCCACCCTAACATCATCTACATAGATATGGGTAAAGTTAGAGATTTTCTAACATCCACTAACAATGTTCTAGAGTAAATCAATAGCCCACCTAGGCATAATCCTTTTTCTCAGTAGGAACCTACCCACTCGCATATTTTTAGTTGCACCCAGGTGTATACTAACCCTCTTTTTGAGACATCACTTACACCTTTCCATCACTTGTCTCTCCCACAAATATAATATAGCCAAATCATTCCCATCCCATATTCCTATACCACCACCTATGGAAATCCATTGTATGAAGAACATGTCAATGCTGCTTCATAGATGCCAATATCCAATTCATCCAATGTCCCCTATTTAGTTGCAATCCCTGTTAAAATCTATCCTCCACCCACCTCATCCATTTCCACCACACCTACACCATCTACCTCAAAAAAATTTATACAACAAATATGGCAACACCTCAATAAATTGCTCATGGGTTAGCAAGATGCTCATTATTATCCCCTATAAAAATACAGGTGGTATATCTTAAGCCTCATTCTATTCCAACCTAGCCTACCTTATTTACTTCAAATCCATCATGGGTATCATAATATTCTATGGTTTCCATCCCCACACCTCCATTATCTAACACATATTACATTCCCACAAGTTAGCACATTCATAGTCCCCAAACCTCATATCCATTCCATCACCTGCAATTATTCCCTCATCAAACCCAACATCATCAAATGCAATCCAATACATCAAGCCATCAAAATATCATCACACCTAAAAATTTCACCTCTTCACCTCCACACAATCACCAAGTAATTCAAGGTTTCCACATACTTGGGGAAGATCCTAAAATTCAGGTATTACAACAACAAATTGATAGCTTGAGACAACACACTCCTAGTATGATGAACTAGAAGCCTACTTTAAGATAGCTAATAAATCAACCCATTCACTTTTTGGTACCATCACCGTCATATCTGGTAGATTTTACAGTACCAAAATTTGATAAATTTAAAGGGACTAAAAATCCTAGAGAGCATGTAATCACATTTATTCACTCATGCTTCAGAATCTAAACTTAAGATGCTTTACTACTCAAAACCTTTCCTCAAACATTGGGAGGAGATGTTATAGAGTGGTATAACCATCTGCCTCATCATAGTATTTATACATTTGAATAGTTGGTAAACCAATTCCTAGAAATATTCTCCCTCAATGTTTGTAAGAAAATCACATTGTTTGACTTGTATAATCTCAAGGAATTTGACGATGATTCAGTCTATGATTTTAGCAACCATTGGAGGGTCATTATCCCAAAACTACTATTCTCCCTACCAATGGAAGAGTTAACTCGATTGTTCACCATGAGTTGGTTAAAACCCATATCTTGGTTATTATAATTGTAACAATATAGCTCATTTGAAGAAGCTCTTGCCCAAGCTAGCATAATTGAGAAAATAAAAATCCTAGAAGGTGTGTTAAAGCCTAAGAAGAAAGAATGGCAGAGCAAGGGCCAATAAAAAATAAATTATTCTAGCCAATCTAAGCCAAATCAAGTGAATCAAGTGGCCATGAGTCAATCGGTAATGGCTCAAAAATAGCAATCAATGCAACAACAACAACAAATTTCAAATCAAGCAATTCCCCCAACCCAAAAAATTCATAACCTAGTGCTAACTATGGATAATGATCAACATTGACAATATGTTCAATAAAATTAGTATTACACACCCTTGTTTGAATCATATGCTTCTATATTTCATAGGTTGTATGACACAATCAACTTCCCTCACTTGAGATTAAACCAGATGATCCTACCAAGAATAGAAAAAGCTATAGTGAAAATTTATTTTTCCCTTATCATCGATAGAATGGGCATGACATTAACAGTTACTATCAATTCAAATATATAGTGTAAGACCTAATTAACTTAGGGGTCATCAAGTTTGATAGTCCCTTGGCTCAAAAAAATTAGAACCTTGGCACTTATCAAACATCACTTCCTCATCATGAGAAAGTGAAACCAAAAACAAGAGGGTAACACATCAAGACTCCTAATCAGGTCAACCATGTGCAACAATACCAAGGTTTTGTGGGTGATATTCATGTAGTCACCCAAGGTCAACAATGAAACAATAAACATAATGCATAATAGTAGATTTTCCAATCTCCCGTAGCACCTTAGGCAAGTGTGTATCCTCAACCTACCAATTCATCATCACCCATTCATTTCTTCATCAATTCTCCCCAACCAATTCACATTCTAAGTCATCCATCTCCATCCAATCATCTTTCCAATCATCCACAAAGGCCAATCATATTTCTGAGTAGTCGGCTTGTTGTGGCCATTGCACAACTCGTCCCAAAATTGAGGACCCACTTAAATTTTGATGTTTATGGGAAATTTTGGTTTGCATCGAGTGATTTGATTATTTATGATGTTTGAAATCCTACCATTGTTCTGGTTGTAGCATAGGATATTCTTGTAAGGTCATCATTCAACCCTTTTATCATTCGAAATCCTATTTTCATTTAGGTGGTTTATGTCCATATCTATCACATATCACATCTGAAGGATGAGGGTAATGGTAGTCGACTTGTTGTGGCCATTGCACAACTCATCCCAAAATTGGGGACCCACTTAAATTTTGATGTTTATGGGAAATTTTGGTTTGCATCGAGTGATTTGATTATTTATGATGTTCGAAATCCTACCATTGTTCTGGTTGTAGCATAGGATATTATTGTAAGGTCATCATTCAACCCTTTTATCATTTGAAATCCTATTTTCATTTAGGTGGTTTATGTCCATATCTATCACATATCACATCTGAAGGATAAGGGTAATGGTAAGTGCATAGAATCATAAGCTTTCATTTATTGAATCACCAAAAGTGTTTAAAAGATTTATTTTAAGAGAAAATCAAAATACCTAAAATAAATTAAAAAATCAAAATACCTAAAATAAATTAAAAATAATATATTTAAAATAAAATATAATAAAAATAAAAGTAATTAATATATGATATGAAATGTCAATGTCTACTTTATATTGGTTGTTTTATAGAGTAATTTGAAACTCATGGTTTACAATATTACTAGAGTAATGTTGTTGGAATTAATTGTTTTGGAGCTCATCATTTACTATGTTATTATGTAATGTAAATTTGCTAATTAGCTTTATGTTTACGTATCATGGTTTACAATATTACTTTGTAGAGTAATGTTGTTGGAATTAATTGTTTTGGAGCTCATCATTTACTATGTTATTATGTAATGTAAATTTTCTAATTAGCTTTATGTTTACGTATCTAGGTCATCAAAACAGTGGAATGGTCAATGACATGATTTTCGAGGTCAAATGCGATCATGGTTTAGGGGGCTACCCAGTGGCTTAGCTGATCCATTTTTAATAGGGTGTGTTGATGTTGATAGATATTATCTTGGATTTTCACCAAATGCATATGGGATTAAGACTTCGTTGTTAAATTTTGTTTCCCAAACAAAACGCAACGTAAGTGGTAGATGATGATGTCTTATATGAGTGAAACCACACTAATATTATTTTGGAAGGACATATGGTGTGATGGAAATGAGGCCAGACCAAATTCTCACAGATGGATATAGCCTTTGGGATATCAATGAATGCAAATTTGTAGCACATTTGGGTCACTCGATTTGACGATAGGTGATATCGAGCTTTCCATTAGGGATTTCAAGTTGGAATTGGAAGAAAGAGAGGACATACACAGACATGAAATGGCCTCATGCTACTACTACAAGGTGATGTAATGTGATGGGGTATTTGGAAATAGTGATGGTTTACCAAACTTGATATTATGTTTATAATTCTTTGTCATTAAATATCCAGTGTCACTGCTACTACAGACCTAAAAAACCATTACCATCAGCACCATCAAGTTAGCTTAATAGGTATTTTTAATCATGGAATATTGCAAAGGTCTCAAAATCATGTTTTTGTGAGCAGTCTAGATTTTTGTAGCTAAAAAGCAACATGGATTTTCCTACTATAATACCACAATCGTGCAACACATGTGGGCATAGAGACGTCAACCAAAGCATGCACTGGTTAAATCAAGTAGAAATTATGCAAAGAATTTTGGATCATGGGATTACATATAGTTCGATTCCAAATTGGTAAAATTTCACTGTCAGGGATAAAATAACATGGAGCATCCTAGATTGCGGGGTAATAGTGGAGGATAATATGCGGAGGAAACCGTTTGAAAAATTGGTGTTAAAAAAAAAGCAAGGTAGATTCCATAAAATAATACACTGAGGAAAATAAAGATGAATGTGGACAACCCAGCATGGTAGACAAAACCTAATGATTATGACTACTGAGGATGAACACCATGGAAGGACAGGAGATTGATTGAAGCTATTTTTACAATGAAGGATATAGATGTGAAGCATTCAAAGAAGATTTATGGAAACAGGGAGTCATAGTGGGAAAGCAATGTTAGGCCCTTCGTTTATCAAGGTGTTAGCATGATAGTTGTGGATACCACCAAATAACCTAAATCTAACATAACTACCTCATATCCTACCAGTGCAACCTTGAAAGCATGAATAGCAGTGTCAAAGTAACTAGAAATTTTTTTGTCGTGCAAAGGAGTTGCTGGCACCTAGCTGGTCGATTGCAAGGCTAGACATACCCACAGATTCATTTATAATGATGTGTGTGATTCTTGTATTTACTTTCATTAATGAAATGGGCCATGGTTAATAAGACAAACCCACAAAGCTCATAATGATTATTTTGCCATACTTTATATACTCACGCAACATTGAGGCAACGAAGGAAACGTAGAGAAGGTAGGTTTCCATAGGCCCCACATGTGCAGGAACATGCTGCATCCATGGAAGAATAAAGCTATAAAATTAAATCTGTTAAAATATATTAAAAGTGAAAGATGTTAGCTACCACCCATAGTGATGTTGTCCATGCACGTGAAACTAGGGTGTATGAAATAGGGCCCTCTAATATTAGAGGCTTTTATATAAGTAGGAAGCTAGAATAAATGGACCAATTGGCACCATGTCACAGAAATATAAATAAGTGCAACTTTACAAAAAAATTGAGTGCATTGTGGTTACAATAGCTAGGAAAAGAAATGAAGGCGAACGGATGCATAGAAGAAGGAAAACATTATGAAATCAAATGAAAGGTGGAATCGAAAATGAAAAGCCAATGTTGGAAATTTTAAATAGTCATTGAAGCTCATGAAGAAGGGGCTGGAAGTTTGGGAGCAAAAGCATAGGAAGAGCATAGAAAATTTTTTAAAGCTATTGCTAAGGAATTCCTCACTTTGTAAACAAGACAGAAGGTTTGAATGCAAATTTTTATTGAATATTTTTCTCCTCCATATGTTGATTTTATTAGATGATGTTTATGCATGTTAATGGTTGCATCATTTAATGTTATTAATGTATGGTTTATTTTCTTAGACTCTTGCACTTAATTCGATATAGATTATGTGGATGCAGGTCTAATATGGTTTTGTTTTTAATGTTTATTATATTATCTTTTCTGTAGGACAAGGAGGAACACAAATTTACAGTAGCTCATCTTTATATCTTTTTCGTATATTTGTTTCCATTTATTTCAGATTCATTTTATTTATTTTCTCTAACCCTAGATTTTATTTTTTTTAATCTTTCATTTTATTTTATTTAAAATTCCATCAAGCACTCAAAATCCTAACAAGTTCATAATTTTTTGCATTAAAATTAGGGGTTTTGAAGTAATTAGACATCCAAGTAATTTTGTTGTTTAAGGCTAACTTATTAAATTATTTGGACATTTTTAAGACATTCATTTTAAGGTTCCAAAATAGATTTCTTTTTGTACTCCACAAGTTATATAATTTTATAATAAGCTTAACAAAGTTCACATTTTAAAAGGAGTTTTGCAATTTTAGATTTTACATAAGTCCACATTTTTAAGAATGTTGAAGCTTTCAAGTTTTCACGTAAGTTTTAATTTTAAATTTTGTATAAATTCTTTTTTAAAAGGAAATACTAAATTTAAACTTTGCACTATTAAAGAAGCAAAATAATTTCATTTAATGGAAAGGATGGAAACTTTTATCTTCTAAAAATTCATTAAAATGAATCATTAAGGTGCTATTCTAAAGCTACTACTATATTGTAAAGTTTGATTTTAGTTATTTTCCTTTTATACTAAAAAAAAAACTTAACAAAGCAAGATAAAATCACTTTAACCATAGGCCCCTTGTTAACAATTACTTGCAAATCACTAAGGTATTCTAAGCACAAATTGGCACAAATTTCATATACATTCAAGCACATGTTTTAATTAAGCTAAAGGAACCTTGGAGAGAATTCTAATTCTCTTTGCAAGAGAGGGTTTTCTAACAAAATCTTGACTGTGAGTATGATTTTACAATTGGGTAAAATTATCACTTAACATAATTGGCGCTAGGAGGGCCTGAATTGTGATTGTTGCTAAAATTATTTTTTATTTTTTATTTTTTTATTTTTATTTGTGGAAAACATCCCAAAATGGATGCCACTTTCGGGTAAGACCCAAGGAGGTAGGGGTATTAAACCTTATATTAAGAAAAATTGTTCCCCAAGCTAGCTGGGGGGGTTTGTTTCCGACGTAGGGTGCCAGGCTTGAACCTCGAACCTCCTTCCGAGGATTGAGGGAATTTGCCAGTAAGGTACCTAGTGCGGATATTGTTGCTTAAATTATTATTATGGATTTAAATTGCTCTAATTATTATTCATTGTTGCTACAATATTTTGAAATTGGAACTTAATGCTTATCTTTAGCCTCCCTCACACACAATAGAATTGGTGCTGAAGGGAGGGCTTGAATTTGAGGTATTTGCATTGTCTTATTTCAAGTTGCTTAAATTTGAGGTACATCTCATTTTTCATGCATGAGTTTCATATGATTTCACTAATTGCTATGTGTTATTTTAATGCAAATATTCACATAACGAGGTTAGGTGATTAAAAAAACCTAGAACCAAGTCACAATAGTCATGTTTTCTCCATGGAATATAGGCAGTACTTTAAACATACTTGGACCTCCACATACTGTGCCTATATAGTTTAAATGTTTGCTACCCTAATTTAGGCATGATGGAGGGATATCAGTTGAAGTACAAATTCATGCATTCAAAGATGCTATGGTTTGTTTACATGTTTTGCATGAAAGTGTTGTTTGTCAAATATTTTTTTATACCTTGAATGAGTCTACATATGACTGGTTTATCAACCTACCTTCAGTAACTATCACTTTTTGGGCTCAACTAGAGGCAATATTCCTTAATAATTTTAACCAAAATCTAGTTGACCCAATCCTCATGTACAATCAGTTTGTCACTTCCCCTAAAGGACAAAATGAATCTTTGAAGTTATTCACCGAAAGGTTCCATGGGTTATATACTCAATTGGTGGTACCTTATGTTTCTACAGAAGGATATGCTATCCAATTGTATTTCAATGCTCTTGACCCATTAACTTCCATGTATTTGTGAAGGGGTCCTCAAATCACATTGTTGTCCAAAGCCTATATGGAAGCAATCACATTTGAACAACAATTGAGTTTTCAAGGTTTTGGTGTGGGTCTTGGATCATATAATCCTCAATAATTTGATACCTCCCTTACCCACCCAATATTTTATTCACCTCAATCTACCATTCATAATCAACCATCATTCTCAAGTGTGAATCAATTTTAGAATACCCAAATATCTCGGGATAATGCAATGAACCAAACTACTACAACTGAAGCTAATGATGCCAAATCTCAATTGGACGAGTTGCACAAGTTAGTTCTACAACTTAATAGAGACATGATTCAATTCCAGAAACAAGTTTGCAAAAATGCACATCTTGATCATTCTACAAATCATGTCCATGAGATAAATTTCAATTATTTTCATAATGATACTATCTCAAACAATGGAGGAATCCTAGAATTAACTAGCCTTGAAACATATGATAATTTAGGACCTTCCATAAATTTGGATGAGATGATTAAAATTGATGATCAAAACCTTCAACATGCTCAAAATAATGACCAGGAAGAAATGAAAGGCTTAGAGTCATTATTTACAAGGGAGGATTGGGATAATCATAGAAAGCTAAATACATGAATTGATCCACTATTAGAAATAATTGAGCCCTCAAAGGTGGATGAAGGTGAGTTTGAAAAGGAGTCTATTGTTGAATCTAAAGATTGTGAAAAAGTGGTTGAACATCACACCCTAGTTTTAGAAGATAATTATGGTTGTTGGAATAAATGGGAGGACTTTGATGCTCTTTCTAATAAAATGTTTGCTTCATGTGATATGCACTACATGTTGCAAAGGCTAGTTCTACAGCTTAAAAGAAACATAGATCAATTACAAGAACAGATGCCTCAAGATACATATCTTGATAATTCTACAAATCATCCTCATGAGATAAAGGTCTAATATACTAAAAGTGATATTCTTTTAGACAATGGAGGGGTCCTAGAGTTAACTAGTCTTGAAACATATGACAAATCATGACCTTCCATAAACTTAGATAAAATTGTTGAAATAGACTACCAAGAAATCCAACATGCTCCAAATGATGATAGCCAACATGAGATAAACTATGACAAGTAATAAATGAAAGGCTTAGAGTCATTATTTACAAGTGAGTATTAGGATAATAATAGAAACTAAATGCAAGGGTTGATCCCATTTTAGAAATAAGTGAGCCATCAAAGGATAATTCACAAAGGTGGGTTACAAATGAGGATTGTGGTGATCATGCAAATCCGAATATAAGAATTGATTCCATAGTAGAAATCCTTGAGCCACCAAAAATGGATGAAGGTGAATTTGAAAAGAATTTCTTGAAGAATATAAATATTACAAGGAAGATGCAATAGAATTTCATCCCATGGGTTTAGATGACAATTATTAATTTTTGAAATAAATATGTAGAATCATTTGTTGCCCCTACACTCTCTAATGAAATTTTTCTTCGTTTGGTATGTAGGACATTACAGATGCTACCCTACTAGAGGAACCTTTGATTCCCACAAAATTAGAAAATCACATGTTGATTAAATATGAAGAAATATTGCTAGGGTTTGATGAGGAAAAACTACTCTGCTAGGTTTTTATGAAGAAAAACTGCTATGTAGGGATGGCAACAACTTTTGAAGGAGGTCTTAAAAATTGGAGGAATGTCGTTATGGCATCGAGTCCGGCATAGAGAGTGCATGCTCATGATATTTTTTCATCTGAAAATGACTGGAAGGAACATGATTTTCTAGTGCATGTCGGGAACCACTTGTTAAAGAACAATGGATGTTTGGAACGATGTGAAGCCAGGATAGTTCTAGTGGTTCAACCAGACGTGGTGGCGGAAGATGTGGAGTATCTAACCAAACATGCCCTTATTGGTAAATTTTTGGGCATCCGAATTTCTCTCCCCTTTGTGGAGGCTTGGGTCAGGAAGACTTGGAATCCTAAAGGTGATGTGGAGGTGATGCTGAGTGTGAATAGCTATTTTATGGTGGTTTTCTCTTGTATTGTAGATCGAACAAAGCATTTGAAGGGGGTCTTTATTTCTATAACCAAGTGGGACTATTTCTTAAACCCTGGCATGTGGGTTTCAACCCATCAAAGGAGCGGCCGTCATGGGTTCCAGTATGGGTGTGGCTTCCATGGCTCCCATTGGAATTCTAGAGAATTGATATCTTGCATAAGATTGCCCTTCTGCTTGGGAAGCTGGTTGGACCGTCACAACAAACAATGTATAAAAAGTTAATCTTTGTTGCTCATATTTGTGTTGAAATTGACTTAAGTAATCCTATTCTAGATTATATTGAAATACAATTTGGATCAACTACATGGGTTCAAAAACTTGACTATGAAGCTCTTCCATTTCATTGTTGGATTTACCGTGAATATGGCCACCTGCAAATAAAATGCCCTAAGTTTGTCTCGCTTGTGGCTTCAAATCCTAGGCCCTCTCAGTCTAGATAAAGTTTGGATAAAGTAAAATCCCTAATAAAGGAAGGGGAATAGGATAAGGAAGTTTTTGTTTCGATAAAATCCCAAAAAAGAGGATGAAGGGCAAACAAAGACCTTAAGGATAGCCAACTAGATGCTCTACTCAATCGTTTTGAAATATTAGATGATATTTATCAGTGCATGGAGATACCTGAAATGTTGCTACCTGATGCAAATATAACAAGGCCGAATCAGATGTCTCTTATTGAGGGGGAACTTAAGGAATCAGATCTAGGGGGTTTAAATGAATAACAAAGGGCTTTGGATATGAGTATAGGGGACAAGGTTGGGTATATCCCTATAAGGGAAACTATTTTGGAAAGTGGTACAGATTTAGTTATGCCCTCTCCTACTCAGGCACTAATGCAGTCATCCTTGGACTGCAAAACTCCTACGGTGTTGGGATTGTAGCAAAAAATAATTAAAAAAAGTTTTTCGGATAAGAATATGAAGGTGGGTCAAAAGAAGGACCAAGATAAAATTAAGTTAATGGGGGAGACTTTGGTGGAGTCAAGTTTGGTGAGAACATTGGAATACCATTTTTATAACCCCCAAAAATGATTATCCTCTCATGGATGTAAGGAGGTTGAATAACATCTCCAGATAAAAAATTATTTGTGATTTGGTTCGTGTGCATTCTCCGGATGTGGTGTTTATTCAGGAGACTAAATTGGCTATTGATAGTATGTTCAATATTGCTCCCAAGTTGTGGATAATGGGGCAATGCCAATGTATTGGTGCATGTGGATATGCTGGTGGCATCACTTGTTTATGGGATCCGGTTAAGATATTCCCTCTTACTTGGATTTCCAATAGATGGTCTATTTCAATGGTCGGGCATGATAATGAATCTGGTGAAATCATCTTACCTACAAATGTGTATGCTCCTGTTGATTACAATGGTAAAGTGAATTTATGGAAGCACATTTTCTTTGTGAGAATTTTGTTCCCCTGTACCCATGGATTTTAGCTAGAGACTTCAACTCTATCACTTGTCTAGAGGAGAAACGTGGTGGGGTGGACCGTCTTGAACCTTTTTATTCTATCTTCAATGCTCATATCCAAGCCCTAAACTTGGTTGACATCAAGCCAGATAATGGGATATTTACTTGGCACAATAGAAGGTGTGGGGAAGCTTCCATCTTAGAGATATTGGATAGGTTTTTGATATCCAGTTATTGTATGGGTAATAACAGAGGTGCTAGATGATTCTGGAGGGTAGGGGATCTGATCATTCTATAAAACTCTCTGCTTTGGATTTAGGGCTAAAAAGTCATCCCTCCTTTAAGTTTCAACTTATGTGGCTTCGTGATCCTAAGCTTCATGATTTCATGCGAGGCTAGTGGACCATTGGCAAACCTCATGGAACCGCTATGTATTCCTTTATGAAGCGACTACAATTTGTAAAACATAAATTGAAGAGATGGAATAGACTAAATTTTGGTAACCTTTCCTTGGCTAAGCTGGTAGATCTTAGGAGGATGGAAGAAGCTTCAAGGAAGATTAGAGATCAGGGATTCATGAAGGAGCTTCTTGTTGAGGAATTTGAGGCTGCGAAAGACCTTGCTAAATGGGAACTGAGGGAAGAATTTTTTTGGAAACAAAAAGCTCGAGTAGATTGGCTTCAGGAATGGGATAGGAACACCACCTTCTTTTATAACTTAGTTAAGGATAACCGTAATGGTAACCTAATTACCTCTCTTGTGAATTCTTAGGGTGCCCTGCTCTCTTCTTTTAGGGATATTTTAGAAGAGACTAAGAGGTATTTTTTCTCTCTCTTCAAGGAGGAATCCCTATCAGATGATGAGAATGAAAATCTTTTTCTAAATTGTATTCTTGCGATTGTTTCTAGAGAGATGAATGAGCACTTGATGGGTCCAATTTCTCTTGAGGAGTTGGAAAATGTTGTATTCAAGATGAAAAAAGGAAAACCCTAGGCCCAGATGGATTCCCAATTGATTTTTATCAGGAGTTTTGGAATTTAATCAAATTTTATCTTTTGGATATGGTCCATGAGTTCCAAAAGAACAAACATATGCTAAGGGCCCTAAATGCTACCTTTGTGGTTCTTATACCAAAAAAAGAGGGAGAAAATTCCTTGGATATATTTAGGCATATTACTCTCTGCAATATTGTGTATAAGATCATCACAAAAACTATTGTTGAGAGGCTGAAGATATGGTTAAGAAAAATCATCTCTGAGGAGCAAGGAGGGTTTTTTGCTAGCCGACAAATCTTGGATGGGGTTGTTATGTCTACAGAATCTATTCACTCGATGAAAACTTCTAAGGAGAAAACTATGTTCATTAAGTTGGACATGTCCAAAGCCTATGATCGGGTCAAATGGTCATTTCTTCAAAAAGTTCTTACTACTTTTGGATTTGAGGAGGAATGGATTAGATGGGTTTTGAGCTATGTTTATTCTTCCTCATTCTCTATTATTGTTAATAATGAACCATTAAAGCTGTTTGAGGCCTCAAGGGGATTGAGGCAAGGAGATCTTTTATCTCCTTATTTGTTTATCATTATGGCGAAAGGGTTGGGAAGATTGTTCAAGTCTCAAGTCATGTAGGGTCTCATTTAGGGGTGGAAGTGGGATAATAGTTTGCCACCTCTTTCCCACCTTCAATTTGTTGATGATTCTACTTTGTTGGGAGTTGCCACTCTCAGGGAAGCTGGAAATATTAGATAGTCTCTTGACATATATCTTGGTGCTTCTATACAGTTGATTAATGAGGACAAGTCTTCTATTTTCTTCTTCAATACCCCTCATCTTATTAAGGCCAGGATTTCTCACATTCTAAGATTTCAGGTTGTGACTCCCCCCTTCATTTATCTTGGTCTTCCAATTTCATCTCACCCTCTACCTAGATCTTCTTGGAAATTTATGCTTGATAAGTTTAGAAGGAAGGTGAATCACTAGACTTTCAGATGGCTATCCACTGCAGGTAGAGTGTTGCTTTTAAAATCTGTTGTTCAAGCTTTACCCATTTATAGATGTTTTGTACAAATAACTTCCTCTCACTTCATCAAGGACATGGATGCTTTGTTAAGACAATTTTTATGGTCTGGAAAACTTGATCAATCTAAATGGAGTTTGGTTAGGTGGGATTCTATATGTAGGCTAGTGCAAGAGGGAGGCCTTGGGTTGCGATAGATAGCTCTTTTTGGGTAGGCTTTGGTTGCAAAACTTTATTGGATATGGTGTACCTCTCAAGATCATATTTAGGCTAAAATATTATCTTGTAAATACTTGAGAGGTATTTCTAAGGCTGAAATCCCTAGAGTCAGCTTGGTTGGGAAAGGTTTAGTTATCTGGGACACTCTGAAAAGAGGAGCTAATTTAATCAAGCAGGGTTTGTTCTGGATTTGCAATCAGGGATCAAATGCTCTTTTTTGGGAGGATTCTTGGGATGGCCACCCTCCTATCTTGAATAAATATCCTAGGTTATGTTCCCTAAGCATTTTTTTCTTGGAAGCAGGCTGGTCTCATGTGGAGGACTTTAAAAAAATCCAATATTTTAGAAATATGGAGATGTACAGGTGGAAATATCTGCAAGAATGGCCCTAGGGGGAATGGCCAAGGACAGAGAGGTGCTTACTCTTATTCTTATGGGGATGCCTTGTTCTTAATTTAGGGGTAAAGATATACTGGCTTGGAACCCTGATCCTAAGGGAACCTACTTGGTAACCTATGGTTATCAGGTTCTCGATAAGCAAAAGTATGGGAGTCTTCCTGTCACTTGGTGGAAAAAGGTGTGGAACAAATTTTCTTGGCCAAAATGTAACTTCTTTCTCTGGTTGGTAGCTTGTAATAAATGCCTCACTTTAGATGATGTGAGGAAGAGGGGATTTCAGGGTCCCTCTTTTTGTGTCCCTTGTAATAAGAATGAGGATGGCTCTTCTCATTTATTTTTCCAATGCTCCTTTGCCAGAGATATTTGGTACCACTAGTGGAGTGCCTGGAACCATCCATGTTTTCATTTGCTATCCCTAGTGGAGTTTTGGAGTAGTCTGGGCAAACCTTCAGCCAAGGCCCCCTTCCTTCGGGTGGCTTAGATTTTGGGCCCTTCTTGCATCATCTGGAAAATTTGGCTTGACTAAAACTAACACATATTTTAGGGTAGTTATTGGGCTATTCAACATATCTAACAAAGGATCCTATATATGGTTCAAGAAACCATCCATAGCAAATGTGATGTGGACCCTCTTTTGGATTCTAGGGAGGAGAAGGTACAATAAGCCCTTGGTCTCTTTGGGGATGGTGTGAACTCTTCTAGCCCTAGTAGGGTTCCTCAGCTCAGTAAGAAGGTTAGGAGAGATGGTAGGTGGAGGCCACCCCCTAGAGGATTTTTAAAAATTAATACTGATGGATCGTCTAGGGGAATCCTGGACATGCTAGCATTGACGGTGTTGGGAGAGATTCTACTGGTGGTGTCAGTTTTTTATTTTCCATTTATAAAGGTGTTAACTCCAATAATTTTATGGAAGCTCTTGCAATTCTTGAGGCCTTGTGGAGGGGGTTTTCTCTTGGCTGGCATAGGATTATTTGCGAGTCTGACTCTCAAATTATGGTTAATATTTTAAACAGTAAAAAGGTGGAGGAATTTAATAGGCGGTTGGCATCTGTAGCCATTTAGATTCTCAGAATGAGTGAAGAGTTTGAATGTATATCCTTTGTGCACATTCCAAGGGAATGGAATGTGGTTGCTGATTACCAGGACAAAAGGGCTTCTGAGCTACTGGATCCTTGGAGTATCAATAATTGGGATATTCTCTCGTTTGGGGACTATCAATGCCTGTGGGAGTTGATCCACAAGGATGTACAGACTTAATGTGGTTTATTTTTGTTGTCTTTTTTGGGTGTCATTCTATTCTAGTGGTTTTAGCCTGTTTGGCTATTTATTTGAGTCTTGGTTGGAATCTCAGTTGTACTCTATAATCCAAAATTTTTATCAATAAATTTTTACCCCTTTATTTAAAAAAAATATGAAGAAAGAGAAATGGTAAATGCTATTCATGATTTATTAGTAAGGGATGATGAAAATGTAGAATTCTCACCTTATTTATTGACTTTAAATTTTTTGTTAAATATTTACATGATATTCTTGAAGATTCAAATGCAATTGATAGGGAAATATCATATAATTTCAACAATAAATTGAAGGTAATTTCTAATATGTACACATTAGATAAAATGGAGGAAAATATATTTGAAGTGCTAAATCAAGTTCATAAAAAAATAATTATTGAGCCTAGGATACAAAACTATAATGATCCTCATATGTCAAATATCCTAGATGGTTGTTACCTTTTGCGTGGATATGATTGGCCTAAAAATATGAATAATGTCTTGGCTTTAAAATTTCTAGAAATAGGCTCCTACTTGCAAGACCTCATATTTGAAAATGAGAGCTTAATTATAAATCATGAATTGAATTTTGAAATCTATATTTTAAGGAATATACAAGAAAGAATTGAAAATCAGTTATTGTCTTATCAGTTTGATGAATTAAAACTCCACTATAGGATTACTAACAGAACTAGATTAAAATGGTGAGATGAAGGAGGTAAATTAAAGTATTTTGTGCTTGTAGGTCTGATCGTATTATGGGATGAGACTCAAACAATTTGGTCTGCCTATCATGTTCAAAGTCTTTCCATTTGTAATAGAAATCAGGTTTGGGATCCAGGAAAGTGATGGTTGAATTCTTGCACCATTTGTATTATATTTTATACTATTGTAAATAATATTTGGCTTTTCAGGTCTGGTTGGTTTTGTTTATACTTTTTTGCTTGGTTTTATGATATTTTGTAGGGTGTTTCGCAGTTTTGGGTGTGTTTTATTTTGATTCCTATGCTTTGCATTTTCAAGGTTTTGGGTTCGATCCCTTGATTTGTGGTGGTATTTTGTGGTAGCTACTAATTTATGGTCTCTTGGTTGGTTTTTTTTGTTCCTTTATCATGTAGACTGAATTGCCTATTTTGGAATCATGTGAATCAAGGAAAAGGGGATGAAATTGTTTAGTAATCATTCCTAGATTTTAGGACTAAGATGGTGAATTTTGGAAAAATGAATCATTTTTCTAAAGCTAAAATTGAACACATCATATTAAGGAACATGCCTTGAAATCTTGAAGGTTAAAGTCATTTTGGTTTGTAACTTAAGACAAAAATCTAATACACTCCATCTTTAGCCTTAAGTGGTCTCTAACCTAGGTGGCAGGTAAATTTTACAAACCAATACAATGTTTAAAAAAAAAAGAGAAGGAAAGAAAAACCAAATCAATTAAAAGGTTTAGATAATATTCATTAGGGCTATAGACACCTGGCTAGCAATGGAGCAATGTTAAGAAAAAATAAAAGAAAAATAAGTAAATGTAAAATTAACCTAATCCCTGGGTGATTAAGAGAATCTCTACGAGGGCTATAGACATCTAGCTTGCAGTAGAGCAAGGTCCAGAAGAGATCAAGGTCATCTCCACCAGGGCTATGGACTCTTGGCTAGTAGTGGAGCAATGCAAAGGCATATTTTAATGAGTGACACTCTATAGCCTAAATGTAAAACAAATTATGGAATATGGTTTTTTTCAAGAATGCAAAATGAATCACATTCCACACACAGAGTAGAGGCAAATAGGTCATTTGTTTTCATTTGAAGTTGTTTAACCCCATCTTCTCTAGGTGTTGCTAGGTAGTTTTATTTTCTGATATTTGGTTTTCCTAGTTTTAGATTAGGTTCTTCATCTTAAATGCTCAAGAGCATTTCCCATTAGAGTCACCATTTGTTGTGGCCATTGTAACTTACCCCAAAATTGGGGACCCACTTTAAATATTGATGTTTATGCAAAATTTTGGTTTGCATCGAGTGGTTTGTTTATTTACAATGTCTGAAAGCCTACCATTGTTCTGGTTCTAGCATAGGATATTCTTGTAAGGTTATCATTCAACCCTTTTCTCATTCATAATTATAGTTTCATTTATGTGGTTTATGTCCATATCTATCATATCCAAAGGATGAGGGTAATGGTAAGTGCATAGAATCATAAGCTTTCATTTATTGAATCACCGAAAGTTTGTATTGTAAGTGAAAGATTTATTTTAAGAGAAAATAAAAATATCTAAAATATATTAAAATAATAATAATAAAAATATATATAATAAAAAATAAATGTAATTACTATATGAATGAAATGTCAATGTCTACTTTATATTGGTTGCTTTATAGAGTAATTCGAAACTCATGGTTTACAATATTACTTTGTAGAGTAACGTTGTTGGAATTTATTGTTTTGGAGCTCATCGTTTACTATGTTATTGTATAATGTAAATTTTATAATTAGCTTTATGTTTACGTAAAAAAGTCATCAAAATGATGGAACGATCAATGACATGGTTTTCGAGGTCAAATACAATCATGGTTTCAAGGGGCCACCTAGTGGCTTAGCTGATCCATTTGCAATAGGGTGTGTTGATTTTGATAAATATTGTCTTGGGCTTTCACTGAACGCATATGGGATTAAGACTTCATTGTTGAATTTTGTTTTCCAAACAAACCGTAGAGTAAGTTGCAGACGATGATGTTTTATATGAGTGAAACCGCACTAATATTATTTTGGAAGGACATATGGTGTGATGAAACTAAGAAGGCCAAACCAAATACTCATAGATGGATATAGCCTTTGGGATATCAATGAATGTAAATTTGCAGCACATTTGGGTAATCCGGTTTGACGATAGGCAATACTGAGCTTTCCATTAGGGATATAGAGTTGGAATTGGAATATAGAGAGGACATACACAAACATGAAAGGGCCTCATGATACTACTATAGGGTGATGTATTATGAGGTATTTGGAAATAGTGATGGTTTCCCAAACTTGGTATTATTTTTATAATTTTATCATTAAACAACCAGTGTCACTGCTACCACAACCCTAAATAATCGTTACTATCACCATCACCAAGTTATCTTCATAGGTATTTTTAATCATGAAATATTACAAAGGTTCCAAAATCATGTGTTTGTGAGTAGTCTGGATTTGTGCTTCTAACAAACAATATGGGTTTTCCTATTGTAATATCACAATCGGGCAGCACGCATGGACACAACAGTGTCAATCAAAGCATGCACCAATCAAATTAAGTAGAAATTGTACAACAAATTTTGGATCATGGGATTACATGCAATTTGTTTCCAAATTGGTAAAAGTTTGTTATCGAGGAAAAAATGACACGAAGCTTTCTGGATTGCAGGGTAATAGTGGAGGATCATATGTGAAGGAGGTCATTTAAGAAATTGGTGTTAAAAAAAAAAGCAAGGTAAATTCCATAAAAGAATACATCGAGGTAAATCAAAGCGAAGGTGGACAACCTGGTATGGTAGAAAACACCTGACGATTATGACTACTAAGGATGAACACCATGGGAGGACAAGTGATTGGCTGAAGCTATTTTTAAAATCAAGGATGTAGATGTGAAGCATTCAAAGAAGATTTATGGAAACAAGGAGTCATAGTGGGAAAGAAATGTTAGGCCCTTGTATTATTAGGATGTTAGTGTGATAGTTGTGGATACCACCAAATAAAATTGGTCTAACATAACTGCCTTATATCTTACCATTGCAACCTTGAAAACTTGAATAGCAGTGTTAGAGTAACTGATAAATTTGCTATCGCATGGAGGAGTCACTAGAACCTGGCTGGTAAATTGTAGGGGTAGACATACCCATGGATTTATTTATAATGATGCATCTGATTCTTGTGTTTACTTTCATTAATGAATGGGCCATGGTTAATAAGATAAACCCACAAAGCTGATAATGATGATTGGACCATACTTTATACACTCCCATGACGTTGAGGTGTGATTTTGGCCAGTTACAAAAAAAACTCGACAACTACGATTCAAAATCCTCTCTTGCAAGAAAGTAAACTTCTCCAAGGTTCTCACTTAATATTTTTATGTGTCATTCATATATGCGTAAATAAGTGCCTGAATAATCTATATAGTTTGCAAGTTACTGTTAACAAGGGGTTTGGGAATCAGGTAATTGATTTTGAATTCATCATGCATTACGTTTTACTTCCTAAAAAAAATGAATAAATTTGTCCTTTGAAAATTAATATTTTGAGAATGCAAATTTATTTGAAAGTATAAACTTTAATGCTTTAAAATTATATTAAAAAATAACTTGAATGCATTTCAAAGCATTGACTTTAATCTCATGAATAAAGCTTTTGAAATCATATTTAAATACAAGATAAAACAAAACCCTAATATAAAATGTGAAAACCTTATGCTAGGGCCTTTTAAATATTTTAAAACTTGATTATTTATTTGCTTCTTTCACAAAATAGAGAACTCAATATATTTGAATTCTAATTATAAAGTTAAAGTTTATAATATGAAATATAGAATTCATATAATCTTTAAATCTAATATTTATTTATTCAAATATTTATGAGATTAAATATTTGAATTAAATAAATTTAATTCCTTCAATAGTAACCTTTGGACTTATGATTTGAGATTTAAAATTTTAATAAATCAAACTTTTAGAAACATAAATAAATCTCAAATTATGGATTTTAAAATTTTATGATATTAAAATCAACAATCCATATAATCCTTCTCTGTTTCCAAAATTTATTTGTCAAATATTTATTAACTTAAATATTTGACCTAAATAAATTTTACAACCCTTTCTATAAATCTGAATCTTTGAAATTCAACTTAGGGTTTTAATAAAACAAATTCAATGAACTTTATAAACTTTATGAAATTTAAAATCAAAAGCTCATTGATTTCCTCCTTTGTGAAATTTATTCACCCGAAATATTTATAGAATTAAATATTTGAGTGATAAATTCAAACTTTAACCTAGTTGTAAAATTTAAATATTTTATAAAATAAACTAGGTTTTATCTTAAATCTTAATGCCTCAAATAAATTAAAAAGGTCTTAGGGTAAAGAAACAAATTTGAATAAAACGTTTGGAAAAACTTGCTACATCACAGAAAATGCAACTTTGAAAACCAAACTCAGGCAGACCAGATTTTACACAATCCTACCACAAATTTGGTGCTATCTTCTACGGAAATTTTAATTAAAAATTTATATCAATCAACTTAGTAATTAAAAACACCACAATAGTGCTTACTTTTAATAAAAATTGAATTTGATACAAAATATTATATCTTACAATGAATCCAATAAAGTCTATGTATTCATGTGCAAATATAGCTTCCTCTGCAATTTGGTCTTCTATTTGGCTCCTTTCAATATTTCCTCTTTTTCTCCAACCTATTTGACCCCCTTTTCATCTTTCAATGCTCTATTTATAAATTAAAAGAACCAGTTGTTGTAGTTTGTTTGCTCTGTTCTTCTTTCATTTGGATGTACTTGTTCATCTTTCACTTCAAATAATTGTTTCTTATTTAATAACCCACTGTTATATACTAGATGCATCTCTTTTTATAATGACCATTAATATTTTATAATATGGACACTGCATTAAAAATTTCAATCATTCCTTATACAAGTTGTTATATCCATTGTTATATAGCTTTATGATATTGGCGCCTTCTTTTAAAACTATACCTTTGATCACCATATACCATAGTTCATTCACTTGAGATTCGCATATTTCAATTTATCACATTCTCGTCCAATGCTCGTGACACTAAATACACCTTAACCATTTTGAATAAAACCATGTTATCTCTCTGACAATACTTATTTTCCATTTCTGTTCAATTGTTGTAAACCAATCTATGTCCATCGCCCTACAAACGTTATATGAACTGCTAGATGAAATACTGTGTATGGCTATGCAAATCGATAATCCTTGTCTTTGCGACCATCATTGTTAGCCTTGCTAGTTTATTGCTTTCTTAGGTATACCACCATTTCCTCTGAAATACGTGACCAGAATGAGAATTATAATGGATTCAAACAACATCCACGATGTCACACTCTGCCTGCACTGCTGATTATACTAAATTTAGGACAAGATTCCATACGTATCGCCACATCAAAACCTTCTCCATGACTAAGATTTTTTTGCATTAGATAAACTATTCTACCACAAATCAAATATTCACGTCATGTAATATCAAATTTCCCATGATGCTACCATCCATTGCATGAGGTTCATCATCCTGTAATATATTTGATGTTGGCACCCATACAAGAAAGGTATTGGTTAGCGATGATCTGGTTATCGACCTCAGTGATGGCGCCCCCCATGTTTTAAGAATATCATCTGCTCTACTATGATGAATGTATAATTAACCTTCACCAATCACCTTATCAACAAAATGCATAACCCCTTACATAAGAAGCAAATAATTTATAACAATTGGTAGTTATGTATGTATCCAATCAAGTGAACACGATCATCCATCAAGGTCCTGTGAGAAGCGAAACAATATTTCATTAATGTAATGAAATATAAATAATACATTCGAGCCAAGATTAGTCCAAAGGTTGTAGAACCACCCGAGGCCAAAATAGGCGCGGTTGCAACAACTAACAACTAGCCTAAATTAATCAAATCCAACAATATAAGATTGTTTAGGATCGAATTAATTAGAGAGAGTAAATATTGAAATATATTCTAACATCCCCCCTTATTACAATATTTGAGGAAACATATAACTACTAGCTATACTAGCATCCCCCCATTATTTTTAAATACATAAAGAATTGTGAAACAATTCAAATTTGACATGTGCAAGTGCCTTAGTGAATATGTCTGCAAATTGAGCATTGGTGGAGATGTATTGAAGCTGAATTTGATGTCTTGGTACTTCATCTCGAATAAAGTGGCATTGTATATCAATGTGTTTGGTTTTGTCATGATGCACTGGATTCTTAACAAGGTTCAAAACACCCATGTTTTCATAGAACAAGTGTATTGGAGATTTTGATGGAAGACCCATACTTGTCAAGATGCGATGCAACCATATCACTTCGCACATAGCTTCATGTGCGATGCAATATTATACCTCTATTGATGAGATAACAACCACCTATTGCTTCTTGTTGTGCCAAGAGACAGCACCAGATCCAAGATGAAACAAATATCCTGAATTTGATTTACGATCATCATATGATCAGGAATATTCAGAGTCTGTGTATCCCTGTAAGAATAATTTGTTGTTCTTATATTCTAGGCCATATTCCATTGTGCCACGGACATAGTGAAGAACTCGCTTTGCTACTTTCCAGTGTGTAGTCTTAGGTTCTTGCATGAACCTCGAAATAGAGTTGATAGTAAATACGATATCTGACCTAGTGTTGGTTAGATATATGAGACTCCCAATCAGCTGATGATAGAGAGTAGCATCTACCTGAGGTGATTTGTCATATTACGATAACTGAAGTCCTGATTCCATTGGTGTTGCCATCAGCTTGCAATTAGTAATGAGATATTTTTCTAGTAGTGTCTTGGCATATTTTTTTGAGGTCACTTTTATGTAGTGCTCCTTCTGGTTCACTTCCAGGCCAAGATAGTAATGGAGAAGTCTGAGATCTGTCATTTCAAAATATTTGCTCAAATATTATTTGACAGTAGAGATCATTGTTTCTAAACTCCCTATTATGATCAGATCATCAACATAGAGTACAAGCAACACTATTTCAGAGCCTTGCTTCTTAAAATAGAGGTTTGCATTCAACGAACATCTCTTGAATCCATGCTATAGTAGGTGATTATCCATTTTTATATACCAAGCCCGAGGGGCCTGTTTCAAACCATATAAGGATTTGACCAATTTGTAAACTTTTTGTTGTTGGCCTTCCACTTCAAATCCTTCTGGTTGAGTCATGTAGAATTCCTCTTGGATATCACCATTTAGAAAGGCACTCTTGACATCCATTTGGTGCACTTTCCACCCATACTGTGCTACCATAGCACAAAGAACTTGAATAGTTGTCATCCGAGCAGTAGGTGCAAAAGTTTCCTCATAGTCAATGCCTTTTTTTTTAGCATAGCCCTGTACAACAAGCCAAGCCTTATGCTTATCTATTGTCCCATATGCCTTGCACTTGACTTTGTACATCCATTTTTAGCCTATGGGCTTCTTTTCGTATGGCAGATCGACAAGCTTCCAAGTTTTGTTTTTCATCAGAGACTTATACTCTGCATCCATAGTGGCCTTCCACTGAGGCACACTAAGGGCATATTGCACTGAAGTAGGTTCAAGTTCATCTATTGAAGACATAAACACCCTGTCATCATCAATATCCATATCTTATGTATCTCTCTCTGGATCTACAGAAAGTTCCTCAAAATATTGACAAAGATCATCAACCCTAGTAATCTCTGCTACAACTTTCTCCTATCAAACCATATTGCGAGTACGAGGACTATCCAAAGTTAAATATGGTGGAGTGGATAGCTTAGAGTCTCTAATTGTATTTGTATACTACTTTGGATTCTTCTTCTGTGGTGATGAAGAAGATGAAGAAGGACCTCCAACATTTGATGAAGGATACTTCTCAACCTTAGATTCCACAAGGTCTAGGTATACATATGATGTGTTTTTATGATGTGAAATCCTCATCAAAAACTACATATCTACTTATGTGAATCTTCTTGGTTAATGGATCAATTAATTGATAACCCTTAGAGTGCTCATCATACCCAATAAGAATTCACTTCAATGTTTTCTCATATAGCTTCTTCCTCTTTTATTTCAGTATGTGCATGAATGCTTTACAACCAAAAATGTGTAGATGAGATATGGAGGGTTTCCTACCACTCCATGCTTCCTATGGAGTCATTCCTTGTAGGTATTTAGTGGGTTTCCTATTCAACAGATATACTACTATGGTGACAGCTTCTGCCAAATATTGTTGCCCAATTATAGCTCCTGTGAGCATGCAACAAACCATTTCCATGATGGAATGGTTCCTTCTTTCAGCAACTCCATTTTGCTGAGTATAAGCAGTAGTCAATTTTCATGTGATCCCATTTTCATTCAAGAATGCAAAAAATGATTTAGAGGTGAACTCCCCCCTTGATCTGAGTGGAGGGTATTTATAGAAGTCCCTGAATCCTTTTCAACAGATTTATTGAATTGCTGAAAGAAGCCAAATGCCTCAGATTTCAATTGAAGAAAGAATACCCACATATTTCATGAGTAATAATCCATGAATAACTAAAAATACATCTTACCCCCACAACTATTGGGTGTTAAAGGATTGCACAAATCGGTGTGAACCAACTCCAAAGGTTTCTTTGCTCTTGTAGAGCTCCTCTCGAAAGGTACTCTATGTTGCTTTCCTACCAAGCAGTCAGATCAAACTAGAAATGTGGTAGAAAGGTAAGGGATACCCTTTACCATCTCATACTTACTTAACTCAAGTAAGTAACCAGAACTCATATGTCCATATCTCTTGTGCCATAGGTAAATTGCCTCCTTTGTAGAGACAGTCATGGCTACATCTGGAGTAGAGGTAGCATCTAGGGAAAATAAGCCATGCTTATATGAAGAGGTTGCAATGTTCTTACCCCTCCTAGTAATAGAAAAACACTTCTTTCCCCCCTCAACACTAAATTTTACAACCATATCCTTGTCCAAAATTTGTGTGACTGACAACAAGTTGTTTGTCAATCCTGGAACATAGAGAACCTTTTCAATCTGGAACTTGCCATCAGGAAGAGTAATAGAAACTGTACCTTCTCCCTGAACCTTGTAGGTTTTATCATTAGAAATAGTAATAGGTTTGCCCTCTTTAGCCTCAAAAGACTCAAACCATGATTTATTGCCAGTCACGTGCTTACTAGCGCCATAATCGACATACCATATAGGATTCATCTGCTTGGATACTGTGGTAATCATGAGCACTTTGTGTGCTCACTCAGAATCCGTGTTAGATTCTTTAACAACATTCTTCACTTTCTATTGCTTTTTCTTTTGTGGTTTGTTCTGGCCTTTCTATTTTGGTTGTTTATTCTTATGCCAACATCTGTTTGTACCATGACCTTCCTTGTCATAGATCTTGCAATATATCTTAGTCTATTGAGTTTGTTGATTTTGTTTCCCTTTTGAATTCTTTTGAGAACTCCCTCCATTCTAAAAATTACCCTTCTTGTTCTAGCCCTTTCGGTTTGTGTATAGGGCAGTGTTAGAATAATCATCTCGCTGTAGTTGGTGTGCCTCCTCCTCTTGAAGCAAATTTACCAACTCAACAAAGGTAACTTGTCTCTGTGATACATGAAGTGAGGTGATCAATACTCAAAAATAATTAGGTAATGCTCTCAATACCACTAAGATAAGGAGCTTATCATCGACTGGTGTTGTCAAAGAATTCAATTTTCCTTTTAACTCGGACACTCTACAAAGAAAGAGTTCAACTATCTCTCCCTGTTTCATGCTTATATTGTGTAATTGAGATTGAATAAATAGAATGGTGGAATCATTATTTCCTTCATATATAGTTTTAAGGGTATTTCATGCCTCTTTACTATTTTGACAATCAACAATATGGGGGTGAACTTCATCAAAGACAACAAGCAAAATGAGCACTTTTGCCTTGCTATCTATCTTATCTAAGTCTTTCTGATCAGTAGTGAGAGTTGTGGCTCCATCTGTAGATGAAGGTCTTACTATTGTTCTAGACACAACATCCCAAATATTATCCAATATTGTTGAGGTGTGATTTTGTCCAGTTACAAAAACCACTCAACAACTAGGATTCAAAATCCTCTCTTGCAAAGAAAGTAAACTTCTCCAAGGTTCTCACTTAATATTTTTATGTGTCATGCATATATGCGTAAATAAGTGCCTGAATAATCTCTATAGTTTGCAAGCTACTGTTAACAAGGGGCCTGGGAATCAGGTAATTGATTTTGAATTCATCATGCATTACGTTTTACTTCCTCAAAAAAATGAATAAATTTGTCCTTTGAAAATTAATATTTTGAGAATGCAAATTTATTTGAAAGTATAAACTTTAATGCTTTAAACTTATATTAAAAAATAACTTGAATGCATTTCAAAGCATTGACTTTAATCTCATGAATAAAGCTTTTGAAATCAGATTTAAATACAAGATAAAACAAAACCCTATTATAAAATGTGAAAACCTTATGCTAGGGCCTTTTAAATATTTTAAAACTTGATTATTTCTTTGCTTCTTTCACAAGATAGAGAACTCAAAATATTTGAATTCTAATTATAAATCTTACACTTTATAATATGAAATATAGAATTCATATAATCTTTAAATCCAATATTTATTTATTCAAATATTTATGAGATTAAATATTTTAATTAAATAAATTTAATTCCTTCAATAGTAACCTTTGGACTTATGATTTGAGATTTAAAATTTTAATAAATAAAACTTTCAGAAACAAAAATAAATCTCAAATAAAGGATTTTAAAATTTTATGATATTAAAATCAATAATCCATATAATCCTTCTCTGTCTCTGAAATTTATTTGTCAAATATTTATTAACTTAAATATTTGACCTAAATAGATTTTACAACTCTTTCTATAAATCTGAATCTTTGAAATTCAACTTAGGGTTTTAATAAAACAAATTCAATGAACTTTATAGACTTTATGAAATTTAAAATAAAAAACTCATTGATTCCCTCCTCTGTGACATTTATTCACCCAAAATATTTATAGAATTGAATATTTGAGTGATAAATTCAAACTTTAACCTAGTTGTAAAATTTAAATCTTTTATAAAATAAACTAGGTTTTATCTTAAATCTTAATGCCTCAAATAAATTAAAAAGGTCTTAGGGTAAATAAACAAATTTGTATAAAACGTTCAGAAAAACTTGCTACAACACAGAAAAACGCAACTTTGAAAACCAAACTCAGGCAGACCAGATTTTACACAATCCTACCATAAATTTGGTGTTATCTTCTACGAAAATTTTAATTAAAAAATTATATCAATCAAATTATAAATTAAAAACACCACAATAGTGCTTTCTTTTAATAAAAATTGAATTTGATACAAAATATTATATCTTACAATGAATCCAACAAAGTCTCTGTATTCATGTGCAAATGTAGCTTCCTCTGCAACTTGGTCTTCTATTTGGCTCCTTTCAATCTTTCCTCTTTTTCTCCAACCTTTTTGACCCCCTCTTCATATTTCAATGTTCTATTTATAAATAAAAATAATTAGTTGTTGTAGTTCGTTCACTCCGTTCTTCTTTCATTTGGATGCACTTGATCATATTTCACTTCAAATAACTGTTTCTTATTTAATAACCCACTTTTATATACTAGATGCATCTCTTTTTATAATGACCATTAATATTTTATAATATGGACATTGTATTAACAATTTCAATCATTCCTTATATATGTTGCTATATCCATTATTATATAGCTTTATGGCATCGACACCTTCTTTTAAAACTATACCTTTGATCACCATATACCATAGTTCGTTCACTTGAGATTCACCTATTACAATTTATCACATTCTCATCCAATGCTTGTGACACTAAATCCACCTTAACTATTTTGAATAAAACCATATTATCTCTCTGACGATACTGATTTTCAATTTTTGTTCAGTTGTCATAAACCAATCTCTGCCCATCGCCCTACAAACATTATATGTACTATTGTATGAAATACTGTGTATGGCTATGCAAATCAGCAATCCCTGTCTTCATGACCATCATTGTTAGCCTTGCTATTTTATGGCTTTCTTAGGTATACCACCATTTCCTCTAAAATTCGTGACCAGAATGACAATTATAATGGATTCAAACAACATCCACGATGTTACACTCTACTTACACCGCTGATTATACTAAATTTGGGATAAGCTTCCATATGTATCGCCACATAAAAACCTTCTCCATGAGTAAGATTTTTTTGCATTAGATGAATGATTTTGTCACAAATCAAACATTCACGTCATGTAATATCAATTCGCCCAAGATGTTGCCATCCATTACATGAGGTTCATCATCCCGTAATATATTTGATGTTGGCACCCAATCAAGCAAGGTTTTGGTTAGCAAGGATTTGGTTATTGACCTTAGTGATGATGCACCCCATGTTTGAAGAATATCATCTGCTCCACTATGATGAGTGTATAATTACAATTCACCAATATCCTCATAAGCGAAACACATAACCCATTACATATGAAGCGAATAATTTATAATAATTGGTAGTTGTGTATGCATCCAATAAAGTGAATAGATCATCCATCAAGGTACGCACAATACTGCTTGCTGCTATTTTAACTGCTACCACTATTTTGGGTGTCACTGTGTCTTTTCAAAAAATGTAAAATAATATCCATCCTCGGTTGTTCTTATCGATGTTCGGATGTTAAACAACATTGACCACCTCATCAACATGGGTTTTGTGACCTCCAACTATACCGTGGGACCCAAATCCTCTTTAGGGTGTCTTTGCATATGTTAGGATCCACATCAATCACTACGCTTCACTTAGGGTCATGGGATCCAACTCCTCTTTATCACCATAATCTGTCAAAACAAAGAAACACACCCAAGTAATATACCAAATTAATACTAATATTATAACATAAAAAAGTATGAACAATAAACAAAAGAAAAACATAAAATAATTACTAACACCACTATTACATAAACATTCTTCCTTATAAAATCAACATTAATAATATAACAACAAACAATATTTAATATATAAAATAAATTACTAAAACACAACTTATGAACTTTAAAACTATAACAAACCAAAAGTATATACATAACAAACAACAAATCTTAACAAACAAAAGTAACTTTATACAAAATTGATAAAACAACAACATAAAATAACCAAAACATAACTTGAACAAACATAACATAACAAAAATAATATAACTCAAATACCATAAACAAAATGACCACACAAGCATAACTCCAAGATCTTCAGATCATGAGATGAATTTTGACAATGAGCCTTGCTTTAAAACCATTCGAAAGAATATGAGCATTCTTGATATTTTAATTATGACAACGATGAACAATAAGCGCAAACAACAATTTGAAATTAAATTTTAAATTTCAAGTGAGTCCCCAAATTTTGGGATCATTGTGAAGAAGTCACAACACCACGACATTGAGGCAATGGAGGTAGTGCAGAGAAGGCAGGTTTCCATAGGTCCCATGTCTACAAGAACACACTGCATCCATGGAGGAATACAACTATGAAAGTATAGTTGTTAAAATATATTAAAAGTGAAATATGCTAGCTACCGCCCATAATGATGTTGTCCATGCACGTGAAACTAGGGTGTATGAAAAAGGACCCTCTATTATTAGAGATTTTTATATAAGTAGGAAGCTAGAATAAATGGGCCAATTGGCACCATGTCACAAAAAGATAAATAGGTGCAATGTTACTATAGAATAATTGAGTGCATCACGGTTACAACAACCAAAAAAAGAAATGAAGGTGAATAGATGCATGGAAGAAGGAAAACATTATGAAATCAAAGGAAATGTGGAATAGAAAATGAAAGGCCAATGTTGGAAATTTTGAATAGTCGTTGAAGCTCATGAAGAAGGGATTAGAAGTTTAGGAGCAGAAGCATGGGAAAAGCATAGAAATTTTTTTAAAGCAATGGCTAGGATATTCCTCACCTTGTAAACAAGACAGAAGGTTTTGAATGCAAAGTTTTATTGAATATTTTTCTCCTCCATATGTTGATTTTATTAGATGATGTTTATGCATGTTAATGGTTGCATCATTTAAGGCTATTAATGTATGGTTTATTTCCTTAGACTCTTGCACTTAACCCAATTTATATTGTGTGGATGTAGGTCTAATTTGGTTTTATTTTTAATGTTCATGATCTTCTCTTTTTTGTAGGACAAGGAGGAACAAAAATTTACAGTAGCTCATATTTATTTCTTTTTCGTATTTTTGTTTTCGCTTATTTCAAATTCATCTTATTTATTTTTCTCTAACCCTAGATTTTATCTTTTTTTATCTTTCATTTTAATTTCTTTAAAATTCCATCAAGCACTCAAAACTCCTAATAAGCTTATTATTTTCTACATTAAAATTAGGGGTTTTGATGTAAATAGACATCCAAGTAATTTTGTTGTTTAAGGCTAGTGAATTAAATTATTTGGACATTGTTAAGGCATTCATTTTAAGGTTCCAAAAAATATTTCTTTTTGTACTCCACAAGTTATATCATTTTCTAATAAGCTTAACAAAGTTCACATTTTAAAAGGAGTTTTGCAATTTCAGATTTTACATAAATCCACATTTTTAAGGGATGTTGCAACTTTCAAGTTTTCACATAAGTTCACACTACTAAGAGGAAATTGGCAATTTAAGTTCTGCACAAATTCATTTTTAAAAGGGAATACTAAATTTAAACTTTGCACTATTAAAGAAGTAAATTAATTTCATTTAATGGAAAAGATGGAAATTTTTATAACTTCTAAACTTTCATTAAAATGAATCATTAAGGTGCTATTCTAAAGCTACTACTACATTGCAAAGTTAGATTTTAGTTATTTTCCTTTTATGCTCAAACATAACTTAACAAAGCAAGATAAAATCACTTTAACCATAGGCCCCTTGTTAATAGTTACTTGCAAATCATTAAGGTATTCTAAGCATAAATTTCATATACATTCAAGAACATGTTTTAATTAAACTAAAGAAACCTTGGAGAGAATTCTAATTCTCTTTGCAAGAGAGGATTTTCTAACAAAATACTAACTATGAATATGATTTTGAAATTGGGTAAAATTATCACTTAACACGGCTAACCACTAGCCTTAAAATGGCTTCAGTAAAACTATCGATTAAAGGTCAAGTCATTGTTGATAAGCTTGTGAAAGATCCACTTCCTAGTGATCAACCCTTTATTATTGAGCTCCCAGATGATTCGGTATTCACTATCACTAAACAAGAATAATATGTCATTCCGAAGGAATATGTTGATATAACACTATTCTTTGACAGTTCTAAGTGCAAAAAATATCAAGAAACTAGAGTCATGTTTCATACACCATAGGGGGTACCTATTCCCCTATATTTCAAACTTGACTTCCAATGCACAAACAACAACGTAGAGTATGAAGCCTTAATATTAGGTATTCAAGAAGCCATTTCTATGGGCATAAAGTCTATCAGGATATTTGGTGACTCCCAACTTGTTGTTTGTTAAATAAATGAAGAATACCAATGCAAGGAACCAAAAATAAATCTTTACCATGAATTAGCAATGATATTGCTCGCTAAATTTGATTGGTATGAAATTGATAGTTTTCCATGTTCAACTAATATATTTGCAGATGCGATGGCCTCTCTAGGATAATTAACCCCAAAGAACTTCAAAGGAGAGGTACAACACTTATTATCACAACGATATCTAAATATGTAATTTTCTATGCTAAATATAAGGATGAGAAGGATGTTTGCTTTATCCATATAGAGCCATATGAGCCTTGGTCCAACAAAATAATAGCCTTCTTTAAATTTGGAACACTCCCATCAGATATGTCACATACTTCTAAACACACTTTCAAGAAAAATACTTGTTTTACTCTCTTGGGGATGTGTTGTATAGACGTGTTTATGATGGAGTCCTCCTTTGTTGTCTCGAGCCTGCAAAGGTGCAAAGAGTCATAGTTGAAGCTCATGATGGTACTTGTGGTGGTCATTTTAGTGGTATGGCTATTGCAAAGTGTATTCTAAACATGGGTTCCTATTGGTCCACCATGGAACATGATAGTTGCACTTATGTCAAGCATTTTTAGAAATATCAACAACATGCTAATTTAACTCATGTGCCATCACAAGCATTACAACCTATTCAAAGCCTTTGGCCCTTTTCACAATGGGTCTTGATTTGAACAACAAAATTTTACCTTATTCCTCATGACAACATACATTCATCATCACAACCACTTAATACTTCACAAAGTGGGTTGAGGCAATTCCTCTAAATAGTACGACAGGACCTCGAACTGTGGAGTTTATACTTTATCATATCATTTTTCATATTGGTATTCCCTTGAAAAACATCTCTAACAATGGAAATTATTTCAAAAATAAGGATATTCAATAACTTTGCAAGAAATATAATATCCAATACAGTTTTACGACTCCTTACTATCCATAGGTAAATGGACAAGTTGAGGCTACCAACAAGATCTTAATTGCTATTCTCAAGAAACTAGTCAAAGAAAATCATCGATATTGGCATACTCAAATGCCCTTGGCATTATGGGCTTATCGAACAAGCATCCTAACACCTACTGGGGCAATTCCATTTTCACTGGTCTATGAAGCCGAAGCTATTATACCTCTTGAGCTTGAGATCCCCTCATTGCAAAATTTATTGCAAGAATTCAGAGGATGATACTACTAGACAAGCACATTTTGACCAACTCATGCTTCTTTATGAAATGCGAGTCAATGCTTTAGAGAATTTACGAGTTTATCGGGACCGCCTAAAGCATGCTTACAACACCAAAGTTCATCTATGTGAATTCCAAGTAGGAGATATTGTTCTTAGGTAGAATCAACAAAACACCAATATATTGTCACATGAGAAATTTTTGGCTAATTGACTAGGTCCATACATTCTCACTCAAAAAGTGGGTAAAGGAACTTATAGGCTTGCCAATCTAGAGGGATTCGATGAGCCTGAACCACTTAACATAATTCACTTGAGAGAATTTTATGCTTAATGTGATCTCTATATATATGTATATATACATGGCTAATACACAAAAACAACATTGCATTGCACGTATTACATTTCACAAATTGCATTTCACACATTACATTTTAGAAATTGCATTTTATACATTGCATCCACAACCATCTTCACACATTTCATTTCATATTAGGGGGTCATTTATTCAGTATAGATAATAATTGGTTCAATAAAGTGTTGTTGCCTTAATCAGGTGCACCCTCAAATCATCATCCATTTCATTGCACCATTCCATAAAATCACATTTTCATAATCCCTAGATGTTTTCGGTTACTCAGCCACTCCTAGTGTTTCTATCAACCTCTAATATATGTCAAGTTTTCTTTAGGACCAAGACACAATTTTCACTAAGAAAATTTTGAGTTTTGGGAATTGGCTCTAACATTCTTGAACCAAACATGATCACACATCTTAAAAATATCTTGTTTCAAAGAGGGATAACACCATGATTGGGTTGAACCTCAAAGTGAAAAGGGTAATCCTTGCTTGTCCCATTATGCATATAGTCCAAAAATAAAAAATAGTGGTTTTCACAACTATCACAATAATTTCCAAACAAAAGGAGTAGTAAGGATAGGGTAAAATTCTCATCACACTTTGGTTGATAATATGATTCCCCCAAGTTCTAAATATTTTACACATCACACACCATAGGTCCTCAAGTTATAAGGATAGAACTACATTTCTAGTTAGATTATTAGGTAATCCAAATCTCCAAAGCTTAGAGATTAGATAATTGGACTATGGAGCTAATCTCCCTCGGGGCTATAGATTCTTGACTGGTAGTGGAGTATGCTTATGCGTGGTGACACGTATCTTAAAGAGATTGTTGATCACACATAAGGACAAGCTATATTATTGATCTCCTCCATGGTAGGTTTCATCTCAATCTACTCGAGATGGGTTAATAAACTCATTTGCACACACATTGGTTCTTGATTTTCTCAAGTCATTACCACACTCATGATTCAGTAAATGAATTCACTGCACACACATTTGGTCTTAGAGAATTAGACAAAATTTAGTGATGTTGTTTGATATCACTAGTATGTCTGAGTCTCTGCAAAATATTTAGTCTTCTATATCAACATCCATATCAGTTTTCCATATCAACATCCATATTAGTTTTCCATATCAACATCCATATCATTACATGAGTCTTCCATTTTACATGCCACTATTTTGGTACCCTTGATTAAATGACAATGCTATAAATGGTCAAGTAAAATCTAAACTATATATGATCATTAGAGCATTAATTCATTTGCATTCATACACACTATCATTGCATTATCATTCATCACACAAATAAACATGCATTTACATTAAATAATTCACACAAAAGCATAACACAAAAGTAAAAGCCATGTATATATATATATATATATCACATGTATAATGAATGCTCGAAGGCTATATACAATGGAGCACCAAGGCTCATATACAAAAAGTGTATCTAAGCACTAGCTAATATCCAAAATCAGACCCCTATGATCCTGATGGAGCCCTATATCCAAAGCCACTATGCCTAACAATCCTAGATAATAAGGAAGAGGGTCAATTTGGTAGTCCAATGTGGTGCTGCATAAATAGATCCTCCAAATCCTGGATGTATCCCTCTTAGGATCGACGACATAGTATATCCTACCTCTGATGATGATCCCTCTGTGCTAGATCTGCATGGAACCTTATGATACTATCGTTTTCTCCACCTGCAACCATATGTACCTCTAGCTCTGTCTGTAGCCAAGCTACCTCTACATATCACTCTACCACCATCTTTTGGAGTTGGTCCTACTCAGCCTTGAGCCTCACCCACTCATCCTCACTCTAACCTAGAGGTCTCTTTAGAACCTCCTCCATATCATCCATACCACCACCATCACCTCCAATATCTAAAGGCTTCTCTACTACATCTCTCACCCATCTCCCTTGACTGCTAGATCAACAATGTCTCTAACCTATGGGAGCCTCATCTGTCTCCTCTACCTCAACCTTTACCTCATCATCATCCTCTCTACCCTCATCCACTGTCTAGCTAGGTATCCATGGTGGTTGTGCATTAAACCATGCATCATACTTAGTGGTAGTTTTTGCATCATCCACATCAGGGGGATCTATCTCCTCATTATCCTCATAGATGATCACCTTCCATGCCTCCGCATAAGGTAGACCCATCTCATCCCAATGATAGCACTAGTTCCTTAGAAATATCTTATTGTAGTCAATAATACCATAGCACCCATGAAAATCGGATCAACTCCACCTCACTCCTATGTCACCCAACCACCCATCTAGCCTATCAAACTCTCCATAGTTATTCCCTATCACCAGTCCAATCAGTACCTCACCATGGTCTCCAATACACTTGATTATGTGTTAGCCCTACCCATAGATATTTTTACTCCTAGCCAATGTGTCTAGGATGACTTGGTTGCACCTCCTCAACCACCTACCATCTCAAAGAATAGGGTTGCTCACCATCCCATGCCTCACTAGGAAGGCCCACAAGACAAGCCACACTGAAGTACTCCTAGCCCCAACACTACAACAATACACTGCAACCCAACCACTTTTTCCCCTTCCTCCTCACTTTCTACAACTCCAAGAATAGCTAAGCTAGGAGAGTAGGCACCCGTGCATACACCTAAGGCTCATAGATCATATCATACACCATCCTAATCATGTTCCATGGGAACCGACAACTAGTGTTGTTAAGCACCACTAATTTTAACAATAAGAACATAACCAAGGTAGGAAATGTCTCTAACTCCTTGGAATATGTTAGGCCAAATATTGGTTAAGTTTCTACGATTAAATTTATTACCTCCATTTAATTGTCAACCTAGGATATCTCATAAACTTGTGAAAAATTGTGCACAATATATGCCTGTAAAATATCCTTAATAATATGAGTCCCTTAGATTCTATGGTTTTGGGGTATGTTTTTGCATTGGCAATTTTTTTCATTTTCAAAACCATTAATCTATTTCATATTATCAAATTTATGACCGAAATAAACTACAAAACATAAAATGCACACTTGCTGGAAAAAGATTACAGAAAACAGGGGAAGCTACAAAATTAAACTAGTTTTCAGAAGACAATAAAATAGGAAATAAATAAAATAATAGAAATTAGGAAAAAGTGGGACGAATACTATTGAGAATGGGCCAAATATTCTAGAATATTCCTTCCGAGTCACTTCGTTCACCAGATGCTACTTTGAGATTAATAAAACACTCAAATCAATTGTATTATATGCAACTTCAAAAAATTTACAGAGAAAATCTAGGATCTCATTCTCAAGGGTGGTCTGCATATTTATAAGATATGCAGCCATACCCTGTTAGGTTGTTACAATTGGAGGTAATCTATTTTTTATTTTACTATTACAAAAAATACAAAAAAATAGGGAGGATAAAACAAATATACAATTAATTTCATCTGTTGCCAAATTTAATTAAGCGTATTCTATTATTATCATCATAATAGAATATGTATGATATTACACTTTTTAATTTACATGGATATTTATGTATCTGCTAAAAAATAGATGACATATGCTTTATGATATTGTCCTTCATCTGCAATCATCGCTGAAATTGCATCCGCATCCATCGTTGACATCGTTGTTCTTTTCTATCGACAATATGGGTCATGTTGTACTTTTGCTTCAACGGGAGTTAGGCACCAAATGAGAGTTAGGCACCAAATGGGAGTTAGGTGCCAAACCAAAAGGTGGGTGTCAAATGGGATTTGAACGTGGAAATGGGAGTTGGGCACCAAAATGGGAGTCAGGCACCAGACTTAGTGTCTTTACTTTATTTGTTATGGTTATGTTTACCTTTGAATTTTCCATCATAAAATAGAAAGTGCTAGGTCTGAATGGGACCTCAATATAAACATGTTGAAAGGTAGTAAAAATCACTGAATCTACACACAATTCACTTAAAAACAAATATTAGACAACATATGTAATTTGCTATTAAATATATATAAAATTTACATAAAATATACACTTCTATTAAAATAATGTTGCATTATATATGAAAAGTGTATACAAAAATATGAGCATTTTCAAGGCTCATCATTCCCTATACCTAAGGATTGGCACATCCCTGTGCCACTTTATACTGATAATTACCCGTCGCATTTATAACTTTCCATTAGTCCTTATTTTTCTCCTTCCTCTACTTGGTTGTAGCCTTAGCTTTTGCTTTATCTCTAGGTTTTCATATTTTTTGTGCCTTAGGGGTGGTCACTTCCTACTGCAGCTATTTTTTGCACTTACTGTGCCGATTTGGCTGACTTGGTCCGGATCCTATACCTGGTTGTTTCTTTGTTCAAACTTTTCTCCCTACCACATTCCTCAAGTAATACCTGGTAAAGGCTGGGGCTTATTTATGGAATGTTGGCTCATCCTACTTCCAGTACTCATGGTAAGGGGGTAAGATTTCTCCTTTTGGGATTGATGATTCATCCCAAAATGGAACACTAGATTTTTTAGCAATATTGGTCTTAGGTAATCTAGCCATCATTGGTTCAAGTTCAGCATCATCATCAGAATTTGCTTCCTCTACCAGAGGGACTTTGCTTGTTGTTGCTTGAGTTGCAGGTGGTATAGGACCTAGTAGTACCATCTTCTCAAAATATACCTTCATATTTGAAGTTTGATTACAGTTGATCAATACAAATCCCATAACTGGTCTATTTAGGAAAATTTGATTTTCTTGGGAAGAGTCTTGGATTCTTTGGCCACATTTTTAGATGTCTTCCTAAAATCCTTCTTGTGTGCCTTTATGTCTACTTTGAGCTTTTCAAATTTTTTTCTGCTCAACAAACATCTTCAGATATTCTTCCCATTCTTCATTTAAATTCATGTCTACTAATTTTAGGTGTGTAGTCCTTGATCTAGTCCTGGGTCTTCGTTGAGGTCCCTGTAAAACATTCCTTTTAGATCTTAATTTATTTGGCTATATTTTTGGACTTGTGTGGATTGTTGAAATAGGGGGATTCCCCTCTTTTGTTGTTGTTGCTATTGTTTGTTCCTAATTTTCAAAATATGTAGACTTTAGATTCACCTGTGCATATTTTGTAGATACCTTTTTAGGTGACTCATTAGTCACATTTTGGTCATCTAGTGACTGACCAGTTGAGGGTTCCCTTTATGTTTGAAGCTTCTCAATCTCAATTTCTACATCCTTTTCCAATTCTTTTTATATAGAGTTTTTTGAGCCCCCAGGCTCTTCAACCTTCTGATTTTCCTTTGTAGACTTGGATGGAATTTGAGGCTGTCCAACCTCAATCTCATCTTATTGCCTTATCTCTTCCTCTATATATTTTGATGAAATTTGAGGCTTCTCAACCTCAAATTCATCTTCTTGTCTTATCTCTTCCTTTGCAAATTTTAATAAAATTTAAGGCTTCTCAATCTCAATTTCATATTTTTGATTGACCTCTGTATATGCAGAGTGATATGATGTTGGTGACTGCTCCCTATTTACCTCAAAATTATGTTCTTACCCCTAGTCTACAGAATATGTTGTCGAATGAGACTGTTCAACCTATACTCCTAAATTTGACTTCTGCTATGCTTCTGTGTGGGCTTATAACTACAATTTTGATATTGTTTCTTGTAGTTGATGGATGGCTTGGTATACTTCTTACATATTCATTATAGTTGCCTTATTGGACTCTTGAAAAAGAGTATGCTCCTATTTATACTTGGCCTCCCAAGTATAGTCATGTTATTTTAATATCTGCAACTACTACTGCAGATCCTTCTTCTGCATTTCCTACTGGGGAGACTTTCCACTTGCCAAATCCTGTAATACCCAGGCCATAAATTCATCTTTGTTGAATCCCCTAGTCTCATCATCATCATCATCATTTGATGAGCTATAAATAGCCATGGATGCCTTCATCCTCTTACTCTTGTTCCTTGTGGAAATTAGCATGTGAGTAGGGCTTGACAGAGCCTACCCTGCATCCTCATCAAATTGGGAAAAAATAGGGGACAAATCCTACCCTATGTCCTGTGTTATTTGCTTAGGTTGGGATGTAGGTACCATATTTTTCTGTTTTGTTGTCTTGGTAGCCAATTATTCATTCTTTTTAGGTATCACTACTTATTTCTCCTCATCAAGAACAATATTATCTTCTATGGCTTCTTCAACAGACACTTCCTTTTGTGCCTCAACATGTCTCACCAAGGCCAAAATTAGCCCATGGTGAGCCAGGGTAAAAGTCGTTCTTACATGGTACGGGTTGGCCTCATCTTTGAGAGCACATGCAAGATAATGTAGGAAATTAATTTTATCCCCATGAAGTAAATGTCTAAGGAAACAAAAATGGTTTGAATTGAGCCAAGAAAACCTACCCGTGCATGTGAAGAATTGGGTAATCTATTCGAAGACTGGTCTCTAGAATTTTGGGATGTGTTGCTTCGACAAACCAAATTGCATTAGGTGTTGATTTTATTTTCCAAATAATTATTGTGTGCAGAGTGTAGGGTTGTCCTCCTTGTACATGCATTCCCATATTTGAGGAAGGCCTATAATAGTGGTAATGTAGGCTTTTGTGACTAGAATTTTTAGCCCAAACATTCTGGAAACCTCATCCCTCAAAGATGTTGTAAACTCCTTAGCTACCTCTACATCATGGTTTTGGATTACCATAAGGTAATTTTCCATCCATTCGTAGCTTCAAGTTGTATCTGCACATCCTCACTAATGTTTGAATAGTCATTAGTCTCATTTTTCCTTAGCAAATGATTGCTTGATTTTCTCCCATAGTAAATTCTGATTTTTCCTTGGCTCTGAGTTTTACCTACAACAATCTCTCACACTCTAGTTTTTATCTCCTGCAACTCTATTATTTTCTTGTACAAATTTTTCCCAATACACGGTTTTAAATCGCTTGCATCCATGAATGCAGGAACTCTAGTACCGTAATTAGAAATAATTATAGTTATTTGTGCAAGATCTCATTAAATATTGTGCTATAATTTAAGTGGATGATGACCAAGAGTAACCTCCCAACAAAATATTTACACATGGAAAAATACCAAATGGGGTAGAATGGTTAGATGGATAATTAATGGGGATCATACCGACACTATTTTATATAAATTTACGTCTATGAAAACTATATATATACACAAAATAAAAAATTAAGTACACACCTATATTATATTTCGTGTGTGTATGATGCACAAACGTTCATGGTGCACTTGTATTGGTTGCCTTATGATGACCATGTGTACCGTAATAAAAAATGATGTGTGTATTTCCCATGCGGTAAAATTTTCTCTATTTGATTGGTTCTTGGTTGCTACAATTTGATTGATTTGAGGATTCCTGCAAGATTTCAAGAAATTTAAAAAATATATATGTCTTTGCGAGATGACACATATCCCTCCCTTGGAAAATTGTTCACTGACGATCTTGGAATGTGCATAAAATCTCTCATGGAAAAATTAAAATAATTTTACCCGTGAGAAGTTTGACTTTATGCACATGGGTGAAATGCTGATGTGGCTTGGTCCACCTCCCAATGAAGAAGATTATTCATACGAGGTACAAACACCCATTAGAATAGAAAGTAGGTGCTTTCCTGTATGGAAATCGGGTGCCTTCCTTCAAATCAAAGCATGGAGGTGCTTGTTAGAATAGAAAGTAGGTGCTTTTTGTTAGCAATCGGGAACCATGCTTAAAATGGAAAGTAGACACCTTTTGTTGGCAAACAAGCACCATACTTTAAAATAGAACATAGAAAGCATGCACCTTTTTACTGGAAATCAAGCACCATACTTAAAATAGAAAGTATATATATATTAACATATATATAGATATATATACTTTAACAAGCAAATTAGGTGTCACTCTCTTGAAAAATGAAATTCAGGTGCCTTTTCTTTGAAATATGGGATTCAGACGCCCTCCACCTCTAAAATGGGATTTGGGTGCCCTCCACCACTAAAATGGGAGTCAGGCACATTTTTCCTGAAATATGGGAGTCAGGCACCTTTTGTCATGATAACGAGAGTCGGGTGCCTTTTTCTTCCAAAAACGAGAATCAAGTGCTTTTCCTTGCAAATAATGAAAGGTAGGTGCTCCTTTATTTTAATGGTTGTTGATGTATCCACTGGTGTATTCCTATAGCTAATCAAAATTTTGGTGTTCTATTTTGAATAACAAGGACAAAATCAACATCCACTACCTGAACCAGCATTCGGGCATTTTTCTCCATGAAGACCAAAAATAAACACTCATACATATGTTCATATGCAGTATCCCCCTCCGAGTGGAGATAAGCTACCTATACTAAAATATTTATCTCCTAGAAAATTGAAAATGCACAGGTTCAGGGATCATGTGCCTGTTAGGCCTATGTCTCCCAAGCTGCCTAACGATTGCACTCAGGGCATCGTTCTTGTAAAACAGAAATACAACTAAAGAAATAAAAACTATGGGACTTTAAAAGAATAATTATTTTTGTAACACGTGGACAATGTCCATATATTACTAATAACTTTTAAAATTGAAATCAACTAGGGTATCCCTAATGCCTAATCTGGACTTCATCATATAAGTATCTGACACATGATATGGGCGTAGATGGTGACCATTGATTATTAATATAATGTTGTTGTTGTCAATTTTTTTGATTCTAACAAGTCAATTATTGATAATTTTATTCACTTCGTATGGCCCCATCCAATGTTGTATGAGTTTCCCTTTCCTCTCTTGGAATAGGGAGTCATACAATAATAGCCATTCCCCTACTTTGAATTGCTTTGGCTTGGTGTGACGATCATACCACTTGGATCTTTGTGTCTGGATGACCTCTATCCAATGTAGAGCATCACAACGGTATTCATCCAGCTAGTTTAGTTGTTGAATATGTTCCTTTTATACCTCATCCAGATTCAAATCTAAATCTACTACAGTTTTGAGAGTCTTAATCTCAAATTCTATGGGCATCATAGCATTCTTCCCATATACCAACTAGAATGGAGTAAAACTAGTTGTACTTTTCTAGGTGGTTCTATAAGCCCACACTACTTATGGTAATCTGGTGGACTAGTCCTTCCTATGTTGTTGTACCGTCTTTGTGAGAATGTTCTCCAGATCATGGTTGGTTACCTCTACTTGCCCATTTTCTTGTGGATGGTAAGGAGTGGTTTTGTTATGCTTGATTTTATATTGTTGCATGATTTCCTAGATCAAATTTGAAGTAAATTGAGGCCCTTGGTTAGTTGTGATCTCCCTTGGAACCCCAAATCTTGTAAAGATAGATGAAATAGGAATTCTAATACAGTCTTATCTTTAGAATCATGCAATACCTGTACTTCAACCCACTTGGTCACATAGTCAGTGTAAACTAAGATATACCTCTTACCTACTGACTATGTATTAATGGGTCCTACGAACTCCATCCCCCATTTATCAAATGGATCAATGTGCACATATGGTTGGAGTGGCATTTCATCTCTAAGATTTGGTATACCCATACTTTGAAATTGGTCACATTGACTCACATGCTTGGCTGCATCTTTGAATAGTGAAGGCTAGAAGTATCCAGCCTGAAATACTTTGAATGCAGTTCATTTTTCTACAAAATGGCCATCACAAGGTTCATTATGGTAAGATTTTAGTATTTTTATAATCTCATTATCAGCAACACATCTTATCATGATTTTATCAGGCCCTACTTTAAATAGGCACCCATCAATCCATGAGAAGTCTGCACTTTTCTCTACCAAATTTTGTTTCTCATGTGGTAAAAGTGTAGGGAATATTTTACCAGTGGCTAAATAATTATCTTGTACCATGGTATCTATTCATTAAGAGCAAACAAATGCTCATCTAGAAACTGATCTTCTATGGTTGTATGATTAGGAGGTGTCAATCTGGAAAGAAAATCTGCCACCACATTATCCTTGTCATCACATCAAATTCCTATAAAAGTAACAACCATGTGATATTTTTGCCAGTAATGCTAGATTTGTTTATTAGGTATCTAATAGTTGAATGATCAGTGCACACAAAAACCTAATAACCTGTAATATAGTGGAAAATTTTGTTAAGAGCATGTATGACTGCAAGAAATTCCTTTTCTATGATAGTATAATTGAACTCAACACCTATAATATGTTTATTGACATAATAGATGGCATAAAAATCATTACCATATTTCTATCCCATAACTGATCCTATCACATTATTATATGCATCTGCATATATGTGAAAGGGAATGGTCTAATTTGGACCACTTAGGACTAAAGCAGAAGTCATTTTTTTCTTTCAAAATATTAAATACCTATTCACATTCATTTTTCTAGACAAAATCTATATCTTTTGATAATAATGTGCTTAGGGATTTAGCAGTTTTGCTAAAATCTGCTATAAACCTCCTATAGTAACCAATTGATCCAAGGAAACTCCTGATATCTTTCTAAGTTTTGGGAGTGGGCAGATTTTGGATTACCTCTATCTTATTTCTATATACCTTGATTTCATCTACAAAAATGTGATGTCCTAATACTATCCCCTCTTGCATTAACATATAACATTTCTCATTGCTTAGGGATAGATTGGTTTCCTCACACCGATCAAGTGTTCTTTCCAATTTTTTTGTGGTTTCTTCAAAATTTTCACCATAAATAGCGAAATCGTCCATGTATACTACCACAGTTTCTCCAATCATATCAGATAAGATGCTCAAAACTATCCTTTGAAATGTGGCAGGTGCATTGCACAAACCAAAGGCTAGAACTCGGTAAGCGAAGGTTTCCCATGGACAAGTGAATGTGGTATTATCTTGATCATCTTCCCCAATTTGAATCTAATTATATCCACTGAGCCCATCCAAGAAAGAAAAGTATTTCTTCCCTGTTAAGGTGTCAAGGACCTGGTCTATGAAAGGTAAGGGGAAGTGGTCTTTCTTGGTTGCTTTATTGAGTGACCTGTAATCAACACAGATCTACCACTTTCTATTTTTCTTGGGCACCACCACCAAAGGTGATACCCACTCACTATCTAAAATAGGGTAGATAAACTTAACTATTAGGATTTTTTGCAATTCTATTTTAACAATCTCCTTCATAGCTGGATTCATCCTACGTTGTGGTTGTCTTACCAGTTTTATTTCATATTCTAGATATATTCAATGAGTATAGGTTTCAGGATTTATTCCTCTCATGTCTGAATACTCCCAAGCAAAGGAAACTTGATGTTTAACTAATGTTTATTTCAATTTGATCTACTGATCAATTGTCAACTCATCATCTATGTTTAATACCCCCCAAGTGCAACTTCAATTTTCTTAATATGGTGATTTTTACCTCCAACAAGTGGTAGTTTTGGAGGAGGATAGGAGGGTTTTCCTTGAAAAAATTCTTATATCACTCTATCCTCCTCACTTTCATCCTCCATCTCATAAAGTGCCATGATGGAGTGAATAATTGATAAACCACTCAAGTTCTGGTTTCCACATTTAGGTTCTCCCAACAAATCTACAAACTGTGTAGGTATATGGATGATCAAAATTTTCACGTTTGACCATCAAAAATGGTTATTTGCCCTTTTTTGCAACTTATGTAGGCATCATTTATTTCCAGCCAAGGCCTACCTAAGATGAGTGGATAACCACCCAACCCAGACTTGTATTGTAACACTAGAAAATTTGTGGGGTATTCCCATACATCAATAGTGATTGTTATGTCTTCCAGTGTTCCTTCAGGGAGTATTGTCGACCTATATACAAACTAAAGGATAGTTTTGGTTTGCTTCAAGTTGGTCAGTCTGAGTTTTTACATGATATCATTGGGCATGACATTAATGGAAGCCCCCAGATCTACTAATGTGTTGGGTAAAACATAGCCTCTAATTTTTACAGTTAAAATAGGGCTTCCTATGTTTGAATATTTTTGGCTATAGGTGTTTCCTAGCATAAGATCAGCTAATTGACCTACCAAATTGATTTTCTATGTTGGTTTTCTTCCTATTTTTCTCAAATACAAATCTCTTATGGCCTTGCTATATATGGGAATGTCTCTTATGGCATGAAAAAGAGGGATTGCAACTGCCAAAATTTTAAACTGGAAATAATATAAAATTCTGGTTGTATTGGCTTCTTGGGTTCTTGTAATATTTTTGGGAAATGTGGAACCCCTTATCTAGTATTTTTGGCTACTAGTTCATCTTCTATTTCTTCTATAAGAGGTTATTTCTCTTTTTCTAGATCTACCTTTTCCTCCTCTTCTAACAAAGGAGTTATTTCTTCACCTACCTGTTTACCTGATCTCATTTGTATTAGACTACAATCTAATTTGATATTGTACATGGGGTACATCTCATTCTCTATCTGGTGTGCTAGATATGTTTTTTTGTTTGTATTAGACGTATGCTATACCAAAAATTAAGTAGATCTCAAAGTAGAGGGAGATAGCAAACTTGGTTGCAGTGGGACTTGACCTGCAAGCTATGGAGATGGACTCCAAGCATTGTAATTTCTCCACTATGGCCTATGTTGTTGGTATGGCATCCATGGGTAAGGATTATAAGTATTTTCTCCTTGAGGGGTATGTGTCCAAGGTTGTTATCCCCACCAACCTATATTGGATGGTTAAACTTGACCTTGGTGCTAAAAATTTTTGCTCCATAGGATGTCATTCCTACTGGCATATTGTTTCCCACAGGAGACTATTGCCAGTTTGTCCTATTGCCCATGACGTATGCTTTTGTTACTTTAGGATATTCTCTAGATTTTGATAATTGTGGACACAACTTAGTTTTATGATATTTTTTATACACAACGCACACTCTAACTTTGTTTTTAGGAGATTTGTTTCTAGGGTGCTTTCCCCTGCATTTAGGACAAAAATAGGCTAATGATGCCTCATTTTCCTACTTCTTTATATGAATCAGAGAAGTGTCCATTTGAAGCATAAGAGATGACAACATCTCACTCTTGAGGTCTTCTAGCATATTTCCTATCTTTGTTTTAGTGACTATGGCTAGTTGTTTGACATTTTTGGAAGTTAATTTACCCTTTCTTCTTGAATAGTTTTGGCATAACTACTGGATATCAGATATTTGGTGTTGATAAATGTCCCCTCCAAAAATCATGTTTAATGCATCAATATTTTCATTCGTAAGTCCCTTTAAGAAGATACTTCTCAAGGACATGTCTCCTAGTTTTGCATGGGGAGATATTTGTAAATTAAAACAAAACCTATCTCAATACACCTCCAATGACTCATCTTCCTTGTAAGTCATAACCAAGACTTCTTATCTGGAATCCCGTGCCCTACCAAAGTCTTGATACTGATCTAGGAAGAGCTTTTACATGTCTTCCCAGGTAGTTATTTATCTGTGTCCTAAACTGATGAACCAACATAGGGCTAAATCATTAATATTTTAGGGAAAAAATTTAATTTTTGAGCATCAATTTTATAGTCTACCGACCTGCATAGAACATCAAACTTGAAGAGAAACAGGTCAAGATATTCTGATTGAAATCCTCTAGAGATCGGAAGGTGGGCAGGAGAGATATGTTTCATCTTGTGGTCTCCTCTTGCCTCTTCTATGGGGAATTTAAAACTAGTGGAGGCTTCTTCTACTTCAACCATATTGTCTGTAAAAAAGCTTTCTACACCTACTATTTTCAGAGCAACTTTCAAGGCTTCTAATTCATTTTTTTATCCTCTAGAAATATTATTAAATTAGTAGTTGAAATAGTCCCATCTTCAACTGCTTTCCAATGTTGAACGTTTAGCAAATATTCCTCAGATTGAACTCTTCCTACCACTGATCCTTCTCTAAGATTTCATTGGTTTGGTTCAGAAGGATCCTGTGCAAAAAGTGGATATTGAATCTAATGCACAGGTGGAGATGGTGGTGGGGAAATGTCACTGTCAGTATTTGGCATAGCTAAAACTAAGGTTTCTAGAGAAATAACATTTTTGCTCTTGATGACTCCTCTAACTTTATGTGGACTCATACAAAATTAGAATGGAGTCATTCTGTAGAAAGTAACCTAAACTACTTCAAAAACACTTTCTTTAGAATAAGATTTTATAGTTAGTTTTTCCCTGACAATAGCACCAAAATATTAGGTAAAAAAATAATTAAATTTCTATAGTTAAATTCATTGCCTCCATTTAATTGTCAACCCAGGACAACTCATAAACTTGTGAAAAACCATGCACAGTATATGCCTGTAAAATCTCCTTAATAAGATGAGTCCCTTAGATTCTATGGTTTGGGGGGTGTGTTGTTGCATTGGAGTTTTTGTTCATTTTCTAAACCATTAACCTATTTTATATTATCAAATATATGACTGAAATAAACTACAAAACGTAAAATGCACACTTGTTGAAAAAAATTACAGACAACAGGGGAAGCTATAGAATTAAACTAATTTGTAAAAAAGACAATAAAACAAGAAATAAATAAAATAATTGAAAGCAGGGAAAAGTGGAAGGAAAACTATTGAGAGTGGGACCAAGCTTCTAGCAAATTCTGCCCAAGTCAATTTATTCATTGGATGTGTTGAGTGTTAATTTTACCCAAATGTGAAATTACACTTTCCCTTAGGGTTTGGATCCCAAAACCCTCTCTTGCAAATAAGTTAAAAAAAACAACTTCTCCAAGGTCTCCGCTATATTAGCATTTGCATATGTGTATTAGTAATCTCAATAAAATGTATCAATTCAATGCTAGGAACACCTTAGTGATTGCAAGTAACTGTAAACAAGGGGCATGTGTTGGTTTATTTTACCATGCTACTTTAATGATTTTTCATGAAACCAAAATAAAAGTAAATGTGAGTTGGCCCTCATATGACCACGATGTAATGCCTTAATTCATTTTATCTTGAGGATTTTAAGGTAGATTTTATCTTCCCTTATTAAGTGGATTTTAAACAAGTTTTATCTTGCATTAAATCCTACTTTAAGCATGAAAATGAAGATGAAAAATCTATCTATGAATGTAAATCCAAAATGATGAATAGGCTCATTAAATGTAGCTTCTTATCATGAAGATAAAGATAGCCTTTGATATGAATAATAAATTATTCCTCTTTGGTGAAATTAATTTTCACAAAGAGACAATAATTTATAGCCTTAAAATAAGGGCTTTACAATGTCATTTAATTATCCCTCTTTTATGAAATGATTTTCATTAAGAAAAATAATTTAATGCTTTAAAATAACAACTTTTTAATATAATATATAAAATTACTTCCTTCACTAAAATCAGAATTTTCATGAAGAAAGGTGCATTAATTGCTCCAAAAATGAAGGCTCATGAAATGTCATGAAAATTTCCCCTCCTTTTATGAAATTGAATTTTCATAAAGGAAAGGTCATCTTATGCCTATAAATGAAAATGCAGAATTTAAAAATTTGATTTACCTCCAAAACTTGAAAAAATGAATTTCCGAAATTATAAAAAAACCCTTAAAAACATCAGTCTACATATTGCACAATCGAAACTCATACATGCAACCCAGTCTACATATTGCACAATCGAAATAAACTAAGTGCTAGCTCCTAGGGTTCAGAAATAAATTTCAGATTCGAACATTCGCATGAAGTAACCAAAAGGATGCATAAACTCCATTTATAAATTCGAAAACTGAAAAAAAGGAAAAATAAAACAATTATAACAAAGCATGCAGAAAAATCTCCTTCTTTCTTGCTAACAAGGCCTAAAATTTCTGAAATAAAGCTTTGGCATTAATGTAATGTTTCCATTTTTTACAGCGTCATTTTGGCAGTGCTTGGCCTTGCCAAAAAGTCCAGCCCCCATTCCATCTTTACTTCCCGTATTTAACATTTCTCATGAAACCCCTGGTTTCTATTTTTCCACGGCAACCCTCTTCATTTGAATTCACGACTGTTCATTTCCACTTCCTTCTGTTTGGTTTTCCCCTTGTTTCATTTTCATTTTCCATTTTGTAACGCTCATTGCCATTTTAGTAATATTCCTTCTATTCCCAACATAACACTTATATTTTACCTTTACCTTACCTTTCATAAGGTAACACTTAGTAACACACATTTTATTATGTATTTATTAATATAATGCATAACCTCTTCGACTCACTCACTGGAAATAACCCACTTATCCACCTAATATATATATATATATATATATATATATAACACGGGTAGCCATGTTTTGACATTTTCCATGTGGAGCGGCATCCACAAGAAAAGTCCCAGTAAATACATTTCACCATTGCTCGACTCCATGCTTTCAATATCAAATCGATGATAGAAGTGGATTAAAATGACAGACAATCCCTCTGTTATTTTGGGATATCTACCTCGACAACAAATCATGTCCACCTTACAGTCGTTATAGCCATGTTAGAAACACCGTTTGCGTTATCATACCGAGTGCTGGAGTTGCGAGATTCCTCGCCGAGCACTTCAAATCCACCCGTGCTTACTCTCCACACCTTCTATCCTTGGGACCGCAATAGGGGGATATGACAGCTACCCGACCATCGAAATATCCTTCGACGTCGATTACGGTCCGTCGCAGTAATCGTTCCTTCCAACGTTTGTGATCGTAATTTCGAGTTTATCGGTCTCCCATCTGCCATGAATCTTCCTCCAAACCGTGACATCTTCGATGAGTGGTTTGTGTCGCTCACTATGTCTGATCATCAGAGCATCCCTATACTGTAGCGGCCTTCTTAACTCCATAAGCACACACTCACGAAATACTACAATGGTATCCTCATTCATCGGTTGTTGTACGCAGTCGCACAACACCGCCTAGTCAAATTCTCATCGTCATCGGTGTTAAAGCTGACTGATTATCCCAATACTGCAGTGAAGTCAAGGATGGCTCTCCATCGTGGCCTTCATTCACCTCTGACAAAACTCTTATTCATCCCCGGTGCTATATCTACTCTGACAGTTTATGTTTTCCACTCAGACGCTCGTTACCTTTTTCATTACTAATAATCTATTTGACTGCACAAACTATGGCCATATACACTATGTCAGTCATGCAATCATCATCCATGATTCTAATATTTCCCAATGTCAAAACTTCGTTGCAGCATATAGGTATGCGCCTACACTGTACACTTCGTCAAAATTTCTCAACACTATCAAAGACCTCCACGCAATCGCTGGCAAGGGAGAACCTTGACCACGTCCTCGATGCTCTACCTTCCATGCTAACGCTATGAACTATCACTGAAAGCTATTGGGTGGGCCTTCCACGCTGTCTACTTGTAGTTTGAACTCCATCTGTTCAACACCTGCGGACACCTCATCTCCATCCTATATACCACCCACTCTGCGTTTGTAACGCCAGCAACTTCCAATGATGCTTCATATCCATTCGGTGGTGGCAAGAATCCCGTCTTGACAATGCCAAAATATGATAATACTCCCCATCATATGTGTATGTAAAATCTATGTTTCATGGAATCTTATGATTTAGCATTATATCGGAATAACGCAAATGTCTAAAACCCATCATGCGTGTTTGATGCTCCTACGTCCATTCAAACCTTGACCAGACCCGTCGTGCACGATTGACTGCCACATTACAATTTTAGGCTAAAAACCATCTTCATTTGATATCATCCCGAATCGCTGCATCCTTCGTCGATTTCTTATTCCGTCCACGACTGCTCGATTGTTTTGCCCATGTCCAATCTCGATGAAATCGGCTCCACAACCTTACACAATAATTCCTGCTAACACACTATTGTGATACTCCCTTGGCTATGCGTTCTTCACTCATGTCTCCCTCGTAGATCACCCGATCTATCTACTTCATCTGCCGAGGTTTACGGTTTGCGTCTGCCTTTGTACGTTGAGATATCTCTACGTCCGGCACCACCTACCAAATGGCTACCTCTGATGCCACATTGGTGGTATGAATTCTTCATGGCATTCAAACTTCATCTCTGACCTCACAAAGCTGACAACACCATTCGGTCTCCAAGAAATGCTCGAATTCTATCGAGGCAAGTGTGTCTGCGCTCACAACCCCATGGTTTTCGCCTTGTCACCAGGAACTCACATCGTCATCCATATATCTTTGTCGTACTCCATGGTGGTTGAATCGTAAAATTTCATCCTATGGTTCACGTCCTTCACGTCGGGTCTTCATTGGTCCAAATGTGTGCTCATCCACGTATGCCTCATGCCGGATGTTGTCCTTGGTGAGATCTTTCGGTATCTATCCCGCGTTCGATGCATCAAAATCTGCCATGCGACGCGTCTCTGCCGAACCTTCATAAAATTGAAACATAAGTTAAAATGCAATACAATTAAATCTTATAAACGTTAAGATAACCTTGTCCAAAGCTTTATTGTTATGTAAAATCCAAACCCAAAAGCTAGACATAGGCAATTTTATTTTATAAACTTTATTATATTGTTTGTTTTTATTATTTATTATTTATTATATATTATATAATAATATATAATAATAACCTACTAAGGCACAGTCAAAACCTTAAGAACATGATAAACGTGGAAAGCACTTTTACTTTATTTTTTTATTTTTATATTTTGTATATATATAATCTATATATATAAGTTTTAATGTTTTTTTAATTTATATATATATATATATATATATATATATATATATATTATTATTTTTGTTTATCTTTTTATTTTTATTTTTATTTTATATTTTTTTTATATCTATATATATGAAATATACATAGATATATGTTTTTTTTTTTTTGATTTTTTTTTAAATAACTTTATATGTCTATATATATATATATATATATATATATATATATATATATATATATAAACTTCTACTTTATGTTTTAGGAATTATATCAATTTGATTCGAAAGCACTAACGAAGGCATATCAAAATTAATAGCTAAAATTTCAACCTTCAATTCTAAACCAAAACAAAAATCCTCCAAAATGAGTACAAGAAGGACACTTAAGCCCCACATAAACCTCAAATGCAAATGGAAACTGCAAAGCAAAGCTTGAGTAGACAAATATATTGGCACTCAAATAACACAAAAATCTCGAGAAACACTCAAACAAATATTTTCAGTAAAATCCAACATTAAATCTTACAGAACTCAAGAGGACCTCACAAAATGAGGAACCTCGGATTCCCCTTAGCGAGCGCATGATTATGGTTTTATTAACATGCTTGCCCAAAAGACAACCGAAAACTGAAAACCAAAATTTTAAAAGTGGGTCCCCAGGCTTTTGGGGCTAGTTATGGGGCAGCCACAAAAAATGGTGACTCTGCTGGGAAACACTCCTAAGCGTTTCGAGTGAAGAACCCAACCTGAAACAAAAACACACAAGATCAACGAAACAAGCATTATTTGGCAACATATCAAGAAGGCAAGGGTAAACATATTCAAACCAAACAACTAATTCATATGCCTTTGCTCAGTGTGTGCAAAAGTGATTCATTTTCGCATCTCTAAAATCATCCAGATTCCATCATCTCTTTCTGCATTAGGCTATGAAGTACAGCTCACAAAGTGAAGACTTTTACAGACAGAGCCCTACTGCCAGTCAGGCATCTATAGCTTTAGTGAAGTTTATCTAACTCACTCGTGTGTTCACTTAATGCTTTTCAAAGCCCATCTATCCTAGGTGTGTCTAGACTTTCAATGTTCATTCTCTCTCTTTTATTTTCTCTCTTTTTTTTCTCTTTTTTTCTTTTTTTATTTTTTCTTCTTTTTTCTCTCTTTTTTTTTCTCTTTCTATGTATCAAACTTTGCCTAGCCAGGGCCCCACTGCCAATCAGGCATCTATAGCCCCGGTGGAGTTTTCCTGAACTAGATGACAGATCTCAAGAGATCTGTTGCATCACTTGTACTAATGAACTCTTGCAAAAGCATCAAGTCTCACTAGGTTAGAAAGCCAAAGTAGAGAATTTTAGATTTTCACCTAGGGTTGCATAATCAAGACAATTGCATCCTTCTCACTTTCAGAAACACCATTTAATGTGTGTGAGTCCCATGTGGAGCTTTGGCTAATTTTTCATCGTTCCACTTTCCACCATTTTGATCCCCAACATCTGAGCATGATCACTAAATAACTCATTCCTCTTTTCTCGAGTTCATTAGTTTTCTGATCAGATACTCCAACCTACTAAGCAAAGAGATATCAAAGTTCTGCTTTTTTTTTGAACTCATCGGTTTTCAGCTCAGGTACTTCAACCTACTAAACAAATGAGCTTCAAAAGTGCCAACAACCAAAAGTTAGCAACCACTAAACATCACCTCAAAACAAAGGGAACGACCCAAAACACAAAACTCAAAATATAAACCAAAACTATATACAAATGTACAATATGGTACAAGATGGTGCAAATATTGGACTACCCCTTTTCTGGATCCCAAACATGATTAGAACATTTCAAAATGCATATAACATGATAATCATGCCAACTGTTGTAGGACTCCAACAAAAACAAGATTAAGCCAAACAATAAAATAAGCTTCAACTTACCTCTCTCACCCCACCAATTTGATTTAGTTTCCATTAACAATCCCATGGGTGAGATTCAAATAATTAAATTGATTAGACAACATTTGATCTTCAATTTTATCTTGTCTATTCCTTAAGATGTCAAATTCACAACTCAATTCCTGATTTAGAATTAGGCTTTCTTTTTCAAACATGAGATTTTGCAAACAAGAGCCTATTTCTAAGAATTTCAAAGCCAATTTATTATTCATGTTTTTAGGCCAATCAAATTTATGCAAAAATTTACAAGCATCTAGGATATTTACTAAGTGGGAATCATTATAAGTTTTTATCCTAGACTCTATTATCAGTTGTTGGTGAATTTTATTTAACAATTCAAGTGCATCAACTTCCTTTTCATTCATCAAAGCAATCTTATTAAAGGTGTGAGTAGAAATCAATCCTTGTTCTTCATTCACCTTCAATGGAATTTCATCATAAAAATCATTCAAATTCAATAAATGGTCATACAAATTTTCATCTGAAGCTTGGATGCTTGGACACAAAAGGTTAGATTTTACCTTTTGCACATTTTCATTTTCATTTTCATCCAAATTCGTGGGATGAAACTCTACGGTATCTATGACACGATCTTTTGATTCATCCATCAATTCTTTTTCTTCTTAGTCTTTGGTAGTAGTATTGTTATTATCTTCTACAATTTGATGAGATTCCAACCCTTCTTCCAAAATATTCTCAAATTGTGTAGGAATTGTAATATCTTCCTATGAGAAAGTGATCGTGTTATCCTGCATATCAATTGACATAAAGGGTTCATTAGAAGTTTTAAGAGAGAGCATGTTCATCCAATTTATTCCAAAAGTCATAGTGATCATCTTCCAAAATCAAGTTATGATGCAAAACTATTTCTTCAACATCTTCCAACTCATCAATATGTTTCTCATCAAATTCACCTTCACCTTCCTTAGATGGTTCAATGATTTCCAAAAGTGGGCTACTTTTTGTATCCAAGTTTGCAAGATCAATATCTACATTTGTAACCCATGATTCAATTTCATCACAATTTGGAGGGTGAGGATTTTCTTGATCATCAATTTCAAGCCTTTCATCCAAAGTGTCTTCCAAGGACCAGTGGTGAAATTCTATTATATCTTCAAATTCATTTATTGGTTCTCTTCCAATTTCACCTTCGGTCACTTCATTAAATTATATGGTAGGTTCTTTCCTATCACATATCCCAAAACTAATAATATTTAGGACACCCTTATCTGAATATTCATGCACTTCTAGAAATGAATCCATCCCTAGACCATCCTCATTAGTGGGTGTTGGCTTGGCAACTTGCACCTCCTCTTGGGCAATATCTGAGGTAGTTGAAGTATTTGGATATTCAAATGCATCCCCTTGATCATTCACCTTAGGTATCATTGGAGCAGAGGATGCTATATTAGATGGTTGATGTATGTTGACATCACTAACTTCACAAGAACAATCTTTCATGGGAACATGTTGTGCCACCACTTGCCCTTGTTCTACCATTATTGCAACCTCATAGATTCTAGGAAAAGATCGATCATCAATATTTTCTTCAATAAGTGTAGCAAGTGCAGGGGGTATGGCTCCCATGTATAATTCAATAGCTTTCTCTTTCGTTATGTCCAAACTTTCCCACATTTGAGAGCGCAATTCATGGAACCTCTCATTGAATTGAATCATGGCCTCATTAGGCTCTTTACGAATAGAGGTAAATTTATTTTACAACATATCTAAGTCAACTTGATTACCAAAATGATAAAGATAGATTGTTTCTAGTTGGATACAAGAAGTCCTAACCTCCATGGGTAATTGGCCATACCACAAGAATGATCTGTCATCCAAAATGTATGAGAAGAACCTGCAAGAAATAGCCTCATAAAAAACTTGGCATTGACATAATATGCTCTTGTAGATATGAAAATTTTGTAAGTATCCTAATGCCACCTCTTGATTAAAGAGTCGTAGAAATTCCAATAACATTTCAGGAATCTGATGGGGTGTTCCAAATATAGGAAAATATTCATAATACGTCCCTAACATAGATACCATTTATTCTCTTAAGGATGCCACTTGCTCCTCAAATGTTGCCATTAGTGAAACTCAAAGAATAACCTCAAAATCAACTTTGTTAGTCAAACAAAGATATCTTACAACAAAGCATAAAATGACTAACAATTTTCAAAAGGGTAAATCATAAAGATCATCAAGTTAGCATCATCCCAAAAGATATGCATCAATTAAACCATGAAATGATAAGATTCTCAAATTTGCCAAAAGTTTAATATTAACACATCATCAAATAGAGAATGTTAGCCTCAATGAAAGTGATCAACAAAATCTCATTAGCAAAGACCAAAGTCTTTGAATAAATCTTTCAAGTAACATGAATAACTTAGCATCTAGATAGCATTAAAATAAATCAATTCATATCCTCCTAACTCCAAAGGTGTTGAGTGTTAGAAGAAGCCAAAGATGCTAATCAAATGAACTTAAAATATTTAGCAATTCAAAAGCTTTCAAAATTATACCAAATCATATTATTCTTGTATGAACAATCCAAAAGCGTTAGATCGATGAATACCAATTCATGTCCTCCTTTTAGCACCACAATGATGAGTGTTAAAAGAGGCCTAAAGATAATAGGGCATGAAATATTCCACAATTTAAATCCCTATATCATTTAAAATCACGATAAAATAAACCACATCATGCCCTCCTTCTAGTGCCAAAATATTGAGTGTTAAAGGAGGCCCAAGATGTGGGTAAAAATAACTTGAAATATTTAGCAATTTAGAGCTCTCAAGGTTTCACCATAATCTTATTATTCATTGCATGAACAATTTAGCATAAATAAAATAACACCAATTCAGGCCCTCCTTCTAGCGCCAAAATGTTGAGTGTTAATTTTACCCAAATGTGAATTTACACTCTCCCTTAGGGTTTGGATCCCAAAACCCTATCTTGCAAAGAAGTTAAACAAAACAACTTCTCCAAGGTCTCCATTATATTAGCATTTGCATATGTGTATTAGTAATCTCAATAAAATGTATCAATTCAATGCTAGGAACACCTTAGTGATTGCAAGTAACCGTAAACAAGGGGCATGTGTTGGTTTATTTTACCATGCTACTTTAATGATTGTTCATGAAACCAAAATAAAAGTAAATGTGAGTTGGCCCTCATATGACCACGATTTAGTGCCTTAATTCATTTTATCTTGAGGATTTTAAGGTAGATTTTATCTTCCCTTATTAAGTGGAATTTAATCAAGTTTTATCTTGTATTAAATCCTACCTTAAGCATGAAAATGAAGATGAAAAGTCTATCTATGAATGTAAATCCGAAATGATGAATAGGCTCATTAAATGTAGCTTCTTATCATGAAGATAAAGATAGTCTTTGATATGATTAATAAATTATTCCTCTTTGGTGAAATTAATTTTCACAAAGAGACAATAATTTATAGCCTTAAACTAAGGGCTTTACAATGTCACTTAATTATCCCTCTTTTATGAAATGATTTTCATTAAGAAAAATAATTTAATTCTTTAAAATAACAGCCTTTTAATATAACATATAAAATTACTTCCTTCATTGAAATCGGAATTTTCATGAAGAAAGGTGCATTAATTGCTCCGAAAATGAAGGCTCATGAAATGTCATGAAAATTTTCCCTCCTTTTATGAAATCGACTTTTCATGAAGGAAAGGTCATCTTATGCCTATAAATGAAAATGCAGAATTTAAAAATCTGATTTACCTCCAAAACTTGAAAAAATGAATTTCCGAAATTATAAAGAACCCTTAAAAACAACATTTTTCAAAAATTTAATATAAAATCGAAATGACATCGGAATGAGTCCGAATTTGTTGCGTACGGAAGATTGATGTTCCTTCTAGGCAACCATGTATTTATTTCTATCTTTTTATTTTTTTGCAATTTTCATTTTAATACCTGAAAATAAAAATAAAAATCTGTAAAATAAAGTTTGAAAACTAAAAGAAATAAAAATATGTAGTAAATCAAATGCTGAAAATGCAGACATGCAAAGCTTTGTCAGTTTGATAGCACCCCGTCCTACAAAACCGAAGATGTGAGAAACTCATACATGCAACCCAGTCTATTCAACCTGCATATTGCACAACCGAAATAAACTAAGTGCTAGCTCCTAGGGTTCAGAAATAAATTTCAGATTTGAACATTCGCATGAAGTAACCAAAAGGATGCATAAACTCCATTTATAAATTCAAAAACTGAAAAAGAAAAAAATAAAACAATTATAACAAAGCATGCAGAAAAATCTCATTCTTTCTTGCTAACAAGGCCTAAAATTTCTGAAATAAAGCTTTGGCATTAATGTAATGTTTCCATTTTTTACAGCGTCATTTTGGCAGCGCTTGGCCTTGCCAAAAAGTCCAGCCCCCATTCCATCTTTGCTTCACGTATTTAACATCTCTTATGAAACCCCTGGTTTCTATTTTTCCACGACAGTCCTCTTCGTTTGAATTCATGACTGTTCATTTCCACTTCCTTCTATTTGGTTTTCCCCCTGTTTCATTTTCATTTTCCGTTTTGTAACGCTCATAGTAATATTCCTTCTATTCCCAACATAACACTTATATTTTACCTTTCATAAAGTAATGCTTAGTAACACACATTTTATTATGTACTTAATAATATAATGCATAACCTCTTCGACTCACTCACTGGGCATAACCCACTTATCCACCTAATATATATATAACACGGGTAGCCATGTTTTGACATTTTCCACGTGGAGCAGCATCCAGAAGAAAAGTACCGGTAAATACATTTCACCTTTGCTCGACTCCCTACTTTCAATGTCAAATCGACGATAAAAGCAGATTAAAACGACAGGCAATCCCTCTATTATTTTGGGATATCTGCCTCGACAAAAAATCATGTCCACCTTACAGTTGTTAGAGCCATGTTAGCAGCACTGTCTGTGTTATCATACCAAGTGTTGGAGTTATGAGATTCCTTGCCAGGGACTAGCAATCCACCTGTGCTTACTCTTCGCACCTTCTATCCTTGGGACCGCAACAAGGGGATATTACAGCTACCCAACCATCAAAATATCTTTCGGCGTCGATTACAAGTCATCGCAGTAATCATTCCTCCCAGTATCTGCGATCGTTGTGTCGAGTTTATCGGTCTACCATCTGCCATGAATCTTCCTCCAAACCGTGATGTTATCGATGAGTAGTTTGTGCTGCTCACTATGTCTGATCTTCAAAGTATCCCTGCACTGTAGCAGCCTTATTAACTCCGTATGCACACGCTCATAAAATGTTGCAATGGTGTCCTCGTTCATCGGTTGTTGTACGCAGTCGCACAACATCATCTGGTCAAATTCTCGTCGCCATCGGTGTTAAAGCTTACTGATTATCCTAATACTATAGTGAAGTCAAGGATGGCTCTCCATCGTGGCCTTCATTCACCTCTGACAAAACTCTTATTCATCCTCGACACTATATCTACTATGGCAGTTTGTGTTTTCCACTCAGACGCCCGTTGCCTTTTTCTTTGCTAATAATTGATTCGACTGCACAAACTATGGCCATATACACTATGTCAGTCATGTAATCACTGTCCGCTAGTCTGATATTTCCCAACGTCGAAACTTCAGTATGGTATATAGGTCTTCTCCCACACTATACACTTCATCAAAATTACCCAATGCTATCGAATATCTCCATGCAATCGCCGACAAGGAAGAACCTTGGCCACATCCTAGATGCTCTACCTTTCATGATGCCACTTTGAACTATCATTGAAAGCTATTGGGTGGGCCTTCCATGTTGTCTACCCATAGTTCATACTCCATCTATTCAATGCCTGCAGACACCTCATCTCGATCTTGTATACCACCCACTCTGCGTTTGTAACGCCAGCAACTTCCAACGATGCTCCATCTTCGTTCGGTGGTGGCAAGAATCCCATCCTGAAGATGCCGAAATATGATAATACTCCTCGTCATATGTGTCTGTAAAACCCACGTTTCATGGAATCTTATGATTTAGCATTATATTAGAATAACGCAAATGTCTAAAACCCATCATGCGTGTTTGATGCTCCTACATCCATTCAAACCTTGACTAGACCCGTCGTGCACGATTAACTGCCACATTAAAATTTTGGGCTAAAAACCATCTTTATTTTATATCATCCCAAATCACTGCGTCCTTCATCAGTTTCTTATTTTGTCCACGATCTCTATCACACTGCCCGATTGTTTTGCCCGCATCCAATCTCGATGAAATCGACTCCACAACCTTGCACAATAATTCCTGCAAACAAACTATTGTGATACTCCCTTGGCTATGTGGTCTTTGATCACGTCTCCCTTGTAGATCACCCGATCTATCTACTTCGTCCATCAGGTTTACGGTCTGCGTCTGCCTTTGTACGTTGAGATATCTCTACGTTCGATGTTGCCTACCAAACGACTACCTCTGATGCCATATTGATGGTACGATTCCTTCGTGATATTCAAACTTCATCTCTGACCTCATGAACTCGACGATTCCATTCAGTCTCCAAGCAATGCTCGAATTTTGTCGAGGCAAGTGTGCCTGCGCTCACACCCCCATGGTTTTCGCCGCGTCACCAAGAACTCACATCATCATCAATGTATCTTCGTCGTACTCCATGGTGGTTGAATCATCAAATTTCATCCTAGGGTTCACGTCCTTCGTGTCGGCTCTTCATTGGTCCAAATGTGCGCTCGTCCACGTATACCTCAGGCCAGATGTTATCCCTGGTGAGATCTTTCAGTATCTACCCCGCGTTTGATGCATCAAAATCTGCCATGCGACGCATCTCAGCAGAACCTGCATAAAATTGAAACATAAGTTAAAATGCAATACAATTAAATCTTATAAACTTTAAGATAACCTTGTCCAAAGCTTTATCGTTATGTAAAATCCAAACCCAAAGCTAGACATAGGCAATTTTATTTTATAAACTTTATTATATTTTTTGTTTTTATTATTTATTATATATTATATAATAACCTATTAAGGCAGTCAAAACCTTAAAAACATGATAAACGTGGAAAACATTTTTATTTTATTTTTTCATTTATATATTGTATATATATATATATATATATAATCTATATATATAATTTTTAATTTTTTTTATTATTATTTTTTTACATTATCATATATATACATATAAATGTATATTATATTATTTTTTGATTTATGTTTTATTTTTATTTTATATTTTTTTTTGTATATCTATATATACGAAATATACATAGATATATGTTTTTTAATTTTGATTCATTTTTTAAATAACTTTATATATATATATATGAGAAACAATGGTGAAATTGTTGTATTGATCAAAAATGCATTACATCCTTTTATAGTTCTTGAAAGAACTAAAAATAGACACGGTGGTTGAGAGAAATCCTCTCAAACTTATTACAACAAACTAACTTAAAAATAGCTCTTATCCTAACAACATGCTAATCTTGGACTATGGTCAAACATTGACCAACCAAGCCAAAACCTCAATGTATGCTAATAAAATTAAATAGAAATATGTAAATCAAAACATTAAACTAAAACTAAATACTATGACTTAATACTTAGGACTAAGGAGGCAATGTTGAAAATAATCCAACATTCTCCCCCTTGATGCTAAAGACACTCATGCAAGAGTTCTTTAAGCATCACAAAGTTGGAAGAAAATATTTCTCTTACGTTTCCTCCAATCTTGAATCAAGAAATCATAATTTACAAAATACTTATGGTGGCACTCCTTCCACTCTTCATGTGGAATGCCCTGCAATTGCTTGAGTGCCTTCTTTTGTTGATTAGCTCCCCCTTCAACAAAATTATCTCCTCTTGTGATTTTCAACAACCACTCTTTTACATCTTTATCATTATGGTCTTTAAACCATGCTCTCACATTTTGATCTTCTTTTACATCTTCAACATTAAACAATACTCCACATGAGTATTTACAATTAATCATCTCACATAGATGATTATACCATACAATTCTTTCACATATTTTCACACAAAAAATCACCACAAATATGGCCATATAATGACCAAATACATATGCAACATAAAGTTGCTCCTCACACAAATATTCTCTCAAAATAATGACTTTACAAGAATCCTTCTTCCAAGGAATTTTGAACACATCATTTTGATCCATGTGACCCAAGTTCTCCATCACTGTCTTTTGTCCAAGAAGACTCTTCATCAAAGTTGTCTCAATGAGACAATCACGTCTCAATAATGCCTTTGGAAGACATTCTCCTTTCTTTCATGCCTGCTCACAAAAAACAAATCATTAATCATAAAAACATTACCTTTAGTATGAGTAGATTTGGTGCTTCCCATAAAGCTATTTTGTAGCAGTTCTCCTTCATGGTATGGTGCTTCAAGATCAACCATCGATTCTTCACTAATAGTTCTCCTCCTTTGTTCAATCCATGTTGGTGTGTTGAAACACCATTCATTCAAGCAATCATACATAGTTGCCTTTTCAAGACAACTCTCTTTCTGCAATGTAGTCACTCCAAGTGAGTGATCATCATCCATGAGTGATGTTTTCTTTGCCATTATGACAAGAAAATCAGCAATCTCATTTCCATTTTATGTTTCTATCCCATTTGCCCTCTCACTTTCCATATCCCAAATGAGAGAGTCTTGTGTGTTCTTTTCTTCACACAATACATCCTTCACCCTTGATGAGTGATCTTCAAACAAGAAGCCTATCACTTCCATCTCCTCTTCATCAAACTTTTCTTGTGGATCAACATCCCACATCACTTCATTTGTTCTTTCAAGAGAGCACACATCCATTCCAATTGAATGGTCTTCAAGCCAATGATCATCCATGAACATTGCTTCTCCATCATCATCTTCTTTATTCTCCTTCATGAGAATTGTAGGTGCATTCTCCATAACACACTCTTCATTTATCTCCTCTAGGAGACATTCTTCATCATACATTTCACTTTGATGGTCGTCAAGCAAGGAACACTCCAATGTGAGTGTTTCTCTTCCTTCATCTTCAAAGTCTTCTTCCACTTTTGAGTGGTCTTCACTACAAGGTCCTTGAGCAATTGTCTCTCCATTGAGACATCCATCCTCTTTGCTATCAATGTGAATGCTTTCCAATCATGCCATTCCTTCATATGAGTCTTCACAAGACTCTTCAAAAGCTCCTTCAAAAGGATCTAATTCAAAAAATTCTTCAAGGAAGCAAGGCTCCTCCTTGCTTAAACAATATTCATGATTGTCACACATGGCTTTATGGGTATCCTCATCAAACCCATAAGCATCCTTCAACACTTGCCATGCCTTTGTAGCTGATCTACAATTGGCTATGAGAGGAAAAACATTATTTTTCATGCCTCTCCTCAAATCCATAAGAGCTAAGCAATTTGCATATTGTTGTTCCTTCTTCTCTTTTCTCTCCTCGCCTTGTAGCTTGCTCCAAGTGGGTTCCTCATAGCCTTATTGAACTATATCCCATAAGTCTTGAGCCTTCAAGAAGGTCTTCATCATTATGCTCCAAATATCATAATTATCTCCATCAAATTTTGGTACAACCAAGTCTGCATACATGGCTTCCTTTTATTTACCAAAGTCTCAAGTACCCAATTTATCATAAATCGGCCAATACTGATTGAAACAAACTAAAATTTTTCCTGTAGACTTTTGATATACTTATCTGAAAATCCACTAAATTTCAGTTCCAAATTCACAAATGAGAAATATGTGATCAATTTACTTTTGCCATTTCTATCACAATTTTGGATCTAGGATTGTTGAAGGAAAAATAAATATTCACATACATTAATCAATACAAATCCAAATGACCTGAAAATTTTTTGAATTATGATTTTATCTAAATAATATTTCTTCCAAAATTTGAGAAGCAAATACCCTGTATTCCACCTTATACAACCATTTTATTGAAAAAATCAAAATGCTAATAAAATCCATAAATTAGCTCCAAATAACCTAAAATTTTAATAAAATCCTCTTGATACAATTATCTAACAACCCTCGAAATTTCATAAAAAAATACCTCAGGATGAATGAGATATTAATGATTTACTCAAGCTCTTCCTTGCAAATCTGTTGAGTGTTGGCCACTTGAGTTTCTATGACAAAGTGTGTGCTTCAAATCTCTTCACACCACTCTCCATAGGTTTTGATCCATTTGAGCAAACCTGCTCTGATACCAAATGAGAAAAAATGATGAAATTGTTCTATTGATCAACAATGCATTACATACTTTTATAGTTCTTGAAAGAACTAAAAATAGACACGGTGGTTGAGAGAAATCCTCTCAAACTTATTACAAAAAACTAACTTAAAGATAGCTCTTATCCTAACAACATGCTAATCTTGGACTATGGTCAAACATTGACCAACCAAGCCAAAACCTGCTAATAAAATTAACTAGAAATATATAAATCAAAACATTAAACTAAAACTAAATACTAGGACTTAATACTTAGGACTAAGGAGGCAATGTTGAAAATAATCCAACAATATATATATATGAAAATATATATATAATTCTACTTTATGTTTTAGGAATTATATCAATTTGATTCGAAAGCACTAATGAAGGCATATCAAAATCAATAGTTAAAATTTCAACCTTGATTCTAAACCAAAACAAAAATCCTCTGAAATGAGTACAAGGACACTTAACCCCCGCATAAGCCTCAAATGCAAATGGAAAATGCAAAGCAAAGCTCGAGTGGAGAAATTTATTGGCACTCAAATAACACAAAAATCTTGAGAAACACTCAAACAAAGATTTCTAGTAAATCCCAACATCAAATCTTACAAGAACTCAAGAAGACCTCACAAAATTAGGAACCTCGAATTCCCCCTAGCGAGCCCATGATTAGGGTTTTATTAACATGCTTGCCCAAAAGACAATCGAAGGCTAAAAATCAAAATATTAAAAGTGGATCCCCAAGCTTTTGGAGCTAGTTGTGGGGCAGCCACAACAGGATGCTAGTTTGAGATTAATAAAACACTCAAATGAATTGTATTATATGCAGCTTCAAAAAAATTATAGAGAAAATTTGGGATCTCCTTCTCAGGGGTGACCTGTATATTTATAAGATATGTAGCCATACCTTGCTACATTTAGAGGTAATCTATTTCAGATTTTACTGTTACAAAAAATACATAGAAATAGGGAGGATAAAGCTAATATACAATTAATTTCATTTGTTGCTATATTTAATTAAGCTATTCTATTTTTATCATAACAAAATACGTTTGATATTACGCTTATCAGTTTACATGGATATTTATGTATTTGGTAAAAAATAGATGACATTTGATTTATGATATTGTCCTTCATCCACATTCATCACTAAAATCACATTTGCATCCATCGCTGAAATTGTTGTTCTGTTTTGCCAACAACAGGGGTCGCGTTGTACTTTTGCTTCAAAGGGAGTCAAGCACCAAACGAGAGTTAGGTGTAAAACCAGAAGTCAGGCATAAAACAAGATTCGAACGTCAAAATGGGAGCTGGGCATCGAAATGGGAGTCGAGCGTCGAAATGAGAGTTGGGCACTAGACTTAATGTCTTTACTTTATTTGTTGCGGTTATGTTTACCTTTGATTTTTCCATCATAAAATAGAAAGTTCCAGGTTCGATTGGGACCTCGACGTAAACATGTTGAAAGGTAGTAAAAATCACTGAATCTATACATAATTCACATAAAAATAAATATTAGACAACATACGTAATTTACTATTAAATATATATATAATTTGCATAAAACATACACTTCTATTAAAATAATGCCGCATTATATATAAAAAAGTGTATACAAAAATATGAGCATTTTCAGGGCTCATCAGCATACATTTCCAAGTATATGATCCCTCCACCCTTCACACTCACAAATCTCCATCGATCTCCAGAGATCTGTCTCATCTCATGTTCCCTATCATGTCCAACCTAAATATATTTTGGCCCTTTTGATTTGTTAAATCCCAATTTTCCAATTTGCACATATATACTGACTTTCATCTAACATTACACTAGACTTGTTACAACTTTTGACTTACACACTTCACAACTTTCTCATTGCCTCTGCATATTACTCAAATATGTAGTTTCCTTCCAAGTGCAATATTTTTAGAATACCTTCTTTTAAATGCTACGATCTTTCCCAAATATATTATGTATGCAATGATTCCATAACTCCTTCTTCCTCTCCTTGATCCTTAATGCTAGCAAAACTCTAATGTTCTCATAGGATAAATAATTTCTAGGATTATAATTCAACTCAATAACATACATATATATCAAAATCTAATAATGAACATTAAAACAGACTGAAAATATTTTTGTAAGTACTAAAGCAATGCATAAATTCAATACTTCCTCAAGTTATATATTATATGACTTTATCTTCAATATATGCATACATGAGACTCTTTATATTACATGACTCTTGACCTTCTCTCTCCTCAAACTCATTGGAGAACCAGATTTTCATATTTCCCTCAGAAGAAATCTTACATATTATATAAAGATAAAGTTTCTCATGATTGCTCATAACTCCCTACTTCTAAACTTGACACATCACTCATATAACTCACTATTAGTGATGCTCTGTTAAGATTTTTGAAGTCTACACATAACCTTATGTCACTATTCTTATTATGCATAGACAATAGATTAGAAATGCATGTGGAATATTTTATTGAAAATATGACTTCATCTTGTAGGATATTTAAGAGTTTTTTCTTCATCATCACTTCAATTTTAGGGTTTACTAGATATTATTTCTATCAAAAAGGTTTCAAACCTGGTTTTAATTCAATGGTATAGTCTATAATACTTCTATCATAGACCTTTAGATCTTTATAATACTAATCCATGATATCTTTATATTATCTATAAAACTCCTTGAGTATTCCAATTTCTTTCTTGGTGCACTCCTTGCTAAGCAACATGTTCTTACCTTCAGCAACTTTGATAGGGTGATAAAAATATGCTTTCACCTTGATACTAAATTTCTTCATATTTTCATCTGGGATTAATAGGCTTCCTAGAGTAATTAATCATTGGGTAATTAAATTAATCTATCTTTTATGTCATCCCTGTGTATTCATTCTCATCTTTAGCATGTTAATATTCTCTGATCAAGAACTCACTATATTGCTCATCATTGTTGAAGACCTATCAACAATCAAAATTATCAAGGATTGTTGGATTGAATACCACTTCAAGATCCTTTAACTTATCCCAAATGTTAGCAGTGGATCAAATTTTGTTATTATTGCTACTAGTTCATTTTCCTTAGCATTCAACTCCTTAGAAATCACCTTAATTTTATGTGTTGAATCTTTCTAGAAAATACCAAGCCCAATGTTTGTATGATTTTAAATATTCATTTTTAGTGGCACATTGTTAATTAATTTGGTTTATGATTAATTTGGAGTCATAATATACCTTTAGGTTCTTGATCCCTATATTATCAACCTTCATCAAACTTGTGTATAATACCTCATATTTAGACATATTGTTTGTGCAATTTAATAGGAGTCTACATGTAAGAATGGTTTACGTGCCTTGTGCATTAATGAATTGATATTGATACCTACTTCATTTTTTTTTATTATGCCATCAAAATTTATTATCCAAGTCATATCAAATCCTTGTTCTAGTTGGCTAGTTAGAGATGAGATGTTAGATGATTTTTGTAATATTAGGTAATTCCCAAGCTTAGACTCCTCAAATATGATCTATGGATCCTCTTTAAATTGAAGCAAGCTAATTAGCATGTCTGTTAGGATCCTCCATCCTAACATTATTAGTTAGTATTCGTTAGTATTATAAATCATTTAATTATTATATTATTAACTCATAAAGTGAACCATCACATATCTTCATAACGTCAACCATCATGTCTCTTCATAACGTGAACCATCACGTATCTTCACCAACGTAGCTTTTGGGTAGATATATATATTAGGTTTTCCATTCACACAAATCATCCAAGAAGAATAATAAGAAGCATAGATTCTAAAGAGGGAGCCCCCTATAAGTGGCAATGAGGGAGCCCCCTATAGCGGTAAAGCAATTACAAGGGAGCCCCCTTTAAGTGGCCTATGATTACATTTTATATTAAATTATTTATCAAATTTACACAAGAACATCAGGGTTCTTGCATTTGGTATCAGAGCCATGTGGGACCCAGTCATGTGGGAATTGCTCAAAGATCTTCGTCAAATCACTTATGTGCATGAGTATCAAACTCGGTTTGAGGATATCACCAAACACAACACAGGGTTGGATTAATCAACTCTCATAAATAGCTTCATTAGTGGATTGAAAGAGGAAATCGGAATGGATATGACAAGGTTCAATCCCTATACCATGATGCAGACCTATGGATTGGTCAAATTAGTTGAAGACAAATTCAATACTCAATGTCGATTAGGAAAAACACCTATTGGGAAAGCACAAACCACTTACGATGCCCCAAAACCTAACTAACCCTTGTAGGTTGAGTACCTTAGCCCGAAGGAAGTGAAGGAATGACAAGCGAAAGACCTCTGCGATAATTGTGATGAGAAATTTGGATCCCATCAGAAATGTGTTACACTAACATTGTATTTATTGAAGGAAGTTGATCCTTGTCAATCCCTAAAAGGCGAAGATGAGGTAGTTGTGTCCGAAGTTCCTGGCGCACCTACTCACAATAATAAATACAATGAGTTCAATATGCCAGAAGTGATTGATGCATCAGGTAAGGATGAGGTAGACATTCCTAAAGTGACTCATTATGGCCAAACATGCACTCTACAAGAACTACACTCAATTTCCTCTCCAATAGTGAGTTATCGCCACAGGGTCAAACCTATTCAAAAACAAGGCAGAAAGGTGACTGCACACTCCTCCATTGCCTCTCCTAGGGAACAATAGGAGAATGTAGAAGTTTTACCACCTCTTTTTATGCATCATTTTAAGGCGTTTGAAGAACCCCAAGGGTTGCCCTTCCCTCATCATCACACATTTACTAATTTTTTTGGCAACCCCCCGCTAACGCTTCATCCTTCTCAACATCCCTGCCTATGAAAGGATGACATTAAAATATTCTAATAACTTACGCAAAAACTTCTTGGAAAACAAAGGACAAAGCTCCTCACTTTGATCTTTGAGGACAAAGCTCTTTTTAAGGAGGGTGGCATGTTAGGATCCTCCATCCTAACATTATTAGTTATTATTAGTTAGTATTATTAATCATTTAATTATTATATTATTAACTCATAAAGTGAACCATTACATATCTTCATAACGTGAACCATCACATCTCTTCACCAACATAGCTTTAGGGTAGATATATATATATATTAGGTTGGCCATTTACACAAATCATCCAATAATAAGAATAAGAAGCATATATTCTAAAGAGGGAGCCCCCTATAAGTGGCAAGGAGGGAGCCCCCTATAGCGATAAAGTGATTACAAGGGATCCCCCTTTAAGTGGCCTGTGATTACATTTTATATTAAATTATTTATCAAATTTACACAAGAACATCAGGGTTCTTGCAATGTCTATTTCATATATTTTTTCATCTTCAAGGCCTTCACCATATATGAATTATAGAAGTTCATTCTAATTCACTATGTAATCCTCATCATTTTTGTGTAAAAGGTAATTGTATGAAGTCTCATTATCATTCTCATTTTTCTTCTATCTCTAAGAACCTTCATGTGACTGTAATTTATCTCTAAGTAACCATGATTGGATAGCTTGTGTGTCTATTCTCTAGAGAATAACATACCAAGATATGGGGGAAGGTCTACCACTATCACCTCCTATACTACTACCAGCTCTAGATGTTATTTTATGGTCACCATTAGGTATTTTAGAAATCCCACTATGTTCAACTGGGTGCCATACATCTATACTAAATGATTAGCTATTTTGGTGTAGGGCAATCCCATTTATTTGCAAACTACTTTTAGAATTATTTTATCATGGCCTTCCAAAAATCAACTATACAACTTATTAATAGATAGTTGTCAATTTTGAGGGTAACATAGAATGGTGGTGGATTTAGTATTGTAGGCTTAGGAGTTTTCACTATGTCTACTACATTGACCCTAATGTTAGATGATGTAATCTACTATTAATTTTTGTTTTCTAGTAGCATTGGGTTGAGAAGGATTAGGTTGTTTATTTTTTACATAGCTTCTTTTCTATTCCTTTATGGATTCTTGAAGTAGATCCAAATGAGTAGAGCTAGCACTTCCAACATATCACTTTGATATATTTCTTCTTTATTTCTTCAATAATGTTGAATCTAAATTCAACAAAGCTAATCTTACTATGCATAGTGAACTTTCTATATTTTCTTGTAGACCTTGTACATCCTTTGCTAGTGAGAGAAGGATATTTTAGAAGTCTCTTTGCCTCCTTTTTAATTTTGTCCCTCTTCTTATCACTCTTTCATGTGGACTTATCTATCCTTCTATATTTCTCCTTTGAATTTTTGTCCTTTCCCCTTATCCATATGTTTGTCATTAATGCCTATGCATATGCTTGACTAGTATCTAAAGCATTATTACTAGTATATTCTTTCTATTTTCTTATTGTAGAGCTTCTGATACCTTATCTTTTAAGTGTAGACCTTCCTCTCCTATGCATTGTAGTATTTTTATTTGCTTCATTCTATTTATAAGCGAAGGTCTAATCCTTAGATATTTTTCTCTTACCCCTAGTCCCAACCCTTTGTTGATTTGCACATATAGCATCATTTTCAAATGTGGAATATTCGTCAATTTTAGCAATGCTGAAATTAGAAACTATTGCATTTTTGGGGTAATTTAAGGTATGAATTGATTGTTGTATTTGGGTTTTTTAATAAGTAGGTTGATTCAATGTTGATTCTATTTGATCCAATATGATGGTATATTGAGCCTGACACTGCTAGTCATATTGACTAGTCTAGCAATATTTTATGGTAATTGCACAATCCATAGGATCATACCCTACATTACATGAAAAACACCATAATATTTTTATCCCTAAATTATCATTTACCATGTTTTAAACTTAATTAGCACCCTAATTCATATCTTGTTAAGGCACTTAGTCATTAGTAATATAGGGGGTCTTTTGAGGTTGTTTTCATTACCTCCTTTTTGTGTTATTATTATTTATCATGCTCCTCAATACTTCCAATATTTTCTTCATCTATAACTTGGTAGAAGAATCATTATTAGATTTTGGAAGAGTGGGAATGGCTATTAATTTGGACTGAAAGATAAAAGTTGATAAATTTTTATCAGGATACATTGTAATGTATGGAGAGGGTGCAGAGTTGGTAGCTAATTAAGAATTTGGAATTGGAAAGATAGAGGGATTAGATCTTATGGATTTGTAGGTTTTGGATCTAAGGGAAACATAGTCCATAGGTAGGGTAAATGATAATTTTCCTACCCTAATCAAAACATCTTCTACATGAGTTGTTTCTTTGATCATTGCAACTAGAGTATTGTGGTTAGCATTACAAACCACCAAATCCAAGTTCGATAGTAAAATTTTGATATAATATGAAAACACTTGTTCTTCATTTGGCCTAATATTTTATGCAATTAAATTTAGCAAGAATATAGTTTTGTAATCATGTATATATTATTGAGGTGTCTTTGCATTGTATTCAATTGAAACAAAATAAAGTACCCATACTACTAAGTTTATGCATAAACTATTCTATAATTGATGCCTAATTGGTAACTAGATTATTAGCCAAAACTCTATACCACAAATGCAAATTTATTGCACAAATAATAAATCAATAAGTATACCATAATATCCTCCTTCTAAATGCAAATAATTGTTTTAAACATAGATAGTTTAATAAGTTGATCCAATATATCTTATTCTCACTCATTTCAAAGGTAGGTAATGCTTTCATATAAATAGGTGGGATATGGGAATAGGCCTTAAATTTTAATGACCCTTGATAGGTTCAATTAGAAATTTGATTCCAATGGCTAGGGGGTCGAGGAATTATATTATTTTATAGATGAGGTTGACCATACTATTTTTGTGGTAGTGAATAAGGATATGACGTGTAACCTTGAGATGGATATGAATACATTTTAGGGTAATGATATGGATCATAGTATGATAAAGTATAAGGAGGATATGGCATCTAAAATTGAGGGGTAGTGGATTCTAATCAACCCATTAATGATTCAAAGGAGGATGCATGTTTAGAAATAGAGGAGGGTATTATAATCCTTGTGGTAGAACCTATTTGTTTGGGAGAGGTAGGTATTTCTATGTGTTTTATATTACCTAACTAGATGGAGGCGATGTTTATCCCTAGGGGTTCTCTTGGGTACCTTGAATTCTCACCTGTCTAGTTGACACTTGCAAGTTTTGAGCAAATATCTAGGTATAATTAGGAAATATTTATCCCAAAGATCATAAATTTGGAGGTTAAAATTGTTTGGGAGTACAATTAGATGTGTTGGACAAGATGGATCTAGGTGGACTTTGAGATTATGCCATCCTAATGGGAAGTATAATTTGAGCACTAGATGCTAGAAGTGGGTTTATACTATTTGCATTATGATAGGCTACAAAAAATATATTATTAATAGGATTATTTATATTAAAGGACATCCCATAAAGTGTATTTATGTGGGTTATAGTAGGATTGGTATTTTTCTAAGTTTAGTTTGTAAGAGAAAATGAATAACACATTTGATATCCTATGAAATTAATTTCTTAAAAAGTAGGATTTTGACTAACAATTTTGGCCATTGGACTTTTTCCATTTTACAGAGTAGGATTAGACATAGGTATCTCATAAATCTAGTCACCATGATGTACCCGCATGATGATTTGCTCCTTTCATTTTTATTTTTTATTTTTTTGATGGTATGTGATTAGCTCGATGACTAATGTTCTTTACCGAATATTTGTGCTTTAGAGCATGCATTCATAATCTTGTCCTTACATGCGTTTTTACCTATACAAATAAATTTTTAAGGTCAAAATTTGAATAAATTATAAAATTTATCCTATAGAGAGATTCACCAACAAACTAGAGTGAATCACTAGAAAAACTTGAACTCTCAAAAAATTAAAAGGTTAGGAATCAAGTTAATAAATTGGAATGATTTGTTTCTATTATATAATAAATCACTCTCCTAAGTGGCATTGGGAAGCATTTATCTTTCCAAGTGGGTCACTTCATTGAATTTGAGTGGATCGCTCTTCAGATTCAACTTGAAGAAATTTCACCGCTTTGAAGTGAATCACTAGTTATTTTGATCTTTGGTAGAATCTTCTCAAAATTTAATCCAAATGATTCTTTATTGTAGTAGATAAAAAACTAGAGTCAAATATGAGGTCTTTCATAATTTTGATGTTGTCTTAATTGCTTGATTTACAAAAAAAATAAGATTCAAAATTTTGTGTCAAAATCACCATTCACAGATCACCTATAAAAATCAAACACAAAGAAGTGAAATTTGAGGTCAAAAAGACTAGGCTTGACCAATGAAGTCAACCTTAATGAATCACTGTTGATTCAAGTTATGCAATTTTAACATATTTAGAGTAACTAGTGTGATTCGCTCTAGATTTAGAGCAAAATGCTACTTGTATTCAAAATTGAAAAAAAATCCTTCAATTTTAGGCCATTTTCTTTATCCATGATAGAATGTAAATTTGGTTTAAAATTAATAAATTTAGACAAAAGGAATAGGGTCCCACTAGGAATTCCAAAGAAAAATATGTTGAATGGCATGCAATGCATATTTTAATGTGATCTTTGTGGGATGAATGGTTTATCTCACAATGCATGTGAGAAAAACAATGTTAAATTGGGAAATATTAGGATTTCTAATTTAACAAAGAATGTGCCCCACTTCTATACTTTTAACAAATTACTGGATGAAAGGTTTTGTGGCATCTTCCAACCTATGGATTTAGGTTAAATCCCCACTACCCTTTCTAATTCCTACTCTAACCTACTCTAGTTGCATAAAATTAAAGTGCAAAAATTAAAATACATGAAAAATAAATTTTGAAGTTTAAGAGTGTGAGGGATAAAATGAAAATACAATCATAATTGTAACAAGAAAGTGTGTGATCAATCAATACTATCAGAGTGATCGATGACATTACATTAATTAAGTGAGACTTAAATATTACAATGTAGGCTTAAATTAGTCTTAGATTATCCCATAACCAACAAAGCTAACTAGCCGACTTAGGTAGATGTTACAACAACATTAACAACTAACCTAATAATGTAATAACTAACAATATGCTAAATAACATACGCTAACATCCCCCCTTATTACATTATTTGGGTAATAATATAACTACTAGCTACACTATCATTCCCCCATACAACAATATTTGGGTAAAGTATATAACTGACCCAATATAGTGAAGAAGAAGAAGAAGAGAAATGAAAGAATGGTGGCTCGTGCTTTGTCTTTGGCTCTGGCTCTGGCTCTGGCTCTGGATCCAAGCATATCTCTGGATGTGTACCTCTGGGTCTATCTCTAGATCATTGCCTCTAGATATTCCTATAGATCTGCCTTTGGAACTTTGTCTCTGGGTCTATCTTTAGGTCTGTCTTTGGGTCATTATCTCTAGGACTACCACTTGGTCTATCACTGGATTTGCCTCGGGGTCTACCATAGGTTTTACCTTTTTTGTAGAAGCCATACAACATTTCTTTCATCATGGTCCATTGTGTGTGATATGTCCATCCACAATCTATATGAACCTTGTTGGCCATTTTTAGTTTGTACCAACAACTTGAAGAAGAGTGATTCGTACATCCACATGAATCACAAGGATGTAATTTCCAAAACTTAGTTGCAACATGTCTTGTATTTCCACAATGACTACAATAATGCTTTTTATGATATGTATGAGATTTAGGTTTTACAAACATGGAATTACTGGTACTTACATGTCTAGTATATCCAAGGCCTTCATTCTTTGCCCTAACATATAGCATTATTAGAATTTTAATGCCTTGTTCATGTTTACCTAATCTCTCATCATTGAATCCTATTTTCTTCATCAGTTTGGATCCATATACTTTGGTGTGTTTTTCAAAACACCCAATTTCATCATCTTCATCAATGCTTTTAACAATATGGCATTTGTCATTATTTATGAGATTATGATTCTTATTTTTAGGAGGTTCAATTTTTAAGTCACTAGTGTCACAAGCAAAATCCCTTACTATGATGAGATCACTTGTGCTACAACTGATATCTACCATCATAGGCATGAGGTCACCTGTATCACAACAAGCATTGGCCATCATGGGCTCAAGTTCACATGTGTCACAACAAGCATTCACCACCATGTGCTGAAGGTGAATTGTGTCACTACAAGCATCGACCATTAGGGGTTTGACCTCTCTTTTCTCACTAAAATCCCTATACACTTTATGTTGTGCAATGTCAAGAGAAATCAATGATATGTAGTGTTGTGGCTGATCCACAACACACCCCAAAATTGGGGACCCACCTTTTTTGCATGCTTTCAAAGAAGATCTCAGTGACCCAGATGCTAAAAATCAAGAAAAAGGCAAAATTGCACAAGGATGAAAGGGTGTCACGAAATCGCGACATGTCACAAAATCGCGATCGAAAATGAAAAGGTGTCGCAAAATCACGGTCAACGCAGTCAACGACAGCAGGTGGGAGAAAAGCGTAGCAAAATCGTGACGTGTTTGATTTTCGCGGCCCAGAGAGGAGAGAGAAAGACGAAGCAAAAAAGCGTCACGAAATCGTGACATGTCACAAAATCACGGTCAAACCAGTCAAACATGTCGCAAAATCACAGGTCAAACCAGTCAAATAGGGCAAAGCAGAAAAGCGTCATGAAATCGCGACAAGAAACGGCAAAGGAGCATGAAGCGAAAATATGTCGCGAAATCGCGACATGTCGCGTTTTCATGGCTCCAAACAACGAGGTTGTATGGAATGCAAAATATGTCGCGAAATCGTGACATGTCGCGTTTTCACGTCCAAAACAGGAAGAGCAGTATGGAATAGGAAAGTGTCGTGATTTCATGACAGAAAGCTGCCAGAGTGAAAGAAATGAAAAGATGTCACGATTTCGCGACAAGTTGCAGCTGAGGCATACGGAGATGAAAAGCGTCGCGATTTTGCGACAGGTTGCCGCAAGACAGCTTCAAGTGAAAAAATGTCGCGATTTCGCGACAGGTTGCAGCGAAGGTGCCCGAAGTGGAAAAGCGTCGCGATTTCGCGACAGGTTGCGGGCAAATGGTACGGAACGAGAAAAGCGTCGTGATTTCGTGACATGTCACGTTTTCGCTGGGCACGATGGCAAGAAAGGCTGCTGATAGGAAAACGTCGCGATATCGCGACATGTCGCGTTTTCGCGGCCAGGAAGACGGACAAAGCTGCATGCTATTTTTGGTCACGATTTACAGGGAGCCATTACGAAAGATGCTGAAAGTGCAGAACACGTGGCATACATGTATAAGGGTTACAGAAACGTTACATGCATAGAATATTATCGAACGTTTCAGCATTAAACATAAATTCAAGAACAATTCGAAAGGCAAGAATATGAAACGAATCGATCGGGAAGATGAAACGAAGCATCACAGGCCGAAACAGAAAGCATTGCCATGCTTTAAAAGTAGAAGCACAGGATAGATACAGGTCAGAAACTGCTGGAGCAGAGTTGCAGTGCTAGAGGCCAAAGGGTCATTCTGGGCCTGCTTTGAGGTTGTTTTCCTTCCTTTTTTTGGTTTTGAGAAAACCGGAGAGTTCTGCCATTGTAACATGACATATTATTAATGCGGAGTGTTCGAAAATTTGCATCTTGTTGGCAAGAAAGAAGGAGTTATTTTTTGCATGCATGTTTTAATATTTATCATTCCCTTTTTCAGATTTCTAGGCTTATAGATGAAGTTTAATGCAAGTTCTCTTGGTTGCTTCATGCGAATGTCTAAATCTAAAAAATAACAGTAAACCCCAGAGACCAGCACTTAACTTATCTAGATTGTGCGTGTTTGCAGGTTCAATAGGTTAGGTTGCATGCATGGAAACCTCACATCTTCGGTTTTGCCAGGACGGGATAGCATCAAACTGAATGCAATTTTAGATTTCTTTTCTTTTGCATTTTATTTTTCTTTTTGTTGCATTTTATTTTTCAGAAGCTCCAATTTTATTTTCAAGCATTAAAATAAAATTAAAAAATTAAAAAACTCCAAAATCCATAAATAATTCCATTCATGTTATGGCATTTCATTAAATTTTATTTTGAAGTTACAGCATGGTCAAATAGAGACCAAATCACATTTACTTTATCAGGGTTCAATGAACAATCATTAAATTTCATAGTAAAATAAACCACAGTGCCCCTTGTTTTCAGTTACTTGCAACCACTAAGGTGTTCCAAGCATTTTAATTAAATATCTTTATTTGAGATTATTAATACACAGATGCAAAATGCTCACATAACAGGAACCTTGGAGAAATTACTTGTTTAATTTCTTTGCAAGCAGAGGATTTAGAACCCAAATCCTATCGGAGAGTGTGTTTTCACAATCGGGTGAAAATACCACTCAACAGATTGGCGCTAGAAGGAGGGCATGAAAGGGTTTGTTTTATCATGATTTTAGATGCTACGGGTTTTTAATTGTTTAAGAGCTTTAAATTGCTAAATATTTCAAGTCCATTTTTTGCATATCGGCCTCTAACACCACTCAACGGTTTGGTGCTAGGAGGGCCGAACGGGTTTATTTTTAGTGTAATATAAATTTAAATTTTTGTATGCATTAGTCCTCTAACATTCGGCAAATGTAAAAAGGACGGCTCGAATTTATTTACTTGTTCTATTTTTCAGGTATGCTGTATATTATTCTAGCACTTTTCTGATTGTTCATACAAAAATATGTGATTTGATTTAATTTTGAAAATTTTGGTTTCATGCAATTACTTTTCATTTGATTTTAATGAATACATCTCTTGGTTGATGCTAACTTGATTTTTTTTAAATTGCAGGTTGAATATTCAACAATTTGGTTCTGAAATTACATTTTAAGTTTCACTAATGGCAACACTTGAGGAGCAAATGGTATCCCTGAGAGCTGAAATAATGTCTCTAAGAGAGAGAATGGTATCAATGATAGAGGATCATTATGAGGGTTTATCTATACCTGTGGTACCCTATCAAATTCCTACAATGTTATTGGATTTTTTACGGTGTTTTAATCAAGAGGTGCCACTAGGATACTTGCAAAAACTGCATGTCTACAAGGATGCATTATGTAAATTCCAGATTTTCTATGAGGAGGTGGCTTGTAAGTTATTTGCATACATTTTGGATGATAGACCATTCTTTTGGTATAGCCAACTACCCATGGAGGTTAGGACTTCTTGGATACAACTAGAAGCAGCCTATCTTAATCATTTTGGTAATCAGTCTGACTTAGAAATATTGAAAAATCAGTTTACCTCCATATGTAAAGAGTCTAATGAATCCTTGAGTCAATTCAATGGAAGATTTCATGAATTGCACTCCCAAATGTGGGAAAATTTTAACACATTGGAAGAAGAAGCCATGGAAGTATACCTAGGAGCCATACACCCCACACTTGCTTCACTCATTGAGGAAAAGCTGAGTGGTTTGTCCCTAGAGAGAATCCATGAGGTCTTAGAAGAGATAGAACGGCAAGGTCTTGAGGAAGAAAAGGCACAACATGTTCACATGAGAGATTGTTCTTTTGATGCCAACCTACACCAACCATCAAACATAGCACCCTCCACTCCAATGATACCTAAGGTGAGTGATCAAGGGGATGAATTTGAATACCCAAATTTTATGACCACCTTAGATGTAGTCCAAGAGGAGGTGCAAATTGCTAAGACAACATCCACTAGTGAGGATCATGTAGAGATACACGATTATCCGGAGGAAGGGGTTCTAAATTCAACAATGTTTGATATATGTGATAGGATGGAACCCACCATAGAATTGAATGAAGTGGTTGAAAGTGAAATGGAAAGAAAATCAATAAATAAATTTGAAGATATGATAGAATTTCACCACTTGTTCTTGGAAGATACTATTGATGAGATGTGTAAAATTAAAGATCAAGAAATTCTTCACCCTCCAAATTATGATAATGAATCATGGGTTACTAATTTGGACAATGATAGCCTTATAAATTTGAATTCAAGAAATAACCCACTTTTGGAAATAATTGAACCATCTAAGGAAGGTGAAGAGGAATTTGATGAGAAGCACATTGATGAATTGGAAGATGTTGAAGAAATAGTTGAACGTCACCACTTGATTTTGAAAGATGATTATTATGATGCTTGGAAGAAGTGGGAAGATTTCACTCTTTCCAAAGCTACTAATGAAACTTGTGTGCCAATTGATATGCAGGATGACATAATTGCCTACTCAAAGGAAGATATTACAACTCCTATACAATTTGAGGATGTTTTGGAAGAGGGTTTCAAATCTCATCAAATTTTGGAAGATTATAATGATCCTATTACCAAGGACAAAGAAGAAAATGAATTGATGAATGAATCAAGAGATCATGTCACAAACACCATGGAGTTTCATTCTATGGATTTGGATGACGATTTTTACAATGGTTGGGGGAGATATGATAATGCATTATTTTCTCACATCCCTATAGATGAAACTCATATTTCACTTGATATGCAGGATGTTGAACCTTCTACATCATACGAAGATCTCATATTCACAGGATTTGAAAAGGTGACAAAATTTGATCATGTTGAATATAAATTCATTGAAAGTGTGGATGCAAGTTTGCATGATGATTTTGAGGATTCAAATGAAGAGATACCATGGATAGTGAACAAAGAATTAGAACCAAATGACAAAGAGATGGATCAATTGGAAGCAACTCAAATAAGTGATCATCAAAACAGATTACTTGACATACACTTTGACCAAGAATGTTTGAGGACTGAAAAGGATGACCATATTTTGAATTTAAATAATGTTTATGGTGAAATGTCATTAAAGGTAAATGAAAAACAAGGTATAATTTTTAATCACACCTTTAATAACATTGTTTCAATGAATGGAAAAGAGGTTGATGCACTTGAATTGTTAAACAAAATTCATCAACAATTATTAATTGAATCTAGGATAAAAACTTTTAATGATCCTAATTTAGTAAATATCCTAGATGCTTGTAAATTGTTACACAAATTTGATTGGCCTACAAATTTGGAAAATGATTTGGCTTTGAAATTTGTAGAAATAGGCTACTACTTACAAAATTGCATATTTGAAAAAGATAGCCTAATTCTAAATCAAGGAGGGAATTATGAAGTTTACATTTTAAAGAATAGACATGATAAAATTGAAAATCATTTATTGTCTAATCATTTTAGTAATTTGATGCTCACCTATGGGAGTATTATTGGAACTAAATCAAATTGGTATGGTGAGCATGGCAAGTGGAAATTTGTTGCATTGTTTGGTCTAGTCTTGTTTGTGTTGGATTCCCACAACATTTGGCATGCATATCATGTCATATTTTTGTTGAAATGTTCTAATCATGTGTGGGATCCAGGAAAGTGATAATCCAAGCTTTGCATCATTTTGTATTATAGTGTACATTTGTATATAGATTTTGGTTTCTGGTTTTGGGTTTGTGTTTTCAAGTTTCATTTTGGGATTGCTATTTGGATTTGGATTTAAAGTTGTGTGTTTATTTGACATGTTTTGTTTGTCTATAAAAAAAAAAAATAAAAAAATATGATGAAAAAGTTGCCTTGAGATGCTAACTTATGTTCTAGATCGGGAGAATATGAAACATTGGAATTGTCTTGTAAAAGCTCCACAAGTAACACAAACAATTTAATAATATCGTTTGAAACTTGTGATGCATGAAGTAGTCAGTTTTATATAGCAATATTTCATCTGCAATTCAAAAGACAATGCATTCATATTACATCTCACTTTGCATATACATGCCATCTTAGTTGCAAATGCATTTCAAATACAAATCATTAAAGTGTGTCAAATCCTCTTAAGGTTATGCTATCACATAAATAAGAAGAGAATCCTAAGGTTGGGAACTGAGTCTTGAGATATCTAGAACCAAGCACGTCTTATACATTAAAAAGGATCTTGAGCAAAATGATCAAAACCTAACTTGGAAGAAAAGGTTGGGCGAAAGAAGTTTTTCATGTCTATCCTATTATGCAACATGATCCTTAAAACAGTGGTTTTGACCACTTCCATAGAGCTTAAAGCCTAAAATCGGAGTAGTAAGGATAGGGTTAAATCCTCATCGAACTTAGGTTGAGGATCCAATTCCCCAAAGCTTTGATTTGACCTACATGGAGTAGTAAGGATAGGGCATAAATTCTCATCTCGCTTAGGTTGAGAATCTGATTCCCCAAAGCTCCTATGTCTCATTTCATAATAAATCTTGGATTGGAAGGATCGTACTACATGTCCCTAGCAAGGATGGGTAGTCATCCCCAAGGTCTAAGCAATAAAATTAATATTTTCCATTTACATCTAAAGTTTGGATTGGAAGGATCGTACTACATGTCCCTAGCAAGGATGGGTAGTCATCCCTAAGGTCCAAGAAGTAAAAAATAAATTTTTCCCATCTCATATTTATATTGGATTGGAAGGATCGTACTACTTGTCCTCTGCAAAGGATGGGTAGTCATCCCCAAGGTCCAAAGAAATGAAGATAAGTCTTGGATTATGGGGTTAAGTGTGCCCATGCAAGGCAACATGTCTTGTCTAAAAAACAAGACCACTGTTTGTCCAAAGGGTTAGACTAGCATGACCATTTCTTCCATAATTGGTTAAATTATTTTGCTCAAAGTGAGGTAATGAATTCTAAATCGAGTAGTAAGAATAGGGTTAAACTCCCATCTCGATTAGGTTGGGAGTCTGATTTCCCAAAGCTCTGATTTCACTTTCACTTGCACATGGGTTCAAGATAGTAGGGACTCATAACCAACTTTGGGATATAATAAAGCAATTCATTAGTGGATCCTAAGAGGGTTTGGCAATCTTGAATGTTTGTGTATGATACTAGAAGAAAGACTATGCCTTTTATAAAAGCAAAATCTCCTAGCATATTCATTAGGTTACACAAATCATTCACAATCTCACATATGCATTCATGTAAAATTGACAATGGAGTGTGGATCAATTTCAAACGATAGGGAAAGAAATTCATTGCACACACTGAGCTAATACTTGATGATTCTGATGATTCATGTACTTCTGATCTTTGGGCATTTGTTATATTGCTTTTGTGCTAACACATGTTTCCAAGTTTTTATATTTCCAGGTTGGGTTCTCACCAAATGCTCAGGAGCATTTGACAGCAGAGTCGCCATTTGTTGTGGCTGATCCACAACACACCCCAAAATTGGGGACCCACCTTTTTTGCATGCTTTCAAAGAAGATCTCAGTGACCCAGATGCTAAAAATCAAGAAAAAGGCAAAATTGCACAAGGATGAAAGGGTGTCACGAAATCGTGACATGTCGCAAAATCATGGTCAACGCAGTCAACGGCAGTAGGTGGGAGAAAAGCGTAGCGAAATCACGACGTGTTTGATTTTCGCGGCCTAGAGAGGAGAGAGAAAGACGAAGCAGAAAAGCGTCGCGAAATCGTGACATGTCGCAAAATCATGGGTCAAACCAGTCAAATAGGGCAAAGCAAAAAAGCATCGTGAAATCGTGACAAGAAACGGCAAAGGAGCATGAAGCAAAAATATGTCGCGAAATCGTGACATGTCGCGTTTTTGCGGCTCCAAACAGCGAGGTTGTACGGAATGCAAAATATGTCACGAAATCGCGACATGTCACGTTTATGCCAAAACAGCAAGAGCAGTATGAAATAGAAAAGTGTCACGATTTCATGACAAAAAGCTACCAGAGTGAAAGAAACGAAAATGCGTCATGATTTGGAAGGGGGAGGCGTACAGAGATGAAAAGCATCGCGATTTCGTGAAGTTGTCGCAAGATGCTTCAAGTGAAAAAACGTCACGATTTCACGATAGGTTGCAGCGAAGGTGCCCGAAGTGGAAAAGCATCACGATTTCGCGACAGGTTGCGAGCAAATGGTACGAAATGAGAAAAGCGTCACGATTTCGTGACATGTCACGTTTTCACTGGGCACGATGGCAAGAAAGGCTACTGATAGGAAAACGTCGCGATATCGTGACATGTCGCGATTTCGTGACATGTCGCGTTTTCACGACATGTCGCGTTTTCGTAGCCAGGAAGACGAAAAAAGCTGCATGCTATTTTTGGTCATGATTTACAGGGAGCCGTTACGAAAGATGCTGAAAGTGCAGAACACGTGGCATACATGTATAAGGGTTACAAAAACGTTACATGCATAGAATATTATCGAACGTTTCAGCATTAAACATAAATTCAAGAACAATTCGAAAGGCGGGAATATGAAACGAATCGATCGGGAAGATGAAACGAAGCATCACGAGCCGAAACAGAAAGCATTGCCATGCTTTAAAAGCAGAGGCACAGGACGAGATAGGTCGAAACTCACTGGAGCAGAGTTGCAGTGCTAGAGGCCAGAGGGCCATTCGGGCCTCGCTTTGAGGTCGTTTTCCTTCCTTTTTTTGGTTTTGAGAAAACCGGAGATGTTGTCCATTGTAAAATGACATATTTTTTAATGCAGAAGTGTTCGAAATTTGCATCTTGTTGGCAAGAAATAAGGAGTTATTTTCTGCATGCATGTTTTAATATTTATCATTCCCTTTTTCAGATTTCTAGGCTTATAGATGAAGTTTAATGCAAGTTCTCTTGGTTGCTTCATGCGAATGTCTAAATCTGAAAAATAACAGTAAACCCCAGAGACCAGCACTTAACTTATCTGGATTGTGCGTGTTTGCGGGTTCAATAGGTTAGGTTGCATGCATGGAAACCTCACATCTTCGGTTTTGCCAGGACGGGATAGCATCAAACTAAATGCAATTTTAGATTTCTTTTCTTTTGCATTTTATTTTTCTTTTTGCTGTATTTTATTTTCAGAAGTTCCAATTTTATTTTCAAGCATTAAAATAAAATTAAAAAATTAAAAAACTCCAAAACCCATAAATAATTCCATTCATGTTATGGCATTTCATTAAATTTTATTTTGAAGTTACAGCATGGTCAAATAGAGACCAAATCACATTTACTTTATCAGGGTTCAATGAACAGTCATTAAATTTCATAGTAAAATAAACCACAGTGCCCCTTGTTTTCACCATTACTTGCAACCACTAAGGTGTTCTAAGCATTTTAATTAAATATCTTTTATACACAGATGCAAAATGCTCACATAACAAGAACCTTGGAGAAATTACTTGTTTAATTTCTTTGCAAGTAGAGGATTTAGAACCCAAATCCTATCGGAGAGTGTGTTTTCACAATCGGGTGAAAATACCACTCAACATGTAGACTGCCCTTATGACTCCTATATGGATTTGAACACCATTCTTCTAAAGATCTTTAGAATCTTCAGAATATTTGAGAATGGATTTTACAACACTACATAGTGTAAGATATTTTTCATCCTCATAAAAATCCATTCCTTCCATCTCTGGTGGAAAGTAAGGACCTTTAACTGATTTTACAATATCATCAGTTTGTTTAGGGGTAGTTTTCTTCTTTGATTTGCCATTCTTAAGGTGTTGGTATCTGCCAAAAATGCACCTTTTACAATTAAATTTGTAAAAATAATTTGACTAAGGTGTCGGTCACTGTCGAAAATGCACCCTTATAAGTCTTCCCCCTTGGTTTTGCAAAATTATATCTCCCTTGTGTGCAATATAGGAGATGGTGGAAAGAAATAAAATGTTTTCCCCTCGCAGTGCAAAAAATTGCAACTATGAAGCCTCAAAAAGCTCTTACAAAGCTTGCCTCGTAGGCAGATTAGCACAATATGTCACCAAAAAATATCCCCTTTGTGTGAAGTACTTCAAACAAAAAAAATTGTTATTTATGAAGCCTAAAAAAGTAGGTGTGGAGTTTTGATGAGTTTATGCCTTGTTGAATGCCTGGACAAGGGTTTTCTTCAAAAGAGGTAAACCAAAACAAATGGTCTCATAAAAAAAATTATGTTTCTTTGCAATATTAATTTTAATCAATAGTACTTAATAATAATAATAAATTGAATAGGGTAAGCAATTATTAAATTATTAAAAAATATATTGAAAAAATTATAAAAAAATTGCAAAAGAAAACAAAAAAAATTTATACCTTCAAAAGTTTTTACCTCATCGTGTGGAGCATCGGTGGGATTTGAACCCTCGACCTCCTATCGGGCAAAGCATCTTAGGGATCGACTGCCAGCAAGCTGAGCTACCAACATCGGCTAAGATAGAAGGGCAAGCCCTTCTATTTGTCCCCCGCGTCTCATAGTAGGGACGAAATGGTGCTCCAACAGGCGTCGCACAGCCTCCATTAGGGCGGTGCTTCCCTCCTACAGTGTTTCTAGTGGGCAGCACACTCCTTCCTGATGTTGTGACTGCTCACGTGCAGTGGCAGTGGCGGCTAAAAATATTTTTTTTATTTAATTTAAATCTGCGTCCTCCTACAATGTGGAAAATGTGCACCACTTCTCAACTTTTGCACACACAAAATCAAACCGAAGCAGCGATCGACGTGTGCATCCCGCCATGAAAAATTTCTCTCAATCGCGTCGCTAATTTTGTCTTGCTATCACCAGTACATCGTGACATTTTTCTCCATAGGTGATCTCCTTCGTATCTCCGAAGAACGTCCTATAAAGCTAGTTTTGGCACCTCCCTCCCAAGCACTTGTCAAACCAGTAATTTTTTGGGAAGGATGGTAGGATTAGATCATCGACCACCATCAAAGGCTTTTCACCACTATTCACCACCTGCAGTTAGCAAACAAATCTATCGGTTTCAGTGAGCACCTGTAGTTCTCCATAAAAACACCAGTGTTTATCGCACAAATTTTTAGGTTACCCCTTTAAGCTTTGCTACCTACACCAGATCTGCTTTCCTACGTGGCATGACCTCCTTCTATGCAAGTTATGATAGAAATAATAGGTAAGTGATATGTTACTGCCTCCATTTGTCGCTTCCCCATCTCAAACGTAGAAACTTAGATCAGTTGCGTGACGCGATCTCTTCTCCTCTAGTCTGAATGACTTGCTTCTCAAGCTACTGTGTTGAATGATAATCAAAATGACACACTCTCCATTAATCGCTTAGAATGGTGCTGGTGGTCTTCACTTTGCATGGTCATTGCGTGCGATCTATCTATGCACCAAAGATCGACGATGGCTTTCACACAATTTTTATTTCACGGGAATAAAATTACAACTTCTACAAGTGGATTTTTCTATCCTACGATGAAATTTGTTTGATCTCTTCTAGTATCTCTTGCATCAAAAAAACATATGATTTACACTCGTTGTCCAACACCTGATTCACACCTTAATGGCAGTTAGCAATTTTAGCGATCTAGCCCTACCAGTTGCACTCAGGTGCTCAAAAATTGAACTGTTTGCAAGTAGATCGCCTTTCATTGGGTTGCATGTGAGTTGGTTGGATTAGGATCGATCTCAATCCTGTACTATGGAGAATACCTGTAAGATGAATCAATCCCCTCGCAGTCCAGATCTCTAGTTCAATACATAACTCCCAATAATTTGCTCATCTGAGCAAATAGGCGATGCTCCCTTCAAACCAAGCATTAATGGCCAAAAAATGCCAATCTTTCTACTATTTCTCGGAGAATTGACAAAAAAATTAAATATCTACTAATTGTATGTCTACTATCAGTCGTTAACAGCAACTGGGGAGGAATCGATCATCAAGAACCAATCGTTGCTCTCTGTCAAAAAATTCAATCTTTAGTGAACAGGTGGGCAAGAATTTGCATGGCTTGGCTCCTGTGATTCTAATCTCATAGTGGAACGAAATGTCCCACATTGGGTGGATAGGGCTTTTGGGGCAAAATAAAAACAATATGTCGCACATGCACTATCGACCACCTACGGGTGGTCTCCCCCACAAGCATTTTTCCTCGTAAGAATTAACCTGTGTCTTGCTACATTTGTCCACTTACACCTATGTTACACCCACGTGTCACCAGTGTCCTCTAGTCAGTCATGTAGGATCCACCATGTCACCAATGTCTCTTGCTACATTTGTCCACTTACACCTATGTTACACCCACGTGTCACCAGTGTCCTCTAGTCAGTCATGTAGGATCCACCATGTCACCAATGTCCCCAGCCCAATAGTGTTCCTTCTAGAGGGTTTAGAGGCCACGTCACACCCTTGTCAGCGTCACGTAGGACAGAGTCCCCATCCTATATAATCATCCACGATATGCCTGCTCTAGGTCCCCATCCTATATAACCATCCATAGTCTGCCTACTTTAGGCACCATCCATGATCTACCTGATCTAGGTCGTGAGTCTGTACTAGGCTCGAGAGCTCTAGGTCCCCTACTTTCAAGCTACAATCCAGTCGAGAGCTCTAGGTCCCCTACTTTCAAGCTACAATCCAGTCGAGAGCTTCAGCTCTGATACCATGTCAAGTGATCGACGACATTATATTATTTAAGGGAGACTTAAATATTACAATGTAGGCTTAGATTAGCCCGTAACCAACAGAGCTAACTAGCTGACTTAGGTAGATGTTACAACAACATTAAAAACTAACCTAATAATGTAATAACTAACAATATACTAAATAACATACGCTAATAAATACATGAGATTTTTAATAACAATAATGTTCCGACCAATAGAGCTAACTAGAGGACTTAGGTAGATGTTACAACAACATTAAAAACTAACCTAATAATGTAATAACTAACAATATACTAAATAACATACGCTAATAAATACATGAGATTTTTAATAACAATAATGTTCCGATTTAATAAATATAAAGTGGTAAGAAAAATGATAAGATGGGAAAAATAGATATCCCTCAATCACCATGTATCCTACAATCAAGGAGAGTAGTGTCACTAATTAAAGTAAAATAGGTACCAATTTCATGAGTTACAAAGCACAATGTGGGTTTTGCAAAGTGTAGCTATGACTTCTCATGGCCAAAACATCATTACAATGAATTCCATGGAGACTTAGGTTTTTAAATTTTGATAATTTTATGTTCTTATAACCACCAAGAGATACAACTATATCAAAACAAAATAATTTGAGGCACTACGATCTAAGAGTGGGATTGCAGTTATATACATAATCTCTAGGTAAAAGCAATTAGACTTCCTACAAGATATTTTCTAAAATATATGTTATATTTATGTCAACATATGTTAATTATCGATTAGATATATATCCCCTACATATAACTAGTCATAGCCTCAAAATCATGTTGATATTTTAACCATGGTGTCATAGTAAGAATGATTTCTAGCTACCATCACTAACTAAAACATTCTACAATAACAATTCCTTTAGGAGCTACTAAATTGATTAGATACAATGAATATAATAACATAGTATAAAATATTAGCTTTATCTAAAAGGATTGCATATGACATAATATGTTGTGCTTAGGTAAAATTTATGATATTTTCTTTAAAATTCTATGTTCCTAAATCTTGAGGACCAAATGAAGCTCTACCATGTATTTTTTCTTCTTTTGCTTCTTCATGCATTCAATATTTTTTTTGTTGGATAATAAGGGTTTGTACTCGGGTCTCCCACCCTTGACAAATTGCATCTCTCTTCTTTAGAGCTTGAGATTTTACATATAGATACACTTCTCATGTCAATTGAGATGTTATAGCTAGAAACCTACACCATTTTACATAAAATATCTAAATTTTTTATTTTCATTTTTGGATCTTTTAAAAATTTTGTATGAATACAATTAATCTATAATTTAGCATCTTTCTTGACATTTTCATATAGAATCCTTCACAATGCCAAAAATTCACCTCTACTATTTATGCCTTGCATCTTAGTAGAGTAATATTTTCAAAACATTGCACTATCATAGTCTGCTTTACTAAATCTAAATTGCTAGTTTCCTTCCTCGCTAAAGTCATAACCCTTCATTGCTCTTCCCATTTTTTGAACCCTACTTTATAAATATTTATAATTTCATTTTTTACGACTTGAAAAATCGTCACTGCCCTTGTTTTGGATGGTTGACTTCACAAGGTCATATCTCCCTCAATATTGCTCATATTTTTGCATATGACCACTCATTTTAAATCTATTCAAATTTTGCACAAGTTGGTCCAAGAATAAGATAATTATTTGTGAAGATATGGCTCCTAAAAGATGAGATGTTTTTTAGGAAAAACCCTAATCCTTCGTACTTTGCAATTTCATTTTTTACGACTTGAAAAATTGTCACTACCCTTGTTCCGAATGGTTGACTGCATAGGATCGTAACTCCCTTAATATTTTTGGATTTTTATATATGACCACTCATTTTAAAGCTATTCAATTTCTACACAAGTTGGTCCAAGAATCAGCTGAATCAGATAACTCCTCGTGAAGATATAGCTCCTAAAATATGAGTTATTTTCAAGAAAAAACCTTAATCATTTGCACTTTATAATTTTATTTTTCTCACTATAAGCAGCCTTCCATGCTCCTTCAGCGTTCTGAACCTTTCACTCAGTATCCCAACCTTCTATTGTAGCTCCTTTAGCTGGCCCAACCTTCCATGCTCCTTCAGCCTTATCAGCCTTCCATGTTCCTTCAACCATCCCAACCTTCCACCCAACATCCCAGCCTTTTGTTAGCAAGCCCAGCCTTCCACGCTCCATCCAACCCAGTCTTCCACACTCCTTTAGCCTTGATACTCCAAATATCAACTCATCGTTCAACCTTTCACACTACGTCAACCTCCATCCTTCCATGCTCCTTTAGCCTCTAGCCTTCCATGCTCCTTCAACCTCTAGCCTTCCATGCTCCTTCAACCTCCAACATTCCATGCTCCTTCAGCCTCTAGCCTTCCATGCTCCTTCAACCTCCAGCCTTCCACGCTCCTTCAACCTTCATATTTTTTTATCATTAAAGTACTAGACCATTTTTCAGGCCCCTTAGGGGGCAACCCCCTAGGATACACCTACTATTTACATATTATGCATACATACCTTATCCCACTCATGCATTCAATATCATATACAAATATGATTTTCTAATTTGATAGACCATGTTGTTCATTTAATGTTCCTTCTAGACTAAATTAAGTATACAAATTTCTCATAAAAACCATTATGGATAATAACATTATGCATATAATCCATATATAAAATGTTCTCCTACAAGAGCACCATGGGATTATATATCATATACAATATTTTCTCCATTATATGATGCTTGGTATCTTTATGATGGTCCTCTACTTATTCATTTTTATTCATGATATCATCCTCATCTATCCATTTTATTTTTCTTTAACCAGATTCTCATCCCACAATACTATTAGATGCCCCTCATCTTATTTAAGAACCTATTTCCATACAACTAAAAGTGTTTTTTATCATCATGGATATCACTCTATGCTAATTGTGGTGTTTCTTTATCTCTATGGATAACTTTATCCCCTAATTACAATGAATATTTATATTTAAACTAGTAATATGGAGAAACCTCTTACAAGTCATTTACTTTGTACATAGATTTTATGACTCTTGCATAATATCTTCTCTTAGATCCAAAAAGCTTCACTTACCTCCTCTTTATTCACATGGGAGACTCTTTTAACTCTTTCTTTGAGCCTCTTTTATTACCCATCATAGAAAATATTGTGTTTGATGTTTTTCACTCTTCATACAAGGTTTGGATATTAAAATAACAAAATATAGAAGATTATATTTTTATACCAATACTTAATTAAATTCAATCATATATAGCTCATTGGAAATCTATTACAAGTAAAAATAATAGAAAAAATTAATATTGTAATATAGGGTAGGTGGGTTAAGTTCTCTCTCACGTTCCTTACATAAAACTTGGGTTATTATTTTAAAAGTCTTCTCACCATGTGAGATCTATTCTGATTCAAATGTTAAAATTTTAAATGGCCATTATGTTCATTGAAAGTTATGTGTAATTGAATTTAAAGTATCTATATTCACTATGTTTTCTTATTTGTCATGGATAATAAATTTTAATAACATTTTCTTTCTTTTCATGGATCCAAAAATGATAATCTAAATCATAGAAAATAATTATAAGTCCTTTCTAATGAAAATGTTTAATCTCAAGTTAATATTTTAATGAAACATTACACCTTTTGCAATAATTTGAGTTTTTCCTTACAAATTCAAAACTTGCTCTAATGACACAAGTAGTGTACCAAAAATAAAATTAAAATGAGGTCACCTACATACTTAAGAGTGGAACAATATTTATAATATCTTCATGAGATAAATTATTCTTTTACCAAGAAAAGTGTTAAAACACATATATTATATTGATATGAAAATATGTTAGTTATTTAGACATAGCCCCAAAAACCAATGGTAGTATTCTACCTATGGTAACATAGAATATTCTATGATATTACCTCCACTATAAGCTAGTAAACTAACTAAAATACAACAAAATTCTAAAGATCATAAAAAATATGAGTTTTCTATTAAAATAACCGATTATATTACTTATAAAATATGCTATATTTAGGTACACAATAAACATGTTCACCAAATTTTACTTTTCAACTATCGTAAAATAAAATTATTCAAATCATTAAGTTTCATGGGATAGGACATAATAACTTTTCTCCCATTATATATTCAAGCTCCTACATATCTCAAATAGAATATCCTCTATAATTTTGAAAAGGATCGAACTTTAATTTTAATCCATTTGGTGTTCATTTATGATTAAAATGAATAAAGCAAATAGAAGCCTTTATAGAATTTAGATTTGTTATATATATTCTATCATAAAGGCTCTTGTACCATGTTAGAATAATTAATCCATTTCTTGAAGACCTCAATGCAACACCTTAAGCAATTAATAACAACAATGGCAAATTAAAAACTTTAAACGCTAATAATATTGCACAAGAAAAAGCAAAATATAGATTATATACAAAGATGTACCAAAATACTAAATTTCATCTAGATGATCAAATATAGAAGATAAAATAAATAAATGAATGAATTGGTGAATAATAAAAATCATAATCTTCAATTATATAAATTCTACTAGTGTTAGATTTATTGCATAAATTTTCTATCTTATATTGTATTAAAACAATCTAATGATATAATCTAGTTCAATGAGATAGGAGCAAGTGTGAGTCAATATTGAGTAGAAAGCAAGAAGTATGAAAATGAAGCAAAGTGCAAGGAAGAAGAGAGTGCAACTTCTTCTTATTCTAGATCTTAGGATAAACTCAAAAACTAAAGGAATAATGTGAAGAAACTGTATACTTTTGAAAATTCTTACTAGAAGTAATGATATCGTAGTTGGAAGTAAGGATGCCCTAATTGGAAGTATGGATGCCCTAGTTAGTGATAAGAGGAAGAAAAAATTATCCAAATAGTAGATACTACATCAAAATATTAGAACTCATAATATTTTCCAAAAATAAATAAAAGCAATCCATCTACTCAAATATTATGTGGAAAGCAAAAAATTACGATAAAAAAAGAGAGAAATGGTGGGCACCTATAGGCACCATAAATAATCTCTATATCCATAGTTAATATTATACAACATTCTGATAATAAAAATAGGAGTAGAAGGGGGTATTTATAGTGATACGAAAACCCAAATTACATTATAAAGTTTAACCTAATCTCACATAATAAGATATATTTAGGTTAATTACAAGTTATAAATAGGGTTTAACCACAACAATGTTAATTGCAACCCATAGAGATTACATAACAAAATATTACAAAATTTATACATTATCCAATGAAATGCCCTTAGGCCTATCCAATACATCACACAATTTTGACCTTGACCATGAATTAGATTACAATTTCAACAAGCCTCATAGCTTGAATTAAGAGGCCAAGGAGAGGAGACAATAGTATCAATACTATCATTCCCCATAATGGATGTTCTAGTGGGCATCTACATTTTTAGGTAGATTCATTTGGATCCCCCCCATCATCTAAAATTTGTTACTAAAAACTATTTCATGCACAATAGTCTCCTTAGGATTGACCATAGTTACCACTATCATTATTAGACATCATTGCACACATCCAAAAAACACTGTCACTAAGACTTCAAAAAAGAAAAAAAATCATAGTCACCATCTCTTTTAAAGATAAACTCTTTCAATATTCCATTTTCATATAAGGTATATCTTGAAGGTATAAATTTTGGACTCACAACATACATCACTGTATTTGAAGACTTCATCTTACCCATGGACCACCTGATTTTAGTCAGTATAGGAGGTTTTACATGAACCTGCATAAAACAAGAGTTGTAACAAACTTTCAAGAATACTTGGACAAAGAATAGAAGAAGAAATATATCATGAAGGATTAGATCTTCATGAACAAGTTGAATCAGTCTTCCAAAAGAAGAAGAAGGATTGACTAAAGCACATCCTAAATCCTTTTCTTGCAAGCCTCTAAAAGACTCAAAATCTACTACAACTATCACAAATCCATCTATATCTCCCAAAAAAATAGACCAAAGTAAACCTTCCCTTTCAAACTAGGATAATAGGGTTTGATGACTATTCCATACAATTTAGCCCCAAATATAGGAATGGATTTATAGATAGATGACATAAAAGCATAGAGCTTGAAAATTTGTGTGATTTGAAAAAACAAGCTCAAAACACTTGTATGTAAAATTTATGGTCTCCATAAGTTTTTCCCTAATATCCCTTAAAAATAGAAAAACTAATTCACCAAAACTTATAGAATATGACGGCAAATAACTATTTACCACATGTTAACCACTCATTTTCTAATGGCTACCATTCATTCTTTGCTATTTAGACTTCACTAGTGCACAAACAATCTAACACCTACCTTCTTCTAGTTGGTTGTAGTTGATTATATAGGTAAAAAACTTATGCCATTCATTCTTTACCACTTGTCCTTCACTAGTTCCCAAAAAATCTAATACCTATCTTCTTCTAGTTGGTTGAGATTTGATATGTAGGTAAAAAATGTATTTTTATTCCAATTAGAAGCCACATTGGCATCCACCTCATTTGACCATCAAGAAATAAGAGATGAAGACTTGCAAAATTATAGGGAGAGAGATGTTAACAATAAACACCTATTAGGAGAATGGCTTGGGCATGGTTTTCTAGTCATTTTTTCGCACCTCCATGTTGGTATGAAAGTGCCCCACCGGCCACTTAAGGTGATCATGCCTTTCTAAGATGCAAAATAGCAACGCAAATCCTAAAACTACCAAATTTCATTTTTTACTAGAGCTTGCCTACTACTACACTAATAAAACTATTAAATTAATTCCCTTTAAGGACATTCTTTGGTGAGAAATGGTCCAAAAAAAGAGTCTAGATAGGGATATTCAAACCTAGCTCTTTGTTGTTAGAATCCTTCACCAAAATACTTCTTCTACTATGTCAAGGGGTCTAAACATTAACATTTAGTCAGTGCTTCTATGAAGACATCAACCTAAGATAGAATCCAAGGTAATATTCATCAAAAAAGTAGAGGGGGATTAAATCCAATCTTATTTTAGCAATTACATATGCATTTTTGTATTGTCCACCTCAATAAGCACAATGATTGAAACCATGCAACATTTTTTATTATGATCACAAGCTATTTATTATCAAATTTCATAGGAGTTTTAAAAAATGAATGAAATCAAACATTACCTAGTATTGCTTGTCAAAATAAATACACAACATATGAAATAAACATAGTATGTAATAAGGTCTCTATAGATACCAAAATTTCTTCACTCAAAGAGAATCATAATTACACCCAACTGATTATGAAATCATCGATGAGGAGGGGTATTCATATCCAATTACATGTTGCCTTTAGATCAAGGTTATGATACCAACCCTCGAGAGTAAAATTTTTTAAAATTTGAAAAATACCTTTTTCAAGGTTTACATAGGCCCAAAGGGTAAACATAACAAAAATTCAATCGTGGCCTCAAGAAAAGCTTAACCATCACATATTTCGATATTTTTACCCTGAGAATGATGCATCTACTCCTACATAATATCTACGTAGGAGGACTAATTTTAGGATGTAAAAACTTTATCAAAGAAGGTTTTTTAACCCCAAATAAACAAAGGTAACAGTGTCTAATTTTATGGAATAGACAACTCCAAAAATCAACCCTCCAAGCATTCAATTTGTGTGAATAATTTGAATCAGATTTCCTATAAAAAAAAAAGAAAAAATGGAGGTAAAAGAGGTGGTGATGGAATTTTTGGAAAATTTGAATTCAAATTTTCTTTTCTCAAGGGTTCCCTAGTCCATAATACTCATACATGTGATATACAACAAGAGACAAAAAATGAGATTGTTTTGCGAAAGGTGTATAAGTTATACCTTGCTCATAAAACCTTAGGAAATCAATCATCCAAGAGATCAATAGAAGAATTGGAGGATTTGATCAAACATTTTTGTGTGATGAATTAGTACCATCTCATACCCATTCCAATACCATGTTGGAAGTCAATAGTATTTTCAAAAATAAACACAAGCAATCCATCACTCAAATATTATATAGATGAAAAAGAGAGAGATGGTGGACATATGTAGGCACCATAAATAATCATTATATCCATAGATAATATTACACAACACTAAGGCAATAAAAATACGAGTGTAAGGGAGGTATTTATAGTAATAATAAAACATCAATTATATCATAAATTTTAACTTAAGCTAACACAACATGAGAGATTTAGGTTAATTATAATTTATAAAGAGGGTTTAACCATAAGGTTAACCATAGCCCATAGGGATTATACAATAAAATATTTAAAATAATTAATACATTGTACAATGAAATGTCCTCATGCCTATCTAATACATTGCACAATGTGGTCCTTGTTGGCAATTTGAGTTATTTTGTGTTGTCATTGATGTCACATGGTCATTGATGTCACATGGATCACATTGAGTTTTGGTGGCAAAAGCACTTCATAAATAATCATTTATGATATTTTGGAGAGCATGGATGTATACAGGGTTTTGTGGCACAAGAGGCATATAATATTTAATTTTTAAATATTATATTAATGGTTTTTATTAAAACCAATGGTAAAGGTTTTTATTAAAACCAATGGCAAGGGTTTTTATTAAAACCAATGGTAAAGGTTTTTATTTAAACCAATGGAAAGGGTTTTTATTAAAACCATTGGAAAGGTTTTTTCATTAAAACCACTATGCTAAGACTTCTCCAAATAATGATGGATGAAAAGGTTTTTCAAATAAAACCTAGGTGCAAAAATTTTCATGGCAAAATTCAAAAGAATGAAGGAGATATCCCAATTCAAAGTTAAGAGGTGAATTATTAAATTCTTATTTAATAATTCTAAGGTCTAAAGTTGAATTTTATTATTCGTCGACGTGCAATGGTTGGGGAGATTAATAAAATCTTTCGACGTCATTCGAAGGCATGGAGGTGCATATAAATAAAAGGTAAAACCTTTGTTTATAAGAGATTGGGAATAATTGCGCATGAGTGAGAATCGTCGAAAGGGGAGCAACGAAGAAATAAAGAAAAATAATTTTCGTTTGAGAGCAAGGTCAAGGAGACAATGTGGGAAAGTGACGTCATGCAAGAGCCTATAGCGTAGTTGGTAGCGCATGAACTTTGCACAAGGTAGGTTCGTTGTTCGAATCCCTCCAGGGGCAAAGTGTTTTGCTAAGGAAGGCAATTTGAGTTTTCAGATTTGAGCGTAGGCAAAGTTGGGTGTTTGGGATTAAATCCCAATGTGGGTTGATGCCCACGTGGTAAGCGCTTCACAATGCTAAGTGAGAGGAATAGAGTTCGACTCCCACAAAGGTGTGAAGGCACATTGTTTTTGGCAAGGCATTAACGATTTCGAAGATGGTGAAGGCACATTAATTTTGGCAAAGGCATTTCATAAAAAGGTATTTATCTCTAGCGCATGGTAATATTTGATATTGCCAAAGTTTTGGTGCATTGAAAATCATTTCTATTATAACTAGGGAGTTATAAGGTATTTAGTAAAAATAAATGATTGTTGTATGTGCTTAGGGAGTTATAAGGTTTGAAGTTAAATATTTGTGATTGTTGTATGTGGAGTTATAAGGTGTGGAATTAAAAATAAAAGCATAGGTGTTTGTTGTATGTATTAATAAAAATTAGGGAGTCATAAGGTTGAAAAGTGTTGAACTTGTTATATGTTCTAGTGCATGATTTAATTATGAAATTAAACTAGGAACTTGAGACCTAGTTAATTGCCACCTTGAGTTAGAAGACATGCACATGAGTTAGGGTTTGAAGTTGAAGACAAATTGCTTGATTATGTGCCTTGGCTATTAAGAAGAAGTGGATGGATTAGAAAATCAATTTTGTGGATAAAATTGATGCTTGAGTTCATTATTGCTTTAGTGGAGTTCATTGAGAGTATTGCCATTATTGAGGAGGTTTTTGCCATTGCTTGAGGAGATTATTGTTGGTTACTTGTTGAGTACATTGCCACTATTTGAGACCATTGAGGAGATCATTTTCTAGTCACTTGTGGATACATTTGTCTTTCATTTAAGGAGATCATTGTTGGCTATTTGAGAGCTCTTTTGCTTGAGGGAGTTGTGCTTGTTTCTTGAGAGCTTATTGACATTGCATGAGGAAGATATTATTGAGAACCTATTGCTATCACTTGTGGAGATTGTCCTTGGTTGGTTAAAGTCCTCATTGTTATTTCTTGGAGAGGTTTTCATTAGAGAGCTCATTTGCCATATATTTGAGAGTTCATTGTTGAGCATTGTTATCATCCATTTGAGAGAGTATTTGTCATACATGGTTGAGTTCATTGTTGAGCATTGTTATCATCCATTTGAGAGAGTATTTGTCATACATGGTTGAGTTCATTGTTGAGCATTGTTATCATCCATTTGAGAGAGTATTTGTCATACATTGTTGAGATCATTGTGGATCATTGTTGTCATCCATTGAAGAGTACATTGCCATTCATTGTTGAGTTCATCATTGAGCCTTGCCTTCATTGATTTGTGGATGAGATTTGAGTGCTACTTGAGCATGATTGATTGAGCCTTTGAGAAGGCTTTTGGGATAGAATTTTTGGATAGATTTGAGGCAGATTTTGTGCATGATTGAGTGAGCCTTTGAGAAGGCTTTTGGGATAGAATTTTTGGATAGATTTGAGGTAGCTTTTGTGCATGATTGAGTGAGCCTTTGAGAAGGCTTTTGGGATAGATTTGGGACAACATTTGAGCAAGATTGTTTGAGCCTTTTTGTGAAGGCCTTGAGTACATATTTGGGACAAAATTTGAGCAGGATTGTTTGAGCCTTGTGAGAAGGCATTGAGGTAGATTTGTGAGCAGTGAAAGAGATAGAACATAAATAGAAAAACATACCAACACCAGTTGCCTAGCTGAGTAGATCAGTGAAGAGCCCACCTGAGTAGATCAGGATTGCCTAGTTGAGTAGATTAGTGGATTGCCTAGTTGAGTAGATCAGTGGATAGCCTAGTTGAGTAGATTAGTGGATTGCCTAGTTGAGCAGATCAGTGGATAGCCTAGCTAAGTAGATCAGTGGATAGCCTAGTTGAGCAGATCAGTGGAGCCCACCTGAGCAGATCAGGATAGCCTAGCTTTGAGCAGATCAAAGTAATCATTTGTATTGGGATAAGGATCCCTATTTATTTGTGAAATATTATAAGGAGATTATCTTGTGGACTACCCCACATTGGGGGAACCACGTTAAATCTTGTGTCTCAATTGTGTGTGGTGATTTGTGCACTTGCTTACTATTGCTATCTATGTCATTAATGCACACTGCTATATTTGGTTATTGCAATTAAGGACACTAATTGATATTGGTTTGGAAAGAAAGTAAAAAGTGGGTGCTATATTGTTCACCCCCCTCTCAGTATAAGCTTGTGTTCTTCAATTGGTATCAGAGCGGGTTCCTTCTGAAAGGCTAATAACTTGAGGGTAGATTCTACAAGAACACAGATGGCTTCATAGAATGGATCATCTACAAGTAAGGCTCCACTATTTTATGATAACAATTATGCTTTCTGGAGCATGAGAATGAAGAACTACTTGATATCACAAGGATATGAGGTATGGTAGATGGTTGCAAAAGAGTATAAGGTTGAAGGTGATCCCGAGATAGATAAGACTATCAAGAAATTGGTTGAGATCAATGCAAAGGCAATGAATTGCATTCTGAGTGGGCTACGTGAGATAAATTTTGCAAAAGTCATGGTATGTAATTCAGCTAATGAAATGTGGACCAAGTTGCGGAATACCTATGAAGGAGATTCCAAGGTAAAGTTGGCAAAACTACAAACTCATAGAAAAAGATTTGAGGAATTGAAAATGGAAGATTCTGAAGATATTGCAAAGTTTTTACTTCGAGTTGATGAGATTGCTAACACCATGAGAGGTCTAGGATTTGAGATGAAAGAATCAGATGTTACTCAAAAGGTTTTGAGATCACTTCCCATGAAGTATGATGCAAAGGTTTCAACAATAGAAGAAACAATGGATATCGACAAGCTAACAATGGAAGAACTACAAGGAACTCTCACAACTTATGAGATGAGGATAAGTAAGCATCAGGTTCCAATAAAAGAAATTGCATTCAAGGCTTCAGAGAAAAATAAAGGGAAAGTTTCAGAGATAGATAGAGATTCAGATAATGATGAGGAAGCTAACTTCATCAAAAGGAAAAAGGACTTAAGAAATTATAGGGATATGAAGAAATTCAAATGCTACAAGTGTGGTGATTATGGTCACTATGCAAACAAGTGTCCACATGAAGAAAATAGTGATGATGAAAAATAGGGTCATAGAAGAAAAGAATATGGAAAGCATAAGCATGACAAAGATGATAGGTACAAGCAAAGCAAGTATGAGAAGAAGAAAATTTTTCGTAAGACAAAGAAAACTTTCTACATTGAAGAAGCAAGTGATAGCTCAGATCACAATGATAGAGACAAGTCATATGATGAAAAGGAAGAACATCTATTCCTAGGAATAGAAGGTGAAAGAGAATAGTGCTTTGTGTGTGGTCAAAGAGATCACAGATCAGGATATTGCAATGGCTTCAGTGATAGTGAAGATGAGATGACACATCAAGGAAATATGCATGGTCAAATAAATCATGAGAGTTTGTTTGCTATAGAAGATTATAATGATCTTAGTGATAGTGAAGATGAAGAAGGGTTTTTCTATGGGATAAAATAAGTAGAAGAAGAACACTCACTCCAAACTAAAGAAGTTAAACAAGAGAATATTGTAAGAAAGACAGATGTCTCAATTGATCTAAAAGAAGACTTCAATGATATCCATGAGCAACTACAAGTGGTTAAGGAGAATCTAAAAGAATTGAGATGTTCTATACTTGAGAAGTTTGATCCATCACATGACTCAAAAGGTCAAGATATTTTCACTGAGAAGGAAACATGTATTTTAGAGACAATAGAGATGGATGCCAATTTGCTATTTGACACAAATGAAGAGAAAGAAGAGGAAGGTTCCAAAGCACCAAAGGTCTCATATTTCAGGTTTGGGGAATCACACTCAAAAGGAAAGGAAGTTCTAAAATATGAAAGTAAGGAAGCACATAAGATTCATGAAGAAAGTTCCAAAGTTCCTATGGCTCCAAACATCCAGTTTGGATCTTGTTTTGAGATAGGTGAATCAAGTTCAAGAGGAAAATAAATTCTTGAAAAGGAAAGCAAGGAAGAAATTAAGGAAGAGGAGTTAGATACTACAAAGAAGGTTCAAGGATACAATGCACAAGTCAAAAATGATCACAAGGATAATGGTCAAGAAAGGTATGAGGAACCAAGGCATGAACAAAGGGCTTTTCAAGGACATTGTTTTTCTTGTAATGGATTTGGACACAGGGCTATACATTGTAGGGTCTATGGATCAAAGAAGTTTGATTTTTCTAGAAGGAACTTCAAAGGAAGAAGGTATGGTTTTCAAGGACATTGCTTCTTATGCAATAGGATTGGTCATAGAGCTTCTCAGTGCAAAGAAAATGAGCAACATGGTTTTGGTTTTAGAGCTACACAATTCAGAAGTCATGGTCATAATGATTATGAAAATAGAACTTCACAATACAGGGTTTAGGAAAGGAATGGATATGGAAATTATTTCAAGAAAGAATTCAGGATATGGGCACCATCCAAAGGCTACAATATCAAGTGTTTTAATTGCAATAATTTTGGACATATTGCAAAATGGTGTAGGACTCAATTCCAAATAGGTTCAAGACAAGAAGATCAAGTAACTCATCAAGAAAAGGATATCAGAAAGATGTGGAAGGAAGTTGACAAAGGAAAGGAACAATGTAATATGGGAGTAAATGTACTCCCACCCCAAAATTAATCACCTCAAGAGAGAAGGTGGTGGGGGGCTAAGCTTAAGAGTCATATATTTTAGCCCCATAGGTGTCCCTTTTGCCATTGATGTCAAAGGGGGAGAGATTTGAGTAAGGGGGAGAGCATTGAGTTAGGGGGAGCAGCCTCCAAAGAGAGCATTGAGATAGGGGGAGCAGCCTCCATAGAGAGTATTGAGTCAGGGGGAGCACCTTTGATTCTCAGAGATGGTTTTTGTAGTGATTGTGGTGATTTGCATTAGAGGTGTTGCCATCAATGACAAAGGGGGAGATTGTTGGCAATTTGAGTTATTTTGTGTTGTCATTGATGTCACATGGATCACATTGAGTTTTGGTGGCAAAAGCACTTCATAAATAATCATTTATGATATTTTGGAGAGCATGGATGTATACAGGGTTTTGTGGCACAAGAGGCATATAATATTTAATTTTTAAATATTATATTAATGGTTTTTATTAAAACCAATGGTAAAGGTTTTTATTAAAACCAATGGCAAGGGTTTTTATTAAAACCAATGGTAAAGGTTTTTATTTAAACCAATGGAAAGGGTTTTTATTAAAACCATTGGAAAGGGTTTTTCATTAAAACCACTATGCTAAGACTTCTCCAAATAATGATGGATGAAAAGGTTTTTCAAATAAAACCTAGGTGCAAAAAGTTTCATGGCAAAATTCAAAAGAATGAAGGAGATATCCCAATTCAAAGTTAAGAGGTGAATTATTAAATTCTTATTTAATAATTCTAAGGTCTAAAGTTGAATTTTATTATTCACCGACGTGCAATGGTTGGGGAGATTAATAAAATCCGCCGACGTCATTCGAAGGCATGGAGGTGCATATAAATAAAAGGTAAAACCTTTGTTTATAAGAGATCGGGAATAATTGTGCATGAGTGAGAATCGTCGAAAGGGGAGCAACGAAGAAATAAAGAAAAATAATTTTCATTTGAGAGCAAGGTCAAGGAGACAACGTGGGAAAGTGACGTCACGCAGGAGCCTATAGCACAGTTGGTAGCGCATGAACTTTGCACAAGGCAGGTTCATTGTTCGAATCCCGCTAAGGGCAAAGTGTTTTGCTAAGGAAGGCAATTTGAGTTTTCAGATTTGAGCACAGGAAAATTTGGGTGTTTGGGATTAAATCCCAATGTGGGCTGATGCCCACGTGGTAAGCGCTTCACAATGCTAAGTGAGAGGAACAGAGTTCGACTCCCGCAAAGGTGTGAAGGCACATTGTTTTTGGCAAGGCATTAACGATTTCGAAGATGGTGAAGGCACATTAATTTTGGCAAAGGCATTTATATTAAAAGGTATTTATCTCTAGCGCATGGTAATATTTGATATTGCCAAAGTTTTGGTGCATTGAAAATCATTTCTATTATAACTAGGGAGTTATAAGGTATTTAGTAAAAATAAATGATTGTTGTATGTGCTTAGGGAGTTATAAGGTTTGAAGTTAAATATTTGTGATTGTTGTATGTGGAGTTATAAGGTGTGGAATTAAAAATAAAAGCATAGGTGTTTGTTGTATGTATTAATAAAAATTAGGGAGTCATAAGGTTGAAAAGTGTTGAACTTGTTATATGTTCTAGTGCATGATTTAATTATGAAATTAAACTAGGAACTTGAGACCTAGTTAATTGCCACCTTGAGTTAGAAGACATGCACATGAGTTAGGGTTTGAAGTTGAAGACAAATTGCTTGATTATGTGCCTTGGCTATTAAGAAGAAGTGGATGGATTAGAAAATCAATTTTGTGGATAAAATTGATGCTTGAGTTCATTATTGCTTTAGTGGAGTTCATTGAGAGTATTGCCATTATTGAGGAGGTTTTTGCCATTGCTTGAGGAGATTATTGTTGGTTACTTGTTGAAGTACATTGCCCCTATTTGAGACCATTGAGGAGATCATTTGCTAGTCACTTGTGGATACATTTATCTTTCATTTGAGGAGATCATTGTTGGCTATTTGAGAGCTCTTTTGCTTGAGGGAGTTGTGCTTGTTTCTTGAGAGCTTATTGACATTGCATGAGGAAGATATTATTGAGAACCTATTGCTATCACTTGTGGAGATTGTCCTTGGTTGGTTAAAGTCCTCATTGTTATTTCTTGGAGAGGTTTTCATTAGAGAGCTCATTTGCCATATATTTGAGAGTTCATTGTTGAGCATTGTTATCATCCATTTGAGAGAGTATTTGTCATACATGGTTGAGAGTTCATTGTTGAGCATTGTTATCATCCATTTGAGAGAGTATTTGTCATACATGGTTGAGTTCATTGTTGAGCATTGTTATCATCCATTTGAGAGAGTATTTGTCATACATTGTTGAGATCATTGTGGATCATTGTTGTCATCCATTGAAGAGTACATTGCCATTCATTGTTGAGTTCATCATTGAGCCTTGCCTTTATTGATTTGTGGATGAGATTTGAGTGCTACTTGAGCATGATTGATTGAGCCTTTGAGAAGGCTTTTGGGATAGAATTTTTGGACAGATTTGAGGCAGCTTTTGTGCATGATTGAGTGAGCCTTTGAGAAGGCTTTTGGGATAGAATTTTTGGACATATTTGAGGAGTGCATGATTGAGTGAGCCTTTGAGAAGGCTTTTGGGATAGATTTGGGACAAAATTTGAGCAGGATTGTTTGAGCCTTTTTGTGAAGGCCTTGAGTACATATTTGGGACAACATTTGAGCAGGATTGTTTGAGCCTTGTGAGAAGGCATTGAGGCAGATTTGTGAGTAGTGAAAGAGATAGAACAGAAATAGAAAAACATACCAACACCAGTTGCCTAGCTGAGCATATCAGTGAAGAGCCCACCATGGATTGCCTAGCTGAGCAGATCAGTGGATTGCCTAGCTGAGCATATCAATGGATAGCCTAGTTGAGCAGATCAGTGGAGCCCACCTGAGCAGATCAGGATAGCCTAGCTTTGAGCAGATCAAAGTAATCATTTGTATTGGGATAAGGATCCCTATTTCTTTGTGAAATATTATAAGGAGATTATCTTGTGGACTACCCCACATTGGGGGAACCACGTTAAATCTTGTGTCTCAATTGTGTGTGGTGATTTGTGCACTTGCTTACTATTGCTATCTATGTCATTAATGCACACTGCTATATTTGGTTATTGCAATTAAGGACACTAATTGATATTGGTTTGGAAAGAAAGTAAAAAGTGGGCGCTATACTGTTCACCCCCCCTCTCAGTATAAGCTTGTGTTCTTCAATCATTGACCATGAAACATATTATACTTTTAACACAAAAGTGATTATCAATGATAAGATGATCGAGCATGATATAATGGTTCTTAAATATAGAGGTTTAATATGTAAGTTCCATGGATACTAACCAAATATTTCTGACATTCAAATTTTGATCAAGTAGAAGTTGGGATTGAACTCAAATTACTTCATAATTTTTCTTTGGAATGGACTTGCCCTCATTATCTTCTCTAGTTTAGAAATAAGGGATAAAATAATGGATGGTGGCCCTTGGTTTAGGGGTAAAAGTACATTATATTTGAGACCATGGAGTGATTTTTTTGAGACAAAGACTATTAAAATACTTTTGGTGTGGATTAGGGTTTTTGGACTTCCTTATCAACTCATCAATAAGGAGATTTTAAAGAACATTTTAAATACTCTGGGGGAGTCTATCTAGGAGGTACCAACTACTATGGAGAAAACATATTTTGTATACACTTGATTATTTGTTGTCATAGATATTTTAAAGAAATAATCACAATCCATTAGTATTAAATCTAAATCAAGGGGATGGAATCAACAAGTGGATTATGAAAATATTGCATTCAAAGGTCATTAATGTTATGAGACCAAAGACATGACAAGAGAGTACAAAGTGAAAATGATGGAGAAAGAGGTAGAAATTTTTGGTATAAGACAAACTTCAATATAAAACAAGGAGATGATATCATAGTAGATGTGGGGTCAAATAATGGATTTTCCACTCCTAGGAAAGTGGTAAGAAAAACCCATCTACATCATCAAAATACAAAGGCCACTACAGTTCACTCAAATCAATATTAGAAGAAAAAATGACATAAGGTATGAGGAAGCACAATGCACAAGTTCAAATATAGGAATTACAAGTGCGAAAGAAAATGAGGAGGAAAATTATAAAGTGAATGAGGTGAAGTAGGTCAAGATTATTCTAAGTAAATCATCTTCATTTTCCTCAAGTAGCATAAAATCCTCTTCTTGTAATAAAAATGAAATTCTAGAGTGTATTTGTTGCACTTTAGGATTTCAAGAGTAGCATAATAAATAAAAATGCATATGGAAGATATACATAAAAATTTAGGGTTTCTAGGGCAACATAATTATGGGTTTGTGGGAATAAAGGTGTGGGGGGTAAAAAAAAGAAAAAAATTTTTTAGGGGGGGAAAAAAAATTTTTAACAAAAAATTAATTACTATGTAGGATCATCCTTGTATTTTAGGGTTTTGGAGAAACATAAAGAATAAAGTCTTTATGAGGCTATTTCTTGCATTAGATTCTTTAGGGAAGCATAAACTTTAGAATATAAGTCTCATTATAAAAAATATAGAAAAATAAAAGAGATTGATGAAGATAAAAGTGTTAGTACGAAGGGAAAAAAGAGAGGAAGGTGATCAAAGCATGAACAAAGAGAAAAAGAAGCTCAAAGGAATATCAACTTGGGAAGATAAATAAGAATGTGATAGGGTTAACAAGAAGTGGTTCTAATTCCACTAATAAAAATAAAAGGTGATGATGAAAATGATATCATGGAATATTAGGCATATGAATAAGACCCCTAAAAAAAGTTATTGAGGAATTAATAGGTTGTTATAGTCTTAAGTTTATCTTAATACAAGAAATAAAATTAAGTATTGAGGAATGTAAGGATGCTTTTTAAAATATTTAGAAGATGAGTGATTGTTTGGCAATTTAGTCTATAGGATCTTTAGGCAATATTACAACAATATGGGATAAATACAAATAGGATGAACAATTGTTAGAAGCAAAATCTAATCAGGTTGTTAGACTATTTTGCAGAAAAAAGGAAAACATTAGATTTGGGGTTATAAATGTATATGCTCCTACCATAGTTACTCCTCATGAAAGATGTTGGAAGGACCTTGGCATATTTTTGTTAAACATAATGATGACTCATAATTTTGATCTATGGATTCTTGTGGGGGACTTCAACACAATTCTATCTCCTTTGGGAAATAAGTGTGGTACTCCAATATGGTCTAAATAAATTCAATATTTTGCTTCATTTGTTAATTCAAATGGCATGTGGGATGTTATTCATTCAAATTTTTAATATACATGAGATAATAGATACTTTGGGTAAACTCATATAGTATAAATATTGGATAGATTATTGTTATCCAACATATGGTTGCAAACAAAGTATACAATCTCTTTAGATATTTTATTATGAGTAGGATTGGATCACAAACCCATTCTTTTGACTTGTTATTTCTTCCAGATGATTATTTTATGATGAGATGACAAATTTTAAAGGAACATGTATGTACAGGTTTGTTCAAAAGATAAAATATCTAAAGGAGCAAATGAAAATTTGTAATGACAAATATTTTGGTGCCATCTTTAAACGAAAGAAGAAAATTGAATCCAAGCACAAAATTTTACAAGAGGTAGTATAAATCAATGGAATGGCCCAATATTCTTGTGTGAAAGAAAAACAATTACTTTCTTATTATCACACTACATTGAAAAAATAGGAGATATTAGTTTTAAAAATCTAGGGAGAAATGACTCAAGGAGATAAAAGTACAAAAAAAAATTATGATACAACAAAAACAATCTTTTTTGTCACATTAAAAAATATTTTAACTCCATATGGAAAAAAATTTGAAGAAGAAAAAGACATCAAGAAGGCTGCAATTAATTATTTCAAAAATATTTTGTCAAATACTTGGCAAGATAAGAAGGCAGAAGGTAAGTTGTAAAATATTCCATCAACTATCACATAGAGATAAAATGAAAGCTTGATAAAAAAAATACATCTATGGAGGAGCTATATGAAGTAGTTTTCTATTTCCATCCTAAGAAGGCATTGGCCCTGATGAATTTCCTATAAATTTCTTTTAAAAAATCTAAGATTTATTGAAGAGTGATATGTTGGTTGTGATTGAAAATACCTATAAAAGGAAGGATACAATAAATTAGATCAATGTCACTTTTATTAAAATGGTTCCCAAGAAACGTGAGATAAAATATTTTGATAATTTTCTTCCAATAATCCTTTGTACTATGATTTATAAGATCATTTAAAAAAATATGAAAAATAGGTCGAAAGGAATTATATATTGTATTATATTAAAGGAAAAATATGGTTTTGTTCGTGGTAAACCAATTCTTTATGGTGTAATCATTACACATGAGGCCATAAATTTTTTTCATTCCAAGAAAAAAATAGATCTATTTATGAAATCAAATATGAATAAAACATGTAGTAGGGTTTCCTATATTTTTATAAATGGTATTCTCAAAAATTTTGGTTTAGATCATGGTTGGTGTGACTGAATTAAATGTTGTTATAGCACATTATAATATTCTATTTTGATCAATTTTTATTCAACTAGTTATTTTAAGTCATCTTGTGGACTCCACCAAGGTGATCCACCATCTCCATATCTATTCGTTATTCTTGTAGAGGCATTAGGAGGATATTTTTCAAAGGTAAAAATAGAAGGAAAAATCAAAGGTATTTAGGTTGTAAAAATTGATCCCTTTGAATCTTATCTTCAATTTGTTGATGATACTTTTCTTTTGGTTCATCCCTCAGTCAATGAGGCCATGGAGTTTCAATCAATATTATTATGTTATATAAAGGTTACTGGACAATTGGTTAACAACGCAAAATAAAGGAGCCCTAGATTTACAACAAATTATTATGGATATTTTATGGTTTAAAATTGAAAAATTTCTATTAACCTTCGTGGGTATTTCTTTGACTTATAAAGGAAATAAAAAGGAGATTTGGACCTTTTATTTGGATAGAATGAAATCTTCTTTTGCAGGGTGGAAATATGAGTTCTTAACCATGGTGGGAAGGCTACAACTCATAAAGACTACATTGAAATCCATCCCTATTTATATGATGTCACTTTTAAGATTGCTAGTAGGTATAGATTCATAAAATAATAAGATTCAAAGAGACTTTTCATGAAAAGGATTCAAGGAATAATTTAGCTTTCCTCTTTGTAAGTGGGATAGGATTTGTAAAGGAAATAATATTAGAGAAGTGAGCTTGTGGAATTGCATACTTATGAGTTTAACCTTAGGGGAATAACTTGGGTGGATATTATTCAAAAATCAAGTAAATAATTGGGCAAAAATGTTACTTCAAAAATCTATAGCTTCTTTTGTTACAGTAAAAATATTTAGGAAAATAACCTTACCCAAAGGATCACCAACATGGCACTTCATATTAGATAGTTTACAATTGATCAAGAAACATATTAGTGTAGCAAGTGTGAACCGAGATTATCTTCAAAAGGCTTAGAAAAATCCAGTTTTTCTAAGCAAGTGTGAATTCTCTTCTATATTTTCGGCTAAGCAAGTGTGATGGTCGACATGATTTTTTTATTTTGTTTTCTATCCTTAGCCTTATTCTTCTCCTTATCCCTCCAATGTTCTTCCTCCTTCCCTGTCATCCATTTTTCCTTATCACTCCACTCCCTTCCTCTCCCCACGCCCGCTGCCACCTCCCTCTCCACTTCCTACTCCTTCGTTCTCTCATCCTCCCGAACTTCCTCCAACCTCCCTTCCCTACTCTTCCGCATCTACTAAGCCTATATAAAGGCTTAATATTTGTAAGGTTAATAATGTTGTTTTATTTAATTAATAAAGCCCTGGTTAATTTATTTCATTGTGTCAATTAATCTCGGGCCCACATTGAGCATAGACTTATACTGGTATCACCAGGGGGCACGAAAGTCGAGGTTCAAGGGCAAGGAAGTCGAGCATAGCAGACTGTTCAGGTATGGGGCACGAATCACGAGGAACATTGATTGGGCATACAGATCTCGAGGAGCACACGAATCTCGAGGAACGCACGAATCTTGAGGAACATTGACTGGGTGCAGACAACAACAGTGTCACATGGCGTTAAGGTGTGCAACTCGAGGAGTTGACAAAGTAGCTGATGTGGCAGGATGTTAGAGGTGACGTGGCGATGACGAACTAGCACGTGGATCGAGATAGCTGGTAGAGTGCTGACTGGGTAGCACGTGGATCGAGGTGAGCAAATTTGACGTGGCACAACCATGTGGTGAAATTTTACTGGTCATAGTTGGGAAAAAAGTTTGATCGATCGATTTCTCGAAGGCAATCGACTTTCATTGTGTTCGTAGGCTTTGATAAAGCCTGAACACACCCACCTCCCACTGCATGTGGGACTAATTTTTTTTTTAAATTGTTTAGCCGCTTCAATTTAAATTTGTGTGATTCTTCCTTCCTCCCATTCGGCTAGCATGGTCTAGCGGTCAAAGCTCCCGCTTGCAGAGAAGAGACCCGGGGTCGAATCCCACTAGGGTCAAAACACGGTTTTTTTTATTTATTTTTGTTTCATCACCAAAAAGAAGGGTTTATAACAAAGAGGGACACTTTTCTACCACAGCAGTCGCGTGGTGCAGTGGCTAAGACTCCCGAGTAGACAACTGAGGTCAGCGGTTCGAATCTCATCGGGGAATAAAACAAAAAAAATTGTTTATTTTATATATATATTTTTAAATTATTATTTAGTTTTTTTTAAGGTTTTAGAAATTAATTTAATAATTTCTATTTATATTTTTTTTTATTATGTTTTTAAATATACATTTATTTAAAAAGAATAATTAAAAAATATATATAGGAAGTTGTTAAATTTAAAAAAAAAAAAAGGCCTTTATTAAAACAAATTTTGAATTTTTTTTTTGAAAAGTGAAAAAGATATTTTGAGGTAAAAGTTTTTTTTTGGCATCATAAAAATTAAGTTGTAACCCAGTTCATGCGGTGTGATTATGAGTAGATGATCCGGTCAGTCGGATGCTATAATGCATTACTCTCTCTGTTGAGAAGAGAGACACCTGATTCCTTTGACGGGAAATTCCAATGGTATGGACTTCATACAGTGTTTTGCCAATTAGAAAACCAAGTGATTGTTCATCTGAGGAAACCGAACTCTAGATACGAGGTGGATTTTGAAGATAATATTTTTGGGCAAAGGATAGACGAGTCTGAGATGGTTGAAATAGTACCTGAAGGACAATCAAGTGAAAGTTATACACCTATAGTGCCTAAAGTACAAATATTAGAAAATATGCACTTGTATGGTGATGATGTCTCCCAACAGGAACCTAGGGGAGATCTAGTTAACTGTGCTTTGTTAACTAGTTCATAGCTTGAACCTTCTAGTTATGAGAAGGCTTGTACTCAAAAGATTTGGCAAGATGCCATGAAAGATGAGATAACCTCTATAAAAAATGACACTTGGGAGCTGGTGAAGCTTCCTAAAGGAAAGAAACGTGTTGGATGTAAGTGGGTCTTCAAGAACAAGTTTAATGTTGATGGTAGCTTCGAGAGGCACAAGGTGAGATTAGTTGCAAAGGGATTCACTCATAAATATGGAATTGATTATGAAGAGACTTTTGCTCCTGTAGCCAGAAAGGAGACTATCAGAACAGTTCTTGCCTTAGCTACGCATAAGGGATGGAAAGTCCAACACATGGATGTAAAGAATGCATTTCTTAATGGTTACTTGATAGAAGAAGTGTATGTTGAGCAGCCATAGGGATTTGAAGAGAAATACAAGGAACATCTTGTTTACAAACTGAAGAAGGCGCTTTATGGCCTCAAGCAGGTACTGAGAGCTTGGTACTCATGCATTGATGGGTACTTTAAATATTTTGGGTTCATCAAAAGCAAAAATGAACCCACGTTATACTACTTGAATCAAGGTAATGACATCCTCATAGTTTTTTTGTATGTGGATGATCTCATTTTTATGGGTAGTAATGAAAAATTCAATATGGATTTCAAGCACTCCATGATGCAGGAATTTGAGACGAAGGATTTTGGCTTAATGCAATACTTCCTTGGAATGGAAGTCCATTAGACAGATTCAGGGATCTTCATCTGTCAACTTAAGTATGCTCGAGATATGATTAAGAAGTTTGCTATGGAGCAATGCAAATCAGTTGCAACTCCAATTGGACATGGGATCCAATTAAGCAAGGATGATGGAGCACCAAAAGTTGATGTGACCACTTTCATAAGCATTGTTGGGAGTTTGATGTTTCTTGCCAACACCAGACCAGACATTCAGTATGTTGTATCTCTTGTTTCTAGATTTATGTCTAATCCATTTGAGCTGCATTTGCAGGCAGCTAAAAGAATTTTGAGATAGGTGAAGGGTACATTGGATTTTGGAATCCAGTACTATAGAAGTGATACTATCAAGCTTGAAGGCTTTAGTGATAGTGATTGGGGAAGCAATTTTGATGATAGAAAATCCACATCGGGTAACTGTTTTAGTCTTGGTTCAGGACTAATAACTTGGAGTTCCAAGAAGCAGACAGTAGTAGCGCTATCTTCAACAAAAGTTGAGTATATAGCGGTCACTCATGCTAATACTCAAGCTCTATGGCTACAAAAGGTATTAGAAGATATTGGAGAGTAGCAAAGTGGTCCAACTAGAATATTATGTGACAACATCAATGTCATTCAATTGGCATACAATCCTGTCCACCACAGTAGATCAAAGCATTTTGATATGAAGTACCACTTCATCAGAGATATGGTGGAAACTGATACTGTTGAGCTTCACTATTGCCACACTTCGAAGAATGTTGCAAACATCTTCACCAAGGCGCTAGCCAAAGCTCAATTTGTAAAGCTAAGAGACTGTATAGTCAGTCCTCTCAACTTGAAGGGGGAGAATATAGCAAGTGTGAACCAGGATTATCTTCAAAAGGCTGAGCAAGTGTGAATTCTCTTCTATATTGTCGGCTAAGCAAGTGTGATGGTCAGCATGATTTTTTTATTTTATTTTCTATCCTTCACCTTATTCTTCTCCTTAACTCTCCAATGTTCTTCCTCCTTCCCTGCCATCCATTTTCCCTTATCACTCCACTCCCTTCCTCTCCCCATGCCCCCTGCCACCTCCCTCTCCACTTCCTACTCCTTCGTTCTCTCATCCTCCCGAACTTCCTCCAACCTCCCTTCCCTACTCTTTCGCATCTACTAAGCCTATATAAAGGCTTAATATTTGTAAGGTTAATAATGTTGTTTTATTTAATTAATAAAGCCTTGGTTAATTTATTTCGTTGTGTCAATTAATCTCGGGCCCACATTGAGTGTAGACTTATAATTAGATGGTCAGACAATGAGGGTAATTATGTAAAATTTTAATATGATGTTTGGTTGAAGTTAATTCCGCTTATCTCTAATATAAAATGGTAGCCATTGGATTAGGTTGCCTAGCTTATAAAGGTCCAAAGGTCAAATATTATATTAACGTAAGCAACAACTCCAAATAATGGATTTCTAATAGTAACCTAGTTTAAGGAGAGAAAAATCAAACAAATTACAAATAATATTCAAAAGATGCTTCAATAGTTTTATTTACCTATTTTTACACAAAAGGATGAGGTGGTATGGAATCTATCAAAAGATAGATATTCGGTTAAGTTGGGATATGAATATTTAAAGCAATCAAAGTTTTCTACTCTCAAATATTTCCCTTAAAAGAATATTTGGTCACAATAGGCTCTCCCTAAGGCCTCAACGTTCCTTTGGTTAGCAATTCAAAGTAATATTCTTACAGGAGAGAGTCTACAAAGTGGAGGATATCATGGACCTTTCCAATGTGTCTTACTTGAGAATTTAGAAACATCAAACCATTTACCTTTCTATTGTCCCTTTGCTCACACCATTTGGGGTCACTTTTTAGAAAACATGAGACTATATTGGGTAGCTCCATTAACATTGAAAGAGTTGATGAAATGTTGGATTAATTATTTTAAAGTTAAAGCATTATGTATTTTGTGGAGGATTGGTCTTTGTCATTATTTGTTGAAATTTATGGCTTGAAAGGAATATTAGTTTCTTTAAAATTAAATCTCAAAATCATGTCCAAGTTTAGAATCATATTATTACCTCTCTTGAAGAATATTTACAGACATGGTGCTCATCATGGGAAGTCTCAAGTGCATAAAAACTAAAAAAAATACGGTAATTACTTGGATACAATATTTGAACATACATATAAGACTCATCTACAACAATGGCATTAAAACAAAGGATTTGCTTTGATTTAAGGTAAATGGAAATGTCTAGGAATTGAATTTATTAATATTAATTTTGATGATGCTTTCAAAGGAAATCCAAGAAAAGTCGAGGGAGGTGGTGTTTTTTGAAATAATGAAGAAAAAAATCTCCTCATTTACTCATAATCATATGGAACTTTAACTAACAATTTTATAGAGGCTAGGACACTTCTTACGAAGATTACAATTGCAATTGCAAAAGGATGAAAACGTATTTTAATTGAAAGGGATTCATAAATTATCATTAATTTTATTAACAAAAATATATGTGGGGATTGGATAAGAACTAATATTAGTATTTATTTTCATCATCTATTATTGAAGGTGGTCCCTTGGAAGTGTGGGCATATCTACATAGAAGGAAATGAGGTAGCAAATAATTTGGTCAATCATAGTGTTATCTTTGTCTTAGTGAAATTCAAATTTTAGAAGGCAACTAGTCAAGTGAGATTTATGTATTAACGAGAATGATGTCAACTATAAGATTTTATATCTTAACGAAAATGATGTCAAGAAACTAATTGCATAAAAATAGTACTTTAAGGAAAATAAATAATATATTAGAAAAAGAAATTAAAAAATCTTTGATAAAAGGGCAAGTTGGATATGATTTAATGGACCTAACAACAATTTAATATTTTGGTATATTGATGAGAATGGCTTATAGTAGAAGCCATATATATCTTATTAAAAAAATATAATAACCTCAAATAGCTTATTAAAAATATATAATAACCTCAAATTTAGTAGACTGCATGGATTTAACCACACACATAAAAATTTCTAAAATATTAAGCTTATTAAACATGAAGGTAGTCATTAAGGATGATATGCATGGTAGAATCAAGCTCATATATATCCATATAACCCAATGTATAAACAATGATATGCAGGTTAGCATTGAACAAATACAAATATTCAAGATATGCACACACATCCTTTTAAATCATTGCCCAAGGCATTGGGATTAAAGATGTAAGATAGCAAATAAAATCACATATAATACATGCACTCTAAAATTACAAAAGATTCAATATATTATTATTATTATTATTATTATTATTATTATTATTATTATTATTATTATTATTATTATTATTATTATTATTATTATTAAGTAGTATTAATTTAATTGGTTAAATTCATCATAGCTTATTAAAAATATATAATAACCTCAAATTAGTAGATAACATGGATTTAACCATACATAAACAATTCTAAAATATTAAGTGTATTAAACATGAAGGTGGTTCTTAAGGATGATATGCATGGTAGAATCAAGCTCATATATATCCCAGATAACCCAATTTATAAACAATGATATGCAGGTTGGCATTGAACAAATACAAATATTCAAGATATGCACAAACATCCTTTTAAATCATTGTTCAAGGTAAAGGTATTGGGATTAAAGATGTAAGATAACAAATAAAATCACATATAATACATGCACTTTAAAATTACAAAAAAATCAATATAATAATATTATTATTGTTAAATAGTATTAGTTAATTAGTTAAATTTATCAACTTTAAGGAGAAGACTTTAGGTTTAAATCTTGCCCAATGATATATGCATATAACACCTAACTTGTTGCAATTTGTGATCATGATGTAATATGGATAGGGTTGTTTCAATTCGGTATAAGTAATTTAAAATATATATAATATATAAATATTATCAAATGACATGAATTTAAAATATATAATAAAAACACATATAATCCATGCACTCTAAAATTACCAAAGATTCAATATACAATTACAATATATAAATATCATTAAATGGTATCAACTTTTAAAAAAAAGACTCAAATCTTACCAAATGATATATATACAATAGCTAAGTTGGTGTTCCAATCCTAAGCCTCTCTAAGTTCCCCTAACTGGAGCAAACATTTAATGAGGTGGGGTAGGGATTATTCCCTATATATATATATATATATATATATATATATATATATATATATATATATATATATAAGTTGTTGCAATACTACTTTGTCGTCGTGATCCCATATAACCAGTTTAAAAATATATATAATATATAAATATTAATAAATGATATGAACTTAAATGGTTAAAATTATAAACTTTTAAGGTGAGACTTGAATTCAAATCTTATTAAATGATATATGCACAATTATCAAATTTCACTGATTTGTTGAAATAACACGGTAATAGTCATAATCTAATATATATACAAAACTTTTTATAATTTCATTTAATTAATTAAAATATTAAAAAAATTATAACCAGACTCACATAGCTCCTAATGTTTTGCACTTAAGTCTTTCAAATGAAAGTCCAAAACCATACCATTATAATATTTTATTTTGACTTATTTGTCCATTGGCCTTCCCCCTTTTTGAATAGGCGTCTTAGGTATATGTGGAAGATCTGCCTTCATCACTACTTGTGGCAGATATGGTTGGAAAGGAATCGTCGGGCCTTCTTGGATAAGGTTTCTCAGTCATCCTCTCGTCTCGTCAAAAATTTTAGCATATGCTAATGAGAATGCTTGTTTAGTGCCTGCAACATCTAGACCTCCAAATCCTTTTGAAGCTTCATTAGGCCAATCATTAAACTTACCTCTCACTGATGGCCTCAATCATCCTCAAGTTTGTCCTAGAACCATGATCACATGGACCCCACCCCCCCTAGGGTGGATTAAGTTAAATTTTGATGGGGCATCTAGGGGCAACCCAGGTGAAGTTGGAGCTGGTGGCTTACTTAGAGACCACAAGGGTGAGGTGCTTGTAGCTTTTGCTGAACATCTTGGAGCTCAAACTAACAATGTGGTTGAAGCGAGGGCAGTTTGGAGGAGCCTCAAGGTGGCAGAGAATTATCCAGGGAAACTGTTGGTGGAAGGTGATTCTCTTATTATTATAAATCTTCTAAAGAACACTAAGAGAGCTCCTTGGAGATTTGATGACTACATCCATGAAGCAAGGGCTCTAATTCATGACCGACCTGAGGCCATAATTTTGCATACCTTTCGGGAAGCAAACATGGCAGCTGATAGGCTGGCAAATGAAGGCATTGTAGCAGCAAATTTGATCACGTGGACTTAAAATATTCCTCATGTAGTCTCAATGGTGATAGATAATGAACAAATTTAGATTGGAAGGCTCAAAGTGGATCAATGACAGAAAATGGGGGCATTTTTAAAAATATTTTTTTGAACCTTATAATGGCTTTTGTCATATTTGTTTTTTTTTGTTCATGTGACTAGTGTTTTTTGCAGCTGGTGGGGCACTGATATAGGTTTTTTATCTACAAATTCATGCATGGGAAACATCCGCTTTGGCCTCAAGTATTTCCCAAGGTGTGTTTGGATTCAATGTCGCAAAAATGCCCTAGCAAGAAATAACAAAGTGTTGGAGATCCCTGACAATGAGGCACCAGACCCCACCATAATAGTCTTGGAGAAGATGACAATTTCATCAGCCTCCAACAGTATCAACCAGTTGAAGAGTCTGTCTGGCCTCATCAGTGCAGCTGTTGATTTGTGTGATTCTCTAAATCTTCTGTTTTATAGCCAGCAGTTCCAGGGGCACAAGGAGTCGAAGGCAAAATCTAAAGATGATGGCAAGGACGATGATAAGAAGTTAGATGAGGACTAAATGGAAGACTGCTTGGCCTCTTGGCTGTCCATTTTATGGGATGTTTTTTTTTTTTTACCATATTCTATTATTTTTATATGGGCACAAGCTACTTTGCATGGTGCTTGCATGATTAGTTTTTGTCTTTGTTAGTTCTTTTTTGCGTCTTTCTTTTCTGATGGCCATAATATTAGGCTTCCATAGTTTAGTTTGGTTGTATTCTAATGGAAGAGTAGGTCTTGGCCATTTTTGTTGTCGATTTAAACTTTTAGGGCTTGGCCTTTGTCCAGTTGGTCAGTGGACCCTATTTTGTAAAATGGTTTTGGGTCAACCAGTTAAAACCCGGTGTTAATTATAATATTCTCTTACTTACCAAAAAAATAATATCTTATAAAAATATATAATATATTTTATTAAAAAATTTAGGTTTATGTAAAAAAAATTCAAAATTTGAATCATACAAATATAAATATTGAACCTATATTCTAATTACATTTCATATCCTACTTTAACCCAAAAAAAACAAACATTTTATTAAAGATTATGAAGTTAAAGGTCAAATCCAACATATATGCGCCCTTTAGTGGCAACAAACACCATAAGACGATAAGATGTCATTTCAAAGTGTACTTAACAATAAACTAAGGGTTTTACTCTCATCCTCCGGGATGTAATAATTTGCTGATTTTTTAAATGATTTTTAAATTATTAAATTTAATAACTATAATGCGATTAATTTATTTAAAAGGAATAAGTCCAATGCTATGTATATAATGCGATTAATTTATTTAAAAGGAATAAGTCCAATGCTATGTTATACATGATTAAAGTGGATGTTGACCATTAATGGAAAAAATAATACTCATTAGTGCATGTATACATCTTGATGCATTAGTCGTACATGCACCTTTCATTGAATATTTTTGCCCCCACATGGTACGTCTAAAATTTAGTTATATAGTGTATATATTGTAATCTAGTTTATGACTTATTATTATCTAAGACAGACAAAAGTATGCCTAGGCCAGTCTTACAAATAATTTATTGTCAAGTGTATTTTTTTTTCTCTTTTTTCTAATGAAAGATATCTTGTTTATGACTTATGATGATTGAAGACAAAGACAAAAGTATGCCTAAGCCAGTCTTACAAATAATTTATTGCCAAGCGTGTTTTTTTTCTAAAAGATATCAGTATTATGGTTGTATTTTAATAAACTTAAGATTTAAAGAATTTAATTGATTGAAATAATGTTATTTAGTAGATATTTTGTTATTAATTTTTTTAAATAAAAACACAATGAGATCACTCACACCTATCTAATAGAATAAACTTGGGTCTTTTTGATGAGAACCCAAAGACATACTAATTTGATATCTCTAGAAACAAAAAAAAAAATCTGTACAAAGTCAAAGATCTCTTATTATTATTGGTAAGTTTAATATTTAATAATGTATATTATATTATCAAAGAATACAAGTTCAATCAACTAAATCTTTAATTTTTAACTTTAGATTCAAATTTTGTTCTAGATAGTCCTTCAAATAGATATAACTATTGATTATTTTAATTTTAAATTTATATAATTTTGATTTTTTATTTATAAATTTTATTAATCTTTATCTATAAATTTCAAAATTGACATTTATCAAACTTTTGATTTGATTAATCATTGTATTTTTATTCATAAAATTAACTTTAATATTGATAACTTTCCCCCCAAACTGGGGGTTGCCCCATAAGGGCCTAGCAAATGGTTTGGTGCTTTAACAATCAATAAATATGAAGGCTGAAGGAGCGTGGAAGGCTAGAGACTGAAGGAGTGTGGAAGGCTAGAGGTTAAAGGAGCGTGGAAGGTTGAATGATGAGTTGATCTTTGGAGTGTCAAGGTTAAAAAAGCGTGGAAGGTTGGATTGGCTGAAGGAGCGTGGAAGGTTAGATTGGCTGAAGGAGTGTGGAAGGCTGGACTAGCTGAAGGAGCTACATCGAAAGGTTGGGATATTGGGTGGAAGGCTAGAAGGGTTGAAGGAACATGGAAGGCTAATAAGGCTAAAGGAATTGCAATAGAAAGTTGAAGGAGTGTGGAAGGCTAAGAAGGTTGAAGGAGTGTGGAAGGTTGCTTATAATGAGAAAAGCAAAATTGCAAAGTGTTAGGAATGGAGCCTAATTATGAGGAGGCTAAACAGATAAATTTTTTGGATTTACTGCAGGACGGGCAAGAAAAGTTTCCAGATTTACAGTCTGTTAGTCTACCAGAGAAAGTTTTCGGATTTACAACAGGTTAGCCAGGGAAAGTTTTTTTGTTTTTATCCTAAAATTAGGTGTTGGGAACTCAGTGTTAATCTTGGAATGTATTAAGAAGAGCAGTTTTTTTCTGTTTTTTCTTATATATAGTTGTGAGAAAAAATAGCGTATACAATGAAAATTACTGTGTTGATTCCTTGTAAATATAGAGAGGAAATTACAACAGATGTTTATTGTAGGTTGTAACCCTCTATTGCTTGGATTGAGAAAAAAATGATTGAAAATTCTTGGTGGATGTAACCCACATTGGGTGAACCATGTTAAAATTGTTCTCTTCTATTGTGTGTTTGTCTTATTTTGTTAATTCTGCTATTAAAGTTTGAAACACTATAATTGTTTTTCTATATTTTATATAGTGATTTACTCTAACAAGTGGTATCAGAGCGAGGTTTTGTTGGGTGCACTTGACAGAAGGAGAATTTTTGGATCAAGTGGGAGCAATGGCGAAAGAAGGGAGATTTAGAGTTGAAAAATTCAATGGCTAAAACTTTCAATTCTAAAAGATGCAGATGAAGGATTACTTGTACCAGAAGGATCTTTATTTACTTCTTGAGGGGGAAACAGAGAGACCTTCAACTATGTCTGATGAGGAGTGGAGTCTCCTTGATAGAAAGTCATTGGGTACTATGAGGCTGTGCTTGGGACCCACCGTAGCCTTCAACATCTCTGATGAAAAGACTACCAAGGGAGTCATAGATAAGTTGGCCAAGATGTATGAGAAACCATCAGCATCAAATAAGGTATTCTTAATGAAAAGGTTATTTAACATAAAAATAAGTGAAGGAGGATCTGTGCAAGATCATTTAAATGAATTTAATACTGTCACTAATCAATTACATTCAGTAGGATTGGATTTTGATGATGAGATTAGGGCCTTATTAATCTTATGCTCTCTTCCAAAAAGTTGGAACAGTTTGGTAATGGCGGTAAGTAACTTTGCTTCGAGTTCAAATAAATTAGAATTTGATGATGTGGTTGGTGTGATACTCAGTGAGGACATGAGAAGAAAAACCATAGGAGAATCATCTAGCACCACCTTAATTGTTGAGAATAGAGGAAAAGGAAGAGAAAGAGGCAAGAGTTCACATCATGGCAAATCCAAAGGCAGATCCAAATCACATGGAAAAGGAAAGCTACAGTGTTTGCACTATGGCAAAAAGGGTCATCTCAAGAAGGACTGTTGGCAAAGAATGGGTGATGGAAATAAAGGTAATGATAATAATGGTAACACTTCGAAGCCAATATTACTGGACAAATTCTATAAGATGCTTTAATCTTATCTCTTGATAGAAATAGTGATTATTGGGTAATTGATAGTGGTGCTTCATTCCATGCTACCTCACATAAGGAATACTTCATAGATTATGTTTCTAGAGATTATGGACAGGTTTTGTTGGGAAATGACCAACCATGTAAAATCATGGGTATTGGAAAGATTTTGATTAAATCCCTAAATGGATATCAATGGGCTCTTAAAGATATTCTAAAGAGAAATCTTATATCGGCAAGTAAGTAAGATTAAATCCCCAAATGGATATCAATGGGCTCTTAAAGATATTCTAAAGAGAAATCTTATATCGGCAAGTAAGTAAGATTAAATCCCCAAATGGATATCAATGGGCTCTTAAATGTATCCTTCACCATAAAGCTTACTTGTCGATACCAGATTTAAAGAGAAATCTTATATCGGCAAGTAAGCTTTATGGTGAAGGATACACGGTTGCATTCGGAGAAAATGCTTGGAAAGTTACTAAAGGTTCATTTATAGTAGCTAGAGGTAAATTGGTGGGTACTCTTTATTTACTTACTGATTTTTCTCACTACTCCATGAATTTAGTTTCTACAGGTGAGAGTGCATCTTTGTGGCACCAAAGACTTGGTCATATGAGTGGAAAAGGTATGGAAATTTTACATTCAAGAAATTTATTGCCTAAGTTAAAAGAGATTGATTTGGAATTCTATGAGGATTGTGTTTATGGTAAAGCAAAGAGAGTTATATTTCTCAAGGATGGCAAGGAAAGGAAGAAAGAGAAATTGGAGCTTGTGCACTCAAATGTTTAGGGCCCAACTCAAGTAACTTCTCTTGGAGGCTTCTCTTACTATGTACTTTTTATTGATGATGCAACAAGGAAAACATGGATATATTGCATTAAGAATAAAAGTGATGTTTTTAATACCTTCAAGAATTGGAAAGCATTAGTTGAAAATGAAACTGGAAAAATGTTAAAGTGTCTAAAGTCGGATAATGGTGGAGAATATTGCAGTAGAGAATTTGCTGTGTTTTGTTCTAAAAATGGAATTAGAAGAATCAAGACTGTTCCAAGAACACCTCAAGAAAATGGGGTTGTAGAAAGAATGAATAGAACCATCATGGAGCGTGCTAGGAGCATGAGAATACATGCAGGCTTACCATTATTTTTATGGTCTCATGTTGTTGATACTGTAGTATATCTGATTAATAGAGGACCATCTAGTGCCTTGGATGGAGGAATTTCGGAAGAGCTTTGGACAGGTAAACCAATAAATTATTCTTTCCTTAAGGTATTTGGATGTGAGGCTTTTATGCATCTAGACAAAGAGAACATAAATAAATTAGATGCTAAGGCCCAAAAGTGCTATTTTATTGGTTACGATGTTGATGGCTTGGGTTACATATTATGGGATTGTGATAACCGAAAAGTCATTAGAAGCAAGGATGTCATATTTAATGAAAAAAACTTATATAAAGATCGGTTGCAGGGAAAGAAACAGAAAGAGGAAAATACTGAATACATAGACCTTGATGGAAACATAGAAAAGGTAACTCCAAAAGTGGTAGAAGATCAAAATGTACAATAGCAGCAGCAGCAAGCACCTCAATCTCCAGAAAGTGTTGTTAGATGATCTACCATGATAAGTAGAATTCCTCAATGTTTCTTTGATTATGTTTTGTATACTGATGCTGGTGAGACAGAATGTTTTTAGGAAGCATTACAGATGGATACCATGAATAAGTGGGAGCTTGCAATGAATGAAGAAATTGACTCTTTATTCCACAACCAAACTTGGGATTTGGTTGAGCTACCCAAAGGTAAAAGAGCTTTAACCAATAAATGGGTGTACAAGATTAAAGAGGAGAATGAAGGGCATAATAGATATAAAGCAAGACTAGTGGTCAAGGGATTCACTCAGAAAAAAGGTATTGATTTTGATGATATTTTTTCTCCAGTTGTAAAAATGACCTCTATTAGAGCTATTTTGAGTCTTATAGCTATAGAAAATTTGTATCTGGAGCAATTGGATGTGAAGACATCATTTCTTCATGGTTATTTGGAGGAGGAAATTTATATGCACCAACCAGAAGGCTTTCGAGTGAAAGGTAAAGAGGATTGGGTATGTAAACTGAAAAAGAGCTTGTATGGGTTAAAACAAGCTCCTAAACAAGTGGTATTTAAAATTTTATAAGTTCATGGCTAATCAAAGGTTTGAAAGATGTCAAAGTGATCATTGTGTATATTTTAAGCAAACTAGAAATGGTAACTATGTTATTTTGCTATTGTATGTGGACGACATGTTGGTTGCAGGAACAAATATGCAAGATATAAACATGCTCAAGAAGAAGTTGGCTAAATCCTTTGCCATGAAGGATTTGGGAGAAGCCAAAAAAATCCTTGGTATGAGGATAACAAGAGACAAGGAGAGTCACACTCTAAAATTGTCACAAGCAGAATACATTGAAAAAGTGCTTAAGAGATTCAACATGAACAATGCAAAGTCTGTTGCTACTCCATTGGCAAAGCATTTCAAACTCACCAAAGATTTGTGTCCCAAGACACAAAAGGAATAGGAGCATATGGCTAAGGTTCCCTATGCATCAGTGATTGGAAGCTTGATGTATGCAATGGTTTTTACAAGACCAGACATTGCCCACGCAATGGGGGTAGTGAGTAGATTTATGAGTAATCCGAGAAAAGGACATTGGCAAGCGGTAAAATGGATACTCAGGTACTTGAGAGGAACTTCAAATTATTCTTTGAATTTTGGAGGCTCTAATATATGCTTGAAAGGTTTTGTATATTCTGATATGGCAGGTGATCTTGATGGTGGAAGGAGCACTACTGGCTATATATTTACTATAGGAGGAGGAACAGTTAGTTGGATTTCTAAACTCTAACACGTAGTTGCCCTTTTAACCACTGAAGTTGAATATGTTGTTGCTGCAGAAGAAAGCAAAGATATGGTTTGGTTGCAAAGACTAATGGAAGAACTGGGGAAGAAGCAAGAGGATAATAGGTTGTGGAGTGATAGCCAGAATGTTATACACCTTGTGAAGAATTCGGTATTCCATTCCAAAACTAAACACATCAAACTCAGGTATCATTTCATTAGATCAGTAGTGGAAGATGGATCTTTGAAATTAGGGAAAGTTCACACATCACAAAATCTTGTCGACATGCTTACAAAAGTGGTGTCAAGATAAAAGTTGAGTTTTTGCTCAACTTCAGTTGGCCTTAAGGAATAAAAGACCATGATAAGAATTTTTTAGTCCTTGGTTGCAGTATGGTGCAATGGAATTAGTCTCCAAGTGGGAGATTATTAGGAATGAAGCCTAATTATGAGGAGGCTAAACAGAGAAAGTTTATGGATTTATTACAACACGAACAGGGGAAGTTTCCAGATTTATAGTATGTTAGTCTACCAGAGAAAGTTTTCGGATTTACAACAGGTTAGCCAGGGAAAGTTTTTATGTTTTTATCCCAAAATTAGGTGCTGAGAACTCAGTGTTAATCTTGGAATGTATTAAGAAAAGCAATTTTTTTCCTGTTTTTTCTTATATATAGTTGTGAGGAAAAACAGAGTATACAATGAAAATTATTGTGTTGATTCCTTGTAAATATAGAGAGGAAATTACAGCAGATGTTTGTTGTAGGTTGTAACCCTCTATTGCTTGGATTGAGAAAGAAATGACTGAAAATTCTTGGTGGATGTAACCCACATTGGGTGAACCACGTTAAAATCGTTGTCTCTTCTATTGTGTGTTTGTCTTATTTTGTTAATTCTGCTATTAAAGTTTGAAACACTATAATTGCTTTTCTATATTTTATATAGTGATTTACTCTAACACAAAGTACGAAGGATTAGGGTTTTTTAAAACATATCATCTTTTAGGAGCCATATCTTCATGAAGATTTATTTGATTTAGCTAATTCTTTAACCAACTTGGGCATAATTTGATTAGCTTTAAAATGAGTGGTCATATGTAAAAGTTCGAGCAATATTGAGGGAGATACACCCTTGTGAAGTCAACCTTTCATAACAAGTGACAATTTTTCAAGTCACTATAAACAAAATTGCAAAGTGCTAAGGATTAGGGTTTTTCTTTGAAAAATATCTCATCTTTTAAGAGCCATATCTTCGCAGAGTTATCCGATTTAGTAGATTTTTGGACCAACTTGTACAATACTGAGGGAGATACGACGTTGTGAAGTCAACCACAACCATTCGAAACAAGGACAGTAATGATTTTTTATGTCGCGAAAAATGAAATTGCAAATATTTTCTAACTAAGATTCAAACGATGGGAAGAGCAATGAATGACTATGACTTTAGCGAGGAAGGAAACTAGCAATTTAGATTTGGTAAAGTGGACTATGATATTGTGATGTTTTGGAAATATTACTTTACTAAGATGCAAGGTATAAATAATAGAAATGAAGTTTTGGCATTGTGAAGATTGTTATAGAAAAATGTCAAAAAATATATATGTTAAATTCTAAAGTAATTGTATTCATACATAAATTTGAAAAGATCTGAAAATAAAAACTTCAGACATTTTTTATAAACTATAACATCTCAATTGAAATTAAAAATATATTTATTTATAAACTCTTAGACTTTAAAAATATATATATATATATATATATATATATATATATATATATATATATATATAATTTATCAAAAATGAAAAACCTCCTTTTAAAAAACTTTCTATCCAAATTACATCCAACTAAAGATTATCATTCAAACATGATTCCCTTTCTACACTTTTCATTTAAAATTAAAATTGTTCTTCTAATTAGACAAAATCACGCTAGGTAAGAATGTGACTCCGGTGAAGTAAAAATACCATAATAATTATATATTTTTTAAAATTATTTTATAAAAAATAATATTATTTTATTATTATTAAAAAAATTAAAAAATTAAAATTAAAATAATTAGTTTGTAAAAAATCAAAATTCTTAATCTCTAAAAATTTAGCACAGATATAGTTGTCATTACTTATATGTATTACTTATATGTATAACCATCTGGAGGATGCATCAAGCACTTTCACCTGCACATTTTCTGCTTCCCTTGTTTTCAATAAAATAAAGGCTTTTGTGCAGGCTATGTTTTTGCATCCATTTCAGTATTTTTCAACCCAACATTTAATATAAAACATTTGTAATTTTAAATTAGTTTATGTTTTAATAGAGGTATTGTGATGGTAAAAGATATTAATTTTTTAATTTAAAAAAAAAAAAATCAAATCAGTTTATTTTTGTAATTCCATTTGGTTGGTTGAAAATTGTAGCTTCATATCGTGTCAATCAGTGAATGCAGTTTTGTGATGTATAAAGGATATTTTGAGAGTTCATTATCTTTAAATTATCATACTGTATTAGCAAATTTAGAGAGTTTTAAAACAATATAATTTATTTTTAATTAATCAAAATAAAACAGTTAATTTATAATGGGTTAATAATTTTTTAAGTAATGTGAAGTATAACTTGTGGTATAATTGAGATCACATTTTTTAAGGGTATGGGTTAATAATTTTTTTAAAAAGTAATGTGAAGTACAATCGGTGGTATAATGGGGCCACACTAGTCAAGGGTATAGTATCACGAGGCCTCCCTCCTCATAATTCGAACTCAGGTCATCCAAATGAAACATCAATAATATACTTTTTGTCTTTAGAGGGACTAATAATTATTTTTAAATATATAAAATATAAAATGATTGCATGTTTTTTAGTTTTATTTGCACTTTACATTAATTTAAATGATAACTTCCAATAAAAATTAAGATAACCATTTATTTCATTAATATTGGTTGTTATACAAATCCTTTTACTAACAATATATATTATCAATTTAAGACTTGCACCAATTCTTTATTAGTCAATAATGTTATAACTTTGCATGGATTAATTTAGATGATAACTTCCAATAAGAATTAAGATAATTATTTGTTTTATTAATATTGGTTGTCATATAAATCTTTTTACAATTTAAAACTTGCATCAATATTTTATTAGTCAATATTGTTATAACAAAATTTAATCAATGTTATAAGGTGTTTGTAATTTAAAATTTTTATCTCTTAAGAGATATTACAGTGGTATGTTTTTTGGGTTTTCTTTTAGGAAACCCAAGTTCAAGCCTTGATACGAGGGGACATGGACCTCTTGTAAAAACCCATGTTTTTAACTCAAAATTTTAGCCCATGGATATGGGTGGCGAAGGTCACACCAAGGTTTAAATCCCGACGATACCAAATAGTAGTTTGATGCGACCAATTTGATATAAAAGAAAAAGGTAAACCCTTTTAAAACCCTACTTTTTATTTTTATTTTTTTTAAATCAATCAATGTTAAATAATTAATTCTAAATTTATAAATTAACTTTTGACTTGTTAGTGTAAGAAACCCCTTGAGTAGTCTCCTCCCAACCATGACCCCTCGTAAAGCCGAGAGCTATGTTTATCAATAAGTTTATCAATAGGGAACTTAACACACACCCACCCCCTCGTACATTCGCCCATGCCACGGTTGAACCTTGGACCTCCGGAAGAAGAGCCAAAGTTCGAAACTTTGCATTTGTTTAAAAATTATTTTCTCTTTAGCTTGAAAATGATTTTAAATTTTTGAAAATCAAATTAACAAGTATAACCTTGTATTATATTACAGAAGTTATTTGATGTTAAATATTTAATTCTAAATTTATAAATTAGTATTTGTTTAAAAATTAATTTCTCTTTAGCTTGAAAATGATTTTAAATTTTTGGAAAGCAAATAAACAAGTATAACCTTGTATCAAAAACAACATTAAAGTTAACATATATTACAAAAGTTATTTAATGTTAAATATTTAATTCTAAATTTATAAATTAGTATTTGTTTAAAAATTAATTTCTCTTTAGCTTGAAAATGATTTTATAATTTTGAAAAGCAAATAAACAAGTATAACATTTTATCAAAAACAACATTGCAGTTAACATATATTACAAAAGTTATTTGATGCATATTACTTATAAGGTATAAAAATCATTAATTGGATATATATTACATTTTATTTTTAGTTAAAAGACAAAACTAAAAATATATTAAAAAATATTATTTTAGATATTAATATATAATTTTAAAATATATTAATCTATAAAAATATATACATATATGATTTTAAAAATATAAGAGCTTAATAGCCTAGAGGGGATGCAAGTCGAGAGGGAGTGCAAGCGAGGAGTGAGCCCCACTATGTAGTATGGAAGGAAAGTCATATTTGAAAGCCCTAATGGGAAGTTAGATGCCCTAGCTAAAAGTATAGATACCAAGAAATGTGAAAGAGTGAATATATGGTAAATTTGATCTAAGTAACAAATGTTACACCATAAGTGATTATCAAGGATGAGATGATAAAGCATGATATAATAGTTCTTAAAAGTAGAGAGTTAATATGTAAGTCCCATGGATAGTGGCCAAGGTTTCTAGCATTTGAAAATTGGATCAAGTGGAAGTGGGGATTGAATTCAAATTACTTTGTGACTTATCTTGCTAAAGGTTTTTTCTCATCGTCTTTTCCAATTAAAAAACAAGGGATAAAATAATGGGTAGCGACCCACAGTTTAGGGAGGAGATGCCTTTTATCGAAGACCATAGAATGATTTTTTCTTTGTTGAGACATAAACTATTAAGAAGCTTCTAGTGTGGGTTAGACATTTTGGACTTCCATATTAGCTTATCAATTAGAATATTTTGAAGAACATTGGAAATACCCTAGAGAAATTCATCAAGGAGGGACTAACTATTAAGGAGTGAAAGGATGCTATATACATCCAAATATGTGTTGCTATGGATATTTTAAAACCTTTCCCTCAATCCATTAATATTAAATCTAAATCAAGAGAATGGATCAACAAGTGGATATTTAAAATATCATACTTTGATGTCATAATTGTTATGAGACTAAACACATGGCAAGTGATTGCAAAGTGAAAACTATAAAGAAAGAGACAAAAACTTTTTGTCATGAGATAAACTTCAAGATGAAGCAAGGAAATTATATTGTAATAGAAACTTAGATAACATGTAGGATATTCCACTCCAAAATAAGAAGCAAAGAAAGCTTATCTACATCATATGACAAAGGCTACCATGGCTCACTTAGATCAATTGTTAGAAGAACAAAGGAGAATATAAGGGATGAGAAAGTACAATATGTAAGTTTAAGTTTAGAAGAAATTAAAGGTGCAAAAGAAGTTGTGGAAGAAAATCCTAAAACAAATACAACATAGGAGTTCAAGTTTTTTCTAGGTAAATCATCTTCATTTTCCTCAAGTAGCATAGAATCCTCTCTTGGTAATAAAAATAAAAGTGGTGTAGATGTTATCCCTTGCACTCTAGGGTTTCAATAATAAAAAATAAGGATGGAGGAAATCTTTAGAAATTTAGGGTTTTTATGATAGTATAAGAAGTAATTGCTACAGACAAGTGTCCTTGCACTTTAGGGTTTATATGACAACATAAAGAATAATGTTCTTTTGAGGTTATTCATTGCACATTATATCATTTAGAGCAATATAAACCTATAGATGATAAGTTTTACTATGAAGAATGTGAGAAGATTCAAAATATTGATGAAGATAAAAGTGTTTATGGAAATGAAAAAAGATGAAGATTAAAGAAACAAAAATAAAGAGAAAAGAAACTCGCAGGGATGTTGATATGGGAAAACAAAAGCAAGTATCACAGGTGTTAACAAGAAGTGAGGCTAAACCTACAAATAAAAACAAGAAATGATGATGAAAATGATATCTTGAAATATTAGGGGTATGAATAAAACCCTAAAAAAAGTATTAAGAAATTGTCAGGTTGTTATAGACAATATATTTATAGATATGGTAACTAGGTAGCAACTATTTTAGATATTTGTGCCATTGAATTTCATCTTGACAAACCTTTTGTATAAGTGATATTTGATCTCTTGATAAAAATGATAGCAAGGAGTTGATTGTGGAAACTTAACAATTTAAGGAAGATGGCGAATATCTTTGATAGAAAGGCAAGTTGAATATGTTTAATTAATTTTTTTTGGTATTGATAAAAAAAGGGGTTGAAGGGCCCTGATCCTTTACACAGAGATCAAAATATGTACAAGAAAAAAACAAGAGAAGATCATACAAATGCAAGATAGCCCTATCTTAGTAAAACAAACAAACCTAGGCTAAAAATGTTGATGGAGAAGCTGAAATAATATTCCTTTTGCTATCCTTCTATTTAACATGGATGATGCAGTGCTCAATGCTTTACAACATTGATAAAGAAACTGCTGACAATAATTTAATTTAGTATGTTTTTGCTTTGTTCTGCTCTCTTTATATATTGGCTTCATTATCAGTTCTTATAATCTCTTCCAAATCTATGGGGGCATTTGACCAGACATTGAAATTCTCAGATTTAACTGCCATATTCACCATTTTATCGGCAACTTTGTTTCCCTCTCTATAAATATATTTAACTTGACTTTCTTCTAGGTTTCCCAAGATAGTCCTCACATCTGTAATTATTTAGAAAATGCTAGAATTATTTAACTCCCATTTTTGAAGGGAAGTTATAATATTCTTGGAATCCCCCTCAAGAATAATTCTCTTAAAACCCAAATTCACTGCAATTCGGAGGCCTGTAAGCATTGCCCTTGCTTCAACTTGGTGATTTGTGGTAATTCCTAGATCCTCAGCATATGCAACCACTACCTAACCTCTGTCATTCCTAATGAGGCCCCCACCACCAACATGACCTAGGTTACCTTTTGCAGCTCCATCAAAGTTAATTTTTACCCAGTCTTTGTGGGGACGTTAACATCTAGTATCTAGTCTCACCTTATTGATTTTTTCCATATTTAATGTCTTTTTTCTCTAGAGAGGATCATTGCAAGATTTTCCTAGCCAACAATGTTTTTAATACAGTCCTCCAATAGGGTTGTTTTTATCCTAGTATAAACCCCAATTATTCCTCTGGTTTTATTTTTGAACACTCATCTATTTCTTTCCAACCAAATCCCCCAAAAAATATGTGGAATGCATTTTTGCCAAAAAATACTGCTTTCTAAGTGTCACTATTCCCAAATCTTGATTAGAGAATCTATAATGATCTAAGCAACATTAAATTCTCTCAGTAACATGTTTAGGATATCACGAAAAAAATCACAAGTTCCAAATAGGTGGTCCACACACTCATTCGCTTTGTTACATAAGATACAAATAGTTGGAACCACAATTCCTCTTTTGAACATATTGTCTTTTGTAAGGATCTTATTGAGAATGGCAGTCCAAAAAAACATAGCAACCTTAGGGATGATGTTTAGCTTCCAAATTCTTTTAAGCTCCAGTTTCTCTAAAGTTACTTTGTCCAAGACTCTATATCCATCCTTCACCAAGTAATGGTCTTGTTAGTTTCTTCCCCAAATTATTTGATCCTCCTCTAAACCTCTACCTATAACTCCTTATGAGGTTTTGCAAATCTTTACCCCCCGAGCCTTGCATATCTTCTTGCATGAATTTCCACTCCTGAAAATCACCCACCCTATGAATGTAACCATTAATTTTCTTACCATAGGTTTTGGTTAAATGTTCTTTAATATCTTTGAACTTTATGTAGTTTTCTAAAGGCTCATCTTGAATCCAAGGGTCTTTCCAAAAGTCAATTTTGTCTCCCCTGCCTGCTCTTCATTTTAGACCTTGCCATAGAACTTTCTTGCTATTGATTATATTTTTCTTGATTATAGACCTGCGTGGAGGATTAGAACAACTGATAAAGTGGTTTCTACCCTCCAAGTATTTATTTTAGATAATGCTAGCCAATTTCTTGATGCTCTAGTGCAAAGCCTCCAACCATGTTTAGCTAGAAGGGCTCTATTTAGATCTCTCAACTTCCTCAGATCAAGACCCTCATTCTGTAAAGGATGGCAACAGGTATCCTAGGCTATCAGATGTATACATTTTTTGCATTCAGTGTCATCTTATAAGGATTTTTTTTGTAGTTTTTCTAAAGTATCTTCCACTTTCCTTGACATCCTTAGGAAATACATGAAATAAATAGGGAGGCTTTGAAGCGTGTTTTTTATGAGTTGTACTTTCCCTGCAGAGGATAACAGAGATCCCTTCCAACCTTGAAGTTTCTTATAAAATTTATCAATAACTGGATTCCAAAGTTCATCTTTCATCTTACCTATAAACAAATGCAAACCAAGATAGGTGATAGGGAACTTTTCCTCCTTACAGCCCAAAACTTTAACTATTTGATCTCTTATACTTTTCTTTGTGTTTAAAAATATAATCCTGCATTTTTCATAATTTGTTTTTTGGCCTGTAGCTTTTTCATAAGAATCAAAAACTTTTTTAAACTCCAAAGCTTGTTCGTTTGTAGCTTCCCCTAGCAATAAAGTATCATCCACAAACTATTGATGAGATAAAGCTTCACCAATGGATGAATGTTTTAGACCTTTGACATTACCATCCTTTCTCTTTCTTTCCAAAGTTCTTCCCAAGGCATCTGCCATAATGATAAAGAGATATGGAGACAACTGATCTCCCTGCCTGATTCCTCTGGTAGAAGGAAATAACCCAACATATTGTCCATTTATCAAGATTGAAAAGCAGGGGTTAGAAATACACATACCAACCCATGCCCTCCATTTTTTATTGAAACTCATTTACTCCATTATTTTATCTAAGAATGACCATGAAACCCTATCATAGATTTTGTTCATGTCCAGCTTAAGGAACATGCCTGACCATTTCCTTCTTTGAAGAGAGTGTGTTGTTTCATAAATGGCAATGATGCTTTTAGTAATCTGCTTACCTACCACATAACCTCCTTGATCTTCATTAATGATTGAGGGGATGATATTTTTGAACCAATTGGCCAAAACTTTAGTAAACATTTTATAAATTGTATTACATAGGCTAATTGATCTAACGTCTTACAATTTATCTGCTCCATATTTCTTGGAAATTAGAGCAAGGAAGGTATTATTCTATTCTTTCAATAGCTTACCATATTCTTGGGCTTCTTGGATTGCATTGACTACATCTTCTTCAACAATATCCCAATGATGTTGAAAAAAATTTGGTGGGAAACCATTTGGTCCCGGAGCCTTGGATGCTCCCATAGAGAACACAACTCTTTTAATTTCCTCCTTATATATTACCTTACATAGATATTCATTCATGCTATCATTAACTCCTTTGGGAATATTGTTAATGATGCTTTCTATTTCCATGTTGCACTCTATTTTTTCTTTGCTAAGAAGGTTATAAAAAAATAAATGGCCAGATTTTTAATATCATTTAAATCCTCATAATTTCTACCATCTTACCCCATAAGGTAGAGTATTTTATTTCTATTCCTATGTCTCATAGTCGAAACATGGAAAAATTTAGTGTTTCTATCACCTTCCTTGAGCTACAAAACTTTGGATTTCTATTTCCAATAAATTTCCTCTTGAGCAATTGTACTATGATACTCCGTGAGGAGTTGTTTTTTCCTTTTCAAGCCACTCTGGTTTTCTCCCTTCCCTCTCCATTATTTCCTTTATATCTTGGATATTCTTTTTACGATTTTTTTTCTTAAATTGATGTTACCAAAAACCTCTTTATTCTAAATTTTGATTCGATACTTGATGTTCTTTAATTTTTGGGTAACTCTATACAAGGTTGATCCTTGAACCTCCTCCTGCCACCAAGATTGAATTTTATTTGTAATATTTGGGTGCATATTCCACATGAGCTCATACCTAAAGGATGCTCCTCCCTACTTCCCCTCATTTTTGATATCCAACAAAAGGGGATTGTGATCTGATCCTATTTTGGGCATACATGTAAGTCTATGAATATTATTTATACTTAACCAATTATCAAAAATAATAACTCTATCCAGGCACCTTTGAATGTGATTATCTCCCATCCTTCTGTTTGTCCATATAAACTTACCTTTACACATATCTAGGTCAATTAGCTTATTATTCTGAATAAAATCATTAAAATCTTGCATACCTTGAGTGATGTTAATCCTCCCTCCACTTTTGTCCTCTATTCTTAAGACTATATTGAAGTCACCCAAAACCATCCAATGCAAATTAATGAAGAGACTCCTCTAAAAAGATAGCTTATTCCATAGATGGAATCTCTCATGATCATCATTTTGAGCATAAACCCCTATCATTACTCAACAAAAGTTAGTTTTTTTGTTCTTCAATTTGATTGTGCAAAATTTCTCTTCTTGAACAATTAAAGTGCCCTCAAAATTCATTCTATCCCAAAAGATGCAAATACCTCTAGTAGTACCTTGTGTTGGGCTTATGATCCATTCAGCATTCGACCAAACCTCTTTCTGAATAATGTCAAGTTTTTTGGTGTCAATTTTAGATTCTTGAAGACAAACAATATCAGGTTTTACTTCCATGAGTATATCTCTAACAATTCTTATTTTCCCAGGGGAATTTAGCCCCCACACATTCCAAGAAAGGATTTTCATTTTTTGGTTTTGTTTGATGGGATTTTACTCTTACCCATACATTCTTCATTTGGATCTAATTCTTGTCCCCTGTTCTCTGGTACTTTTTGTTCTTCTTGTTTGGGGGGTCTTTCTTGCTTTCTTTTCCCATAATTACCTGTATTCTTTGTATTTTCTTTATGTTTTCCAAGAGGATCATTCTCTCCCATTTGATTACATCCTATTGGAGATTCTTCTTATGCTGATTGAGCTATTTTACCCAACTCTAGTATTTTGTTGAATCTTGTTTGCATACCCTCCTTAGACTGCTTTGAGTTTTCTATTATGTTTAGATCCTTATGTTCCTCAAATTGTTTAGTTTTGTTCTTTGAACTTAAAACTTGATCTAATCCTTGCCATCCCTCTATTTCTTTGATTTTAAACCCCCAAACTCCTTCAATATGATCCTTCTCATGTTATGAGTCCATTTGAGTGGATGGGGTATCCTCTACCATTTTAGCATCATCTACTAATATTTCTTCTTCTACTTCCAAATTAATTTATGCATTCTCTGTGTTGATCGCAATCACATTTTGTTGATGTGTCTTGGTATCTAGATTTATATGATTTTCAATCATATTTATTTTCATATTATGGTTATCATCTTCATAATTATTTTATTTTTCTTGATTGATACTATTCTCTTGTTGATTAGTGTTATTTTCAAAACCACTAATGTTTTGTTTCTCATTATGTTCTTCATCTGCTTGTTGATTTAGTTATGTGCATTTACTTGCATACTCCATTGTCTTGTTAGGATCCTGATGTTCTTCCTTATACTGTATAGAACATCCATTACTAATTTTACTTTCTGCCTCTTCATTTACCTCCTAGCAAATTTCCTGATATTGTTTCTTTTCTTGTGCCCTTTCTTGTGGGCTAGAAGTTTCCTTTTCCATGCTTGTAAATTAACTTGATAATAATGTAATGAGAACAATATAATATTTTTTAATAAGAATGACCATTTAAATTTTAATACATATTAAAATTATATATTTTAAAAGTCCATTTATTATATTTTTAAAAATTATATACTACATATTATATTTTTATTTTTATACACATTAAATAATAACACAAATATACTATTTAAAACCATTATTAATTTATAAAACTATATAGAATTGGATTTTGGTCAAATTAAATTTTGATGGAGCATCTAAAGGAAGAGATTTTGTATCATTATGCTTTCAATAGTGGATTTAAGACAAATAATGAAGTTGAATCTTGAGCAACTTTGGAAAGTTTAAAAATATGCAAACAAATGAAATAAATCAAAGTATGGATGGAAGGTGATTCACTAACAGTAATAGTCACAATTTGAGGAAAACAAAAGCTCCATTGAACATAGAAGAGATGATTGTGGAAATACGAGACCTTGTTACACAGTTTGAAGAATTTGGATTTACACATATGTTAAGGGAAGGAAACAAATGTGCAGATAAACTAGCCAATAGAAGGGGTTTAAATTGAGGACTGTGAAGTTAAATTCTCTTTTTCATGGTTAGAGGAAGTAATAAGTTTTATTGAAGAATCCTCTTTTTCATGGTTAGAGGAAGTAGTAAGTTTTATTGAAGCTAACAAGAAAATATTGACTATGATTAAGATTTACTTTAAATTTTCCATTGGTAATGTTTGTTTTATTTTATAACATTAATGTGTTTTCATTTAAACATTTTTTTTAAAATTCATGTGATTGCACTTATGCTTCAGGAATGAAACTAGCAATCCATATCTGGTAAAACAAAACAAATTATGATAACGTGAAGTTTTAAAAATATTACTCTACTAACATGAAATGCCTAGTGAGTAGAGGTGGAGTTTTGATATCATGAAGGCTACTACTAGAAAATGTTAAGAAGAAGAATGTTGAATTTTGAAATATTTGTATTCACATAAAAAATTGAAGAAAATGAAAATTAAGAATTCAAACTTTGTATAAAAAATGGTGTAAGTATCTAGCTATAGTAACTCAATTGATACGAGAATTGAATCTATTTATTTACTCTTACGCTCTAAAGAAAAAAATTGTGATTTGTCAAGGATGGAGGATCCAAATACAACCACTTATTCTCTAAAACAAAATTATAAAACTATACACATTAAATATATAATTTTTGGAATACACATTAAATGTATAATTTTTTTTCCAAGGTTCAAACTGCAGCATGGACGAGTATGTGAGGGGGTGGGTGTGTGTATGGTTGTGTGTTTGGACCCTATTGATAAGCTCAACTCTCCCCCTTATGCAAGGTCATGGTGGTATGAGAATGCCCAACCCTGGCATTGATGAGTGTGTGAGGGGGTGTGTGTGTATGGTTGTGTGTTTGGCTCCTGCTAATAAGCTCAACTTTCCCCCTTATGCAAGGTCATGGTGGGATGGGAATTCCCAATCCTGAGCGGCATCAATCGTAGGGGTTTCTCATAATAACCAAATATATATATATATATATATATATATATATATATATATATATATATATATATATATATATATAATTTTTGTACTTGGTGGGGACAACTCAACTATTAGGGCTTTGGCCTCTCTTTGGGAGATCCAAGGTTCAAACCATGACATGTGTGTGCAATTTGTGTGGTTTGAGCTTTGGTTTTCATGTACATCATGGAGAATCACTCGTTCGACACAATGGTGTGTAATTCCATTTGGTTTAAACTTTGATTCTCATGTACATCATGGAGAATCACTCATTTGACACGATACATTGTATGTTAATAATCAATATATAATATATATATATATATATATATATATATATATATATATATATATATATAATTTTTAAAAATAAAAAATTATTTATTTATTCATACACATTAAATAATAAATAACTCTTTTCTTGCGAGGGTGCAGGAACCCTCATAAAAATCCATGTAAGCTTAAATTTTACTTATTTAAAAAAATGGACTCTTCTCTAATAAAAGGTCTATAATGTTGAGCATCCTTAAATAGGAGGTTTGAAATGTTTTCATTGAATAAAGAAGTAATATATTTAACATTACTCATTTAATTTTTATAGCCCATAAGGGCTAGGTGGATTGGTAATTGATTATTTGGTCAAGCATTTATCAAGAAGAGATCTAGGTTCAAACCTTGGGGGTATATATGTTGCAAAGGTAGTAGTCTAATTTGAATCCTTTAAGTGCATGTCAGACCGATGATGGTACAAATTTCAAAAAATCGATGATCCCCCTCACACTGGGTCAACAACAACAACGAGATAGTATAGGCTTGTTGGGAGCAGCCCTTGTGGTTTGAACCCTCCACTTGATAATTACTAAAAATAGTATGGATGTAACCAACTCTCTTTTATATATATATATATATAGAAGAGCAGTCCTATGGTTTGAATCATGCACTTGATAGTTACTAAAAATAGTATGGATGTAACCAACTCCCTCTTTTATTTATATATATAAGAGGGAGTTGGTTATATCCATACTATTTATATTACACAATCAAAATAAAAAGGAATCATATTAATGAACTTCTATTGCTTTTTTTTTTCCTTTAAAAACTTGCATGTCCAATCGATGGTCCCTCTCACACTAGGTCAACAACAACGAGGTAGTATAGGCTTGTTGGGAGCAACCCTTGTGGTTTGAACCTATACTTACTAAAAATAGTATGAATGTAACCAACTCACATACATATATATATATATATATATATATATATATATATATATATATATATATATATATATATATATATATATAACATTACACAATCAAAATCAAAAGGAATCATATTAATGAACTTCTGTTGTTTTTTATCCCTTTAAAATACTTGCATGTTCAATATTGTATTTTATCAATTTATTTATTTATTTTAAAATAGAGTGTTAAAATAGTGTGGACGAATGTGGGAGGGGATGGGTGTGCATAATTTAACCGAGAGCTATGCTTATCAATAGGAAATTTAACACGCAACTATACACATCGTGGTTTGAAATTTAAAAATTTTGAAGAAGAGCCAAAGTCTTAACCGTTGCGTTGTCTCCTAAGACTAAATTATTATTACTATTATTATTTTAAGATTTGGTTAGTGTGAGAAACCTTTACGACGGACATTCAGGGCTAAGCATTCATATCCTACCATGGCCTCTTATAAGGGGGAAAGTTGAGCTTATCAATAGAGAATTTAACACAACCACACACGTGTTGTGGTTTAAACCTTGGACCTCTTGAAGAAGAGCCAAAGCCTAAATTGTTGCATTAAAACCTTTTGGGTAGAGAAACCTTTAGCCACTCTTAGGTGGTCGTCAGTGTCGTCCCATCCAGGTATACCACTATCTAGAGGGAAGTCACTGGAGATTTTTTGGTGTCCGCTTGGTCTCACATTTGTATAGGGATTCAAACTCGAAACCTCTCAGATTGAGGGAGTTGTTTACAATCACCAACATGTCACACTTGTGAACTATTATATAAATATTATTATAGATTGAAATGTAAGTTTATTTTGTTCGAAAAATTTTAGGTTTGTAAATACCATTATGTCTTTTAAGAATGATATTAAATTAAGTGTTTTATATAAGTGATAACATTAACTCAAGTAGCCTTTCACCTAATTTTGGATGGATTTACAAAGACACCACACATTATAGGTAAAGGTAACACTAGCAATAGTCTAAACAAAATAAAACCTCTATAGAATAAGTATAAGATAGGGAAGGTTAGGTTGGATTTAAAGATATGAATAGGATGATCTGAATGTAAATAAGGATAAAATACTTATACAACATAACTAATAACAACAATAAATAAAATACTTAGAAGCAATATAGCAAATGATATAAGCAAAATGTAATAGTATAAATGAGAGAGTTATAGAGATTGTACTAACATTAGAGGGTACTCACCTTTAAGATGATGTCTTTTAAAGTAGATGCTTGTCTTGGAAGATGTCCTTTCTCATTGGATGTGTGAGTGTCATTTAGATGTCCTCCTTTGATTGATCTTTTGGAAGGCTTCCATAAGGAGGCTTGATTAAATATACCTTTCTTGGTTGATAATAACCCTAGGTGTCTTAACCTTGGGATAAGACTTCCTATAGAAGGAGAAGAACTAATCTAGGTAGCAAATAAAAGTAGTTTCTCATTCGTAAGATGCATATATTCATTTAAAATAAGACTTCTAGGAAAGGATGTTATGCAAGAGTCAAATAACTAAACTAGCACATGAGTGCCAAGTAGATCTAGGAGGAAGAAGACACCTATGCCTTATGTTGTTTCATATAGATGTCATTGATTTTGTTGTTGAGAATTAATGTAAAAATAGCATGTTTAATATTGTATATACAACAATTAATTATTTAATATCATTTTGTTAAGAGTCTCAATTGGTATAGGCACAATCATTAGCCAAGACTAATTAGAAACTAATAATACAACCAAAATCCTCTTGTGAGTAGACTATGAAAAATTTGAAGTTAATTTTATATGTTATAGTGTTCATGGAAACAATACCTACTTAGGTGTTGTTGATGAGAATATAGTGTTTTAAAGTTCCATTGTTTTTTTAATAAGAAAAAAAAATAAGTTTACATGGGTTTTTATGAGGGGTCTTGCCCCCCTCATACTGGGGTTTGAACTTGGGTCTTCTTGATGAAAACCAAAGGACTTACCACTACGATATCCCTCATGGGTCTAAAATTTCATAATTTTTTCAATGAGTTTACACAAGTTTTTATGGGGGGTATCAATCCCCTCATACTAAGTAGGGTTTGCACCTTGGACCTCTCAAAGAGAGGCCAAAGCCCTTACCACTACAGTAAGCTTGTAGCTTTATTAAAGTTCCTTTGTTGCTCTGAGAGAGTGGTGGTCTTATTTAAATAGTGGTTTTGTTGGCATTAATCTAAAAAATAATTAAATCAATTGAGTTGAATCATCCCAAGGATTGTTAGTGGACCAAAAAGGCATTCTAGATGGTTAACGATGATGATCCTAATGATCCTTAAAGAGCAAAATCTTGACTCTTTCCTCAAATAGATTAGGGATCTTGCTTAATCCTTTAGCTTAGGTTAATGAAATGTATCATTGCTTAGATTTTATGCTTTAGATTAAGATGAATTATGTTGTATATTTCCAAATATCTAATCTAATTATCAAACTCGAATCAAACTCAAAAATTGCAGGAATGAAATCACACATTGCAAGAGGACACAAGATTTTTTTAACGTGTAAACCTCAAAATGGGTAAAACCACAACCCAAATAAATTGGATAGATTATTATTAGGATTCAAAATTCATACAAATCCTTACTGATATTCAGTCGGTTGTATTTTTCACCTTGTTCTCCCCAATATATGCTCTTGTCTCCTCCTCCTCTACCTCTAGGGTTCTCCAAATGCAAATGTAGCAATTAAACCTGAAAGCACGAGGATACGAAAGCAAAACAGAAGGGAAATGCAACTCTAAGTCCTACGAATGAGAATGCATGAAAAGAAAGAAAACAAACGAACTGGAACGAGATTTAAAGCAAGTGTAAAAGTGCGGCCCTTTATTTTATTAATTTTCTCAAAATCGGGTTACAATACGTCTCCTCCATTTTCAGGGGCCAGTAGCGTTGGACATAGTTTGGTTACACCATGAATGATACATTCCCCTTTGGGATCTTCTGTGTGCCCACGTTGAAAATGGGCGGACCAAATGTCACTGTCGCTTGCGTGAATGTGTTTATTGTTCCTTGCTGCCCCTTAAATGTCGAGATCTTGCATTCATAGAAATAGTAAACGGTTAGTAGCACCTACGGATGGAGAGAAACATGCGATCCCCAAGGCCTGCGGTCAGTGCATACATAAAATAATTAAAACGATAACTAAAACATATCAAAATGAGATGAAAATTTGATAGAAGCAATAAAACATTACCAGGAACCCACTGCAAAAGGAATAAACAATAAATCTACCACATATTTCTAATCACTTCGGGGTGGGACGATTAGGACTGTCATAAGCTATCAGAAGGTGACCTCCTAAATTTCTAGTCCAGAGGCCTCCAAAACACCTGCAAAGTTGGGGTTATACAAAAGGGGGCATTTTGGGACAACCCAGATGGTTGGATTTTGTAGATTCTACCTCAGTCACCCTGTATTTGACGGTGCTCCCTGTAGGTTAGTGAAAGTGAGAAATAATAAAATCACGACCAAAACTTGTCAGAATCACATGAAACTTGAATAGCAGCATATTTAAGTAACCTAAAATCAAATGCAACTGAAATATCAGGGAAATATGCCACAAATTTCTAATCGCTTCGGGATGGGGCGATTAGAACTGCAGCAGTGCGGGGGGCGCCTGGGGGCAGGACGCCCGCCGTTTGGGGCTCGGTTTCAGCACCAATCCACTTGGGATGAGTCTAAAACCTCTTATGGGGTTGTTTCAACAAATTTTGTGGGGTATTGTGGCCAAATGTTTAGGTTTGGGTCTGGATTGCACTTCCAATAATCACCCAATAACCTCCCTTCCAAAAGAGAGATCAAGGATGTAAGAAGCACAATGAGGGTGAGGGTTTGATTTGACAACACTTCGTTGCTCCAAATGCTCCTCCTCCGTTATTTTTTTTTGGGTGAGAAGACTCACCAATTTATAGACCTAGGGTCTCTCTCTTTGAATGTGCATGCAAGAGCCCCACTTGACTTGTTTGCCCTATTTTGGGATAAAATATTATTTTCTTATTTAGAGTCTCTTTGCATGATGCCTCCATGATCAAGGCATGCTTGACTGAAGTCCATCTCCTTGATTTGAAGTCGTTCCTCGTAATTGCATGCCCTATAGGTGCAGTTAAGTGGCGGACCTGTCGAGTTTTGAATTTCTTCCAGTCAAACCTGCTAATCGTCCCACCTTGGGACGATTGCTGATAATCGTGCCAGGGTGGGATGAATACCAATTTGTAATCGTCCCAAGGTGGGACGAGGAGGGAGCAAAGTGCTAAAAAGGTAACAAAATGACCTCTGGCCTTCCAAACTGCTGTGGGAGTGGTTAGGACCACTGTTTAACCTCTGGGGGCTACCCTAGGGGCTATGTATGTCAATTTGATTAGTGCTTGTCATCACATAATCGAATTGGTGTTGTTTTGGTGTCTATAGATGCCCCTTTTTGGGATGCATTGTGCGTGGCGCAGTGCTAAGCAAAAATAGATAACCAAAGCACTAATGATTAGGTTTTCTTAGTAACCTAACCAACTCTTGATACCCCAAGTATGGAAAGGGCACGCATTCTTGAATCCTTGCTTTTGATGAGCTAAGGAGCTTAATTCAAGTGTTAACCTTTTTCAGTGAGGTGTTACTTGATCTTGGACATTGTTCAGTCATGAATAGGCAAAGGGCACAACCTTTTGTCTATGGGAACCTTGAGTTCATGATTCTAGAATGCCAAGTGTTTGATCAGCTTGTGATTATTGCTTATTTGCTGCCCCAAGTAGGGGCGTGATTGTCTTTTTCAATGATCCTTTGAATGCATGTCATTTCTTTGATTGGGTGTGTTTTTGTTATTTGGTGACTAAGTGTGACTATGCCCTCAAGCGACGAATCGATGAGGGAATTACCGACATGAGAAAAGCGATGAGTCGGTTGGCCCAAGATGACTTATGTAAGGGTACCTTTAGTTGTTTTCCATTGAATGCCTATGCAGTTTCCAAACATTCTAACCTATTTTTTGTGGGTTTGAACCCTTTTTGTGATGTATTTTGGAGCTAAAATTGTCAAAAATATGTCCTCCTATGGAGCGGTCCGGCTATGATAGCCTTCTTAGGGAGTAGGATAGTGAAAATTTGTGACCCCAATGTCTTTTTTGGATGCTAAGAATTTTAGGCACAAAGGCGCCTTCGTTCGGCAATGTTATTGTTATTTTTGGGTGGGTTTGGATCCTTTTTGTGATGTTGTTTGGGGATGAAATTCTTGAAAATTCATCCTCCGAGGGAGTGTTCCGGCTATGGTAGCCTTCTTAGGGAGTAGGATAGTTATTATTTCTGACCCCAACGTTAGTTTTGCATGCCAAGAATTATAGGTGCAAAGACCCCTTTGTTCGACAAGTTTATTGCTATTTTTTTGTGCATTTGGGTGTAGTTTTTGCTATTTTTGAATTTCTTGCTCTGTAATCGTCTCTGGGTGGGACGAATACAAGTTTAGTAATCTTCCCAGGGTGGGAGAAGTGCTAAATAGAGTGCTCATCCTAGGGGGGAACGATTACAGACCTAAAAGCCTATTTAAAGGCCAAAACTAGGTTTTGGGCTCATTTGCATTTGTTTTTCCTGGCGTTTGGGAGCTGTGAGGAGGAGGAGGTCGAGTACGTGTAGCGGAGCACTGCCAAATTTTTTAGACACCATGAGTTCACAGACTAGATCATAAAGTGGTGGAGCTGAAGCGAGACTGGTAAGTGATCCTCCTCTTTATTTTGTTTGGTTTGTGTTACAGTTTAAAACCGTAATTCTTTTCTGTTGTATGTCATTTTTTGATTAAACTAAAATAAAAACCCTAGTTTAATGTTTGTTTGAATTTGTGTTTTGTAGTGTTTTTGTGTCTTTGTTGTAAGCTAAAAAAAGAAAACCCTAGTTTAAACTAAGATTAAAAACTTAGCTGAAAAAAATGTTTTTATGTTGTTTTCTGTGTTTTATCAGTTGTAGACTAAGGTAATACCCTAGGAACTAAAAAATTTTGTTATTGTGTGTTGTATTTTTCAGTTTGACAGTAAATTGAAAACCCTAGGTGAAAGTGTTATTTTTGTTTAACTAGAGTTAGAAACCCTAGTTATTTTGTTTTATTTTTTTTGTAGTTTAAAGTAGAATTATAAACCCTAGGTGAAATTTTGATTTTTGTAAACTAAGGTAAAAAAACCCTAGTTGGAACGAAGGTCGAAAACTTAGCTTTGTTTGTATTTTGTTTTCTATTTTTTATCAGTTTAGACTAAGGTCAAACCCTAGGTAACTGAAAACGTCTGTTATTATGTTTTTTATATTTTTGAGTTTAGACACTAGCATGAAAACCCTAGGTTAAACTGTTTTACTTTGTTTTTGTATTTTGTTTTTTTGGTCAGTTTAGACTAGGATGAAAACCCTAGGTTAACTGTTTGTTTTTGTATTTTGTTTTTTGTCAGTTTAGACTAGGATGAAAACCCTAGGTTAACTGTTTTTTTTTTTTTTTTTTTTTTGTCAGTTTAGACTAGGATGAAAACCCTAGGTTAACTATTTGTTTTTGTATTTTGTTTTTTGTTTAAACGAGAGTTATAAACCCTAGGTTAAATTTTGATTTTTGGAGACTAAGGTTAAAAACCCTAGGTTTGCAATTTTGTAATTTATTTCTCTGTACAATGTTGTTACTGTTGCTGTACAATTTTTTTGGTTTTGTTGTCATGTTTTAATGTTTTTTTTTGTTTTCTTTTGCAGGTTGTGAAGAGCCCGTATCGTGTACCGATGGTGTTCTCTAAAGCACGGGAGGCACTAACTGTGGCTGACTGGGAGTGGCTTGATGCCATTGGGCTCAAGCAAGTGACTCGATTAGAGCATGTGGTGGGGGATCGGGCCTATCTGACGGCCCTGATCAACTTGTGGGATCCTCGGACTAATACCTTTCATCTCCCAACAGGGAAGATGACGGTGACTCTTGAGGATGTCTATCGAATTCTACGAATTTTGATAGATGGGCTTCATATTCAGACTACGTCGCGTGATCAGCGGACAACAGTGCTGACACAGTGCTTCGAGCATGGGGTGGATAGTCTAGTGGAGAGGGCAAAGGGGGATTGCCTGATTGGCGGTATTTTGGTGCGATGGTGGCTGGAGAGGGGTGTTTTGGGGTGAGGCATGCATTACTGATGACCCTCATCTCCAACATGTTGCTCTCCAACTCCTCAGGTGTGAGGTTCTCATGGAACCTACTGGAGGTTGTGTTCAGATTGATTGAGTGTTCGACGGAGGCACCCTTGATTCTGAGGTGGGGATAGACACTTCTAGCATAGCTTTATGATGAGTTATACGAGGTCCGCTGTCGAAGGCAAAAGGGGATTGGGTGTAGCTACCTTTTGCAGTGCTAGGGGTGGCAGCACATAGCTGTGGAGTGGCCATAGGGTTTGTCGTGGACCACTCGCATGGAGATGGTTGACAGGGAGATAGGGTATGCAGCTCTGTGGCGGCGGTCTGAGGAGCAGGGGTAGAGTCGGTGGTGGGCAGGTGTCGTAGGGCACTATGCCAATGCCTTCGCTCGGCTTGCTCTAGGGGAGGTGTTCTGGTGCCCGTACCGGGACTGTCCAGCCTGGCCTAAGGCTGGAGAGTGGCTCCGACGAGTGCATAGGGGGATATGGTTGATTGGACAACATAGTATCGAGTAGGAGTACTTCTCGTACGTCCAGGTGATGCAATAGTTTGGGGTGCACCAGGGGTTGCCTGGTGAACCCTTGATCTATCAACGTCGGGGCGACGAGAGGACTCTGACTTGGCCGATCATCGAGCCACTTGGTGAGGAGTTAGATGCAGTGATCGATGCCCTTGATGTGGACAATGTTGGGTTGACCGCTGAGTACGACCAGTGGTGGACGTTGCGACAGTGGCGAGGTGAGGGGCCTCTAGGTGGTCCTGACACAGTAGTAGTAGGTGGGGAGGATGTAGAGGCATCATGGGAGGGTTTGGGGGTTCCACTGGAGGATGAGGACATGATGGAGGTTGACGATTTTGCGAGTGATGATATTGGAGTTTCGAAGCAGTCGGACATGTAGGACATCCCGGAGCAGTGGATGCCGAAGCAGCCCATCGACCCAGAGATGCCTATGCCTCGGGCAGTCCCAAGGGATATGGAGGCTAGATATCATGCTGAGATAGCACGATTGGAGGATCTGCTTTGAAGACAGGATGAGGAGCTTAGAGATGCTCTATAGGAGAGGGATCTCCTACGGACTCAATTGGCGGAGCAAGAGAACACACTAACTGCATACCATTGATGGGATAGGGACACCAATGCATTATGGAAGAGGGATCTCCTGCGGATGTAGCTGGCACAACGCGATGATGCATTGGTTGTTTACCATCGATAGGATATGGATTTGGTTTGACATTGGATGGAGTTGGAGGCAGAGATTATTCACCTTGATGGGCGGTTACTTGAGCTTCCCGGAGGTGGGTCTTCATGTCGAACAAGATAGTGAGACTGAGTAGTCTGCTTCCTCTCATCGTAGGCGATTGGATGAGGGCAGCGCTAGTGGACGTGATGCAGGGGCTACCAGCAGTCGCCCTGAGAGGTCCCATAGGACCCACACCACGAGGGTAGTTCTCATTGCACCGATCCTGCGTGATCATGGTGGTCGATGCCCTAGGCTTGGGGGTTTTTGAGTTTTTGCTTTTTTTGGTGAGGTTCGAGGACCGTTTTATTGTAGCCTGAGGGCTTTTTGACGATATATATACACATGAATTTTTTTTGTTATACACTTATCGTGGTTGATTGTTTATGTTTATGCACATTTATTTATGATGATGTATGCATGTGTTATTATGAATGCGATGTTTCTAATTATATGATGTATGCATATGGAATGAATGAAAGGAGTTGTTGATAACTTGTCGATGGCACCATAGACTATACAGGATTTACTAGCTTTCTATACTATGTGATTGCTTTGTGGAATAACTTTGCATGTGATAATTTTGTTTTGTTATTTTTCGTATTTTTTGATGGTGATGTAAGAACTGAAATATACCAGTTGTTTTAAAATGTAGTTGAGGTTTTTTGAGATTTAGATATTTTAACTAACTAGCCAAGACTATACATTTATCTCACAAGACTTTTGAACAAGGTACGAATCAGACTTGAGTTTGACCAAGTTATTTCACATCCCTGTGTGTGCAATTGAGTTCGTTTATGTGGTATTTGTCAGGATACTCGCCGATGCGGATAGGTCATCAACCAAACTCGTACTCGAGGATCACCTAATTAGCTCCACTAACTTTGTTGTTGTATTTAGTAAGATTAATCCATGGGAAAATCTAAGGTACCATAAGCTAGCTCATCAACATGCAAACATTGGTCAGCTCACATGCAAAGCTAATGTGATAGACATATCTTCATGCGTTTAGGATACCGACATTGTTAGGTAGGTTGTCCACCAAACCCGTAATGAGGATCACCTAGATGGTTTTTCGAATGCTAAGAATTCTAGGGATTCAAGTTCAAGTGTCTTTCTGTTGCTCAACTTGTTGGGATACTTGCTCGTATACATAGTGATGAAAATCACTGTTTATTTTTCTTTTTTGTTTTTCTTTTTGAGCAAGGACTTTGAATAGTGGTAATAACAATTGTTATTTGATTTTGTGTTAGGATACTATCCTAACATTAATTAATAATAATAATAATACATGTTATCCTATGGTTATATTAATAAATAATATAATAATTAATTATATTAATTATTATATTATTATAAGATTAGGGTTAGGGTTAGGAAGCATGGTGACTCTTCACTCATAACCCTAAAGGGGTATAAGACACTATGTGATTCTATTATTTAATATATCCATGAAATATATAATATATGATTTATTAAATCATTGAAGGGACTTCCCGACAATTCAAAAGCGATTCTTTTAGATTTAGATTATTATTTATTTATCATTTTATGTGCTAGGAACCCTAGGTTCCTACCATCTGGTATCAGAGCCTTATGGATCCAACCATATTGGTCAAGGAAATGAAAAATGACATTGCAAAAATTAGAAGAATAATTGAACAAAAATAAAAAAACAAATGGAACGTTATGATCGTATTATACAATATTTAATGGAAATGCAAGAGGAGACCCTAGCCATGGAATCTCAAGTAGAGGAGGATCCCATAGCCATGGAATACTAGGTGGAGGAAGACCCCATAACCAGGGAATCCCAGAGGGTACCCATTGCACTCCCCAAGAACGAAAAAAATCCAAACCCTAAAAATATCTCCAATATTGTTTGCAATATCTCCAATGTTGTTTGTAATGTTCTTTTTAATGCGAGAGGAAGAAACGAAAGTTTCTAAAAATTACAATGCATATCAAAGTGGAAGCCAACCTAGTATCACCTATGCAAACAAAATAGAGGCTCAAGGTGCTCAGTATCATAAAGTTATTTCCATTGCACTAACATGCACTAAAGCTCCTTATTTCTCTCCTTCACCTGGTGCTACTAAAACTGTTTCTCAAAATTTAGGAGGTCCAATCCTCGTGAAGGACATCATTCCCAATGAGGTTACATTTGAGTATTCTCATAGCTCCAAATTAGTTGTAGGTGAATTTCAGATTGTAAAAACAAAAGAAACAAAATCTAAGGAATGCAGCCTTGCCCGTCCACCTCCATGGCCACCTCTGCCATTTCCCATTTCCTATGCAGTGTCAATGATCCTTCTTTGTGGAATTGTCTAGCTACAGTTGAATTCGTATTTAAAAATTATAAAGTACCATTACCATCCTTTCTATTTGATTGAAATGGTCGCTCGGTTTGGTGGTAATTCAAACAATTGGGCACATAAAGTGAAGGACTTGTCAAAATTTTATGAATCTACATGTGAGGAACCACAGGCTTTATGGGAATCACATCATCAAAGCCATGTTCAAATCCTAAGCCCACCGTGACCATCCAAACTAGGAGACCAATGATGATGAATGATCTCTCCACTTCAAAGATGAAATCTAGTAGCAACTCGGTCCAAAAATTGTAGGCCAACTGCATACCACACCAACCACACTGCCAAGCTAGATGACTGCTCAAACATAAAATAAGAAATTAAAAACAAAAATACATTTGGATTCCCTTAAATTCTAAGTGCCATGAAAAATTTCTTCCTTACAAGCTCCCACACTCCTGTGTTGCGAACGAACGTCAAAAACAGTAGTCGGTTCTAAAACACATCGATTAAGTTATGGGTGATAATATCTATTGTGCGTATACTTTTCCAGACATGGAGAACGAACGAGGGATTTGTCTATTCAAAATATTTTTTTCTATCTATTCATGGATTTCATCCTAGGGATTTCTTTTTGCAGCATATCGTGATCATTGAAAATTTTGAATGAGTTTGAGAAGAAAAGATTAATGGAGGTGCCAATAGAGCATTAGTTCAATTATAACATATAAGTGATGGGATACATTAAATTTGAATCAGAATGATAGAAAATTATATCAAAAATAAACAAGACGAATATATCGTAGCCTACGTGCAGAAAAGGCCACCCTTTTTCGTTGTGGTGAACATTAGTTATTACCACTGTTCATCAATAAGATTTAAGATGGACTCTTATATCACTGGCGGTTAAAATCAGTAAAGTTAAAATAGAAGCTTTATAAATGTTGTCTCTTCTTATAAGGTTCAAATGGAAGCTTTTTGTATACAATTTAGAAGGACAATTAGGTATCTATATCATATTTTGTCTACGTTCGAAAAAAAAAAAACTGAAGTGCAAACTATTCCATTTTGTTTGGATACGATATGAACTTCAAAATAAGATGATCTAAAGACTACTGAGCAGTGACTACTAATGGAAATGATGATTGTTGATAGATGGGTCTGTTTTCATTTCATTGAAAGTGTACATAGTTTGCAGGTATTATGTGTACAACTTACCGACATGTAAGCTTACAAGCATCGAGCCACATTGAAGAAATTCATAGGCACATGGCACTCAAGTTGGTAATAGACACTTGGTAGATGGCCACACTTAACGAATTCATAGAGCCCTTTTATTTCATCAAACATACTATGGAGGAAAATCTCACAATCAAATTCACCAACTATCACGATCACAACTTAGAAGAAATACCATCTCCATAGAAGATTGCACATCGTTTTTGTCCTATGCACTAAACAATATAGAGCACTGTTATTCTAAAAAAGATTGGGAATTCTTAGATCCCATGGTATAAAAAAAAAAAAAAGGTATTTCTTTAGAAATTGTTATCGAAACGACAAAAGAAGAATATGGACCATAAATAATACAAGATAGCATTATTCATATACTACCGGGAGTGGCAATACAAAGAGGTTCTTTATCTCTAACAAACAAGTTCTAAACCTTAGGAGAAATAAGGCATTTGCCTCGTTAAGGATTTTCAAAGGTTTAATTAACCAACTATTTAGAGAAAGAAGTTGTGAATAGACGAGAAGTGGCCAATGTTAATGTGCATTATAGTGTGACAATTGAGTTTTTTTTAAAGACAAACTTAACTACAAGAAGCCTGTGATATTGAGATTGGCAAACTTTGTAGAAGCATATTTCCAAATTTTTCTAGCTTTGAGAACAAAGCTCTTCAAAGAGGGATGGCATGTTAGGATACTATCCTAAAATTAATTAATAATAATAATAATAATACATGTTATCCTATGGTTATATTAATAAATAATATAATAATTAATTATATTAATTATTATATTATTATAAGATTAGGGTTAGGGTTAGGAAGCATGGTGACTCTTCACTCATAACCCTAAAGGGGTATAAGACACTATGTGATTCTATCATTTAATATATCCATGAAATATATAATATATGATTTATTAAATCATTGAAGGGACTTCCCGACAATTCAAAAGTGATTCTTTTAGATTTAGATTATTATTTATTTATCATTTTATGTGCTAGGAACCTTAGGTTCCTACCATTTTGCATTTTAAGTTTCAAAGTTGAGCTTGTAGGTTTTTGGCTTGTGAATGGCATTGATCCTTTTGGTCTTGGGGATGACTACCCATCCTTTTCAGGGACGTGTAGTACGAATCCTTACGACTTTGGGAACCAAAGGTGATTGGGGATGTTATTATGTAAGTGTATTGACCCTTTAGGCCTTGGGGATGACTACCCATCCTTGTTAGGGGCATGTAGTACAAATCCTTACGACTATGGGGACCAAAGGTGTTTTGGGAATTTGTGATGATGGATTGTTGGGATTTTTCTTTTGAATGGCATTGATCCGTTTAGGCCTTGGGGACGACTACCCATCCTATTCAGAGACGTGTAATACGAATCCTTATGACTTTGGGGATCAAAGGTGTTTTGGGATTTTTGCTAGTGATGAAAACCACTTTTTAGTAGGGGGAATTGGATGGGGAAGATCTTGTCCTTTTGTCAATTCTCAGCATTCTTGAACCATTCGCACAGGGGGATGAACAGGCTAACATTTCACCTATGGTACCCTAGACTACTTTGTAGGTTTCTCTTGCGTTCACACAACTTGGGAATTTTTTTATGTGTTTTAACTTGTGTAGGGATGTTACGTAACGAGGTGTGATCCAAGTAAAACTCTCTCTTGTAAAATTTGTTTGACTTTGTACAGTTTTTGGCTAAAAATTTAAAGACAGCTGAATGACGAAAAATCCCAAATACATTAGGAGACAACTGACGATGCTAAAAATGTGGATGGTATTATTTTGAATGGATGTGTTTATAAAATGGATTGAAGGTGGAAAATAATGGAATTGCCTAGCAATTACAGTCTATGGTGCTTGTGACATGTATGACCAGCAAATATGCAATGTATATATGCGATGCCTAATGTAGTTTATTATGTTTTTGTATTTTGATTTTTATGAGTATGCATGGAATTGAGATGCAATTTTTTTGCCATTTTTGATTATTTTATTGTTTTTGTTTATTTTTGAATATTTTTTTTTGACCAAGCGATTGAGGGAACCCTTGGACCTTTTGGTTTGACCAAAGGGTTTATGGATACCTTTAGGGCATTTTAGGGTTGACCAAATGATTGGGGAAATCCTTGGAGCTTTTGGATTTGACCAAAGGGTTTATAGATACCTTTGGGGTGTTTTAGGTTGACCAAGCGATTGGGGAAATCCTTGGAGATTTTTGGTTTGACCAAAGGGTTTATTGATACCTTTGGGGTGTTTGAGGTTGACCAAGCGATTGTGGGAATCCTTGGAACTTTTTGGTTTGACCAAAGGGTTTATTGATACCTTTGGGGTGTTTGAGGTTGACCAAGCGATTGTGAAAATCCTTGGAGCTTTTGGGTTTGAAAAAAGGGTTTATTGATACCTTTAGGGCATTTGAGGTTGACCAAGCGATTGTGAAAATCCTTGGAGCTTTTGGGGTCGGCTATGGCTCTCTAAATATGGAATGGCTTCAGATGACTGATGTTCAAGGGTTCTAGTTCCTTGATTCCTTCAAGAGAGGCGAGTCGGTATGTTCTAGGTCCTATTTTACTGTCAATGACATAGGGACCTAACCAATTTGCTGCAAAATTATCCCTTAGATTGGGCATCAAGTTAGAATTTTGTTGATTCTCTTTTAAGACCAAGTCACCAACCTGAAAGTCCCTCGGGTGAACTTTCATGTTGTATGCTTTGTTAAGTCGCTCTTGATAGATATGTAAATGCTCGAGAGCATTGATGCGTCATTCGTCAAGCAATGTAAGTTGGTCTAACCGGGCCTGTCGCGCAGTGTCATCATCGATGAACTCTTGCATTGATATGTGCAGGGAAGGTATTTCCAACTCAAGAGGTATGACTACCTTGGAGCCATACATCAGTGAAAATGGAGTTGCCCCAGTGGGTATTCGAATGCTAGTGCGATAAGCCCATAGGGCAAGCGGGATTTGAATGTGCCAATCCTTGTGACTATCTGTGACCGTCTTTTTGAGGATGGCAACTAGCATTTTTTTTTACGCCTTTGCTTGCCCATTTGCCTACGGATAATAAGGTGTTGAAAAACTGTGCTGAATTTTGTACTTTGTTGTCAGAGTATGCACGTCTTTGTTCTTAAATGACGTCCCATTATTCGAGATGATCTTGGATGGAATACGAAAATGACATATGATGTTATGCAAATAAACTCTACAATGCGGGTTCCAATCGTAGAGGTTAGCGAAATTGCTTCCACCCACTTGGTGAAGTACTATGTGGTTGTAATGATGAACGTGTGATGACCTGACAACACAGGGGAGATATTTCTTATTAGATCTAAGCCCCACTGCGAAAATGACCATGCTGATTGGATCGGTTACAAGGCCTGAGAAGGTACATGTGTCAAATTGGCATGGTTTTGACACTTCATGCACTTCTTTACATACACACAACAATCTCGCTCTAAATATGGCCAATAATAGCCCATGCGGAGAATGCGCTTTGCGTTGGCTATACCGCTGAAGTGGCCATCGCATGTACCATCGTGCGCTTGGGTGATCGTCCAAGCAGACTCCTTCTGGTCCAAGCAACGAAGGAGGATTCCTTCATAGCTCTAACAATACAAAATGTCTCCTAGCAAGACATGTTTTATCGCTTTCTATTTAAATGATATTTTTGTGACGTGTGTCAATCCAAGTGGGAGGTTACCTAGCTTGAGGTAATCTCTGATGGGTTTGTACCAATCCTACTGATCAAAAACCTCGATGGTATGAACGGCCAATCCCTCTTGAAGTTCGTCCCTAGCAAATGCTGAGTGGGAACAAACTTGTAAGAATAGCATTGTGTTGCTATTAAGAGGGGTTGGGGAGAACAAGGACCCCCAGTTGGTGTGATTCAGACTATCATGGATTTGAGAGAACTTATCCTGAGATGGTTCAATATGTATCAGGTGGATTCCTGACATTAGGTCAGAGCTTGCACACTCCATCATGAATTGTGATAATGTTTGAACTTTAATGGTTGTCATTTCACCAGAAGGGTCTTACGGGATTAGTGACCCCAAGGAGGCCATAGTGTCCGCAAAATGATTTGATGATCGAGGGAGTGCCTCGATGTCATACCATTCAAGATTTGCCAGGAATTTGTCCACAAGGGCTTTGTAGGCCTACAGAACTGGGAATTTACATTGGAATACCCCTTTTACTTGGTTAAAAATTAACAACGAATCACCAAAGATGTTCAAGCGTTTGATGTTCATGGTGATTGTTGTTTGAAGACCTATGAGCAAGGCTTCGTATTCGACATTGTTGTTGGTGCACGAGAAATCTAATTTAAATGATAGAGGCATTGGAGCCCCTTATGGTGTGAAGAATACAATTCCTGTGCCACCCCCTTGCTCACATTTAGAACCATCAAATAATAGGGTCATGTCGGCCTATGACTCTGGCTCATTAGAATCTGGCGATTCTGAAACATGGAAGATCCCATCATCAGGTAGCTCTATGGTTAGAGGTTGATCGTCTTCAAGAGGAGCCTCTGCTAGTTGATCGACGATGACTTGACCTTTGATGGACTTTTATCCAATGAATTCGATGTCAAACTCCGTCAACAACATGATCCATTTCGTCGTGTGGCTACTATGATAAGTATGACTCATCATGTATCGTAATGGATTCTCCTTAGACACAACATACGTCGTATTGCTCAGCATGTAGTGGCATAGCTTTTTGGTAGAAAATACCATTGCAAAGCATAGCTTCTCGACATATGCATAGTTAAGTTCATAACTGACCAGGGTGTGGCTAAGATAGTAATTAGCCTGTTCTTTGTGTAGTTCAGTTTTTTGGGCTAGCATGGCACCCAGTGCCACCTCAGTAGCTGAGATGTATAAGTAGAATGGCACTCCTGGTCTAGGTGGTGCCAATACTGGTGGCAAAGCCAAGTATTATTTGATATTGTCGAAGTCTGACTGGCACTCGTCATCCCAGTGAAATGCTACCCCCTTGTGCAATAATTTATTCATGGGTTGGCACTCTTCAGATAGTTGCGCTATGAAGTGCTTGATTGACGCGACCTTTCCCTATAGGCTTCTGAGTTGCTTGATGGTGGTTGGGGGAAGCATTTCAAGGATTTCCTTGACTTTTTTTGGATCTACCTTGATTCCTTATTTGGAGACTATGAAACCCAAGAGTTTTCTAGATGTGACGCCAAATACGCACTTCTTGGGGTTTAGTCTAACTTTGTGTTCAATGAGGCAATCAAGGATCTTGCTTAGGTCATCGAGATGATCTGGGTGCAAAAGATATTTGGCCAACAAATCATCCATGTAATCTTCCAAATTTTTATGCATGTGATCGTGGAAGATGTATGTCATGGCACGTTGGTAGGTGGTGCCAGCATTTTTAAGGCCAAAGGGCATGACCTTATAACAAAATGTCCCCCAAGGCATTGTGAACATCGTTTTGATTTGATCGTCGAGATTGATACGAATTTGATTGTATCCCAAGAAACCATCCATTATGGAAAGCATTTCATGGCCCACTGTAGCGTCTACCAATGCGTCGATGCTAGGAAAGGGGAAATCAACCTTGGGACTCGCTTTGTTTAGGTCTAAAAAATCGGTGCATATGTGAATCCTCTCGTCGGGCTTCTTGACGGGTACCATGTTGGATAGCCATGGTGGGTAATCCACACAGATGACAAACTATGCATCCAAAAGCTTTTGTAGCTCGTCTTTGACCATTAAGGCTATTGTTGGGTGCATCTTACGTAGTTTTTGCTTGACTGGCTTGACTGTCGAATCAAACGTTAGATTATGCATGACTAGCTGTGGATCTAGCCCTGGCATGTCTTTGTAGGACCCTGCAAAAACCTCCTTCTTCTCTTTGAGAAGGGCAACATAATCGGCTTGCTCTTCAGGGGACAGACTTACCCCCTGCTTAATGATTTGCAGATTCATTGGATCAGAGCCAATGTCTACGTCAGTCGTCTCTTCAACTGACATGTGGGATCCGTCCTCCAATAGTGTGGAGTTGGGATCAGGTGGATATCATTTGTTGAATTTAGATCTATGTTGGGAACATCGAGTTCCTCTTCAGCATGGAAGACATCCTGATTCTATCCTGGGGTAAAATGGAACATCCAATCGCAAGGCCAGTACTCTGATGGGGATGGTGGTGTGTCAGCGTGATCCCAGTCTATAGCATCTAAGTCTAGATACAATGAATATGTTGGGTTGGCTGGGTTATGGATGGGGGCGATTAAGTCAATGGAGATCATTTTGATGAAATGATTTTGGTCTCCATTATCGCAGGTGTGATGAATCAAACATCCTAGGTGATCTTTGTGGTCTAGATCTGGCTCTGTGGGTACTGGCACAAATGGATCGACCCTATGTGCGAATAAAAGGACAGGGTTTACCCTTGGCACTGATGGCTCTATAGGGTATCTAGGCAGAAGGTGTTCTCTGTATGCCTGAAGTGGTGGGTGCAGCAGTTGGTCTAACTGTGCCTGGTTTAGGTGCCACCTATGCCTTGGCCCCATGTGTAGTTGTTCAAACATGTCATCAATGTCCATAGGGTATTGCTGCTGTCGCATATGATTGAGATATGCCATCTCAGTCTCATCTTCATAATCGCTATCAGAGATCCATAGGCCCTCATTGGCTTCGATAGCTGCTTGCGACATGTGAGGTTTGTCTTGCTCTAGCAAATTGATCTAGTCCCATCGAGGTAGTTTCGCTCTCTACGGGAGGACCTGATTCTCTTGAGGTGGCATATGCTCGATTGGAGCATTCAAGGGGAACATTGTCATGAAGCTCTCCTGATAATCATCTATGGGGGTCACTTGTGAATGATTGCTATTAGATTCGAAAGGGTCCCAAGGCGCTACCTCATACTCTAACTCGTCTTCTGAAGACCCTTCTTGGTCTTGTCTATATCCCTCTTGTAGGTGAGTCCTCGAACTTTCTCCTTTCTCGATCGAAGGGAAAGGGTTGTTAAGGTCAACAAGGTTGGTTGTTAGCAATGGGAGATAATCCCCCAATGTATACATTGTGTTAGTATTGGCATATGGATCTAATACCAACCCATCCTTGTTGCCTATCCCTAGGCCTTGCATGTTCTCTACCAAGATGTCAAGGGGTAGGGGGTGGTTGAACCCTACTCCCGACTTGTCGTACGACATCTGATATCTTGGTTGGCAAAGAACACGCACTCCTTGCTCATATCTACCCAACCCATACCCATGCCAATTGCATTGGCCAATATATCTTAAAGCAGAGTCTGGATTGGATAAATAGTTGACGTCCTCAACAAAGGGCTCTTCATCTTCTTCTTCTTGCATGTAAGGTTCAATGTCGTTATCGAGGCCCCCATATACAAAGTTTGTCTAATTTGGTGGGTAGCCTAAAGGAACCACAGTGTCGATGGGAAGGCAAGGTCTCCCTATGTCCTACATGGACTCAAGTGCGGGTGTTGCTACAATGTTCTGCACTAGATACTCCCCTAGGCCCATATTGGCCATCTCAATGGTGATCATTGGCGGTGGAGGGGGAGGAAATGGGAGTTCTTCCTAGGTCCACTCCATGTAGGGTGAACTAGGTGTCTTGACTTCCATTCGGCTAGGCATCTCTTTGGTAGAGATGGTTGAGACTAGTGGTGGTGCCTCTTCTAGGGGTTTATTCCCCTTGTCCTTCAGTGTGGGCACCGTAGGTGGTGTTGTTGGTGAAGGACCAAATGATGAAGATGGACTCGATTGGTGATTTGATGGACTTAACAATGGGGATGCATGCGAAATCGAACCTTGTTTGGATGGATTCAACTGAAAGTCTAAATGTGTCGATGGAAGGGTCGATTACGGCATCAGTTGCACCATATTGCAATACATGAAAGGCTCTAAGTCTATCGAGACTACATGCACATGCCCTTAAAAGGTGTACTTTAGGCACTGATGAGCTATCGAAGGGACACACTTCATGTCCCTGATACAAGGCCGGCCCAGCAAGATATTATAGGTCATCTCACCTTCCAAGATGTGGTACAACATAGGAATAGTCTTTTGTCCCACTTGGATGGGCAGGACAATTGTGCCAACCGTCAAGCATATCGCATCATTGAATCCTCAAAGAGTATAGGTGGAGGCTACGATGTGAGATGCTGGCAACTTGAGGTGTTTCAATGTCGTTGTTGTAATTATATTACTGGATGATCCAGTGTCCACCAACACCCTCTTGTACAAAATCTCGTTGACCCGTGCAATGACGTGCAAGGGTGGATCCGCCATATCACTAGTCACCGATTTTAGTTCATCTTATCTAAAGGTGATGACTGGTTCTATACATTGTTTTACATGTCCCACAAAGTTGTTGAAAGAGTTTACTTCATGGGGTTGCAGCTCGATGGCTTTTAATATCTCCATTAGAGCCTCCCGATGGGGCAATGATTGTTGAATGAGCTCGTAGATGGAGAGCCTAGAAGACGTGGTCCTTAAACTTTGGGTAAGTCTAGTCTGAATCATGGCCACTGGTCTAGGTAGGGGAGGTTGTGTACGGTGTTTTTGAGGTTGTGACGTTGATGGAACCTCTCCTGTAGCCGTCGCGGGGGCAGCTCTTGGGTACCTCTTATTCTGAGTCACTATGCTTATCATACCTACATACCCCTGCATGGGGCAGTTCTGTGTCACCTCATTGACTTGAAGGGTTTTTTCCTATGCATCATGGGTAGGCATGGGGTCTTTGAAGACTCCCATCTATTGGTTGTTTTGCACTACGGGGTTGTCCACTACCAGCGTCTTGTTGTCTATTAGGTCTTGCATGAAGCTCTTGAACTTCCAACATGCGTAAAGGTCATGTCCTTTCTACCTATGAAATCTATAGTACAAGTCTTCCTTATAGCCCTTAGGTTTTGATGCATTGGGGTCTATGGGTCGACTTTCTGGCAGGTGTATCAAGTTTACCGTAGACAAATAGTCAAACAAGGAGTCTTTGGACTCTGTGAAGGGTGTGAACTATCGTGTAGGGTGATGCTACTGAGTTTGCTCTTGTCGATGATTTTTCTTCTCATAGCTGTCAAGAGGAACTTCCTGATAGTTAGCCTATGAGGGCTGTGTTCCTTGTGTAGTCGTAGGCATGTTTATAGCAACCTGATTGACCACAGTAGGTTTCAGTTGTGTGGTCCCTGTTTTGGCATTTTTAGGCTATTCTTTCTTCTGTGGTTTGGCAATCTCACCATCCTGTATCTTGATCTCCTCAATGATTTTGGTTTGCACTAGGGCTTCCTCAAGAGTGGCATATTGCTGTAGCTGCAATAGCACAAAGATCGATCTCAAACAACTTTTCAAGAACATTTGGGTCAGGTCGACCATGGGAGGGAGGTAGGGTAGCTTTGAAAGCAACGTCCTCCACCGATTTCCATAGGCTGCCATGGTTTCTTCCTCATACTGCTTGAGGCTAGCTAGGTCGCTTAGTGATGCCTTCTTCTTGGTGTTGAAGGTGAAGTGTTCGAGGAATGCATCCACTAGCTGATCCAAGTTACTAATGCTATGCTTTGGTAACTGGGTAAACCAATCCGAGGCAGGGCCTGTGAACGTGGTTATAAATTTTCTTAGTAGCAAAGCATCATTGTCCTGAATTCCAAAGCATTGGCTCAGTAATCTAGTCATGTGCTCTTGGGCATCCTCCTCCCCTCTAAAGATTTCCAACTAGGGTAGTTTAAAGTGTTCAAGGTATGGGGGTGTTGGCATTGATGGATGCACAGGGTGACTGTGAAGCTGGTGTAAAGTGGGCTTTTGGGGCCCAGAAGTCTTGGTCTCCACAGACTCTAAGCACTCTAGAAATGCTTTATATGCATCGAAGGATTTTATCTCTTCCTCCTTGGTTTGTTCTCGTTGTGGGTTACGGGGAACTTGAGGCCTATGGAGGGGTAGCCAAAAAGCATCCCCCTGCCTTGGTAGGGCGTTTCAGCCCGCTCTTCTTCTTGCTCATACTCCTCATAGGCTTCTTGAGGAGTTCCTGGGCAAGACCTATAAACATGGGTGGGTGCCTACGGAGGGTGCCCATAATTATTTTTGGGAGTGGCCTCCCGCTCAGGTCTAGGAGGTCTTGGAGGTAATATTTGATAAGGTCGTGGAGATCTGTATTGCACCAAGGGGTTGTGCCTCTCATACAACTCTATCTTATGCGCACGAGGGGTTGGGACCCTCTCAGGCATAGTGTTCTGGAGTAATTCGTCTGTCTGAGGTTGAATGCGCTCTTTGCTAAGGTGATACAGGTGCTCTAACTGTTGTTGGTCTTGTCAGAGCTGCATGATTTGCGCTTGGCGGGCGGCATGTTTGGCAAATTCCAAGTCAATTTGTTTTGTTGTCTTGTGTTTAGGAAGCCTAGATGCCTCTCCTACATGTCTATCTCGGTCGTGGTGATCCGAGATCTCTATGGGTCGCTTTCCTCTATCGAGGTTAGCGGTATTCACCCGAGGCTCTGGCCTCAGTGGGTGATCCTAATACATAGCAGGTGTGGAGGCGCATTGCTCCGACACTATGTATTGCTCTTCAGGAATGTAGTGGTCTTCCTCATGCTCCCTTTCATACAGGTGAAAGGGGCAGGCAGAATTGGCTTGCCCCGTCTGAAGAGCCTTGTGCTCTGGATTTGGCCTATTGTTTTTGACAGTAATAAGGGGTAGAGGAGGGATGACGTAATCATGTGGCCCCTCCTTATGGACCCTATGTTGTTCTAGCACTTCATCGCTCGATGGCCACTCATAATGAGTGTCTAAGAGAGCCCTCCCATCTATGTTGAGTACCACGTGTATGGCCTCCTCCTGAAGGGGTCTATGCTGAGTGGGAGTGCCCCTCAAAGGGGTGCCTCTATAGTCTCATTCTGTAATGGCATGATGTAGACTATCTTGTGGGTCAGGCCGCCAAGGCGGTATGACCAAGTCCTCGGGACTATATCGGAGGTGACTTGTGCCCCTTTGTACACTTTCCACAACTTCTACCCATGATTGGGCTCGACTACGGGTGTACACCATGGTGGTGTTTATCTAAATATGTGTACGTTTTTATCTTCTTTACGATTTTTTATGCTACACTAAACAAAATGGGAACACACAATCAAAGCAATGATTATCTTGTTTATGGATTAAAAGTGTACCCTAAATCTGGTTCAATGTGTTTTGATATTTGTTTTGAAAACCTTGTAAAGAAATTTTTGTTGCATTTGCAATATGAGGGCTCTTATATCTCCCAAAATGGTCACCCCTTCAATATATCACTACTAGGCCGTTATACTGAACCTCTCTATATATACCCGCCCTTACGTGAGGGAGACTATTGGTACGTGAGAGCAGAACAGTACGTGGAACATAGGCGGTACGGAAGGAGAATTGCTCTGTTTTGACACCTACCATAGAAGAATTATCCTCATGCACTGGGAATCACCCCAGCTACACTTGGTCAGCTTTCATCAGGATTTACGTCTAGCAACAGTAGAGATCGGGGTTATGTATGCAAAATTAAAGCCAAGGTGGTGATGAAATCCACCGTTGGTCTTGATCAAGGGTTGGGGTTTTACGACCAATGCCTTGATGTTCAGATTATCTCATGGTGTGTGGGGTTATTTTTACTTGCGAAGATAAAAAAAAAACATGCAGTAAACTCTCCTATGCAAGCAAAGAAACAGAAAATGATAGAGACAGAAAACAAAAAATGATAGAGGATGCTCAGAACCCCTACCTCTTCTCTACCCAAACCGGATGCCTCTGAGTTTTTGCTCAAAAAATGCATAGAGATGTAATCATCCTGGGGTGGGACAAATAACAGATCTATATTCGTCACAGGGTGAGAAAAATTCCTATTCGTCTCAGGGTGGCACGAATTCCAACTCTATATTCGTCACAGGATGGCATGAGCAGCAGCCCAGTGCATAAAGTATTAACCCTTGAAAGAAAAAACACACAATTTTAATCAGAAATTTGATCTCAAAATCAAGGGACAACGTCCCACCATGATCGCCACTGAAAGCACGAGGATATGGAAGCAAAACAGAAGGAAAATGCAACTCTAAGTCCTACAAACGAGAATGCATGAAAAGAAAGAAAATAAACGAACTGAAACGAGATTTAAAGCAAGTGTAACAGTGTGGCCATTTATTTTATTAATTTTCTCAAAATTGGGTTACAATATATCTTCTCCCTTTTTAGGTGCTAGGAGCGTCGGACATAGTTTGGTTACACCATGAATGATACATTCCCCTTTGGGATCTTCCGCCTTCCCACATTGAAAATGGGAGGATAAAATGTCGTCACCACTTGCATGAATGTGTCTATGGTTCCTTGCTGCCACTATGGTGTCAAGATCCTACATTCAGAGAAACAATAAATGATTAGTAGCACCTACGGATGAAGAGAAACATACGATCCCCAAGGCCTGTGGTCAGTGCATACAAAAAATAATTAAAACGATAACTGAAACATATCAAAATGGGCTAAAAATTTGACAAAAGAAATAAAATATTACTAGGAACCCATTGCAAAAGGAACAATCGAGAAATCTGCCATAGATTTCTAATCGCTCCGGGGTGGGACGATTAGGACTATCATAAGCTGTCAGAAGGCGACCTCCTAAATGTCTAGTCCAGAGGCCTCCAAAACACCTACAAAGTTGGGGTTAGACAAAACATGGTATTTTGGGATGACCCAGATGGTTGGATTTTGTATACTCTACCTCGATCGCTCTGTATTTGACGGTGCTCCCTGTAGGTTAGCGAAATCAAGAAATAATAAAATCACAGCCAAAACTTGTCAGAATCACATGAAACTTGAATAGCAGCATATGTAAGTAACCTAAAATCAAATGCAACTGAAATAGTAGAGAAATATACCATAGATTTCTAATCACTCCGGGGTGGGGTGATTAGAATTGCAGCAGTGCAGGGGGCGCCTGGGGGCAGGATGCCTATCGTTTGGGGCTCGGTTTCAGCACCAATCCACTTGGGATGAGTCCAAAACCTCTTATATGGTTGTGTCAGAAATTTTTGTGGGCTATTGTGGCCAAATTTTTGGGTTTAGGTCCGAATTGCGTTTCCAATAATCACCCAATAACCTCCCTTCCAAAAGCGAGATCAAGGATGTAAGAAGCACAATGAGGGTGAGGGTTTGATTCGGCAGCACTCCATTGCTCCAAATGCTCCTCCTCCATTATTTTTTTTTTGGGTGAGAAGACTCACCAATTTATAGACCTAGGGTCTCTCTCTTTGAATGTGCATGTGAGGGAGCCACTTGACATGTTTGCCCTATTTTGGAATAAAAGATTATTCCCTGATTTAGAGTCTCTTTGCATGAGGCCTCCATGATAAAGGCATGCTTGACTGAAGTCCCTCTCATTTATTTGAAGCCGTTCATCGCAATTGCATGCCCTACAAGTGCAGTTAAGTGGCGGACCTGTCAAGGTTTGACTTTTTGCCAATCAAACCTGCTAATCATCCTGCCTTGGGATGAATGCTGATAATCATCCCGGGGTGAGATGAATACCAGTTTGTAATCATCCCAGGGTGGGACAAGTAGGGAGCAAAGTGCTAAAAAGGTTCCAAATTGACCTCTGACCTTCCAAACTGCTGTGGGAGTGGTTAGGACCACTGTTTAACCTCTAGGGGCTGCCCTAGGGGCTATTTATGTCAATTTGATCAGTGCTGGTCATCCCATAATCAGATTGGTGTTGTTTTGGTGTCTACAAAACCCTAAAAATATGTGTCCAAAAATCCCCTTTTCCTATTTGAGTATTGGTATTTATAACCCACTCCTTTTTCCCTATTACTGTTCATCCAATTGCAAAAACGTATATAACATGCGTGTAGGTGTATTTTAGGTATAACTTTGGCTTTGGTTGTCTGTTTCGAGTGATTCAAAAGGTGTCGAAAATTTCTTTTCAAGATGCATATCATGGAGCCATCTACATTCATGTAGTTTTTATGGATTTCACCCAGAGTTTGAAAACACAAGCCTTACTCCATTTATCCTCCATACTTTTTTCCAACAAGTGTTGATTGCTTCAAAGCAAGAATTCTTTTTATCCATAGCTCCTTCCACACTTCTTGTAAATGAAATTTCAGTTGCTCTCCTAATAAAGACCTCCTCCATTGGAGGATTTTGGTCCCTCAAAATCATATTTACTCAAATGGGGATAATGTTTCTTTGTTTGCTTCTTGGAGATCCACTTTGCCTTGCTTAGAATTTTTCCCTTAGGACCAACCATAATTCTTCCTATCCTTGGCATGTTGTCTGCATTTTTCTATCCAAAATTAGATCTTTTGTTGCCTCCTTAAACTCAACTGAGACTAAATCATACAACTTAGACAATATTGGATCATCTTCTCTCTCGTCCAACAAAGAGAGCTCAAGCAACTTCAGGTTTTCCACATTGACAACAGAGTACATTTGCATATAACTTGGCAGTTTGAGTTGGAAGGCATTTGGCCCAACCTGACCTAAAATTTTAAATAGCCCATATATGGTAGGCTTTAATTTCTTACCTTCTTCCTACAATCGTTCCTTTCTTAAATACAACCATACAATATCTCCCACTTGGAAATCATGAGCTACCCTATGTTTATCATGGTGTTCCTTATAGTGTTGTTAAGTTTGCTTCAATTTCTCCTCTATTTTTTGTTATATCAGTTGAATACGTTGAATAAACTTCAATGCTTTCTCCTTTTGGCTTTGAGCTACTTGGATCTTGCCCACTCTCAAAGGCTCCATTAAAATGTGAATGAGGTAGGAACCCATAATACACCTCAAATGGTGATAATCTCTTAGACAAATGTATTACTTGGTTGTAGTAGTATTGGATATATGCTATACTATCATCCCATGTCTTTGGATTTAGTTGATTATAATCCCTCAGCAAGTGCACAATTGTCCTTTTGGCCACCTCTATTTATCCATCCATTTGTGGATGAAATGTTATTGATCTCTTCAGCTTAGTGTCCAACATTTTCCATAATGTAAGCCAAAATTTACTGAGAAAGTGAGTATCTCTATTTGAAATGATACTATTATGCAATCTAATATGAACAAAAATATGTTCAAAAAATAGTTTGGTTGTACCTTTTGTTGTAATAGTTTTCTTACAAGGCACAACAATTATCATTTTACTAAATATGTCCACTATAATAAACTGTTGTAGGAGATTAAACTGTATTTGATTAGGAGATTAAACTGTTGTAGGAAACCTATCCACTTAAAATGCCTGGATTGTTGAAACTTATTCTAAGTTTACAAGTACTTTAATGGCTCATGACCTGTATGCATAATGGTTTATTTACCCAATAAATAATGTCTTCATTTCTTCACTGCTTGTAAAAGTGCAAACAACACTTTATCATATGTAGGATAGTTAAGAACAACCCCTAAAAATAATTTAGAATGGTAACATACATGTTTACCTTGCTGGAAAAAAACTACCCCCATAGCATGTCATGAGGCATTCGTCTCAATATCAAAAGGTATCCTCATGTTTGGAATAGCAAGCACATGTGTGTTGCATACCTTATCCTTTATCAGCTCAAAGGCTTTGTTCTCCTCAAAACACCTTTCCTTCATCCTCTTCCTCAAAACACCCTTCTTCCTCTTGCTCAACCTTTTTGGCAAAATTAGTAGATTTCTTCTTTCTCTTGTTCTACCATTTTAGCCTCTTTTCAAGGTGTAGCTTCCAACAATCCTCACTTGAATGAGTGTCAACATTACATTCCTTGCAATGCTTTTCATCCTTTTGTGATTTAGTGGTTGTAGCCCCTAATTTCTTCATGCCTTTACTACTGGAACCCTTGGTTTTCTTTGCAAGCTTGGAGTATTTAGATAAAGTTGATGCCTTATCCTTTATTGGCTTTCTGGCCCTTATTTCCAAGTATGTAACTTTAATGCATACCTCATCAATTTCCTTGGCATTAAATAATGTTAGTTCTATCTTGATCTGATAAGACAAGCCACACTTATATTTCTTAAGAATTTTAAGATCTCGAATATTAACGCCCATTAACATGACTTATATTTTGAATTTTGTGGTGTATTCTTGGACTGTTTGGCCCTACCTCTATCTCAAAAACATCCATCTTTCATCCATCTTATCTTGATAGCCAATATGATAAAAATGAGCTCTTATAGCCTTCACAAATTTTACCCGTGTTTCTACATCTGGCTGTTGATTTTGTCAATCCAGTTGAGTATACCTCCCACCATGTGAGAGAATGGCCACCCAATATCAATCTAGCAAAGTTGATCTATTGTACTTCTAGATAAGACTTAGTACTGAAGTAAACCTCCAATTTGTTCAGCCACCCATCTAATTTTTTAGGATCTAACTCCCCTTCATAGGTTGGAATATCAATTCTAACCTCCATTTTAAATAGATATGCTATTAAGGGTTGTGATGAGACATTCTCAGGCTGTTTGGAGTGGGATCCTTCAACCTCCTCTTCTTTCTCACCATTAGAAGCACTAGATTCAATCTTAGATTCTAAATCTAATTTTTTCCTTCCCTTCATTGATTTCCTTTCTTCTTTAGAAAGCATCATCTCCATCAAGCTTTGGAGAGTGTTTTCCATTTAAAGAAATCTTCTCTTGAATTTCTTGTTGGACATTGTTGGAGAGTTAGGTTCTGATTGTTCTATCATTTTCTCATATCTGATCATTCTTATCTCAATATATGGATCGTATGGGGTTAAATCATTTCCTTGATATCTTTTGCCTTGCATACACAATTCTTCAAAAAAACTAGCTCTAATACCAAACTTGATCCGTAAAGAGCCAAATCTTGACTCTTTCCTCAAACAAATCAGGGAACTTGCTTAATACTTTAGCTTAGATTAATGAAATGTATCCTTGCTTATATTTTATGCTTTAAATTAATATGAATTATGTTGTATATTTTTAGATATCTGATCTACTTATCAAACTAGAATTAAACTAAAAAATTGCAAGAATGAAATCACACACACAATCACAGATTGCAAGAGGACACAAAAAACTTTTAACGTGAAAACCCCAAAATAGTTAAAACCACGACCGAAATAAATTAGATATATTGTTATTAGGATTCAAAATTAATACAAATACTTACTGATATTCAATTGGTTGTATTCTTTCGCTTGTTCTCCCCAATCTCTGCTCTTACCTCCTCCTCCTCTACCTCTAGGGTTCTCCAAATGCAAATGTAGTAATTAAACCCTAAAAATGTGTGTCCAAAAATCCCATTTTCCTATTTGAGTTTTCATATTTATAATCCACTCATTTTTCCCTATTATTGTTCACCCACTTGCGAAAACGTACGTAGCACGCTTGTAGGTGTATTTTGGGCATAACTTTGGCTTTGGTTATCCGTTTTGAGCAATTCAAAAGGTGTTAGAATTTTTTTTTTCAGATGCACATCATGGAACCATCCAAATTCACCAAAATTCTATGGATTTCACCTAGAATTTCAAAACACAAACCTTACTTCATTTATCCTCTTATTCCAACAAGTGTTAATTGCTCTTAAGCGAGGATTTTTTTACCTACAGCTCCTTCCAAAATTCTTGTAGATGACCTTTCAGTTGCTCTCCTAATCACCTAAACTAGAGATGACTTGGTTGGAAGTAGAAACATCCAAAGGCTAACTATGGTTTGTGAACCTCAATGCTTACCTTCCCTTTCATGGGAACCATCAACTAAGAAAGAAAAGAAAGCATGCATATATTGTGATTACATCTAAAATTGGAAATGACAAATTTTCACATAATCTTACTCCTAAAAGCATCTATTTTGCCTTGAAGTAAATCTAAGGTTAAGCAACTTAGAAAAGAATACATATGAACTAGTTAAATAATAAAAGAAATAACAAGAACAACTTAAAACATCGGGTTAGGATGACCACCATGGGCTAATACCAAATCATGAAAAAATACCAAGCAAGGATGGAGTGGATGGGTGGATTCTTGTGGTAGTAAAATTGATATAAAATGAAAGCTACTCACTAGTGGTTAGAGGTTTAACTACTAGATTCTAAATATGTTGATGAAGCCTTTATGGTTATGGGGGTGGAGGGCTAGAAGTCAGATGATAAATTTTTACCCAACGAAAGAAAAGTAGAATAATAAGTCAAAGTGGAGTTGATTGATTCTATGTTGAGCTATAGTGTCTTTTTAAAATTTAAAAATATTGTTGGAGTGCATAGAGGAGTTGAGTGTCCTTGTTTAACCCTACAAAAATGTTTTAACATTGGATTTTGAGGTAGGTATTCTATGCATGATTTGAAAAACCATTCTTATAGAAATGAAGAGTGAAATGTTTAGGACCCTTCTATGAAGTCAAAATGTGGATTGGATATTGTTTTACTTGGATTGGATGATGCCTTGAGTGCACCTAGAAACCCCAGGGTTTCATTAAATTAGTAAAATTTACTAGAATATTTTTGAAAACCTACTAAAATTTTATTTTCATGCTTTCTTAGGTATCCAAGATAAGAATTTAATATTATAATATTAAATTCCTATCTTGGGTACTTATGAACCTCTTTTCTCATCCAAAAAAATCATTAACAATTTATAAAAATATTAAATAAACAACCACAATAAGTAATCTATATAAACTAAAACAAGATCAAATATGTAAATTACTTCAATATTTTCAATTCCTAATTCAAGCCCTTAAAGGAGGGCAACATTGTACAATATTCCTTATTGAAAGGAAGCCACTCCTTAGTATATCTCAATATGATATCCAAAAATACAATATTCTTCTCCTCTCATATCCCTCATATGAGCCTCTTGCCTACATTATATAATGCTCAACTACCTACCACTACCACTTATCCATACATGTAGGATAATTACATTTATTATAATATTATAATATTAAGTATAATATTTTAATATTAAATTCCTATCTTGGGTACCTAACATTCCATCCCCCTTAAAAAAAATTTCATCCTCAAAATATAAGAAGAGACTAAATAGTATGCTCTTTTAAGCCTTATTGTGAACTGGTATTGATCTCGATCATCCATTGGTGGTGGTTTTTGTTGATGATAATATGTCATTCTACCATTTGAATTTTTGGAAGTAATCCCTTGGTTCCATGTGTTGGAGGTATCTTTTTTTTGGTAATAAATATCACTTCTTTTCATCCATACTTGCTTTCTTTTGCCACTTGAGTATCTAGGATTGTTTTTTTGGATCCATGCTTCTATTGCTCTACTCTAGTAACTTGAATGATGGGTCCATTTCTTCCTTGATGCTGCTATATTACTCTTAAAAATAACCATTATATTTTCTTTGCCAAAAAATTTTATAGTTGGTGTCCTAATTCCATGTAGAACCATAATATTGTTGTCTAAATCCATACCTCCAAGATTGTTGTTGCTCCTAATGGTGTGGATGGAAATATGTTACAACCTTAACCTACCACCTTCTTTGTCTCCTCCACATTTTGCTCCTCTGTTTTAAATTATTTTGCATGATGTTCTCTCATGTGCCCTTAGTTTGATGTGCCCTTACGTTATTTTATGTCTTTCTTGTACTTTGTTATTGTTTTTCCCATAAAATTTGTTATTGATGTTTCTTCCATGGATTTTATTGTTGTTACTTATTGCTTGGATTCTATTTTGAGTTCTGATGCTTCTTCTTCAAATTGTTTCCATGCACAGATTCTTGTTTTTCCATCATAAAAAGAGATTCATGTTTTTCCTTGGATCCTTGCCTCTTACATTGAGAAATATCTTATACTGTTATTTTTCTTATACCATAACTTAATAAACTTTTTTTTATATATTAATATTAATAGTACCAAAAGAAAATAACTAAGGATAACCAAGAACAATGTTTGCATCATCCATATTAATAGCATAAAAATTTGAATGTAAAATATATTTATCCATGAGGTTCGAGGTATAGACCAATTGGTTTGACCAAACCCCGTAAGGGGGCGAAGGTCCAAGTTTCAAATCTCGGGCCTCGTCGGACTGAACACTTGTCCCTTTCCTGGTTCTTTCAAAGAGTGTAAAAGGTTTTAAATGATTGTGACATGGTGGTTATAGGGGCGGACTATGCAAAGAACTATGTGGCAGCTTTCGAGGTACACAACACATAATACTGTAGTGACCATAAAAGCTGGATAGTCTGCCCAAATTTGTGGTGGCTAATGATTCCACCATGTAAATTAAAATTATATATATATGTCCATGGTGATCTTCAAATATTCATAAATCTGAACATTTGTACCATCAAGTTGTATGTCTTTGATTTTTTTACTTGAACTTGCAACCTTTTAGCCAAAGATATATTAATTGCATTGTATATGTTGTTAGGGTTTATAGAAACAATAACATGTTCCTTCTAGGTGTATCCTTAAACCTGCAAAATGGATTTTTTAAATAATTCTTCTTCATCACTACTTGATTTATATGACAACAAAGATATGTTTCCTTCTACTTGTATTTTATTCCTCTTATTTTTTTTTCTAATTTTTTCAAATTTTCCAACTCTTGTTTTAATTCCTTTTGTTCATCTTGGAGCCTAGCTATCTTTTCATTTTTTTCAAATTCCATTGGCTTAAAAATGCAACAAAAATTCTTCCCTTGTAAAAAAAATATCATGGGTACATCTAAATCTCAGACACCAAGTTAAAACTTCCTCTCGTAAAGAATCCAAAATCTTATGTTTCCATGAAACATTAAAAAAAATTGAAGACTTAAAATTTTTCCACCATTCCCAAGCATCACTAGCATCCTCTCCGATGATTATTGGCAACTCCATATCATCGATTCTCAAAATTTATAATTTTTTTTTAACCTCAAATATACTCTATTATTTTCAATAAACAATTAAATCTGCACTCAAACTAGCACTATTAACGACTTACAAATTGTGCACTTCTGGCAATTGATAATGGCATGCTCTACAATTTTTCTCTTTTTTTACACTTAGCTTAACATCTGTTAATGGCTTGCAAACTGTGTACTATAAATATAATAATGGGTTACTCTATGGACCCTTTTTTTTAATGGACTGCTACCAAACTACGTACTTTTTTTTCTTTTTCTTTTTTTACCCAAAATGCTACTAACAATGGATTGCTACTCTACAAACTCTTTTATGAATTGGGTACTACCAACTATGGATTAGATATTTCAACACTGCTACCAAACTATAATTGCTACTCTATAGAATTTTTTGAACTGGGTATTATGTGCTACTACCAAATTGCAACTGCTACTCTATGGACCCTTTTATGGATTAGGTATTTTGACATTGCTACCAAACTACTAGCTCTCATACCACTTGTTATGAACCTTCTTTGCTTTGACACCCCTTGTTGTACACCTCTTTTCTTATTAGAGAAAAATCACTCATATTTACTAAAATAACAACATTCATCTACAAATGTTAAGCACAATAATAATTTCATAACAAAACAAAGATATAAATATTGATATAAAATCAATTTATAATTTAAACCCTTAAGGCAGGGCAACATCATACAATGCTCCTTATTGGAAGGAATACACTTCTTAATATATCTCAATTTGAGATCTCAACAATACAATATTTTTTTCCTCTGTATCCCCCATATAAGCCTCTTGCCTACATTATATAAGCCTCAACTACCACTATCACTTATCCATACATGTGGGATAATTACATTTATTATAATATTATAATATTAAGTGCATCCCGATAGAGACACCGCAATGGCAAAATGTATTTGGCTCTTCTAGTGGAGACCCAAGTTCATTTCATCGGGAGGATGACCCCAATGTGCCCCCATATTTTCAACCTATTCAAAAATAAAAATTAAGTACAATATTATAATATTAAATTATTATCTTGGGTACCCAACATGTTTATTGCTTATTTGATACATTTTTTCTAATTTTGGCTAATTTTAGGTTTGTCTATATTTTTTTGGTTGTCTCAAACAAGAGCATTGCTTTTTAACATCGATGAACTTGCTACATCTAACACTTTGGATAAAATTAATATTATTGACATATGTAGTTGCCTAATTAGATGCTCTTGGCTAGGAGAGTTATTACATTAAGCACTATTAACTAGTATTGCTAAAATTTGGCACTAAAGTTAGATATTTATTAATAGAGAAATGCTCTTATCAAAATACTAAAATTTATCAATATTTATATAATTGTGCATGATAAAGTTAATTGTTGGTTAACTACTTTGGTTGTAAGTCATAATGATAGCAGAGGGAGACAAATATCCTCCTGTGACAATGTTCATAGGGACAGATAAGAAAATATGGATGGAAATGGACCCCTCTTGGTTGGGTCAACAACTAGAATAATTATCCTAGGATGACTAGGATGTTGAAAATATTGAGCATATTGAGTTGGCATTGATGTCAAAGACTTGATGTCAAAAAGAGCATGGTATAAATAGTAGAATATTCTTCAAAAGTGATGAGTTTTCAAGGTTGGTAAATGGAAAGCAAGGAAAATATGTTTAAGGATTATAATATTTAAATATTATAAAGAGAGTTTATAAAGACCTAAGGATAAAGTTTTATAAAAGGAAGGCCAAAGGTTTTCAAAGGAAGGACAAAGGTTTATTCAGATTAAATCAAGGTTGGGTCACTAAAGGTTTTAATCATTGCAAGGTTTTAAAAAGGAGTTAACCTTATAATATTTAAATTAAAATTTTAAATATTATAACCATGCATTTTGGCACCAATGTTCAAACGAAAGTGTTATAATTTCAAAGTGTCAATATCATCTAAAACCAAGGTGTGCCTATATATACATAATGTTTTATCCACCCTTGAAAAACAAAGGTAATCACATGCAACTATAGGGAATAATATTTGGGTGAGCAAACAAATGACAAAAGTGAAGGCAACAAATTGTTTTAGGAGTGAAAATCAAGCTAAATCCTTTGAAGTTCCCTTTTAAGTCATGCTTGTTGGTGTACTCCAAATGGTAACTGGCTTTGTGTGAGGATGTTGCGCGAGAGAAGGTTCACGGTTCGATTTTCGTTGGTGTCAGTTTTGACGTGTTTCGTTTTGGGAAGTGAGATGAAGAAGAAGATAAATATGTTAATGTGCATTTGAAGTTTCATCTGCCTGGTTATCCCAAGCGGTCACAATCTGCGTTTGGGTGCTAGAGGTCAAAGGGTCAATTCTCATCCGTGCTAGCAAAATTTTTATGTGAGGTATTTATAAAGTTTTTGATTATTTGTGAAAAGGAGTCATAAGGGTGTGTGTTATAAAGTATTTTATCTTACAAATAGGAGTCATAAGGGGTGTGTGTTATAAAGTCTTTTATTTTGCAAATAGGAGTTATAAGGGTGTATGTTATGAAGACTTTTATTTTGCAAATATTATAAAGAGGAAATATAAGGGATATATTTTGCATGATTGAAAGAGGAAATATAAGGGATATTTTTGCATGTGAGAAAAGGGGATATAAGGTGTATTGTGGATTGTTTTGAAATTGTAATTGTTGCATTTTAGAAAGGAGACATAAGGTGTATTGTGGATTGTTTTGAAATTGTAATTGTTGCATTTTTAGAAAGGAGACATAAGGTGTATTGTGGATTGTTTTGAAATTGTAATTGTTGCATTTTAGAAAGGAGACATAAGGTGTATTGTGGCTTATTGCTTAATTGTATTTTGTATGATAAAGAGGAAATATTGTAATATTTTAAAAGCTTTATTTTATGATCTTAAAAAGGAGTTATAGAGCATTATTTTTAGGTATTCTTGTGCACATATTTTTGAAAGAATTTTATGTGGATTATTTGAAAGGAGTTTTTATAACTTGTTTTGAAGTGGCCAAAGAAAAGGAGTTATTTTGAGACAAGTTTTTGAGGGCACATCTTCATCAAGGCATATTTAGAGGTATGGTGTTTTAACTCCTACTCAAAGTGGTGTTGTTTGAAGAAAATAGTTTTAAGTCATAAGGTAGAGATATAAGGATTAATTTATGTGCATTGTTGGAAATATTTGTGCTAGAGTGTGAAAGCTAAGTTGTGCTTTATTATTGAATGAAATTGGAGACACATGTGCTAGGGTTTGAGAACAAAGTTGTGCATCATTGATGAATAAAATTGGAAACACATGTGCTAGGGTTTGAGAACAAAGTTGTGCATCATTGTTGAATAAAATTGAAAATATATGTGCTAGGGTTTGAGAACAAATTTGTGCATTATTGTTGAATGAATTTGAAAATATACTAGCAAGGGTTATAGACCAATCTTGTGAAGCAAATCTATGCATTAGTTTTGAGTGATATTGGGAATGAACTTGCAAGGGCTATAGACCAGTTTTGTGAAGCAAGTATGTACATTATTTTTTATTAATTTTGAAAGTACATAAGAAGGTCATCTATCAAGTGCTAGACTAGAGTATCCTTTTGAATGCAATGAATGTGAGACATGTGAAAGCGACAGACTTAATGAATGTGAGAAGAACATATTGAGTATTTGTAATGCATATCATTCTCTATATGTTTATGAAGAAAAAGAATTATGGGTAGAATATGTTTGAATTACTTTAGTCAAAGAAAACACTTTTGGGAAAGATATGCAATTGTTTCTATGCAAGAACTAGGAATGTTTGAGCAATTTCTATGAGCAGTATTGAGTCAAATTTGAGCAAGATAGGTGAGTAAGTTTGAGTAGTGATTTGAGCAAGCCTTGTAAGTAGGCTTGAAGCAAATTTGAGCAAGCCTTATGTGCAGGCTTGGAGTAGATTGAGCAAGATTGGTAAGCAGATTTGAGCAAGCCTTGTGTGTAGGATTAGAGCATATTTGAGCAGGTTTTGATGACCAAATTTCAACAAGCCTTATGTGTAGGCTTGGAGCATATTTGAGCAGGTTTTGGTGAGCATATTTGAGCAAGCCTTATGTGTAGTCTTGGAGTAGATTGAGTAGGTTTGGTAAGAATATTTGAGCAAGCCTTGTGTGTAGAATTGGAGCAGATTTGAGCAGGTTTTGGTGAACAAATTTGAGTAATTTTTTATGAGCAAATTTGAGCAAGCCTTATGTGTAGGCTTGGAGCAAATTTAAGCAGAGTTGAGAGCAGGTTTTGGAGCAGATTTGAGCAAGCCTTGTGTAAAGGCTTGGAGTAGATTAGAGTAGAGGGGATTGAGGTCTCTTGTGGATAGAGGTCCATGAACCAAAGCAAAGGGGATTGGTGTCTCCTGTGGATAGAGGTCCACGAACCATAGTAAAGGGGATTGATGTCTCCTATGGATAGAGATCCACAAACTAAAGCAAAGGGGATTGGTGTCTCCTATGGATAGAGGTCCATGAACCAGAGCAAAGGGGATTGGTGTCTCTTATGGATAGAGGTCCACTAACCAGAGCAAAGGGGATTGGTGTCTCTTATGGATAGAGGTCCATGAGCTAGAGCAAAGGGGATTAGTGTCTCTTGTGGATAGAGGTCCATAAACCAGAGCAAATGGGATTGGTGTCTCCTATGGATAGAGGTCCACAAACCAGAGCAAATGGGATTGGTGTCTCATGTGGATAGAGGTCTACAAACCAGATCAAAAGGAATTGTTGTCTCCTATGGATAAAGATCTACAAACCAGAGCAAAGGGTATTGGTGCCTCCTGTGGATAGAGATCCATAAATTAGAGCAAAGGGGATTGGTATCTCCTATGGATAGAGGTCCATGAACGAGAGCATAGGGGATTGGTATCTCCTTTGGGTTTGTGCCCATAAACATTGTAATAGGGAATTGGTTCCCAAGAGATTTGTTGAGAAAATTTATAAGAAATATTTTCTTTGTGGACGTAGCCCACATTGGGTGAACCATGTTAAATCTATGTCTCTTATGTGTGTGATGATATGTGCATTGTTTCATTATTGCAATTGATAATATTGGATAATACTGCTTTGGAAAGAAAAGTAAAAAGTTTTATCTTATATTATTCACCCCCCCTCTCAGTATAAGCTTGTGTTATTCATAGGATGTATTAAAGGAATATGTCCTAAGGGAGATCATTATGGCCTATAGTCATGTAATCACAAAGGTTCTTGTTGGTCCGGCTTTCATGCACACCCCGGGAAAAAGGGATGAAGGCAAGGAAAGCTCCGGAGACACCCACGGGACTGATCCCACTCATCTTTAGGATCTAGCTGGTTATCCAAGGTGCGAGTTACAGAGTTGGGTCGAATGGCAATTCACTCTTTTCCACTTCGGAATAGATTTCAATATGGACCGCTCTGTTACCTTACAGGGGGTTCCTGAACTTGTTCAATAGTTGCAAAAGTTGTTGACAATCAGATTTAACTTGAATTCTAGATCTAGCTCTCATGGGTCCGCAGATTTAAATAAAAGGCAAATAAAGAAAATAAAAATGGATCATTAACGATAAGAAAAGAGAGGGTAGGGTAAGGCGAAAAAGAGAAGTTTATCGGACTTTAAACTCGTAAAACTCTAAACTATCAATCTTATCTATGCTATCGACTTCACAACAGAACAAATCCCGGAAGAAAGTGTCCAGTCGGTCTAAGATCACTTTCAACTAAGAGCACAAGGCGAGTGAAACGGATCTAGCGAAAAATTATAAATCCAAGGGCAGCTGGTTAAAATCGGTATCTTTCACCGGCAGCCTAGCTCGCACAGTGAAGACAGAGCAATTAGAACAAACTTAACCTCAAATCTGTAATTCGCACCTTGGATAACCAGCCAGATCCTAAAGATGAGTGGGATCAGTCCCGTGGGTGTCTCCGGAGCTTTCCTTGCCTTCATCCCTTTTTTCCCGGGGTGTGCATGAAAGCCGGACCAACACCTAATTGGCGCTAGAAGGAGGGCCACAGAACATCTGTTCTTAGTGCACTTGAGTTGAGAAATCCGACTGTATGTGGAACTGTAAAACTGTATTTTATCCAAAGTCTGGTAGCCAATTTTCCCCTCCTCCTCGGCCAACACCTAATTGGCGCTAGAAGGAGGGCCAAACATCTGTTCTTAGTGCACTTGTGTTGAGAAATCCGACTGTATGTGGAACTGTAAAACTGTATTTTATCCAAAGTCTGGTAGCCAATTTTCCCCTCCTCCTCAGCCAACACCTAATTGGCGCTAGAAGGAGGGCATGAACTCAGTTCAAGTATTGTAAGGGCATAACAACAACATTTGAAGGACCCACAATGAACTCCGGACAGCTTTATAAATTGTCAGTACAGCTTTTATAAATTGTCAGTACAGTGTTTTAAATTTCCAAATGCAGAACCTGTTAAGAACTGTAAAGTTGTATGTACTGTATTTTATCGAGTCTGGCATTTTAACATTTAAAAGTGGCTCAGTTTCATAAATTGTCAGTGCAGTTTTTGAAAGTTGTCAGTGCAGTTTTAAAAATTGCCAGAGAAGGCCTTAAGTTCAGTGGTTTGTTAAGAACAGTTCTATCATCACTTGCAGTTATCCAATTACAAATCAGAACATCACTGTCAGCCAAGTATTAATGGCAAATTGGTTGGGCTCCACGACTTTGAACATTCCGGGTATAGCCCATGACTTGCCCCGAAGTCCAGAAAGGTATCTCCCCGGTACAAACATGATGGGACAAGAACTGCAGAAGAACATCCGCTAGCTTTTAAAAATGCTTTAAGATTATTGAATATACAGCATGAAGATGTTGCCTGCAGATTGTTCCCGTTCACTCTCCGGGAGGGAGCTTATGACTCGGTTTTTAAACCTCACCAAGCAATTCCATTACTAGTCGGGATGATCTAGAGAAAGCTTTTATATCACGGTTCGGTGAAGTGATAGATCCAAGCATTTTATATCAGCAATTTTCCAAGCATCAAGAAAGAGTCGGGAGAAACTGTCGGGTCTTTCAATATGAGGTTCCAAAGAGCTTACGGTAGAATGACCGGCCATTACATCCCAAATGCAAATCCGGCCTTAGAAATCTACAAGAATGCATTGGATTCGGTGACCTCTATTTTCCTCAAGAGAGACATTAATATCACAACCCTGGCAGGGGCTTATAAAGAAGCCTTAATTCTTGAAAGACAGCTAGGACCTCAAATTCTGAGCAATCCTTTGATATCCTATGTTACACAGAACATGCCTGTTCCAGACCCCATTCCACATCATGAGTTAATGCCAACATGTCATGCTCTACCCAAGGAGACTCCGTTAACTGTCACATCCACTCAACATGTGCAAAATACAGAGAAAAGTTCTGACAAGTTCAAAGTGCAGGTGCTTGAACTGAACAGTTGTGATCTGGCACCACCCAAATCTGAAGTTTTTCCTGGTGAGTTAAATTTTCCTGGAAATCAAAGAAATATTGATATTTCTAGTTCACCCAAAAATAGTACAACCAGGGTTTCAGATTCTGTCACTTTTCTCGAAGAGACAGAAAGTCTTGTACAGACTCGTGGATGAAATGCAAGATTTTCAACAGTTCAAAATGGACGGTTATGACTTGAAATGTCAGAGTCCGGAACTTAATAATGATCCTTCCTCATCAGAGGATGATGAAAGTGAGATTCAATCTCACTATGCGGATAATGCGAGGAGGATAGCATCATTGAGGATATGAGGGAACTTAAATCGACATCACCCTCTATGAACTGCCTCAGATTGTTGGACAAAACATTAACTTGATTGAGGCTTACTTTGGACCACCTGTTGAATTTCAAGAAAAGGAGGAAAAGGTAGTAAATATGAATGTGGTCGACCAACTTGGAATTGATGAACTGTCTCAACATAAGCCTGCAACTTCTGAACATAATGTCAAAGAGGAGGCTATAAATTGTGTTGATGCAGATATTGGAGTTTATGATTTGGCAACTGAAAAGGTGAGAACAATTATAGCCCTAATCAATAACAACAATGATGTTTGGAAATTGCACATTAATGAGGTTAAGTCTAAGCAAGGCTCAGGCGAAAAGGAAAATTGTAAGCATTCTGCTAGAGGGATAAAAATTGAAGTCCTGGATATTGAAGCAGTGCAGCAACCACAAAATGTTCAAGTTGTTAAGAACCAGGGCATACAGATAAAACATGATTTCTTTCAGTTGTCACATCATTTTGAAAATGTGGTGGTCTAGGTCTGTCAAGGTTTTAAAGTATTTGATCCCGGGGTTTTTTTTTACATTCAGTCCTTTTGAAAGAACTCTGCAAACCCTTTAATTAGAAGCATAAACATGTTATCATATGATTTGTTATTATATGATTTGTTTAATTTGAAGGAGTTGCGGATTTGTTTTTCAAATGGGACAGGGAAGACAGTAAACCCAAGTCTTTCCCAGATAGCAAATTTTTGAAGCACAGTCTGGAGTGCATTTCGTCAACAGGACCTGAAAGGTAATTCTTTTTAAATTACTTGCATGGTCAAAATTTTTTAAAGCACCATTTCTCTGGCTTTCCCAACTCGCTGCATTTTTTGAGTATGAAGGGAAGTTGTAACATATGTATGCATTGTAAATAAGCTTTGAAGTTTTTCAGTTTTATTTCTTTGTCGATGCGGTTTTTATTTCAATGTCTGTGCAGTTTTAATATGTTTCAGTTTAATTTTAATGCTCTGCAGTTTTAATTTATTTGTTTTTCAGTTTATTTCTTTGTCGGTGCGGTTTTATTTTTAAATGTCTCGTACGATTGCGATTTTTCAGTTTTCTTTAGTTGTTTTTCAGTTTTAGCTTGTGCAGTTTATTTCTTTTGTCAGTGCTTTTTATTTTCTTTCTTTGTCTTTTTATTTTAGCTTGCTTTTATTTTAGTCTGTACAGTCTTTTCTTTATTGCATTTCTTTTTCTTTGCTGTCTGTACAATTACGATTGCAGATTACGATTTATTTTATTTCGATTGCGGTTTAGTTTATTTCGATCTTTGTTGCAGTTTAGCTTTCTTTGCCATTCCAGCAATTTTTATTTGCTTCAGTTCTTTTAGTTTATTTCTTTTATTGCCTGTACAGTTTTTATTTTCTTCCCTGCTTTTCCTTTTCTTTGTTGTCTGTACAGTCTTTTGTTTTAGTTTTAGTCTTAGTTGCTTGTGCAGTTTTATTTGCAGTCTGTGCAGTTTTGATTCTGTTTTGCTTTAAGCCTGTGCCTGTCCTTGGAAGCCTGTATAAAGTCCTTTGGCTTCTAAAATTTTCTGTCCTTTGCCTCTGCCTGAGCAATCAATGAAAAGTCAGCCTGCTGAAAATTGTTTTATTCCTAGCTGATAAATCCTCAATCCAAGTGCCTCCCCATTCTCGCTCATTATTCTAATTGAGATAGTCTACTTGCACTGAACCGTAGAACTATTTTGTTATCCAGGATGAAGGTAGAGAGATGATTGGATCTTGTGTCTTACTTGCCACAGTTGTTTTAATGATAGAAAAACTATTATGCTGTTTAGTTGGAGGAACTCCCGGGGAATCCAAGAAAAGCTGGTTATGAGAAGGGACTATGGTTCATGCAATTATTTGGGTGTCACCAGAGGCTATCAATGCCTAGACTGAAACAGTTCCAGATTGATCAAATATTAAAAGAAAATTGTAATTTCTCTAAGGTCTTCCAGATAGTGATATATTTCAAAAAGAAGAGAGATAAAAAAAAAAAAAGAGATAAGAAAAAAAGAAAAAAAAGAGTTATATGATCAAAAGAGGCAGCCAATATTAGATTCTGCCCTACAGTTGTAAATTGGGTCGTGTAAATCTAAAGGGTAACTTTGTCTAGGCTGTAAAAGGCTAAACTAGTAAACAGAGCTCTACTCGGTTTCCCCTTTTACAATCTAGAAAAGTTGATTAATCCATGTTTATCATTCAATTCAGTCATCCTTGAAGAAAGTTCTATACCTTTGTAATTGCACATCGAAATCTTCCTTGAAGTAATCCGACCTAGTATGTCCTTGGGAAATTTTAACACGTGGCATTTGGCGATCAATTTATTGTGAAGAATGTTCGTGGCAAGGCATGATGCATGGTCTTTTTGTTTTGAAACCGTAGTCTTGGGTTCTAAAATAGTGCTACTATTTTACCCATGAGATATCGCCATTTGTTGATAAGCAACACACCCCCACTGAAAAATGAGATTCCATCCTTAGAAAATTATGAACTTCCATTTTTGCAAAGGGGACCCTCTTGGTCATTTTCAGTTTTAAATCCATATTTTGCTTGCCTCCTTTTTAAAGTTGTGCTTTTTCTTGCATTTTAGCTGTGTTATCCAAGAATTCACTTTTTACATGCTAGAATCATTCATGCACAAGAAAATCTTGCACCGTTACCGAGAAAAATCCAGAAAACAGTTGCATAATTCACCGAAAAATCAAACTTTCCATTTTTGGTAGTGTCGCGATATCGCGACACTTCCATTTTTCGAAAATGTCGCGATATCGCGACAGGTAAGTCAAAATGCAGCTAAGTGCCAGAAAGGTCGCGATTTCGCGACATGTTGCGAAATCGCGACAGTTTTTGGGAGAGAGAAGCAAGCTGTACGGAGGCCGCGATTTTGCGACATGTCGCGAAATCGCGACATGTCGCATTTTCGCGGCAGGAGAGAGAAAATGGGCCGCAGGATGAAAAATCGGATAAGTCGAAACATGTTCCAAAATCGCGGTCAACGCGGTCAACGCATGCAGGTAGAGGAACTGTCGCGATATCGCGACGTGTTCTAGAATCGCGGTTGAAAATCAAGAAACGTACGGAGGCCAGGAAGGGTCGCGATTTCGCGACATGTCGCGAAATCGCGACATGTCGCGTTTCGCGGCCGACGAGGGAGGAATTTGCCGATGCACTGGCAGCGGTCGCGATTTCGCGACATGTCGCGAAATCGCGACATGTCGCAGAATCGCGATAGGAGAGAGAAAGTCATAGTTGACTCGAAAGTGCATTCCGCGGGAAACGAAGGCTTCTGGGGTAGCGACACGTGTCAAAGCGTGAATGGGACAAACCGAAGCCGACATGCAAGCTTATTTTGCGGATTTAATCTGTTTTTAATGTTTTAAGCTTCGATTTAATTAAAATGCTAATCTAATGCATCTTTTTGTCTTTCATGCAGGATTCCACCGGCACTTACGGGACAACCGGGAAAGACCATAAAGGCGAAGATAAAGTGCGGATTTAGTCAAGGACCGCCATGCTAGGAGAGAAGCTGCCGGTGAGAGCATTCAACAACAAATTTATTGCAGACTTGATAGCATGGAGACCATTTCAACTCAGAGATGGATTTGCGGAGATCAAATTGATGGAGAAGTGGTGACTCATCCGGCTCACCAGCAGAATTAACGGAAGCATTTATTTGCAGATGCGAATGAATGCAAGTTGCATTTGATTTTATCTTCTCCATTTATGGCAGCTAACTGCACTGATTTGCAAAAGGGTTAAGTTCTATTCGGACTTTGATTTTTAAATGGATTTTTATTGTAAAACCCGGGTCCTAGGGTTTAAGTGCGATAAGATTTAGGGTTTGAGCAAGATATTTTGGAAAAGATCAGGGTCTGTCCTGAGTCTATAAATACAAATTCTAAATGTAATCGCAGGAGGCGGAGACTTAGAAACAAAGGATCCGGCTTTCATGCACACCCCGGGAAAAGGGATGAAGGCAAGGAAAGCTCCGGAGACACCCACGGGACCGATCCCACTCATCTTTAGGATCCGTCGGTTATCCAAGGTGCGAGTTACCGAGTTGGGTCGAATGGCAATTCACTCTTTTCCACTTCCGGAATAGATTTCGATATGGACTCGCTTCGTTACCTTACAGGGGGTTCTCGAACTTGTTCAGTAGTTGCAAAAGTTGTTGACAATCAGATTTAACTTGAATTCTAGATCTAGCTCTCATGGGTCAGCAGATTTAAATAGAAGGCAAATAAAGAAAATAAAAATGGATCATTAACGGTAAGAAAAGAGAGGGTAGGGTAAGGCAGAAAAGAGAAGTTTATCAGACTTTAAACTGTAAAACTCTAAACTATCAATCTTATCTATGCTATCGACTTCACAAAGAACAAATCCCGGAAGAAAGTGTCCAGTCGGTCTAAGATCACTTTCAACTAAGAGCACAAGGCGAGTGAAACGGATCTAGCGGAAAATTATAAATCCAAGGGCAAGTTGGTTAAAATCGGTATCTTTCACCTAGCGACCTAGCTCGCACAGTGAAGACAGAGCAATTAGAACAAACTTAACCTCAAATCTGTAATTCGCACCTTGGATAACCAGCCAGATCCTAAAGATGAGTGGGATCAGTCCCGTGGGTGTCTCCGGAGCTTTCCTTGCCTTCATCCCTTTTTTCCCGGGGTGTGCATGAAAGCCGGACCAACACCTAATTGGCGCTAGAAGGAGGGCCACAGAACATCTGTTCTTAGTGCACTTGAGTTGAGAAATCCGACTGTATGTGGAACTGTAAAACTGTATTTTATCCAAAGTCTGGTAGCCAATTTTCCCCTCCTCCTCAGCCAACACCTAATTGGCGCTAGAAGGAGGGCCAAACATCTGTTCTTAGTGCACTTGTGTTGAGAAATCCGACTGTATGTGGAACTGTAAAGCGTATTTTATCCAAAGTCTGGTAGCCAATTTTCCCCTCCTCCTCAGCCAACACCTAATTGGCGCTAGAAGGAGGGCATGAACTCAGTTCAAGTATTGTAAGGGCATAACAGCAACATTTGAAGGACCCACAGTGAACTCCTGACAGTTTTATAAATTGTCAGTACAGTGTTTTAAATTTCCAAATGCAGAACCTGTTAAGAACTGTAAAGTTGTATGTACTGTATTTTATCCAGAGTCTGGCATTTTAACATTTAAAAGTGGCTCAGTTTCATAAATTGTCAGTGCAGTTTTTGAAAGTTGTCGGTGCGGTTTTAAAAATTGCCAGAGAAGGCCTTAAGTTCAGTGGTTTGTTAAGAACAGTTCTATCATCACTTGCAGTTATCCAATTACAAATCAGAACATCACCGTCGACCAAGTAATAATGGCAAATTGGTTGGGCTCCACGACTTTGAACATTCCGGGTATAGCCCATGACTTGCCCGAAGTCCGAGAAGGTATCTCCCCGGTACAAACATGATGGGACAAGAACTGCGAAGAACATCTCGCTAGCTTTTAAAAATGCTTTAAGATTATTGAATATACAGACATGAAGATGTTGCCTGCAGATTGTTCCCGTTCACTCTCCAGGAGGGAGCTTATGACTGGTTTTTTAACCTCACCAGCAATTCCATTACTAGCCGGGATGATCTAGAGAAAGCTTTTATATCACAGTTCGGTGAAGTGATAGATCCCAGCATTTTATATCAGCAATTTTCAAGCATCAAGAAAGAGTCGGGAGAAACTGTCAGGTCTTTCAATATGAGGTTCCAAAGAGCTTACGGTAGAATGACTGGCCATTACATCCCAAATGCAAATCTGGCCTTAGAAATCTACAAGAATGCATTGGATTCGGTGACCTCTATTTTCCTCAAGAGAGACATTAATATCACAACCCCGGCGGGGGCTTATAAAGAAGCCTTAATTCTTGAAAGACAACTAGGACCTCAAATTTTGAGCAAGTCCTTTGATATCCTATGTTACACAAAACATGCCTGTTCCGAGACCCCATTCCACATCATGAGTTAATGCCAACATGTCATGCTCTACCCAAGGAGACTCCGTTAACTCGTCACATCCACTCAACATGTGCAAAATACAGAGAAAAGTTCTGACAAGTTCAAAGTGCGGGTGCTTGAACTGAACAGTTGTGATCCGGCACCACCCAAATCTGAAGTTTTTCCTGGTGAGTTAAATTTTCCTGGAAATCAAAGAAATATTGATATTTCTAGTTCACCCAAAAATAGTACAACCAGGGTTTCAGATTCTGTCACTTTTCTCGAAGAGACAGAAAGTCTTGTACAGACTTCTGTGGATGAAATGCAAGATTTTCAACGAGTTCAAAATGGACGAGTTATGACTTGAAATGTGAGAGTCCGGAACTTAACAATGATCCTTCCTCATCGGAGGATGATGAAAGTGAGATTCAATCTCACTATGCGAGAAATAGCGAGGAGGATAGCATCATTGAGGATATGAGGGAACTTAAATCTGACATCACCCTCTATGAACTGCCTCAGATTGTTGGACAAAACATTAACTTGATTGAGGCTTACTTTGGACCACCTGTTGAATTTCAAGAAAAGGAGGAAAAGGTAGTAAATATGAATGTGGTCACCAACTTGGAATTGATGAACTGTCTCAACATAAGCCTCGCAACTTCGAACATAATGTCAAAGAGGAGGCTATAAACCGTGTTGATGCGGATATTGGAGTTTATGATTTGGCAATCGAAAAGGTGAGAACAATTATAGCCCTAATCAATAACAACAATGATGTTTGGACATTGCACATTAATGAGGTTAAGTCTAAGCAAGGCTCAGGTGAAAAGGAAAATTGTAAGCATTCTGCTAGAGGGATAAAAATTGAAGTCCTGGATATTGAAGCAGTGCAGCAACCACAAAATGTTCAAGTTGTTAAGAACCAGGGCATACAGATAAAACATGATTTCTTTCAGTTGTCACATCATTTTGAAAATGTGGTGGTCTGGGTCTGTCAAGGTTTTAAAGTATTTGATCCTGGGGTTTTTTTACATTCAGTCCTTTTGAAAGAACTCTGCAAACCCTTTAATTAGAAGCATAAACATGTTATCATATGATTTGTTATTATATGATTTGTTTAATTTGAAGGAGTTGCGATTTGTTTTTCAAATGGGACGAGGAAGACAGATAAACCCAAGTCTTTCCCGGATAGCAAATTTTTGAAGCACAGTCGGAGTGCATTTCGTCAACAGGACCTGAAAGGTAATTCTTTTTAAATTACTTGCATGGTCAAAAATTTTTAAAGCACCATTTCTCTGCTTTCCCAACTGCTGCATTTTTTGAGTATGAAGGGAAGTTGTAACATATGTATGCATTGTAAATAAGCTTTGAAGTTTTTCACTTTTATTTCTTTGTCAGTGCAGTTTTTATTTCAATGTCTGTGCAATTTTAATCTGTTTCAGTTTAATTTTAATGCTCTGCAGTTTTAATTTATTTGTTTTTCAGTTTATTTCTTTGTCAGTGCAGTTTTATTTTTAAATGTCTGTACAGTTGCAGTTTTTCAGTTTTCTTTAGTTGTTTTTCAGTTTTAGCTTGTGCAGTTTATTTCTTTTGTCAGTGCTTTTTATTTTCTTTCTTTGTCTTTTTATTTTAGCTTGCTTTTATTTTAGTCTGTACAGACTTTTCTTTATTGCATTTCTTTTTCTTTGTCTGTCTGTACGATTACGATTGTACGATTACGGTTTATTTTATTTCAGTTGCAGTTTAGTTTATTTCAGTGCTGTTGCGGTTTAGCTTTGCTGCAGTTCAGCAATTTTTATTTGCTTCAGTTCTTTTAGTTTATTTCTTTTATTGCCTGTACAGTTTTTATTTTCTTCCCTGCTTTTCCTTTTCTTTGTTGTCTGTACAGTCTTTTGTTTTAGTTTTAGTCTTAGTTGCTTGTGCAGTTTTATTTGCAGTCTGTGCAGTTTTGATTCTGTTTTGCTTTAAGCCTGTGCCTGTCCTTGGAAGCCTGTACAAAGTCCTTTGGCTTCTAAAATTTTCTGTCCTTTGCCTCTGCCTGAGCAATCAATGAAAAGTCAGCCTGCTGAAAATTGTTTTATTCCTAGCTGATAAATCCTCAATCCGAGTGCCTCCCCATTCCGCTCATTATTCTAATTGAGATAGTCTCGCTTGCACTAAATCGTGGAACTATTTTGTTATCCAGGATGAAGGTAGAGAGATGATTGGATCTTGTGTCTTACTTGCCACAGTTGTTTTAATGATAGAAAAACTATTATGCTGTTTAGTTGGAGGAACTCCCGGGGAATCCAAGAAAATCTAGTTATGAGAAGGGACTATGGTTCATGCAATTATTTGGGTGTCACCAGAGGCTATCAATGCCTAGACTGAAACAGTTTCAGATTGATCAAATATTAAAAGAAAATTGTAATTTCTCTAAGGTCTTCCAGATAGTGATATATTTCAAAAAGAAGAGAGATAAAAAAAAAAAAAAAAGATAAGAAAAAAAAGAGTTATATGATCAAAAGAGGCAGCCAATATTAGATTCTGCCCTACAGTTGTAAATTGGGTCGTGTAAATCTAAAGGGTAACTCTGTCTAGGCTGTAAAAGGCTAAACTAGTAAATAGAGCTCTACTCGGTTTCCCCTTTTACAATCTAGAAAAGTTGATTAATCCATGTTTATCATTCAATTCGATCATCCTTGAAGAAAGTTCTATACCTTTGTAATTGCACATCGAAATCTTCCTTGAAGTAATCCGACCTAGTATGTCCTTGGGAAATTTTAACAGTTGGCAGTTGGCAGTCAATTTATTGTGAAGAATGCCTGTGGCAAGGCATGATGCATGGTCTTTTTGTTTTGAAACCAGAGTCTTGGGTTCTAAAATAGTGCTACTATTTTACCCGCAGATATCGCCATTTGTTGATAAGCAACACACCCCCACTGAAAAATGAGATTCCATCCTTAGAAAATTATGAACTTTCATTTTTGCAGCAGGGACCCTCTTGGTCATTTTCAGGTTTTAAATCCATATTTTGCTTGCCTCCTTTTTAAAGTTGTGCTTTTTCTTGCATTTTAGCTGTGTTATCCAAGAATTCACTTTTTACATGCTAGAATCATTCATGCACAAGAAAATCTTGCACCGTTACTGAGAAAAATCCGAAAACGATTGCATAATTCACCGAAAAATCAAACTTTCCATTTTTGGTAGTGTCGCGATATCGCGACACTTCCATTTTCGAAAATGTCGCGATATCGCGATAGGTAAGTCAAAATGCGACTAAGTGCCAGAAAGGTCGCGATTTCGCGACATGTTGCGAAATCGCGACGAGTTTTGGGAGAGAGAAGCAAGCAGTACGGAGGGCGCGATTTTGCGACATGTCGCGAAATCGCGACATGTCGCATTTTCGCGACGGAGAGAGAAAATGGGGCGCAGGATGAAAAATCGGATAAGTCGAAACATGTTCCAAAATCGCGGCCAACGCGGTCAACGCATGCAGGTAGAGGAACTGTCGCGATATCGCGACGTGTTCTAGAATCGCGGCTGAAAATCAAGAAACGTACGGAGGCCAGGAAGGGTCGCGATTTCGCGACATGTCGCGTTTTCGCGGCCGACGAGGGAGGAATTTGCCGATGCTCTGGCAGGGTCGCGATTTCGCGACATGTCGCGAAATCGCGACATGTCGCGAATCGCGGCAGAGAGAGAAAGTCATAGTTGACTCGAAAGTGCATTCCGCGGGAAACGAAGGCTTCCGGGGTAGCGACACGTGTCAAAGCGTGAATGGGACAAACCGAAGCCGACATGCAAGCTTATTTTGCGGATTTAATCTGTTTTTAATGTTTTAAGCTTCCGATTTAATTAAAATGCTAATCTAATGCATCTTTTTGTCTTTCATGCGGGATTCCACCTGGCACTTACGGGACAACCGAGAAAGACCATAAAGGCGAAGATAAAGTGCGGATTTAGTCAAGGACCGCCATGCTAGGAGAGAAGCTGCCGATGAGAGAATTCAACAACAAATTTATTGCAGACTTGATAGCATGGAGACCATTTCAACTCAGAGATGGATTTGCGGAGATCAAATTGATGGAGAAGTGGTGACTCATCCGGCTCACCAGCAGAATTAACGGAAGCATTTATTTGCAGATGCGAATGAATGCAAGTTGCATTTTATTTTATCTTCTCCATTTATGGCAGCTAACTGCACTGATTTGCGAAGGGTTAAGTTCTATTCGGACTTTGATTTTTAAATGGATTTTTATTGTAAAACCCGGGTCCTAGGGTTTAAGTGCGATAAGATTTAGGGTTTGAGCAAGATATTTTGGAAAAGATCAGGGTCTGTCCTGAGTCTATAAATACAAATTCTAAATGTAATCGCAGGAGGCGGAGACTTAGAAACAAAGGATCCGGCTTTCATGCACACCCCGGGAAAAAGGGATGAAGGCAAGGAAAGCTCCGGAGACACCCACGGGACTGATCCCACTCATCTTTAGGATCTGGCTGGTTATCCAAGGTGCGAGTTACAGAGTTGGGTCGAATGGCAATTCACTCTTTTCCACTTCGGAATAGATTTCAATATGGATTGCTCTCGTTACCTTACGGGGGTTCTCGAACTTGTTCGATAGTTGCAAAAGTTGTTGACAATCGGATTTAACTTGAATTCTAGATCTAGCTCTCATGGGTCGACAGATTTAAATAAAAGGCAAATAAAGAAAATAAAAATGGATCATTAACGGTAAGAAAAGAGAGGGTAAGGTAAGGCGAGAAAAGAGAAGTTTATCGGACTTTAAATCGTAAAACTCTAAACTATCAATCTTATCTATGCTATCGGCTTCACAACGAACAAATCCCGAAGAAAGTGTCCAGTCGGTCTAAGATCACTTTCAACTAAGAGCACAAGGCAGAGTGAAACGGATCTAGCAGAAAATTATAAATCCAAGGGCAGCTGGTTAAAACTGGTATCTTTCACCGGCAGCCTAGCTCGCACAGTGAAGACAGAGCAATTAGAACAAACTTAACCTCAAATCTGTAATTCGCACCTTGGATAACCAGCCAGATCCTAAAGATGAGTGGGATCAGTCCCGTGGGTGTCTCCGGAGCTTTCCTTGCCTTCATCCCTTTTTTCTCGGGGTGTGCATGAAAGCCGGACCAACACCTAATTGGCGCTAGAAGGAGGGCCACAGAACATCTGTTCTTAGTGCACTTGAGTTGAGAAATCCGACTGTATGTGGAACTCATAAACTGTATTTTATCCAAAGTCTGGTAGCCAATTTTCCCCTCCTCCTCAGCCAACACCTAATTGGCGCTAGAAGGAGGGCCAAACATCTGTTCTTAGTGCACTTGTGTTGAGAAATCCGACTGTATGTGGAACTCATAAACTGTATTTTATCCAAAGTCTGGTAGCCAATTTTCCCCTCCTCCTCAGCCAACACCTAATTGGCGCTAGAAGGAGGGCATGAACTCAGTTCAAGTATTGTAAGGGCATAACAACAACATTTGAAGGACCCACAGTGAACTCCAGACAGTTTTATAAATTGTCAGTACAGTGTTTTAAATTTCCAAATGCAGAACCTGTTAAGAACTGTAAAGTTGTATGTACTGTATTTTATCCAGAGTCTGGCATTTTAACATTTAAAAGTGGCTCAGTTTCATAAATTGTCAGTGCAGTTTTTGAAAGTTGTCAGTGCAGTTTTAAAAATTGCCAGAGAAGGCCTTAAGTTCAGTGGTTTGTTAAGAACAGTTCTATCATCACTTGCAGTTATCCAATTACAAATCAGAACATCACTGTCAGCCAAGTAATAATGGCAAATTGGTTGGGCTCCACGACTTTGAACATTCGGGTATAGCCCATGACTTGCCCGAAGTCCGGAAAGGTATCTCCCCGGTACAAACATGATGGGACAAGAACTCGAGAAGAACATCTGCTAGCTTTTAAAAATGCTTTAAGATTATTGAATATACGACATGAAGATGTTGCTCGCAGATTGTTCCCGTTCACTCTCCAGGAGGGAGCTTATGACTGGTTTTTTAACCTCACCAAGCAATTCCATTACTAGTCGGGATGATCTAGAGAAAGCTTTTATATCACGGTTCGGTGAAGTGATAGATCCCAAGCATTTTATATCGAGCAATTTTCCAGCATCAAGAAAGAGTCGGGAGAAACTGTCGGGTCTTTCAATATGAGGTTCCAAAGAGCTTACGGTAGAATGACCGGCCATTACATCCCAAATGCAAATCTGGCCTTAGAAATCTACAAGAATGCATTGGATTCGGTGACCTCTATTTTCCTCAAGAGAGACATTAATATCACAACCCTGGCAGGGGCTTATAAAGAAGCCTTAATTCTTGAAAGACAACTAGGACCTCAAATTTTGAGCAGTCCTTTGATATCCTATGTTACACAAAACATGCCTGTTCCAAACCCCATTCCACATCATGAGTTAATGCCAACATGTCATGCTCTACCCAAGGAGACTCCGTTAACTGTCACATCCACTCAACATGTGCAAAATACAGAGAAAAGTTTCGACAAGTTCAAAGTGCAGGTGCTTGAACTAAACAGTTGTGATCTGGCACCACCCAAATCTGAAGTTTTTCCTGGTGAGTTAAATTTTCCTGGAAATCAAAGAAATATTGATATTTCTAGTTCACCCAAAAATAGTACAACCAGGGTTTCAGATTCTGTCACTTTTCCCGAAGAGACAGAAAGTCTGTGGATGAAATGCAAGATTTTCAACAGTTCAAAATGGAGAGTTATGACTTGAAATGTGAGAGTCCAAAACTTAACAATGATCCTTCCTCATGAGAGGATGATGAAAGTGAGATTCAATCTCACTATGCGGAAATAGCGAGGAGGATAGCATCATTGAGGATATGAGGGAACTTAAATCTGACATCACCCTCTATGAACTGCCTCAGATTGTTGGACAAAACATTAACTTGATTGAGGCTTACTTTGGACCACCTGTTGAATTTCAAGAAAAGGAGGAAAAGGTAGTAAATATGAATGTGGTCGACCAACTTGGAATTGATGAACTGTCTCAACATAAGCCTGCAACTTCTGAACATAATGTCAAAGAGGAGGCTATAAACTGTGTTGATGCAGATATTGGAGTTTATGATTTGGCAACTGAAAAGGTGAGAACAATTATAGCCCTAATCAATAACAACAATGATGTTTGGACATTGCACATTAATGAGGTTAAGTCTAAGCAAGGCTCAGGTGAAAAGGAAAATTGTAAGCATTCTGCTAGAGGGATAAAAATTGAAGTCCTGGATATTGAAGCAGTGCAGCAACCACAAAATGTTCAAGTTGTTAAGAACCAGGGCATACAGATAAAACATGATTTCTTTCAGTTGTCACATCATTTTGAAAATGTGGTGGTCTGGGTCTGTCAAGGTTTTAAAGTATTTGATCCTGGGGTTTTTTTTACATTCAGTCCTTTTGAAAGAACTCCGCAAACCCTTTAATTAGAAGCATAAACATGTTATAATATGATTTGTTATTATATGATTTGTTTAATTTGAAGGAGTTGAGATTTGTTTTTCAAATGGGACAGGGAAGACAGTAAACCCAAGTCTTTCCCAGATAGCAAATTTTTGAAGCACAGTCTGGAGTGCATTTCGTCAACAGGACCTGAAAGGTAATTCTTTTTAAATTACTTGCATGGTCAAAATTTTTTAAAGCACCATTTCTCTGCTTTCCCAACTGCTGCATTTTTTGAGTATGAAGGGAAGTTGTAACATATGTATGCATTGTAAATAAGCTTTGAAGTTTTTCAGTTTTATTTCTTTGTCAGTGCAGTTTTTATTTCAATGTCTGTGCGGTTTTAATCTGTTTCGGTTTAATTTTAATGCTCTGCAGCTTTTAATTTATTTGTTTTTCGATTTATTTCTTTGTCGGTGCGGTTTTATTTTTAAATGTCTCGTACGATTGCGGTTTTCGGTTTTCTTTAGTTGTTTTTTCAGTTTTAGCTTGTGCAGTTTATTTCTTTTGTCAGTGCTTTTTATTTTCTTTCTTTGTCTTTTTATTTTAGCTTGCTTTTATTTTAGTCTGTACAGTCTTTTCTTTATTGCATTTCTTTTTCTTTCTTTGTCTGTACGATTATGAGTTGCGATTACGATTTATTTTATTTCGATTGCGGTTTAGTTTATTTCGAGTCTTGTTGCGATTTAGCTTTCTTTGCGATTCAGCAATTTTTATTTGCTTCGGTTCTTTTAGTTTATTTCTTTTATTGCTCGTACGGTTTTTATTTTCTTCCTCGCTTTTCCTTTTCTTTGTTGTCCGTACTGGTCTTTAGTTTTAGTTTTAGTCTTAGTTGCTTGTGCAGTTTTATTTGCAGTCTGTGTAGTTTTTATTCTGTTTTGCTTTAAGCCTGTGCCTGTCCTTGGAAGCCTGTATAAAGTCCTTTGGCTTCTAAAATTTTCTGTCCTTTGCCTCTGCCTGAGAAATCAATGAAAAGTCAGCCTGCTGAAAATTGTTTTATTCCTAGCTGATAAATCCTCAATCCAAGTGCCTCCCCATTCGCTCATTATTCTAATTGAGATAGTCTGCTTGCACTAAACTCGTGGAACTATTTTGTTATCCGAGGATGAAGGTAGAGAGATGATTGGATCTTGTGTCTTACTTGCCACGATTGTTTTAATGATAGAAAAACTATTATCGTTGTTTAGTTGGAGGAACTCCCGGGAATCCAAGAAAAGTTGGTTATGAGAAGGGACTATGGTTCATGCAATTATTTGGGTGTCACGAGAGGCTATCAATGCCTAGACTGAAACAGTTTCAGGATTGATCAAATATTAAAAGAAAATTGTAATTTCTCTAAGGTCTTCCAGATAGTGATATATTTCAAAAAGAAGAGAGATAAAAAAAAAAAAAGAGATAAGAAAAAAAAGAAAAAAAGAGTTATATGATCAAAAGAGGCGACCAATATTAGATTACGCCCTACAGTTGTAAATTGGGTCGTGTAAATCTAAAGGGTAACTCTGTCTAGGCTGTAAAAGGCTAAACTAGTAAACAGAGCTCTACTCGGTTTCCCCTTTTACAATCTAGAAAAGTTGATTAATCCATGTTTATCATTCAATTCAGTCATCCTTGAAGAAAGTTCTATACCTTTGTAATTGCACATCAGAAATCTTCCTTGAAGTAATCCAGCCTAGTATGTCCTTGGGAAATTTTAACAGCTGGCAGTTGGCAGTCAATTTATTGTGAAGAATGTCCGTGGCAAGGCATGATGCATGGTCTTTTTGTTTTGAAACCGTAGTCTTGGGTTCTAAAATAGTGCTACTATTTTACCCGCAGATATCGCCATTTGTTGATAAGCAACACACCCCCACTGAAAAATGAGATTCCATCCTTAGAAAATTATGAACTTCCATTTTTGCAGCAGGGACCCTCTTGGTCATTTTCAGTTTTAAATCCATATTTTGCTTGCCTCCTTTTTAAAGTTGTGCTTTTTCTTGCATTTTAGCTGTGTTATCCAAGAATTCACTTTTTACATGCTAGAATCATTCATGCACAAGAAAATCTTGCACCGTTACCGAGAAAAATCCAGAAAACAGTTGCATAATTCATTGAAAAATCAAACTTTCCATTTTTGGTAGTGTCGCGATATCGCGACACTTCCATTTTCGAAAATGTCGCGATATCGCGACAGGTAAGTCAAAATGCGGCTAAGTGCCAGAAAGGTCGCGATTTCGTGACATGTTGCGAAATCGCGACAGTTTTTGGGAGAGAGAAGCAAGCTGTACGGAGGCCGCGATTTTGCGACATGTCGCGAAATCGCGACATGTCGCATTTTCGCGGCAGGAGAGAGAAAATGGGTCAGCAGGATGAAAAATCGGATAAGTCGAAACATGTTCCAAAATCGCGGTCAACGCGGTCAACGCATGCAGGTAGAGGAACTGTCGCGATATCGCGACGTGTTCTAGAATCGCGGTCGAAAATCAAGAAACGTACGGAGGCCGGGAAGGGTCGCGATTTCGCGACATGTCGCGAAATCGCGACATGTCGCGTTCCGCGGCCGACGAGGGAGGAATTTGCCGATGCTCGCAGCGGTCGCGATTTCGCGACATGTCGCGAAATCGCGACATGTCGCAGAATCGCGACGGAGAGAGAAAGTCATAGTTGACTCGAAAGTGCATTCCGACGGGAAACGGAAGGCTTCCGGGGTAGCGACACGTGTCAAAGCATGAATGGGACAAACGAAGCCGACATGCAAGCTTATTTTGCGGATTTAATCTGTTTTTAATGTTTTAAGCTTCCGATTTAATTAAAATGCTAATCTAATGCATCTTTTTGTCTTTCATGCGGGATTCCACCGGCACTTACGGGACAACCGGGAAAGACCATAAAGGCGAAGATAAAGTGCGGATTTAGTCAAGGACCGCCATGCTAGGAGAGAAGCTGCCGGTGAGAGCATTCAACAACAAATTTATTGCAGACTTGATAGCATGGAGACCATTTCAACTCAGAGATGGATTTGCGGAGATCAAATTGATGGAGAAGTGGTGACTCATCCGGCTCACCAGCAGAATTAACGGAAGCATTTATTTGCAGATGAGAATGAATGCAAGTTGCATTTGATTTTATCTTCTCCATTTATGGCAGCTAACTGCACCGATTTGCGGAAGGGTTAAGTTCTATTCGGACTTTGATTTTTAAATGGATTTTTATTGTAAAACCCGGGTCCTAGGGTTTAAGTGCGATAAGATTTAGGGTTTGAGCAAGATATTTTGGAAAAGATCAGGGTCTGTCCTGAGTCTATAAATACAAATTCTAAATGTAATCGCAGGAGGCGGAGACTTAGAAATAAAGGCTTATAAGCAATTTCTTGCAAATTTTGTGAAATCCTTTGTTTCGGACTTGGAGTTGATGTGCTTTAGCTTTTCCGTGATAGCATGGCCAGGAGCCTAATCTTTTGCAGAGTGTGATAAGTGTATTTTCTTTTGTTATCCGTTCCATTTAAAGTTTGTTAGATATATCTCGTAAATCTGCCATTGTCAAGATTAAATATCTTCGTTAGGCTTCGGTTGTTCTATTGTCTGCTAGGGGAAATTACAGATTTGAGGTTAAGTTTGTTCTAATTGCTCTGTCTTCATCGTGCGAGCTAGGGTCGCAGGTGAAAGATACCAATTTTAACCAGTTGCCCCTTGGATTTATGATTTTTCGCTAGATCTGTTTCACTCTGCCTTGTGCTCTTAGTTGAAAGTGATCTTAGATCGATCGGACACTTTCTTCTGGGATTTGTTCTGTTGTGAAGCTGATAGCATAGATAAGATTGGTAGTTTTGAGTTTTACAGTTTAAAGTCTGATAAGCTTCTCTTTTCTGCCCTACCCTACCCTCTCTTTGCTTACCGTTAATGATCCATTTTTATTTTCTTTATTTGCCTTTTATTTAAATCTGCTGACCCATGAGAGCTAGATCTAGAATTCAAGTTAAATCCGATTGTCAACAACTTTTGCAACTATCGAACAAGTTCGGGAACCCCCCGTAAGGTAACGAGAGCGATCCATATTGAAATCTATTCCGAAGTGGAAAAGAGTGAATTGCCATTCGACCCAACTCGTAACTCGCACCTTGGATAACCAGCCAGATCCTAAAGATGAGTGGGATCAGTCCCGTGGGTGTCTCCGGAGCTTTCCTTGCCTTCATCCCTTTTTTCCCGGGGTGTGCATGAAAGCCGGACCAACAGTTCTCTAGACATGGCATCTTAGGTCAAATATCTTTTGATGGGATTATCATGAGAGGATGGATGAGATAAGTATAATACTAGAGTATGTGCATGACCTACTAGGTGTGCTAGTGATAGGGTAGTTATGATATTATGTTATCTTGATTGATGATGTATTTGGGACATGCAACTTGCCTTACTAATGGGGATGGGCATAGGGACAAGATGGTTGAGATAATGGCTCTAGTTTCTTTTAAGAAACTAAATATTTGAAAGGTCGTAAAAAAATTTATTTGGATAAATATTCTACAACAAAATTTTTAGGAGGTGAAGTCAATATACAGATCTTTGATGTTCTTCAATAGAGTGGTGCATGGTGGTGTAGCTTATAGCAATCCTTTCTCACATGTGATTTGCATGCATTAGGCACACCGAGGGGATTGTAGGGGGGAACTGGTTAGGTTACCCCTGCCGAGGGGTTTGGGGGTAGATCCCTCAAGGAAAAATAAATAATCGTACAATTGTATGTGAGACACTCACAATTAATATAAGCGATAATTAATTAAACATGGTTGTTAATTAACACATTTTGGATATATATCGACTTTTTTGGAATCTTCTCTTATTTTCCTTTAAAAATGAATGGTCCATTGTATTTTTATATATAGAAGAAGAGTGTGATGTGAAATAGTTCCTTGAGATTAATAAAATATTATAGTTGTCATTACCATGTGGTTTTACCTGCACACAACAGGATTTCCACGTAAATATTGTGTGGTGTTTTATTGTTTTTTTAGCATGCTTGATTTTTAATTTTCTAACAAAAATAACCTGCCTCTTATAATTCTATATGGGGAGATGCATGTATATGGTGTTGGAGCACGAATTCCACTTTAACTAGGTAGGTGATTATGATGATCAGCCTTTATATATATTTTTAAATTAGTTATATGGGATTGATATGGTCCCCACCTATATTACATTAGGACCACATGGTGGTATTACAATAAGCTTGACAATTATGCATGTATCGCTTGGCAAGATTCAAACCTTGGTCTCCTCATTGAAAGTTGAGGAATTTGGCTTGTTGATCTAATGTCATTTAATCCTTTATAAAAAAATTGGAATATGTGTGAGGGAAAAATAATAGATGGGAGGGGTAACTCTTATGGGAGAGATGTACGAGTGACTTCCTAGATATAGGTCATGTGTTACCTTGAGATATCAATTACCTTAAGCCATGGATTCATTGGTAGGGTACAAGTAATGTGGTAGAGGCACATAACTCGTAGATACCAACTCTAACATGTTTTAACCCTGAGAGTAAGATCATATGGAGAACCTATGATGATCCTATTGTGCAATATGAAGAGGTGAGAGAAGCACTCTAGATCAAGCATTTCTATGCCCATCATGAGTATGTCATGAAGGTGCACCTAGTTGATTTTTTATTTTGGGATCAAGTGATTTATCTTTTCACATATTTAATTTATTTATTCATATAAATGTCCTTTTAAATTTATGTATACAATTTTTTCTAATGTATATTTTTTTTGCAATGCATGTATATCATTATTTCTCTTTTATAACTCAAATTTTGTCATGGTGTTAGGCATATATGATAAATATAAATGGCATAATATTCTTGTAAATGCATTTTCTATGATGAGAATCTATAATAAAATGAATCCTATCTGTAATGTAATAGGGAATTGGTTTCCAAGAGATTTGTTGAGAAAATTTATAAGAAATATTTTCTTCGTGGATGTAGCCCACATTGGGTGAGCCATGTTAAATTTGTGTCTCTTATGTGTGTGATGATCTGTGCATTGTTTCATTATTGCAATTGATAAAATTGGATAATATTACTTTGGAAAGAAAAGTAAAAAGTTTTATCTTATACTGTTCACCCCCCTTCTCAGTATAATCTTGTGTTCTTCATAGGATGTATTAAAGGAATATGTCCTAAGGGAGATCATTATGGCCTATAGTCATGTAATCACAAAGGTTCTCTATACATGGCATCTTAGGTCAAATATCTTTTGATGGGATTATCATGAGAGGATGGATGAGATAAGTATAATACTAGAGTATGTGCATGACCTACTAGGTGTGCTAGTGATAGGGTAGTTATGATATTATGTTATCTTGGTTGATGATGTGTTTGGGACATGCAACTTGCCTTACTAATGGGGATGGGCATAGGGACAATATGGTTGAGATAATGGCTCTAGTTTCTTTTAAGAAACTAAATATTTGAAAGGCCATAACAACATTTATTTGGATAAATATTCTACAACAAAATTTGTAGGAGGTGAAGTCAATATACAAATCTTTGATGTTCTTTAGTAGAGTGGTGCATGGTGGTGTAGCTTATAGCAATCCTTTCTCATGTGTGATTTGCATGCATCGAGCACACCAAGGGGATCGTAGGGGGGAACTGGTTAGGTTCCCCACTGCCTAGGGGTTCGGGGGAAGAGCCCTCAAGGAAAAATAAATAATCGTACAATTGTACGTGAGACCCTCACAATTAATATAAGCGATAATTAATTAAACATGGTTGTTAATTAACATGTTTTGGATATATATTGACTTTTTTGGAATCTTCTCTTATTTTCCTTTAAAAATGAATGGTCCATTGTATTTGTATATATAGAAGAAAGAGTACGATGTGAAATAGTTCCTTGAGATTAATAAAATATTATAGTTGCCATTACCTTGTGGTTTTACCTACACAACAGGATTTCCACGTAAATCTTGTGTAGTGTTTTATTGTTTTTTTTAGCATGCTTGATTTTTAATTTTCTAACAAAAATAACCTGCCTCTTATAATTCTATATGGGGAGATGCATGTATATGGTGTTGAAGCACGAATTCCACTTCAACTAGGTAGGTGATTATGATGATCAGCCTTTATATATATTTTTAAATTAGTTATATGGGATTGATATGGGCCCCACCTATATTACATTAGGACCACATGGTGGTATTACAATAAGCTTGAAAATTATGCATATATCGCTTGGCAAGATTCAAACCTTGGTCTCCTCATTGAAAGTTGAGGAATCTTGCTTGTTTATCTAATGTCATTTAATCCTTTATAAAAAAATTTGAATATGTGTGAGGAAAAATAATAGATGGGAGGGGTAACCCTTATTATGGGAGAGATGTACGAGTGACTTCCTAGATATAGGTCATGTGTTACCTTGAGATATCAATTACCTTAAGCCATGGATTCATTGGTAGGGTACAAGTAATGTGGTAGAGGCACATAACTCTTAGATACCAACTCTAACATGTTTTAACCCTGAGAGTAAGATCATATAGAGAACCTATGATGATCCTATTGTGCAATATGAAGAGGTGAGAGAAGCACTCTAGATCAAGCATTTCTATGCCCATCATGAGTATGTCATGAAGGTGCACCTAGTTGATTTTTTCTTTTGGGATCAAGAAATTTATCTTTTCACATATTTAATTTATTTATTCATATAAATGTCCTTTTAAATTTATGTATACAATTTTTTCTAATGTATCTTTTTTTTTGCAATGCATGTATATCATATTTTCTCTTTTATAACTCAAATTTTGTCATGGTGTTAGGTATATAAGATAAATATAAATGGCATAATCTTCTTGTAAATGCATTGTCTAGGATGAGAATCTATAATAAAATGAATCCAATATGTAATGTAAAGAATTTATGCAAATTGAATGACATAGGACTTTATAAAATAGTTATAAGAACATTAAAGAAAGTCACCAGTCCTTACATATCAAATGTTCATTGAGAGTTTCCCATGAATTTTAGGGCAATTGGTTAGGAGCAATAATTTCATACCATAGACCAAAGTTCAAATCCCATAGGTGAACCTTAATAATTAATCAAACGACATTAGCTCAATTGATTAAATTCCTCAACTTTTAAGTAGGAAACCCGAGTTTGAATCTTGCAAAATGATACATGTATTATTGACAAGTTGTTATACCACTATGTGGTCATGACGTAATATGGGTGGAGCCGATGACCCATTAAAAAATATTTATTAAGAGTTAAATATAAACATACTAAAAGTATTGAGAAGGAAGGTTCAATTTGGTTTGGGATTAAAATTTTAATCTCCCTCGTTTGTCACTTTTTGAAATTTCATGTTTTTTTGTGTATGATAATTTGCCATATTTTCCATAATGTAAGATAAGTAATACTGAGTGCTCAAGTAATTGATCCATATATAATGCTCAAAATTATGATCCGTGTGGAATGATCAAGATATAACAATGTATGATCTTGTCAAACCATGTAAGATAGTGCTAATGTATAAAATGCATGATCTATAACACACAATTTCCATGAGGAAGCATCACATAGAAAATAAATCTTATAGAAGAGATAATATTACAAGAATGAATCTTATAGTGACAAATAATGTTAAGACAATGAATGTCATAAGAATATAATAATGATAGTAATCTCTTGCCATGGTGTCAAATATGACAAGAGCTATCTATATACTGTCCTACCAATGGGTTTTTTCTCTCTTTCCTTTTGCCATGCATTTTTTGTCTTATATTTTGATTTTGATTTTTCTACATATGTTATTTATGCATTTTTTCCCCTATATAGTGGATAAATATCAATTGTTTATTTTTTGAAGGCCTAAGGCACCTAATGGAGATACACTGGTAACTCCTAAGACTATTTCCATGGCTATTATAGGGGTGATATAATTGCTTTGGAAAGTCAGCCTTATCGTAGTAATAATTTTTGGTACATTATTTTTATTAAGAGACATCTTATGAAAAGAGCAATCATATGCTTAAAAAGTTTTGATCTTTGATTTCATGAATTTTAAATGATAAATCTTGGCTATAGAATTTTAACAGTTTTTTATATTCCTTTTTATTGGTTTTTTAGACCATAACTATTATTATTATTATTATTATTTTGATACATAGGGAGTTGGTTACAACCACTATTTTTAGTAACTGTCAAGTGTAGGGTTCAAACCACAGGAGCTACTCTCAACAAGCCTATAACACCTTGTTGTTGATGACCCGATGTGAGGGGGACCACTGATTGCTCGGGTTTCATACCATTGTCATCAGTCTAGCGTACACTCAGAGGATTTAGAGAAGACAAGCATGCCCCCATGGTTTGAACCTAGGTCTCTTCTTGGTAAGCGCCTGAACCTTCCAATCCACCTAGCCCCTTGGGATAGACCATGCCTATTATAAGTAAGAACAAAGTTCACAAGTTCCCCTTACACCTAAAAATATTTCTTAATAGTACTCTAAAGATGGAACATAAAGTTTATTGGAAAATTATGTCGATAAGGGAAAATCAATGGTATAATGATGATAAAATAACACAATAGTTTATACTCTAAAACATATTTACACATGGTTAGAATAAAGTGAATATGGTGGTAAAATATAATGAAATGCTTCAATATACTTCACCCCTCACAAGGTAGGAGGGTGGGAAATCCATCAAAGGCTTATGCATAGGATGGAAAAGTAAGATACTTAGTAGGGTGAGCCTCCAAAGTGGTGCCATCAAGAATTTATGTAACACAATTATTTGATCCATTATCCTTAAGAATAATATAATATAAGTTCTATTTATGATCAAAGTATTGTCTTTGTTGCCACAAATAAGAGATTTTATCATTTTCTTAGTCTATTTTTGAATATGATCCATTTATGAAATTGGATACATTTTTAGCTTTAGAACATGGCTAATGGTGAAAATAGAACTAGAAGACATTATTTATGATAAGATTCATCTTCTTTATAAATTTCCTTTGGATTTTTGTGTTATAAGTTATCCTATATGGATTCCAACAAATAAAAATGACAACTGACTATACATCCAATAGATATAATATTATTTTAAGCATTTATGGCTTGGGTTGTATTTATCATCATAATTATAAAATAGTCTCTTATCTTAATGAGCTTTCATTTTTGTCTTACTTAAGCAAATTGATTAGTATCACTATGTTGCCTAAATTGGTTGGTAATGGGACCAACTATGAATTTATAAATTGTGATGGTTTATATGTTCAATTTTAGGTTGTAAATTTATTTTAGTTAACCTAGCTAAAACCATGGCTTCCTTCATATTTTTGGGGTAATAGTTTTAACTACTTCAACCCTTATTTTATACTTTAACATACTAATGAAACAACGTCTAGAAGAGGCATCGATTAAACCTTCTATCCCATTTAATATTTTTTCATATTCTTTTTGGTGTTCTCTAATGGTGTGAGTTTCATTAAGTTTGTTAAAGCTCCTATAAAATATCCATATGTATTGGGCCCAATGGACTACTAATTTCTTGGATAATTTGTTCTATGTAGTCATAGAAGCACTTGATTTCTAGAACACAGATCCCACTAGATCACTTCTTGTTCAAAGTTGAATGAGGTTATAAACACCTCCTAATTATTGGAAGTTTGATTTAGATCAAAATATTATTCTAGTTGGTATATCTAACTAGTGGCGTCCTCTTGATTCATGAGGGATACCATAGTGGTAAGTTCTTGGGTTTCATCCAAGAGACCCAAGTTCAAACCCCAATATGAGGGGACCGATACCCTTCATAAAAACCCATGTAAACTCAATTAAAATCTGCGAGGGATACCGTAGCAGTAAGTCCTTGGGTTTTCATCCAAGATACCCAAGTTTAAACCCCAGTAAGAGGGGATTGGGACCCCTCATAAAAACTCGTGTAAACTTAAATTTTAGAACCATGAGTGATACTGTAGTGGTAATTCCTTGGGATTTCATCAAGGAGACCCAAGTTCAAATCTCGATATGAGGGGCCTAAGACCCTTCATAAAAACCTGTGTAAACTTGAATTTAAACTTACTAAAAAAATACTAGTGGGGTCCTCTCCATTAAAAATTTAGAAAATCCAATTTTTTTGTACATTGTAGAGTTACAAGAGTATGTTGACCTCCCATAGTATCTTTTCTACACCTAGAATGATGTCCAAAGGTAGAGCCTTGTCTAGTGGAGATATTTTTTTGATTAGTGTGTTGTACATTATGTTTCCCTAATAGTTGAAGTTGGCTAAGGATATTAGTGAGAGTAGTGTTTTGGGTACCAATGGTTAGTAGGTTGGGTTCAACACTATCAATTTTGTCAATGCTATCCAATTTAAATGAGGTCATCTAGTCAACTATGAAGTACGTCATGTATTTTCTTCAGTTCATCATCCAATGCTTTTAAGAAAAGATCATATGATTTGTTTCCTATTATCCTTTTAGGTCACCTAAGTGTACTATAAGTGTTATAGATATTATATATCAAAATGATCGGTGTGAGAAGGATATTATAATAAAAATATTATTTTTTAACATCTAAAAAAATGTTCTCAATGTTATATGTTAAAGCAATTATTGTGATAAGAATATCATAATGAATTAGATCTCAAAATAGTGAATTTTACTACCCCAAACCTTTTTATGTGTTAGCCTAGGTCCTCCTTACATCACCCAAGGAGGTTTAGTTTTGTCAAAAACATCAAATTCCCCATAGTTTGTGAGTTATTGGCCCTCAAAGTTTTGATTTTCTACCCTATAAACACCTTAGATCCCTGACTACCCATAGATTAGAAAATAAAATAGAATGCAAGTTCCCCTATCTATTCTATTATTTTGCACTCCTATGAGCGTTTGCAACCATATTTTGCTCTATTTAATTCTTTTAAATAAGCCCTACTTTACCCCCAAAAAGTATAGTCTACCAAACCTAAGCTTGAGCCAAATCAAAATTCTAGATATCAATGGATCTCTTTCAGTATGCCAAAACGAGTCATTAATAAGGTTGTTTTTGGTGTTTAAGATAGGGTTTATTTGGTTTATGATATGATAGATATTACTTATCTTCTCTATAGTTAGTGTCTAACCTAATCTTTTAGGGCACTAGTTATAGAATGTTCAATTGTTCCTATACTTGCACTATTTCATGTTTGAGGTATAGTGTGAGTTGCTTTATGAGGCTAGCTACTTTATGATGTACCACAAGTCATAGTTGACTAATGATTTCCTACATATAAATGTTTCTCCTAAACCTAGGGTGTCTGTCAATATACTCAAAGGTGGGAGTTGAAAGTCATGCGTGGATGTCATCTAAGGCCTAGGCATTAGAGTGTGATAACCCCTCACTTCACTATATGCTTTATGGGCAATCTAGCTTAGATAAAAATTACATCTCTCTATGATTTTTTAAAACCCTTGACATAAGGTTTATAGCCTTAAAACCTAGGGGAAATGTTTTTTATGTTGTTGCACTAAATGTAGGGAACTAGAATTGTTTCAACACAAAATATGAAAAAATAGAGTGTAAAAATCACTAAGGATACAAAACAAAAAAATATAGTTGAAATTTCTATAGTGGAAGATGCAAAATAGGAAAATTTATAGCTATGATGGACAAAAAAATTAGAAGGAAAACATAGCCACTATGACATAACCATCCATGGAAAGCACTTTGATACCAAATGTAAGGGTTTCACCTATGATAATTAATAAAAAAAAGAACATAATATATAAGAAATAGAAAAAGCATATTGATAACTCTGAAATATGTGACACTATATTATAGCCCCTTCAAGAGCAATGCGTAATACAATATAATTCTTCAAGATGATTATTCTTTTCTTACAACAAAATATATAACAAATCATCCCTAACCCTAAAGCTCAAGGGTTTCCTTATATACAAAAGAGGTACCTATGATATTTTCTAACCATTTTGTTACAATCAAATTAATAAAGGGGTTAAGATATAAAGTTCCCAATAGAAACAACCACCATACCATTGGAACCATCCCATTTAATGAATAATTTGTTGGATTATATTACATTATTTGGTACATGCTAATGTACCCCCATGGTACCTTCATGGTACATATGTAAATAATAGATTAGGGTTGAGTCATAGTTTAGAGTGTGAGTTATATTTCCTCTTTTATGTAAGTGTGAACATGCAAGAAGTGTGCAAGTGTTATGTAAAGTTATAATGTGCAAGAAATGAACAAGTGTCAAGTGAGTTAGTGTGCAAGTGTAAGTTGAGTCTATGTGCACAAGCATATTATACATAAGAGTGCAAATATATAATGTAAATATGTGCACAAGTGTCTTAGGTTAGAGTGTGCAAGTTATAGAAGTGCAAGAGTCATGTATAGGTGTGCATACAATATAGAGTCAAGTGTTCATCAAGTATGCAAGTGTCAAGTAGAGAAGCCAAGAGTCATGAGACTTGGCATATGAAAAGGAATAGTCAAGTATCCAAAGAGTCATATTACTATGGCTATATTATGGAGATAATACTCCATAAGAAAAGGTAACATATGATCATGAAGTCACACCCTGATCATATTTGTAAGAGAAAGAGGAGTAATAAAGATTGCATACATTTTGAGCAATTAATATTGTAAGTTGTTATTCATGCATAGTACATGAATAATTAAGGCTATTACATTAATATTGTTGCTTACTATTGAATGTTAGTTGAGTTATTATAAGACTTACTCTACATATTAATTTGCTCATATTTTTCTACTCATATCATTATCTTGACCTTATTATATTGTGACTACGTTATATTTGATCTTGTGATATTTAACCTATGATATTTGTGGTAATATATTTTTTTTTCATGGTGGAATCGGTAGCCACCACGAATCCGGGCAGGTTGTCCATATTTTATGGCCGCCATAGTATTCTATGTTGTCCGCCCTGGAATCCGCCACACAGATCTTCGCACAGTCTGCCCCTATAACCGCCATGCCACAATCATTTTAAATCTTTTACGCCGCTGAAAGCACCAGGAAAGGGACAAATATTTGTGGTAGTATTAAGGCTTAAAAAACCATCATAATTTAATTGAGTTTTTGATAACCAACATGGGATGCAAGGCATGTGAATGAGTAGTACACATGAGAGTCCACCAAATCCTTATTGACAACTTATATTTTGCTAACTAGACAAATAAATTCAATAAACTAGACATCTTATATTTTAAAAATTAACCATAACCCCATCTCACATGTCTCAAGGATAGATGTCAATGTCAAATGGGGTCCATAGGTGTCTTATAATCTGACCACGAGGGATAATATTCCAAGAAGTAGGAAACTTGTCCAATAGAGGGTTAGAGGAATAAAAATGCACTCTAGTTTTAAATGATTAATTCTAGATACAGAGATATCCTAGTAAAGCTATAGGGGTTCTTAAGTTGTAAGGATTTCCTCTTTGCAGTTATGTAGGAACAATAGGGAATTGCCTACAAAGTGGGAGTTGATAGTTGGTCTTCCATTTGGTACTCTTATCATATTAATAAAATTTTAGGGTAGAATTTCTTTAGTAAATGATCCAAGGCATCAACGTTAATTACATATAGAAGAGGGGCTAGGAGGAGTCCTTATTGAATAAATTTTGTAACTAAAATATATTAAAGTGGATCCTGACTTGAACATGTTTAGCCACATCTTAAATGATAATCATGAGATGTTAGAAAAATATTATCCAAAGCCTATCCAATTAAATATCTCGAGGATAAAGAATTTAGTCATAAACTTTGTCAAAGTAAATCTTAAAAAGATTGGTATAGATGTACTTTATACTCAAAATGCATACTAATTTTTTGAAATGCTTTTAAATGAATAAAGTAATTATGTTGGAATTTTATTTAAAGAGTATTATAAAATAAGAAAAAAAGTCAACTTTTTTTTTTGTTTGAAAATTTTGAATCAAGTTGTTATAAATATAATATCAAATAAACCATGATCTAATATTCCATATAAATATAGATAAATAATATGATTAGGATGAAGAAATACTCACAATACTCATTAAGGAAGCAACAAATCTACAAGATCTTCCAAAATGAGAGGGCCCCTCCATGGTCCAAGGTGACTCCAAAGAGTAGTTAATATTATCAATGATTAATTATAATTGCATAGTATCTTCTTTATATACACACCAATTAATGTTACTTGGGAAGGGTATAACCCCAACCCTAGCCGACCCATTAAGTTTAACCATATGATTATTACAATATAATATTTGAATTCAATAAACCTTGGATTATGTGTGAACCCATGCCAGTTATAACATCCATGTACAATATGATATATATCTTTAGGTATAGTACCATTGGCATCATATATGTGTTAGGTGTTATAAGAGGGTTTCAAACTAGTATGAAATATAGAAATTATAGTAATGAAGTAGGAATAAATTTTGTCAATATTATTATAATTAATCCATAATAAGTAAAGGGATTTTAAAACCCATCTAAATTTTGTTGATTATATGGTGGTTGGCATCATATATGTGTTAGGTTTTATAAGAGGGTTTCAAACTAGTATGAAATATAGAAATTATAGTAGTGAAGTAGGAATAAATTTTGTCAATATTATTATAATTAATCCATAATAAGTAAAGGGATTTTAAAACGCATCTAAATTTTGTTGATTATATGGTGGTTATGTCATATGAGTTCTATTTCAAACAAATATACTTGAAATGCATTACATTTTAGAATATTAATAGATTTTTTTTTCTTTTTTCTTAAAAAAGCCACAATATTTAAATTTGAAGCTATAGTAAACTTAAAATTTAAACCTATAAAAGTTGCAAGCTTACTACAGAGGTAAGAGCTTTGGCTTTTCTTTGAGAGGTCCAAGGTTCAAACCTCAACCGGTATGATGGGACCAGGACCCCTCATAAAAGCTTGTGTAAACTCATTAAATTTTTTATTTATTAAAAAAAATTAAACCTATAAATTATAATTAATTTATATTTTAAATTTAAATTGGAAAATAATATTTTTAAATAAGTAATTTTTAAGTTTGGTTTGGTAATAATAATAGTTCCATAACTAGGGACATCATGTTTAAAATGCGATGAAACATTGAAAGGAGTTCTCTATCTACTCCAAAATTAGAAAATAGGCTTTGCCTTTCATATATCATTAATTATTATTTTAACTTTGAAAGTAATATATTTTTTCAATTTTTTTTTGTTACAAAGGAGAGTTGGTCAAAACCATACAAGCGCAGGGTACAAACGACAAGGGATGCTTCCACCAAACCTATTTCACATCATTATAGTTGACCCGATGTGAAGGGGATCACCGATCGCTCAGGGTTCATACTATCATTATCGATCTAACGCATACTCAAAGGATTTAGATTAGACTACTACCTTTGCAAATAGGCTGCCCCCAAGGTTTGAACCTGGGTGTCTTCTTGGTAAGTGTCTAGCCACACAAGCACTTACCAATCCACCTAGCCCTTGGGGGCATATTTTTTCAATAGGTTATATAGGATTCAAATAGAACTTTACCCATATCCCATCATGATTGATTTATTATAGTATTTTAAGTAATTCTCATTATGATGCAGGTTTTGGAGTTGTACATTAATTTTTTGCTCCCATATCATATTATGATTTATTTATTCTTGCATTATAACTAATGTTGATCACCATGTAAAATTTTGGAAATGTTCATCATAATTTGGAGATTTTAGTCCATATTTTTTTTGGTATAAGGTAGAGGTGGTTATAAGGTCCACAAACCTTTTACATAGTCAAAATGGGCTGGTTCTAGCATCAATCCCGTATAATCAAAATACAAAATGGATCTTTCTAAGACCCACATTAAGCCATACTTAGAGTCCACAGTCCTATACTTGTTGCTTAACTATTCAGGATAAAACAAAAACCAAACAACACCTAGCACTTACTAATACCACTAGGTTGTACTGTACACTTGTCACCTCCTAGGCCCCAGCAAATGGGATGCCTTTTCTGCCTAATTCCATCTGTCAGATTACTCATCATCAACCCCTCTGATCTCCTGATGCTCTAACAGGTTTGATCTTAGCTCTTCTCTAGAAGCCAACACCAATAGTTCTTGAGGGAAGTTATCCTTCCAAATTTGCATCTCCCCAACAGAAACTGTAATATTTGCCATTAGATCCACCACCTGGTTCCCTTATCTGAAGGTGTGTTGGATTCGGGCATTAACCAAATGAGATTTATGAATCTTTGCTTCTAGGATAAGCTCCAAGATGGTCCAGCTAGGGTCTTTATCCTCCTTAATTGCATTGATTATATTAAGTGAATCCCCTTCAAAGATAACTTCCTTATAACCCTCAAGTCTGGCAATTCTCATTGCCTGCATGCAGGCTTGGGCTTCTGCAAAATGATTTGTTTGAGTTCCCAAAGGCTCTGCAAAGGCAAGGACCACTTTTCCTTCCTCATTTCTCAGAACTCCTGCTCCTGCAGCCCCCGAATTTCCTTTAGCTACCCCATCAAAATTAAACTTAACCCACTTTTGTGTGGGGGGTATCCACTTGACACCATCCCATGGGTTGGTTGTAATGTCTAGGTCTGGAAGTTCCTCTCCCCAGTTTTGCAAAATCCTCCTTTACCTTAGAGACATGGTCTCATTTTTGAAGAAGAAAGTTTTCCAGTTTTCTTTCAAAGCTCTGATTATTTTATTACCACATAACCCGGGATCTTTCTTACGTCCTTTAAATACTCTCTTATTTCTCTCATTCCATATCCCCCATAAAAAATGGGGTAAGTCGAGCTTCCGAGCCAAGTCAAAAGTTTCGCTCGAAAGGGGGAAGCCCACTTGTATGCGAAGTCGGACATGCTATTTTGACGGACCCAATCTATATGAAATTTGGACAGGATCATTTGGAAGACCGTACAAGAAAATTCACAAGTTAGAAATATATGACTTACTGATTCTATCGCTTTCTCACACAAGATACATCGATTGATGAATTGGAAACCTCTCCTTTGTAGATTATCTATTGTCAGAATCTTATTTTGAACTGCCAACTAAAAGAAGAAAGCTATTTTTGGGGTTAAATTATTTAACCAAATAATAGAAGTCGGAGTCCAGCCATTGAATCTTGAGTGGATTAACTTATAGGCAGTTTTTACTGAATAGATCCCACTTGTAGTTTTGCCCCAAATCGCCTTGTCTCTTCCTTCCCTAGGAATGATCGGGAACACCCTTAAAGGATCATTGAGTTTGGTTAGGGCCACCTTCTCTTGCTCTGAAATATTATGAACTGTGATTTTCTTCCAAGAGGAATTTTCCTGTGCTACAGCAATAAAATCCCCTACTTTTCCTCCCATTTCCTTCGAAAGTTTATGTTGGAGGACCTGAAGGTCTAAGTTATCTTTCAGAGGGGCCTCTTCCAATCACAGGTCTTGCCAAAAGTCCACTTGTCTTCCATTACAAATTCTCCATCTGATGCCTTTCCTGACTACCTCTGACATTCGAGGAAACAATTCCAGAAATAAGATCCTCTAGGGAGATTATCAGCTTTCAGGAAGTCCTGATTATTTTTGATATATTTTGCCTTAAGAATTTTTACCCATCCCAATTGATCATTATTGATAAATCTCCATACCTATTTGCCAATCAAAGCTTGATTCATTTATTTCATTCTCTTTAGCCCCAGGCCCCCCTGATCCTTGCTTGCACACACTTGATTCCATGCTACCAATGAAATTCTCTTTCTCTCCTCTAAACCTGACCACAAGAAGTTGCGTTGAATTTGCTCCAATGTAGCTCGGACCTTTGTAGGCATTCTAAATAGAGACATGCAGTAAATTGGAATGCTATGTAAAGTAGTTTGAACTAATAAGGCTTTTCCTGTGGAGCTAAGAAGGCTGCCCTTCCACCCTGCTAACTTTTTGGAGATCTTATCAATGACTGAGTTCCACAATGTAGCCTTCATTCTTCCTTCGAACATAGGCATGCCTAGATAAGTTGCTGGTAGAAGCTCCTTTCCACAACCGAAGAGGTTAGCTATTCTTTCCTCCCTCCCACCAAGCGTGTTAAAGAAATAGATGCTACTCTTCTTATAGTTTATGTACTGTCCTGCTTCTATCTCATACTTGGTTAGAATTCTCTTTAGCTTCCTAGCCTGAGGCACCGAGGCTTTGGACACAATGATTGTATCATCCACAAACTTTTGGTGAGACACTGGCTCTGCTTGTTGAGGCTGGTTTGAAACCTTCGAATCGACCATCCGCCATCGTCGCTAAAATGTTCCTACCCAATGCCTTCGCTAAAATAATAAACAAGTATGGAGACAAAGGATCTCCTTGTCGCAACCCCCTTTCACTCTTAAAGTAACCGGAGGGTGACCCATTCACCATGATAGAAAATCTTGTAGTAGAGATACAACTAAAAATCAACTTAATCCACTAGGGACAGAAACCAAACTTACCCAAAATCTTGGTGAGGAATCGCCATGAGACCCAGTCGTAGGCTTTATTCATATCAAGCTTTAGTAACATACCTGCTTCCTTACTAGCCACCATTGAATGAATAACCTCATGAATTGTGATGATACCATCCAGTATTTGTCGCCCTTTCACAAAGCCTCCTTGGTTCATATCAATGATGAAAGGAAGGATAACCTTTAGCCTATTGGCGATTGTTTTTGTGAGAATCTTCATCAGAGTGTTACATAAACTGATAGGGTGAAAACTAGAAAATTCCATTGCTCCCACTAGTTTAGGGATGAGGACTAAAAATGTAGCATTAACTCCTTCTAGTATTTCCATGTCCTTTTGAGCCTCAATTATAGCTTCCACTACATCATTGCCTAGGATATCCCAAAACTTCTGAAAGAAAGCTACGGGGAAGCCATCCGGTCCTAGGGAGCTGTTACCATCCATGTCAAAAACCACCTTCTTGATTTCCTCCTTTGTGAAAGGACTAAGTAAGAATCCATTAAGATTCTCAATTATGAGGGGTGGAATGGCTGCCAACAAAGAGTCCTCTTCTTCAATAGTTGGATTTACATATTCTAGCAACGATTTAAAGTACTGAACCGTTTCCCTCCTTATGTCTTCCATATCTTTGGTGTTAGACCCATCGGCCATCTTGATCTTCTTAATTTTGTTAGTACTCCTGTGGCGGAGAGTAGAGACATGGAAGAACTTTGTATTTCTGTCACCCTCCTTTAACCAACGTAGTCTGGATTTCTACCTCAAAAAGGTTTCTTCAAATCCTAGCATCGTGTGGTATTCGGCTAACAACTCCCTCTCTTGGTTTCTCAGATCCTCTGTAAGCTGCTCTGACTTCAGCTTCTCCTGTAGTTCATTGATCTTGTCTTTTAGTTCTGCATTTTTAACAAAAATATTGCCAAAGGAAGTTTTGTTCCACTCTCTAATGTTAGCCTTCACATTCCTTAGTTTACATGCCACTTGGGCCAGTTTCGAACCATTATACTTTTTGTCCGACCATTGGGCAACCAGATCCTTGAGATCCTGATGTTGGAACCACATAAGTTCGAATCGAAAGGGTCTGATGTATCTTTTCTTAGAGTCCTCCCCTGTTTTCCACAAAATTGGGTTGTGATCAGACCCAATTCTTGGGAGTGCCATTAATGAAGAGTCCCCAAACCTCTCCAGGCATTCTTGAGAAAGAAGAAACCTATCTAATTTGATCTGAATTTGGTTTTCCTTCAATATTTTGTTAGACCATGTATAGGAGAATCTACGCAGGTCCACATCCATCAACTCATGTTGCTCAACAAAATCTCTAAACTCATAGATATCAGCAATTATTCTTTGAGAGCCCCCCAATTTATCTGCAGGATTAAGGTAGCAATTGAAATCTCCTGCCATAATCCAAGGGTAGTTGGGGACCGTATCCCTCAATTAAGCTAGTTGACTCCAAAGAACCCTTCTCAGTCCCTATCTAACTAGAGCATATACATTCATTAAGATCCACTCTTCCTACGTGGTTTTATCCACACATAAGAGACAAATAAACCAACTAGACATCAGAATCACTCTACTATCAATCACATTCTTTTTCCACATAACCAACAACCCTCCTGCTATTCCAGTGGCCTCTTGGCCTACTACTTCAGCTTCTCGCCAAGTCCTATTCTTAAAAGGAATAACTCTACTCTCCTCCATTTTAGTTTCTTGCAGTAAAATCATATCTAGTTTGTGTTATTTTCTAAGAGCATACAAAGCTCTTATTTTTGTAGGATTACTCCCGTGAATATTCCATGAAAGAATATTCATTTATGGGCTTTGGATCCTCGAGCCTTCGCCCCAAAGAGCAATACTACTTGAGTGCCATCAACCACTCCTCGCTCTGCTTCTTTCTACCTTAAGGCAACTTTGCTAGGTTTCCCTCTTCCTACCGAACCATATCCCCATACATCCGCTCTAGGCTGGGGTTCCTTGGGATTCACTTGGCTTCTAGTAACCATCTTGGATAGGTCAGTCTTGGTCTTTGGGGTAACAATCTGGATTTCTAGGTTAACTGGTCTTTCTGACAGTGGAGATGATTTCGTGCTCTTAGCTTCTTGATTAGTAGATTCTTTTTTCCCTGCTTTGGGGTTGCACCGATCTTGGTGGTTCACCTCTTCCTCCTGAGTATCATTGCTTGTATTATTAGTTTCCTACTCCTTCCTCTAATTTTTCTCCTCTAAATCCTTCTCTTGAGTCTCCTCTACCTCAGATTCCACTTCTTGGCTATCCATCTGATCTCCCTTCAGATGATTTAATGCATCAAAACTGTTCTCCACTGGGATGTTGATCTCCTTGGAATTTCTTCCCATAAATTCCTCTGCAGTACATGGGACCACTTCCACCGAGCCTCCATAGGCCTCCCATATTACCCAATCAAACTTACTTGCCCTAGGGCGTTGATCTATGGGGTTCTTTCCTTTGTGATTTGGCTCTGAGGCTTGCTGTATCATCTTAGGAGCAGGTTGAGCTTGAGAGTTCCCATCAAAGGGACCAGATCCCCTGTGAGAGGGTTTCGAGGCATAGGTATTTTTTGGAGGAGGGTTATAAGGTTGCCTCTTGCTTACAATAGGGCGAACAGGGTCTCTGATATTCGAATTTCGAGCTCCACGTCCTTGAGGCCCATGTTGGGTAGGAATGGAGATCTGCAGGGGAGGGATATTATTATGGGTTTGAGGAGCAGTATTTTGGACTGGGGGCTGGTTCTTGGAAATGTAGTGGATACCCTGGTGCCCTACCTTCCCGCAAAAACTACACTTAAAAGACATATTTTCATATTCAAAGACCTGAGTATGAAGGCCAAACATAGACGACAATATAATGGATTTAGGGAGCTCTTTACTTAGGTCTGCCAACACACACATGCGAGCAGAAAGGAGTCTTGTTTTGCTCAAGGTTGCGGGGTCAATAGCTATTAGTTCTCCAATATCTGTAGCTATTCCAGCCAAGATTTGTTCATTCCAAAAATTCAGAGGTAATCCCGACATCTTAACCCAAATAGGAGCCAAATCCAGCACCTGAGTCTGGGGGTTGAAATCGGGGGACCAACACTTCAGATACAAGCCCCTTTTCCCAAAAAACCAAGGACCTCCTTGGAGAGTCCTTTCCATGTCCTGTTCACATTGAAATGTCACCAAAAGAAAACTCTTGGGTAGAGCCTTAATCATCATATCGGCCCTTGGTCGCCATTTTGGACGGCCCATCTCCTTATGACTTCCAAGTCCGCCCTCACCCCCATAAATTTAGCCACCAGAGATGTTCTGCCCTCCATAACCACATGCTGAGCTAAGGTATCCGGGACGTGCAACCTACCATTGACAGATTTTAGATTAAAATAAGAGTTGGACAATTTTTGCTTACCGCAAAGAGCATTAAGATATGAAGGTCTCCAGTTGCCAGGTTTCTCTTTGTCTCCTTCTTGGGTCTTCCTTTGATCCTGACGCACAGAGTCCTGGTCCCCCTCAGATATATCTTCAACCGCATTCGCCCAATGCCCTTAGATCGGTTCCAATAGAACTTCCTTGTCCACATCCTCTGCCTGGGGGCCTGCTATCTCACCAGAGCCCCCACCTGCCGCATCTGCTGATCTACCCTCCTAAGCCCCACACCTAGGGTTTGTTGCCCCTAGAACTCCCGGTCCTCCTCCTTGTTGCTCCATCTGTCACAACTTGTTGCCTCCAAAATCTGCCATTTTTTTTTATTAGGGCCAAAATTTTTGTGGTCGCTACAGTGCACGGGCTGCTACAGTTGCGAGCTTCTACGGTGTCAGGTCGCTACGAGTGGCGGGTGCTACAGTCCACGGGCTGGTACAGTGGCGGCTGCTACAGTTCGCAGGCTTCTACCCGTCTTCCAGATTATTCTATCTATTGACCTATCATATTCTCTAGTTTTTGGTCAGTTTCTATACTTTCAATAGACAGATTTTAGTCCATATTACAATCAAATTACTATGGTATTTGGACTAATGCCCACCATGATGTAGGGGTTTTGGAAGTATTAAACATAATTTGGAGATTTTAGCTTAAATCAAGTTGATTTGATTACATTTTATTTAACAAGTATATTTAATTCATTATTACATGGATTGAAAACTTAATGCATAGGGTTTATTGTTATTATCTATGTAAAATTCAACAAGTTATATGTTTGATGATGTTTTCTTTAAAAAGACAATAATCAAGTCTCGTGATTAGTTTTGAGTGTGTAAGTGGGGTCACTTGATTCCAACCCCTATGCAAACATTGTAAAATTGGATCTTGAAAACACTTTGAACATTTGGACTTAGCTCAACATGTCCCTCACAAGGTAAAAATAGGCTCGAGTAGGACAACACCATAATTGATTTATTATGGTATTTTAAATAATGTCCATCATGATTTGAAAATTTTAGCTCTAGTATCATATTATCATAAATTTACTATAACATTTTAACTAATGGTGATCATGATTTAGGGTTTTGGTAGTGAACACCATCAATTAAAGATTTAAGTTCATGTTATGATCAACTTATTATGGTAGTTCAACTAATGCCTACCATGATGTAAGGTTTTGAAAGTATCAATTCTAATTTGGAGATTTTGTGATTTAGAGAGTTTAGATCAATCATGCTCATTTAACGACGATATTTAATTTACCATTTCTCTATAAGATTGAAGACGTTTTATTGTTATATGTAAACTTTGAAAAAGTTATGATGTTTTAGTTTAAAATATACAATAACCAAGTTGGATCCTAAAAATGCTTTAAACATTATGTTGGCTCAACACATCCTCTCTAAGGGTAAAAAAAAGTTAGAAAAAGATAACATCAACAAACAAAATTAAAAATAAATGTTAAAATAATTAAAAATAACAATTATATGGGATTGAAATAGGTTCCACCAATATAGTGATATTACAATAAGTAGGCTAGAGAAAGATAGCATCAATAGACAAATTTAAAAATAAATGTTAAAACAATAATAAAAAAAATAGTTATATAGAATTGAAAATGTCCCACCAATACAATGGTAATACAATAACTTTGACTATTATCCATTCACTTGGCAAGATTTGAATCTAGATCTCCTCACCTAAATCTCTCCTCAAAAGTCAAATTTTTTTAACTAGTTAGACTAACACCACTCTCACAAAAATCAAAACAATTTAAGAATCATATACTAATGGTATAAGCATAATTCCAACCCCCAAGGGTTAGGTGAATTGGTAAGTGCAGGTGTGGCTAGGCGCTGAGCATTTCCCAAGAAGCCAACCCTTTGCAAAGGTAGTAGTTTGATCTAAATCCTTTAAGTGTGCGTCAGACTAGACCAATGACTAGACCAATGACGGTACGAATCTTGGACGATCGATGGTCCAATTGAGGTCGAGTTATAAAACAACGGGATGGCATAGAAGTTATAGTTCAGGTTAAATTATAAAACAACGAAATGACATAAGGGTTATAGTTCATGTTGAGTTATAAAACAACGAGATGACATAAGGGTTATAGGGGTCAGCTCCAGAATTTGAACCTTGAACCTTGCTTGGTAGTAAAAAAGGACTAATTGATACCGATTAAGCTTTTTTTTACCCCCTCTTAGCCATATATATATATATATATATATATATATAAATAATTCCATGTTAATTTAAATTTTGTAAAGACGAAGTCAACACGATCCTGATCGAGGGAATTAAATTGAGGCAGCTCATCCCATCATCAACAAACACTCAACCGCTATCAACCAATTATCCTTTTTAAATGAAATTTTAGAATAAAGTAAGTTTTTAGGTTCCAATCCCTTATTACTTAAACTTCAGTCCACACCACTCTCATATTCCAACATAAACTCACATCAATTTATAATTATTATAAATAATTTTAAAATAATTAAAAAACAAAAAGTAAACAAAGTGATTTAATGTGTTCGAGGCAGAACATGTGCGTGGACCCTCGTGTTAGCTTATAGACAAATGTGGAGTGGGTTGTCTATCTAACATTGGGATAAGCACGGAGAAAGACGTTCAGTTATTCTCTTAGATTTCTTCCGGTATATGTCCATAAGCAACCGGACTAGACCGTCGAACTTGCTCGAAAAACTACAAAGACTGTGGGCCCCCTCTTTTTGCGAGGGTCGCTGTCCACTTGTATTCTTAATTGCATGACGCGGAACATCATGTATGCCATATCATTTACTAAGATTTCTTTCCGCATTAAATACGTGCCCTTTTTCTTACCAAAACCACCGCTTTTACACTTGCCTTAGGCCAATTTGGTTCATAAATATCCGCTCCAAATAGAAAATATTTTTAACGGAAAGTGTCAAGTAGACATCAACTAACTCTATACGTTTTGATTTATCGAAAAGCAAAGCGGACCAAAGGCGGACGGTACACCCCTTTTGGCGTGCGCACCGTCAAGTGAGACGGTTAATTTTTTTTTTAATATACATTAGTAGTCAAAGCATTTAACTGGCAATATTTTGTTTAGTTGGTATCAATTTTTAGCTTCAAATTATGGTGCTACCACTATAACTCTATTTTACCAGGGTAAATATGTTCTCGAGTAAGGGAAACTCTGGTGGCTCAGGGTTGATACACTCTGGTCAGACTACTACTTTGTCTTAGATTGGGCATGCCCACTAGATTTGAATCTTAGATCTCCTCCTGATAAGTGTCAACTTCTTAGCAATCCACTTAACAATCCACTTAACCTAACCTTTGTGAACGAATACATTACCTTTATTATTAATTTCTTTTAAAAAGAATCCAATATCTTTATTAGTACAATATTTAGACCATGACAAAACAGTTAAATTTTTTTAAGAGGCCAACTTACCACGATCCGTCACGTCATTTTCGAGACGTCTATCGCACGTTTGCCGTCACGAAAACAAGCGAAGTAGAATGAGGGATTTTATCCAGAAATGGAGCGTGTAAGAACTTAGGTGAGAATGTAAAAAGTGATAAGGTTGGAACCGCGTAGATAAAGCGTAGGGGTATATTCTCTTTCCGGCACGTTTGCTTTTTTTTTTTTTTTTTTTTTTTTAACCGCGAGGAAGGGAATAAGAAACAGCGAGAGGGACCCACGAGTGGAAAGCGGGGAGAGAGAGGAGAGAGGAGGAAGGAATTTATTTAGGAGGGGCAGGCGGCGGCGCAGATTGCTTACAAGTCGTGAAGGTGTTTGCGCTTTGGGGGAGAAAGAGGAATATCTGTGCCGTTCGCTGTGAAAAGAAACCACTGCGGGTAAGGAAGGGGAGGAGTAGGGGTGCCAGTTTTTAGGACAGGATTGTCTTTGGATTGGACCAGAGGGTGCGAGATCGAATCCGGCCGGAGTCGAAGAGGGAAAGGAGCAGATCTGGAGATGGATCGGTTCGAGGTGGTGAAAGATATAGGCGCTGGGAATTTCGGCGTGGCGCGCCTCATGCGCGACAAGAAGACCAAGGAGCTCGTGGCCATGAAATACATCGAGAGAGGCCACAAGGTATCGGATGCGAATCGCGTTTTTGTTGTTACAGTTTTACATTTTTTTTGAAACCCTAGCTGTTTTTCGTTTTTTCATTTTTTCCTTCTGTTTTTTTGGTTCTGGGTTTGTGATCTGAGTGGCCATTGTCTGCAGATTGATGAGAATGTCCGGCGCGAGATTATTAACCACCGGATGCTGAGGCATCCTAATATAGTGCGATTCAAGGAGGTACGCGGTTCAAACCTGGCCGGCCTCAACCCTGCATTTTTGTTTCTTTATTTCTAGGAGGTTTCTAGAAATATAAGGACTTGGCGTGCGGGTTTCTTATTTTTGCTTTGGTTAGGTATTGCTGACTCCCACTCACCTAACCATAGTGATGGAGTACGCCGCAGGCGGAGAGCTTTTCGAGCGAATTTGTAACGCCGGCCGGTTTAGCGAGGACGAGGTAGGTGTTTTTTGAGTTTTTTTTGCCATTTTACCATTACCGGTCGTGGCTCCCCTTTTCCGAGCTCTATTTTCATGGTTCCGTCTAATGCACGCAAGCTCTGCGCCTGTCGCAGGCCAGGTTTTTCTTCCAGCAGCTGATTTCCGGCGTCAGTTACTGTCATTCAAAGGTTCTTTTTCTAACTTTTCTTTTAATATTTTGGCAGTGCAATTTATTAAATGTCTGTAATTTGGTTTGGTACTGTAAATTGGACGATGCCGTCGGGCTGTTTTTGAGAAGTTTGAGGTGATCTGATGGGCAAAATTGCAGCAAGTGTGTCACCGTGATCTTAAGCTGGAAAACACGTTGCTGGACGGCAGCCCTGCGCCTCGGCTGAAGATTTGCGACTTTGGATACTCGAAGGTAGAATCTGCGTTTATTTGTTGTATACACATTGTGTATATCTTAATTGTTCTTAAATTTTGTGACCCCGAAAGGTTCTTTCCTTTTTATTCTTTCTCTATAGAAATCCGTATTCTTGAAGGGAAAAGTCTTTCTGCGCCTTTCGCTTATGATATGTATGGTTTTCAGTGTTCTTTCCTGCAATCAAAGCCTAAATCTACAGTGGGGACGCCTGCGTACATTGCACCTGAGGTCCTATCGCGGAAAGAGTACGATGGCAAGGTAAAAATCGTATTCCCCTCGCAGAAGAAGGATCTTACGCGATTTAAAAGGGGGCAAAATAAAAAAAATTAACTGTAAGGGAGCTGTGTTCTGTGCAGCTCGCTGACGTGTGGTCATGTGGAGTAACGCTGTACGTGATGTTGGTGGGGGCTTATCCTTTCGAAGACCAGGAGGACCCCAAGAACTTCCGGAAGACGATACAGGTAAATTTGTACCGCTGTTGCGTTTTTAATTGCATTGATTAAAATTGTTGAGGTTGCTGAAGTTGCCGACGGAGAAGGGGAAAGGGCACCGTTTTGACAATGTGGTATTTGATCTGACATGTCAGCGCATAATGACCGTTCAATACACGATCCCCGATTATGTACACGTGTCTGTAGAGTGCAAGCATCTCCTTGCCCGTATTTTTGTGACCAATCCTACCAAGGTTGGCCTACTTCCCCTCTCCTCTTTTTCTTTTTTTCGTTGCATTTTCTCTGTGTTTTTCTGGTTGGGGGATGAATGTTGGCTGTAAAATTAATGCTCTGAAGCATATGTTATCAGAGGATCACTATCAAAGAGATAAAGGAGCATCCGTGGTTCCTGAAGAACTTGCCCAGGGAGCTCATGGAAGGAGCAGAAGGAACCTACCAATTCAACGATCAAAGCAGCCCTCCGCAGAGCCTTGAAGAAATAAACAAGATCTTAGAAGAGGCGAGAACACCCCCTCCAAAGTCCAAGACCATTAATTTTGAATGGGAGGAAGAGGAAGAGGATGAAGAGGAGTATGCACGCCTTACTGCGGAAGGAGAGGAGGATTCTGGGGGCAGTGGAGGAGAATTCTATGACGAGTATTACGATGCCCAGCACCATGAGGAACCCAAACAACATCAAGAGGAACCCAAATGCTATGAGGAACCTCAACGCCATGTTGATGCCGAGCAGTATGCTGATACCAAACGTTATGATCCAAAATGAGGCTCTTTCTTGTTTTGGCACTGGATTCTGTACACTTCAGTTCATTTTTTTTTTTCAATTACTTTTTTGGTTTTGAAGCCTTGATCTCCCTAATAAGTGCCAACTAGAAACGCTCTCTTTGAGGGTGATTTATCCCAGATCTCTATTTATTATCTCAGGAACTGGGAGGAGGTTTTAAGGGAGAGCAAGCATCATGTCCTGCATAGATATGACTTCTCTGTGTTTGTAGAATAGAAAGTGCGTCTTGGCTAGAACAAGTGCCACCAAAAAAAAAAAAAGTTGTGAGTGGTATTATTCCTTCCAGAAATTGTCCTAGTATGATTTAACTCTTATCGACAGAAAGACCATATGTATTATACACAATATGAAAGTCTAATCTTCTTTTTGTAACTTGGCTCTTCTATGGGAATTTTATTGATAAAAGTCTAATCTTCTTTTTGTAACTTGGCTCATCTATGGGAATTTTATTGATAATTTATCTCTTCTGATTGGTATGTTTATCTGATAGGATCCATCACATGATTGTCTCATTAGATATTTCGTAACACATGCATTTGAATGGATATTTATAATATAAGATACGTCATCTTTTTCATTTGTTTCTGGCAGTTGTAAAAGTCTGAACTTAATAAACTAATCAAAGTTATCAAATTGATCCAATATACAAATGATACAGTAATTAGGTGAATCATCATGCTCGTTTTGAAATTTATATTTTTATTGTTAATTTCTTCAGCTAATTGTGTGGGACAAGAAGTTAAGTGAATACAGATTATACATTTACCCTTTTTGAGGTTAGAATATTCACCAGGAAAAATTATTTTACAGTATCCAAATGATCAATCATCGCAGTTTTGAATTTTTTATTTTATTTAATTTTTTACAATCGACTATATTGTGTGGGACAAAAGGATATTTAATTTCGCATATGGCTTTATGACCGTGAATGGTACAAAACGGTTTACAAGTGCACTAGTCGATCTATGAGAGTTCATTATCAATATACATTCACATGCATATAAAATATATCTTTAATTTTGCATTTGGCTTTATGACTGTGAATGGTACAAAACGGTTTAGGAAAGCATCAATATACATGCGAGTTGCACTAGTGGATGTATGAGAGTTCACTATCAATATACATGCACATGCATATAAAATATTTTATTTGCCCGTATACGAAGGAATCTCATTTAGTCGGTTGACGAATTGAAAGGGTCATCCATAGTCCCACTTTTCTACTTAAGACTAACAGTGTTGAAAGAGATTTCGACCGAGAAAAGGGTAAATAGAAGCACGACATTGGAATAATCTCTGGTCAAAGGCGGCTAGAACTTGAACCAAAAGTAGAAGAGGATCAAAATCGAAGTATATAAGTATGTAGTATTTAATTTAATTAATAATTAAATAATAATATTATAATAAAATATTATATATTATAATATATGTTTTGGAAATTATTAAGTCTAATTGTTATTCATTATAATTATTTAAAACTATCTAAATAAATATTATTTAATTATATGATTTTAAAACATGTCCACTTATATTATATCATCATAATATTATTATAATATATCAATAAATGTATATTTGAACTGTAACAAGTTTATTAGCTGGCTTATTATTATATAGTATTTTTTTAACAAGCTATCCATAGATTCTATTTGAAGTTATTCCCACCAAAATATCAAAGCATTAGATTAAAATATCAAAACATTACATTATTAGTAAGTTATGTTGAACTTGCCTTTCTATTATTATTTTTAATTTGTAAGTTACGTTGAAATTGTATTTGTATTATATATTTTTATTTGGAACAAATATCAAAACATTACATTATTAGTAAGTTATGTTGAACTTGCCTTTATATTATATATTTTAATTTGTAAGTTATGTTAAACTTGTATTTGTATTATATATTTTTATTTGTAACACTTTAATATTTTCCTTTATCAAGTCTTTTATATCTTATTAAGAGAGAGGAACACCATTACCCCCAGTTGTATAATAAAATTTGAAATTTTCTAAGATAAAGATCAACACCGTAATTGGTTAGGTTATTTACCATTTTATTATTATTATTTTTTTGATTGGAGAACAAGGGGTTGTACTTTGGTCCGCCACCCTTGATAAATCACATCTCTCTTCTTTAGAGCATGAGAGCTTACAAACAAATTTAATTCTCATCTCAATTGAGTTGCTATATCATTTTACATAAAATGTTTAAATTCTTGATTTTTATTTTTTGGAACTTTTTCAATTTTCTATGTGAATACAAATATTCTAGAATTCAACATCCTTCTTGACATTTTCCTACAACAGCCTTCACAATATGAAAACTGCATTGCATCTTAGTAGAGTAATATTTCCAAAATATATCTAGATTGTTAGTTTCCTTCTTGAAGCACAAGCACAACCACAAAAAATTTAATAAATAATTTACATAAAAACACATTTATGTTATAAAATAAAGCATATATTACCAATGGAAAACATTAAAGTAAATCTTAATCATTATTTGATACAGTCTATCAACATTACATTTTCTTGTTAGCTTCAGATAAACTTACTACTTCCTCTAACTAAGGAAAAGATAATTTAACTTCACGATCCTCAATTAAAACCCTTCTATTGGCTGGTCTATTTACACATTTGTTTTTCTTCTCTTAATAAATGTGTAAACGTGATTTCTTCAAACTTTATAGCAAGGTCTTGAATTTCCACAATTATCTCTTGCATGTTCCATATGCACATTTGTTTCCTTCCCTTAATATATGTGTAAACATTATTTCTTCAAACTTGGTTGTAAGGTCTTGAATTTCCACAATTATCTTTTGTATGTTCCATGGAGCCTTTGCTTTCCTCAAAATAGCATTCATTACTATGAGTGAATCACCTTCCATCCATACTTTGCTCCGTTTCATTTATATGCATATTTTTAACCCTTTCAAAGCCGTCCAAGCTTGAGCTTCATTATTTATCTTAAATCCCACTTTATTACATTCTTAAGATACTATATCCATTATTATTAATAATAGACAAAAATCTAAAAATAATGTTATTATTGAATCAATCACTACTTTTTTATGACATTAATAATAATAATATTTTTTGGTTATATTTGTAATGTAATGTAAGAAGCACCTTAGCCTGTTCATAGTTATTTGTTAAATTTTCATATGGTTTAGACCTCTTATACTAACTTCATTTTTAATTAAGAGAAACCTAACTCCATTATTGTGGATATCCCTACATGTATATTCAAATCTTATAACTAAATAACTAGTACATCTTTTCTCACACTTAGACTTTCTATGATAAACACCATGCATATAAAATGATAAGAGAGGCAACAACATGAATTTGACCTTCATATTATTATAATGGCTAGACTAATCTTATGCTTTATTTTTACTTTTGAATCAATTTATCTAACTTGTCTTCAACCACTTAAATTCCTTTAACTTCCTCGACTTTCAAGGAAAAAATTCAAGTTTGTTTGAATATTACAAAGTGATAACGTGCATAATTATGATGTTGTATTGCCACTATGTAATCATGATGTAATATGAGTGTGACCATTTTAATCCATCTATTCAATTAAAAAATAAAAAAAATTATTGATTAATTTTTTATATAATATAACATTATTTATATTACTTAATTAAATTATTAAATAAATTTCAATTACTACTTTATTTACAAATATACCTAACTTTTACCAAATTAAGTTAAAAAACATCAAGAATGCATGCAAGTCTAGTGGCATAGTCCATGAATGGAATTTCAGTCCACCCTGCAATAGTTTTTAATGTACTATATGAGATGGAAACATAATGGCCACATAATGGTACTATTGCATTAGTCTCACCCCTATTCTATTGCATCATGGCCACATAATGGTACTGCAACAATTTAAATAGTTATGCATATATTGCTTGAAAAGATTCAAATCTTAATCTCCTTTAAAAAATAAAAAATAAAAAATAAAATAAAATATGAACCAATACCATTTAATAAAAAGAATAAATAATCATTAAAAATTAATTTGTAATGAATACTCATACCAATAAATCAAATGGTTATCATATTGATTTTTAAAGAGTAAAAATTAATATGAAAAATTAAAGAGTAAAAAATAAAATTGTAATTTTATCCAATTTTATCCTTAAAAATAATATTTAAAAGGACTGCAAATTTGATCTATGCTCAAACGAAGATTGAGTTCTTAAATGGATGGGCCCTAACCCGACAAATAAAATTTGTAATATATGCACGAGAAAAAAGAGCTGTACAATTATGAATATAAGAAAGTTCATCTCACACCGTGGCAAACAATAAGGCCGTCTTTTCTCTTAGCAACTTGAGGGGAATGGGCTACTTTCATTGACTAAAGCATCCGACTAACCCAATCCATTCCACTTCCTCTTAAATTTTAAGCACGCCTGCCATAAAGGAGGAGATTCATCATAGTTAGGTAATAACACTACGAATCTTTGACAAGGGCGTGTCCTTCCTTCCACACCGGTGGTTCAACTTATAAGACAAATAAGACAAACCAGGAGTAAAATAATTATTAGTGATTCCATGTGAATGGTAACTATCAAACGGTTATGTTATTGGGGTACACGTCCCATCGCGTGTCCTCGCTAGAGTTGGAAAAGGTAAAAGGCAAAGGCCTTAGGGTACGTAAAGGAGAGGGGGTTACTTGCATTGCAAGCTATGAATATAAAAATATATTAATAAAATTTTAATTAATTATTATTTTTTATTTGGTTATTGTGAGAAATTTTCATGTCAGAAGTATGGTTGAACAGTTTTTTTTCAACTATAACTTTTTTTAATCATGATTTAATTTAGTACAAAGCGATCACACACTTACCCACGCCACGGTTTGAACCTTGGATCTCTCGAAGAAGAGCCAAAACTTGCGTTGCACCCCAAATACATTAATTACACCGATAGCGTCCTACAATGGCAGCCAGGAAGGTCAGCCACGTCGTAAACAATATTAATATTTTATTAAAAAAAATCGACGTTAAGAAAATTATCCACAGACATTAAGGGTTATGGTGGATTTAAAATATTTAAACTATTTAAACTAAAATGGTGCCCAAACTTTCTAATATTATTTGCTTCTCTCCTCGAACTCTTCTCTCCGCATCTCTGAAACCGCCCGCAAATGCTACTAGCTTAGATATATAAAATATATATATCTATAAACAACGAGAGTTATCAATCTCGAGACACCTACCTCATTTCTTGGGGTGTGATAGATAGACGCCTCGAGATTGATAACTCTCGGAGTTTATAGATATATATATTATATATCTATATATAAGCTAGTTATTATTATTTTTTTTGTTATACCTTCAAATTTAGAAAGTTATCATTATATTTTTGGTTTATCTTGGTAAACTTTTATTTTAAGTAATGAGTAATAATAATTATTTTTTATTAAGTAAATACTTCTCATTCATTATATTTTAAAATAATTTTTTATTTTATTTTAATTTTAATAAATTTTTAATTAATAAATATTATTAATATATATTTTTTTAATAACAAGTTTAGTAGGTTGAAATTATAGAAGTGACCTGTCAAAATAAAAATCAGTTTTATTATGAAAGGGACGAGTTATAGATTTTCATCCATTGTATTTCAAAAACAAAATTAGTTTTATTTAAAAGATTAATAAAGTTTCAATTAATAATTATTAAAAATATAATTTTTTTTTTTTTTTGATATATAGAAGAGTTGGTTACATCCACCTGTTGTCAACAAGCCTATACCATGTTATTGTCGATGACCGAATTTAACATGATGGAGGTTATTGGTGGTTTATGATTTGTACTTATAAATTTTCAACCATTGTATTTCAAAAACAAAAATAGTTTTATTTAAAAGGTTAATAAGGTTTCAATTAATAATTGCTATGAATATAATAAATTTTTTTATTTTTTGATATAGGAGAGTTGGTTACATCCACCTGTTTTCAACAAGTCTATACCACGTTATTGTTGATGACTAAATTGAACATGATGGAGGTTATCAGTGGTTTAGGATTTGTACTGTCATCGTTGGTCTAATGTGCAACACTCAGAGGATTCAGATCAAACTACTATCTTTGCAACATACATGCCCTTAAGGTTTGAACCTAGGTTTCTTCTTGGTAGTGCATGACCAGATAGACAATTACCAATCCGCCTAATAATCTTTGAAGGTTTGAATATAACAAAATTTAATAACAATTTTAATAGGGTTGGAATTATGGAAGTGATAAGTCAAAATCAAAATTAATTTTATTTAAAAGGTTAATAAAATTTTAATTAATAAATGTTTTTTTTCAATGAGTTTAAGTATGTTTTTATGAAGGGTCATGGTTTGAACCTTGAACCTCTCATTCAATTAATAAATGATATATATAACAAAATTTAATAAGAAGTTTAATAGGGTTGAAATTATGGAAGTGTCCAGTTTTAGTTTCACATGTTAAGCAAATGTTTTAATTACATGAGAGTACCTTATAAAAGCATTAGGGTATCTAGATAAATTTTCATCCATTATATTTTAAAATTAAAATTATTTTTATTTAAAATGTTAATACATTTAATTAATAATTAATTATTATGAATATAACAAAATTTACTAACATTTTTTTTTGTTGGAGAAAATTTAATAACATTATATTTCAAAACTAAAATTAGTTTTATTTAAAACATTAATAAATATTTTATTAATAATTTTTTTTTTTAATTTGGTTAGTGTGAGAAACCAACGCAGAGGGCTGAGCAGTCTCCTCCCAACCATGACTTCTCCTAAAGCCGAGAGCTATGCTTATCAATAGAGAATTTAACACACAACCATCACACACCTACCCCCTCACACACTTGCCCACACCACGGTTTGAACCTTGGACCTCCCGAAGAAGACCCAAAGCTCGAATCGTTGCATTGCACTGTTCCTATGGGACAAATTTAATAACAACCTTTAATAAGGTTGGAATTATGGAAGTGACCTATTTCACATGGTAAGCTAAGGTTTTATGACCTCTCTTAAAGCCGAGAGCTATGCTTATCAATAGAGAATTTAACACACAACCATCACACACCTACCCCCTCACACACTTGCCCACGCCACAAGTTTGAACCTTGGACCTCTCGAAGAATAACCAAAGCCCGAACCGTTGCATTGTTCCACTAGGACAAATTTAATAACAACCTTTAATAAGGTTGGAATTATGGAAGTGACCTATTTCACATGGTAAGCTAAGGTTTTAGTCGCATAAGTACCTTATAAAAGCATGAGGGAGGTTTTAGTCGCATAAGTACCTTATAAAAGCATGAGGGCACCTAGAGATAAGATTTTTTTCTTAGATTTATGGGAGTGTTGGTTACAACCACACTATTTTTAATAACTGTCAAGTCATAGGGGCTGCTCCCATTAAACCTATTCCACCTTGTTATTGTTGATCCAACATGAGGGGGACCACTGATCGCTTGAGATTCATACCATTGTCGTCGATCTGACGCACACTCAGAGGATTTAGATCAGATTACTACCTTTACAAACAGGTTGCCCCTGAGGTTTGAACTTAGATGTCTTCTTGGTAAGTGCCTAGCCAGATGAGCAACTACCAATCCACCTAGTCCTTATGGGTAAAATTAAATGGATAGTGTAATGGTTTAGGTTGCCCCCAAGGTTTGAACTTAGATGTCTTCTTAGTAAGTGCCTAGCCAGATGAGCAACTACCAATCCACCTAGCCCTTGAGGGCAAAATTAAATGAATAGTGTAAGAAACCCTTACGACTGATGCTTAAGGCTGCATCCCCATCCCAACCATGACCTCTCATAAGGGTGAGAGCTAAACTTATCAATAGAAGGTAAACACACCCACCCCCTCACACACTCGCTCACGCCATGGTTTGAACCTTGGACTTCCTAAAGAAGATCCAAAGCTCGAACCATTGCATTGTTAACTCGGGGACAAGATAACATAATTTTTCATCCATTATATTTTAAAATCAAGATTTTTTTTTTTTAAATGTTAATAAACTTATCCTAGGAGTACAACGCAACAGTTTGGGCTTTGGCTATTTTTTAGGAGGTCTAAGGTTCAAACTGCGGCGTGGGCGAGTGTGGGTGGTGGCTGTGTGTTAAATTTCTTATTATAAACATAGCTCATAACTTTATAGAGGTCATGGTCTCAACTTTATAGGGGTCATGGTTGGGAGGAGACTGCTCAACCTTCTGTATTGGTCGTAGGGATTTCTCACACTAACCAAATAAAAAAAAATGTCAATAAATTTTTAATTAATAATTGTTATAAATATAACAAAATTTAATAATATTATATTTCAAAATCAAAATTCATTTTATTTAAAACATTAATAAATTTTTAATTAATAATTATGAATATATCAAAATTTATTAACAAGTCTAATAGGGTTGGAATTATGGATGTGAGCAATTTCATGTGGAACGAAATTTTAATCATGGTAAGCGAATATTTTAATCCCATGAGAATACCTTATAAAAGCATAAGGATACCTAAAGGTAAGATAAAATTTCATCCATTATATTTTAAAATCAAATTAGTTTTATTTAAAATGTCAATAAATTTTCAATTATTATTATTTTTTTTTAGCGAAAAACCCCTTGCGGAGCCGCCTTGGTCTGAGAGAACACGAACAGGGGGTACTACACCGTCAAAGTCACCCGGGGGTCGCACCCAACCTCTACCCACACCACCATTATCAATTGGATTTTAGATACCCAATTCAGCTTTTTGGTAGGGTGAAGATTTGAACCTGGGACCTCCCTTAGAGGATTGCCCTCTCCTCTCCAACTCACCTGTAACACCTGGGTAATAAATTTTCAATTATAATTGTTATGAATATAACAAAATTTAATAACAAATCTAAAGGGTTGGGATTATGGAAGTGATTAGTTTCACATGGTTCTAATTCCATGAGAGCACCCACCCTATAAAGGCATGAGGGTACCAAAGAAATGGTCTAAGTTATGATGGCCTATTATAGATTCAAGACCAATTTTATTTTCTTCAAACTTATGATAGATATTAATGTGGAACAAAATTCCAATCATGGAATATGCCACTAGACTTGCATCATCACATAAGATAAGATGTTATAAATATAAGACCCACCTTAATAATTTGTTGAACATAGTAAATTTGAGTGCCTTCATAATGAAGGCTTGGATACTTCAAGCAAATTATTCAAAGTTTGAATTCAGAATAGGTATATATAAGTTAAAAGGGCATAATAGGGATATGATTTGTTTCAACCTCATATTAAACTTCTATTTTTTGGGATACAACTTGAATGGGCTTCATGATAAGAACTTGGGCACTCTAGGAGATCAAAGGTTTGAATTCAAAATAGGTAGCCCATTAAAAGGAATACATATATAATTTTTTTATTAAGTTAATTTTTCATTCATCAATTTCAAAATAAAAATTTAAATTTAAAACATTAATCAAATTTAAATTAAAAGTTGTTATAATGATAACAAAATTTAATATGAATTTGTATGGGTTTGGCATAAATAGTGGGAAGTATTTGAATTTAATAATGTAAGCAAAAGTTTTAATCTCATGGAGCACCTTGCAAATCCACGAGGGCATATAGAGGTGAGTGTTGAACTTATGACAACATATTATAAATCTAATCCCACCATGTTCCTTACAAATATAATTTAATTTGAGTGAACTTAAATATGATTGGTACTCCAAATAAAATATCCAAAGTTGAATTTAGGAGTAGGCTCTAAACACCAAGTTCAAATAGACATAATACAAATGGGACCTATTTCAATCCCACGTAACCAAAATTTTATATAACCTAAGTGAGTTTGATGGTGAAAGCTGGGGCACTCCAAATAAGATATCCAAGGTTTGAATTTAAAAGGGATTATCTCATTTAAAAAATGCATATAGTAATTATTTATCAAGATAAATTTATATAAACCATATTTCAAAATAATTTTTTAACTTATTTAAAACAATAATAAAATTTAAAATTAAATTTTGTTATGAAGACACTAAAATGTAATGTCTACTTTATTATATTTTGGATGAGCAATGGAAAGTACTTGAAGTTCCACACAATAAACAAAGGTTCTAATCCCATAAGAGCACATCTTGTAAAGCCACGAGGGAACCTAAAGTTAAGGGTTGAAGTTATGAAAGTGTATTATGAAGTATTTGGAGTTTCACATTGTAAAATAAGGTTGTAATCCTACAAGAGGACCTTGTAAAGCTATGAGGGCACTTAAAACCAAGGGTCAAACTTATGGCAACACATTACTAATTCAATCCAATGTTCCTATTATTTACAAGTGTCAGTCTATTTGGAAGGGCTTGGTAGTGAAGGCTTGAGTACTCTACACAAGAGATGTAATATTTAAATGTAGAAGCAAATAGAATCTATACACCAAGTACCAATAGACATAATACAAGTGGGACCCATTCCAACCCTATGTAAACAACTCAATTTTTGTATAGCCCAAATAGGTTTGATGATGAGAGTGTGTGTACTCAAAATAAGAGATCTAAAATTTGAATTTGGAAGGGGATAGCCCATTAAAATGAATAGATATATTGATTAGATATTAATATAAACTCACATCCACCATATTTTAAAACTAAAATTAAATTTATTTAAATTTTAATCAAATTTAAATTAAACTTTGTTATGAAAATAAAAAAGTTAATATTAAGTCCAATAGTTTAGGATGAGCAATGGGAAGTATTTGGAGTTTCAGACTATAAACAGAGATTTCAATCACACAAAGCACCTTGTAAAGCCATGATGGCACCTAAAGGTAAGGATCAAACTTATGGAAACATACTTTAGTTCCAATCCCACCTTCATGTTCTTTAGGAGCATAGTTCAATTTGAGTGGGCTTGATAGAGAAGTCTTGGATACTTCAAAAAAGATATTTAAGGTTTAAATTCAAAAGAAGGTAGGCTCTATGCACCAAGTTCAAATAGATAACGGGCCTATTTCAACCCTATATAACCAACTAAATTTTTGTCCAACTCGAGTGGGATGAATGCTTGATCACTCCAAATAGATATGAAGTTCACATTCTAAAAGGGGTATCCCATTAAAAAATATACATATATTAATTATTTACGAAGATAATTTTACATCCATCATATTTTAAAATAAAAATTAAATGTTTTTAAAATATTAAACATATTTGAATTGAAATTTGTTATAAAATGACACATTTTAATATCAAGTATACTATGTTTAGGGAAGGTATTGAACAGTAAGGAGTTTCACACTATAAGTGAAAGTTCTAATATGATGGAAGTACCTTGTAAAAACATAAAAGTATCTAGAGGTAAGGATCAAGTTTATCACAACATATTAGAGGTCCAAGCCCACCTTCATGTTCTTTATGAGCATAATTTAATTTGAATGGACTTGGTATTGAAGGTTTGGGTGCTCCAAATAAGAGATCCAACACTTGAATTCAAAAGGAGGCAGGTCCTATATACCAAGTTCAAATAAATATAATATGGGTGGATCCTATTTCAATCCTATATAACCAATTAAATTTTTGTATAACCTAAGTAGGATTCATGATAAAAGCTTGGGTACTACAAAAAAGGAACCCAAGGTTTAAATTTGAAATGGAATAGGGTCTATAGACAAAGTTTAAATACACATATTATTGATGGGGCTTTTTGTTTCAACCCATATTACTATAGTATGAGGTACTATCTTTAGGGAAAGTTTCTAAATTGATGGCCAAATAGGCATCACATGAAAGAGGTGGAAAATATTAATAAAGAGAGGTAGGAGTCCAAATTGTGTAGGCCTCGAAAACATCCCTATGTCAATTTTGTAATCATTAGGCAATGAGCAGAGCAAGGGAACCTAAAATTATCTAAGTCAAGAAAGCTTCGATTCATCGACTTGGGTGGTGATCTATTGACATAGCTGACAATCCATTAAGCAAGTTGTTATCTATCAACTAACCAATGATTCATCAACCAACAAGCAAATCAACGTAGAACAATGGAACACGACAAAATGAAAGCAACAATTTTTTCTTTCACAATAAATGTAAATATGAATCATACTTACTTAAGGGAAAAAGAGGGTTAAACCTCTACTATAAATAGATCCATGGGTTCATTTGTAATATCTTTTGGCTATTTTAATAAAGACTAGAGCTACACTTTGTGATTATGCTTTCATAATTAATTGGAAACCATGCATGGTGCTTATGTGTCAATTGTATCTTCTTTTCTAACCTATTTATGCACAACTAAATGATATTTATGGCCCTACCTTCGAAACTCATGTTAGTCATATTTTTATTATTTTAAATGCTTAATAAATGAAAAGTACATTATTGTTATTTTTGATCACATTTAAATGATTCAATTGACTGCACACTAGATTTTCTACACTCTCAATCTTATTTACTTTTATGTATATTATTTCCATTTCTTGCATCCTTACCTCCTCTGATTTTGTTTCCTATATTAGTTTAGTTTATATTAGCATAGATTAGTGGGGAGCCATCTCAAATTTGGAGGTCGAGGGGACTTAAACCTTCTCTCCTTCAACTATTAACATGAAGTGCGAGTGCAAATACAATCAGACATTTCGTATAGTCAACAGGTTTTTGGCATGCTCAGTGGGGTGAAGACACTAGTCCCTTCACCTTTTATCCTCATATTTACACCAATCTACTATAAATATTACTATATCTAAAAAAGGGTTTGTTAAGAACACTAAGCTTAATAAAACCCAGAAACATTCTATTGGATATATGAATGGTTTGCTCAGATCCGATAGTTTTACACTTTAATCCCAAAAGTTGTAAAATTATAGAATTCTTGTATTTGAGTATGAATGACAAATCCATTAATGATAAAACTAAAATAGAATTAAAAAATATTAAATATTCTTAGAATCGCCCTTTCATCTAAAAACTTGCCAAGTTGCAATTTCTAAGAAAGCTCATTAAGTTTCATAATTTCATCAAGTCTTTAAGCTTGTAATTCATTGATGAATTAATGATTTTTTAGCCTCCTCTAAGAGTTCTATTAATCGTTTTGTTCCTAAAATTACTAAAGTCCTTAAGCTTTCATTTTATCGACCAAACCTATGATTTTTTAGCTCAATTAATGTCTTCATTATATCATTACATTTCGATAATATCCTCCAATTTTCTAAGTCATTATTTGCCAATATATTGGACAAGCTAGCAATTCATTAACATAAATTTATGAGTAGGTGATTGTTAGGATCCTAATCCTAACTTAGATTATTATTACTTCATTTATTTAATTAATGGACCATCATGTCCTTTCATCATCACAACCATTAGATAGATTTGTATACACATTCACAAAGGTGTCATTAGGGCATTGAAGAAGAATTATATTTATAACTCCTTGTGAGCAATTGGTGGGTGACCTCCATTTTGAAACAACGATTCAATAAAAAGTGATCAATTTCATTCATTTGCATTTAGATTCCATCTTTTGCCACTGAAATCAATCATTAGGAACTAGGTTCCTAAAAACTGGTATCAGAGCAGAGATCCATAAGGCCATTCACACTCATTTTTACAATTTTTTTTTCCCTCTCACCCAGATTCATCACTGTTCATTACACAAACAACCATTTTCAAATAAAAATACACCAACATACCACCACTTCCGCCAACATTCGACCTCCCCTTACACCTAAAAAAAAATGAAGAACATAAGCTTATACTGAGAGGGGGGGTGAACAATATAAGACCACTTTTTAATTTTCTTTCCAAAATAATATTAATCAATATAATCAATGGCAATATCAATAGAAATAACGAAAGCAATGCACAAATCATCACACACAATAGAGACACCAATTTTAACATGGTTCACCCAACGTGGGCTACCTCCACAGAGAAAATATTTCTTCTAAATATTTCTCAAATAATCTCATGGGAATCCTTCCCAATTACAATGTTTATGGACCTCTGTCCAAAGGAGATCTTGATCCCCTAATCTCAAGTTCGTGGATCTCTTCCATAGGAGAACTCTTTCCCCTTTTGCTCTGGCTAGTGATCTTCTAGAAGACTCTATCTCTCTGCTGCACTGACTAGTGGATCTCTCTCCAGTTGAAGACTCCTCACTCAGATCTGTCTTCAATTATCATGGCTGCTGGATCTCTATCCATGGAGACTCTGTCATCTATCCTCTTTCACCTCCAAAGCTCTGTCTCAATAGGTTCACTCAGAACCTTCTCAAATCTTCTCAACAGGCTCACTTAGAACTTGTCCATATCTGCTCAACATGTCCACACGGAACCTGCTAAAAACTGCTTAATAGGTCCACATAGAACTGCTCAACAAGCTCCCTCAGAACTTGTCCAAATCTACTCAATATGTCCACATAAAACCTGCTCAAATTTTCTCAATAGGTCCATACATAACTTGTCCAAATATGTTCAACAAGTCCACACAAAACTTGTCCAAATCTGCTCAACAAGTCCTCTCTAGGACTTGCTCAAATCTACTCAATAAGTCCTCTCTAGGACTTGCTCAAATCTGCATAGCAAGCTTCCACAAAAGCTTACTCAAAATCAGTCCACAAGCCTTCTCAAAGACTTGTCTCAAATCTGCTTAACAAGCTCACACAAAACTTGTCCAATATCATAGAATCATAAAGAGAATTGTTAGAGACTCAATATGTTCTATACTTAATGCTCAATCAATATCTCAATTCAATCTCATAGAAGCATAAAGAGAATTGTTAGAGACTCAATATATTCTATACTCAAATACCAATCTCAACTCAAATCAATCTCATAGAAGCATAAAGAGAATTGTTAGATAATCTATATGTTCTATACTCAAATCCCATTCTCAACTCAAATCAATCTCATAGAAGCATAAAGAGAACTATTAGAGACTCTATATGTTCTATTCTCAAATCTCAATCTCAACTCAAATAAATCTCATAGAAGCATAAAGAGAATTGTTAGAGACTCTATATGTTCTATTCTCAAATCTCAATCTCAACTCAAATCAAGAATATAGAATAGTTTGTTTTATGGAACTTGAAAAACCACATGAATCCACTTGACTAGGCTCAATCAACTCAACTCAACCAATCACCTTAATGAACAAAACTTTCTCACAAACCCTAGTCCAAGCATGTATCAATCAACTCAAAATGTTTCCAACAATTCTCAACAACAAATCTCACATAACAATGATACTCATGTTCTCTTCTAACTCAAGTTCAATTTCTTTGCACAACCAATGGGCTCTAACAACAATGCTTATAAAACAAGGTTTAATCACAACTCTCAATCTAGAAAACCTTGAAGCATTAAACCAATCACTTTTGATAAGTAAACCACAATCAATCCTTTTCATTCCAAAGATATTTTCAGAAATCAACCACCATAATCAATAAATAGGAGAATGTGCCCATACCTTTTATGAATATGAAGAAGCCTCTTTGGAAATTTGCCATAATCACAATATTCTTTTACCAATATTCACAAGGGTTAGAAGATCACAAAATAATCAACATTACTCCACTTCACAATAATATTTACCAAGGCTTTTAATTAGAAAAACTTCTTAAGAATTAATGCACAACTTCCTTATCACTCCTAAAACCACTTATACCATAAAATAAAATAAATCAAAACATTGCATAACCTTGTCACTCCAAAAACCACTTATACCATAAAATAAATCAAATATTTTATATCCTTCCTTTCAACACTTTTGCACTCAAAAATAATCACAAAGCTTTCTCAGGCAATATCCTACATTAATCAAATATTAAACCTTATTAAAATATTAAAGCTTGCTCAACCTTATATCTCCCACAAAAACATAATCAAACCATAGCAAGAAAATATTTTAATTAAAATGTTGACCCCCGCAAATATCGAAGTCGGAGCACATACCTCAAAGGAGCCCTCGAAGGGCCTTGGCATTTCGAACCTCTGCCCACCGTGCTGCCAAGAGAAAGCTAAGCCGTGTGAGCTAACACTACCCACGTGAGTGCCTTGGGCACTCTCTTCCTTAAGTCGTGTGTGCTTTCCTCATAAGGCACCAAAAATTTGATCGTCCATGACTTGACTGCCCACGTCACACTCCACGAAATTCGTTGCACAATATTCGGATGCATAAATACTTTGGGTTTTCGAAAATCATATGACACATCTTAGGTTTATTAAATGGAAAATCTTTGGCTTATTTATATAAGCCATCCTTCAATGCGAATACATCGGCCCTTTTAACATTGCCCTCATGAAGTCGGCATCGCCAATAAGAAAGGAACGAAAAACCTTTTATTTAATTTTAAATTTAAATTTAAAATTTAAAATAAATTAAAATTTTAAATAAATTAAAATTTAAACTAAACCTTTAAAATTAAATTTCTCCATCACCGGGGCACCTTTTTTGATGAAACAAAAAGCCAACTTGGGTTTTAAGAAAAACCCATTTCAAATCTGCCATCCATTGGTTTTAAATAAAACCTTTCCTTGCATTCCTTGGTTTTCATAAAAACCTTTTGCTAAGCTTCCCTTGAAGCTCCTTTTGGAACCAAATGCCATGCATCCCTTCTAGAACCTTTGATCAAAACCTTGGATTTTTATGAAGCTCTTTGTGGAGCAAAATCATAGTGCTTACTTACATAGGTCCTTTTGACATCAATGACAACTTTTAGCTTAGGGACTCAAAATGTCCAACAAAAAATCCCACCTTATACCATCCCTCACAAGCACAATTAAATCCATTCAAAACAACTGACACAACGCCTTTAAAAAAATGAGACGGTACAGGGAGTAAACAGAGATTTTAGGTGATAATTTCAAGGAAGAACATGCCAAAACATCCATTGCAAACACTTTAAAAGGGAGCATTTTCAACCTCTATCACTTCTAGATCGACGAAAGGCTAAAAAACGAACGTCAAATCATCCAAAAAAATCTTCTTCTACGTATACCTATATTTTTTGATGATATTGATGAAATACGATGAAAAATTAAAATAAATATAAAGGTTAACCTAAAGTCTTAAATTTTTTGATGATCGGATAACTTTTCAAGCATCGAAAGGTTTAAAATTTTGAGCACGACGTCAAAAATCCCAATAAATATAAATCCCACATACATTCATGTAAAGGCACCCCTTCGATTTATAACAACCGACGCTTCTATATTGAAGTGCCTAGCATGCTAGGCCTACGCGCTCGCGCGCGTAGCATTGGATGCCAGTTGTGGGCGTGCTGCATGTTGGATGTGTTGGGGTAGTGTTGACTTGTTGACCCTTAGCTTCTCCGCTCCGCAACTTTGATCACCACTCCAATTTCTGTCTACCACCCTTGCTCTGATTTCTTCCCACTTCGATTGTCGCTTCAATTTCTGCCTGTCATCCTCTCTAGTCGTACGCGCCAAATTTTTGAAATTCAAAAAGATCTTTACCCGCCAAATAGACCATTCAAAATTAAAATTACCTGACCATTCTGTCAAGGATAGAAAGGCAGCTAATTCAAAATAAAAGAGAGATATTTCAAAAGAAAAATAGTCAATTTTTTTGCACCATACCAAGCAACTTTATAAATTTTTCAAATTTTGACAAAAATATACCTATATTTTAAATGTTTGTCAAAAAATGAGTTAAATTTTTACTATTTTTCAAGGAGAAATTGAAATTAAAGAGGCTAAAGTTTGCAACCCTACATAAAAATGGTCAACAACAGGAGATCTCAAGACCAGATGAAAGACTTCATGGACGACTTGAATAAATGGAAAAGCGATATTGAACAAACACTCACAACAAAGATAGCAGAAATAGACCTCAAAATTATTGCCACTAACCACTCTATGGACATATTACAATAGAATATGGCAGTCATCCAAGCTAGCCAACCTCTCACACCACAAAAATAACAAGAATTACTCGGAGGTCCACAGACATCAATCCTACCTCAAACCACTAAATTAGACTTTTCCAAATTTAAAGGAGGCAACCCCACAAATTGGATCTATCGAGCAGACCAATATTTCTCCCTCTATCAAATCCTTGAAGCCCAAAAGGTTCACATTGCATCTTTCCACTTAGAGAGTACCACCATGCAATGGTACCAATGGTACGAAAAGACAAATGGCACCCCCACATGGAAAAAATTCACAAAAAATATAATGGTACGATTCGGACCAAGAAAATTTGAAGATTTCACAGGAGCCCTCACCAAAATCTGCCAAACCACAATAGTACAAGAGTAGCAAGCTCAATTTGAGAAGTTGACAAATTTTACATCAGGGCTTGATGCATCATTCTTCCAAAGTTGCTTTATTAGTGGTTTAAAAGAAGACATTCAACTAGAAGTGCAAATGCTCAAACCTTATGACATGCTCCATACTATTTCATTAGCTCAGATAGTAGAGGAAAAAATTAATAATCAGCATCGACTTGGGATTCAACCAATGAGAAAATCTCAAGCTTCCTCCACCACCCCAAAACTAAATAGAGTTTTACCAATCAAAAGAATTAGCCCTGAAGAAATGAAGGAAAGACAAGAAAAGGGACTTTGTTTCCACTATGATGAAAAATTTGTTCCAAATCATAAATGCAGTAACCCTAGACTCTATATTCTAAATACGCTTGACAAAAATAATTCAAGAAAAGAGGAGACTATTGAAGTGGAAGTAGTGATAGAAACCCTAGAAAATAACACAAAAGACACACCTAAAATCTCCTTTAATGCCCTTGCTGGTTTCTCCTCTCCACAAACTATGAAAATTAGGGGGTACTTTAAGAAACAAAACCTCATTGTGCTTCTAGACTCTGGCAACACACACAATTTTATCGATCCAAAACTGGTAAAACATGTTGATTGTTTTATACACCCTTGTAATAATTTTGAAGTTATGATTGGAAACAGAGGATGAATTGCATGCAAGGAAAAATACAAAAATATTAAACTCAATATGGCCGATTATAATCTAAAGACCGATATGTATGCACTACCAATAGGAGGGTGTGATATCATCCTAGGAGTTCAATGGTTGAGAACATTAGGTACCATCCAATGGGATTTTGAAGACCTATGTATGAAATTCACTCAAAATGATCGAACATATACTATCAAAGGGTTAAAATTAGGATCTTCCAAAATAGTAAGTTCCCATAGAATGGAGAAACTTATTAGAAAAAGAGGTAAAGTCAGGGTTATGCATAAGCATAAAATATCGCAAATTGGATCGATTTAGGATTTTCAAGATTTTAAATTGGCTAATTTTGGATCCTTTCATTGGGCCCATTCACCCACAATTTACGGGGTGGAATTTTTTTTGGGGTAAATTCACCTACTGCTGATAATCATGAACCTAATTTTATTTTAACTTACCGACCTCGAAATACAAATGATTTTGATTTTCCTACCCAATCCGCCTTCAAATTATAAATGATTTTATATTTCTCATCCAAATTACCTTAAAGTTATAAATGATTTTATTTTTCCCACCCAAATATATACTGTACTGGGTACCAATAAACAAACATTGAAAATACTGTAATTCAAAAATAGCTTGAAATAAGCTGATCGATTGCAGATTCATGTCTATCAGCATAAGACGATCAATTGCAACGACTGTCGATCGACATTTAGCTATCGGTTTTAAAGGTGTTGATCGACATTAGTTTGTCGGTTGCAGGACTATGCCTATTAGCATAAAAAGATCAGCTGCAAAGGTGTCGATTGACATTTGTCTATCAGTTGTAGAGGTGTCGATTGGTTGTAGAGGTTTCTATCGGTTGTAGAGGTGTTGATCGATATCAACCTAGGTGTTTACTACAACTTACTGACATGGTCACATCCGATCGGTATTCCTGCAATCGATCATCATGCATACACCCGATTGCAACCAATCATCATACCTACAATCGATCGGTATGCATGTAATCGATCGTACTATCTACAACTGATCGACATATCTACAATCGATCGACATATCTACAACCGATCGACATGCCTGCAATCGATTGACATATCTACAACTGATCGACATGTCTACAACCGATCAACATGTCTATAATCAATCGACATGGCTACAACCAATCAGTTTATCTACAATCGATCGACATGGCTACATCCGATCTATTTGTCTACAACTGATCGGTTTGTCTATAACCGATCGAAATGGCTGCAACCGATTAGTTTATCTACAACCGATCGACATGTCTACAACCAATCAACATGTCTGTAATTGATCGGTATGTCTGCAACTGATCAACATATCTGTCGGTTGCAGAGGTGTCGATCGACATCATCCTAGATTTTTACTACAATCGACTGACATAGTTGCATCTGATCGATATTCCTACAATCGATCATCATGCATGCACCTGATTGCAACCAATCATCATACTTGAAACCAATCGGTATGCTTGCAATCGATCATACTATTTGCAATCGATCGACATGCCTATAACCAATCGATATATCCGCAATCGATCGTCATGCCTGCAATCGATTGACATTCCTGCAACCAATTGACATGTCTACAATCGATCGACATGTTTGTAATAAATTGACATGGCTACAACCAATTGGTTTGTCTACAATCGATCAATATGTCTGCAACCGATCGTCTTCTCTGAAACTGATCGACATGTCTATAACCGATCGACATCTCTACAATCGATCGTCATGTCAAAAGCCGATCGAAATGCCTGTTATCGATTGAATTTTACATCTCAGACCGATCGTCATAAATCATAAAGGCTAAAAGCATTTCTTGTTGGCCTAAATACTTTAACTTTACTATACATTTTTAGGATTTGTAATCCAATATTCATGGCCCCAAACATAGAAAAGTTTGCCACAGTTTGAAAATTTTTGGAGAAAAAACTTTGAAATTCACCACGGTTTGAAAAGTTTTGGAGAAAAATAATTGCAATTTTCCATTTATACTTATAAATATTTCGTTGGTATTGCAAGACAATTCACCTTCTTTTTATAAATAGATTTCGGGGCCAACCCCTTATGCATAACCCTGGGTAAAGTTATGATGGCACAATTATTCTCCATTCAACCAACAAATGAGGAAAAAGCAATAGCACCTGAATTACAACAACTCCTAGCATGCCATGACAAGGTATTTAATGAACCAAAAGGATTACCTCCTCAAATAAGCCATGATCATACCATTCCACTTCTTCCTAGGCACCAACCTCCTAATATTCGACCTTACCGATATCCATATCTACAAAATATAGAAAAATAAAAATTAGTACAAGAATAAATAAAAGTAGGAATTATTAGACCTAGCATGAGTCCTTATTCTTATCCTATCATATTAGTCTAAAAAAAATGGGTCATGGTGCTTATGTGTTGATTTCCGCACCCTTAATAAATTAACTATCAAAGATAAATTCCCTATTCCTATCATTGATGAGTTATTAGATGAATTTCATGGAGCAACATACTTCTCCAAATTAGATTTACGATCAGGCTACCACCAAATTCGAGTTAAGGAAAGTGATATTCCAAAAAATGCCTTTCGTACTCATGAAGGGCATTATGAATTCATGGTTATGCCATTTGGCCTTACTAATGCACCCTCTACATTTCAAAGTTTAATGAACAAGGTATTCCATCCTTTCCTTCGCAAGTTTATTTTAGTTTTCTTTGATGACATTCTAATTTATAGTAGAACATGGAAATATCACTTACGCCACATAGACCAAGCACTAAATACCTTGGAGGACAACCAATTATACACCAAAAAATCCAAATGTTCCTTCAAAAAACAAGAAATTGAATATCTAGGCCATATTGTCTCTAAAGAAGGAGTTAAAGTGGATCCTCGTAATATTGAAGATATGAAAAACTAGCCTATACCAAAAAATTTAAAGGGATTGCATGGATTTTTAGGATTGATAGGGTAATATCGTAAATTTGTCAAAAACTATGGCAAAATTGCAGCCCCCTTAACAACATTACTCAAGAAGAATGATTTCCTTTGGTCTTCAAAGGTTAACGATGCCTTTATGACCCTAAAGAATGCAATGTGTACCACTCCAGTCTTAGCCATGCTAGATTTTCCCCAACCATTTGTCATAGAAAGTGATGCTTCAGGGGTGGGAATAGGAGCAACTCTAATGCAAAATGAAAGACCCTTGGCCTTTACTAGCAAGGCTTTTTCTCCAAAGAATTTGGCTCGTTCCACTTATGAAAAAGAGATGTTAGCTATTATTCATGCTATTCAACATTGGTGACCTTACCTTATAGGTCAACATTTCACTATTCACACTGACCACCATAGTCTAAAATACTTTATCAAGCAACACATAACCACTCCCGAGCAACAAAAATGGGTTACAAAATTACTAGGATATGACTACGAGATCATATATAAAAAAGGTAAAGATAACATGGTTGCCGATGCACTTTCTAGAAAGTTTGAAGATATTTCTTAATTTTTGCTTGGAGGACAAAGCTCTTTTAAAGAGGAGTGACTTGTTAGGATCCTAATCCTAACTTAGATTATTGTTACTTCATTTATTTAATTAATGGACCATCATGTACTTTCATCATCACAACCATTAGATAGATTTATATACACATTCACAAAGGTGTCATTAGGGCATCAAAGAAGAATTATATTTATAACTCCTTGTGAGCAATTGGTGGGTGACCTCCATTTTGAAACAACGATTCAATAAAAGTGATCAATTTCATTGATTTGCATTTAGATTCCATATTTCTTCACTGATTTCCAATCATTAGGAACTAGGTTCCTAATAGTAAAACCATCCATCCCCAAAAATATTTGCTACATGCTAAGTCCTTTATCTAGTAATTTGCTAGATTTTTAGTGAATTGTCAACTGAGGCAACAATTCCTTAGCTTCTCCCTAATTTAAAAAATTTCATCAATATGACATATTCTTCGAGTGGTTTATCTTATTATACGTACATTGAACATATATTGGGGACTAACATCAATAAGATAATGTATTTATGAATACAAGATCTAGATCACATGACAAGGATAAGGAAGTCAAACAAGTGAAATTGATTGAATATAAAAGGAAAGGAGACAAAGGAAAGAAACCTACTATAACAATTTGGATTAAAGATTTAATAGAACCTATATCAATGACTCCCTAAAAAATACTAATGGAAAACTCTATTGGCTAAGGTTATAGTCTTCCACCCCACCATCTTATTGGATGAAATAAGTAAGTTTTCTTAATAAGTCCTCAATATAGGAGCAAACTCTAGTTGGTGTTGACTAGGCATAGGCTACCACTCCATCCACTATTCCTAATATGATTTCAATTCCATTGTATAACATGTCTTGAATATCACAATCATTACTTAATGTCAGTAATTCCTAATCTATAGGGTTTAGCTCTATAATATCTCAAGTATATATAAACATGATAATATCAACCCTAGTTAACCAACAAACAAGTCCACCAGTATTTCAACCAAGGTTTATAAACTAAATCCAATCAACATGCCAATATAAGTTAATTATAAGCTGGTTCAAGCCAACATTTTATCCATATCTATGCCTCCTCTCAACCACTAGGAGGGTCACACTAATAAATGATGTAGAATCCTTATATAAGTCAAAATTCATAGGGATTAACAAATCTTAATATGCAACCTAATTTGCAAAATATATCATACCTTAGCACCATACAAGGTCAATTAGGATAACTTACATCAAAATTACAATCAAATCAAAGTATCATGAAAAATTAAAAAAACCTATTTGGTATTATTAGGATCCTAGATGGCCCTAGAAGCTACTCAAAATCCCCTATTTATTCTAGGCGGCCATCATATGCAATGTTAAAAACTACTACATCTCAACCAACCATTCCACTAGGCACTCCACAACCCTCCAAACCAATAAGTGGTATATAATATACTTGTATTATTAAATCTTAATCCTTAGAATTTAATGCCCCTAATTCACCTTTGATCCAAATTGTCAAGCAATAGTTTATTCTCCAATTGTATTTTCACAAAAGTAACAAGTCACTCCAAACTAGAATGTGGTGTGGTTCATGCAATAATTATAAAGGTACATAGGTCTCTCAATACCAAATACCTTATACCACACAAATACCTTATGGACAATCACCTCAAAATTATCAAATGTAAATGCAAATTAGGAATCAACAACAACTGCATGATTGGACCAATCAAGGACCCCTAAACTTAATGGTTTATTCTCTAATACCCCTTTTCACTATGAAATACTTACCGACATTTAATGACAATGGAAATAAGACTATTATGAATCATATGAATAAATTATCAATATTGAAATTTGTACATCATATCCAAGAATAAGACATCATGGTCTAGTTATTGATATACTTATTGAGAGATAAAGATATTACATGGCACTGAATCCTTGTAGATAATTTAGTTACTAATTGGGCTTCTATAGTTGAACCATTAATAAAAATATTTAGCAACACAGGGAACTACTTTGTTCTCTTCTAGTTGAATTCTATGTAGAGGTAAACCTCAGGAGAATATTCATGATTATAACACAAGATTCATGAGGACACTATACCTAATACCACCAAATATTAGACCATCCAATTAACAACATTTTCCTTACTAGATCAAAGTATTGTAATTATAGTTAGCCTTGATGGTCTACAATGACAATCATGCCATATTATTTGAGGATTTTGAAGAAGTAGAATGAGTAAAAGATGTGTTGGTTAGGGTTGGTAAATTACCTCCTGCTCTACCTATGGCCTATATTGCTTATGTAATTCCAATGTACAATCTGCAAATACCAGGGCCTCCTTTGGCTATTTCAACCATCCTAAATATCTAAATCCAACCTATTTAGGATCCTCCTATGACACCCAACTATCCCTAGAACAATACACAATACATGGTGATATTTCTTCGCCACAACATGGCAAATATCATTACCTTTCAATCAAAATTACTAGATTTACCTAGTCTACCTCAACCATCTAATTCAAATATAATTTCTTCACCTCAAAATCAGAATGGTAGAATATAAGTTTAAGTATACAAACTATGGAGATGATGAATTGTTTTATAAATCAAACAAATATGAAGAAGATGTAGGACTAGTGTAGCTAGCAAGGCAGTGGATGGTAGTAATTAAGAAGTTAGCAACAACAAGGGACTCTTTACCTTATAAAATAAACAATACTTTGTTCAGTTGATAATTAGACAAGAAATCAATATCAAAATAATGTTAATTTAGAAATGAATACTCTTTGGTGTTATGTAATACCAAACAAAATCCTCTAGAATGAATTATAGTCATAAAAAATTCTCAAACTACTATATATAATAAAAAATACCAAGCACAACAGGAGAAAATTATGAGTCAAGATCTATTCACATATGCACCAAATATTGAGAAAATTATGATGCAACAACCTAATATGGTAGATCTATTAGGGATGGTGTAACATAGTTTGTAGCCTTTCCCAATCCAAATTATGTTATCTTGGCAAAATTTGGTACCTTTGAATATGTTATTGAATTTTCTTTTGAAGATCAAGCAATGTTAATGAACCACTAACAAGGTATTATAACTCAAAACAACAAAAATCTAGCAGATGAATAAACTAGTCCTTTACATACTTAAATGTAACCATATAAACCACCTAATACCAATGTGAATACCACCATTTCAATAGAGATTGGCCTCTACTGCACCTTAAAGATAAATAAAATTTACCACTAATAAAGAGGTAAGGGAAAACAACAAAGAAAACCCCACAAGGTGACACATAAAAGACAAATGTGCTTGTGATTGAAATGGAAGTTAAAGAATAAGGTGAAAGGGAAAATCTAGAAAAATAAATGGAGAGGAATATAAGGTATCCTTCCTTGAATAGCAAAATTATAATAATAGCAACACAAAAATTTAAAAAGTACGTGCCTTGCCATGATAATAATCAAATGGGTACCAGATTCTACATATTTGAGAAGTTCAACAAGACACCAACAAAGGTGAGTATGTTGTAAGCATTGATATTTCCTAGACAAAGGGACTTGTTACAGGAACCTTTAAAAGAATACGGATATAGTATACCAATATAAAGGCAACTACATCTCCAAGTTTTCAATCCAATTTGTTTGAGTAGTAAACTCCCATAACAAGGTCCATCTAATATCCAAGTGAATGCAACCAATGTTCTTAATGCTCATAAACCTAAATAATTAATCCACTACCATTTTACATCACTTTGAATATTTATAATTACCTTTTAACAAGCTACAATATTGAATTAGAAGTTATCATTATGGTATGCTGAAAATAATTTACAAAGAAATTAGATTACCATATTTAAAAATAGCTAGTAGGCCTATTTATATGGATGGTACTTAGGTAAACTAGTTGGAATATTGAAATATTTAGTGATGATTATGGCTAAATACCAATAATTTGTTGTAGTGTAATAAGTAATAGTGGTTGATCTTCCATCCTACTTTAGAATGCTATTATTTGGGAATGGGTCGAGAAGTTATGAAGGGATGTATATTTGACAATGGATTATATGCATATGAAGGTACCACCATAAGGTTAAAAAATAAAATAAAGTGCCATGCAACTATTTCCAATATAAGTAATGGAATTATCAAATAGTTAAATTTAATGATCTCTTAAAATTTGTAGATGATGAATCTTGTAAAGGTGAGATGATATCAGAACTAGATATAATCATTGAAGTATTGTAAGATGAGAAAATTAAATAAGTAGAAGGAGCATATGATGAAATTGAACTTGGTAATTATTTGATATTGGAGAATCCAACTAAGATCCTTAATTTAACAAGTGAACAGGTTCAAGGGTGAATCCCCATGTAGGTGATGCATTTTTGTAATATTAGGACTAGAAATGGAGCACGTGTAGGCATGCAAATTATAAGTCTACAATAAGATAAGAGAGTTATGCATATTTATTATTATTTACTTGCACTAATAACATAGTTGAATACAAATTCTTATGCACTAGATTAATAAAAGAAAAGGATTTTGGGATCAAAAATCTCAAAATATCTGTTGAATTAGAGTTGGTAGTGGATATAATCAAAGTCTATATTGTTAAAAAATAAACACCTTAATTCATATAGGTATTAAGTCCGAGACTTGCTAGAAATTTTTGATAGTTATGAGGTAATGATAATACCAAGGTAAATGAATGCAAAATCAAATGCATTAGCATCCTTGGATGTCAAATTTTATCCAACCATAGACATAAGGGATAGGCCAAAAGAGTTACAAGTAGTATTTAGGCCAACAATCCTTGATAATAATGACCACTGGTATATGTTTACTTATTATGAATATAGTATTGAATTATTGTTTAAATAAGCACAATATGTAGAGGGTAAGAATGCATATGGTAATGATATTAAGGATGGATTTATTTAGCTTAAAAAAAATAGGCTACCTAAAGGGTTTATCACATTAGATATCTTATCTAATCCTGATGATAGTTCCAAAAAAGCTAGCATTAAGGTAAAATTATCTTCTTACCAACCCATTTATATCAATGAATGCAGGAACATACTAATGGGAAAATTTACATCAAAGAGGAAATCCATATATTCAAAGAGTTGTGTGGTCGATACAAATGTTGTGATTGCCTTGAGTTACAAGGACCTCAAAGTTTATGACTAAAAGAGCAATAAACATACAATTTTTCTAGATCCTTGAGATAGGCTTTTCTGCCCAAACAAAAAACCTATAAATTAAAAAATTGAAGTAGTGATGAAGATGAATATTATAAAATTAGTACAAAATAAAATCATTTTCCCCATAAAGCATTCAACATGGGTGAAAAAATTGTGTCAATTTTAGAAACCTAAATATGAAAAACCTAAAAAATCACTATTCATTACCATCCATAGATAATATCTTATACAAGGTTGTAGGGTCTCAAATGTCATCATTTCTAGTTGATTTTTAAGGTTATAACCAAATTTAGGTCAAAGAAAATAATCAATACAAAAATAAATTTACTATTATATGAGGAACTTATGCATACCAATGTATGTATTTCAGACTGTCTAGTGCAAGTTTAAATTTTCAAAGAGTGATCGTATTGCTTTTGCAAGATTAATTTATGAGATTATCATAATTTTTCTTGATGATTTAACTATATTTTCTAAAGATACATTTAATAATGTTGAACATTTGGAATCGATCTTCAAGAGATGTAGTGAATACAAAATATCATTGAACCTTGAGAAGTCCATTTTCTTTGTAAATGAAGGAAAGCTACTAAGACATGTATTAAAACATGATTTTTCTATAGATCCAAAAGTATTAAGTTAATCCAAGAACTACTATTATCATCCTCAATCAAAGGCATCATATATTTATTGGAAAAAAAATTAGTCTGTCTCTAAATTCATCACTAATTTTTTGTAACTGGGTGGGCCTATCACCAAAATGTTGAAGAAATATGTCATTTTCACTTGGATAAAGGAGGCTAAAAATTCCTTTTAAGAAATTTAGAAGTGATTACCAAGGAACCTATTATTATCAATCTAGATATTTGCAAAACAATTTATGCTATATGTATTTGACACCGATGAGAGTGTGGCAATTGTGTTGAATCATAAAAATATCAGAGAAGAATAGCATACAATACCCTTCATGATTAAAACCATCTATAATTATGAAGAAAATTACACTTTCATTGGAAAATAGGTGTTTGCTATGATAAAGGAACTTATAAATTTCAAGTATTATCTATGCCAGAGTAAGATTATAGCTTTTGTAGTTCGTCCAAATGTGAGGTCTACAGTTCTATATGGGGAATTAAATGATAAATAGCTAGATGAATTAATAATAGACAAGAAAAATATGATAAAGGCAGTAAGAGAAATAACTCTCTACTAAATCTAGTTATGTCCCACCAAAACAAAGAGGTAAGTTTTGTATAAGAAACCACCAAAAAGGGCAAAATGAATGGATGGGTGACCTAAGGAGATATATGTTGATGGGAAAAGTAAAGAGTAATTTGAAAAAAAAGGAGAGAGACTATATGAACTATACCTAGATCGATGGAATATTGTTCTAAAAGGGATATGATGGAGTGCTTCTGAGGTGTATTGAAGAAGAAAGGGTTAATATCCTACTGAAAGAATATTATGATAAAGGAGATTATTATTTGGCCCAAAAAACCACCCACAAGATGCTAATATCCCACTAAAAAAATATTATGATAAAGGAAATCATTATTTGTCCCAAACAACCATCCACAAGATTCTAAGAGTTGGATATTATTTGTCCACTGTCTTCACTAAATGCTTCAAATAGGTAAAACAATGCAAGGCACATTGCACATTCATAGGCCATTGAAGAAAAACACCTATGCCCCTATAAATCACAATTATATCAAATTAATTTTAGTCATGGCTCCTAAATTTCATTGGGAGTCCATTTTATAGCATCGAGCATTATTGGATCTTGACTACCATGGACTATTTCACTAGGGGGGTTGAGGCCATTTTAGGTAAGTCTACTAATTAGGAGGTAGTTATTTAACTATTGGAAGATATAATCACCAAATTTTGGACATCATTAACATTAATTGCAAACAATATTGTAGTGTTCATAGGAACTAAGTTGTTTTTAATTAAAATATGGATTCATTTTTAAGACTTCATTAAATTACTATCCATAGAGTAACAATTTTATTGAGTCTACAAATAATAACATTATAAAAATGCTAAAAGGATAATTGTTGAATATAAAAGAGATTGACATACCAAATAAAATAAGGCTTTATGGGAAGATAGGGTTATCCAAAAATTATCTATTGGGACCTTACCATAAAAATTAGTGTTTGGCAAAGAGACAATGCTACAAATAAACTAGAACTCCCTTCACTTAAAATATCTTAGTAGCCACAACTAGGAGATACAAATATTAACCTTATGCAAGATAATATTAATGCCTTACTAAAACTAAAGGAAGATAGGGAGAATACCTTCAAGAAGATTGTGCAACACAATAAGATTGTCAAGAAGTGGTTTATCAAAAATATTGTCAAGCTACAAATTGTTGATATAGTCTACCAATTCCTTGAAAATCAAACTTAGCCCTACCAATGCAAAAACTACAAATTTATCTAATTCTATGATCTAATGGTTTGATGTCACTATTACCCAAACATCCAATCAACTTTGGATCCAAGAGTTCTCTAGTTTATGTCACCTAATTATAAAATTTGACAGTCAACTTGAACAACAAAGTCAAACACCGATGATTTGCTGGATTCAAACAAACTACAAGAGGTAAGACTTAGATAATTTTTTGAATAAAATGAAGAACACAACATTATAATGAGAGGGGGGGTGAAAAATATAAGATAAAATTTTACTTTTATTTTCCAAACAATATTATCCAATGTTATCAATTGCAATATCAATAGCAGTAAAAAAGCAATGCCTAAATCATTACACACATGAGAGACACATATTTAATGTGGTTCACCCAATGTGGTTTACATCCACGGAGAAAATATTTCTTATAAATTTTCTCAACAGATCTCATGGGAACCAATTCATTATTACAATGTTTATGGACCTCTATCCAAAGGAGGCACCGATCCCCTATGCTCAAGTTCATGGACCTCTATCCATAGGAGACCTCTATCTACACTACTCTGATTTATGGATATCTATCCACTAGATAAATCTATCCCCTTTGTGCTAGTTTGTGGAACTCTATCCACATGAGACACATCTCCTCTCTACTCTGGTTTGTGGAAATCTATCCATAGGAGAAATCTATCCCCTTGTTGGTTTGGTTTGTGGAACTCTATCCATAGGATACTCCTATCCTTTTCTCTAGTTCATGGAACTCTATCCACAGGAGAAATATTTCCCCTTGCTGGTCTAGTTTGTGGAACTCTATACATAGGAGACTCCTCTCATTTGCTCTGGTTTATGGAACTCTATCCACAAGAGAACTCTATCCCCTTACTGGTCTGGTTCGTGGAAATCTATCTACTGGAGAACTCTATCCCCTTGCTAGTCTAGTTTGTGGAACTCTATCCACATGAGAATCCTCTACTTGTTGATCTAGTTTGTGGAACTTTATCCATAGGAGACTCCTCTCCTTTTCTCTAGACACCTCCAAATTTGGTACACAACTCTACTAAATTCTACTCCAAGCCTAATAACAAGGCTTACTCAAGTCTACTCATAAATATAATCTCAACTCTATCTTAGATATGTACATATTACATGCACAAATCTATCTTCAAATTAGCTTCAAGTCTTCTCACAAGGCTTGCTCAAATCTACCTCAAACTTGCTTCAAGTATTCTCACAAGACTTGCTAAAATCTGCCTCAGACCTGCTTCAAGTCTTCTCAAAATACTTGATAAAATATATCTCAAACTTGCTTCAATTCTTCTCACAAAATCTACCTTAAACCTTCTTCAAATCTTCTCACAATACTTTCTCAAATCTACCTCAAACCTACTTCAAGTATTCTCACAAGACTTGCTCAAATATGCCTTAAAACTATTTCAAGTATTCTCATAAGACTTTCTCTGCCCTACTCTAATACATGCTCAACCAATACCAAATATTGCACACAAATGATGTTCAAAACAATGCTTATATCTCTTTTAGAAATGCTTTCTTTAACTAGGCAGTTCAGACATATTCTACCTAGAATTTGTTTAACCTCTTGAACATATATGTACTATCAAATACCCAATATGTTCTTCACATTCACATATCTTGCATTCATCAAATCAGATATCTACTTCTTGCAAATACCTTTCAAATCAAATCAAACTAGTGTATAACTTTGCTTCACAAAACTGGTTTATATTCCTTGCAAATTTGCTCTCAAAGATCAAACACAATAATGCACAAATTGCTTCACAAAACTGGTCTCTAACACTTGCCCATTCATATTAATGTCACTCACATCAATGTCCAAATGCTTCATAAATTATTTCAACAAGAATGTACAATTTGTTCTCAAAAATCCTAGCACAAGTGTTTCCAATTTCACTAATCAATGATGCATAATTTGTTCTCAAACCCTAACTCAAATATTTCCAACAATACACACTAATCAACCCTTTTATCTCCACCTTATGATTCTGAAATATTCGCTCAATCAAAAACCTTAGAGAAGGAATAATGTCAACATACCTCTTAAATTGCTTTGATAAAAATGTCCCCTTAAAAACCTATCTCGAAAGAATTTCCTCTTGAAAGTGCCACTTCAAAACTGATTAGTATATTTCTATTTCAAACCATCAAAATTAACTTTCTTCTCAAAAATATGTGCTCAATGAAATATGAAAATGATGTTCAATGACACTTCTTTTGTTCTCAAAACATAGGAAATTAACAATAATAAAAAACCCTCAAACTTACTTTTCACCATACAAAAATTCAATAAAAAATCAAACCACAATAACACCTTATAACTCCTACTTGTAAAAAACATAATTTTCAATATCAATAATGTGCCTTATAATCATCCAAAACCCTAAGTGTAGAATAATTTTAATTTTCCTTTCATAAACCTTATACCTCCTATTCTCACATGCAAAAATTATCCCCTTTGTATTTTCTCTTTATGCTCTTTGCAAAATAAAACTTTATAAAACACCTTTATAATTTCTATTTGCAAAATAGAAAGTTTTTATAACATATCCTTATAACTCCTAATTTGCACACAAGACTTTATTAACTCACACCCTTATGAATCCCTAATTGCAAAAAAAAAACTTTATTAAACTCAACCCTTATGACTCCCTAATAGCCAAACAAAAACTTTATTAAAAAATTAATGCCCTTACCACTTCTATCGTCGAAGGGAGTCAAACGCGAAATCTCATGGAGCCCACGCTCTAGCACGAGCTAGAGTGCCAACTAGGCTAGCCCACCCACTGGAACCAAAAGCGCACAATAACATTCTTATTAATCTTTTCTTCCACCCAAATATCGTTTCAAAAAATAATTGCCACTGTGACTCGAACTAGAAACCCTCTCAACGTCAATGCCTTGCGCAAGATCTACTTGCCACTTGAGCTGGTTGCCCAGTTGGAACCAATTGGGTGCTGCCTCCTATCTTCAGGTTTGTGTGCCATCCACCTTGCTTAAAAAACCATGCACTCTCCTTACTCCTCACTGTCATTGCTTCAAATTTTTGCGCTACCCTCACGATTGGAGCAAATGGTACCTAATAATTCATCTTATTAACATCATCACAAATGATTTTTATTTATCCTCCTCATACATGCAATCCGAAACTTAGGAAGATGTCAACTCTATTGCCACCATTTGAATTTTAAATTATGGCGCCATTTAAAATTCAAATTTATTTTATTATAATATTTAAACCTTGGTTTAAATATTATAATTTATTTTTTAATATTTTATCCTTTTCTCTTGAAATCTTTTTTCACCCTTGCAATAAATAAATATTTTTCAATGGAACCTTGTCTACCTTGTATTTTTCTTGCTAACATAACCATAGAGAACCTTGTCTTTTTCTTGCAAACATAACCATGAAGAATTCTTTTACCTTGACAATTATTGTACCCTTGAAGATATTTTCATTGCACTTTAATATTTCAACCTTGAAGATTATTTTCAGCAATTTCACCTTTGACATAAATGACAACCAATATACTCAATATTTCCAACAAAAAAAATTGTAGCCTCCTAAAAAGTGGATATAATGTAGCCAAGTACGAAACCTTTTAGAGAAGTGGTAGATATTGAATCTGAAGAGGAAAAAGACTCCTCTAGTGAAGAGTCATTGCCACAGTTTACACATAAAAAACCCTCTACATCAAGATAGAGAGGAAGCTACTTGGATGTCTTAGAGGAATGGGAAGAGAACAACCACACTCTCATAACCAAAGTAGGATAAGAAGAAAAATGGGTGAAGAAGACTATACAAACACTCTATGTTGGAATTAAAGATATGGATTTGAGATTTGCTGTAGAAGAGTCCAAAGTAGAAGCATTAAGAAGATATACTATTAAACTAAGTGAATCTTAGATTATTGCTAGGTTATGGAGCTCAAGAGTGGGCCAATTCTTAGTGCCCAGGGCATAGGAGCACCCTATTGGAGCCAAATTTGACTCAAACTTTGAAACCCCCAAATTTAAATTTTTGGTTTCATCAATATAAACAAGCATTGTTGGTCTCTTTGCATCTTTTTAAAGGAGTTGGTTTAAATATTGCTATCATGTGCACCTTTGAAAATTGTTGTCTTAAAAGAGTTGCCAAAGTCATCCCTCATGATAAAATTCGACCATTGAAATACAAGGTTTAGTCTTCCAAATAAATGAAGTCTCCCTTAGACTTAAATCAAATGATAAATCTTTAAGTCCTAAGGTATTCAAAAGTAATGGAAAAATTTAATCAAATACCTTGGTCTAAAGCCCAAAAAGCATAAAGTCTGAACTAAGGTCTTAAATTAAAAGGAATGCACCCCATTACGTTAAAAATCGAGCACCTTAAAATCAATCTAAGGGTAGCGCTTCATCAAAAGAGAATCCAATGGACGCGCTTTCACAAAGAAACCCAAAGGTTAAGTCAAAGGTCAATGGTCTAAAAATATTATAACCTAAGGTCAAAAATAATTAAAATTATTAAAATTCATGCAACTTTGCTGATCTGGATGGATGCGCTTGAGCTAAGCCCAATCCAATGGATGCATGCTCTCCAAAGAGTCAAATCATTAAGGAGTCAACATGGGTCAAAATTTCAATTAAACATCAAACAAGTCTGACAAATCTGAGGGCAATGCTCAATGAACTAAAATATCAACAGTTGTGCATGATCTAATTAAAATACACTTGATTTAATTAAAATACTCATTAAAAAACTATGGTAAAAAACATTAAGGGTATGCACCCCTTTTGAAATAAACATTGAGCTAATTGGACTAATCTAACGATAACGCTCGATCAAGATCTAATCCGACGATGGTGCTCTCATAAAAGGTGCATCAAAAAGGTAAAGACCCCATGAGATTAATTAAATCTATTAAAAAAGATTAGCGAGGGTATAATACATTGGATAATTATCCCCCTTTCAGCTTAATCCAGGTTTAAAATCATGTGCCCCTTGGTAACTAACCCTGCAGGTTGATCAAGATCAATGATCGCGCCAACATTGCTTGAAATCCGATGATCATGCTGAAATCATAAATGGTAGGATATCGGGTAAAGACAAAGGTAAAACCAAGATTAGTTACGCATTAATAAGGGTATAATACATTGCTAAATTACCCCCTTTCAGTTTAATCAAGATTAATTAAATATAATGATGCACCCTTTTTGGTTATTGAGTATGCAGCTATAGGAAATCTGATGGCTACACTCTATTTAAGACAAAATCGGATGGATGCACCCAATATGAATAAAGCACCCCTAATGAAGGATCAAAGAAATCAAATGGTGGCACTTGATCAAACTTTAATCCAATGATGCACGTTGTTAAAAGTGATCGGAGGTTAATCAAAAGGTTTCCTTCATCAAAATGATTAATTAAAATACATTATTAAGGTTAAATAGAACACTTAATCAGGTTTTATAATGATTTAATGTGCAGGTAATCTTCCCCCTTTCTTTTTCTAAACCTTGTGTATGTGTGGGAGATCCAATGGTCGTGCCCCCATCATGGTATGATCTAATGGTGAGCGCTTAGAGAGGTGAACTGATTATATAATGCCTATGTTTAATACAATGTTGTTAAGGTTTTAATCTCTAGGTTAACCTTGGTAAATCATGATTATATGAGGACTAATGCATCGCATTATTATAAGGTAAAATAAATAATGGTATAATCTTAACCTTAAGTATTGCCGAAATAATTTATTACCAACCAAGGGTTTTTAACTTTGTAAACATGATTAATATGATTAATATGGCATAGGTTTATATATAATTAGTAGTGTACTAACAATCATGCAGGTTCTTAAGACATCAACAATTGTGTTAATCCTCCTTAGGATCTGATGGTAGCACATGAATCAAAGGTTTAAGTAATAAAATGATCATAAGAATCCAATGGTAGCGCTCCATTGAGATTAAGAGAATCTAACGGCGGTGATCAAGTCAAAGTCAACATGATGGAATACAAGCAAGGCTAATCCAATAGACATATTACAATGGATCCAATGGATGCGCTCCATCTCAAAATGATCTAACGATGGCAAATGTTTCAAAGGTAAATCAGAAGGTTATAAAAAATCAAAGGTTGGCCATGGTTAGATTATTTCTCCATAACTGATATTCGATATAGAGTTAAGGCTCAAACTAAACCTTAAATCAAATATTGAATAAACAAAATAGGAGGTAAACCTTGAGTTAACATTTATTTTGAGATTAGTTAAACTGTAAAATATTGAGATATTCTCTATACTGTGCATGATCATTGTTGGTGCGTACCTTCGTTATTTTAGGACTAACATTTTTTAGGTCTGAAAGTATCAAGCCAGGATGCCCAATGCAAACCTGCATCCCGAGAGAGGCACGAGTTGTACACTATGGAGATCAAGGGATACGATTGATCCTTTATTAAGATCCAATGACAATGGATTGATCCAGGCCATACAAAAGGAACCAAAGAAAATGGGCAAAATCATGTTCCAAGAAGAATATTTGATAGTCTGGACTCCTGGAAAAGGGCGACCATTCTCCAAAATGCCTGAAATCAATATCGAGATAGAAAGCAAGGAGGTGACTCATTCACAACAAGGTACGTTGAAAGATGATATGAAGATCAATAACTGAGATGAAGTCAAAATAGTACACATAAACACTGTGAATCCAGAAGGATACCCAAGGAAGGAAAGATTCGAGCAATCAGAGTAAATCCCATGGATAGTACCTTGATAAGGATAAAGTAGACTAACCAAAAGATAAATCTTGATGCTCAAGCATGCAACTAGATCCTGTATATCTCTTGGGAATAATAATGTACCACAAAATAAGACTACAAGGCATAGTCACAACTTATAAATAGAGATAGTAAGGGAGAGCTAAAGGCATCAGTAAGCGAAACAATGGAGTACAAAGAATATAAAAGTATTCAATTTCTATTCTGCAAATACTTAAGATGAAGAAAGCGCATGAAGAATAAAACATGGTTTCGACTTGCAGAAAGTCATTCAATCCACGCTTCGATGGAATATAGTTATAAGGGGAACACTCTGATGGAGTATAGTTATGGAAGCAGCTTATAGATGTTTCTAGATCTTGTTTTCCATTCCCATATTCCTCCTACTTATCGCTGCCTCCCTCTTTTTAGGCCTTCTTCCTTAACCACCCTGACATTTTTTCCAACATTGCGCCACCTCACCACCTTCCATTGTGTGAAGCCACCCCCTTTCCTCTTTTCTCCTTTCACTCTATCACGTGATCAGTGCAATTCCATCCATTTGCCACTGGCACGCCACCCCTTGTCTTCACCATCACGTCGGGTCCCCCTCCGTCCCTCATCTAAATTTCGTAATAGCAGCCTGGTCAATCCTTAAATGCAGATCATAGTGACCAGGACAAGCAGAACAAAAAGAAAAAATATGTTAATGAATCCTTAGTTTCTAGGGCCAACAAGAGAACAAAATAGCCAAATTATTCAGCTGAAGAGCTCTCTTCAGTCCAAAAATAGACGATGATAGTCAGTTCAGAGCCGCACTAGCTGGACAACATACAGAGTAGGTTCAATCAGATGTTGACAAGTGTAAGGCTAGAAATAAACTAAAAATAATATAATCAAGAACCAACAACTATAAAAGGAAGCAGACAGGTTCAGATTCTGCATCAAGCAATTAGAGAATAGCATTTTTTCTAAGAGGTATACTTGAGTGCCCTTTTAGTTGTGTTGTTGTATCCCCTTTTGTGTCTATTTTTCTCTCTCATTCTTCTTCTTCCCTTTCTTGTGCAAGATTTTGATAGGAAAGTGCTCAAGAAGCTGAGATTATTTCCTGTCCTATTGAGCCTAGGATTCAGAGACTCTATTGTTACCATATTGGAACAAGGAGAGTAGGAGAGACCTGTTACATTATTTGAATAGAGTCTTCTTCATTGTATTGATGTATTTCTTTGAGAAAAATAGAGTTAAAAGGCATCTTGCCCACTCTGCATGTAATATTTTATGAAATCAATACAATTCTGAGTTTCATTCCTGTTATATCTTTGTCTCAATACTGTGTGTCACTGTGTAATGGATTACATTATTTGAATGCATTATATACGTTTCTTTCATTGGTTAAATTTTAGTTTTATTATGATATTTGAATAAATCTAAGAACGCCAATTTTATTTTCCCCATTCTCTCTATTCATGTCAAAATTGTTGTTAAATTGCTATAACAACCCAATGAATCTAGGCACCGGTCTACATAAGGCATAACAATTGGTTATTTTCTTGCTTGGTCATTTTAATACATATAGTGTTATATTAATCTGGAGCATGTAATCAATGTTTTATTATATAATTACCATTGGGGTTTCCTTACCCGTTATGTAGTTTTCTTTTAGCAATATTCATGTTTATCATAACGAAGAGGCAAGTTGACCAGAGCCTGTAATAGCTCGTTGGTTTCAAAATGTTTTTTGTAGCGTGACAATCGAATCCTATGGATGCAAGAATCGGTTCCAATAGTTTTTGGCACCGTTTTTGGGAGGACTTGATAGAAATATTTAAAATTTTTAAAGTTTTTCTCTAATGATTTACGACATTATTTTTAATCAATGGGTGGCCAATTAGAATAAAGAACTTTCGTTTTAAATTTTTACATTTTCTACGTTCTTTATTTTACCCATGGTTTTCAAATTTTGATTTTCTTTACGTTTCTTGATCTTCTTGAAAATTCCTACGTTTCTTGATTTTCTTGAATTATCCCAAGAACCGACTCTTGTGAGGATGAGTGATAATATCAAGCATTCTTGATAAAGTATATGTTGTTCTTTCTGCACCCCGGTGCTGGTGACTCTATCTACAAACCCAGAAGATAAAAATAAAAAAGAGAGAGCAGAACGTGTTGGCGAACACCAGGAGAAGCGGTAAGGAGCTATTTCCAGAACTCGAGAATCTAGAGGTATTTATACATACTCAGAAAACTCCACTTTTCAAGAGTACTACTTATAATAGTAGATCAAATTCTAGTGGTAAAAAGTACGTAAAGAAAAATCAGAATACTATCACTATAGATGAACATTTGAATTCTGTTATAGAAGATACATGTGATTATTTTTATCGTCCAATAATTAATATTGAGGTAGATAATCCATTAGATTACATTCAGGCTACCCAGAACCATATTCCTGTAGGTACTGCTACTATGAATTTGAATTCTATAGTAACAATGGCCCAGGCTAATGTTCATTTATGGAGGACTAATAGATATAGGCCTTTTGTGTTACCCATCAATTTAAATGCCTTACCCAGTAAAGCTCACAAATACCTTCCAAATTTTTTGGGAAATAGTGCAGTAACTGGAGAAGATCATATCAAAAGTTTCTTGTATGCAATGGATAGTCTAGAAGTTGAACATGAAGATGTAGTATTGAGACTATTTTTACAGACTTTAGAAAAATATGCTAGAGAGTGGTTCAATTCCCTTCCAAACAATGATATCCCAAACTTCACCAAAATGGAAACTATGTTTTTAAAGAAATATGGTGAAAGGAAAAATGAACAATCTCTGTTAACTGAATTAGCCACTATGAAGAAAAAAGAGAATGAGGTTGTTAGTGACTTCAACATAAGATTTTCAAAGACTAGGAATAAAATCCCTACCAACCTTAGGCCTAGTGATATTCAATCTATTTGTTTTTATAAGAATACCTTTCAAGGAGAGTTTAACTATGAGTTGAGGCAAGAACAAGCCACCACCATTGATGGTTGTATGGAAAAAGCATTGGATATAGAAAGAAATATGCTTGATAGTGGTAAGATGAAACCTTACTCTTTAGAAGTCAACTTACCTGAGAGGAAACCTAAAAGAGTGGCATTTGATATACAAAGAAGAACTGAAATTGATCCAATGGAAAAGTTGACTAGTCAAATGACTGAGATGTTCAATAATGTAAACAACAGGTTAGAAAGAATTGAAAGAAATAATGGAAATAATGGTGAATCTTCACAAATAGAGTGACCTCATGTTGACAACCGTCCTCCCTTCAAGAAAAATTTCAATAGGAATTGGGGAAACAACAATGGTTCTGAAGAAGGAAATAGGAGTAGAAGTAATGGGAACAATAACTAGAAAAACCGAGAATCTGATAGAGATCAAAATAGTATTCCTAACCCCATATCATCTGCCAATATAGCAGAAGGCTTTCCCTATTTTTTCTCTACTTGTGATGCACCTCATAACCCTGATGCATGTGGAATTCACCTAAGTGACCAACGCAATGTAGATTTACATGTTGAATCAGAAGAGGATATAAGAATCAATGCTTGTTGGTCTATGGAAGATGAGTCCAGGGAAAGGATGTTTGAAGAAGATATGGATAAGTATGCTTCAAATCATCATCCTCAAATTTTAGTAGCTGAAGGAACTAAAATCTTGCAGAAATCACATGAGTCAAGATATGATAAGATGAAGCAAGGGAAATTAATCCCCACTGCTCAAGAAGTTGAAGAATTAGAAGCTACCCATGTTCTAAATTTAAGGAATAGAACAGTCCCTGAAAGAATAGAGAAAGCCTCTACAAGTGAAACAAGAAAACAAACTTTCACCAATAAAAATATCAGTAAAGAGAAAACTGATAGAATCCTCAAAAATATTACTCCTGAAGTAATAGAATCAGAGGAAGAGATTCCCAAAGAAGAAAGTAATAAACCACTGGATATAAAGAAGATAGAATTTGATGTTGGGTCAGAACTCAGTAAGCAAAAGGTTAATATCACATTTGGAGAACTTATGAAAGTTCAACAGTATAGAGAACAAGTCTGCAGAGCATTTGGATTAGTGGAACAAAAAGAAGACCCAACTTGCCATGCTGCTAGACAAAATCAACATGATACAAGATCACCATCCTCTGTCAGACCCTTTTATGTATCATTAAGATACAACTCACATGAAGGAGAAAGATATGTCATTCATAATTGCATGTTAGACAATGGAGCCTCACACAATATCATGCCCAAATTAATAGCTGATCAAATGGGATTAATCTATACTAGAGATTCTACCCCTATTTTTGTAATGGATAGTAGACAAATTCCTTGTGTAGGGGTGATAACTGGATTGTTAGTTTTCTTAGATCAACACCCCAAAAAGGGCATAGTCATGGATGTTGCAGTAGTTGATGTTGACCCATTCTTCTCACTATTACTCGAGTAGACATTGGGCAGAACAACTAGGAGGTTCAATTCAATTGGACTGGTCCTATGCTACAATCCCAATATCAGATAAGGAGAATATAATTTTGAGAAGGGAACCATTCAACAAGCACTCCGTAGAGTTAATTCAAACTGATGAAACAATGATAAACTTAGTAAACTCTATGGAAGAAAAAGGGATGGGAGTTTACTCCATATGGCATAACCCATTCCTGGTGGAAGTACCAGAAGCAAAGAACATGGATCCAAAAGTTATGAAAATGGTAGATGTTGAATCAGATAGAGTATTAACCCAAGAAATGTGGACCATGTCTTTTGATGGAGCTAAATCCCAATCTGGAGCAGGTGCAGGTGTTAATTTGATTGATATTAAAGGAAATTACCTTGGTATTCCTTACAGACTAGAATTTCCTTGCACAAACAATGTAGCTGAGTATGAAGCTTTATTGCTAGGATTAAGGAAAGCAAAAGAATTAGGTATTAATTACCTAACTATAATAGGGGATGCAGAGCTTATTATACTACAAATCAAAGGTAAATATCAGACTAAGCACCCTAGGCTTAAGCAATATAAAAATGCAGTATTGGAAGAAATTGATAAATTCTTAGCTTTCAATATCTCTTATATTCCAAGGGAACAAAATCATGTTGCAGATATTTTAGCTGTAAATGCCTCAGGCCTAGATCACCCAGAGATAACTACAGAATATATGGATAGATTCCCAACTATTTCAGTCTATAAACCTTCTGTGCTAGATAACATAGTCTATCTACAGGTCTTTCAAGATGATATAGATATTAAGGATTTTATGACTCTACAAAATCAATATGCAGATGTGATCTGTGATGAAAAGGATGAAGAAAAGCTAAAAGACCAAATAGGAGAGCCAGTAGAAGTAATCCAGTTGAAAACAAATAAAATACCCAAAGGATTAGTTTCTCTAGAGAGCCTATTTGATGATTTTGACAAATCTTATAAGCCTTTAAGCAGAGATGTAATATCTGAAGACGTTAACATTGGTTCAATGAAAGAACCTAGAATAGTGAAAGTAGACATGGCCTTACCTGCTAAAGAAAAAGCTGGATATATCAGTTTCTTGAAAAAGAACAAAGAACATTTTTCTTGGACTTATGAAGACCTTAAAACTTTCAAAACAGATGTAATGACACACATAATACCCTTGAAAGAAGATTCCAAACCATTTAGACAGAAACAAAGGAAGTACAACCCAACTCTGCACCCAATAATGCAAAAGGAGGTACAAAAATTGTTGGATTCCAAAATAATCAGAAAGGTAAGATTTTCTTCCTGGATATCCAATTTAGTACCAGTAAGAAAAAGAATGGGGATATTAGACTCTGTGTAGATTTTAGAAATTTAAACAAGAGTTCTTTAAAAGACAATTACCCATTACCCAACATGGAACAATTATTGCAAGCAATAGTTGGCTCAACTAGATTGTCTCTGTTAGATGGATTTTTAGGGTACAATCAAATTCAAATAAATCTAGAAGATAGACATAAGACAACATTCACTACGCCTTGGGGCACATTTGAATATTTAAGAATACCTTTTGGACTGATGAATGCAGGTGCTACTTTTCAGAGGGCAATGGATTTTGCCTTCAAAGGATTAATGTTCAAAATTGTAGTTGTATACCTGGATGATATCATAGTATTTTCTAAAAATCTAGAAGATCATCTAGAACATTTGACTACAGTTTTTGCTCGGTGCAAGGAATTTGGAATTTCTTTAAATCCCAAGAAATGCATATTTGGGACTACACAAGGAAAGTTATTAGGACATATAGTTTCAGAAAAAGGAATAAGCATTGATCTAGATAGAATTGAAGCTATTTCCAAAATTCCCCCTCCCAGAAATTTGAAAGGTGTCAGGTCATTCTTTGGCAAGATAAATTTTATTAGAAGATTTGTCCCAAATTTTGCAGAGATGACCAAACCCATAAATGATATGGTTAAGAAAACTGGAGAAATAAAATGGATAGTTGAAAATATGGAAGCATTTAACAAGATCAAAGAAGCCATATCAACCACTCCAACCCTAAGCTGCCCTGATTATGCAAAATATTTTAATATCTATTCTTATGCATCTGAACACTCTATTGTTGCAGTTCTTTCATAGAAATATGATGAAAATAATGAAAGACCAATAGCCTTCATGAGTTCAGGTCTGAAAGGAGCACATCTTAAATACACCTTACTAGAAAAACATGCTTATGCAATCATCCAATATTTAGAACATTTCAAAGGTATATTTGGCTCAAACAAAGTTTATTGTTGTATCCCTTTTATAGCAATAAAATATATTTTTTCTCAATCAGAGCCATTAGGAAGACCAACAAGATGGATGGTAAAGCTTCTGCAATATGATGCTGAATTCAAAATAGTTAAAACTATCAAAGGATAGGGTTTGGCTAAACTGTTGGCTAACAAAGAAGAAGAAGGATTTGAAAATGTTCTCACAATAGATGAGGCATATGATGTCAGAAGAATCAATAATACCGAATGCAAATGGTATGAGGAAATTTTGTCATACTTACAAACCCTGTCATTTCCTAAAGATATGTCAACCAACAGAATGAGGTCAGTCAAGCTTCAAGCTCAAAAATATTATATACAGGATGGTGTGCTATACTGGAAACACCCTGATGGAGTATTATTAGTCTATTTATATGAAAGTGAAGTCCCAAAAATAATCAATGAATTTCATGATGGTTTCTGTGGAGGACATTTTTCTCCAAGAGCTACAACTAATAAAATTATGAGAGCAAGATATTATTGGCCTTCTATTTTTAAATATGTATATAAATATGTTAGGAACTATCATAACTACCAAGTTTTTGTAGGAAAGAAGTAGTTGGCAGCCATGCCCCTCAAGCCAGTAATCATTGAAGCACCATTCACCCAATGGGGTATTGACCTAATTGGAGAGATCAAGCCTAATTCATCTGGCCAGCACAAGTGGATCATAACTGCAATATATTACTTTACAAAGTGGGTAGAAGTTGCACCCCTGAGAACATCCACTACTGCCACTATCATCAAATTCTTGGAAGAAAACATTCTGACTAGGTTTGGAGTTCCTCAAAAACTGGTTATAGATAATGCACAGTATTTTGTTTCATATGAAATGGTAGAATTTTATGCTGAATATGGAATTGAATTATCCCATTCTACTAATTATTACCCCCAAGGAAATGGTCTAGTTGAGTCATCAAATAAGAATGTAATAACTAGAATAAAAAGATCATTAGGTAAGAACAAAAGAGGGTGGGATAGTGAACTTAAATTTGCTCTATGGGCTGATAGGTTGTCTGTAAAAAGAAACACAGGAAAAACCCCCTATGAGATGGTTTATGGAGAAAAAGCCTTATTACCTTCAAGAATAGAAAAATTGGCACTTTCCCTCTTATTACAAGACCATGAAGACCCCAATCCCATATAGAGAAGGCTTGACCAAATTGTCCTGCTAGAAGAGCAAAGAAGAGAGACCCTTAATAGAATGATGGAACAAACCCAGAAAACTATGAAATTATTTAATAAGAAAGCCAAGGGTACTCCTTTTTATCAGGGAGATATAGTCATCTATTGGGATCCTAAAAATGATAAGCATGGTGAAAAGGGTAAATTTGAACCTAAATGGATTGGTCCATACCAGATAGCCCAGGTTATAGGGTAGAATACATACAAATTGCAGACCTTGCAGGGAGAAATAATGGCTATCCCTATTAATGGCCAACACCTCAAAATGTACAACCCCTGTTGAAGGTGAATAAAAAAAAAAAGAAAAAAAGTAAGTGGAAAAACAAAAACCCCAAAAATAGAGTGATGTATTTTGTTATTTTTCTGTACTAGATAAGCTTTCCTTTTGTTGTTAGCATAATTCTGAGTTGCTGTACACATGATATTCTTAGTTTGATGAGTATACATTACTATTGATTCCACCAAAAATGATAAGGAAAAAGGAGATTTATTTTAGACTCTGATGAGATTTACAATCTTTCAAATATGAGTGTTTATGCAATGGTTATCTGATATGAGATAAAACAGAATGAAAACAGAGCTGATTGAAACATCATGTCAAAGCCTCACATTACAAATGATACTTAAAGTGACTTCAAAGGTCCAAAGAACCAAGTTATCTTTGAGAGGGTGGTTAAGCTAAAAATCATTACACTCATCCTTTTAGCCAAAAACTAATCCTCAACTCAGGCATACTCTTTGCACAATTTGCTTATATCAAATACTTCTCAAACGAGAAAGAAAAATTACAATAAAGTAAAATTGAGTCACTGCCTGAGATATCTTGGAAAACCTCTATCGGGGCTATAGACGCCTGACTGGTAGTAGGGTAAAACCAGATGGGATTAGAAGCAACTCCACTAGGGCTATAGATGCTTGACTAGTAGTGGAGCCCTACAGAATGGTGAAAATTTTTAAGAGTGAAATCACATATTAGGCTTAACTATTTTGCTCAGATATGGCAAAGTTCTGAAAGACTTAGAAATCAAAATGAATACACAAACACACACATGGGCTTAAACATGATGAAGCAAAAGGTTTTTGACAAATTTTGTGTAATCATATCTTATAACTTAGCTAGAACAAGCATTACAATATATCTCAAAAGCTCATCTGTTTCTAAAATTTTGGCCCTACTTTTCCAGAAAGTGAATAAAAGGAAATTACAGTTTTTCAATACTCTCTGACTCTGATGTCCTATCACTTGTACAATTTTCATTTTTAAAAATTGTAATGTTTTGTTGTTTTTAAGTTTTGTTTATCAGCCTTGATGATTTGAATTTTTGTCCAATTTTTGCAAATAAAACCAGGAGATTCTGTGGTTCTCAAGTGCCTCATGTTTTCAACACATTGTCCCAGATAGAGCCTATGTTGGAGCTAAATTTGACTCAAACTTTGAAACCCCCAAATTTAAATTTTTGGTTTCATCAATATAAACAAGCATTGTTGGTCTCTTTGCATCTTTTTAAAGGAGTTGGTTTAAATATTGCTTTCATGTGCACCTTTAAAAATTGTTATGCCAAAGTCATCCCTCATGATAAAATTTGATCATTGAAATACAAGGTTTAGTCTTCCAAATAAATAAATTCTCCCTTAGACTTAAATCAAATGATAAATATTTAAAGTAATGGAGTAATTCAATCAAATACCTTGGTCTAAAGCCCAAAAAATAAAGTTCGCACTAAGGTCTGAAATTAAAAGGTATGCACCCCATTACGTTAAAATTCGAGCACCTTAAAATCAATCTAAGGGTAGCGCTTCATTAAAAAGAATCCATGGATGTGCTTTCATAAAGTAATTCAAGGTTAAGTCAAGGTCAAATGGTTTAAAAATATTATAACCTAAGGTCAAAATTAATTAAATTTATTAAACCCATGCAACTTTGCTAATCTGGATGGATGCGCTTGAGCTAAGCCCAATCCAATGGATGCACGCTCTCCAAAGAGTTAAATCATTAATGAGTCAACATGGGTCAAAATTTTGAATTAAATATCAATAAGTTTGATAAATATAAGGTAACGCTGACTTAAAATCAAGTGATGATAAAATGCGCTTGATTTAATTAAAATACTCATTAAAATACTATGGTCAAAAGCATTAAGGGTATGCACCCCCTTTGAAATAAACATTGAGCTAATTGGAATAATCTAATGATAACGCTCGATCTAGATCTAATCCGATGGTGGCACTCCCATAAAAGGTGCATCGAAAAGGTAAAAACCCCCCTGAGATTAATTAAATATATTAAATAAAATTAGTGAGGGTATAATACATTGGATAATCATTCCCCATTCAGCTTAATCAAATTTAAAATCATGCGCCCTTGGTAACTAACCCCGTAGGTTGATCAAGATCAACGATCGTGCCAACATTGCTCGAAATTCGACGGTCACATCGAAATCATAAATGGTAGGATATCGGTAAAGACAAAGGTAAAACCAAGATTAATTACACATTAATAAGGGTATAATATATTGCTAAATTCCCCCTTTTGGCTTAATCAAGATTAATCAAATATAATGATGCACCCTTTTTAGTTATTGAGTATGCAACTACAGAAAATATGACGATTGCACTCTATTTACGATAAAATTGGATGGATGTACCCAATAGGAATAAAGCACCCCAAATGAAGGATCAAAGAAATTGGACGATAGTGCTTGATCAAACTTTAATCCAATGATGTGCGTTGTTAAAAGTGATCGAAGGTTAATCTAAAGGTTTCCTTCGTCAAAATGATTAATTAAAATGCATTATTAAGGTTAAATAAAGCATTTAATTAGGTTTTATAATGATTTAATATGCGGTAATCTTCCCCCTTCCTTTTGCTAAACCTTGTGTATGTGCAGGAGATCCAACGATCGCGCCCCTCATTGTATGATCTAATGGTGAGCACTTAGAGAGGTGAACAAATTATATAATACCTATGTTTAATACAATATTGTTAAGGTTTTAATCTCTAGGTTAACCTTGGTAAATCATGTTTAGATAAGGACTAAAACACCACATTATTATAAGGTAAAATAAACAATGGTATAATATTTAACCTTAAGTATTTTTGAAATAAATTATTACCAACCAAGGGTTTTCAACTTTGTAAACATGATTAATATGATTAACCTGGCATAGGTTTATGTATAAGTTAGTGGACTAACAATCATGCAGGTTATTAGACATCAATGATTGTGGTAATCCTCCCTAGGATCTGACGGTAGCGCACAAATCAAAGGTTTAAGTAATGAAACGATCATAATAATCCAATGGTAGCGCTCCATTGAGATTAAGAGAATCTAATGACAATGATCAAGTCAAAGTCAACATGATAGAATACAAGCAAGGCTAATCCAACAAGCATATTCTAATGGATCCAATGGATGCGCTCCATCTCGAAATGATCTAACGATGGCAAATGTTTCAAAGGTAAATTAAAAGGTTATAAAAAACCAAAGGTTAGCCATGGTTAGATTATTTATCCATAAATAATATTTGATATATAGATAAGACCCAAAATAAACTTTAAATCAAATATTTAATAAACAAAATAGGAGGCAAACCTTGAGTTAACATTTATTTTGAGATTGGTTAAATAAAATATGAGATGTTCACTATGATCATTTGAGTACCTTCGTTATTTTAGGACTAAATTTAGGTCTGAAAGTATCAAGCCAGGATACCCAATGCAAACCTGCATCCTGAGAGAGGCATGAGTTGTACACTATGGAGATCAAGGGATATGATTGATCCTTTATAAATATCCAATGACAATGGATTGATCCAGGCCATACAAAAGGAACCAAAGAAAATGGGCAAAATCATGTTCCAAGAAGAAGATTTGATAGTCTGGACTCCTAGAAAAAGGGTGACCATTCTCCAAAATACCTAAAATCAATACCGAGGTAGAAAGCAAAGAGGTGACTCATTCACAACAAGGTACGTCGAAAGATGATATGAAGATCAATAGCCGAGACAAAGTCAAAATAGTACACATAAACACCGTGAATCCAGAAGGATACCCAAGGAAGGAAAGATTCGAGCAATCAAAGTAAATCCCATGGATAGTACCTTGATAAGGATAAAGCAGACTAACCAAAAGATAAATCCTGATGCTCAAGCATGCAACTAGATCCTGTATATCTCTTGGGAATAATAATGTACCACAAAATAATACTGCAAGGCATAGTCACAACTTATAAATAGAGACAGTAAGGGAGAGCTAAAGGCATCAGTAAGCGAAATAATGGAGTACAAAGAATATAAAAGTATTCAATTTCTATTCTACAAATACTTAAGATGAAGAAAGCACGTGAAGAATAAAATATGGTTTCGACTTGCAGAAAGTCATTCAATCCGTGCTTCGACGAAATATAGTTATAAGGGGAACACTCCGACGGAGTATAGTTATGGAAGCAGCTTATAGATGTTTCCAGATCTTGTTTTCCATTCCCATCTTCCTCCTACTTATTATTGCCTCCCTCTTTTCAGGCCTTCTTCCTTAACCACCCTGACATTTTTTCCAACATTGCACCACCTCACCACCTTCCATTGTGTGAAGCCACCCCCTTTCCTCTTTTCTCCTTTCACTCTATCACGTGATCAGTGCAATTCCATCCGTTTTCCACTGGCACGCCACCCCTTGTCTTCACCATCACGTCGGGTCCCCCTCCGTCCCTCGTCTAAAATTCGTAATAGCAGCCTGGTCAATCCTTAACAACAGATCATAGTGACCAGGACAAGCAGAACAAAAAGAAAAAATATGTTAATGAATCCTTAGTTTCTAGGGCCAACAAGAGAACAAAATGGCCAAATTATTCAGTCGAAGAGCTCCCTTCAGTCCAAAAATAGACCATGATAGTCAGTTCAGAGCCGCACCAGCTGGACAACATACATAGTAGGTTCAATCAGATGCTAACAAGTGTAAGGCCAGAAGTGAACCAAAAATAATAGAATCAAGAACCAACAGCTATAAAAGGAAGCAGACAGGTTCAGATTCTGCATCAAGCAATTAGAGAATAGCATTTTTGCTAAGAGGTATACTTGAGTGCCCTATTAGAGTTGTGTTGTTGTATCCCCTTCTGTGTCTATTTTTCTCTCTCATTTCTTCTTTCTTCCCTTTCCTATGCAGGATTTTGATAGGAAAGTGCTCAAGAAGCTGAGATTATTTCCTGTCCTATTGAGCCTAGGATTCAGAGACTCTCACTGTTACCGATTGGAACAAGGAGAGTAGGAGAGACCTGTTACATTATTTGAACAGAGTCTTCTTCATTGTATTGATGTATTTCTTTGAGAAAAATAGAGTTAAAAGGCATCCTGCCCACTCTGCATGTAATATTTTATGAAATCAATACAATTCTGAGTTTCATTCTTGTTATATCTTTGTCTCAATACTGTGTGTCACTGTGTAATGGATTACATTATTTGAATGCATTACATACGTTTCTTTCATTGGTTAACTTTTAGTTTTATTACGATATTCGAATAAATCTAAGAGCACCAATTTTCTTTTCCCCATTCTCTCTGTTCATGTTAAAATTGTTGTTAAATTGCTATAACAACCCAATGAATCTAGGCACCGGTCTACATAAGGCATAACAATTGGTTATTTTCTTGCTTGGTCATTTTAATACATATAGTGTTACATTAATCTGGAGCGTGTAATCAACGTTTTATCATATAATTACCGCTGGGGTTTCCTTACCCATTCTGTAGTTTTATTTTAGCAATATTCATGTTTATCAGAACGAAGAGGCAAGTTGACCAGAGTCTGTAATAGCTCGTTGGTTTCAAACGGATTTTTGCAGCATGACAATCGAATCCTATGGATGCAAGAATCGGTTCTAACACACCCTAAGTTAATTTTTTCTTATGAGCAAAAATATTATAGGAATTCCTAAGAAATTATCCCAAGGAAACCAAACTCAACTTTGATTTTTATTAATTTGAATTACATCTATGCAATGATGCACATGCCAGATAACAACATTGGATGGATATCATGCTCTTCCAAGGCATAATTATAACTATTTAATGGAAAATATCAAAGTTCCTAGGAGATATTTTTGTGAATCACATGAATATTCCAAAAGAGACATGAATGGATGTTATCATTGATAGCCTTCATAACAAGCTCACGATCAGATATCATAATAAGAAAATAACATCTTGGTATGATACATATAGTTATGGAGGTGGCAAGGAACCCATGAATACTAGACTCTACCACATATATCTCTAGATATATTGGTAAAAAATTAATAAATTTTGAGATCTCCATATATTTTACATCCACTTTGAACCTTGTGTGGTTAATTTTGCACCAAAGGAGGGATTGGTTGTGATACTTACAACTAGGTGAGAAATATTCAATGGATAACATTTATTAGTTTTTAAAACCACCAATCTAATATACTATAGACTAATAAAGTTATCATATGAATTTAATATGAAGGTAGATAATCCCATTTTAGAGAGGATGAGGGGAAGTGTTTCATGATTATCTCCTACATGCTAGATTCTTGTGCAAAAAAATGATGAGGAGATAGGTGACTTTTACCTAAGATCCTATTTCTCATGCATTTACTTGTAGAGGTTTTTCAAGGAGGTGTTAAATAACCCACCTATGTGCTAGACTATATTTTTGTGTTGGAGGTTGTCAGACAACTAGACTTTATTGACAAGCATTTTGGTAAAGTTAAAAAAATACCAACTTGTTTGACCATAAGAGGAGGTATTTGACATTAATCCCATTGATAAAGGATGCATGGAAGAATTTTTGAAAAGGTTAAGTAGTCAAAAATAGATGGGCCTATGATATCAATGCTTTATTTATGCAAATGCTACTAGAGAAAATACTTTAAATAATTTACATGTATGGAAACCAATTTGATGCTCAAAATGAAAGAAATCTAAGTGAGAAGGAGACTAAGAAGAAGATCGATACATTAAACACCTAGGAAGTTGAAGTGATAACATTGAGAGATCATCTAATTTTATTTTTATAGGGATATTTTGGATGAGGGTAATCAAATCTACCCCAAATTTGTCCCATAAGTGAACATCAACCATTATATGCTCAAAACACTTACTAAGGCAATGTACAATTGGATATTGAAGAAGGTAGTGGTGTACACTTAAATGAGACATAATATTGAGGGTCCCAAGATAAAAAATAATCCCAAGTTGATGATCACTTAAACAATATATTTTACACTATCTAGGATGATCAACACCCATAGGAGGTGGAAACAAGGAAGAGACAAGAACAACTTCAATTTGAGTTCTCCATTCCCCAAGTGTCTACAAGTCTAGAAACCTTAGTGTTAGTTAATACAACTACATAGGCCACAACTAAATAAGCATACACCCGAGGTAAAATTGAGGCGATAGGGACCTAAGGCATAGTGAAAAAATAAAGATATTAAAAATTAGGGTGGAAAGTGCAAATACCCTAGTAAACACAAGTATGGGTGGAATAGGAGAGCTTGAGATATCATTAAAAATAAATAAAGGTGAATATACTACTGAGGAAGGGGCCCTTGGGATCACCATTGGTGAAGGAGTGACACACATAGGAGATTCCACTTTGGAGGCTCTCTAAGAAACCACTACCATATTTTCCACCATCTCCTCCTCTCTTCCATATTCTATTGTTTCTTCTCTCTCTCCATATTCTTATCAAATATCCTATCCTACTTCATTTTCTTTTGCTACACCTCCACCTCCATACAAAAAAAGTGCAACCACCTATACAACCATAGCTTCAGTATCACCATTTACCAGTCCACCCTCCATTTTCACCTCATTTTTTTGTGCATAATCTACCTCCATCTATCATAATTTTATATATTGCCATGCAAACCATGTCAACCATGGCATTCCATATGTAGTCATCTTGCAAAATGCCTTCCACCTAAAAATCATATTTGATTTTTGAGAAATGAAAGAGCACAATGATCATTGTATATTTATCTCATAGTCTAGAACCTATTGCTAAAGTGCCTAAAGACACCACAAATGAACACATTCCAACACAGAAAACTTCAAATACCATACAAAATCACAATCAAGCTCAAATCTAATTCTAAATATTATCAAGACTAACTTACAAAGTGGAAATTATAGAGGGGTTGATTGATCATTTTCATGCTATGGTTCAGTTTCCATTGCAAATTATCCTTCTATTCAAGCAAACAAGCACATATATCATAGATAAATACTTGTAGAAGGTGCAATTGGCCATAGAACACATTTTTGTAGGTGATTTCATCATGATGAAAGGGATGCCAACCCTCAAGATGTAGGTGGATGACATAGGTAAAATAATCCCATTCACCGAGGTGCACACTATTAACCTAATACAACCCACCATTATATTTAGATTATATGGCTTACTTATCAAGCCTCAACTTATAGTAGGTAGATCACACTAGTCTTGTCTAGTTTTTTGAATTGGTGAATTCGACCATGTAATATAATTATCTGAGGTTGGTTGACAAGAACTAAAATTTTGCTAAGAAAAACAAACAACTCATTGTGGAATTGGAACAAGGAAATACCATGACACATCAAGTAAGAGAGGAGAACAAAAAGATAAGGGCTAAACTAGAAACCATACTAAAAGAAAGGGGTTATCAAAAGAAGTTGAAAAAATAGTTGAAGCAAAACCTATAAAAATGACAACAAAAAAGGATGAGGCATGAAAATAAAAATAATTTTAAAGTGGAGAAAGGATCTATCAAGTCTAAGGTCTTGGTTATTGCTATCATTAAAAGTATCTAGGATAATATCATGGATGATTTCAAGCACATAATGCTTTTCTTGCAACACTTCTAGGCATGCAAGGGACTTATTATGAAAGATAAGATGAATATCAACAATGTGAAGTCTAAACTAGCCTCAAAGAAAAATTATATGCAAATAATAAGCTCAACCCATAAAGCCATAATATAGTAGATATAGTAAGCGAGGATTAAAGTGAAGCACATAATACATGTGGAGCTAATAAATATGTCAATCAAGAAATAAATTCTTCCCACCTACAAGTCCTCCTATGATGGCTTGAAGTGTTCTATAAAGATGCTAAAGAGTTCCATCATCCAACTAGTCCAAGAAGGATTTCCCAACACTCTTTTAGATTAATCTACCATTTTTCTAATGAGGAATATGACAAGTTTATTGATGAGAAAAATAAGACAATTTCTTAGGTAAACAAAGCTTTTCTAGTAGATGTAGTAGCCAAAATCCCCATGTTATTTATCAGCTTGAGAGTGTAGTTGAAGAGATAAATATTATACCAAAAATGGAGAAGAAACTAGCTTAGGAAGAGTTCAATCATCTAAAAATATAAATGGCTCAACTTGAGAATGTCGATATCCCATCTACTACAAAAGGGTCTACCATATAGAACTTGCTAGCTAAGTAAGTGCTTGGGGTCAAATTTATAAGTTTTAATGGCTATGTAGCCCATGGATAAGACAATATAGGGTTATTTTCCAACCAAGCTTGTTATCCTTGCAAGTCATTAGAAATGTAGTATAAGGTACTACCTTAGTCCATAATGAGAAAATTGATAGTAGAATATAGGAATGGACAATGACGAGTTTTGATTCACAATAGGGGGAGTCAACAATTTTGAATCCACTACTAATTTTGTAACACCATCATAGTGAAGAAGCAAAAAAGCCAAGTAAAATAGTCAAGAAATTTGTCAAATTATATTTTTATAAAATCAATGATACCATGGCCTAAAGAAGAGGATTGAAAGTTGAAAGCAATATATTTTTATTTTTATTGTAAATTGTAAATGTAAAACTTGTTCATTCATGGCAAAAGGAGTGAATTCCCTATTATAAATAAGAGCCTTGGGATCTATTGACTAGGAAATTATCTTGACTTCTAATTTAATAAAGAACCCCAATTCTAGTTTCAATAAAGTTGGAAGGAAGGGCTCCAACCTCCAAATTAAGGTTGACTCCCCATTATCCCTACTGAATACTCCTATTCTAATATACACTAATTGCATACAAGTAAAATACAAAAATTAAAAATGCATAAAATATTAAGGGATCCAAATAAACTATGATATTAAATTTAGCAAGTGTGTATAGTAAATAAACACATGAGAATCTAAATAACATTTGAAGAGACAAAAACGCAACACCAAACAATGCTAAATAAATTGAACACAAAGAACCAAAAATTGCACAATAGATGATATTTATTAATGGGGGGAGCCTAAAAACTCCATTGTTACAATGTGGATCCTCGAATCCTTTTTGATATAGATTTACAAAGGGCTAGGGTTCTCCGAAATCCTAGAAAACAAAGCCGGTGGTGTCTTCAGGCATGGTTTTGCTCCCAATAGAATTGAATGGGCTTCTTGATATCCGATGCCAGACCACTCCAACTTAAACAAATCTCCAATGCTGATGTAGCACCTTTAGATATGCACACAATTACATAAAAAATAGATTAGTAATACTTGTGAGGGCTCCACAATGTGAGGCCCTCTATAAGCAATAGTAAAACCCTAACTATTTTCTACAAATGAAATGACCAGACATGAAAATGGATAAATGAAATAATAACTAGTAGCTTTACCTAAATTGCTTGATGTCTTCTGATCTGTGAGATTTGTTGTAGTAAATAGGCATGATGATGCCCTAGCATCGCTCAAAGGCTAGGAGGTCTTCAGAACACTTACATAAAACACCCGTGAGTGCTCGATAGTTGAGCAAGGATTCCATAGAAGTAGATTCGATGAGGGGAACAAAGGGTGATGGTTGTAGGGATTATGGTGAGCGAGGATGGAGGTAGAAGTACTCGGATACTCCAAGGGAAGATGAAAATAAAGGAATCTAAGGGTACAAATTGCTTAGGGAACTCAGGAATTCAGTCACTTAGGGGTTGAGACATCAAAATAGCTCCTATTTATAATCTAACCTAGGGCATGCTAGGGTTTCAACGACAATAATCATGTGGCTAAGATAAAAGCAAATTAGAGGCTGGATATTAAATTTAGGGTGTGGCATGGATTGATGTGTATGGATGAATAAATTTAAATAAAATTAGATGGCTGAGATTAATTCACTTATATAAATATATATAAAATATAATATATAAAATAAATATATATAAATATACATGAATAATGGGTAAAAATGGTGGGAAAGTTAGTAAGGATGACAAATGGCCACGTTTTGAAGGTAGAAATGATGATAAGGTTAGTATGGAGGATAAATGGCTACGTTTTAGTGTCTACAGATGCCCCTTTTTATACTGCATTGTGTGAAACACAATGTAGTGCAAAAAAACGAGACACCTGTTTTGGCCAGGTGTTGAAGCAAATTCTCTTAGGATGTGGAACATGAGCTTGAAGACAAAAGAAAAAAAGAATTTGAATTTTACATAGCTTACTCCATAAATTGGTGAATGAGTTTGTGGATGAAGCTCACAAGTCAATTGAAAAATATGTGCAAAGAAATTATGACTGATGTGATTTGCAATACCATTTTTTCCCCAACGGTAGGAAGGGAGTGGTGAAAAATGTGAAATTATGCATCTATTTTTTACCCAATAGATGAAGGGTTTTGTGAAAATGTGTGATGGGAAATGTGTTTATTTTTTGCCCCAACAGATGAAGGGATTTTTGAAAATGTGTGATGGAAAATGTGTTTGTTTTTGCCCCAATAGATGAAGGGATTTTGCCAAGTGTGGATGCCATGATCATGTAAGATGTATCCCATTGTGGGAAAATTTAGAACCAGATGTGGTTGCCCCAAATTTGGGGTGATTCAATGTTGTGAAAGAATATACCTTCTGACATCATTGATATGTAAATGATGAAAATGCAAAGAAAAATAAAAGTAGTCAACCTTGGAGGGCTAGCTACTGACTTTCAGATGATTCCTTTGATCAGAACCAATCAACCTAGTTAAGTACAATCACCATGATGACTTTCAAGGAAATGTATAGTGATGAAGTGTAATTTTATCCACGTCTTAAGCCCCACAAACTAGGCCATAAATGACAACTTTTGTGTAAATTATTCTTGGCAAGGTTTCATGCAAAATGTGAAGTATCAAATATGATTAAGATTTCGAGCAAGGAGATATATGATTATGAAAATGAAAAAGTGTACTTATGGTAGATATTTCATCTTACCGAATTGCATGGATGCAAATCACTGCAATCACCAAGTATATAGAAAAATCCACTATATACAAGATTCACTTGAATGTTCATTTTGCACTTGGAAAATATGCAAATGATGATGTGAAATGATGATGTGATGATGTATGAATGATGATAATGATGATGATCATCATTTTATGAATATTTGAACCCTTTTGGGGTGCTTTTGTAACTTGTTTTGTGACTTTGCAATATGTGGTTGCAAATGAAAATTATGCATCCAAATTAGTTGGAATATTCACAAAACCTAATAAAATGATGAAATGAATGCATGGATGCAATTTGGAGTGATTTGGTGGGGAAAAAACACTATTTTGAAAGAATTTATCTTTTTTAAAGTTTGGCACCAAATGCCTATCAATACTTTTGGTCTGCGGATATGCCCATCAGTGTTTGGGTATTTTGAAAATGCCCATGGGTGCTTCAGTGTGCCAGGAAGCACCCATAGGCATCTCAAGGTGCCTAGAGAAGCTATAAATAACTACCAATATGAGAAACCAATCTCATTTGTGCATTTGGGAGTTGAAGAAGGTGTGTCTGGGAGAGTGGAGTGAGGTGAGATGAAGTATTTGGAGTAAGAAAGCTATGGTGGTAGAGGTAGCTAGTGTGGAGGCTAGGGCTGCAGCTAGAGCATAGGCTACTAAGGTAACACCTTTGATTATGTATTGTGAATTTTTTTTTGTATTTTTTTGTATTTTTTTTTTGTTTTGTAAAATTATTGACAAATTTTTTGTGCTATGCTGCAGCTTAGGATTTTTGAGGATCGATACTAGTTATTGCCTTACATACCTGGGATGAGGAAGGTGGCTTTGAACGAGGAGTGGGAGCTATTGGAGGAGGTGAGGCTAGCGAAGGTATCCTGGGTGGATGTTGTGAGGGCTGATGAGGGATACCTCTCTACCTTGTTGAAGAGGTGGGATGTGGATAGGGGAACCTTTCAGCTCCCCATAGGTGAGGTGACGATGACCTTGGAGGATATATATCACATCATAAAGATGCCAGTGGAGGAGATCCAGGTTGAGGTTGAGCTCAACTGAAATACAGAGATGATGAGGATGTTTGGGGATGCATGGCATGGGGTGAAGGTGGAGAGCGAAGGTATACCATATTTATCCATGTATGTGGACAAGGGTTTGGATGCCCTCTAAGCCTTGGTCATGTTCATGTTGGCAAATATTGTGGCATCAAACAACACCTGGTGCAAGTTCCCATAGAACCTGATAGGAGTAGTGAGTGATATGATCACTAGGTCGTAGGTGTATGCATGAGCTCCCACTTTGTTGGCACAAGTATACCAAGAGTTATATGAGGTGACGAGGCAGGGTAGGAAGGGATTGGGGTGTAGCTTGCTACTGTAGTGCTAGGAATGGGAGAAATTTTAGCGTTGCTCGACCAAAGGGCTTGCTTATAGAGGACTTGGGTAGGGATAAATCCTATGCTAGGATATGGGCATTGGATGAGGAGGTACAACTGAGTCAACTAGTGAGGAAGATCCAATGGTACTGGGACCTATGGGTTGGACTGACATCTGCCCAAGTGATATGGAGGTCGTGGTGGGATTGCAGGTGGACCAATGATGTAGAGAACTTACAATGAGTGCGGTAGGCTTAGTGGGTGGTTGAGAGACATTAGAGTGAGGTAGAGTACTTCTAGGTCTCATGAGTGCTCTGATAGTTTAGGCTGAGGTAGGATGTCCCAGATGAGTCGATGTGCTATAGGAGACATTGAGAGGAGATAGGGCTACCATGCATGGATTTGTGGAGGGTGGCATATGAGGATGATGAAGATATGGATCTCTTAGATGTAAATGATGCAAGGATAACCAGATATTATGATGTGTGGTTTGTAGCTCAGCTACCATGGGCATCGCCTTGAGGAGCAGCTAATGGGATGGTGATGGTGAGGCTAGGAACAAGGGGACTCAAGATTCCAGGGATGGGGGGATCCAAGAGGCCCCCAAGTGGTAGTGGTTCCTTTGATCAAATATCCAAAGGAGGAGGGATAAGGGTACAATGAGTCAAGCTCCCAATATTTGGGGAAATGGTGGAGATGGGGGGAGGTAGAGGAGGTTTTGAATGGACCTCCAAATTGAAGAGAGGAGGATTGGGCATAGTTGGAGTAGCAGGTGAAGGAGCATTGGTATAATGTCAACATAGCACATCTTAGATATTAGCATATATATCAAGGCATTGGAGGATAGGTTGATGGAGCATCATATTCCACTTCTAGATCCTCCAACCTCATCTATCTCCAAAGATGCTAGGCATAGCGAGTCTAGGCATAGCTCTAGGTCTAAGGTTATTCCTAGATCACAAGGGTCCTCTTGGAGGACATAGCTAGTGCTTAGATGCACTTTTGTATATAAGCCTTGCTGCTCCATTATCTGTAGCCATTTGGTATTCATTTTACATGCGATATTTATACATATATATACATGGATTTTACTTTTTGTGTTATGTGTTTGTGTGAATGCTTTTTATGGAATTATTTTGTGAATTTTATGGATGATTAATGCAAGATATCATGTATGGATGATTAATGCAAGGTAGAATGTATGTTATGAATGATTAATGCAAGGTGGCAATGTATGGATGTGTTAATGATCAATTATAGTTTAGATATTTGCTTGGCCATTTTCTAGCATTGTTGTTTAATCAGGGGCACCAAACTTGGTGGCATATGGGATGAATGGCTCATGAAATGACATGGATTTTGACACAAAATAAGATATGGATGTTGATATGGAAGAAGATATATATGTTGATATGGAAAACTACCTATTTTGTAGAGACTCAGACATACTAGTGGTTATTGAAAGTCAAATCTTCAATATTCAAATTAGATAAATAATTCGAGTTACAAACATTATATAGTGTTTACAATGTAGTTTGAGAGATATTAGGAAGATAATAAATAGAAAAAAGGAATTAGAAGTCTAATGCTCCTACCGTCCACCAATCTATCTATCGCCCAATCATGTTGACTAGGATGCCGTCCAATGGGGGCAAAAAGGTAAGGTCAAAACAAAAGTTGACAAATTTTTTACCATTTAACTTCCAACATTCTCCCCCTTAAAGTTGAGAGGATTGACTATACAGTCTCTCAGTTTTATATATTGAGCTTTAGCTATGCCTTTGGTGAAGATATCTGCAATGTTGTCCAAAGTGCTGCAATATTTAAGCTCAACTATCTGCTACTCCACCATGTCTCAGATGAAGTGATACTTCATATAAAAATGCATTGATCTGCTAGGATGGATTGGATTGAATGCCAACTGAATGGAACTCATGTTATCATAATACAATCGTGTTGGACAACTTTGAATTTATCCAATCTCTTCAAGGACTTTTCTCAACCATAGGGCTTGAGTACTAGCATGTGTGATAGCTATATACTCAGCCTCAGTAGATGACAATGCTACAATAGTCTGCTTCTTGGAAATCCATGTAATTAGTCCTGACCCTAGACTAAAACAGTTCCTTGATGTAGATTTTCTATTGTCTATATTGCTGCCCCAATCACTGTCACTGAAGCCAACTAATTTCATAGAATTACATTTGTGGTAATGGATTCCAAAATTCAATGTACCTTTTACATATCTTAATATTATTTTAGTTGCTTGTAGATGCATCTCAGATGGACTTACCATAAACCTTGAAACTATAGAAACAACATATTGAATATCGGGCCTTGTGTTGGTGAGAAACATCAAACTCCCAACAATGCTCCTGTAAGTGGTCATGTCAACCTTGCTCAATTGGATTCCATGTCCAGTTGGAGTTGCAACTAATTTGCACTACTCCATGGAAAATTTCTTGATCATGTCTCGATCATACTTGTGTTGACATATGAATATCCCCTATTTGATTGATGCACTTCCATACCTAGGAAGTATCACATTAAACCGAGATCTTTCATCTCAAACTGCTTCATCATTGAGTTTTTGAACTCCATATTCATTTTAGTGTTACTACCCATACATATTAGATCATCCACATACAAACAAACTATGATAATGTCTACACCATGCTTTAGGTAGTAAAGAGTTGGTTCACTTTGCTTCTAGTGAATCCATACTCGCTAAAATTGCCATCAATGCATGAGTACCAAGCTCTTGGTGCTTTCTTGAGGCCATATAGTACTTTTTTCAATTTATAAACAAGGTTCTCCTTTCCTTGTTCTTGAAATCCTTGAGGTTGTTAAACATAAACCTCCTTAGTCAAGTATCCATTAAAAAAAGTACTTTTCACATCCATGTGTTGAATGTTCCATCCTTTATGGGCAGCTAAGGAAAGAACTGATCTGATTATCTCTTGTCGTGCCACAGGAGCAAAGGTTTCCTCATAGTAAATGCCAAATTTTTGAGTAAAACCTTTTGATACTAATCTCACCTTGTGCCTCTAAATGCTTCCATAAAAATTGTATTTGGTCTTGTAGATCCATTTACATCCAACAATTTTTTTTCCTTTGGGTAGCTTTACGAGCTCCCATGTATCATTATTTTTTATAGAGGTTATTTCCTCTTTCATGGCTTCTTGCCATACACTTTGAGTACAAGACTTGTCATAGCTAGTTATTTCTAGCTGTGCACTAGCCAGTAAAGCATAATTGACTACATCTTCCTTAGGATCATGGAAGTCATCATCCCCATACAATTGAAAATTTTCAAGTTGCTACAAAAATGTATTCATTTCACTAGCTTGGCTTATAGTGTATATTTTCTAGAAATTTTGATCCAACATTTGAAAATATGGATGATGTTGTAATGTTATTTTACCTCTTTATGGAGAGTCACTATCAATGTCCATCAATGAAGAACTTACTGATATTTGTGGAGAAGGACTTGGAGTGGCGGTTGAAGTACTTGATGTAGTACTCCTATTTGGACTTGGAGGGAGTGGTGTGCCTTTGATTTTCTTGGGAGACACCTACTGTAACTATGAAGAACTTACATCTTGGGACTCATCATCAACAAAAATTCTTTGATGAACCCATTCTCCCCCTTCATAAAAAATTACATCCTTGGAAAGTACAATTTTATGAGTATTGGATTGTAGAGTCTATATGCTTTAGTAGACTTACAATACCCTACAAATATACAAGCTTGAATTTTGGGATCAAGCTTCTTCATCTTCTCATAAGGAATGTGTGCATATGCTAAAGAACCAAAAATTTTGAAATGCTTTACATTTGGTTTCTTTCCATACCACCCCTCATAAGGAGTGATACCATCTAAACTAGAAGTTGGACTTTTGTTTATAATGTATATACTGGTTCTTACAACATCAACCCAATTCATATTAGTTAGATTCTTAGTCTAAAGCATCGTTCTCACCATCTCAACTATGGTGCAGTTTTTTCTCTCTGCCACACCATTCTGTTGTGGGGTATAGGTAGTGGTGAATTACCTTTTGATCCCACTTGCTTTACAATATTTTAAAAATTCTTTTGAGGAGTACTTGCCTCCTCGATCTGTCCTAAGACACTTTACATAACACTCACTTTGTTTCTCTACATTGTTTTTGAAATCTATGAAGCAATCAAAAGCTTCATATTTATGTTTCAAGAAATAAATCTAGCACATTCTAGAGAAATCATCTATGAATGTGAGAAAATAGGAATTTTTTCTGATACTCTTTGTTTGCATTGGACCACAAATGTCCGAATGCACTAACTGAAGTGGATAGCTGGATCTCCACGCTTGTACTTTTGGAAAATTTGACCTTGAGTTCTTTCCCAAAGCACATCCTTCACAAACCTCATTTTGTTCGTTGATTTTGGAAAATCCTGTCACCATAGCTTGAGAAGTTAGCAGTTTCAAGCTAGCAAAAATAAGGTGACCATATTGCAAGTGCTAAAGCACACTTGGATTTGATATAGCTACATTTGCAAGTTGAGCTTCCCCTGGCTCACCAAATTTGAGAGAATAATCGATTCTTGGTCATTGGGACCCATGTGATCACACAATTGCAATTTTTTTATCAAGAATGATACATTTTCCTTCATCAAAAAAAAGTTTGTAATTATTCTCCATCATTTTCCCAATGCTTAGCAGATTGTGTTGGAGCTTTGGAGTGTATTAGGTGTCATTCACTTTCTTTAGTCCTTATTTTTTTGGAACCTCCATGGCTCCAATGCATTCGACTTACAAAGCTTTATCATCCCCTAACTTGATGTCAGATTTATAAGTGGAATCTAGAGTAGCAAATAGATTTTATTTACCACTCATATGGTTTGAGCAACCAGTATCCAAAATCCATGTGTCATTTAGATTTTGTTTTGATTGTTCATATGAAAGAAAAATATTAGAGGTATCATCTTCTTCACCATAATTTCCATATTGAATATTGCTGCCTTGAGAATATTTTGACCAGCAGTCATGAGAAAAGTGACCTGGCTTGCCATAGTTAAAACAAGTTGTTTTGGATTTACCACTTCCTCATCCTTGATTTCCACTTCGTCCTAGATTTCCTCCTCGATTTTTGTTTCCACCTCTTTTCTGATTGCCTCCTCTGTTGGAGTTGCCTTCTCTATTTTTATTGCCTCCTTTGTATTTGCCTCTGTCTCTACTTCTTTTCTAGCCTCTGCCTTGACCTCTTGCATGTTATCTTCCAGTATTTTCATTGGATGTGAAGGTTTATCATCGCCTGCATAGCTGGTTGAAGGAGATTCCTATAATCTCTCTTCATGAGACATTAACGACCCAATTAATGCATAAAATGTTAAAGTGGAAAGATATTTTGACTCTTCTATAATTATGGCTATGTAATTCCATATTTGTCGAAGTGTTCGTAACACTTTCGTAATAATTGTTTTAGGCTTAATTTCTTCACCAAGAGTAACCATTTTATCTACAACTGCCTTGACTCTAACACAGTAGTCACCTATTTTTTCGTCTTCTTTCATTTTGAGATTTTCAAAATCTTGTTTCATAGTTTGAAGCCTCCCTTGATTCACTTGATCACTTCCCTAGAATCCATATTTCAAAGCTTTCCATGCAACTTGTGCAGTTGTACAAGCAGTGATTCTAGGGAATATACTCTTCTCCAATGCTGCTTGGAGATGATAAAGAGTAGAAGAGTTGCTATTTTATCCTTATTTTCTTGTTTTCTTATCTATGACACTTAATGTTTCCCACTCTGAGGGTTCTGTGTAACCCTCTTCTACTATGTCCCACAAACCTTTCCCTATGAGTAAGGTCTTCATTTTGATAGACCAATACTCATAGTCATATCCGTTGAATTCTAGAATTGGTAGATTGTTATGCGAGGCCATAGTTGCTATAAACTAAAACACTCTCTTTATTTATCGATTACAATCAAGCACTCTACTTTTAGAAGGAAGAAAGAATAAGAAAGAAGAGATTGCAAATTTAAGTCAAATCTGAATTGATTCACTCTTTCATTGATTGCTTGTTCCTCTTGCTGTGGTGCTGCTATTTCTTGATTCACGAAATTATCTGCTACTTGTTCTTCATCCTCACTGATCAATATTATCTCAGGTGATTCTAGTTCTAGAATTTCCATTGAATTACTGTAATGATTATATTCTGATTCTTGTGGTGCAACTTCTATATATTCAGATTGCTCAAAAATACTCCCAAAGGAGTTATCTTCAGAGTCTGCCTCGTACCCTGATTCTGGATGCCTCTGGTGTGCTATTACTGCGTTCTGCAACTAACTAAACATAATATGTAGAAAATAAGCTCTCAATTTTTCATCAAAACTTTTGGTTTTTTCTCTCACCAAAAGTGCACATAGGGCATGATAACAACCACTTGGTCTTATCATCAATGCCTCTTTACAAATTTTAGTTTGATCTTTTGTCTCTCTTACAAGGAAAAAATACTAAGCCTCTCAGGCTTGTTACAGAAAAAAGGAAAAAAATTCTAGTTTTTATAGCCTTCTAGGCTATCACAACATATTTTTCCACTACAATTTTTGATTCCTTGAATCAGGTGTAAAGCTCCTTCTTTTACAATAAATTGCCTCTTCAAAGAATGTTTTTCCAAAAAAAATTATATAGTTTTCTTTCTATTATAATTTTAAAAGTTATTATAATAATAAGTTAAATAATAATAAAAAATATTGGTTTTCTTTAAAAAACTTAAAAAAAAAACAATATAATTTAATATTATTAATAAACTTTATTATAAAACTTTAAAAAATTATAAAAAATAAAAAAAATTTTAAATTTTTAATTTAATGCCAATTTCTTATGCGACCTTCGAAGACCTTTACCATATGCCAATAATAAAAAAAACTTTATGTCGCTGGGTTTCGAACCCACAACCTCCCCTATGCAACAATTGACCATTTACCACTCGTGCTATAAGCCGATTTTGGCTGTAAACTCCTTCACATTTATTTAAACATGAGGGCGACATGATTTAATTAAAAAAATATTTAAAACCTATTATTCTACATGCATAGGAATTTTGGTGCAGAGGGTGTTTAAAATAATGGGTGCGTTGTAGATAGTTTGATTTCCTTTAGGTAATCAAACCTTACCCTTTTTCTCCCTTCGGGCGAATCGCCTTTCACCACGTCACCTTCTCCTTGCTTGCACACTTGCCACATCAGTCTTTCCTTATTATCTGCTCACCACGTCAGCTCTCCTTGCTGTGTGTCTGCCATGTCACTACCTAGTCAACATTCCACCACATCACTGCCTAGTCAACATTCCTTGAACCGCATGCCATTTGCATCATCTATGCCACATCATCATTCGGTAAGCCTCAGTCCACTCTACCACGTCAGCCCTATTGAATGGCACGTGTTCAGTCTGCTACTACTGGTTTGCGGGCCTCACCTCGCATTCAGTAGTCCACCTTGGGAATCATTCCTTCATGTGTCCTCAAGTTTCATGCTGGCCTGCTCGCTTAGCTTCAAGATCCACACCCTATGGGACTCCTCAAAAATTGTGCCTAGCCTCGGTGCTCCTCCTACGCTCCTATGGGCCTCCTCGGGCCTCCTCAAGAATCGTGCCTGGCCTTGAAAACCTAGACACTCCTCCTATGCTTTGATACCAGATATTAAAAGTCAAATCTTCAATATTCAAATTAGATAAATAATTCGAGTTACAAACATTATATAGTGTTTACAATATAGTTGAAGAGATATTAGGAAGAGAAGAAATAGGAAGGAATAGAAAAAAAGAATTAGAATTCTAATGCTCCTGCCATCCACCAATATATCTATCACCCAATCATGTTGACTAGGATGCCATCCAATGGGGGCAAAAAGGTAAGGTCAAAACAAAAGTTGATAAATTTTTTACCATTTAACTTCCAACAGTGGTATCAAACAAACTCACTAACACTGCCTAATACTTATAGGACCAAATGTGTGTGCAATGAGTTTATTTACCGAATCAAGAGTATGGTAATGAATTGAGGTAATCAAGAACCAATGTGTGTGCACGTGAGTTCATTAAATCATATTGAGTAAATTGGGTAAACCTGTTATGGTTGAAACCAGGAAGCTAGCTTGTCCGTATGAGCGATCAAAGGTCTCTTTTAAAAGAGACGTGTCATCATTCATGAGCATACTCCACTGCTAGTTAAGTGTCTATATATCCAGTGGAGGCTAACTCTATAGTCCATTATTTGTGTTTTTTATCTCTTAAGTTTTGGGCATGACTACCTAACCGTCTGACTAAAAATGTAGTACGATCTTTACAACCCAATGATAAGTGGTGTGTGATGTAAAATATTTAGAGCTTTTGATAGAGATTTTTCCTACTCTTTATTTTATTTTTTTGGAATTGTGATAGTGGTGAGAACCACTATTTTTATGGACTATTTTGGATTATGGGACTAGCAAGGATGAACCTTTTCACTTCGAGGTTCATAACAAGTATGGTGTTATCCATCTTTGACACAAGATGTTTTTAAATATGTGAAATTATGTTTGGTTCAAGAATGTTTTGGAGTCAATTCCAAAACTCAAGATTTTCTTAGTGAAGATGTGTAATGGTCCTAAAAAGAACTCGACATGTATTTTGGAAGTTGCTTAAAACACTAGGAGTGGTTGAGTGACCGAAAACACCTAGGACTTTTATGAAAATGTGGTTTATGCGAATGAAAATTTGACTTGGTGAAATTGTGTGGATGACTTTATGAGGGTGCCCTTGATTAAGGCAACAAGATTTTATTGGACCAATTAATACCTTGAACTTAATAAATGATACCTAATATGAAATGCAAAATGTGGATGTGAATGCAATGTATGACATGCAATTTTGTGAAATGTGAAATGTAATATGAAATGTGGGTGAATGCATTATTTTTGTAAATGTATATGCAAGTGAAATGCAATGTTTTGAATGAGATGGATGAAAATATTTTTGTGTATTAGCCATGTATATATATACATATATAGTAATAAAATCATGCATAAAATGCTCTCAAGTGTATAACATTAAATGGTTTGGGTTCTTCCTCTCCCTCTAGATTGGTAAGCCTATAAGTACCATTACCCACTCTTTGTGTAACAATGTATGGACCTAACTAATTAGCCATGAATTTATCCCAAATATATGGCAATGCATTGGTATTTTGTTGGTTCTATTTAAGGACAATATATCCTACTTGGAATTCACGTAGATGAACTTTGGCGTTGTAAGCATGTTTGAGGCGGTCTTGATAAAATTGTAAATGCTCTAAAGCATTGACTCACCTCTCATCAAGAAGTATGAGTTTGTCAAGATGTGCCTATCTAGCAGTGTCGTCATCTATAAATTCCTATAAAAAATTCATAGGGGGGATCTTGATCTCAAGAGGCATGATTGCTTAGGTTCCATAGACCAATGCAAATGGTTTTGCCCCTATAAGCATGCAAATGCTTGTTATATAAGCCCATAATGCCAAGGTAATTTGTGTATGCCAATATCTATGATTTTATTTGACAATTTTCTTGAGAATAGAAATTAGGGTCTTATTGGAAGCCTCAACTTGTCCATTTGATTTTGGGTAATAAGGAGTCGAGAAACTATGTTGAATGTTATATTTCTCACAAAGTGCTCGAACATCCTTGTTTTTGAAAGAATTGCCATTGTTGTAGATGATTTAGAGGATATACTAAAATGAAAAATGATATTATGGAGTATAAAATACATAATTCTAGGTCCTATAATACTGGTTAGAGGAATTACCTCAACTCACTTTGTGAAGTATTAAGTGGCTGTGACGATGAATGTATGTTGTCCTGAGGAAGGGGGTGAAATTTTACCAATTAGATCTAAACCCCATTGTGAAAAGGGCCAAAGGCTTTGAATAGGCTGTAAGGCTTATGATGGTACATGAGTTAAATTAGCATAGTCTTGACACTTTTTGCAATGTTTAACATATTTGCAACAATCACGTTCCACTGTGGACCAATAATAACCTATGCGTAGAATACGCTTTGTAATGGCCATTCTACTAAAATGGCTTCAAAAATGGCTCTTTGTGCCTCACTAGACTCGAGACATCGAAGGAGGACTCCATCATAACCATATAACACATCCCCCAAAATAATGAAATGAGCTACTTTTTGCTTGAATGTGCATTTGGTAGTTCGAGACATGTCATATGGGAGTGTTCCAAACTTGAGAAAGGCTACTATTTGGCTTGACCAAGGCTCATATGTATCCGATCGGATAAAGCACACATCCTTTTCGTCCTTAGACTCAGAATGAAAAATTGTTTTTTTAGAGACCGTTGAAATGAAAAGGGGTTGTACCTCTCCAAAGGAGTCTTTTTGAATCAATGATCCAAGGAAGGCCATTGCATCTGCAAATCTATTAGTTGAATGTGGTAAGCTATTGATTTTATACCAATTAAACTTAGAGAGCAATTTCATTGCTACTTCATGGTAAAGCTTAATGGTAGGTTCTTTGCATTGGTATTATCCATTGATTTTCTTAACAACAAGTTGAGAATCACCAAATATTTTAATACACTTAATGCTCATAGCTATGGCTGATTGAAGACCTAGGATTAAGGCTTCATACTCTGCAGTGTTGTTTATGCATTGGAAGTCGAGTTTGAATGATAAGAGGATAGGTACGCCCTATGGTGTATGAAATATGACTCCAACACCTTGGCATTTCACACACTTAGAGCCATCAAATAATAGTGTAATATTGACTTCTTCCTTCAGAATGACATATTATTCTTGTTCAGTGATAGCAAATAACAAATCATCTGGGAGCTCAATAATCAAAGGATGATCACTAGGTAGTGGAGCTTCCACAAGTTGATCGGCTATTACCTGACCTTTAATGGATTTTTGGCTAATGAATTCCAAGTTGAATTAAGGAGCATTATCCATTTAGCAGTGTGTGTGTTATTGTAAGTGTGAGATATCATAAAATGTAGAGGATTTTCTCTAGCTATGACATAAGTTGTGTGACTAAGCATGTAATATCAAAGTTTCTTAGTGGTAAAAACCACTACTAAGAACAATTTATCTACATAATCATATCTGGTTTTATAGCTTACCAATGTTCGACTAATATAATAGATAGCTTGCTCTTGATTTTCTTCATTATTTTGTGCAAGAATTGTCCCTAATGCAAAGTTAATTGCTGAAATATAAAAATAAAATGGGACCCACTGATGAGGAGGAGCTAAGACTGGCCAAGAAGCTAGGTATTTCTTATTGTCATTTAAGGCTCTTTGGCATTCATCTGGCCAAGAGAATGGCACCCCCTTTTGTATTAGGTGATTGAATGACCTACACTTGTCAAAAATTTGTGCAATGAAATGACAAATTGATTGGATCTTTCCTTGCAAGGTACACAAATCCTTTAAGTTAGTTGGGGCAGGCATCTCCATGATGACCTTGAACTTTTTAGGGTCCACCTCGATGCCTCTTTTAGAGACAATGAATCCTAGAAGTTTGCTTGAGGTAACACCAAAGGCACATTTCTTGGGGTTCAACCTTAAATTATGCTGTAGAAGTTGATCAAAAAATTTCTCCAATACACCAATGTGTTCTTGTTGAGTTTTGGATTTAGCCAAGAGATAATCCACATAGTATTCAATAATATTATGCATGTAGTCATAGAAAATGTATGTCATGACATGTTGATAAGTGGCACCTATATTTTTGATGCCAAAGAGCATCACCTTGTAACAAAAAGTTCCCTAAGGTGTAGTGAATGTTGTTTTGTGTTGGTCATCAGGATTTATTTGAATTTGGTTGTATCCTAAAAAACTGTCCATGAGTGAAATCATTTCATGGCCAGCGTATGTATCAACAAGAGTATCAATGTTTGGGAGAGGGAAGTCATCCTTAGGATACACTTTGTTAAGATCTCGAAAGTCAGTACAAATGTGTATCATCCTGTTAGGCTTACGTATGGGTACCATGTTTGAAAGCCACTCAGGATAGTCGATAGGAACTTTAAAGTTCACATCTAAGATTTTTTTAAGTTTTGTTTTTACCAAGAGGGCCACGGTAGGATGCATTATCCTAAGTTTTTGTTTGACCAACTTAGCATCAGGATGTAAGGTGAGATTATGGACAACCAAACTAGGGTCAATATCGGGCATGTCCTTGTAGGACCATGCAAATATACCCTTATTCCTCTTGAGGAGAGCAATTAATTGCTCTTGTTTGTCAAGTGATAAAATTTTGCCAAGCTTGACAATTTGGGGATTGTATTTTTCTGAACTAAGGTCCACATCGATAGTATATTCAATGGAAATGTGGGAACCTTCCTCAAGTTGATGGGGCATAGGGATTAGATGAATGTCATATAAGATGTCACCAAATTATTTTGGCTTATCTTCATCTATTTCCACCTATAAAACCTCGAGATCCAAATGTGAAGGTGAAGGTGAAGACGAAGGGAATGGATGAATGTAGTTGGTGGAAGCCCTGAAAAATTCCTCAAACAAGAAAAATTCAACAAAGGATGGAGGTAAGGAAAGCCGATCCATATCAATGAGACTTATATCAATTGGAATTGGCTTAACCAAGTCATATGGATTACGGAGTAGGGTGAATAAATCAACAAGATTCATGTTGACTTATGGGCAAGGTGGATAAGGTCATATGGAATGGATGGTATCTAGGAACCGGTGCTAAGAGCTTGGTTAACCTGAATAGTAGCAAACAACACAAAATGCATTTTAAGTAGATGATATATACATGCAATGAAAAAAAAGATAAATATTTTTGTTGATTTTTGATTTTTTTGGTAGTGGTAAAAGCCACTATTTTTGTTTTGTGTACATATGTTACAAGTTGGCTTATGATGTGACTTAATGGAATGGAGGTGGTGGTAGGGATGACTCGCTCTTGTGGAAAAAACAAGTAAAATATGAGCTCATGGATGGAGAGCATGTTGAGATAAAACTCATCTTGTTCGGTATGGGGAATGATGGGCTTTGATTCTTTTTTAGATTCATCTAAAATTATCGACATAAGTTTGAATTCTTCATGGATTTTATCATTAGAATTATCAAGATGGGGGGCTTCTTCTCCTAAATTGAGATTAAGCCTTTGGAAGGTTTTTTCAAGATAAGAGGTGGTGGAAAGTGGATGGTAACCTAGACTTGAACAGTCGTGCACCTCTTGATATGGAACATCAATAGGTTGATGCACTCCCTGTTCATGCAAACCTAGGCCATGACCTTACCAATTGACTATGTGAAAATATCATGATGGAAATTCCATCATGTTTGGAATTTTGGCAAGTGCTAGTTCTTTGGGTTCCTCTAGGGGGCTAGACTTGATGAAGAATCAATCCCCCTATTTATAAAATTTATGCTATTTAGAGCTGAAACCATGTTATATACTGATCCTATGGCCAAAGGTGGGTCACATGGATGATCAAAATCCTTAGCCCTAGGAATGGTGAGGGGCGTTATGGTGATGTATTGGACCACATATTCACCAATACCAAGATTAGTGAGGTGGACTTTGAATTGGGATGACATGGAAGGACTATGGTCAGATGATGGCTCAGGGAATGGTGAAGGTGGATATGTTCCACAATCTGTAAATTCGACTTGTGAAATATTAGATGATGTCGATAAATTGGATTGGGGAGGTTTTTGAATGAGTGATTATGATGAAGTGGATGGAATGTAGTCAATGATGAAGATGATGGAGAATTGGAAGCTTGATGAGGATTGGTGATAGGTAACTCCTTAGGAATGGTATCCTTCGATAAAGATATTGGTGAAGTGGTAGATGAATTGGCTAATGGCGAAAGGAACAAATGAGTAGAAGGAAGCATGGACTCATAAGGATTTGAAATTAAATTGCAATACTTAAATGGCTTAACATCTCATTGGTATGCAATGTACTTGTCCCTCATGAACGTATTTCAAACATTGATGTAAAATAGAAGGGACACATCTCATTTCCCTCATCCAAGGTCTTCCAAGTAGTACATTGTATGCCATGGATCCTTCCAAGATGTGAAACGTGGTGTGCAATATTTTGATCTTGACTTCAATGGGCAAGACGACAGTACAAAGTGTGGAACATAAAACATCATTGAATGCTTTTAGGGTAAATGATGACTTGGTGATATTGGATGGAGGAAGGTTCAAATGATGAAGAGTGGATGTGGTGATGATATTGATAGAGGAACCAGTTTCAATTAACACTCTTATAAATGTATTCTTGTCAATTAAAGCCATGATATGAAATGGAGGGTCTAGGGATTCTGATGAGATTGGCTTAATCTCAAAGTCATAGAATGTGATGGAAGGTTACATGCATGTCTGGATGCTCCCCATAAAGTTGTTGAATGCATTAGGATATTGAGATTATAATTTGATGTATTTCAAAATATCCATTAATGCCTCACAATGTGGAGGAGATTGTTGAATTTACTCATAAATTGATAACTTGGTTGAAGCCATCTTTAGGCTTGTAGTTAACTAGATACTCAATGAGATGACTGGTGGGGATGGAATATTGATAGGTGGGTTTGATTGACTAGGGATATAGATGGTCGATGAAGGATTGGAGGAAACTTGAATGGGTGGTGATGTAGGAGGTTGTGACACACTTGCTTGTGGTTGTTGCCTTTGATTGTTTCTTTGACCTCTAGTGACCACATGGATGATCCCTATAAACCCTTGGTATTGTTGGACATGATTGACTTGGTTAGGATTTTTGGTGTTAGCCCCTCCAAAATTTGGTTGCACCTCCTCGTGATGAGGAAGTTGTGTTTGAAACATACCAAGGTTTTGATTTTGTTGAGCAAGGGAATTATCAAGCTTGATTGCCCCCAAGTAAATAAGGTCTTGCACTATGTCTTTATATGAATGGCAATTTTTAATTTCATGACCATTTTGCCTATGATAAGGACAAAATAGATGTTCACGATAGTGTTTATTACGTTTGGCAGGATCATAAAGTCTGATTTAAATTAAAGCAAGTTTGTTTGTGTCATATAACCTTCAAAAAAGGGAAGCATATGATTTGACTGATGAGGTGTATTGGCAATTTTGTCAAACAGACTATCGCCAGGGATGGTTTTCCATAGCTAGCACTGTTCTTTGCATGGCTTGTGCTATCAGGGGTACCACATGATAAATAATTTGTTGTGGTGTCTATTACACCAGTTGTTGTTGAGACATTACCGATTGGATCATGACTGCTTGATTAACTTGATTACGATGATTGGCTAGGGTAGCATGTGTTAATTTTAGCTGGCAAAAATAGTTTCTTTTGTATTGGCCCTTGTTTTTCCATTCTTTCTTCTTAGGCTTGAGAATGCCTTCTTGGATTTCGATCTCCTCAATGACACTAGCCTGAGCTAAAGCTTCAAATTATTGATAATTTTATAGTTGAAGTATCCAAGAGATAGGTTTTAAACAACTCTTGGTGAATAAATTAATTAGCTCATCCATTGGTAGGGTGAATGGCAATTTAGTGATGACAACCCTCCAACGAATTCCAAAATCGTAGATAGATTCATCATCATGTTGTCTTAAAGCATAGATATCAGACAATGAGGTCTTCTTTTTAATATTTAAGATGAAACACTCAAATAATTGATCAATGAATTGGTCAAAAGTATAAATACTATGACTTAGCAATTGATTATACCATTCTATCGCATCTCTTCCTAATGTTTGAGGAAACGTTTGAAGCATGAGAGCATTGTCGTTTTGAATTCTAAAGCATGCATATAAAAACATGCTCACATGTTCTTTGGGATCCTCAGTTCCCCTTAAATTTATCAATATTAGGTATCGTAAAGTCTGCCAGATATGGCAGGGATGATACTGAAGGATGAATTGGTTGATTGATCAATTAGCATAAAGTCGATTTTTGGTTTGAAAAACCAAGAGTAAATTGTATCAATTGATCTATCTGTTTTTGCATGGCTTTAATTTTAGGGTCTTCCTATGGGATGTGGAATCCATAAATTACATGATGATTTTGTGGTGGATTGGAGAAATATTTTGGAATGACTAAGTGATGATGAGATTAGTAATGATGACTAGGTGAATTTTATGGAAATTGAGGGATGGGAGACTGATGATGAAAATATGGGGAATTTTGGAATGATATTTATGTATGAGGGTTATGGCTAGTTTGGTCAATGGGAATACGATGGATAGTGGTATGGCTTAGTGGAGGAACAAGGATAGAAACCATAGAAGACTCTAGTGCCCATGATGGAACCTAGTTAACAAGGACATTTTGAGTAGAGTTATGTAAAGGTTTAGGGTTTACCTATACTTTCTATTGAGCATTTTGACACTGTCTAAGCAATTTTTTAGGTGTTCCATGCCTCACTAATCTCTATATCAGAGGCTAAGGGTATGGATATGGATGGTATGGAAGATGTGGCTTGGGGATATTACACTAGGTATGGCAACTTTTGAGGCTAAAACTTGTGAAGCAACATTTACATCTGCTTCATATAAGGGGTGGAGGTGTATGATGTGCTAGGAGCACATGAGGGTTGGAAAATGAACAAATGGGAGGAAGGTGCAACTGATGCCTCAAAAAGAGGGTTGGTGTACACCTAGGTAAAGGTGGATGGTGGCTAGGAATAAATAGGCTCCTACTATTATTGGGCAAAATATTGGTTAGTTTTTCTATGGTTCAATTAATTGTCTCCATTTAATTGTCAACTTGGGGTAGCTCGTAGTCTTGTGAGTAGCCATGCACAATATATGCTTATAATTTCTCCTTCAAAGATGAGTCCCTTAGATTTATATTTTGTGGGGTGTTTGATATTTTTTTAAGTATTGATTCTAAATACCAAACCAATAATCTATCCTACATTTGTGAAAATAGGACTAAAATGCACACAAAAATAAAAAAATACTTTGTTGGAAATCACAAAAAATAGGGGAAAATAACAAGAAAATATATTAATCTACTTAAATAACAAAAAATAGGGTAAAGTAAGGAAATAACTCTATTGTAAGTGGGCCTACGCTTCCTGTAGGTTCTTCCCGCGTTAAATATTCACTGGACACTTTAGATGATTTAACAAAAAATAACTCAAAAAATGTTCTTTTAATATTTGTAGCAAAGAATTTATAGAAAATTCCAGGGGGTCTTCTTCAGGGGTGGCTTGCATATTTATAAGATATGCGGCCACACCCTTTTACAGTTTACAAAACAAATCAAAAATATGATTCAATTTTACAACCATCTGTATGAATAAAGGAATAAGGTAAAATATCGAGCTTGATAAGCTATTTCAGTGTATTCTATTTCCAGATTATGTCTGATATTGGTTTTGCCCCATTTACATAAATATTTCATGTAACAACTAAAAAATAGGTGGCAACTCATCTTTGACACTATCCCTTATCCAGTTTCAATGCTGGAACTCCTTTTATGTTTGTTGCTAAAATTTTGCTCTGTTCTATCGACCACAGAGTCGTGCTGGAATTTGGCTTTAGTGGAAATCAGGCACCTCATATGAAGAAGTTGGGAAGCAAGCACCTTGTCTATAGAATTCGGGAAGTAGGAACCTAACGGGAAGCAGGTGCCTAATAGGAATAAGCACTTAACATGAAGTAGGCGCCTAACGAGAAGCATGTGCCTAACAGTTAAGTGTCGAATGAAAGTCAGGCACTTCAAAGAGAATTGGGTGCCTGACTTCATACTTCACATTAATGTACCATAGATGTTTTCCCTTCATAAAATTGCAAGTTCCAGGTTCAAGTGGGACCTCGATGAAAACATGCCAAAACACAACAATTTCCATAAAATCTACACAAAATACACTTAAAGACAATTATTAAATAACATGTATAATAAACTATTATATATATATATATATAATTTTCATAAAATATGTACATATATAAAAATAAGTGCCACATTTTATAGGGAGAGTACAAAAAATGAGCATTTTTTGGGCTCATCAGTTGTAAAGTAGAATCCTATATAGGTGAGGTGGGGACTGACTCTAAGACATAGCTAGAAGATTTCATGAGAGATTCTACTCTTGCCATGTCTATATGGGTAATGTGATGGTCAATGGTTGGGGAGGTTGACTCCTCTTGGGGCATAGCCATATGAAAAGTTATGGATGGTAAAGAATGTGAGGGACCCGCAGACAAATCCGCCTGTGTCACATTCAGGGAATCTACCACAGAAGTGGTTGGGAAGGTGGATGAAGGTTCCATTTTATTATCTTGATTTAATGCTTGCTTTTGTTTTCGTGTTAAGACCATAAATAAAATAAATCAAAATACAGATTATTTTCTAGACTAAAACATCCAATTTAAATTTTCACAACAAAAACAAACAACCAATGCTAAGTTTGTTTTAACACATGTGTCTTACCTTGTTCATTGGTTATCTCCTTTTAATGTGAGTTCATTTATTAAATTTCAATCTTGTGTGTTTCAAATGAACTAATTTGAATTAATAAATAAAGGTAAAAACTATGGCGAGGATGAGGCAACAAGATTCTTGCTAGTGATAAAATCCAACAAGTTTTCTTGAGGGTGACCTAGGGTTTCTAAGGGCAAATATTGGTGGATGGAGATGAATGCCACCACCACCAAATCTCAAGCAATGGTTAGTGATGAAATCTAACCAATACTGTTAAATGTGAATCGTGTAGTGTGTGGTTCTTTTTTAAAATTTTTAATTTTCTATTGTGTTCAAACAACGTTAGAAAAATAACCACTTTCAATGGTATAAATCAGAAGCCACTATTCACAATACCAATTTCTCCAAAGTATATAGATTACACCACTTAAGACCCACTCTAAACAGCTGGGGTTTTTGTCTATTCATCCGCATGGAATCACCCAAGTACGGGGATACTCTTGGTATATGAACAAATTTCCTACTTAGATCACCAAAAATAGATATCTCTAACCCTAATAATGAAAACTAATTATGCAATTTTGATTTACATGCAATCAAAATGCAGTATTATTATTATTTTTACACAACAAAAACTAGAAAATTTCAAATAGAAGTTATGAATGGATGCAAATGATTAATCTAAATCCTAAAATGCATGCTAATATGAATGAAATTATTTATTAATGAAATTATTTTTATATCAAAATCCTAAAAAAGATACAAAATAGCCAGAAAACGTAAACAAAATAACTAGGGTTTGGTTAGCAGACTTATAAACAACCTACGTATTTATCCTCACTCTCTGTAAAATGACCCTGGGCATTTATGAAATGCACCTGGGTGTTTTTGGATAGCCCTTGAGCACTATTGGGAATTTCGTGCACCTTCTGCAACTTCCTATAACTTTTAGAAACCCTAAATCCAGAAAAATCTACAAAATTTGTGCTTTCAAAAACCCTGCAAGATGACAAAAAATAAAAAGTAAATTAGTAAGGTATATCATAAATAGAAACCCTTAGGGGGTCCCACCATGATAACCATTTTAAGAGACAAAAATGCAAAACCAAACAATGCTAAATAAATTGAACACAAAGAACCCAGAATTGCACAATAGATGATATTTATTAATGGGGGGAGCCTAAAAACTCCATTGTTACAATGTGGATACTTGAATAATTTTTGATATAGATTTACAAAGGGCTAGGATTCTCAAAAACCATAGCAAACAAGGCTGGTGGTGTCTTTAGGTCCATCCTTGCTCCCAACAGAATTGAGTGGGCTTCTTGATATCCGATGTCAGGCCAGTCCAGCTTAAACAACTATCCAATGATGATGTAGCACCTTCATATCTGTACATAATTATACAACAAATAGATCAGTAATACTTTCGAGGGCTCCACAATATGAGGTCCTCTATAAGCAATAGTAAAACCCTAAATATTAGCTACAAATGAAGTGAGCATACATGAAAATACATAAATGAAATAATAACCAATAACTTTACCTAAATTGCTTTCTATCTTGTGATCCATGAGATTTGTTGCAGTAAATAGGTATGATGATGCCCTAGCATCGCTCAAAGGCTAGAAGATCTTCAGAAAACTTATGTAAAATGTCCACGGATGCTCGATGGTTGAGGAAGGATTCTGCAGAAGTAGATATGATGAGGGGAATAATGGCGACAACTACGAGGGTTATGGCAAGTGAGGATGGAGGCAAAAGTACTTGGATACTCCAAGGGAAGATGAAAATCAAGAAATCTTAGGGAATGAATTGCGTAGGGAACTCAAGAATTCAGTCACTTAGGGTTGAGCCATCAAAATGACTCCTATTTATAATCCAACCTAGGACATGCAAGGGTTTCAACGACACTAATTGTGTGGCTCAAGATAAAAGCACATCGGAGGGTGGATATTAAATTTAGGGTGTGGCATGGATTGATGTGGATGGATGGATAGATTTAAATGAAATTGTATGGCTGGGATTAATTCACTTATATAAATATATATTTATTAAATATATATAAAATATAATATATAAAATACTAATATTAAATATATATATAAAATAAATATATATAAATATAAATTAATAATGGGCAAAAATGGCAGGAAAGTTAGGATGGATGACAAATAACTAGGTTCTGGAGGTAGAAATGATGGGAAGGTTAGGATGGAGGACAAATGGTTGGGGGTTTCATCTATTCATCCACATGGAATCACCCAATTACGGTGATACTCTTGGTATATGAACAACATTCCTATTTAGATCACCAAAAATAGATATCTCTAACCCTAATAATGAAAACTAATTATGCAATTTTGATTTACATGCAATCAAAATGCAGTATTATTATTTTTTTTACACAACAAAAACTAAAAAATTTCAAATAGAAGTTATGAATTGATGCAAATGATTAATCTAAATCCTAAAATGCATGCTAATATGAATGTTATTTTCTAGATTTATTAATGAAATTATTTTTATATCAAAATCCTAAAAAAGACACAAAAAAACCAGAAAACGTAAACAAAAAAACTAGGGTTTGGTTAGAAGACTTACAAACGACCTACGTATTTGTCCTATCTCTTTGTAAAATGACCCTGGGTATTTATGAAATGCACCTGGGTGTTTCTGGATAGCCCTTGAGCATTGCTGGGAATTTCGTGCACCTTTTGCAACTTCCTATAACTTTCAAAAACCCTAAATCCAGAAAAATCTACAAAATTTGTGCTTTCGAAAACCCTGCAAGATGACAAAAAACAAAAAGTAAATTAGTAAGGCAAATCATAAATAGAAACCCTTAGGGGGTCCCACCATGATAACCATTTGAAGGGACAAAAGTGCAACACCAAACAATGCTAAATAAATTGAACACAAAGAACCCATAATTGCACAATAGATGATATTTATTAATGGGGGGAGCCTAAAAACTCCATTGTTACAATGTGGATCCTTGAATCATTTTTTATACAGATTTACAAATGGCTAGGGTTCTCAAAACCATAGCAAACAAGGCTGGTGGTGTCTTTAGGCGCATCCTTGCTCCCAACAAAATTGAGTGGGCTTCTTGATATCCGATGTCGGGCCACTCCAACTTAAACAACTATCCAATGCTAATGTAGCACCTTCATATCTGTACATAGTTACACAACAAAAAAATTAGTAATACCTTCGAGGGCTACACAATATGAGGCCCTATATAAGCAATAGTAAAACCCTAACTATCAACTACAAATGAAGTGAACATACATGAAAATACATAAATGAAATAATAACCAATAGCTTTACCTAACTTGCTTTCTATCTTGTGATCCATGAGATTTGTTATAGTAAATAGGTACGATGATGCCCTAGCATCACTCAAAGGCTAGGAGATCTTCAGAAAACTTATGTAAAATGTCCGCGAATGCTCGATGGTTGAGGAAGGATTCTGCAAAAGCAGATCTAGTGAGGGGAATAATGACGACAACTACGAGGGTTATGGCAAGCGAGGATGGAGGCAAAAGTACTTGGATACTCCAAGGGAAGATGAAAATCAAGGAATATTAGGGTATGAATTGCTTAGGAACTGAAGAATTCAGTCACTTCGGGTTTGAGCCATCAAAATTTCTCCTATTTATAATCCAACCTAGGACATGCTAGGGTTTCAATGACACTAATCTTGTGGTTGATATAAAAGCACATCGAAGGGTGGATATTAAATTTAGGGTGTGGCATGGATTGATGTGGATGGACGGATAGATTTAAATGAAATTGGATGGTTGGGATTAATTCAATTATATAGATATATATTTATCAAATATATATAAAATATAAAATATAAAATACTAATATTAAATATATATAAAATAAATATATATAAATATAAATGAATAATGGGCAGAAATGGCAAGAAAGTTAGGATGGATGAAAAATGGCTAGGTTCTGGCGGTAGAAATGATGGGAAGGTTAGGATGGAAGAAAAATGGCTAGGTTTTGGTGTCTACAATATTGATCTTTCCCATTTATTAAGTATGTACTTGTTAAGTGAATGGCAAGATGGTCAAAAGGGCTAAGCTTCAATCATTGCACACTTAGCAAATGAAGAGGGCAATGCTATCAATGGAATACAAAAGGACTTGTCAATTTATCAATAATTTCATGAGATACTAAACTTATTGTGAGTTTTATAGAGTGTAGGTTTTAATTCTCATGGCCAAAATATGTTTACAATGAAGCATATGACTCCTAATTATAATAGGAGTTTACCCTTGTGTTACTTGGGAAGAGAAACTATTACTCCTAGTAAAAGTAAATATTTAGAATCATATTTAATGAACTTATGTGCCTTCAAATAGTGCATTCCTCTAAATATGCCTCTAAAAGGATTAGAAGAATTCCAAAATGAGTTAGTGAACCACTACATACAAAAATGTTGTTGGAGAATATTACATTATTTGGTACATGCTAATGTATCTCCATAGTACCCATGGTACAATGTAAATATTAGAATAGAGTTTGAGTCTATAGTTTAGGAGTGAGATTTATATTTCCCCTTTATGTAAGTGTCTATGTGCAAGATATGCATGTCTCATGTAAGTAAGAGTGAAATTATGTAATGAGATAAAATGCACAAGTGTCATGTAATTAAGAGTGTAAATATGTAATATAAGGATCTGCACAAGTTTCATGTATTAGGTGTGCATGTAAAAGTATACGTATCATGTAAAAGAGTGCAAGTGTCATAGAGCTAAGTGTGCATATAAGTAGAGAGTCAAAATTTATGTGTACAAGTGGAAAAATGAGAAGCCAAAGGACATGTGAGGATTGTCTTCTCTAAAGAATAGGAAATCTTGTAACTCCCAGATATTGAGGAGTGCAATAGTCAAGTTTTTAAGAGTCACCTTTCTAAGGTTATATATGGAGACAAAGCTCCATGAAATGCATATAGAAAATGTATGAAACATTTAAGCATGAATATTGAAGCTTGTATGCATATTTTGAGCAATTCTACTATAAGTGTTCTTCATGTTATTGCATGAATGATTTTGACCATTTATATTCATATTTTTCATTTTTATAAATATTATTATTAATTATGTTGGCCATATATATATTGATTGCCTCAGAATAACCATGGGTTGTATTGGTAGACAGTGAGAGTAGTGTAGTAGTAGAAGGGGTGGGAAGAGAGAAGAAACAGTAATAGAAGAAGAAAGGATAAGAAAAAAGAAATAATGATGGAGGGTGAAATGTGTAGACACCTAATTTTACACTTAGGGCTAATATTCAATTTTGTCGATACCCTCATCAATCAACATTTCAATTAGACAAATTGAACAAATCTTCTTTATGTCTAAATTTGAAATATTTATTGATCCAAAAGCAATAGCATCACCATTGATATCATGATATGGTAGCGATCTTGTAAAACTAACTTTTCCCACCCATTTTTAACTTCCAATGATCATGAGTCAAAAGAACCATTGTGAAAGCACTACTGATGCTATTGCCCCTTACACTTTTGATTGTATTGCACAAAAATTCAAAAAATTGACTTCCCCTCTCTCTCAAGCTTCCCACCATTAATGAACCACATTCCTAAAATTTGATCCATAGCTCCTACAAGGAATCCCATGCCTAGGAATTACCATTCTCATGGTTTTCCCTTATTGGTGGCTTGATTTCTTTTCAATTTTTTACCATCTTCAATCATGTCATATTTAATGCAATTTTTTCCTAAAGGAGCCTTGGATACCTATAACTAGCACTTGGGATGACCATTTGATAATGGGTTTTGTAATAGTAAAACTCTATCAAAATTCATATACATGTTCCATAAAGAGTTTTAGAGTAACCAAATTCTATCAAAATATCTCTAGAATCACAAGTACTTATCATTTTGCTTAGCAAGGTTATGGTAAAATATATCCATAATTTTGTGAAGGACAAGCATCCAAGAAATTATCCAAGATTTCTCCAATCAAGTATTCAATTAGGATCTCAAATAATAATCAAGCATGAAGCATCCAATACCATAATCTCAAGCATTAAAGTGCTATCAATAAGCAAGCTAGCAAGCTTTCAATAAGCTTCTAACAATGGAAACAAGATTGTATATTGGGTTGTGCTCTTTCCCTTTAGTTGTTTTTGGATTTCCCTTGTACTTTTTATCTTATTGCACTTAGAACTAATATTGCATCTTGCACTAGCATTTAGTATCTTATTTTTATCATTTAATATTCATCTTAAGTAAATATGTGTTTTCTTGCTATTTAATAGGGCCTTTGTATTCCCAAGTTGGATCCCTTCATTATAATCATTACCATATTAGCTCATCTTGCATTTAATCTTACCATTATGCTCTTATAAGTAAAAGTGTCACTAGATTACAGGTTTGTGGTGCTATCCCTCTATACTTTACATAGAGTAAAAGTTCTATTAATGAGTGAAAGCTCTAGAAGTGCTATCAGAAACTGAGTGACACCTTTTCCAACTAGCATTTATTTATTTTTTCTATCATTTTTTTTATCATTTATATCTATTTGAATGATGGCTTGATTGCTATCCAAAGGAGTCAACTATCCTCTGCTAGCTATGATAAACCCATCTATCACCAAATTTATGTTTTTCTATTTGTTTTGTTATTTAAGTTACTAGAAGATCGACAAGAAATAACATCAGTAACACTTTTATGGACAAAAAATATTTTTGACTCTACGGTAGAAATAGGTTCTTCTACCATTTGTTATTTAAGCATCTAGGATTTATATTATATTTGCTGTCTGTTTAAACTAGGTTGTATTTTTTGTTTATTAGCAAAATAAACAAAAATGAAAGAAATAACTAGTTTAGTCTTAGTCATATGGGGGACCAAATTAATTTTTATTATTTATGATTTAATTAGAAGCACATGCAGCTACATCTTAGGACTTTTTTGTTGCATTTTCTTGCACTCTTGTATTTTAGAAGAGAAATCACTATTTCCTTCCTCATAAAAAATTAAAGACCATTTTAGCTTTTAGGCCTTGATTAATACATTTGTATGTTCACTGGGGCTATATTAGGGTTAATATTAGAAAAATATATTAGGAGAAACATAGGTGTTCTTCAACTAATCTATTAAACACAAAATGCACACAAACTACCCCTAGTATTGAAGTGATGTAGAGGACAGTAGAAGAGCATTGCGAAGAGGTCCTTTACATCATATTTCCCATTTTTTCTCATCACATTTGGGTTAATATATTGTGAAAAATACTACACGATCTAAGTTCTTCCTTGTTAAAGCTAATCCTTAATCAAACTAAAATTTATCAAACTTTAATCAAGACCACATAATCTTATTTGTTTAGATTAAATCATATTAAATCTAGATAATAAGAACATAACCAATTACTAGTCCTACTAAGGGTCTTCATGATCCTTTGAGTAGCTATTGTATGATCTACTAGGCTATATTGGGTATATAGCAAGCCTAGGCCACCAATCACCCATATAGGGTCTCATGCATACTTATGCCTAGTAAGGAGTATATTATAGTGGGCTAGTGGGAGTCATAAGGATGTACACTATTACTTCTCATGTACAATATTGTCCATGTATCCAATTGTCACTTCCACATATCATTGGAAACCTATGTATTAGCTTTTTCTCACATATCAATAACTATATAGAGAATAGTTAGTATATAGGGTCCTTCGATATATAGGAAGGCCCTTGAGGTATAGAGTTCAGATTTGATATATCAAAGGAAGGGGATATAAGGTTGATAAAATATCTTATATTTCTATTATAATAAACTCTATAAAATTTCTTAATTGATTAATATTTATTTCCTTCCAAATTCATGGTCAAAAGATGCTACCTAACCTATAATGTTGCTCATCAATTAGCCATCAACTCTAACCCTTTTGTGGAAGGTCTCGAGGACCAACCTACCTTTGAGAACCAAAATTTCAAAGAAAAAGACAAGGAATCTTACCTCTTATATTATCTAACCCTCATCCATGATGAGCAAGGGAGAGTTATTTTTAAATATGTTAATCACATGGATTTCTTCTTGTAGAAACATAAGGAGGTTATGGAGTCTTTTCTTAGAGAAGGTTATGATGTCCTAGGTGTCTCTATAGGGGAGGGTTCACTTTTGGAGCATCCCCAACAACCTAGCTATAACCATTTAAATTGATTATATCCATTCTTTGGATCATTAAATGCAAACTTTAATGCATCAATATCTAATTTTGTTGATTCTAATATCATCACCACTTTCGTGGATGCTAGGATGCAAAACCTCCCCTCCTCATGATATCATTCATCTTTACCTTCCCTTGAAGAACTATTATGGGGTAATGTAATTTTTCTTGTGTCTCAACAAGTGTGTGCACGTTAAATTACTAATTTAGATGTATCCTCAAGTATCCCAATTTCTAATCCTCATGCCAATAATCCTCATTCTAATCTCACAAGTATGAGTATGGGTTTTATTCAAAACCCTATTACCACAATATATCATCCTTAATATTATAAACCTTTAATTTTAAATACATTATGAGCAAATCATATGATGCTAATCTCAACATCATATGTGGCAGTGGTTATGCACAGGGGCGAATTTCACAAATTAGCACGAATATTCAGATTTTCACAATTTTAATTTTGCGAATTTGGGGACCCTAGAGGTCGGCCCATTCGCCCAAAAATTTTGGGATCAATTTTTTTAGGGTAAATTCGCCCCGCTATCATAAGGTTTCCCGCCTAATTTTTGCCTTAAAATTATAAAAAAAATTATCCCACCAAATTCACCTCTTGTACCCCATTATATATAGCTAACATGACAATGACACTCATACAATTAAAACATTAATTTTCTTCGATAGAAAGTGATACAAATCAGGTGACTAAAAAAGATGAGGTGACTATAGAAATGATCGTAGAAGGTGACTACATAGGACTAGCAAAGGTGAGTGGTATAAGGTGACTAATAAGGTGATTAATAGAAGGTGACTAGAAGGTGATACAAAGGCAATTAGAAGGTGATTGGTAGAAGGTGACTAATGACTAGTAGAAGATAAGGCATGGCATAAGGCAATTGGCAAGGTGAGTAAGGATGGTATAGAAAGGTGACTAGCATAAGGTGACTAACATAAGGTGAAAGGTGCATAAGGTGATTGGTATAAGGTGACTAGTATAAGGTGATTGAAATAAGGTGACTAACACTAGGTGACTAGCATAAGGTGATTGGCATAAGGTGACTAGAAGGCAAGTGGTAGAAGGTGATTGACATACAATGATAACCATTTATCGATAAGTTTCTTTTACCATTAATTTTTCTTTTTTAAATATTTTGTTCATGGACACTCAATAAGGAGGTTTTCCTATTATTTGGGCACCAATCTCAAGCCTACTTGGGTCAGATATCCTGTTGTCTTGAACAGTAGTTCTCTTTTACCAGTTATTTTCATTTTTAAAAATGATGTTCATGTTACTCTTCTGTTTATACAGGTAAAATATCACCTATTGGCAGTGGAAAGAAGGGAGGCCAGTCTTTCGATAAAAGGAGTATCCTCAAATACTTTCATAATATTTCAAAATCTAGTCAGCCATCAACATCTGCACAAATTGAAGGTATGAACACCTTTACTTACTAACCAGTTAATTTTTGTACATTGTTAATTTTATATATAATGTCTTCATTCATTAAGAAGGGTGCTTTTTGGTTGATGGCTTTGTCCATTGTTTATCTATATTTTTTAATAGAAGGTATGCTTTTAAATGCAATAATGATAATGCAAAAAAAGTATTATCTCTACAAAAAACACTATTGACCCTGGTATGCCTCCACTTCCACATATCCACGATAATGAAAAGTCCATAGATGAAAATTTTCTTAATGAAATGGAACAACAACATGAAGAGATTCCTGAAACTAACACGCCAAATGGAAAAGAAAATAGTAGTTCTTATGCAGTCCCTACTTTCGGAGAATCTTCTTCTAAAAAACATAAACGTGCAAGGTTATCTAGGTGGACAATTAATAGATCATTTCAGCCTGATTGGGTATCAAAATTTCTATTTATTGAGCCAGTGCTGCCAGAGAATAGTAGTGAGGAAATAATAGAATTGAGATGCGTAATTTGCAGTTGGAAACACGAAAAGGATCATAGATTGCAAGTTAAGAAAGATACAGTAGAAAAACATTGTGGAAAGGTTTATATAAAAATAAAAGAAAGTGATGGACCAATACAAAAAAATTATAGGTGGAAGGATGCATCAGAGTGCGCACATATGAGATATGCATAAGAATATGATAAAGAAATGAAACAAAAGCAAACTTTGGTTGAGAAAGGTGCAACGATTCAAGCCCAATTTTGAAAAATGAATAAGTTCACTTTAGCTTCAAAAAGTTTGCAGTTTGTTGTTGTACTCACTATTCTTAAAAAGGGTAGACCTATGTCTGATTTCATTGATTATAAATATCTATTTCAACTAGCTGATGTGCAGAACTTACCCAACACCCATTGGTCAGATCGAAGTGGTTGGGAAATGGTAAAATATCTCTCATTGGTTGAGCAGGATGACCTCAAAGAGAAAGTAAAAAAGGCCAAATTCATTTCACTTTCAATTGATGAGGTGACTACTGTTGACAACACATCTTGGATTTGCATGCATGTTTACACATTGGAAAATCATTTAAGGCAACCTCATTTACTTGGAGTATGCAAGATGGTGGAAAATTGCAATGCAGAAAATATTTACAATGTTGTTGTAACTAGTTTAAAGGAAATAGCAGGAATGAATGAAATGGAAATAGCCACTAAGTTAATATGTGTCAAAGTTGATGGTGTTGCTACAATGCAAGGACACATGAATGGTCTTTGTGTTAGACTACAAACATCTATTACCCCATATTTGATCCCTATTCATTGCATGGCTCATAGAATGAATCTTGCATACAAAATTGTGGATACATTTACAAATGTAGCGAGAGTGGAAGAGCTTGTCCATGAAATTCATGATTATTTTTCATGCAGTCCAAAAATATTTTTAGAGTTTCAATAGTTTGCACTAGGAGTTACTGAAGGTAAAAAACTCTTAAAAGATGTAGATACTAGGTGGATTTCGATGTATCAACCGACATATAGAGTTTTCAAAGAATATCAATCCTTGGCAGGGTTTATGTATGCAAATCGTAGGGCAGTTGATAAGGCTAAATATTTTCTATTTCGAATGAGTGACTTTGAAACACTTCTCACATTGTGTGGTATTCTTCCAATGTTGGAAGAAATGAATACTTTGATTAAAATTGCACAAGAAAGATCGATTTATATTGTGGATTTCATCAGGGTGAGAAAACAAATTTGCATACATATTGATACGATGTACATCTGGTCAAAGTTTTATGGATCCCATGTTTGAGAGTTGGAGAGCATTAACAAATGTGAATGATCCTCAAAACTTTTTGAAGTTCAATATAAATGATCATCTATGTATTAATGTCCATGAAAAGGAAATACCTTTATATTATTTTGGTCAGCGAATGGATATAGCTACAAATGAAGTTGAAAAAATACCCATAACATACAACAGATTTCATGTAGTTGTACATGATACAAAAATTAAACTGAAACAAATAGCAAAATCATTGACAAAAGAAATAAGAGACCATTTTCAAAGAGATGAATTGCTTGAGGCTATGGGTGTGGTTAACCCGATGTTTTGGGATCCTTGTAATGAATACCAGATTATAAATGGTTTGTTTCTCAAATACATGGGCACTCTTGCTAGCCATTTCACTAAACATGTGGTAGTCAATGGTATTGAAATCAATGGCATTCTCAACAAAGATCTTTTGACAAAACAATCAAACTATTTTGGAACAACAATGTCTGCTCAAGTTTCACAACTCACTAACCATCATGAAACAGGTTCTATTTCACGTTTGTGGAAAATATTACATCCAAGTAGTATCTTACAACATACTATGAGTGAATATTTTCATTTATATGAATTATGTCAAATGATGATTTTAGGATCTGTGGAAGATGAAAGGGTATTTAGTGCATTATCATATGTAAAATCTAAAGTTCAAAATAGGTTGGACAAAAATTTGGAAAATTGTTTGAGAGTATATGTGTCGACCTATGAGGTGGAGAAGTTTCCTTATGAAAGAGCTTTGGCATATTGGAAATCTCTGGTAGAGAGAAGAGGTGTCATGAATACTCAGGATGATGAGGATAATGGTAACACTGATCAGACTGTGATGACAAAAATTTTGGGTATGAGTACAGAATATTTTGTACAATCTGAAAAGAGTTTGTTCTAGCTTCCAACATTATGATGCAAGGATGCTTTCATTTGATTTGATTTCACATATTATGTTATTAGTTTCAATAAGAATATTGAGATTTGATTATAATTTGAGACATGTATTTTTTGATATCATTAATCATATAATATGATATTAGACGTGCTATTGGATATTCTGTATATCATAGCCCTTTGATTTGATTATGTATATTTGGATGAAATTGGATTATTTGATTATAGATATGTTGATTATGGAACACGATTATTTTTTATATCATAGACATGTTATTGGATATTTTGTATATCATGTTATTTAAGCCTTGTTATTGGATTATTAGTCTATGATATTCAAATTATTTAGTAGATTTGTATTGTATAAACCATTTATGGTAAAGTAAATATTTGTGTTGCATTTCAATCATTTCAAATTATTTTATAAAACATAAAAGAACATTTTATTGCATCCACATAATTCAAAATTATTTATTGCATCCACACAACTAATCAAAACATCACAATATTTAATATAAAATTTTAAAAATATAATACAATTTTTTTTGGAAATTGTCTCTTTTATTGATTTCAAAAAGATACCATTCTTTTACAATTTACAAAAAAGCTATGCAACATGTTTGGTTTCTCCTCAAATAAAAAAGCAATAGTCTTCTACTTTTCTTTCTGCATGGTGCTTGAAGTTTCAGCTGCATCTACCTCAATATCCTTTGCTTCCAATGCACCAACCCTTACCAGACTTTCAATTGTAGTGTTTATCCTCGATAGCAATAAACCTTCTTCCTTCATTGGATCTTCTCTAAAAGGTGCATTCAGTTCTTTCTCCTTTTATTTTAATACAACCTCCACATCCAGGCCCTTATCTTTGATAAACTTCTTCAGCCAATTGTTTTCTCTAACAGTGTATTGCAATATTTTCTTCACTTCAATAGCATTAGTCACACTAATTTTTGTAGTCTTAATCAATGTTTTCATGGCACTGACTTGCTGCTTTAAGTGTTGATAATTAGACTACAAAATAGAAGAGAAAAAGGTTAATATTTATAAACAAAATATATTTAAGAAAAAATGATTTTTAGTTATATGTAAAACTTACATCAACGGTAAGTCTTGCAGTTTCTGCAACTGCTACTTTTTTCTTATCTAGTGCCCATTCATTGAAATATGCCTAGGCCTCGACATTGAGGTTTTCTAATCGATCCAGCATAATGGCTAGAACTTCATCACTGTATGTAGACTCGACCTGCACGGTGCCAGATTCAACTTTATGTAACAAAGCATCGAGCTTTTGTGGCTCATTCTCCACCTTTGAAAACAACTCCTTTCTATTTGAAAAATTCTTGTATCGAGCATTTATTGCTTTTATCAAAACCTTGGCTCGATATTCCCAATATTTTAATCTATCAATATCTACAAGTAGACTATTATTAATTATAGCCTTACATCTATTGGCTAATAAAACTGTTTCTAGAAAATTAACTTTATCATCATCGTTCAGATGATGATGGGTGTCAACTTGCTGGGGGAAGAGGAAACTCCGATGGCATCTACCTCAACATTCTCTTCTACTTCATCATGGATCTCTAGACCCTGAAGCACATCACTTGCCTTTAATGGGAAATTTTCAGGATTCATATCTTGATAAAGAAAATCATCATCGAGATTCCTAGAGGGCATTTGAGACGCGCTCTCTACATTTGAGAAATTCTCAAGGGTTAAAATTGGGAACACTAAAACATTAGACTGAGACACAGTGTGTGTCTAGGAAAGACTTTTGGTTCCTAGAGGTGGTGGTGTGAGGAACTATTTCCCATGCATGCGAGATTGGTTCCTCACCGGTGGTACCTATTGTGGATGGACTTGTTGTGGCACTTGTTGTTGGTGCGTTTGTGGGTGTGCAAATGGTGGAGGCATATATTTTTTAGTATTTTAAATGTAACCGATGCATCTACAAAATTTCACATGAAAATATAAATTAAAACTAGTGTAAAAAACAATGCCATAAAAAGAGATTAATTTTAACCAAACATACTAGACTCAGACTCTACAATCATTGATGATGCAACCATTTGCCCTTGCTCTGAAAACATTTAAAATATTTCCTCAAACTAAATATAATTTTAAATCATTAAAATACATCATTTAAAATAGTACTTTTGAATAATAAGGTTACCTTGTGAGTTGGAGGTTACTTCTTCAACGTCGACTACAACACATCTAGAAGTAACAGGAGTCGTAGGTGTATGTTGATCACCATGAGACCTCACACGTTTAGAGGGAGTTACTGGTGATGATTGTGACTGCATGTCAGAATCGGTAGATGCTTCTTGAATCCTAAAGGCGACATCCCTTTTACTAGAAGATTGAGCTGCTTTTTTTTGCTTTCAAAAGAAAATTAGAAAATAACAAGATTGATTGAAAAGAAAGAAAACAAAGATTATTCCAAAAAATAATTTTACCTGTATTTCATTCTCCATCATACCAATAGCCAACAAGCTTGGGTGCAATGCAGTTGGAGGAGGGCTATTTTGAAGATTGAAATATGCTTCATGAAAAAGAGAAAGAACAAAGTTGTTGGTTGTTACTACATAGGAAGATTGAATTTTCTAGGCACTCAGAAGATCCTGTTTAAGGTGGTTGGAAATGTGCATGGACCAATCAAATCTACCACCACCAATACATCGAATTAATAAGGACAATGCCCAAAATGACATTTCTGTAGGTCACCCCTACAAAATAAGTCTTGCCTAGAAAAATTCAATGCAAGCATGAAGAAATTTATCTCCAACATTGGAAATGTTTAAACCCCTTTTCGACTTAGAAGAATTAACTAAAAAAAGGGAGAACATTATTAGAAAATAGAAATTACAATAGGGAGAACATTATTAGAGAATGGAAACTACAATACATCAAAATTGAAGAAAAATAAAAACTAAATTTTAAAAATATACCTTTCAAATTGTTTGAATGGACACCATATTTGGATGCTAGCTCTTGTTTGTCATCTTCGGTCAAGGCGTATTGGTTGTTCACCAGGTGACCATCCATAAATGGTAGCCCTGTTAGTCATTGCACATCTGAGGGTTTCACAGAAAAAATAATATCCTTGTTATCCACTTTGATCTGAATAGTGGACTCATCATGGTTGTAGCAACTAACTATCCTTTGCATCAGGGAGACTTTGACGTTAAACTATGGCATCTTGATTACTCCTGCAACTCTAGAGGTGTAAACCCATTTAGAATCTCTTCCAGGAGTGCTAAAAATGTTCTTAATGTTTGGGCAATAGTAGTTCTTGAATGACACTTTCGAAGGTAGAGGAGAGGAAGAGCTAGCCATTTTTGCACTGAAATGGTCTAAAATATAGCTTCTTATAGAAACGGTCTAAAATGGTCTCAAATCTAGCTTCTTCTAGAAATGGCCTGAAACGGTCTCAAATCTAGCTTCTTCTAAACTTTAAACTCTAACCTGTCAATAAGAGCTACTAAAATAACAAATGGCATAATCCAAGGGTCTTCCTCTAGTCACAAGTACTCTTATGATGACTTTTGCAACTAAATTGTAGATCCTTTTATAGCTAGTCACCCTTTCCCTCCCAGATTTAAAAATTTTATGTTTCAATTATAACAAAGGAAGGAAGATCTTGTCAAAAATGTTAAGATATTTAGAATCACTTGTAGTGATATTTCTTATGATGAAACATTGCTACTCAAAATATTTTCCAAGAGCCTTAGTGGCCCTACCTTGGAATGGTACTACTAAATACTAGGGTATCCCATTAAGAGGTTTAGGGATTTTGTTAAGATGTGTGAAAGAATTATTTGTCTACATTGAGAAAAAGGTCATAATTAGTGACCTATATCAGCTTAAGAAATCTAAATAAGATAACTTTTCTAACTTCTTGGTAATCCCTAGTGGGGAGACTCTAATATGTCCCTCCAACAAGAGATATTTTAGACATCTATATAGGTAACCTTAATGAGAAATTAGCCTTCTATTTGGAGATAACCAATGTATCTTTCTTTGAAGATGCCATTGACATGGCCAAGACAATAGAGACCATCCTCCTTAGAAGAGAGTAATTAAAATCTAAATCCCTTAAGGAGGAATATAAGTCTGTCTCCCACCTAAAGGGGTAGTACAATAACAAACATGTTTTAGGTGATGAAGTTATGGAATAATGTTGAACCAACAATGTTAGTGCTATGGTAAACCTTCAAAAAATTATCTTACAAAAGCCACAAAAACCAAAATATAGGAGGAACTACTATTATTGGATGAACCTCCTTTATCCATTTATGGCTAGCTCTTGAAAGCTAAAATGGTGGATCTACCACCTACCAAGTATTTAGATCTTAGAGGGAAAAAATTCTTGTTTTTTTCCCAATGAGCACTCTGCGTTCCATGACATTAATGGTTATGCAACTGATAAATGTTGTTATATTATATTACATTATTTGGTACATGCTAATGTACCACCTTGGGTACATAACTAGAGTAGGAGTTTACTTTAGAGTAAGGTTTGAGTAGTTAGTTCAAGCAAGTAATAAATGCACAAGTGTTAAAATATGCAATGATGTAAATGTGTATGTAGTCCATATGTACATGAGTCATAGGATAGGTAGATGAAGAGTCATAGGTAGAGTAAAGGCAAAGGCACATATCTTCCTATATATATATCTTTAAGGTATAGAGTGAGCGTGAGAGATAATGTTACTATAGAGAGTGAGGTTATAGTAGTGAGTAGATACAATGTAGTTCATTAAAAGTTTTGGAGTGTTGAAGTCATCCATTATATTGCATTGTACTATTTTTGTGAGATTTCATTAATGACATATTATTGAGTTATAGTAGAAGTTTATCTCATTATTTTTCTTACATATTATAGTGCCATTATCATATAGTTATCATAACTTACTTATTTCACATCTTGTGGTTGCATTTCCTTCAATATACATCCTCAAAAGCTAGCAGTAATATACAAGCCATAGTAGATCAATAGGAAATAGATAGCCACAAGAGATATTGAGAGGAGTTCAAAAATATAATTTTTAGAATTTCTAAAAATTGTATTTGGCTAGAGTATTTCCACAGGGTTGCAAAAAAATCCGTGAAGACTAGGAATCAACATTGATTCCACTAGTTTGACAAATCAACTAGTGAATATTTATTATATCTAGATTCAAGGTTTCTTCCATTACAATTTATAATACTATGTTGTAGGAAAAGAAGATTCAAAGAAAGTCAAGAAACTTCCTACAAAGATCTAGGAAGGATATCTTCTTTGGAATTAATCCAATAGCTGAAGCAACAAATAGAAGATAAGAGAATTAGAGACCTAAGGAAAAGGTCCTATTACAAGATTGCAGACCTACAAATTGTAGAAGAGAGAAAAAGGCCACTGAAGCCTTATTGTAGATTCAAGGATGAAGAGACTCCAAAAAAAATCTAGGAGAAGAATGGAGATTAGTGATCTGCATTGAAGATTGAAGACTACAGATTGTAGGAGTAGAAGAAATCAAATCAAGAAGATAAAGAAACCCACAAGTGATTCCATTGAAAAACTTCCAATCTTGGAAGATTGAAGATAGAGAAGGACTAGCATCTTATTCTAGATTCCAAAAGCAACATGATCCTAGAAGGAGATCTCATTGCAAAACTTCCACAGTAGAAGATTGAAGAAAAGGTCTCATTGAGAAGACTAGAAAGCCATGAAATTGAAGGCCCAAAAGGATAGATCTCAAGGAATAAAGGATAAAGAAAGAGAAGGATAGGAAATTACCATTGGAGGATATTTTAGATCTCAAGAAGAAGTTACTGAAAGAACAAAATTTAGGATAATTGTCGCCATACAACAACAATCCCAAAAGGAGAAGAATTTGGCAAGGATTTTGCAAAATTTTGGAGGACAATAGTGAAGACCTCAAGACAGTTAGAATCTTGAGAAGAAGGCCACTAGATAGTCCAAGTTTGAATCTAGAATTCATCAAGTAGATTGAAGGATAAAGGAGATAGAGAAGCCACGAAATATGAGATATTTAGGGATTGCCATTGAAGGCTTGAAGGTTATTTCAAATAAAGGAGATTGTTGAATTTACAGCAAAAAATTGAAGATCTCTAGGAGACAAATCTTAGTTGTTATTTGGAGGAGTTTCCTACCAAATTTGTGAGATTCATCGATAGAAAGGAAGAGCTGCGATTTCATCCATTACAAGGCAACAATTAGGTGATTTAAATCACCAAGATATTCATCATCTACAAAGGTCATTAAGGTAAGAAAATTTTGTGCAAAAGGTTTATTATTTGAAATTTAGTTTTTTTTATTCATTATTAATTTTCATTAAGCACCATATTAGAGTTTAAAAGTTGCAAGAAGAAGGTTGCATATTAAAGTATTCAAGTAAAGTTGCATATTAAAGTCTTAAAGGGAGTGCAACATATAGTTTCTTATAAGGATAAAACTTGCACATCAAAAATAGGAGTTAGATATTTTTCAAGAGAAAGAAAAATATCAACATCATATGTTTTACTAAAACCAAATAAGACATTACTCTTAAGTGAAGGTTGCATATATTAAGAGTTCATTAAAAGGAGCAATAAGGAAAAATTACTATTTCATCATACGAGTTATTAAAGGTGCATTAAGTGTTCAAGTTAGTGTAAAGTTAAGCCATTCAAAAGGAAATTTTAGTTGCATAATTAAGAGCTTGGATTCATTATTGCAAAGTTAACCAAGAAAAGAAATTATAGGAGAGAGTTGTCTAGTAAGGAGGGCAACATCAAATCATTGTTTGCTACCAAGGAGTAGAACAAGTAGCCACCTCATCAAGGAAGAGAGAAAGCTTGAAAAAGGGAGATTTAAAGATCTCAAAGCATAGGTGCAAGTTAAGATATTTTATTCTAACTATTTGCATTACATTATTGCACCATATCTCTCTTGTCCTATATAGCATAAAAAGGATAAATCCATAGTGTCTTAAAGACACTACAATATAAAATATATTACATCTATAAATAAGACATATTATCAAGTTTGTAGAGCCAATTTCAAGTTGAGGAAGAAATCCAACAAATGGCTCAATAACAAAGGTTTTCAAGGTGTCTAAAGACACCAAATTCATCACCAAATTGAGTGTATACGAGTAGCATTAACCTATAGCATCAAAACCTATGCAATACAACTTTACATCCATTGCATATCCAATGTAAAGCAAGGAGAATAGCATGAAGGATAAAGAACTGCAAGGCACAAGACTAAAGCATACACAAGTTACGTAAAAATCAAGGTAAAAACAAAGGTGTATTACCCAAGCAATAGATGAACCACTAGCTAAGAAGAATCATCACCAAAGAGGGTAGTTTTGGAGTGCCATAGAACCACCATAGCTGGAGCTAACTTCATGGGAGAATAACATCACCATTCACCTGAGAGTAAGCATTGAAGACAAGACCCATAGTGCATTCATTAGCAAGAAGTATACAGAGAATAAAAGACGTTGAAGGCATCCTTATGTGAAAGAGAAAGGAGTGCCACTTAAAAACTTCAGCTAAGGCATGTTGTGCTACTTAGCACAATAAAATAAGGCACATCATATTATTTATAACACATGCACATGAAGAAAGCACTTAAAATAGGAGTAACACTTATCTTGAAGCATTGAAGGTATATTTCAAAGGTTAGAAGGCATTTTAATCATTGCACATCATTCAAGGAAGACATGATAATTGAAGGCACCTAAAATAAGGCTCATCAAGACCATAACCACCACTTACCACCTGAGTAACGTATGCACCACATGGCCAAAGCATCAAGAAAAAACAAAGGTCCTATTAAAAGTTCCCAAGTTGAAGAGAAGCACAAAGATTTGAAAGCACACAGTAAAGCATTAAGCATGGAGTCAAAGTGCATTAAATAAGGAGGAAGACTCATAATTCATCCATGAGCAAACAATGCTCTCAATCATACATAAGATATTAGCATTACAATGCCAAAAGTGTGGATAGAAGAGCCAAACTAGAGGCCAATCAACATGCACATTTATAGGAAGCTAAAAGCTTTACATAATTTAATATTTGCTTTCCTTAAGGATTTATAAGGTACTTAACATAAGGTTGAAGTTTATTATGGCATTGAAGAACCAAAATTAGTGCATTAGAAGGTAATTTAAGCAAAGGAATTATATCTTAAAAGATATTATAAATTGCACTAAGATTCAAATATTAAAATATATGCAAATAATTATTTAGGAGTTATAAGGTTTTCAACATTGGAAAATTGAAATACTAGTTTGCAAATATTGTTACTTTATAAATTTCAAAATTAGCGAGATATAAGGAATACTGTTGAGAAGCAACACACCCCCACTGAAAAATGAATTTCCACCCTTTGAAAATTTTGAGCTTTCATTTTGCAGTAAGGACCCTCTTGATATTTTTCAGGTTTTAATTCCAAATTTTTACTTGCCTCTTTCTTCTTCAAGTTTTGCTTGTGTCAAAGTATCCAAGTATTCTTGCATTCTAGCTTTGTTAACAGACTTCACTTTTACATGCTAGAATCATTCATGGATAAAGAAAATCTTACACCGGTATGAAAAAAATGCAGAAAACAGAGAGATAAATTCATTGAAAATCAAAACTTTCCTTTTTTGGAAGTGTCGCGATATCGCGACACTTCCATTTTTGGAAATGTCGCGATATCGCGACGGGTTTCAAGAAAATCCGCCAAGTCAGAAAAACGTAGCGAAATCGCGACACTTCCATTTTTGGAAATGTCGCGATATCGCGACATTCCATTTTGGAAATGTCGGATATCGCGACACTTCCATTTTGGAATGTCGCAATGCACCGTTTGGAGAGAGAAAGCAAGATCGTACGGAACGTCACGATTTCGCGACATGTCACGAAATCGCGACATGTCGCATTTTCGCGATGAAGAGAGAAGAAGGGCAAGGGAAAGTCGCGATATCGCGACACGCCATTTGGAAAGTCGCGAAATCGCGATTGGAGAGAGAAGGGGTAGGAACGTCGCGAAATCGCGACATGTCGGAAATCACTGTAGAAGGAGAAAAGGGAACAAGGCACGAAAGGTCACGATTTCGCGACATGTCACGAAATGCGGAGAGAAAATCGGATGACAGTCAGAAATCGCGACGTTTTCGAGGAGCGCGTATGAGTCGCGATTTGACATGTCGCGAAATCACGACAGTCAAAGAAAGAGGAATGAGAAAAATGGTTAAGGCAAAAATATGTCGCGAAATCGTGACCGTAAATCGATAGAGAAGGATAAGTGTAAGGCAAAATCGAAATAGAAACGTGCCAAACAAGTAGAAAAGTTGCCAAGGCATGAAAAGGTCACGATTTCGTGACATGTCGCGAAATCGTGACATGTCGCATTTTCGCGGCCGTGGTGAGCAAGAAGTGCCTATGGAAGGAAGGTGTCACGAAATCGCGACGTCGCGATTTGACGTCCGAAATCGCAAGTGACGTGATTGAAGAGAAAAGGCAAGGGAATGCGATTTCGCGACATGTCACGAAATCGTGACATGTCGCATTTTCGCGACTTTGGCAGAAAAAGGCCAGAATGAAAAGACAACTGGAAATGGACACGTGTCACGATTTTGTGACACGTGTCAAGACGAAGCAAGCCACGTATCAGATAAATAGAGCCGACATGCAAGTGAACATTAGGGTTTTAAATCTGATTTAATAATTAAAGTTTTGATTTAATATTTTTAAAATACTAATCCATCTTTTGTTCTTTCATGCAGGAAGCCATCTGGCACTTACATGATAACGGAGAAATGGCCATAAAGGTAAAGCTTAGTGCAAATTAATCAAAGACAGCCATATTGAAAGGAGAAGATGCCGAGAATTGCTGTTTCATCCAAATTTTACAGATCTGGCCGCAAAGAGACTTTACGGTGACTAAGCAGCTGCCCATTTAATGGAATATGTCGGGAATTGGCCGAAAAATGAAAATATCTACACTCAGTTATCGGAATTTGCCGATGAATGCATTTAATGAAAATTTATGGCAGAATTAATAGCTTGCAGAGATTTTCAACTCGGGGATGGCTCTACGGAGATGAAATGTCAGAGAAGTGGTGATTCATCCAAATTACCCGAGGGAATTAATGAGGGCATTTATTCACAGTTGCGGGTGAATGCAAGTGGCATTCGAATTCTATCTTCTCCATTTATGGCAAGTGACTGCACTGATTTGCAGAATGGTTAAGTTTTATCCGAACTTTGTTTTAAAAGAGCTTTATATTGTAAAACCCGGGTCCTAGGGTTTAAGATGATAAGATTTAGGGTTTGAGAAGAAGATATTTCTGAAAAGATCAGGGTCTGTCCTGAGTCTATAAATACTTCTTCTCAATGTAATCGCAGGAGGCGAAAACTTAGAAATAAAAGGCTATTGAAGCAATTTCTTGCAAAGATTGTTAAATACTTTGTTTCTGGACTTGGAGTTGATGTGCTTTTGTTTTCTGTGATAGCATGGCCAGGAGCCTAATATTTTGCAGATTGTGATAAGTTCATCTTCTTTTGTTATCCGTTTCATTAAAGTTTATTAAATATATGCTGTGAATCTGTGTTATCAAGATTAAATATGTTGTTAGGCTTCATTTGTTCTATTGTATGCTAGGGAAAATTACAGATTTGAGGTTCAGGTCTGTTCTAATTGCTCTGTCCTCACTGTGCGAGCTAGGTTGCCGGTGAAAGATATCAATTTTAACCGACTTCCCTTCGGTTTATAATTTTCTGTTAGATCTGTTCCATCTCTGCCTTATGCTCTTAGTAGAAAGTGATCTTAGAAAGCTGGACACTTTCTTCTTTGATTTGTTCTGTTGTGAAGCTGATAGTATAAATAAAATTGGTAGTTTTGTTTTACAGCTAAGTTTGATAAACTTCTCTTTTTGCCTTACCCTACCCTCTTTGTTTTACCGTGAAATGATCCATTTTTATTTTCTTTAATTTGTCCTTTATTTAAATCGCTGACCCATAAGAGCTAGATCAAAGAATTAACTTTAAATCCGATTGTCAACAAGTGACAACTCCTAAACACTACCGAGCAAGTTCAGAGCCCGTTGTAAGGTAACAGACAGTCCATATTGAAGACTATTCCAGAAGCGAAAAAGAGTGAATTGACATTCGACCCGACTCTGTAACTCACACCTTGGATAACCAGCTAGATCCTAAAGTGAGTGGGATTTATCCCGTATAAGTGTTATCAAAGTTTCATGCTCATTCTTCACAGGGTGTGTATGAAAGTCGGACCAACATTTAAAAATGGCGCTAGAAGGAGGGCCTGAACTTGCATTCTTAGTGTGCTTGAGTTGAGAAATCTGATTGTATGTGGTACTTGACAAATGTTGTATTTTATCCAAGGTCTGGTAGCCAATTTTCCTTCCTCCTCAGCCTTTAAAATTTTGTTGTTTGAGTTTTGCCTGAACAGCAGAACTTAACACCAACATTTAAAAATGGCAAGCTGGTTAGGTGCCACTGCTTTGAATATTCCGGGTATAGCCCATGACCTGCCCAGAAATCCGAAAAGATATCTCCCCAGATATAAACATGATGGGACAAGGACAATAGAGGAACATCTGCTAGCATTCAAGAATGCTTTGAAATTATTAAATATACAGCATGAAGATGTTGCTTGCAGATTGTTCCCGTTCACTCTCCAGGAAGGAGCTTATGACTCGGTTTCTAAATCTCACTAGCAATTTTGTTACCGGCTTGGAATGACCTAGAGAAAGTTTTTATATCACAATTTGGGGAAGTGATAGACCCCAGTGTGTTATACCAACAATTTTCCAAGCATCAAGAGAGAGTCGGGAGAAACTGTCAGGTCATTCAATATGAGGTTCCAAAGAGCTTACGGTAGAATGACTGGTCATTACATCCCAAATGCAAATCTGGCCTTAGAAATCTATAAGAATGCATTGGATTCAGTGACCTCTATTTTCCTCAAGAGAGACATCAATATCACAACCCTGGCAGGAGCTTATAAAGAGGCTTTAATTCTTGAAAGACAGTTAGGGCCTCAAATTCAGAGCAGTCCTTTGATATCCTATGTTACACAGAACATGCCTATTTCGGATCCCATTCCACATCATGAGTTAGTACCAACATGTCATGCTCTACCCAAGGAAACTCCGTTAATTGTGACATCCACTCAAGCATGTGCAAAATATAGAGAAAGGTTCTGACAAGTTCAAAGTGGAAGTGCTTGAAGTAAACATTTGTGATCTAGCATTACCCAAATCTGAAGTTTTTCCTGGTGAGTTAAATTTTCCTAGGAACCAAAGAAATATTGATATTTCTGGTTCATCCAAAAATAGTACAACCAGGGTTTCAGTGTTCTTTCACTTTTCCCGAAGAGTCAGAAAGTCTTGTAGAGACTCCTATGGATGAAATGCAAGATTTTCAACAGTTCAAAAGGGACAGTTATAATTTGAGATGTGAGAGTCCAGAACCTAATAATGATCCTTCCTCATCAGAGGATGATGAAAGTGGGATTCAATATCACTATGCAGAAGTAATCGAGGAGAAGGATAACATCATTGAGGATATGAAGGAAATTGAAGCTGACATCACCCTCCATGAACTGGCCCGATTGTTGAACAAAAAGATAACTTGATTGAAGCTTACTCTGGACCACCTATTGAATTTCAAGAAGAGGAGGAAAAGATAGTAAATGTGAATGTGGTCAGCCAACTTGGAATAGGTGAAGAGTCTCAATATAAGCCTGTAACTACTGAACATAATATCAAAGAAAAGGTTGTAAACTGTGTTGATGCAGATATTGGATCTTATAATTTGGCAGCTGAGAAGGTGAGAATAATTACAGCTCTAATCAATCACAACAATGATGTTTGGACATTACACATTGATGGGGTTAAATCTAAGCAAGGCTCAGGTGAAAAAGCAAATTATGAAAATTCTGCTAGAGGGATAAAAATTGAAGTCTTGGATATTGAAGCGGTAGAGCAACCACAAAATGTTCAAGTTGTTAAGAACCAGGACATACGGATAAAATATGATCTCTTTCAGTTGTCACATAAATCTGAAGATGTGGTGGTCTGGGTCTATAAGGGCTTTAAGGTATTTGATCCTGGGGGTTTTTACATTCCGTCCTTTTGAAAGAATTCTGCAAACCCTTCAAGTAGAAGCATAAACATGTTATCATATGATTTGTTATTATATGATTTGTTTAAATTGAAAGAGTTGCAGATTTGTTTTTCAGTGGGACAAGATCCATATAAAAAATAAAAAATAAAAAAAAGGAGAGAGGGAAGACGGTAAACACAAGTTTTTCCCAGGTAACAGAAAAATTTGGAAGCATAGTCTGGAGTGCATTTCGTCAACAGGACCTGAAAGGTAATTTTTCTAAATTTACTTGCAAATGGTCAAAAATTTTTTAAGGCACTAGTTCTCTGCTTTTCCATCTGCTACATATTTTGAGTCACAAAGAAGTTGTAACATGTGTATACATTGTAAATAAGCTTTAAAGTTGTTTTATTTCCTTTAGTGCCTATATAGTTTTATTTTGTTTTATTTTAAAGTCTGTACAGTGTTGTTTTATTTTAAATGTCTGTACAGTTTATTTTGTTTTTTAAGTTTCAGTTTATTTTAGTTTATCCTTAGAAGTCTGTACAAAGTTCTTTAGCTTTTAAGAATTCTGTTCTTTAACCTTTGCCTGAGCATCAATGAAAAAGTCAGCCTTCTAAAGATTGTTTCATTCTGAGTCCAGAATCCAGTGTTCATTATCATAATTGTGAGATAGTCTGTTTGAACTGAACAGTGGAACTATTTTTTTAGTCAGAACAACAGTGGAAGGATGATTGGATTTTGTGTCTTGCTTGCCACAGTTGTTTTAATTATAAAGAAACTGCTATGCTGTTTGGTTGGAGAAACTCCCAGGGAATCCAAGAAAAGTTGGTTATAAGAGGGGACTATGATTCATGTAATTATTTGAGTATCCATAGAGGCTATCAGTGCCTAGGCTGAAGCAGTTCCAGATTGATGAAATATTAAAAGAAAATTGTTATTCTTTCTAAGGCTTTTCAGATGTTGATGTATTTCAAAAGAAAGAGATGAGAGTTGAACAAGACAACATGAAATTGGCACTCTGTTATTTCCAATATATATATATAAAAAAAAAAATAAAAAGAGATAAAAAGAAAAAAGAAAAAGAGTTATATAATGAAAGAGGCAGCCAAGATTTCAAAAGATGTTTTTCTTCTACCAAGTTGTAGATTCTACCTTACAGTTGTAAATTTGGGTCGTGTAAATCTAAAGGGTAACTCTGTCGGGGTCGTAAAAGGCTAAACTAGTAAACAGAGCTCTACTCGGTTTCCCCTTTTTACAATCTAGAAAAGCCGATCAATCCGGAGTTCAACATTCGATCAAGTCATTCTTGAAGAAAGTTTTATACGCTTGTAATTGCACATCAGAAATCTTCCTTAAGTAATTCAGCCTAGTATGTCCTTGGGAAATTTTAACAACTATCAGTTAGTAGTCAATTTATTTTGAAGAATATCTGTGGCAAGGCAAGATACATGGTCTATGTTGTTTTGAAACTAGAGTCCTGGGTTCTAAAATAATGCTACTATTTTACCCGCAGATATCGCCATTTGTTGAGAAGCAACACACCCCCACTGAAAAATGAATTTCCACCCTTTGAAAATTTTGAGCTTTCATTTTGCAAGAAGGGACCCTCTTGATATTTTTCAGGTTTTAATTCCAAATTTTTACTTGCCTCTTTCTTCTTCAAGTTTTGCCTGTGTCAAAGTATCCAAGTATTCTTGCATTCTAGCTTTGTTAACTCAGACTTCACTTTTACATGCTAGAATCATTCATGGATAAAGAAAATCTTACACCGGTATGAAAAAAATGCAGAAAACAGACAGATAAATTCATTGAAAATCAAAACTTTCCTTTTTTGGAAGTGTCACGATATCGCGACACTTCCATTTTTGGAAATGTCGCGATATCGCGACAGGTTTCAAGAAAATCGGCTAAGTATGAAAAACGTAGCGAAATCGCGACACTTCCATTTTTGGAAATGTCGCGATATCGCGACACTTCCATTTTTGGAAATGTCGCGATATCGCTACCAGTTCGGAGAGAGAAAGCAAGATCGTACGGAACGTCGCGATTTCGCGACATGTCGCGAAATCGCGACATGTCGCATTTTGGATGGTTCATAGGAATGTTCGAGGATGAAGTAAGTCGATTTGGAATGTCGGAAGAAATCGCGACATGTCGAAGAGAGAAAAGGAAGGCAAGTGAGAGATGTGGTGAGATGACATGTCGGAAATCGTGAATCAATAAAAAAAGTAAGGCAAATGTCGCGAAATCGCGATAGTTTGGAAGAAAGGCGAGTGTGAGAAGGTCGTGAAATCGCGACAGTCGCGATTTCGTGACGTGCAAATCGTGACAGAAAGGGAAGGTAGAGGCGAAGAAGAGGTCAGAATGTGAGTGGTTGGAAATGGTGAACAAAGAAGAGCCAGGGGCAAGTCAGAAAAGAGGCACGATTTCGCGACATGTCGCGAAATCGCGACACGTTGTGGTTTCGTTGCCAAATAAGCAAAAAAGTTGCCAAGGCATGAAAAGGTCACGATTTCGTGACATGTCGCGAAATCGTGACATGTCGATTTTCGCGGCAGTGGTGAGAAAGAAGTGCATGGAAGGAAGGTGTCACGATTTCGTGACGCGTGATGGACGTGGAAATGGGGGGGTGGGGGAAAAGGAAGAGGGATGTCGCGATTTCGCGACATGTCACGAAATCGTGACATGTCGCATTTTCGTGACTTAGACAAAAAAAGAGCACAGAATGAAAAGACAGTTGAAATGGACACGTGTCACGATTTTGTGACACGTGTCAAGACGAAGCAAGCCACGTATCAGATAAATAGAGCCGACATGCAAGTGAACATTAGGGTTTTAATCTGATTTAATAATTAAAGTTTTGATTTAATAATTTTAAAATACTAATCCATCTTTTGTTCTTTCATGCAGGAAGCCATCTGGCACTTACATGATAACGGAGAAATGGCCATAAAGACAAAGTTAAGTGCAAATTAATCAAAGACAGCCATATTGAAAGGAAAGATGCCGAAAATTGCTGTTTCATCCAAATTTTACAGATCTGGCCGCAAAGAGACTTTACGGTGACTAAGCAGCTGCCCATTTAATGGAGTATGTCGAGAATTGGCCGAAAAGTGAAAATATCTATACTCAGTTATCGAAATTTGCCGATGAATGCATTTAATGAAAATTTATGGCAGAATTAATAGCTTGCAGACATTTTCAACTCAGGGATGGCTCTACGGAGATGAAATGTCAGAGAAGTGGTGATTCATCCAGATTACCCGAGGGAATTAATGAGGGCATTTACTCACAGTTGCGGGTGAATGCAAGTGGCATTCGAATTCTATCTTCTCCATTTATGGCAAGTGACTGCACTGATTTGCAGAATGGTTAAGTTTTATCCGAACTTTGTTTTAAAAGAGCTTATATTGTAAAACCCGGGTCCTAGGGTTTAAGATGATAAGATTTACGGTTTGAGAAGAAGATATTTCTGAAAAGATCAGGGTCTGTCCTGAGTCTATAAATACTTCTTCTCAATGTAATCGCAGGAGGCGGAGACTTAGAAATAAAAGGCTATTGAAGCAATTTCTTGCAAAGATTGTTAAATACTTTGTTTCTGGACTTGGAGTTGATGTGCTTTTGTTTTCTGTGATAGCATGGCCAGGAGCCTAATATTTTGCAGATTGTGATAAGTTCATCTTCTTTTGTTATCCGTTTCTTTAAAGTTTATTAAATATATGCTGTGAATCTGTGTTATCAAGATTAAATATGTTGTTGGGCTTCATTTGTTCTATTGTATGCTAGGGAAAATTACAGATTTGAGGTTCAGGTCTGTTCTAATTGCTCTGTCCTCACTGTGCGAGCTAGGCTGCCGGTGAAAGATATCAATTTTAACCGACTTCCCTTCGGTTTATAATTTTTTGTTAGATCTGTTCCATCTCTGCCTTATGCTCTTAGTAGAAAGTGATCTTAGAAAGCTGGACACTTTCTTCTTTGATTTGTTCTGTTGTGAAGCTGATAGTATAAATAAAATTGGTAGTTTTGTTTTACAGCTAAGTTTGATAAACTTCTCTTTCTGCCTTACCCTACCCTCTTTGTTTTACCGTGAAATGATCCATTTTTATTTTCTTTAATTTGTCCTTTATTTAAATCTGCTGACCCATAAGAGCTAGATCAAAGAATTAACTTTAAATCTGATTGTCAACAAGTGACAACTCCTAAACACTACTGAGCAAGTTCAGAGCCCGTTGTAAGGTAACAGACAGTCCATATTGAAGACTATTCCAGAAGCGAAAAAGAGTGAATTGACATTCGACCCGACTCTGTAACTCACACCTTGGATAACCAGCTAGATCCTAAAGTGAGTGGGATTTATCCCGTATAAGTGTTATCAGAGTTTCATGCTCATTCTTCACAGGGTGTGTATGAAAGTCGGACCAACATTTAAAAATGGCGCTAGAAGGAGGGCCTGAACTTGCATTCTTAGTGTGCTTGAGTTGAGAAATCTGACTGTATGTGGTACTTGACAAATGTTGTATTTTATCCAAGGTCTGGTAGCCAATTTTCCTTCCTCCTCAGCCTTTAAAATTTTGTTGTTTGAGTTTTTCCTGAACAGCAGAACTTAACACCAACATTTAAAAATGGCAAGCTGGTTAGGTGCCATTGCTTTGAATATTTCGGGTATAGCCCATGACCTGCCCAGAAATCCGAAAAGATATCTCCCCAGATATAAACATGATGGGACAAGGACAGCAGAGGAACATCTGCTAGCATTCAAGAATGCTTTGAAATTATTAAATATACAGCATGAAGATGTTGCTTGCAGATTGTTCCCGTTCACTCTCCAGGAAGGAGCTTATGACTGGTTTCTAAATCTCACTAGCAATTCTGTTACCAGTTGGAATGACCTAGAGAAAGTTTTTATATCACAATTTGGGGAAGTGATAGACCCCAGTGTGTTATACCAACAATTTTTCAGCATCAAGAGAGAGTCGGGAGAAACTGTCAGGTCATTCAATATGAGGTTCCAAAGAGCTTACGGTAGAATGACTGGTCATTACATCCCAAATGCAAATCTGGCCTTAGAAATCTATAAGAATGCATTGGATTCAGTGACCTCTATTTTCCTCAAGAGAGACATCAATATCACAACCCTGGCAGGAGCTTATAAAGAGGCTTTAATTCTTGAAAGACAGTTAGGACCTCAAATTCTGAGCAGTCCTTTGATATCCTATGTTACACAGAACATGCCTATTTCGGATCCCATTCCACATCATGAGTTAGTACCAACATGTCATGCTCTACCCAAGGAGACTCCGTTAACTGTAACATCCACTCAGCATGTGCAAAATATAGAGAAAGGTTTCGACAAGTTCAAAGTGGAAGTGCTTGAAGTAAACATTTGTGATCTAGCATTACCCAAATCTGAAGTTTTTCCTGGTGAGTTAAATTTTCCTAGGAACCAAAGAAATATTGATATTTCTGGTTCATCCAAAAATAGTACAACCAGGGTTTCAGGTTCTTTCACTTTTCTCGAAGAGTCAGAAAGTCTTGTAGAGACTCCTATGGATGAAATGCAAGATTTTCAACAGTTCAAAAGGGACAGTTATAATTTGAGATGTGAGAGTCCAGAACCTAATAATGATCCTTCCTCATCAGAGGATGATGAAAGTGGGATTCAATATCACTATGCAGAAGTAACTGAGGAGAAGGATAACATCATTGAGGATATGAAGGAAATTGAAGCTGACATCACCCTCCATGAACTGGCCCAGATTGTTGAACAAAAAGATAACTTGATTGAAGCTTACTCTGGACCACCTATTGAATTTCAAGAAGAGGAGGAAAAGATAGTAAATGTGAATGTGGTCAGCCAACTTGGAATAGGTGAAGAGTCTCAATATAAGCCTGTAACTACTGAACATAATATCAAAGAAAAGGTTGTAAACTGTGTTGATGCAGATATTGGATCTTATAATTTGGCAACTGAGAAGGTGAGAATAATTACAGCTCTAATCAATCACAACAATGATGTTTGGACGTTACACATTGATGGGGTTAAATCTAAGCAAGGCTCAGGTGAAAAAGCAAATTATGAAAATTCTGCTAGAGGGATAAAAATTGAAGTCTTGGATATTGAAGCGGTAGAGCAACCACAAAATGTTCAAGTTGTTAAGAACCAGGACATACGGATAAAATATGATCTCTTTCAGTTGTCACATAAATCTGAAGATGTGGTGGTCTGGGTCTATAAGGGCTTTAAGGTATTTGATCCTGGGGGTTTTTACATTCCGTCCTTTTGAAAGAATTCTGCAAACCCTTCAAGTAGAAGCATAAACATGTTATCATATGATTTGTTATTATATGATTTGTTTAAATTGAAAGAGTTGCAGATTTGTTTTTCAGTGGGACAAGATCCATAAAAAAAATAAAAAATAAAAAAAAAGGAGAGAGGGAAGACGGTAAACACAAGTTTTTCCAGGTAACAGAAAAATTTGGAAGCATAGTCTGGAGTGCATTTCGTCAACAGGACCTGAAAGGTAATTTTTCTAAATTTACTTGCAAATGGTCAAAAATTTTTTAAGGCACTAGTTCTCTGCTTTTCCATCTGCTACATATTTTGAGTCACAAAGAAGTTGTAACATGTGTATACATTGTAAATAAGCTTTAAAGTTGTTTTATTTCCTTTAGTGCCTGTACAGTTTTATTTTGTTTTATTTGATTTTGTTTTATTTTAAAGTCTGTACAGTGTTGTTTTATTTTAAATGTCTGTACAGTTTATTTTGTTTTTTAAGTTTCAGTTTATTTTAGTTTTCCTTAGAAGTCTGTACAAAGTTCTTTAGCTTTTAAGAATTCTGTTCTTTAACCTTTGCCTGAGCATCAATGAAAAAGTCAGCCTTCTAAAGATTGTTTCATTCTGAGTCCAGAATCCAGTGTTCATTATCATAATTGTGAGATAGTCTGTTTGAACTGAACAGTGGAACTATTTTTTTAGTCAGAACAACAATGGAAGGATGATTGGATTTTGTGTCTTGCTTGCCACAGTTGTTTTAATTATAAAGAAACTGCTATGTTGTTTGGCTGGAGAAACTCCCAGGGAATCCAAGAAAAGTTGGTTATAAGAGGGGACTATGATTCATGTAATTATTTGAGTATCCATAGAGGCTATCAGTGCCTAGGCTCAAGCAGTTCCAGATTGATGAAATATTAAAAGAAAATTGTTATTCTTTCTAAGGCTTTTCAGATGTTGATGTATTTCAAAAGAAAGAGATGAGAGTTGAACAAGACAACATGAAATTGGCACTCTGTTATTTCCAATATATATATAAAAAAAAAAATAAAATAAAAAGAAAAAAAGAAAAAGAGTTATATAATGAAAGAGGCAGCCAAGACTTCAAAAGATGTTTTTCTTCTACCAAGTTGTAGATTCTACCTTACAGTTGTAAATTTGGGTCGTGTAAATCTAAAGGGTAACTCTGTCGGGGCTGTAAAAGGCTAAACTAGTAAACAGAGCTCTACTCGGTTTCCCCTTTTTACAATCTAGAAAAGCTGATCAGTCCGGAGTTCAACATTCGATCCAGTCATTCTTGAAGAAAGTTTTATACGCTTGTAATTGCACATCAGAAATCTTCCTTAAGTAATTCAGCCTAGTATGTCCTTGGGAAATTTTAACAACTATCAGTTAGTAGTCAATTTATTTTGAAGAATATCTGTGGCAAGGCAAGATACATGGTCTATGTTGTTTTGAAACTAGAGTCCTGGGTTCTAAAATAATGCTACTATTTTACCCGTAGATATCGCCATTTGTTGAGAAGCAACACACCCCCACTGAAAAATGAATTTCCACCCTTTGAAAATTTTGAGCTTTCATTTTGCAGTAAGGACCCTCTTGATATTTTTCAGGTTTTAATTCCAAATTTTTACTTGCCTCTTTCTTCTTCAAGTTTTGCCTGTGTCAAAGTATCCAAGTATTCTTGCATTCTAGCTTTGTTAACTCAGACTTCACTTTTACATGCTAGAATCATTCATGGATAAAGAAAATCTTACACCGGTATGAAAAAAATGCAGAAAACAGACAGATAAATTCATTGGAAATCAAAACTTTCTTTTTTGGAAGTGTCGCGATATCGCGACACTTCCATTTTTGGAAATGTCGCGATATCGCGACGGGTTTCAGAAAATCCGCCAAGTCAGAAAAACGTAGCGAAATCGCGACACTTCCATTTTTGGAAATGTCGCGATATCGCGACACTTCCATTTTTGGAAATGTCGCGATATCGCTACCGATTTGGAGAGAGAAAGCAAGATCGTACGGAACGTCGCGATTTCGTGACATGTCGCGAAATCGTGACATGTCGCATTTTCGCGGCTGCAAGAGAGAAGCAAGGTGCAAGGGTGAAAAAGGTCGCGATATCGCGACACATTTTGGAAGTGTAGGAAATCGCGACGATTTGGAGAGAGAAGGCAGAAGTATGGAACGTGGAATCGTGACATTTTGAAGGAGAAAAAGGAGAAAGCAGATTTGGAAATGTCGAAATCGCGAGTTTGGAGAGAGTATGTGAGTGCGAAATCGTGACGTTTAGGAAGGAGGCGTAGGATGGATTTCGCGACATGTCATGAAATTGTGACAGTCTAGTAAGCAAAAGAGGAATATGAAAATGGTTAAGGCATAAAATGTCATGAAATCGAATGATGAGAAGTGAAATCGGACATGAGGGTGGATGTCACGAAATCGTGAAGGTCAAGCAAAGAAAGAGAAATCAAAGAAGAAAAGTCTAAGGCAAGAGTCGTGAAATCGTGACGATTTGAGAAAGTGAGTGTGAAAGGTCACGAAATCGTGACGAACAAAGAAGAGCAGGAAGGAAAAGAGGCGCGATTTCGACATGTCACGAAATCGTGACATGTTGCGGTTTCGCTGCCAAACAAGCAAAAAAGTTGCCAAGGCATGAAAAGGTCACGATTTTGTGACATGTCGCGAAATCGTGACATGTCGCGTTTTCGTGGCCGTGGTGAGCAAGAAGTGCCTATGGAAGGAAGGTGTCGCGAAAGGGTCGCGATTTCACGAAGTCGCGAAATCGTGAAATGGGGTGGTCACGTCGTGCGTTGGGAAAAAGTGCAAGAGGAGATGTCGCGATTTTGCGACATGTCACGAAATCGCGACATGTCGCATTTTCGCGACTTGGGCAAAAAAAGGCCGAATGAAAAGACAGCTGGAAATGGACACGTGTCACGATTTTGCGACACGTGTCAAGATGAAGCAGGCCACGTATCAGATAAATAGAGCCGACATGCAAGTGAACATTAGGGTTTTAATCTGATTTAATAATTAAAGTTTTGATTTAATATTTTTAAAATACTAATCCATCTTTTGTTCTTTCATGCAGGAAGCCATCTGGCACTTACATGATAACGGAGAAATGGCCAAAAAGATAAAGTTTAGTGCAAATTAATCAAAGACAGCCATATTGAAAGGAAAGATGCCGAGAATTGTCTGTTTCATCCAAATTTTACAGATCTGGCCGCAAAGAGACTTTACGGTGACTAAGCAGCTGCCCATTTAATGGAGTATGTCGAGAATTGGCCGAAAAATGAAAATATCTACACTCAGTTACCGAGATTTGCCGATGAATGCATTTAATGAAAATTTATGGCAGAATTAATAGCTTGCAGACATTTTCAACTCAGGGATGGCTCTGCGGAGATGAAATGTCAGAGAAGTGGTGATTCATCCAAATTACCCGAGGGAATTAATGAGGGCATTTACTCACAGTTGCGGGTGAATGCAAGTGGCATTCGAATTCTATCTTCTCCATTTATGGCAAGTGACTGCACTGATTTGCAGAATGGTTAAGTTTTATCCGAACTTTGTTTTAAAAGAGCTTATATTGTAAAACCCGGGTCCTAGGGTTTAAGATGATAAGATTTAGGGTTTGAGAAGAAGATATTTCTGAAAAGATCAGGGTCTATCCTGAGTCTATAAATACTTCTTCTCAATGTAATCGCAGGAGGCGGAAACTTAGAAATAAAAGGCTATTGAAGCAATTTCTTGCAAAGATTGTTAAATACTTTGTTTCTGGACTTGGAGTTGATGTGCTTTTGTTTTCTGTGATAGCATGGCCAGGAGCCTAATATTTTGCAGATTGTGATAAGTTCATCTTCTTTTGTTATCCGTTTCTTTAAAGTTTATTAAATATATGCTGTGAATCTGTGTTATCAAGATTAAATATGTTGTTGGGCTTCATTTGTTCTATTGTATGCTAGGGAAAATTACAGATTTGAGGTTCAGGCCTGTTCTAATTGCTCTGTCCTCACTGTGCGAGCTAGGCTGCCGGTGAAAGATATCAATTTTAACCGACTTCCCTTCGGTTTATAATTTTTTGTTAGATCTGTTCCATCTCTGCCTTATGCTCTTAGTAGAAAGTGATCTTAGAAAGCTGGACACTTTCTTCTTTGATTTGTTCTCTTGTGAAGCTGATAGTATAAATAAAATTGGTAGTTTTGTTTTACAGCTAAGTTTGATAAACTTCTCTTTTTGCCTTACCCTACCCTCTTTGTTTTACCGTGAAATGATCCATTTTTATTTTCTTTAATTTGTCCTTTATTTAAATCTGCTGACCCATAAGAGCTAGATCAAAGAATTAACTTTAAATCTGATTGTCAACAAGTGACAACTCCTAAACACTACTGAGCAAGTTCAGAGCCCGTTGTAAGGTAATAGACAGTCCATATTGAAGACTATTCAGAAGCGAAAAAGAGTGAATTGACATTCGACCCGACTCTGTAACTCACACCTTGGATAACCAGCTAGATCCTAAAGTGAGTGGGATTTATCCCGTATAAGTGTTATCAGAGTTTCATGCTCATTCTTCACAGGGTGTGTATGAAAGTCGGACCAACATTTAAAAATGGCGCTAGAAGGAGGGCCTAAACTTGCATTCTTAGTGTGCTTGAGTTGAGAAATCTGACTGTATGTGGTACTTGACAAATGTTGTATTTTATCCAAGGTCTGGTAGCCAATTTTCCTTCCTCCTCAGCCTTTAAAATTTTGTTGTTTGAGTTTTGCCTGAGAACTTAACACCAACATTTAAAAATGGCAAGCTGGTTAGGTGCCACTACTTTGAATATTCCGGGTATAGCCCATGACCTGCCCAGAAATTCGAAAAGATATCTCCCCAGATATAAACATGATGGGACAAGGACAGTAGAGGAACATCTGCTAGCATTCAAGAATGCTTTGAAATTATTAAATATACAGCATGAAGATGTTGCTTGCAGATTGTTCCCGTTCACTCTCCAGGAAGGAGCTTATGACTGGTTTCTAAATCTCACTAGCAATTTTGTTACTAGTTGGAATGACCTAGAGAAAGTTTTTATATCACAATTTGGGGAAGTGATAGACCCCAGTGTGTTATACCAACAATTTTCCAGCATCAAGAGAGAGTCGGGAGAAACTGTCAGGTCATTCAATATGAGGTTCCAAAGAGCTTACGGTAGAATGACTGGTCATTACATCCCAAATGCAAATCTGACCTTAGAAATCTATAAGAATGCATTGGATTCGATGACCTCTATTTTCCTCAAGAGAGACATCAATATCACAACCCTGGCAGGAGCTTATAAAGAGGCTTTAATTCTTGAAAGACAGTTAGGACCTCAAATTCTGAGCAGTCCTTTGATATCCTATGTTATAGAGGCTATCAGTGCCTAGGCTGAAGCAGTTACAGATTGATGAAATATTAAAAGAAAATTGTTATTCTTTCTAAGGCTTTTCAGATGTTGATGTATTTCAAAATAAAGAGATGAAAGTTGAGCATGCAGCATGAAATTGGCACTCTGTTATTTCCAATATATATATATATATATAAATAATAAAAAGAAAAGAAAAAAAATAGTTATATAATGAAAGAGGCAGCCAAGACTTCAAAAGATGTTTTTCTTCTACTGAGTTGTAGATTCTACCTTACAGTTGTAAATTTGGGTCGTGTAAATCTAAAGGGTAACTCTGTCGGGGCTATAAAATGCTAAACTAGTAAACAAAGCTCTACTCGGTTTCCTCTTTTTACAATCTAAAAAAGCTGACCAATCCAGAGTTCAACATTCGATCCAGTCATTCTTGAAGAAAGTTTTATACGCTTGTAATTGCATATTAGAAATCTTCCTTAAGTAATTCAGCCTAGTATGTCCTTGAGAAATTTTAACAACTATCAGTTAGTAGTCAATTTATTTTGAAGAATACCTGTGGCAAGGCAAGATACATGGTCTATGTTGTTTTGAAACTAGAATCTTAGGTTCTAAAATAGTGCTACTATTTTACCCGTAGATATCGCCATTTGTTGAGAAGCAACACACCCCCACTGAAAAATGAATTTCCACCCTTTGAAAATTTTGAGCTTTCATTTTGCAGTAAGGACCCTCTTGATATTTTTCAGGTTTTAATTCCAAATTTTTACTTGCCTCTTTCTTCTTCAAGTTTTGCCTGTGTCAAAGTATCCAAGTATTCTTGCATTCTAGCTTTGTTAACTCAGACTTCACTTTTACATGCTAGAATCATTCATGGATAAAGAAAATCTTACATCGGTATGAAAAAAATGCAGATAACAGATAGATAAATTCATTGAAAATCAAAACTTTCTTTTTTTGGAAGTGTCGCGATATCGCGACACTTCCATTTTTGGAAGTGTCGCGATATCGCGACACTTCCATTTTTGGAAGTGTCGCGATATCGCGACACTTCCATTTTTGGAAGTGTCGCGATATCGCGACACTTCCATTTTTGGAAGTGTCGCGATATCGCGACACTTCCATTTTTGGAAATGTTGCGATATCGCGATGGGTTTTGGAAACTCCGCCAAGTCAGAAAAAACATACCGAAATCGTGACACTTCCATTTTTGGAAATGTCGCCATATCGTGACACTTTCCATTTTTGGAAATGTCATGAAATCGCTACCAGTATAGAGAGAGAATACAAGATCGTACGGAACGTCGTGATTTCACGAAATGTCACGAAATTTTCGTGGCTGCAAGAGAGAAGCATGGTGCAAGGGTGAAAAACGTCGCGATATCGCGACACTTCCATTTTTGGAAATGTCACGAAATCGCTACAGTTTTGGAGAGAGAAGGCCAGAACGTACGGAACGTCGTGAAATCGTGACATGTCACGAAATCACGGTAGAAGGAGCAAAAGGAAACAAGGCACAGAAAGGGCACGATTTCGTGACACATCGTGAAATCGTGACGTTTTGGAGAGAGTAGGCAGTAAGTCGCAAACAGGTAGTGATTTCATGACACATCGTGAAATCGTGATATTTTTCGTAGAGGAAGCAGGGTCGTACAGACCGTCGCGATTTCATGACATGTTGCGAAATCACGACAGGTCCCAGTCAAAGCACAGCAAGAGGAATCAGACGAAAAATGGTTAAGGCAAAAACATGTCACGAAATCGCGACGTCGCAATTTCGCGACATCGTGAAATTGTGATGATTTATCGATGAGGGCTGAAGGCATGAAGGGTGTCGCAAAATCGCGATGTCGCGATTTCACAACGTCGCGAAATCGCGACACAATTCGAAGAAAGGCTCAAGGGCGTACGGACTGTCACGATTTCGTGACATGTCACGAAATCGCGACAGGTCCAAGACAAAGCCAGCAAAAGAGAAATCAAAGTGCAAGAAAAGTCTAAGGCAAAAGAACGTCGCGAAATCGTGACAGTTTCGGAAGAAAGTGCCGAGTGTCAGAAAGGTCGCAAAATCATGACGTCACGATTTTGCGACGTCGCGAAATCGTGACAGCCAAAAGGAAGGTATGAGAGCCGAAGAAGAGGTCACGAAATCACGATGAACAAAGAAGATCCAGGGGCAAGTCAGAAAAGAGGCGCGATTTCGCGACATGTCACGAAATCGCGACACGTTGCGGTTTCGCTGCCAAACAAGCAGAAAAGTTGCCAAGGCATGAAAAGGTTGCGATTTCGTGACATGTGAAATCATGACATGTCACATTTTCGCGGTCGTGGTGAGCAAGATGTGCCTATGGAAGGAAGGTGTCGTGAAATCGTGACGTCGCGATTTTGCGACATCGCAAAATCATGACACAGTTGACGCAGGGAAGCCAAGGCAAGGTGCACGTCGCGAAATCGTGACACGATTGGGACAAAGCTGCAAGACACTGGACAGGTCGCGATTTCGTGACATGTCGTGAAATCACGACATGTCACATTTTCACGACTTGGGCAAAAAAAAAGGGGCCAAAATGAAAAGACAGCTAAAGTGGACACGTGTCACGATTTTGCGACACATGTCAAGACGAAGCAGGCCACGTATCAGATAAATAGAGCCGACATGCAAGTGAACATTAGGGTTTTTTTAATTAAAGTTCTGATTTAATATTTTTAAAATACTAATCCATCTTTTGTTCTTTCATGCAGGAAGCCATCTGGCACTTACATGATAGCGGAGAAATGGCCATAAAGGTAAAGCTTAGTGCAAATTAATCAAAGACAGCCATATTGAAAGGAAAGATGCCAGAAATTGCTGCTTCATCCAAATTTTATAGATCTGGCCGCAAAGAGACTTTGCGGTGACTAAGTAGCTGCCTATTCAATGGAGTATGTCGAGAATTGGCCAGAAAGTGAAAATATCTATACTCAGTTACCGAGATTTGCCGATAAATGCATTTAATGATAATTTATGATAGAATTAATAGCTTGCAGACATTTTCAACTCAAGGATGGCTCTACGAAGATGAAATGTCAGAGAAGTGGTGACTCATCCAGATTACCCGAGGGAATTAATGAGGGCATTTACTCACAGTTACGGGTGAATGCAAGTGGCATTCAAATTTTTCCTTCTCCATTTATGGCAAGTGACTGCACTGATTTGTAGAATGGTTAAGTTTTATCCGAACTTTGTTTTAAAAGAGCTTATATTGTAAAACCCGGGTCCTAGGGTTTAAGATGATAAGATTTACGGTTTGAGAAGAAGATATTTCTAAAAAGATCAGGGTCTGTCCTGAGTCTATAAATACTTCTTCTTAATGTAATCGTAGGAGGCGGAGACTTAGAAATAAAAGGCTATTGAAGCAATTTCTTGCAAAGATTGTTAAATACTTTGTTTCTGGACTTGGAGTTGATGTGCTTTTGTTTTCTGTGATAGCATGGCCAAGAGCCTAATATTTTGCAGATTGTGATAAGTTCATCTTCTTTTGTATCCATTTCTTTAAAATTTTATTAAATATATGCTGTGAATCTGTGTTATCAAGATTAAATATGTTGTTGGGCTTCATTTGTTCTATTGTATGCTAGGGAAAATTACAGATTTAAGGTTCAAGTCTGTTCTAATTGCTCTGTCCTCACTGTGCGAGCTAGGATGTCGGTGAAAGATACCAATTTTAACCGACTTCCCTTTGGTTTATAATTTTCTGTTAGATCTGTTCCATCTCTGCCTTATGCTCTTAGTAGAAAGTGATCTTAGAAAACTGGACACTTTCTTCTTTGATTTGTTCTATTGTGAAGTCGATAGTATAAATAAAATTGGTAGTTTTGTTTTACAGTTAAGTTTGATAAACTTCTCTTCTCGCCTTACCCTACCCTCTTTGTTTTACCGTGAAATGATCCATTTTTATTTTCTTTAATTTGTCCTTTATTTAAATTTGCTGACCCATAAGAGCTAGATCAAAGAATTAACTTTAAATCTGATTGTCAACAAGTGACAACTCCTAAACACTACTGAGAAAGTTCAGAGCCCGTTGTAAGGTAACAAACAGTCCATATTGAAGACTATTCCAGAAGCGAAAAAGAGTGAATTGACATTCGACCCGACTCTGTAACTCACACCTTGGATAACCAGCTAGATCCTAAAGTGAGTGGGATTTATCCCGTATAAGTGTTATCAGAGTTTTATGCTCATTCTTTATAGGGTGTGTATGAAAGTCGGACCAACAAATACTACATCAAACTTTAGTTTCTTGGAATTTAGAAAATTGAACCATTAAAAAGTGAAGGATTAAATAAGAGAAACTATTAATTGATTGAAAGTTGGAAATTGCATTCTACATTAATTCAACTAAATGATCTTGAAGAAAAATAACCTTATTAAAACTTGAAGGTGCACCATCATTTATCTTTAGATTTCTACTTACTAATTAATTAGGGATACATAAGTCAAGAAAGTGATGTTGAACATTAGGGAGACGAAAGGAATTCAACTCAAACTAGGAAAGCTAAGCATACTATCAAGATTCATAATACATTCAAACACTTGCAAGTTAAAAGACATTTTACAAAACTTGTAAAATTGAAAAGTTCTTAGCAAGGTTGAGCATATACTTAAAACTAGGGAGTCATAAGGTAGACAACTTCAAAATTTTTTGAAATACAAAACTTCTACCAAGAATTATTCTCTTGTAATCAAAGAAGATTACTTAAAAGGAACTATGGAAAGGCTTATTAAATATATAGGTCTCAAGGAGTCAAAATGGTTCAAAGACATACTTGATTCTAGAAATGATAATAAGGAAAGTACAATTAAAATAGAAGAACCAATATGGTTTAGAGAGACTTCTAAGAATTCACAAACCGTTAGTTTTTCAAAACTATCTATCAATGATGACAACTATACAAATGAAGATATTGAGAATCATATTCAAAAGGTAGAAAATAATATTCATCAAAAGGATATCATACAAATATATGAAAAACTAAATATGAAATAGCTTCAATCATACATAGATGGTTTAACTATTTCATCAAGGAAATGGATGGACATGATTATCCTAAAAATAGTAACAATGAAATTGGGATATCTCTCCTATGCACTTATTGCAAAAATTTTGGTCATGAGAAAGCAAACTACTGGAGTTTCCATCCATGTAAATATTGTGGAGGAAAATCTCATTCATATTTATTTCATTACTATAAATACAAGTACTATAAAATATTTGAAGAGAGACTAATATTCAGATTAGATTGTTTCTTCCAAGTTCTTATTTCAAAAGCTTCCACTAACAATGAATTCAAGCTTGATATTTTTGAAGATCAAGGAAACAGGTCATTCAAAAAACCAAAGGAAAGGAAATGGAGCAATTCTGATTCACTTACGACCTACAAGATTATAAGATCTCTAGTTCATAAAGGTTACTTGGAAGACTTCAATAACAAATATTCATCCAAAAAACAACAAAAAATAGTGGAATGAAGAAGACAAGAATAGACAACATGAAGACTGAAGCAGAAGAAGTAGGACCTGATCAGGATGAAGAATATTTGAAAGACAAAGTTCCATATTGAAGACTAAAGTCTTCAATACCTAAATAATGTAATACGGGGGGGGGGGGGGGGGTCGAGGGTGTTAGAGTATATTACATTATTTGGTACATGCCAATGTACCACCTTGGGTACATAACTAGAGTAGGAGTTTACTTTAGAGTAGGGTTTTAGTAGTTACTTCAAACAAGTAATAAATGCACAAATGTTAGAATGTACAATGATGTAAATGTGCATGTAGTCTACATGTACACGAATCATAGGATATATAGATGAAGAGTCATGGGTAGAGTAAAGGTCAAAGCACATATTTTCCTATATATAGACCTTTAAGATATAGAGTGAGTGTGAGAGACAATGTTACTATAGAGAGTGAGGTTGTAGTAGTGAGTACATAAAATGTAGTTCTTCATTAAAAATTTTGGAGTGTTGAAGTCCTCCATTATATTGCATTGTACTATTTTTTTGAGCTTTAATTAATGATATATTACTGAGTTATTGTAGAAGTTTATCTCATTATTTTTCCTACATATTATAGTGCCATTATTATATAGTTATCATAGCTTACTTATTTCTCATCTTGTGGCTGCATTTCCTTCAATATACACCCTCAAAATCTAACAAATGCATGAATCTTAGTAACCTAATTGAAGACCTAATTGATAAAGTTCAAGTTGTTCTTAGTATCTCTAATTCTCAATCATATTTTAGTGAAGAAAAAATATTTAAAATCTATTGCTTGATCATAATAAATATCAAAATGCTAAAATAATGTTCACTATAGGAACATCCTACCTAAAAATCAAAGGATGGTGGGTATGATCCATTATTCTAATCATCTCTCTTCCATTTGTATTGTAACTAGACAACACAATGATCCTTTATCTAACAAACCTTCAAGACCTCCTCTGGTACTTTGTGCAAAAGGAAATTATTCCTCCAAAGAAAATCTATTAATCATCCAATAAGGAGCTAAGGTTGAGGATATTTTTTATTTTCTTCATCAACTTGAAAGTACCCCAACTAAATTCTCCCTTATTTAGCTTTTGAAGACCTCTTCAACCCATGGGGACATCTTACTCAAAATCATGCATGAACAAGTTGTTCCTCAAGACTTCAATCCAAATAAACTCACTTTATGGTGGGATTAATTGGGGTTAACCATGAAACCATATCATTCACGAGGATAATATCCCTCAATGTTCAATGGTTGGAGATCTCCCATTGCATATGATGGACCACATCGGTGACAATTCATCAAGCAATTCTTAGTCAATAATGATTCTGGTATCAATGTCTATAGCCTAAGATTCATTAGTCATTTTGGTCCAACCAAACCATATTTGGATAAATATAATATTATTCCCATGATATTTAGTAATAGAGAGCATGAGGCTAGTGGCACTATAGTCTTACCAATTAGAGTTAGATCTTATATTCTTAACACTCTTTTCTATGTCATATATTGTGACTTAACCTACAATATTCTTCTTTGGAGGCTATGGATCCAGAAGATATGGGCCATTCATTCAACTCTCCAATGTCTTGAATAATAATATAAAGGTAAGATTTATCATATTCTAGTTGATCTTGAGTTCTTTGACTACTATTAGGTGATCAAGGTTGGGAACCCTAAGGATTGTCTTTTCCCTTATCTCAATTCATCTCTTGATCCATCTTGTTCTTCTTAGATTCCAATCATTGATGCATTAATATGTCTCACCTTAATTAACCCACCTAACCATGGATTTGAAGGTCAAACTTCTAATATAACCAAATTTAACACTAATTATCAAGATAGTAATCAACCTTTTGTGGACCTATCTAAGCTTCCTCCATCTCCTTGAACCTTAGTATTTCCTTCTAGTAGGAAGGATAAAATAACACAAATTAGAAATTACTCATTTATTTGCATTGGAACTGCTAACAATGAAAAAATCCATGGTAATAAGCCATTTTTGACTAAATGATAGTATGCTTCATGCTTCTTGTCAAAATTTAATCCCATTCTAAAATAAATACTTTGCAATATGGGATATCAAGGTAAAAGACTAGGTTTGTATGAGCAGGGCATCAAAGAGCCCCTATAGACCAAATCCTAGATGGGTTACTATGGAATAGGTTAAATCGCTAGCCATAGTCAACATCTTCCCTCTTCTTCCTCATTTTATAGTGAGGATGAATCTAATATTCCTAATAGGAAGTCCTATGATGACACCATTTCTATAAATAGATCAGATTGGGATAAGGCATATGACAATGAATGATTACTCTTCATAGATACTAGCTTCTATTTATTTACACAATTTGACATTAAAATTTCTTAATGATATCCTATCTTGAGCTAATTACCAATGAATATAACTATAAGGTAGATGACATATTGGATGATCCTCCTCAAGACTATCCCTTGGACTACCTAAGCCAAAATAAATTTTAATTTAGTGGTTCTTTTTTCCAAATTATGAATGTCACTCTCTCATAGCTATTTTATCATAATTATTCATCCCTAGATATTGTAGATCTTGATAGTATAGGAGTGTTTCCCACTCCCAATCAATTAAAATATGATTCTTATATTCTAATTGAGAAAAATCTGGATGTTGATATTGGGACTTATAAAGATCCCAATATCCTTAAACTAGGAAAATTATTGATTCTAACTGAGCATGAAGAGTACACCATGATTTTTATAGAGTTCAATGACATATTTTCTTGTTCCTACACTAATATACTAGGTATTAATCTTTCTTTGGTTTTCCATCACCTAATCATCACTCCTAATGCAAAATCTTAAAGCAGTCATTATGAAAGAAGCATTTGAATGTCATTTTGCTAGTCAAAGAGAAGCTTGAGAATCTTCTCAATGTTAGATTCATTAATACCATTGACTATTCTAACTAGATCTTTAATTGTTTTTATGTTACCACAAAAATAGGTAGAGTTAGAATCTACATAGACTTTTGGGATTTCAATAAAATATGTCCCAAGGATGATGTCCCTTTGTCCAACATTGACATGATAATCAATTTTACTATTGGATGTGGAATGTTGTCTCTAGTGGATAGATTATTAGGCTATAATTGGATCAAAATAGCTCTTGAGGACTAAGGTAAGATAGTATTCACCACCTCATGGGAAACCTTCTGCTATGAAGTCATGCCTTTTATATTTAAAAACATAGGAGCTACCTACGAACAAGCCATGATGTATATATTTAATGACATGATGCATGACATAATGGGAAATTATGTTGATGATATTCTTGGTTGGATTTTAAACCAATAATATTATGTTTGAGATCTAAGGTGCATCTTCAATCAGCTATGAGAGTACAAGGTATGCCTAAATCCTTAGAAATGCATCTTTAGGGTTACATTAGAAAAATTTTCAAGATTGATTGTGTCTGAATGTGACATCAAAGTTGATCCTAATAAGATATTGGCTATAGTTAATATAAGACCCCCTAAAACTTTAACCTAGCTTAGGAGTCTCCAGGGAAAAATCCAATCCAATTAGATTTTCATCTCTCAGCTTGCTAACAAGTGTCAACCCTTCACAAAGATTTTGAGGAAGGATGTAGTATTAAATTAGGATGCTAATTATCAAGTGACCTTTCATGATTTTAAATTGTACCTATTATCCCCTACTATCCTTGTCCCTCCTAATACTTCCTAATGCTTGTTGCTATACATAATAGCAATAGACCATACCTTAAGCAATATGATGAATATAGTATAATGGAAAACATAAATAGTGAGCCATTTTTTACATTAGCAAGAATCTGGTTAATTACAAAGTCTACTATACCCCTTTAGAAAATATTTGCCTTGCCATGGATTTTGCTTCCCAAAATTTTAGACACTACATGCTCAACCATAAGATATTTGTCATCACAAGGGTTTATCCCTTGTGAAATCTCATATCTATGCCTCAAATCTTAGGAAAAACTACTAAGTGTGTCATTTTCCTTAGAGAATTCAATCTTGAGTTTGTCATCCAAAAGTTTATGAAATATTAGGTCATCACCGACCAATTAGTAGCTATGTCATTATAATACAAATATCCTTTATCTATAAACTTCCTAGATGAGTCTTAGCCTATAAGGTAATCAATATAATTCTTAGACCTTACACTTCAATGATGCTTGATGTGTCAAAGGATAAGGGGTAGGAGTCATCCTGGTCACTCCTCATCAACAAATTATTCCTTTATCCTTTAAAATTTAGTTTTAATGTACCAAAAATACCATTTAATACAAAGCTCTTATCTTAGGACTTCACATAATGTTATATTTGTAGGTTAGAACCCTCTCTATTTTTGGATATTCCTAGCTTATAGTAAACCAAGTCAATTGTGTTTATCAAATAAAATATGAAAATTTTAATCCATACAAATGAATCATTGCTAAGCTAATGGATGCTTTTGATAAAATCACCATGGAAGCTATCCCTAGATCTAGAAACTACCATCCTGATGCTATGACCTTGACTACAACCCTTATCCCCTTATATTTGCATGCCAAAAAAGACATAATTGTCATTCAAAATATTAGAGAACCTTTAATATTAGAGTTTGGAAAGATTATTTTAGGATTATTTTTTATAGAAGAGTCTTCTCTTGGTCCTTGGTATAAGAATATCTTTATCTTCCTTAGGGATGACACTTTTCTTGATGGTTTGAACCGTAATAAGCATAAGAACCTTAAGCAATGTGTTTGTAGGTATCTCATAATTAAAAATATATTATAACACCATTACCTTGATGGAATTATCCTTAGGTTTCTAACCTCATCCAAAACCCAAGCAGTCATGAAAGAGTCCCATGATGGATCATGTAGTGGTCATCTTAGTGGTGTTACCATACTACAAAACTCCTAAAAATGGATTTTTTTTGGTCCTATATGAAAACCACTCTTACAACTATGTTAGGAAATGTAATAAATATCAAAAGCATGATAACCATATTAAAAAAACATCACAATATTTCCAACCCTTGACTTCTCCTTATCCTTTTTCTATTAGGGGATTATACATTATTGGGAAGATCAACCTCATATCATATGATGGGTATAAGTTCATCCTCATGACTATTGGGTACTTAATAAATGGGTTGAAGCCATAAATTTAGCCTCAAAAACTAGATTCCAAGTCCTCAAATTTATTCTCAACTAGATACTTAGCCATTATGGCATCCCTTCTATGTTAATATCTGATATGGAACACCATTGAAGAATAATGATCCAAAATATTTGTGCTAAATACAATATTTAACACAAGTGATTTATGCCTTACTATGCTCAAGTAAATGACCAATATTAAGCTTCTTACAAGACTTTTAACTATATTTCTAAGAAGCTTGTTACTAAAACTAGTTCATATTGATAACTTTAGCTATATCCCACCTTGTGGGCCTATTGCACTAGTATTTGAACTCCCACTAGTGCAACACCCTATGCTTTGGTTTATGGAACTAAGGCTATATTATCTTTTGATATTGAGGTGCCCTCATTATGCATTCTATTATAGTACTTTGGGGCACCAAAAATATCATAAGGATGATAGCCCTGAATGCATTCCCTCGAGAGTCATCCACACTCAGGCGAGAAAGAGTTGCTACGAACTTGTCATTTTTGGGACTATGTTTTGTGTGCAGTGTTTATATTTGGTGGGGAAATATTTGGGTTCACCAAGGGTTTATAGATTTCCTAATATAATTTGATGTGTTAAATTAAATAGATACATAGGTTATAATCTATCCTAGAAACTAATATTTAAGATGCTAATGCAATGCACTATGAGAACAAATATGCAAAAAATTAAATGCCATCCTATATGCAATTTTGATTTTGATGATTACTATCCCTGCTATAGAAATAAGCTTTTATTCTTCTTTTCTTCTAAAAAAAAATGGTACAAAGAGGATGTAGAATACAATTTATCCTATAGACAACTCCTATATGCAATTCTAGTTAAATGCTTGAGAAACTAAAGCAAACAATTATATTATAATTATTTTAGTTTTTCCTTCTTATGTGTGTTGAAAATATGAATAATAGGTAAATAATAAGCAAATAATCTATGCTACAAACTAAAAGCTTGAGGATTAAATATACCTACCTATTTTGGTGTTTGAAGTGAATACACCTTCTATATGTGAATCCATTGCCTAAACAAATATGTCATATAAAAATCTTGTAGTTGGAAAATTCACTAAAACCTATAAAATAGATAGAAAAAGAAATGGATTATGATTTGGGGGCTTGCCAAACATCAAGAAGGTTGAAAATTTTTTATTCATACAATTAGGTCCTCTGTTTATCATTAAAATTGAAACAACTTTCCTTGGATATGGGTGCTAAAATATCTATAGCGAATATGCCAGCTGGAAGTATTGTAGTTGGCAGATTCATTAATATGAGAGAATTTGTTTGATAGAAAATAAAATAAAAAATAAAGATTAGGTAAACTATTAAAATGGTGCACAAGGATGGGTCTAGTTAGGGTGGATGTTGATATAAGTGGAAGATCTAATATTTCTCAGATGTATGGAAAATATGTCAACTGTAATAGTCACAATTGGTGTATTCACTCTTGGAGTTGAAAATAAAATATAATGTTAAGCTTATAAAAATAAGGATGCGACTATATGTAGCGAATATGCTACCTAAATTAGATATAGGCAGTGATTCATTTGAATCATCCACAAAACAAAAAATCTAGTTGTGGGGCTATTATGAAAGTCTTCTACTATTGCTTTCAGGGACCTAATAGCAATTTTCCATCCTATAGACCTCTTGATATACCTATAAAACTGAAAGGAAGAACCTTTGGCAATATAATGGTAGTTAGATCTAAATGTAAGGAGTATAAAAATGCATGTGATGAAGCTATATCATGAAGAAAATTTAACAATAATTAAGAAAAAAATGTGTTATAAAAAGGTATCACAAAATTTTGAATATGAGATGCCCCATTTCATTCCTCCAAAGCCTAAATAATTTGATAATTTCATAAAATAATTTTGGTGGCACTTTGTTATGCTTAAATGATTTTTTATTTTGGTAGAGTTTTGTTATGAATATGTGTTGTTCTTAATGCCAACCCAAGGGGCCAATTTATAGAAATATGCCCTCCTAGGTTTTCTCAAGTGGAAGGGACAAGGTGGTTGGCATGCAGATTAGATTGACTAGTGATAGGGGTGATCAGTTGCTGATTTTAACTTGCAATAAACTACCCCCTTGATTTGGGGTTCTTTTGGGCAAGTGGGGAGAGTGGAAGGAAATCCACCACTTTCCTCCCTACCCGTTAATTACCTACAATGGTATAAGGGTAGACATGTAAGATTTGTGCCCTAACTGGCTGCTATAGACATGATTTAGGCTTTAATTTTTTGGAAGTGAATACATCACCTATATGAAGACACCATTGAGCATATTTGCAACTTGGCATATTCATGACTTTCATCATTAGAGATCAAATTTGGCAGAGGGTTGGGGACTTTGAATTGGTTGTGGATACTCTTGATAGAAAGCATATTTGTTTTTTGATGAATTTTTTCTAAGGTAGTGGATTTGTCAATATTGGATTTTATCTACAAATTATAAGGTTGAGTCAATTGCTATGGTTAATTTACTCCTTTTATGGGTTTGCATTAAGGATCGATGTGAAAGAGGTGGTATGATTTTAGCTATCTACATTTGCCCTATTTTGATGCATTTAAAATTTTAATAAATATGTCAAAATAGTTGTATATACCTTCAATTTTTGGAGGGATGTGATGACTAGACTTTGATTAATTACTACAGGGTAAAACGTATCAAGAAATCATTAGCAGGAGAAGCAATTTTTTTTGAGTTTTTATTGGATAATTTTCTTGTTAAAATAAATGGAAGGTTTAAAATTAAATCTTACCCCTAGCCTAGGTGCCCCCTCGATTTTCTAAGGGACAACCTGGGATCTCAGAGGAGCTTGAATGGACTATATAAGAAGCGACTAGATATTTGTTTTACCCAAATCAAAGTAAAATAGGGCAAAAGGCCATGGGTAGAAGTCATTTTTTTGTGTGTTAGAGGGAAAAACAAGTATGGAGAAAAATATAGGATTTTGCAAAATGGTGTAGTAGGGATATTAAATTCACATATTAGAATTAGTATGCGATGGAGTAGGCCAAAGTGGGGTTGAGGGACATGTATGGTATTTTTCCATCTATTATTTTTTCATTTCTCTTTTTAAGTTTTGTATGCCACAATCGACTTATTCGCTCTACGTAGAGTGAATACGCTATCATGAATACATCAAGAGAGTGGTATATTTAAAATATGTATGGGTCGATGAATTTATCTTTTGCCAAAAAAACTGCTACTCAACAAATTTAAGTTTAGCCAATGAATTTGCTAAAGAATAGGGTTTGAAATTGACTAATTTATATAGAGAAATCCAATTCTATTGTTGCTTTTCTTGGGTGTAGATGTTGGATGATTTAGATTTTTGAGAGCAACACTTATGGACTTTATGGTCAACAATGGTAGTGATATCATCGACATATTGATATCTCTTATATGTGATGGATATGGGATATCTAGCGATGATACCCTCCATTGAGTTGGATCATGCACTTTTGATCTCTTGTAGAGAGGTGGCATTTAGAGTGTGCCATGTTATTTTTATTGATTGGAGAGATAACACTGATGATAAAAATCTAGAGGATCCTTCATGTACCTATTCAAGGTGCCAAAATACATTGAGCTGTAATCAAGCTTGAGCCATCTTAGGCTTGAACCATGGTTGATAGTTTTGAGCTAAGATGGTATGGCATTGACATCAATGCCATGTATTATGTGAGACTACTCGATCAAATTACAACACAACTATGTGTTATGGTTTTAGGCTTGGTAGTTGGAGATACCAACAAGAAGTCATTACATTAGGGATTTTTTAGCCAACAAGAAGGTACAATTCATTTAGGGGTTGTTTATCTTGTATAGGTTATACCAAATTCTCCACTTTGTTACCTATAAAGATGGGAAGAGTATGGTTTGCTATACTCTCTTGTGAATTTAGGTGTGTGAGCATATAACAATTAGATGACTAGTTGGGCTACATGTAGATCTAGTTGATCCAAAGGTATAGAATAGTTTTAGATGGGATCATATCCATGAGATTGGTAGGAGGGATTTTAGAAGGGTTATAATTGTGGCTTGGCCAGTCATTGACGATCTACAACTAGAGAAAATAGTATGGTATCTCTAGAGAGACCATAAAATATGTTCTAAGGATGGTGTCTAGTTAGCCATGGTAGGACAAATTAGTTGGCTATGAGGACCATGTAGAGAGTTTGAGCTTTATTTCCCAAATAAATGTTTGAGGTAGTTTGGCCTTGTTTAGGCGATCCTAGTGATGGGAGAGTTTTGGTTCCAATAGGTTACTCAAGAGAGACAAATAAGATTTTGTGATTAATATAGATCCTAAGATTTTTACTGAGGATATAGACAATCCTCCTATTATAGATCTAGGGATTGATGATGCAGGGGTTTCTCCAAGTTATCTCTAGTGGTGCCATTAAATTTGGTCTACACAGGTTATGCTAGTAGTGAGTCAACCACAAATGGGCCCTAGGTTGAGTAGGAAGTCTATGTCATGTCCAAGTGGCACAAGAGACTATGATAGAGGTTGAGAGATGGATTTGCAACATTGTAGATATTGATCATTTTTCCTTTAGCTATAACTCATGATATTGGGGTAGGGACCAATAGGACAATAAAGGAGGCATCCCAACAAGAGAGGGATGCTATGATGAGAAAGATATAACTATTATAGGGATATGTTGTGACGTATTTCACAACAACCCCAAAATGGGGGACCCATTTGTAATTTGAAAAATGTTTTGAATTTTTTTCTCATGTTGTTCTTCATCATCTGTGTCGAAAATCAAATTTCATAAATGTTGTCTTATAGTTGATTTCACTATTAGATTTTGTGTCATGTTAAAATGTTTTTTTCTTATTATTATATGATCATGTTGTGTTTGTTAGGTTCATTATGTTGTTCTTTTTACGTTATGTATTATTTGTTTATGTTAAAGTTCAGTTATATTATTCTTTTATTTTTATTTTATGTTGTTATTTATGTTATATATGTTTTTGTTATGAAATCGTTTTATATATTATGTAATGTTATTTTGTTTTTATTTTGTCCTTATTTGTCATGTTCTATTATTTAATATATGGTTTTATTTATGTTCTTTTATTGTTATTGTTATGTTTCGTTATGTTTTATCTTTTCATTATGTTTTATGTATTTGTCATGTTTGTTTCTATATGTATTTGGATGAGATTGTTTAGGGTCTTAATTATGTTATTTTTCCTAATAAAAGGTTTTGTCATGTTTTTGTAGGTTGACTAATAAAAGGTTATGTTTGTTTGTATATGTATTTGGATGAGATTGTTTAGGGTCTTAATTATGTTATTTTTACTAATAAAAGGTTTTGTCATGTTTTTGTAGGTTTTACTAATAAAAGGTTTTGTCAAAAGGGTTTGTAGGTTTTACTAATAAAAGGTTTTGTCAAAAGGGTTGTAGGTTTTACTAATAAAAGGTTTTGTCATGTTTTTGTAGGTTTTATTAATAAAAGGTTTTGTCATGTTTTTGTAGGTTTGACTAATAAAAGCTGGTTTCGATTTCAAAGTTACCAAGAGACACGTAAGGTTGATCAACTCATCACTTACCTTGCTGAATTCTTTTTTAATAAAGTGCTCAATGAGGGTTTCCCATTGCATGTGGGATGAATTGACAATATTGAAATATTTATCGATTGAAGAAAAAATCACCATGGCAAATGACATTGTGGAAAAGTGGTCAGATGGAGGTTTCCCACTGCATGTGGGATGAATTGACAATGTTCGATATTGAAATATTTATCGATTGGAGAAAAAATCACCATGGCAAATGACATTGTGGAAAAGTGGTCAGATGGAGGTTTCCCATTGCATGTGGGATGAATTGACAATGTTCGATATTGAAATATTTATCGATTGGAGAAAAAATCACCATGGCAAATGACATTGTGGAAAAGTGGTCAGATGGATGTTGATGTACAATGACTAATCAATGGCTGGACAGTGGACATTGCGGAAAAGTGGTCAGATGGATGTTGATGTACAATGACTAATTAATGGACGGACAGATTTGTGATGGGCATCATTCCAAAGAGGCATTAAAGTGGAAACGAAATTTCACACATATAAAGATCAATATTACCAATAGAATATGGATTTCTATTTTTTTTTAAGAAAACCCAGCTAATATCTATGATATGATGTGATGATTCATCGTACGAGAGGTTAAATGAGGGTGTAATGTAATATTGGTGGGTAATCCATAATACGGAAGACACTATGTTCAGATTACACTGCACCGGTGACAAGTTTGGAGATTCAGAAGATTATAGATAGCGGCACAATATTGAAAGTGAGACGGACACAAAGGTAAGGCATAGTATCCACGACAGAAGGAGAATAGTGCTAGTAGGGGTAATCTGAAAAACACAGCTTTTATTTTAACAAGGTGTACGTGTAGCTGAATACCACAACACGAATACCAAATATGAACAACATAAGTTTGGGGTATAGTCGATGTCGAAACTCAGGAGATTTTGCAGTGGGGTTTTCACACTTCTTTCTGTGAATTCGTGTGTACTTGGTCTCGCAAACCATTGTCGTCCTCATAGGAATTTCTCTTGCAGCAAATATGGCCTGTGCTGCACTACAAGGAGGTGGAATGGTAAAAATAAACAATTGTTGTAGCCATCGATGCATGTTGAAATTGGAAGATAACGCTTCTAAAATGGGTCTTTGCATGCATGTTGCATTGGCAGATAAGTGATATATGATTTAAAGTTTTGTTAGGCCTGCACTGGTTGGATTCATTCATCACATGTGAAGGGATGCTGATTAAGAATGTAAAGAAGTAAATCTATGACTTCTTCACTGTTTTACTACTCCTGGAATTGAATATTATACCTGTGATTTTTGATAAAGACCTCAACAAAGACTATTTATTATAAATAAAATTGACACTGCATTCGTCAAAAAACGAGGTAGCCGATTCCATATTAACGCAAGATATGAAAATTGAAAGTTGGATGGACGACAAGCGTCAAACATTGAAGTTGTCTCGTTTGGAAAAGAGGAACTAGAATGGAACTTCACTTATGAAAAAGCATGCGCTATTTCTTGAATGTTAATGGGTAAGAATTTATTAATAAATAAACTTTATAAATGTCTCAAATGAATATTAGGATTTATAGAAAAAGAGCATAAGGAAAAAACTGTTTGAAACCAATTTTTATAAATGGTCATGAAACAAAATAACTAGGCCAACATATTGAAAAATGGAATAAGTTGAAACTATAAATTACAAGGCAAACACAAGAAAAAGGTCGAACAGGTTGAGAAGAAAAGGATTGAAAAGAAGCGAAGGAGGAAAATCTACTTGCACAGAGGGCTGCAAATTTTGGAATAGCACAAATATTTTGGAAAAGTGTTTATTGTAAGATCCATGAATTTTTATCAAATTATTTCATTTAGACAAGCATGAATATGGTGTCTTAAATTTGGTTAATAATTTGATATTTGTTTATCCATAGTTCCATAGAAGATAGCACTAGTTTTATTGCAAGACTGTGTTGAATCTGGTCTGCATAAATTTAGTTTTAATTCCAAAGTATTTTGTTCAAATATTGCTGTCTCAGATATGTTTTATTTCTTTACCTTAATCTTTTGATTTTTATTTCACTTTTAATTTTGAAATTAAAACCTAGTTCTATATTATAAAGTTTCACTTTATAACTAGGTTCATATTTATTCATTATTCAAATATTATATCATTTAATATTTGAAGGAATAAATATGATATTGTTGGGAAGGTTTTTACCCTAATTAAGAAATTATTTAGGGTTAAGTTTATTTCATGTGAATTTATGTAAATGCATTTTGAGAAATAAACTATAAGACATTTTATAAACCCTAAAGCTATATTATAAAGTTTAAACTTTATAATAGGGTTAATATTTATTCATCCTTCAAATATTTTTATTAATTTATATTTGGAAGAATAAATATAAGATTAATTTGAAAGTTTATTTAGAGCCCTAATTCAATAATTATAGAGTTGTAAACTTTATAATTAGGGTCTAAAGTTTATTTTACCATCATTTTACGTAAATATTATTTGGGAAATAAACTTTAATTTAGTTAAGTTGTTCAAATTGATTTATAAAGTGTTTAATATAAAGTTTGAACACTACTTAAATGAATTTTACATTGAGATCATAATTAAATTTGCATAGCCTAAAGGTCAAGTCGTAAATCAAATTTAATTATTAAGTTTCAATTTCAAGAAAATAACTTTTAGGAAAGATTGCATATGATGATGTCGAGTCAAAAAGACCTAAAATCCATGTCCCTTGTTATCAGTTACTTGCAAACCATTGAGGTAGTTTAAGCAATTATTTTAATACATTTTCATGATACATACACTTAAAATGAAAAGAACCTTTGAGAAATACATTTTTCTTTGCAAGAGAACAATTCAATCCTAACTGTAGGATGATTTTGTAATTGGAAAAAATCATACCTTAATAGGATAACTAAACCAAACATTGGTAACACATCACACAACTCTCATGGAGAGGGACTAGGCCATATTAAAGAGATATCTAGCCCAGATGAAGAGGGATTAGTTAAAGACTGAGCATGATGATGCCATAACCAGAGTGTCTACAATTGGGGATGAGAGTAGTGATGCAACTATTATGGGTGTATTCGATCAAATAACTGCTCTTTAGGCTTAGTATAGTATAGAGGTGGCAAGGAGCACAAATTATAGGCCAATTTACTATGCAGCTATATCTCTAGGTCATAGCCATCCATCTCCTTTGAGGATTCGACTGTGTTCCTACTCTAGGATGAGATCAGTGATATGGTCTTCTTAGTAGTCCATTCAATTTCCTTCTTGACCATTTGAAGACAGGTAAAAGACCTAGGGTTTATTGTATAGCACTTGGATTTTTGTGTGGTTTGAGAGCATCAATTTTTATGGGACACCTCAACCAACTAATAGGATATGAGTGTACCAATTTTGATAGATTTTTGTACACTAGGTCGATTTGATATTAGATGATTCATATCAATTATTTATTAGTTTGTGATTGTGTTTATATGATGTTGAGTTGATGTGAAAAGTGTTCTAAATTGAATGTATTAGTAAATATATAGTATGATGCATTGATGAGGTTATACGATGGATATTGTATATCTAGATGAGTAGGAATTTGATTTCAGAGTTATTTTAGAATTGTTACCAAATAAATTTTGTTTTGAAAAATTCTATGTATTGAAAGAGTGATAGAAAACTAACATAATTTCACAAGTGAATAATTGTCAAGTAATGGTGTGATGGTGTGAAATATAGGTATGTAGGGAGAATTCTAATTGATGAAGTGAATAATTGATTTAAAGAATAATGGATATGTGAAAGCAAGGTTTTGAAAATCTTTGAGGAACCATATTGATGTTACAACTTAGTTAAAAATAAATTTAGTAAAATTGAAATATGACTTGAATTTTTGAGTTTCAAGAGGAGAGTTATGTTAAATGATGTTAAAAAATACTCTTGGTATGATTTTTCATGAATTATATAAGGAGAGGTATTTTCCATAAATTTATTTTATTTTTGAAAAAAGAAGGGTTAGGACCAAGATCCAGTCATGAGTTAAAATGGAAACTTCTTTGGAAACTAACTATTGTACATTATACATATCAATTTGGAAGACTAATTGAATAGTGCTTTGCAAATTGATTTATTTATGTCATCAATAGACCCTAAGTAGTGGCCTCTCAACTTGATAAATGGACAAGAACTTACGTGACTACAATTGATAGCATTTTTAGGTAGTCCATGTCGTAGGACAATTTATGTCTCGTAAATTATATTTTTTTGTTGCTAAGTGGTGGCTCTTCTAGCCTTAATTTAACAAGCACTTAGGTAAATTGTTGCTTTTGTAGGTATTTTATGACCTTTTGATGTTTGGATAGTCAATGTCTAGATATAGTAAAATGCTTATGGATAGTTTATGTCCCTATAATACAAATATTTTGGATAGTTTATGTCCATATGATATAGTACTTTGGATATTTATGTCTCATGATATAGTGCTTTGGATAGTCTATGTCCATATGATACAATGCTTTGGATAGTCTATGTCCATATGATATAGTGCTTTGGATAGTCTATGTCCATATGATATAGTGCTTTCATTTTTGTTGGATTTGGACAATTTATGTCCTTATTACTTGATTTGGATAAATTATGTCCTTATTGCTGGTTTTGGACAAATTATGTTCTTATTGCTGGTTTTGGACAAATTATGTTCTTATTGCTGGTTTTGGACAAATTATGTCCTTATTGCTGGTTTTGGACAATTTATGTCCTTATTGCTAATGTTTATGCCCTTGGTTTTAGGGCTTATTTAGATGATAAATTTTGTGCTGAAAAGCTAATAGAAATTGCCATAAGTGATATTGATGTCATAGGATTTTTGTCATTTGACTTATTTTTTATGAGTTATGTTGACTTTTTTTAAAGTTAACTTATCATGTTCATCCCTTTGCAAACTAATAAGATATAAATGTCTAATGTTTGTAGTGTTTTAGACCTTTCACCTATTAGGAACTAATAAGATTCCTAAAATTAGGTATTTTGAGAATTTATCATAGGTTTGAAGGAATGTAAAAGTTATCTATTCTTGTGACTTAGGGATTGATACCATTTGGAAAGTAGGAGATAGTTTTTGAATTAAACTAATTCCTTGTTTTTTTCTTATTTGATGCATATATAAACCAATTCATGGATCAAACAACTACTGTAAGTATGAAAAAATGAAAATCAATGTGCATTTTGTTTATTTACCACTAGCATTTAAGACCCAAAGTCTATAATTGCATGTATTAGCTTGGATTATCTGTTGTATCCTGATGGTTGTCTATATGATTCCCTCTTATGTAAGCTCTTTTTGTGAGTATAAATGAGTTGCGTTGATTTTAGAAAATAATCTATTACTACAAAAAGAGTGTCTAAGGAGATTGGGAGAGAATTAGGCTGATTTAGATCATGATTTTTTTCACTCACACCAATCTAAAAAATAACACCCTATATGCACTAACCTTTGTTAAAGTTGTTGTAAGGGACAAAGTCGATGAAGTAAATCAAAGTGTGATGCTCAATCATGCTAAAATGCAAGCTAAAATGTAGATGAAGATTATTCTTTCTTGCCATGGTAGTCTTTGTTTAAAAAGACATCATAGTCATTTCAATGACAACATGCTATCTTCATAAATAAAGACCACATGGGGAAACCATATATAGGAGGATCATGTATATTTATCAATCATGCAAGAGTATTCTAGCATTAATAAATAGGTATCATGTAAGTGATCCTATGGGAAGGGATTTTTTAGCATTACAGACCTAGTGTGAATGCAATGTAAATGATTGCTATCCTAACTAGTGGTCATCATCGTCTCATTACAAAAATTCCTTCATTTTTATATGTACACGTAGTCAATGCATAAATGTAGGGATGCAACATGATAGTAATGATTATGTGATAGATAATATATGAGTAATGTTTCAATGCTCATGAGTGAAGGAGAAACAAAAATTATTCCTTGAAAAATGTTTTCATATCTGTAAAAAATATTTGAGCAAGAAATAATTCTTGTTCTCCACCTCCTCAAAAGCTATGAGCTTAGGTACTTTTTAGGGAAGATAGATGATGATGAGGTCACTCCATTTTGATGTTATCTTATCAAACACAAAATGAACTTCACCATCCCTTCTTCAAAAAATCTATGTTGTGTAATACAACTAAAATCCGTTAGCACATGATCCCTAGCATAATATAAAAAGGTGTTCACTACATCCTGATAGAGTTCCATGTAGTATATATAGATGTGCAATGATACAATTATGCATAATAAAGCAAGAGGTGCATCATCCACTAAAATTTTTTATGATTAGAATGATTCAAAACAAAAAATGTTTGATGTTTATGTCTTGAAAATTTATGATATGTAGGGCTATCAGTGATTACGATTCATCATATTACCCTAATTTGGTAAGAGAAGGAGGTTATAAGATAATTATAATAAAAGGATTATACCAAGATAGAATTTTCTATTTAATTATCCAATATAATTAGGTGTTCTATACACTTTGTTAGGGTATTGGGTACTTCTATTTCATTCATCCATTTTAGGTATAATGATAATTGAAAAAGTTGAATTTGTGATAAACCTTTATATCAAGGAAGAAGGTTTGACAAAATAATTCCTTGCTTGTGTTAGATTTTGATGATATATTTAAGGAAATGCAACCAAAAGATCTAAAATGAGCAAGCAATGTTAACTATACCATAATGGCAATATAATATGTAGGAAAACAAATATAAGAAACTTCTGCAATAACTCGAAAAAAAACCATTAATGAAAGCTCATGAAAATAGTACAATGTAATGTAATGGAGGTCTTAACTATTTAAGGAAATGCAACCACAAGATCTAAAATGAGCAAGCAATGTTAACTATATGATAATGGCAATATAATATGCAGGAAAAATATATGAGAAACTTCTGCAATAACTCAGAAAATAGCCATTAATGAAAGCTCATGAAAATAGTACAATGTAATGTAATGGAGGTCTCAAACACTCCAAAAATTCATGCAAGATCTACATTGTATCTACTTTCTCTTCTCATCACTATACTCTACTATTCTATATGCTTCTCTCTATTGTCCCCCCTTTCTTTACTCTATCAAAGGCATATATATAGGGAGATATGTCCCTTGGCATTTCATCTACCTATGAATCTTCATCTTCCTATCCTATGACTCATGTACATGTGGACTACATGCACATTTACATCATTGCACATTCTAACACTTGTGCATTTATTACATTGCATAAAGTAAATACTCAAACCTTAATCTAAGATAAACTCCTAATCTAAAGATGTACCCAAGGTGGTACATTGGCATGTACCAAATAATGTAATATATTCCAACACCCCCTTGTATTACATTATTTGGGTATTGAAGACTTTAGTCTTCAATATGGTCTTCATCTTGGTTCTGGAATTTGAACTCTTCTTTTTTGCTTTCTTCATTTTGCTCCCTGTCTGTATCCTAATCAATTAAATAGTTAGTATCTTCATAAAATGCTATTTTTGTTGAGAGAGCTTTAACTTCATGTTCATCTGTAGGTTCTTCCAATTCTTGAATTTCTTGAATCTCTTGAACTAAGTGTCCTTTTTGTTTCCCTTCTCTATATTGCAGTTGTGGATAATTGTATTGATTCTGAGAAGTATATGGATGCTGAAATTGTTGTTGATGAGGATTATATTGATTATGATATTGTCTTGGTTGGAATGGCCTATTTGATTGGCTTCCAAAATTTGTTTGATTTCCTTGATACTAGTTTCTAGGATTGAATCTGCAATAATTGGTACTATGTCCTTTCTTCCTGCATACTTGACAATATCTATTGTTCCATATTGATCTTCCTTTTTGGGATGAGGTAATATTTTCCTATGGATTATCTTTTGTAACCAAGGCATTGTTAGTCATTTCATATTTTACTAAGTTTTCCACCTCATATTCTTGTAGAATATTGACTAACTCATCAAATGATGTATCTTTACTTAGAATTTGTAAAGATGTAACTAAATGCTTGTAGCTTTCTGGAAGTGCTCTTAGGGTTACTTGAACAAGAAACTTATCTTCTACCTATTATCCTAAGGTTAACAATTTTTCTTTTATATCTGCTACTTTCCTTAGGAACAGTTCTATACTTTCACCACTATTCAATTTTAGAGAATGCAATTGAGTTTGAAGATTCAAGATAGTAGCTTTATTATTTCCTTCAAATATCTTGGCTAAAGTTTTCCAAGATTTTGTAGAAGTTGTTGCTGAACTAATGTATGGTTGTATTTCATCTATAATTGCAAAAGTTATTATCATGAGTGCTTTTGCTTCATTTTCTTCAAACTTTTGAATCTCACTATCTCCTGTAGTAGGTTTAGTTTTTGCTCCTTTAACAATATCCCAAATCTTTTCAACTATCAATATTGACCTATTTATTTTTCCATGAAGAGTAATTAGGTCCTTTAAGAAGTTGGGATTCTGTAAGAATGAACTTATTTGTTGTCATGATGATGCTTGTAAGCTACCTTATATCTCCCTAGTTTAGAGTATGTGATCAACCTTGATAAGACCTTTTCAATTTTTTAGTTTTGTAGAACCCCTTATATCTCCCAAGTGTTTTGGATGTACTATGATTTTGATAAAGTGCTTAGCTTTCTTTAAATTTCCTTTGAGTTGAATCCCTAATGTTATAATGTTCAACTTCTATATTTCACCTTATCTCTCCCTATTTGTAAATAGAAAGCTAAAGATAATTTTAATGCACTTTTCAATTGATGAAGTTTTCTATTTTCAAGACTCTATAGTTGGATTCCTTTTGTCCCTTCAATTTGTATAAGAGACTAGTATTAACAATAATTTTCAACTTTCAAGCAATTCTATGTTTTGCTTCCTATATGCTTTAATTCTCAATGATATGGTTTCTAAATTTCAAGATATTTAATTTGGTGTTGAACTCCTTATATCTCCCTAATTAGAAATTTAGAAAATGATAATATTTGCAAAATAATGCTTCAATTTCAAGGTAGAAAACCTTATATCTCCTAGTTTAATAATTTACAAATATTTCAATACTTGAGTCTTAAATAATGCAATTTTGAAAATGCTCTTAAAATTATAATCTCCTTGCTTTAATTTCCTTTCTAATCCATCAATTATCTAAGGTTGTAATTTCCTTATATCTCCATATAAATATTAGCTAAACTTAACCTTAGGAATAATAGACCTTATATCTCCTTAAGCTTGATGGAAAGCAAATATTAATTTAATGTCAGTATACCTTTGATGTGAGGTGCTATGTGTTGATTGACTTCTCCTTTGATTGCACTTTCAAACTATTTGAACGTTGTAATATCCTCGAGCTTCAAGGTATGGTCGTGCTACATTAATTTCACCTCTTTCTATGGTGCACTCTTAGACTATCTTCTTCTCCTCTTCAATGCTCTTTGACCTTGGAAGCTTGATTTATGTGCACTCTTTAGGCTTGGGCTATTAATACTTCACTATCTCCCTTTGGATTGTGTGCCACATGGTATTTATGTTGCCCTTGGACGTCATTCTTCCCTGTTAGGTGGTGTAGAGATGTAATATTTAGGTGGCATTGATTTAGGTGGTGTGGGCATTATTTCAACCTTTGGATATTGAAATAATGATGATTTATTCTCTCCTTGCTTGTATGGGGTGTTACTAAGGTCTATTGATATTCGATGGTGTAGGTGCAGGTGTTATTTCAAAATTTGAATGATATATTCCCTCCTGAGGTGTTACTACGAATTCATTGGCACTCTTCTCCTTTGTGCCAAATGGCATATGATTCCTTTACTCACCATGATAAGTGGTAACTTCTTCTCTTACATGTAAACTAGCACTCAATGTTCCCTTCTCTTCCTTAACGTACTTGCCAACTCCTTGCAAGTTGTTTGGTCTTCTCTTGTAACAACAATGTGCTTCTTGATCTCCAACATATGGTGGTGTCTCCTCTCCAACGAAGGTGGTTCCTCCTTTGGTGGTGCTTTGGTGCTCCTTTCCTTGGTGGTTTTTTAGCCAAGCTTCTATCCTCTTTTGCTTGGGTAACACTTATTACTTGTGTTATTTTCCTTGCTATTTGCACCTTCGTCCTTGCTTAGTCTTCATCTCTTGTTGCAGGTTTCTTGTTGTAGGTTTCTTTTCATTGTGGGTATTGCCTTCTTACAACTATGGCACCCTATTTGGTGTCTTTATATACCTCGAATGAGATAACTTTGAGCCCTTAGTCGGCTCTTTCTCCTTCACTTCATAGCTTCTTCTTTAAACTTGATAATGTTGCCACTAATGACTACAATTTATGTGCCTCTTTGGTGTCTTAAGACACTTCAAATTTTGTCTTCCTTTTTCTACTTTAGAAAAGACAAATATGGTGCTATTATAAACCAGAGATAAATCTGTTTTAAAATGGGATAAAGTACCTTTATTGCACTAGAATTCCAAGACCTTTTTAGTCTCCTTTTGTAGCTTCACTTCTTGTATTTAGTATGGTGGAATCTTCTCTACTTCTTGGTGGTTGTAGTGCTCCTTTGGTGGCTTCTCTTCACCAAGACTTGCTACAACTTTACTTGTGTTTAATGGTGTCTTTTGACACTTTAACTCAACCTTGTTTTGTGCACTATTCTTCCTTCTCTTGCTTAATATCAATGCACTTTGATAAATCTTAGAAATAACATGTATTAAGCACTATCTATTTCTCCTTATTGCTACCTTTAAAACTTTAATATGGTGTTTTCAAGGAACTTAAATAATACTTGAATAAGAAACTTTACTAACACCAATTATCAAACCTTATTTTTACCTCCTTGTAGCAATCTCGCTTGGTGATTTGGTTCACCTATTTTCTACCATGGATTTGTAACCTTTGCAGCTTCAACTCCTTGATGGTTGCTATCCTAAACTTCTCTATATTGCAGCTTTCAATGTTGCCTTTATTCCTTCAACTTGCTATTCTAGGACCCTGGAATTTGCAGCTATTAGTTCAGCCTAAATTTTTGCACTTAATTCTAAAAATTTCAGATTCTAATGTATCTAATTTCTTCTTCAATTTGTTGTCCTAAAATCTCTTAAATATTCTTGGAAACACCTCCAATTCACACCTTTCTTTTCCTCTTCAAATGCTGCTCAATAATATCTTGAATTTATGCTACGAAAACAACAATCTCTTCTTATGCAAATCAGCCTTCAAGCCTTCAATGGCAATCTCCAAATTTCTCAAATTTGATGGCTTCTTCTACCTCCTTTCTCCTTCAATATCCTTTTCGAATTTTGACTTAAATCTTGGGCTCTTTATTGGCCTTCTTCTCAAGAATCTGAATTTCTTGAGGTCTTCAAGAATCCTTTCCAAAGTTTGGAAAATATCTTGTCCAAATATTTCTCCCTTTTGGGCTTGTTGTTGGATGGCGATAATTGTCCCAACTCCTTCTATTAGGAACTTCTCCTTGCTAGTAATATTCTCCCTTGAATTCTCCTCAAATATCCTCCAATGGCCTTCTTCAAATCCTTCAATGAGGCTTTCCTAGCCTTCTCCTTCTTTCTCCTTTCAAGTTATCTTGAGGCTTTCTTCTCTTGGGCCTTCAAATTTTGTAGCTTCTTGAACCTTCTCAAAAATTAAAAGAGAATTTTCCTTGATCTCTCAAATCTTCAACTATGGAATTTTTTGCAATGATATCTCTTTCTTGTATCTCTAAATTCTACTGCCCCTAAAATATGCAATAGGACCTTTTCTAGTATTTCTCTTTCTTCAATCTTCCAAATCTGAAAGTTCTTCAATGGGACCTCTTGTGGGTCTCTTAAACTTCTTCAATCTTCAATGAAGATCTCTTTCTTGAGTCTCCTCAATATTCTATTTTAAAATATGTAAATATTGCAATGGGACCTTTTCCTTAGGGTATCCAAAATATTCAATATTCAACTTGTTTCTTCAAGTATTGGATGTTAGCATATATGTATTACATTACTAAAGAAAAAAGGGTAGCACACGTAGGCGCTCTCTACGTTGGTTTAATAACCACCAAGTTGGTTTCTGTTAGGATCCTCAATCCTAACATTATTAGTTAGTATTAGTTAGTATTATTAATCATTTAATTATTATATTATTAACTTATAAAGTGAACCATCACAACCCTTCATAACGTGAACCATCACATCTCTTCATACGTGAACCATCATGTCTCTTCACCAACGTATCTTTAGGGTAGATATATATATTAGGTTGGCCATCCATATCAAATCATCCATGAATAATAAGAATAAGAATCATAGATTCCAAGGAGGGATCCCCCTATGTGGCACGTTAGGGAGCCCCATTTGAGTGGCCTGCGATTACATTTATAGTAAGACCTTGAGGTCTTACCATTTGGTATCAGAGCCATGTGGGACCCAGTCATGTGGGAATTGCTCAAAGATCTTCATCAAATCACTTCTGTGCATGAGTATCAAACTCGATTTGAGGATATCACCAAACACAACACAATATTGGATGAATCAATTCTCATCAATGGCTTCATTAGGGGATTAAAAGAGGAAATTAGAATGGAGGTGACAAGGTTCAATCCCTATACTATGATGCAGACCTATGGATTGGCAAAATTAGCTAAAGATAAAATTAATGCACAACAACGATTAGGGAAACCACTTATGGAAAAATCATCGACCACTTACATAGCTCCCAAACCTATGCATAATGGAAGGTCACAAAGCACTTACACAACCCCCAAATATAACCAAACTTTACGAATTAAACATCTTAGCTTTGAGGAGATGAAGGAACGACGAGCAAAAGGACTTTGTGATAATTGTGATGAACAATTTGGACCCCACCATAAATGTGTTACACTAACATTGTATTTATTGAAGGAAGTTGATCCCTGTCTCTCCATAGAGTAAGCAGATGAGGTAGTTGTGTCCAAAGCAACCAGTGCACCTACTCACCAAAATGAATACAATGAGGTCGATGTGCAAGAAGTTATTGATGTACCAAGCAAGGATGAGGTATACATACCCAAAGTGATCAATGCTAGCCAAACATGCACTCTACAAGACCTACACATACCTTCCTCACCAATAGTGAGTTCTTGCCATATGACCAAACCTATTCGGAACCAATGCAGAGTGACTACACACTCCTTCTCCGTTGGCTCTACCAAGGAACCAAAAAAGGATATGAAATCATTACCATCACTTTTGATGCATCATTCTAAAGTATTTGAGGAACCCCAAGGGTTTCCCTCCCATCGTCATCATGATTTTCCTAAGGAAGATTCTACTATTGTTCTTGGCAACCCCCGCTAATGCTTCATCCTTCTCGATATCCTTGCCTACGAAAGGATGCCATTAAAAGAGTCCAAGAACTTACACAAATCCTTCTTGGAAAACAAAGGACAAAGCTTCTCACTTTGAGCTTTGAGGACAAAGCTCTTTTTAAGGAGGGTGGCATGTTAGGATCCTCAATACTAACATTATTAGTTAGTATTAGTTAGTATTATTAATCATTTAATTATTATATTATTAACTTATAAAGTGAACCATCACAACCCTTCATAACGTGAACCATCACGTCTCTTCATACGTGAACCATCATGTCTCTTCACCAATGTAGCTTTAGGGTAGATATATATATATTATATTAGGTTGGCCATCCATATCAAATCATCCATGAATAATAAGAATAAGAATCATAGATTCCAAGGAGGGAGCCCCCTATAGTGGCAAAGCGATTACAAGGGAGCCCCCTTTGAGTGGCCTGCGATTACATTTATAGTAAGACCTTGAGGTCTTACCAGTTTCATAAAATAACTTATTGTAACCAAATTGTAATATTTATAATTGATATCAATCAAAATGAATCATTGCTTCGTGAACTTCTACATGGTACCAAAGCATGGAAGATCACAAGCAAGCATTGGGCGGAGGTAGACAGGAAGACGATCCATGAGCCAACCATTGAAGCACAGGATGTAGGACGCAGACAGAGCCAAAAGCCAACCACTGATGGACGTGATACAAAGGCAGGAGGACACATAGACACACAGGCAGAAGGACACGTAGACACAGATAGCAAGCAGATGGACGTGACATGCAGGTAAGATGACACATAGAAAAATAGGCAGAAGGACACATAGAAAAAGATAGCAAGCAAAGGATACTGGAAGGCAGCTGTAGAGGCAAAAGGATGGGGTGGTTGCCCAAAGGCAACCAAAACATCATATGACCTTCATCGTTTTTAAACAATCCTATAATGGCAGCATAGGCCATGTGGGATTATTGTTTCTTAAAAAAATCCTTTTGCACTCGACGTAATAAGTTGTCGTCGGGCCCTATGGCTCACGTGGTTTGTGTTGTGCTTGACCACCGCGAGGTCGCAGGTTCCATTCGCTGAAGGGAGGTATAAGATTTTTTTTTAAAAAAATTTCCTTTCTTCTCTCCATTGCCGAAGGTATAAGATTTTTTTGGTTCTTATTTACTCTCGTTGAGCCTTTTGGCTCACGTGGTTTGTGTTGTGCTTGATCACCGCGAGGTCGCGGGTTCCATTCACTATGCATGTATTGACGGGTGGTAGTGTTGTTTGACATCCTATTTTTTTTTTGACGGCGATGGAAATTTGTTGACAGTGGGTGGGGTTATTTTAACTCTCCAAGCTATTCAATTGACGCTTCTCCTGCATTTGACGCCTATGCTGTCCAAAATTGACACCTTAAAAGGCTTCCGTCAAAATTTTTTGGAGTTAAGGTACAATTTTTTTTCTTCCTTCTCTATTTTGCCAAACAAAAGGGGGACAATCTTCACATGATTCATTTGCAAAATTATCAGATAAATGGGGGAAATCAAAACATTTGAGAGTAAAAAATTTGCTATATTTGTAATAGGTGTTTAAATTTGTGGGCATTTGTGATTTTTTTTGCATTTAAATATTCTATTTTCTTGCATTAACAATCATAAATTACAGATAAAAATAAGACCCCAAATTTATACCCTATTTGTGCAATTTATTGCACAACAGAGTTTGGTATTTCAGATACCTCTAGTCCACACTTACAGGTAATGTTGTCGTGCTTTGGACTACTGTATTCGCCATCTAATATAGCTACAACAATGACTTTTGAGCTTGTTCTCTATTAATCATCGGGGAGAAATAAGGTAAACCAGATATATTTTTTTCCATTTCATACCCACATCGTGATTTTTGTTAGGCGTAAATCTTAATGAAAGTTTTTTTTTCCAAAGTGTTTAGGGGAAGTTACGCCCCACGCATGAGGAATAAAACTTTCTATGGTAGGTGTCATTAACAACACGATGCCCTTTCAATATCGCATATGTTCAATATATTGTGCTTCTCATATGTACTTATAGTCTCCCTCATGTAAGGCCAGGTACATATTGAGTAGTATATTGTTCATATATACCTATAGTCTCCCTCACGTAAGGGTGGGTATATATTGAATGGTTACAATATAAATATCTGGCAGGTATAAAGAAAGGGAGACCAATTTGTGATATAAGGAACCTTCATAATGGCCACAATTCACAAGTATCTCTCAGATTCACAGTTGTTGAAAGGTCCTAACTTTGTTCCATGGAAAACAAAGATGAAAGCCATTCTTCAGTTGGAAGATTTATGGGATGTAGTGATTGGCACTACAAAGAGCCCTCAAAAAATAGGAACAGATCAAGATGCTTGGGATAAGAATGACAAGAAGAGTCTTTGTGTTTATCTTGCTTGCTACTACAGATGAGGTGCAGCCTCATATTTGTGATGCAAAAACTAGTAAGGTAGCTTGGGATGCCTTGATAACAGTATATGAAGGAAAGAATCAATCCACTATTATAAACCTTCAAACTCAACTACATACTCTCAGTATGAATTCTAGGGAAACAATTGATATATTCCTTTACAGAGTGGCTGACTTGAAAGCCAAATTGAATGCCATGGGAAAACCAGTGGATTATGATATCTTGAAATCTGTCATCTTGAGAGCATTTCCAGATTCCTACAAGATGTTGATTACTTCTCTCAATGTTTTTGGTAGACAAGTATCATTTGTGGAGCTGGTAAATTTGCTTCAGACTGAGCAGGCAAATCAGGTTCAAAAAGATGACATGCCAGATAATGCCCTTTTCATACAACAAAGTGGTAAGAAACAAGGTTAGTTTCAAAAATGGGGTCCTTCTTCCAGAGGAAAAGGGAAGCAAAATCAGCAGAAGGATAAAAAATATTGCAAGATTTGTGATATGAATAACCATGAAACCAACAGGTGTTGGTTAAAAAACAAGCAACAAAATGATCAAGGTCCTAAGAAGAAGGGCAAAGACAAACAAAAATACAACAAGAAACATAAGCAACCTAAAGGCCATGTTGCTTATGCTGACTCCAACTCAGACTCAGATTCTCCTGGGTCCGATTCAAATTCTGACTCTGAAAGAGCACACAAGGTGCTCATGACCCATACTTTGTCTTCCTAGATAGATGTTGTATGGTATATTGATTTAGGAGCTAGCAAACACATGATTGGGGACAAATCATAGTTTCATACTTTTGCGGAGAAAGAAGGTAAGCCAGTCACAATTGCTGACAATCAAGTCTATCAAGTAAAGGGAGAAGGGGATGTTTCTGTGTCCCTTATTGATGGTAATTATCAAATTGAGAAGGTTCTCTATGTTCCAGGATTATCCAATAATATGCTCTCAGTCACAAAAATGTTGGATAGAAACATGGATGTCGTGTTTTGAGTTGTCAAAGGCAAGAAGGGATGTTTTATCACCCATAGTGGTAAACATGTTGCAACTAGATCCTACAAACATGGCTTGTTCATTCTAGATGCTCTTTGAACTCCTCATGTTGCTCTGGCTGCAACTACAAAGGAGGCCACTTCTCTCTGGCATAGATGTTATGGGCACATCAGTTAAGGATATTTGCTTGAATTACATAGATATGGGATGGTTAAAGGTCTTCCTCCACTCTCATATATCTTACCAATGTGCTCAGATTGCTTAGCAGGGAAGCAACACAGAGTACCTTTTGAAACTAGCTCCTCTCGAGCTACAAACCCTTTAGAGCTGGTACATACCGATCTATGTGGTCCTATGCCAACCAACTATGGTGGAAAGAAGTATTTTCAACTATTTGTTAACGATTAATCATGGAAGATGTGGGTTTTATTTCTTTAGTTGAAATCAAAAGCATTTCTCTACTTTCAAAAATTCAAGAAACTTGTCGAGGAGTCGGGATGTTTCATAAAAACCCTCCACTCAGATCGAGGGGGGGAATACACCTATGAAGAGTTTTTAGAGTTTCTTAAGAAACATGGGATCAAAAGACAACTGACTACAACCTATACACCTCAACAGAATGGAGTTGCAAAAAGGAGAAATCGTTCCATTATGGAAATGGTTCGATGTATGCTAAAGGGAGCACATATTGAGGATCAATATTGGGCAGAAGTAGTAAACACAACATCATACCTCCTAAATAGAGCACCCACTAGAGATCTACAAGGGAAAACACCACAAGGAGCTTGGAGTGGTAAGAAACCCTCCATTTCTCATTTAAGGGTGTTTGGATGTAAAGCATTCATGCACATTCCAAAATAGAAAAGGAGGAAGTTGGATGAGAAAACCTTGCAGTGTATCTTTCTTGGCTATGATGAGTATTCAAAAGGTTATCGATTGATTGATCCTAAGACCAAGAAGACACACATAAGTAGAGATGTTGTATTTGATGAAGCTTTCACATCAAAAGACACATCTACAATTGTATACCTAGATGAGGAAGAGCCTAAGAAGGAGGTTCAACTTCCATAGCAACAACAGAAAGTCCCAAAATGGTATACTAGCACTTTGAGAGATGCTAAGTTGAATTCCCTTACAGATCTATCTCTAGATAGGACATGTACTCACAATATGACTCAACAAATGAGAGCAGAGGAATCTACTTCAGAGGTTGACGAACTTTGTCAACACTTTGATCATTTGTCAGTGGGTACAAAAAATGATAGAGAAGAAGATGAAGATGAAGAAAAGGTTTATATGTCTACATTGAATGAAAATGAACCCACAACGGTTCAATATGCACTTGATAAACCATAATGGAAAGAAGCCATGGATGTAGAACATAAGTCTATCATAAAAAATAATACTTGGAAGTTAGTCGATCTGCCAACAGGAAAGAAACCCATAGGATGCAAATGGATGTTCAAAGTGAAGTATAAGGCAGATGGATCTATTGATAAGCATAAATACTAACTTGTTACGAAGGGTTATGCTCAGAAAGAAGGCATAGAATATGAAGATACTTTTGCCCCTACTGCAAAAATGACTACCATTCGAGTACTTTGTGCCATGGGAGCTCAGTTTGGATGGAATTTGCATCAGATGGATGGAATTTGCATCAGATGGATGTTAAAAGTGCTTTCTTGAATGGTGACTTACAGGAAGAAGTATACATGACTCAACCAGAAGGATTCGTGGTCGAGGGACAAGAACAAAAAGTATGTAAGTTGATCAAATCCTTGTATGGGCTCAAGCAAGCTTCTCGAGCTTGGTATATCAAGATAGACAGTCACCTTGTGCAGCATGGATTCAAAATAAGTCCTTTAGAAGCAAATATCTATATTAAGAACAATGGTTATGAAATAGTGATTCTTTTACTTTATGTAGATGATCTGATCATAACAGGAAGCTCGAAAATAATGATTGACTTAGTGAAAAATGATTTGAAGCAATAATTTGAAATGATAGATCTAGGACTTCTGCACTATTGTCTTGGTTTAGAAGTTACTAAGAAAAGATTTCATATTAGAATAACACAAAAGAAATATGCCAAGACTTTAGTAGAAAAATATCGGATGACTAACTGTAAGTCAAAAACAACTCCAATGGAGCAAGGACTTAAGTAATCATGAAATGATGAATCACCTTAGGTAGATGGTACTCTCTATCGCCAGTTGATTGGGAATCTCCTATATCTAAAAAATACCAAGCTAGATCTCAGTTTTACTGTGGGGTATCTTTCAAGGTTCATGCAAGAGCCTAAGATGAGTCACTGGAAAGGAGCAAAAAGAGTTCTTCATTATGTTCGTGGTAGTACAAATTATGGTTTGGAATACAAAAATAATAATAAGTTTTTCTTACTAGGATACATGGACTCGGATTATGTTGGATCCATTGATGATCGTAAATCCACTTATGGATATGTTTTTCATCTGGGATTTGGACCTGTCTCATGGCATAGTAAGAAGCAGCATGTGGTTGCTTTATCTTCTATAGAGGCAGAATATCATGCATCCAATGAAGCAGTCTATGAGATAATGTGGTTAAGTCGTATTATTACAAACATGGGTCTTCCAAAGAATCTTCCTTTTCATTTGTTTTGCGACAATCAAGGTGTTTTGAATCTTGTCAAAAATCCAATTTTTCATGAACGTACCAAACATGTTGATACCAGATGTCATTTCATTCGAGATGAAGTTCCAAAGCACCATATACAACTTCAATACATTCCTACTGATGCTTAAGTTGCATATATCTTTACCAAAGCACTTGGGCATATCAAATATGAAAAGTTTCGAGATACTATTGGAATTTGCCAATAATGTAATAAGGGGGGATGTTAGCATATATGTCTTACATTATTGAAGCAAAAAGGTTAGCGTACGTAGGCACTCTCTAGGTTGGTTTACTAGCCACCAAGTTGGTTTCATAAACCAACTTATTGTAACCACATTGTAATCTTTATAATTGATATCAATCGGAATGAATCATTGCTTCGTGAACTTCTACATTGGATTGATTCCAAAGAAAATATTCTTCCTAGCTCTTGTAGGAATATTCTCAACTTTATTTGAATATCCTTTTATATACAACAAAGTATTAGAAAATGATAATAAAAATTTCTTTAAATCTATGAAAATGAACTTCACTAGTTGATTTTTCAAGTTTTTTTGCAACTCAATGGAAAGAATCTATCCAAATGTAATTTTAGAAATTTTTAAAATGAGATTTCCTATCTCCTCTCAATATATTTTGTGGCTCTCTCTATTTCCTATCAATCTACCTTGTGCTCTAATACCACTATTAGCTTTTAATGATATATATTTAAGGAAATGCAACTACAAGATCTAAAATGAGCAAGCAATGTTAACTATATGATAATGTCAATATAATATGTAGGAAAAATATATGATAAACTTATGCAACAACTCAAAAAATAACCATTAATGAAAGATCATAAAAATAGTACAATGTAATGTAATGGAGGTCTTGAACACTCCAAAAATTTATGCAAGATCTACACTGTATCTACTTTCTCTTCTCATCACTATATTCAATTATTCTTATATGCTTCTCTCTATTGTCCCTCCATTGTTTACTATATCAAAGGCATATATATATAGGGAGACATGTCCCTTGGCCTTTCATCTACCCATGAATCTTCATATTTCTATCCTATGACTCATGTACATGTGGACTACATGCACATTTACATCATTGCACATTCTAATACTTGTGCATTTATTACATTGCATAGAGTAAATACTCAAACCTTAATCTAAGATAAAATCCTAATCTAATATGTACCCAAGGTGGTACATTGGCATATACCAAATAATGTGACATATTCCAACAACTTGTTGGGCATATAGGAAAGCTAATGATTTCTAGGTGTCAAATTATTATACCCTACCTTCTATTTGGGTATAAGAATGAATCACAAATTGATTAGATTTTTCATGAATAGATTTGACATATTGAAGACGTTTATGCTTCTTCTTTTTTTATATTTATGATGGAACCTTATATCAAAGAAGAATGTTTGACATAATAATTCCTTGATCATTGGGCGTATAGGTATCCTAAAACTTACCAAGTGACATTCTATTTGGATATCAAAGTAAATGATAACTTGATGAATATGGTGTTTAAAAAAAAGTGTTTGATGAAATATAAATAAAATTAAAATTTTTTATAGGTCCATATATAGAGGAAATACTTTTGATAGGATTACTCAATGTGGATGAGTACTTCAAATTTTAAGCATTTACCAGTCATTGAATAATCCTATAACTATTTTTTCCTAGGTATAGAGTTAAGTCAAGATATTTTGATAAGAGAATTATGAGAAAACGTTTTTCCTAGGGTGGGACTTGTTGAGGTGTGATTTTGTCCAATTACAAAAATCACTCGACAACTAGGATTCAAAATCCTCTCTTGCAAAGAAAGTATACTTCAAAATCCTCTCTTGAATAATAAATTTATTTATAACCTAGTTATAAAGTTTAACTTTATAAAAATTAAACTAGGTTAAATGTCTGCAAATTTAATATGAAATAAATTTCAAAAAGGTTTAAAGTAAAGAAATAAATTAAATCTCGGACAAACAACTACATAATGGAATACACAGAAACTTTAAAACCAATTTTATGCCTACCAAAAATCACACAGTACGACAATAAAAATGGTGCAATCTTCAATGGAAATTTAATTTATTAGAACTATATCAAATCATTTTATTAAAAATTAAATACCGTATTCACGCATATTTAAATCAAAATAATTTGATATAATAGTTGGATCTTACAATAAAATCTCTGCAAATCTCTGTTATTCCAAACCCTGTAGTCTTCTTCTGCTCTCCACTTTTGCTCCTTCAATCCTTTTATCCTTTCTCTGCCCTGCAAATGTTCGACCATGTTCTTGGCTTTTCATTCTCCATTTATAGTTTGAATAATTCATTATATGGTTGGTTCTTTCCCGTTCCATTATGGTTTCCATATAGTTGTAAAAATGAATTCTTAATGAAACCCTAATGTCACCAATACCTTTTTCAAAGGATTTAATATTTCTCCTCATTGGCATTTGAAAATTAAAGTTAAGACATGCCCATGAAACCCACGAACACATCCTCTATTCAACATACTTTAATAATCCTGCCAACAAGACAAATATTAATTAGAATATAAAACATTTATAAAATAACCTTCTTAAATATAATTAAATTATAAAGTTATAAAACTTTATAATTTAATTAATTTAAAACAAGACATAACTAAACATAACATACGAACATGCAACCTATATGAACACCACTATAATAAGCAAAAATATATTAAAATATCAACAAAAATATATACTAAATAACAAACATATAATTTTAAAGGCAACATAAAACAAAAACAACATAACATAAAACAACTACAAAAATAAAACACACATTATAACATAAAAAAACAATTTAAAATAAAACCATAAAAATATTATAACATTAAACTTTTAACATAATAAAAATAACATAACACAAACAATATTTATACAACCTAAAAGAATAACAAAATAAATAATAACATAAAGACACCTATAAACAAATAGAACACAACATAAAATAAAACTTGACAAAACACAACATAACAACACCAAACAAGAAAATCACCATTTTAACATGAAATCAAATCCGCCAGTGAAACCAACCATAATACAACATTCCTAGAGATTGATTTTTTCAACACCAGATGATGAAGACAATCAACAACGAGCAAAGGCACAAATTAAAACAATTTTTAAAATTCAAGTGGGTCCCCAATTTTGGGGTCATTGTGAAGGAGTCACAACAAATGGCGACTCTACTGGTAAATTTCCTTGGAAATTTTGGACTTAAGAACCCAACTTCTGAAAACAACAAAAACTCAAATATTAGAAATGTGAGCATCAGTAATATCCAGAGAATGTGAATAGACCAATTCAACATGAAACAATAGAATCATTAGCATTTGCTTGGTGTATGTAAAGTGATTCATTCTATATCCCTGAAACCGTTCAGCATTCCATTATCACTTTTACATTTAGGTTATTTTCTCTTTGAAGTATACCTCCACCTGACTCTCTTCAGACATTGCTCTACTACCGGCTAGATGTTTATAGCTTCATTTCCAGTTGAGCGTCTATAGCTCTGGTGAAGGTTATCTAGTTTATGGTGACAGATTTAACTTTACTTTCTTCGTATTCATCGTTTTTCTCTCTTCTTTTTTTCTTTTTCTTTTATCCAGTAATATGGTACTTTGTAAAAAATCCACCTACCATTTGGGTTAGATATTAGGTAAGGCCGAAAGAGTATATAATATTTTTCAGCTTAATTTGCAAAAATGACAACTTCATACTTCAAGAATTCCAAAAGATATTCTTTAATGTGTTTGTAGTACTTGTGAAGCTTTTGCAATATGATTCTAATATTTCAAATTTCCTTATCTTAATTCAGATTCATGAAGATATACACTAATATTTCATTTTCCTTTTTCTTCAGGTTTTACATGTTTTCAAAATAGGTAATTTTATCCTATATGGCCCGAGACCAAATACCATACAAAATCATCAAATTATTAGTGTCTCGATAACAACTACCTCAATCAAGAAAACCTCACTGAAACTTTGTCACATTCAACAACACACATAAAAATAATGAAACTTTAAAATATGGCAAAGCTAATTTATTGCAACATAAAAAACAACATAAAACATAATAAAAAATTAACAAACTCACCAAAAAAACAAAAACATCAACAACATCACCAACTAACAAAATCAACAAAATAACTAACTGACAAGCTCACAAAATAACAAGCTATACAAAATATAAATTTGCAAAACCAAAATTGCAAAGTTGATAAAGCGAGTGAACCCACTTCCTAAAATTGAAAACATTGACAACAGAACAAATAACAAAATATTACAAAACAACTTATGTACAAACACAAAAACAAGAAAACAAAATCCAAAATACTATTTACAAAAATATACATTATGTACAAGACACTACAAAATTTCTGCCATCATTTACTTGGATCCCAAATACGATTGGCACGTAAAAGACATATATTGATATATTCATGCCAAATCTTATACAAATCAAACCAAAATAAAATCAGGCTAAACAATATAACAAATTTCATTTCACCTTTTTCATCCCACCAATTTGATTCAAGTTTATAAGCAATTTGAAGTTTAGAATGTGATTCATTAATTCTGCAAGTGAACACATGATCTTCAATTATCTCTTGATTATCCAATGAGATGAAATTTTCCAAATTGGATTGTTCACTTTGATTTAAGTTTTCATTTTCATAAGCATATATAATTTCTTTCAAATAAGAAACTACTTTTGAAAATTTTAAATCAAAATTATCATCTTTGCTTTTAGACTAATCATGCTCATGCAACACTTTGCAAGAATCTAGGATATCTACTAAATGAGGATTTGTATAAGTTTGTATCCTAAATTCATTTGTCAACTGTTTATGAACATGGTTTAATAATTCAAGCATATCTTCTTTTTTATTTAGCAATGCAATATGATTTGTAGTGGGAATAGGAATCCGCTCTAGTTCTTTATCAACCCTCAATGGTATTTGATCATGAACAACCTTTGAATTTAATAAATGATTATATAAATTTTTGTTGGACATTTTGAGTCCCTAAGCTAAAAATTTGTCATTGATGTCAAAAGGACCTATGCAAGTAAGCACTATGATTTTATCCACAAAGAGCTTCATGAGAAGCAAAGGTTTTGATCAAAAGGATGCATGGCATTTGGTTCCAAAAAGGATCTTCAAGGGAAGCTTAGCAAAGGGTTTTTATTTAAAACCATGGATGGCAGATTTGAAATGGGTTTTTCTTAAAACCCAAGTTGGCTTTTTAGTTCGTCAAAAAAGGTGTGCCCATGATAAAGATATTTAATTTAAAGGTTTTATTTAAAACTATGGACAACAAATTTGAAATGGGTTTTTCTTAAAACCCATGTTGGATTTTTGTTTCATCGAAAAAGGTGCCCGGTGATGGAGATATTTAATTTTAAATATTTAGTTTAAATTTTAAAATTAAATGTAAAAGTTTATCCGTTGACGTCATGAGGAAGCGTCAACATTTCCAAGTGGAGGGAAGGCATATATATGCCATTAAATTCTTCAATTTAAATTATCCTTGCTCGTGCTATTTTTGTTGGCTAGTGTATACGAATCGAGCTCGTGCGAAAAATGTTTAAATGCAGAGGCTACAAATAAATCAGGGTGTGGTTGAATCCCAAGAAAACATGGGTAGTGTGGCCTATTGGCAACTCGAGTAGCGCAAAGGCGTTGGGAGGCACGAGGTCGTATGTTCAAATTTTGGCAGAGTCATTTTGGCAATTGCGAAGTGGAGCGCCCAAGGCGCATGGTGATTTGGTGCACGTGGGCAGTGAGGCAAAGAAAAGGCACGTTGTGCCTTTCCATTTGTGAATGAGTGGCTAGCTCGTGTGGCAACCTTAGCCACGGCTAAGGCGCTCGCGGTGAGGGCAGGTTGAGGGGTCAAAACCCCTTGAGGAGGTATGACATTTTTTGTTAATTAATTTTTATTGATGCCCTAAAGTTTGGAGTGATAAGGGTGAAAAATTATTTCATACCTTTGTTGTGTTTAAAAGGTTAAATAATTATTTTGTTGGTGAAAGCCATAGATGATTATTTGAGCCTTATGGTATTGATTTGAATTTTTGAGAGCATTATTTTAGGAGAAATAAGGGTTTTGAATTTGAGGATTATAATAGTGACTTATTGATTATTATTTTAGAGGGTTTTTCTATAGATGGACTTTGGTGGATGTGATTATTGAGTTGGAGTAAAAAGGTGTAAATTGAGTTATACTTTATCTTGTGATTATTATTTGAAGTCCACTAACCCTTGTTGAGATTGGAAAAAGAAAGTGTGTTGAGTGTGGCAGATTTTGTGGACAACTTCTTGGCATAAAAAAGGTATGGGTAATATTCTCCATTAATTTGATTGGGTGGTTGATTTTTGAAAATATCATTGGAGTGAAAAGGATTGATTGTGGTTTCCTTTTGAGAGTTGTTGGTTGAATGCTTCAAGGATTTCTGGTTTGAGAGTTATGGTTAAAACCTTGTTTTATAAGCATTGTTGTTGAAGCCATTAGTTGTGTGAAAAACATGAGTTAGGGTTTGAGAAGAAGAACATGAGTATCATTGTTATGTGAGATTTGTTGTTGAACATTGTTGGAAACATTTTGAGTTGGTTGATTCATGTTTGGACTAGGGTTTGTGAGAAAGAGTTGCTCCTTGTGGTGATTGGTTGAGTAGAGTTGTTTGAGCCTAGTCAAGTGATTGTGTGAAGTGGTTGTTCAAGTTCCATAAAACAAACTATTCTATATTCTAATTTGAGTTGAGTTGAGATTGATTTGAGTTGAGATTGGGATTTGAGTATAGAACATATTGAGTCTCTAACAATTCTCTTTATGCTTCTATGAGATTGCTGAGTTGAGATTGATTTGAGTTGAGATTGGGATTTGAGTATAGAACATATTGAGTCTCTAACAATTCTCTTTATGCTTCTATGAGATTGAGTTGAGATTTTATTGAGCTGATTTGAGGCAAGTCTTTGAGAAGGCTTGTGGACTATTTTTGAGTAAGCTTTTGTGAAAGCTTGCTATGCAGATTTGAGCAAGTCCTAGAGAGGACTTATTGAGCATATTTGGACAAGTTCTGAGTGAGCTTGTTGAGCAGATTTGGACAAGTTCTAAGTGAGCCTATTGAGCAGATTTGAGCAGTTCTGAGTGGACCTATTGAGCATATTTGAGAAGGTTCTGAGTGAGCCTATTGATAGAGCTTTGGAGGTGATAGAGTATAAAGGATAGAGTCTCAGTGGATAGAGATCCAACAACTAGGACAATTGAAGATAGATCTGAGTGAGGAGTCTTCAAGTGGAGAGAGATCCACAAGTCAATGTAGTAGAGAGACATAGTCTTCTAGAAGATCACTAGCCAGAGCAGAAGGGGAAAGAGTTCTCCTATGGAAGAGATCCATGAACTTGAGATTTAAGGGATCAACATCTCCTTTGGATAGAGGTCCATAAACATTATAATTGGGAAGGATTCCCAAGAGATTATTTGAGAAATATTTAGAAGAAATATTTTCTGTGGAGGTAGCCCACATTGGGTGAACCATGTTAAAAATGATGTCTCTCATGTGTGTGATGCTTTGTGTGATGTTTACTACTTTATTAATGTTGATGCTACTATTTGGGGAAAAGTTTTATATTATATTGTTCACCCCCTCTCAGTATAAGCACATGTTCTTCAATTGGTATTAGAGCGGGTCTCTCCGTGAAGAGTCTAACAACTCGAAAGAAGATCCTTCGGTAGCACACATGACCTCAAAAAGTGAAGAAGAAAGTGGGTTTGATATAAAAGAAGAATTCTTTGCTGCTCTTAGAAAACTGGAAAGACTTAGAGAGAAAAATTCAAAATTGAAGGAACAAATTCAGGAAGATGAAGAAGCAAGAGTGGAACTTATACAGAACCTTACAAAATTCAAGATTAAGGTAGAAGAAGGAAAGAAGATTGAGCAAGATATGACAGATCTATTGAGAGCCAAGGAAACAAAATGTGGAATATTGGAAGCAAAAATTGTTCTCCTAAGAAATAAACTGGAAGGGATCAAGATACTACAAAATACAGAATATGTGAAAGAGGAATCAAGCTTCCAAAAGGTAGAAACTTCAAACAAAGAAAAGCAAGCAAAGGACATCAGAAAGGAAGAGAGCAAAGAGGAACCCTGGATAAGAGTTAATTACAAGAAGAGGATGACTTCTCCACAATATCCAAGATCTCCAAACAGGTTACATAATCTCTTTCATGGTCATTGTTTTTCTTGCAATAAATATGGTCATATAGTTGCACACTTGTACTCATCATGCAAGATACAATAGATATTTCAATTCCTTTGCACCTCTCATGGATAATGATGTTATATGTTACAAATGCAATAATTTTGGGCACAAGGCTAGATGGTGTAAAATGATATTTCCTGAGTTTAGAAAAACAATTCCAACAACTAGGAAGGATGAAAGAAAGAATGATAGGGCCAGATCTATGTTAGTTCAAACAACCCTGCATGCTCAAAATAAAGAAGAACAATGGTATCTGGATAGTGGTTGCTCTAGTCACATGATAGGAGACAAAGACAAATTCATTGTTCTAAAGGAAACAAATAGAGGATCTATAAGTTTTGGTGATAATGGATCAGCTAGGATTGTTGGGAGAGGTACTCTAAGTCTAGACAATGGAAAAACAAAAATAGAGAATGTTTTGTATGTCAAAGGGTTAAAGCACAATATTATGAGTATAAGTCAACTTTGTGATCAAGGATATATGGTTACCTTCCATCCAGATAGATGTGAGATAATGAAAACTGAAACAGGAAGAATTATTGCAAATGCAAGAAGGACTCCAAACAACTTATATATGCTCAATGAGATCAAAGGAGAAAAGTGTTTTCTATCACAAGAAGATGAGAGCTGGTTATGGCATAGAATATTAGGTCATTTGAATTTTGACAACATAGTCAGCATAAGCAACAAATAGGCAGTCAGATATTTACCCAAAATAAGGAGACCTCAAAACACAATTTGTGCACCTTGTCAACATGGAAAGCAAACTAGGACAACTTACAAACCAAAAGGCTATATGTCTTCTGAGCCTTTAAGTTTAATACATACTTGATTTGTGTGGTCCTACCAGAACACAAAGTATTCAGGGTGAGAGTTACTTCATGTTGTTTGTAGATGATTATTCCAGAATGGTTTGGGTAACTTTCCTAAAAGAGAAGTCAGAAGCCTTTGAAAAATTCAAAGCATTCAAGAAATTGGTTGAAAATGAAACAGGAAAAAGGATTAAATGTCTACGATCTGATAGAGGAGGAGAGTTTACTTCAGATGAGTTTGTAGAATTTTGTGAACAACATGGAATCAAGAGAGAGTACTCAGCAGCGAGAACTCCCCAACAAAATGGAGTAGTTGAAAGGAAGAACATGACTGTTGAAAACATGGCTAGAGCTATGTTAAATGAATCTAAAGTGTCAGATGGTTTTTGGAAAGAAGTAGTATCTACAATTGTGTACATAATTACTAGGGCTCAATTAAGGGTAAATCATCACAAGACTCCTTATGAGCTTTGGAAAGGAAGACCTGCTACTGTAAAACATTTTAAGATCTTCGAAAGCAAATGTTACATAAGACGGGAAGATCAAAATTTGGGTAAATTTGATCCAAGATGTGATGAAGGAATTTTTCTTGGCTATTCCACAAAGAGCAAGGCTTACAGATGTTACAACAAAAGAACACGCACTATGGTGGAAAGTATGAATGTAATAGTTGATGAAAAGATAGATTCCAGAGAGCCAATTCAGCAAGCAATATATCAAGAAGATGGATGTTGTCAAGAAGAATTTTGTGAGGAATCAGATAATGATGAAGAAGAAACACAAAGGCTTCTTCCTAAGACTCCTTCCAGGTATGTACATAAACATCACCCAAAATATCAGATCATTGGAAATCCAGATGAAAGACAGACAAGGAGAAGAATAATAAAACCATCTCAACAAGCAAATTTTTCTTTGCTATCTAAGATTGAGCCAAAATATTTCTCTCAGGCTAGTGAAGATGAATTTTGGGTTAAAGCAATGAATGAAGAATTAGATCAGATTGAGAAGAGCAAGACTTGGAAACTTGTTCCAAGACCAAAGGACAAAAATGTGATTGGCACAAAATGGGTCTTCAAAAATAAGTTGAATGAAGATGGACAAGTTGTCAGAAATAAAGCAAGGTTAGTTTGCAAAGGTTATGCACAAGTAGAAGGAATTGATTTTGATGAAACATTTGCTCCAGTTGCACGACTTGAAGCTATAAGGATGTTTTTAGCTTTTTCAAGTTTCAAGAATTTCAAAGTATATCAAATGGATGTTAAGTCAGCTTTTCTAAATGGGATTCTAGAAGAAGAGGTCTACATTGAACAACCAGAGGGATTTATACTATCAGATACTCCAGATCAGGTATGCAGATTGAAAAAGGCATTATATGGCTTAAAGAAGGCTCCCAAAGCATGGTATTCAAGATTGGATAGGTATCTACAGGAATAGGGATTCAGGAAAGGAATAGCAGACAGTAATTTGTATATCAAAAATGAAGGAAATGATCTTCTGATAGTGGTTGTTTATGTTGATGACATAATTTTTGGGGGAAATAATGACAAGATGTGCAAAGAGTTTGCTAAGAATATGCAAAGTGAATTTGAGATGTCTATGCTTGGTGAATTATCCTTCTTTCTTGGTCTTCATATTTCACAATCAAAAAAGGGAGTGTTTCTTTCTCAAGCCAAATACATCAAGGAGATGTTAAAGAAATTTAGATTAGAAGATTGCAAACCAGTAAGTACTCCTATGGTCACAGGGTGCAAGTTAAGTAAGGATGATGAATCTCCAGAGGTAGATCAGAGACTATACAGATCCATGATTGGTAGCTTATTGTATGTCATAGCTACAAGACCAAACATAGTACAATCAGTAGGATTAGTGGCAAGATTTCAGGCAGCACCTAAGGAAACACATGTGGCAGCAGTAAAAAGAATTTTCAGGTATCTAAAAGGGACTATGGATTTTGGACTTTGGTATCCTAAAAGTGATAGTTTCACACTCACAACATATACAAATGCAGATTGGGCCGATAGTATTGATGATAGAAAAAGCACAAGTGGGGGAGCTTTCTTTCTTGGAGAAAGACTAGTATCCTGGTTAAGTAAGAAGTAGGTTTCAGTATCACTATCCACAACAGAGGTAGAATATATTGCAGCAGTAGCCAGTTGTACACAGGTGTTATGGATGAAGAGGACTTTAGAAGACTTCAAGATAAAACATGATCAACCTATTCCTATACTATGTGATAATACCAGTGCCATATGTATCTCAAAAAATCTAGTAATGCATTCCAGGATGAAGCACATTCCGATTAAGTATCATTTTCTGAGAGAACAAGTGTCAGATAAACAGGTCAGATTGGAGTATGTCACTACAAAGGAACAAATAGCATATATTTTCACTAAGCCACTCTCAAAAGACACTTTTGAGTATCTTCGAGGAAAATTGGGAGTGAGACTCCCACCCCAGAATTAACCACCTCATGTGGAGGTGGGGGAGGGGCTAAGCTAAGAGGCTCATTCTTAGCCCCGAGCCCCAAAGGTGACCCTTTGCCATTGATGACAAATGGGGAGAGATTTGTATATTACGGAGAATTTTTGATATGGGGAGAGATTTGATATTTGAGAGAGCATTGAGCCAGGGGGAGCAAAGTCCCAGGGGGAGCAGAAAAGAAGGTCAGATTTCAGTAAAAGGATATGGGTTGCCATCAATGACAAAGGGGGAGATTGTTGGACATTTTGAGTCCCTAAGCTAAAAAGTTGTCATTGATGTCAAAAGGACCTATGCAAGTAAGCACTATGATTTTCTCCACAAAGAGCTTCATGAGAAGCAAAGGTTTTGATCAAAAGGATGCATGGCATTTGGTTCCAAAAAAAGAGCTTCAAGGGAAGCTTAGCAAAGGGTTTTTATTTAAAACCATGGATGGCAGATTTGAAATGGGTTTTTCTTAAAACCCAAGTTGGCTTTTTGTTTCATCGAAAAAGGTGCCCTGGTGATGGATATATTTAATTTTAAATTTTAGTTTAAAACATGCATAGTTGAAATGGTTTTTACGTTTTTCTTTTCGAAAATGTGCCTATGATGGAGATATTTAATTTTAAATATTTAGTTTAAATTTTAAATTATTTAAAATTTAAATTTAAATTTTAAAATTAAATGTAAAATTTTATCCACTGACGTCATGAGGAAGCGTCGATGTTTCCAAGCTGAGGGAAGGCATATATATATGCCATTAAATTCTTCAATTTAAATTATCCTTGCTCGTGCTATTTTTTTTGGCTAGTGTATGTGAATCAAGCTCGTGCAAAAATGTTTAAATGTGGAGGCAGCAAATAAATCGAGGTGTGGTCGAATCCCAAGACAACATGGGTAGTGTGGCCTATTGGCAACTCGAGCAGCACAAAGGCATTGGGAGGCACCAGGTCGTACGTTCGAATTTTTGCATAGTTATTTTGGCAATTGCAAAGTGGAGCACCCAAGGTGCATGGTGATTTGGCACACGTGGGCAGTGAGGCAAAGAAAAGGCACATTGTGCCTTTCCCTTTGCAAACGAGTGGCTAGCTCATGTGGCAACCTTAGCCGTGGCTAAGGCGCTCGCGGTGAGGGCAGGTTGAGGGGTCGAAACCCCTTGAGGAGGTATGAAATTTTTTATTAATTAATTTTTATTAATGCCCTAAATTTTGGAGTGATAAGGGTTAGAAAATATTTCATTTTTGTAAAACCTTTGTTGTGTTTAAAAGGTTAAATAATTATTTTGTTGGTGAAAGCCATAGATGATTATTTGAGCCTTATGGTATTGATTTGAATTTTTGAGAGCATTATTTTAGGAGAAATAAGGGTTTTGAATTTGAGGATTATAATAGTGACTTATTGATTATTATTTTAGAGGGTTTTTCTATAGATGGACTTTGGTGGATGTGATTATTGAGTTGGAGTAAAAAGGTGTAAATTGAGTTATACTTTATCTTGTGATTATTATTTGAAGTCCACTAACCCTTGTTGATATTGGAAAAATAAAGTGTGTTGAGTGTGGCAGATTTTGTGGACAACTTCTTGGCATAAAAAAGGTATGGGCAATATTCTCCATTAATTTGATTGGGTGGTTGATTTTTGAAAATATCATTGGAGTGAAAAGGATTGATTGTGGTTTCCTTTTGAGAGTTGTTGGTTGAATGCTTCAAGGATTTCTGGTTTGAGAGTTATGGTTAAAACCTTGTTTTATAAGCATTGTTGTTGAAGCCATTAGTTGTGTGAAAAACTTGAGTTAGGGTTTGAGTTACTTTTCCCGCAAACGACTGAGTAGAGAAGAACATGAGTATCATTGTTATGTGAGATTTGTTGTTGAACATTGTTGGAAACATTTTGAGTTGGTTGATTCATGTTTGGACTAGGGTTTGTGAGAAAGAGTTGCTCCTTGTGGTGATTGGTTGAGTAGAGTTGTTTGAGCCTAGTCAAGTGATTGTGTGAAGTGGTTGTTCAAGTTCCATAAAACAAACTATTCTATATTCTAATTTGAGTTGAGTTGAGAAAGAAATTGGATTTGAGTATAGAACATATTGAGTCTCTAACAATTCTCTTTATGCTTCTATGAGATTTTGAGTTGAGATTGATTTGAGTTGATATTGGGATTTGAGTATAGAACATATTGAGTCTCTAACAATTCTCTTTATGCTTCTATGAGATTGCTGAGTTGATATTGATTTGAGTTGAGATTGGGATTTGAGTATAGAACATATTGAGTCTCTAACAATTCTCTTTATTCTTCTATGAGATTGAGTTGATATTTTATTGAGCTGATTTGAGGTAAGTCTTTGAGAAGGCTTGTGGATTGATTTTGAGTAAGCTTTTGTGAAAGCTTGCTATGCAGATTTGAGCAAGTCCTAGAGAGGACTTATTGAGCAGATTTGGACAAGTTCTGAGTGAGTTTGTTGAGCAGATTTGAGCAAGTCCTAGAGAGGACTTATTGAGCATATTTGGACAAGTTCTGAGTGAGCCTATTGAGTAGGTTCTGAGTGGACCTATTGAGAAGATTTGAGAAGGTTCTGAGTGAGCCTATTGACAGAGCTTTGGAGGTGATAGAGTGCAGAGGATAGAGTCTCAGTGGATAGAGATCCAACAACCATGACAATTGAAGATAGATCTGAGTGAGGAGTCTTCAAGTGGAGAGAGATCCACAAGTCAATGCAGTAGAGAGACAGAGTCTTCTAGAAGATCACTAGCCAGAGTAGAAGGGGAAAGAGTTCTCCTATGGAAGAGATCCATGAACTTGAGATTTAGGGGATCAAGCATCTCCTTTGGACAGAGGTCCATAAACATTGTAATTGGGAAGGATTCCCAAGAGATTATTTGAGAAATATTTAGAAGAAATATTTTCTATGGAGGTAGCCCACATTGGGTGAACCACATTAAAAATGATGTCTCTCATGTGTGTGATGCTTTGTGTGATGTTTACTGCTTTATTAATGTTGATGCTACTATTTGGAGAAATTTTTTATATTATACTATTCACCCCCCTCTCAGTATAAGCACATGTTCTTCAAGTTTTACCTGATTCTTGAATGTTTAGACATAATGGATAAGATTCTACCTCTTGTACACATTCATTTACCACTACTTGATGAGTCATTGTAGTATTTTATTTTTCTTAGTGATCTCTATCATCATCATCATCATCATTTTGTATTCCTTCATCAATGACCTATTTTTCAAAAACATCAAAATTATGCATCCAATAAAGAATAGTTTCTTTAGTATGAATAGGAAATTCAGATTCTTTGTTAGCCATACATGAAGTTTCTTTATTTGAATATTAAATACAATCATGAAAATTTTCACTTAAATCTTCAGTATTCAAGAATGAAAGAAAATATTTTACCTCTTATTCATATAAAACCGATGAATCATTAGAAACATTTACCATTTCTTCCCTTTCTAGTGGAGCAATGTGTTCTACAAACTCATGTTCAAAATGATCAAATTTTTGAACATTATCTACTTCTAAAATTGTCACATCATTTTCCAGTTGGATAGAAATTACTAGATCTTCATGCAAGATAGAGGTTTCAACATCCTGCATATCAAGTGAAATGGAAAATTCATCAGTAGGATAATTAGAAATAAATAATTCCTCATATCTTCCCCAACTATTATAATAATCATCTTCCTAAAACATTTTATGAGATTGCATCCCTTCTTTCATTTCTTCTTGATCATTATTTTTAGGATACTGAAAATTTTGATCATCATTTTCAATGCTCATCCAAATTTATGAGAGGTCCTGATTTGTCATATGTTTCAAAACTAGTCCACTCTAGGACCTCTCCACTATCTAAAATAATATCACTTTTAGCATCTTCGATATTTGTCTCATGAGAATGATTTATATATTTATGAAGATATGCATCTTGATGCCTTTGTCCCTATGCTTGATCACTATTTCTTTTAAGATGTAGAATTAACTTTTGCAACTTGTCCTGCATTTTAGGTGAAGCAGGTACTTCATTAGAAAGAGAGGAAAAATCCTCCCATTTATTCCACCAACAATAATCATCTTCTAAAATTAGGGAGTGATATTAAACCACTTTTTCACACTCTGTAAATTCAACAATTGAATGCTTTTCGAATTCACTTTCATCACTTTCAAAAAAATTAACTTCAATAAAAAAATTATCTTCCTCAAGTAATAAACTTTTATGATCAATCATAATGAAAACACCTCTAGAATATTTCAATTATGGAGCTTTAATTTTTTCATTCAACTCTATGGAGGGTTCTATTCTATCATATGTTTCAAAGCTAATTAGATCTAAAACTCCTCTAATATCTAAAGACTCATGCATTTCTACATTTTGATAACCTTGATTACTACAATCCTCATTGATGGATATTGGCTTTGAAACTTCCACTTCTTCTTGGACGATATAAAAAGTGGTTGAAAAACTAGGACATTCAATTTCATTTGATGGTGTCGAAAAATGCGTATCATGACTCATAAGTGGTAATTGATTTGAAACTTTAGAGTTAAGTAATGATAATTTACCTACATTAATTCCTCCTAAAATCAACCGTTGTTCTACAACTATTGCCCCACCATAAGCATTAGACAATAAATATTTAAGAATATTTACTAACAACTTAACAGTAAAAGAATCTAAGGCTTCCAAGTATATTTGAAAAACTTCTTCTGAAATGATAAAATGTGTCTCTATTTCAGTATACAAATTATGGAACCTATCATTAAATTGACTCATTGATTCATCAAGTTTTTTATAGATAAAGGAAAACTGATTTGATATCATATCCGTGTCAACCAATTCTCCAAACTGTTCAAGAAATATTGTTTCTAGTTGATCCCAAGAAGCGGTAGAATCTGCAGGTAAATTGATAAACCAATCTTTAGCAACTTCATCCAATGTGTATGGAAACATTCTACAGAGAACATCTTCCTGCATAATTTGAAAATGAAACATAATGTTTTTATATGTATGCATATGTTATTCTATCATAATCGGTCCATCATGCTTGTAAGCGAGTAAATCATTTTCTACCATTGAATCAGTTTTAATATGCAAGGCTATGTATGAAAAATTCGCAAAAATTGAATCATAACCAAAATTTCGAATTTATAACAGATTAACATTAATGCAACATAAATTGAAAAATTTCAATTTTTTTTAAAACTAATATTTGAAAGACTTCAAATGAAAATAAAATATTTACCTTTCAGGCCCTCCTTCTAGCACCAATTTGTTGAGGTGTGATTTTGTCCAGTTACAAAAATCACTCGACAACTAGGATTCAAAATCCTCTCTTGCAAAGAAAGTATACTTCTCCAAGGTTCTCACTTAATGTTTTTATGTATCATGCATATGTGCTAAAATAAGTGCTTGAACAATTCTAGTAGTTTACAAGTAACTGATAACAAGGGGCCTGGGAATCAGGTAATTAACTTTAAATTCATCATGTGTTAAGTGTCTTTTACTCCAACTCTTTCTCTAAGCAATAATAGATAAATTTACCTTTTAATTTTGATAACTTGTGCAAATTTATTCTATAATCTCAAAACAATATCTTAATTAAAATGCTTCAAATGATTTTGAGATAAAAATTTAATCTAGCATTTTAATTAATATTAAATTTCAATTAACTTTAATAAAATCAAAGTTTATGAAATTTTAATGAAATTGATTAAATATAAACCTTAATTATAAAGTCTAAACTTTATAATATTCAAAATTTAAGGTTTATTTAATGTAAATATTTGTTCATCCAAATATGAAATTGAAATTGAAATATTCGGAGAATGAACAAATATAATAATGATTAACCCAAATTATAAGGTTTTGAAACCTTAATAATTATGAAACATAGGGTTTAATATAAAACTAATCTATGAACTTTTGAATTTTATGATATGAAAATAAAGTTCATAAAGCATCTCCTTCCCGTAATATTTATTTCTTAAATATTTATTGAATTAAATATTTAAGAACAAATATAATCCTGAAATGTAAAGTTTGGATCTTTGGATAAATTGAAACCATATTAAAATAAAACCCAAACTATTTAATGAAAAAAATATCAATTCTAAATTCTCAACTTTATGAAATTAAAGTTGGAATCAGAATAGTCATTTATCCTCGGTAAATTTATTTATTCAAATATTAATTAAATTTAATATTTGAATAATAAATTTATTTATAACCTAGTTATAAATTTTAACTTTATGAATCAATTGCATTCCTTTTGACATTAATGACAACTTCACGCCGTTGGCATATCTCACTCATTCGGACTCGGATTGAGCTAAAATTTTTTGGGTAGATGCCTGAAAAACCCTAGAACGTCTCCACAAATTTTCATATCATTTGGAGCAACACAGATCCTAGCGCATCCCTATGTGTGAACGAGATATTTGGCAAGTGGCTATGCGAGGGTTTCATCTGGGTTGAGTGCAAGCAGCTCCAGAGGTTGGTTTTTAGGGCCTTCGGGCCCTAGCGGCCAATATTTTTGTGGTTTATGCTCAATATTTTAGTAGGAAATGTTGCAGGGGATCCAATATGGGTTAGAAATTTATCTTTCAACAGATCATACTGTGAACTTGAGTGACAACGACTTCCAATTTGCTGCACAAAAGAAAAGTGAAAACCATACCTTTCCACGATGTCTAGGGCAAGGATTAAAGAGATCACGAAACAAGTTTCAAGCAGTTGATCAAAAAATGGCTCATATCTCAAGTGAATCCGGTGCTAAGGTGCACCCACAAAATAATTCTACTGTGAAAACCCCTGTCAAGGGTAAGAATTTCGAAGACTCGAGCCCCAAAAATGAATTTTAGGGATGCCCTCCATGGTGGACAACCTCAACCCCAATGCTAATATCAATCTTAGGGCTTCCCATAAACCTCTAAGAATGCCTAAGATTGATCCCAGGAAAACAGAGTCAGGATGTCTTAAAGCAGTTGATGGAACTCCTATTGTTAAGCTTGATATGGGTAACATTCAGACTGGCATTGAAGATTTGGAAAAAAGAGGACTAATTTGTCGGTTCATGGGTTTTCATTCGAGTCTATCTGCTTTCAAAGTCTGGGCTGCAAAAAGCTGGAAAACTAAAGGTGAGTTACAAATCTCTATTTATCCAAATGGTTATTTTCTTGTTTTATTTGCTAATAATGAAGATAGAGAGAAAACTTTTCAAGGGGGTCCTTGGTTTTTTGGAAGGGCAGGGCTTTTCATGAAGCCCTGGCATACTAAATTTAAAGCCGAAGAAGAGATGCCTTCTATAGCTCCCATGTGGGTTAGACTCTTTGGCCTCCCTATTGAATTTTGGAATCCTACTATTTTTTCTTCAATTGGAAACTCTTTAGGAACTTTTATGATGACCACTGATTGTACTCAAAATTTTGAACATATTATTTATGCTCGGATTTGTGTTTTAATGGATTTTGACAAACCCCTACCTAAAAATATCACATTACAATTTGGGGAAGACACTTGGGAGCAAGTAGTGGACTATGAGAACATTCCTTTTCGTTGTAGAATTTGCCATGAATATGGTCATTTGGCCGGTGCTTGCCCAAATAAAATTCTTGATCAAAAGAAAGAAGATATAAACTCAGCAGGTTTCCAAATACCTAAGAAGAAGAACACTCAAAAAAAACCAGTTATGAAGGATCAATCAAAGTCATCCGCTAATATGTTTGAAATCCTTTCCACAAATGATGTCCCAAGTGAGGAAGAGGAAATAATGGAAACTGAAATCTTAGAAACAAAATTTAAATATGAAGGGAAGAACTCTGAGACAAACCAATAAATCAAAGGTTTTCAACTGGAAAAAAAAGGGAGAAAATTTACACAAGAAAAACAATCTTTCAAATGTCAAAACTTCAAATAATGCAGGTCCCAATATAGACTCCGTTGAACCATCTAGTAAAATTTTGGCTGTGTACGAGCATTCTTCAAGGTTAGAAGCCATCTCGGATTCAATTGGAATAAGTCAAGAAACAGGGAAAAAAAATTGAAGATGGATTCTAATCAAAAAGCAGGTCGCAAGACCAATCAATATCATATGGTAAAAGAAGGTGAAAAGCTTGTAGAGGAAGGTAAGATTAATTGCCCTTCCCAAATTTTTTAGCCCCAGTATTAATGAAGATCATCACTTGGAATATTAGAGGACTCAAAGGGAGTCTTTCAAAACAAAATGAAATTAGAAGAATGATTCAGATAAATCATCCACATCTTGTTTTCCTTCAAGAAACAAAGATGTCAATGGAGGATATGGACTCAATTGCCAGTAAAATTTGGCCAGTTGGAAAAGTGGTTTCCCTTAGTTCCCAAGGGACTTCTAGTGGCATTGCTTGTCTTTGGGACCCAAAAGAGGTAGTTATTCACCATATGGTTGGCAGTTGGGGTTTGTTGGCTATAGCTATTCAAATGGTAGACATTCCAACCAAATTATGCTCTGCATTCATTGTTTATGCTCCGACTTCTTTGGAGGAAAAAAGAAGACAGTGGAAGGATATTACTCATATTATCTCTCATTTTCCTGAAGCTTGGATCTTGATCGGAGGATATTTCAATACCATCCTCTCTTTGGATGAGAAAATGGGGGAAATAGAAATTTGGACAAAAGCATCGACCTCATGAGTGAATATATTGCAAACCTCCATCTTGTGGATATCCAACCAGATAATGGCCTTATGACTTGGTCTAATAGAAGGCAAGGCTTAGCTTGTATAATGGAGAGATTGGATAGGTTTTTGCTCTCTAAAAATTTCTTAATCCATGGTCACATTCCTAAAGTGAAGACTCTTAATAATGCTGGTTCGGATCATTGGCCAGTCATGGTGGAAATGTGGAAAACCAATGTGAGTTTCTCTCCTTTTTATTTTCAATTAATGTGGCTTAGAGACATTTCCTTCAGACCTCGTGTGCAACAATGGTGGAAGGAAGGTAAACCTAGGCATGGGACTAAGATGTTCTATTTTGCCAAAAGACTACAATACATTAAATCCAAAATCAAGACTTGGAACTGGAAAGAGTTTGGGGATGTTCATAAAAAAAAACATGAAGTTATTGCTCATATTGAAAATTTGAATAAGAAAATCCGTTTAGATGGCCTCACAGAGAAGAGAAGTGCAGATGAAATTAAACTCACAACTCAGTTAGAGGAATGGGAAAAAAGAGAAGAAATCTTATGGAAGCAAAAATCTAGAATTCAATGGCTCAAAGAAGGAGATCGAAACACAAATTTCTTCCACAAATCTCTTCTAGCTCGAAGATCTCACAACTTTATTTCTTCCTTAAAATCATATTTTGGAGATGTTGTTTATACTTGGGATGGCATGAACTCTATTGTTGTTGATTACTTTTCCAATATTTTTGTTGCTACTCCTCTTGACTCAACTTCACAACAAAATGTTCTTCAAGCAATCCCTTCTCTTATCACTTCTAAGGAGAACTCTATTTTGACTGCTCCTGTTACTATCAATGAGCTTCAACAAGTAGTTTTTAAAATGCAAAAGGGAAAACCCCAGGTCCTGATGGTTTTCCCATTGAGTTCTACCAAGAGTTCTGGGATATCCTTCATGTTGATTTATTAGAGGTGGTGGAAGAAGCCAGGAAAGCCAAAGAAATTTTGAAGGTTATCAATAAAACTTATATTACTCTTGTTCCAAAAGCTCAAGAGGTTGATCATATCTCAGCTTTTAGACCTATTGCTTTATGTAATGTTCTTCTCAAAATCATTACTAAAATCATGGCAGAAAGGTTGAAGCCTCTTTTGCATAAGATTATTTCCCCAGAGCAAGGGGGTTATGTGGAAGGACGTCAAATAGTAGATGAGATAGTTCTTTCTCAGGAAGCCATCCATTCCATGGATATGCAAAAATCTCCTTCCATGTTCATTCGGTTAGACTTATCCAAAGCTTATGACAGAGTGGATTGGCACTTCCTTATCAAAGTTTTGAGGCAATTTGGTTTCTCTAAGGATTGGATGGATTGGATTATGGGATGTATCTCTTTAGTTTCCTACTTAGTTCTTATCAATGGCAGGCCTTCTCAGTCATTCCCAACTTCTAGAGGTATTAGGCAAGGTGACCCGCTATCCCCTTATTTATTCATCATTCTTGTTGAATGCTTGGGTAGGACTATAACCAAAAAGAGGGAAAACAAAACCCTTGAGGGAGTTACCATTGCTCATGGAGCTAGACCTATCTCTCATCTTCAATTTGTGGATGACTCTACTCTTTTAGGTAAAGCTACAGTTAAGGAAGCTTCTAATATTAAGCAAATCATTAGCTATTTTTCTAAGGCTATTGGGCGGTTGATCAATGAAGACAAATCTAAAGTTATTTTCTTTCACTGCTCTGCTAGACAAGAATCCATGGTCTTGGATAAATTAAGATATAATAAGACCTCCCTTCCAATCACTTATTTAGGTATTCCCATAAATATTCAAAGGCAGAAAAATAAATATTGGAATTGGTTGTTGGACAAAGTCAAGAAGAAAATTGGAAAGTGGACCAACAGGTGGCTTTCTTCTGGGGGTAGAATCACCTTGGTAAAATCAGTCCTTCAAGCTATTCCTATTTATGTTTCTTCCATTTTGAATATCCCAAAGGTTGTTCTTCGAGAATTGGATCAAATCAATCATCGTTTCCTTTGGAGTGGTACTAAGGAGAAAAGAAAATGGGCCTTGGTGAAATGGGATACTTTATGTCTTCCTAAGAGTGAAGGGGGGTTAGGATTCCGGTCTTCTATTAATAACAACAAAGCTTTAGCTACTAAATTATATTGGAGGATGTTGCATAACCCCAATGCTCTTTGGGCCAATAATCTCCATGCTAAATATGCTGAGAACAAAAGTCCTGAAGACCTTGTTCGCTATCAACTTCCTACCAAAGGTTCTCCCATTTTAGCAGTTCTTAAGACTGGTGAGGATTTGATAAAGGAAAAATTATTTTGGATCATTCATAATGGTCAACAGGAAAATTTTTGGACAGATTCTTGGGATGGTCACAAGCCTTTGATAACTCAGTTTCCCGATTGGAGGCCTTGGATGGAGGAGCTTCACCGAGCTAATTGGATAAAGGTGGCTAATTACTATCGGTACCATACTTGGTAATTCAAAGGTTGGTAGATATTGGATCCCTATTGAGGACTGGCCTATTCAAATCCTAGAAAGGCAAAGACAAGATATCCAAGGCATCCTTCATATGAGATCCCTCTCTTGGTCCCATGAAAATATTGTTTTGGATGGAACAACACTACTAAGGGTGAGTATTCAGTTGCTCAAGGTTATTTGACCTTATGCCATAATAATCCCAACCATTCTTCTGACATATTTTCTCGATTGTGGGCTCAAAAGCTCTGGCCTAAGGTGAGGTTCTTTAATTGGCTTTTATTGCATCGTAGGGTGCTTACTAGTGAGCAACTTATGAAGCGTGGTTTTCATGGCCCTTTTAGATGTGAAATGTGTGAAGAGAATGTAGAAACTCTCAACCATATTTTTATTGAGTGTACTTTAGCCTCTGAGCTATGGAGGAGAATGGCCACTTTACTTGGCTTACAGTGGTCCAATTTTTTTACTTTTGAACAGATTTGGAGGGATTGGCCTAATCAAGAGGGTGTTGATCATTTTATTAGGCAGTTAGTTTGGATGGGTTCTACCATTCTTCTTTGGAATATTTGGAATGAAAGGAACAACCAAATTTTTAATCAAGATAGGAAGGATATTCACTATATTTGGCAAAAGACCATAGCCAACTTAGTTGAATCAGTCCATCAACTCCTTAATCACCCCAAAAACTCCCACCAAAGATGGGATCAAGTGATGCAAAGATTGAAGATTAAATCTTCTAAGGGCAACCAACTTAAATGGAATGTGAGTATTAGTAAGATGGATAGGACAAGAAATTGGCAACCTCCTCCTAAGGATTTTGGAAAAGTCAATACTGATGGAGCCTCTAGAGGGAACCTTGGAAAAGCCAGTGTGGGAGGAATTGGTAGACTTTCAGATGCTCCCTGGTTTTTACTTTTGCTTGAGAATTTGGGTATTCTTTCCAATAACCTTGCTTGAGGGGTATGGTATCCTCGGAGGCCTTCAGGAGGCTACTAAGGTTGGATGGGAAAAGGTGTTAGTTGAGTTTGACTCTCAACTTATGATTAATCTCTTGAAGACTCCTTCTAAGAATCATAAGGTGGATTGGAGAATAAAAAGAATTATTGAGAAGATTCAATTAATCCGGATGGGATTTTTGAAAGTTGATTACAATCATGTGGTCAGAGATCAAAACAAGAGTGTTGATGCTTTAGCTAATTGGGCTTTGGACAAAGGTGATCTTACTTGTTATGGCCACCCTCCTAGATGGTGGGCTTCTCAAATTAGGGAAGCTCTTCTTTCTATCATTTCTTTGGATGGCTCCAGTTCTGAAGGTACCTAGTTTCTTCTTGCTTTTTTTTTTGCTTCTCTTTGGTTCATTCAGGTTTTTTTAGTTCCCTAGCTCATTCTATTCTTTATTTTGTTTCCTCTGTTGATTCTTGCCTTAATAGTCTTCTGGTCTAGATAGGTCATTGTTATGTTCAATTTTTTTTTCTTTTTTCTTTTTTGTTTAGTTTTTTAAGGTGGGTGGGTTCTTTTGTTTTGTTTTGTTTTTGTGTTCTTTGTGTTGTTTTTTGTTGTTCTTGTGTTTTTTTTGTGTTGTGTTGGTTTTTTTTTTTATGTTTTTTGTTATTGTTCTTGTGTTTTTTTGTTCTTGTTCTTGGGTTTCTCTTTGTTTGTGTTAATTCATGTTTTTATGTGTGAGTGTTTTCTATGTTTTTTGTTTTTGTTTATTGTCTGTTGTTGGTTGTTTTTTATTTTTATTTTTTTTAATTTTTTAGGTTTTGGTTGTGTTTATTTTTCATGTTTTTTTTGGGTTATGTCTTTGTAGTGTTATGTTGTTTTTGTCTTGTTTGTGTTTTTCTATGTGGTTCGTGTTGTGGTTTATTTTATCTTATTGTGCGTGTTTGGTTGTGCTTTTGTTTTTGACACACTCAAGGAGCATGTTTTTAATTTTATTTTATTATTTTTGTTGTTATTTATTATTTATTTATTATTTTTAAATTGGTTTTGTGTGTTTGTTTGCTCCTTGAGTATGTCAAAGGTGGTAGGCAGGTCCGAGTCCTGGGCATTTTTGACGGAATGGATACCCCTGCCTCCTTGGGTCTTACCCGAAAGTGGCATCCCTTTTGGGATGTTTTCCACAAATGAAAAAAATAAAAAAATAAATTTGAACTTTATAAAAATTAAACTAGGTTAAATATTTGCAAATTTAATATGAAAAAAATTTAAAAAAGGTTTCAAGTAAAAAAAATAAATTAAATCTCAGACAAACAACTACAGAATGGAGAAAAATCGTGAGGGCTGGCTGAGGGTTTTGGGTGGACTGCAACGGTTCAGGGGTACGGTGGAGCTGAAGGCTAGATTGGTGCCCCAGGAGGGTCCAATGGGGACTTCTCCGGCTCCTTTTCCAGGGAGTAGCAGCTCATACGTAGATTTGTTTAAAGAAAAATCTCCTCCAAAGAATGACGAAGCTCAAAAAATGGCATATAAAATGCTCTTCACGGTTGCTGGGAATAGGTCGACAGCACATCGTGTGAATGGATGTTTGCCGCAGGCCGAAACCAGGCCAAAAATTGTCATCGAGCCAAGTATGGTTGAAGAATCAGTCATTTACAGAGCTAATCATGATTTAATCTACAAGTTCATGGGTATACGTCCTTCCCTAAATTTTTTGCACTCTTGGATCCACCAAAACTGGGAGCCTCACGGTGAGTATTCATTGTGGTTTATTAGCAATGGATATTTTATTGTTAGCTTTTCATCTTTGGCCGATAGAAATAGGGCTTTCGAGTTAGAGAAGAAAAATCATGGCCCGGCAGGGCTATTTGTTCAACCATGGAGAGTGGGATTCGATCCCCGAGTTGAACCTACTACTGTCCCAGTATGGATCCGACTATATGCTCTTCCAATGGAATTCTAGAGTGAGCAGGTGTTGGCAAGGATTGGCAATTCTATTGGAAGACATCTGGGTGTTTCCAGAGACACAATTGAAGGGAGCATGGCGGTGTATGCAAGAATATGTGTGGAGATGGATCTCAGCCAGCCTTTGTCGACAGAGATGGAAATTGAATTGGCAGGACTCTCCTGGATTCAACAACTGGACTATGAGGCCCTACCCTTTAGATGTAGGGTTTGTCACAAACATGGAAATTTGGCCTGTTTCTGCCCTAATAATATGAATGCTAAAATGGAGGCCCCTTTAGGAATGCCAAACCTGCCTAAAGAGGATAAGGCAACACTTAATAAAGATTCTAATAGCATCGTTCAGGGCCAGGAAGCTTAGAGAGAGGGTTTTGAACAGCCTAGAAGAAAAATACGGACAAAGAAAAAAGAGGGAAAGGAGCAATCCCATCTTAGACCTACCAATAGGTATGAGATATTTAAGTCACTGGTTGACGAAGAGGAACAATTTATGGAGGGCATGGAGGGTAATAAGGAAAATTCTAATATTCCCGTGCAACTCCCCCTCTCATCTCCTCCCATCATACAACAGGTAGTTGAACTCTGTGAGGTATCACAGCTAGTGTGTTCAGGGGCTTTAGTAGTGCATAACCAGGAGCAGACAGTATCTCAGGATGTCAGCATGGGAATAGCAAAGAAGAACAGGGAAAGGCCAACTTTGGGGATAACCCAAGTAGAAAAAAGATCAAAAAACAACAATTCTCAGGGAGTAGGTAGAAGATCCAATAAGGAGTTGCTAGCAGTCCAAGGAGACAAACTGATCACGGGAGGATCGGTGAGGCCAATAGAATCTTATTGCTCCCAGGGTAACCAATGATTATACAATCATGGAATGTGAGGGGTTTAAATAACATAACCCATCAATCTGTTGTTCGAAGACTTTTAGAGAATCAAAATACTAATTTTTTGCTTTTACAGGAGACTAAGATGTCATTAGATCTTATGTCCAAAATAGTCAACAGAATTTGGAGGGGTGCTGGTCATATGGATGTGGCTACCCAAGGTGCCTCAGGGGGGATTGTTACTCTGTGGAACTCTCTTGAATGGTCTTCAATAGAACATATTTCCTAGAGGGGTGTTCTCACTTCTCTTTTTAGGAATAATGTCATTGCGGAACACGTTCTAATCACAAAATTTTATGGGTCTCAAAACCTAGATGGTCAGAAGCGGCAATGGAAGGCTGTGCATAACATGCGAACCTCAAGGGAATATCTAGACTGGATTATAGCGGGGGACTTTAACGCTAAATTATCTTCTAGAGATCAGGAAGGGGGAACACCATTTTTGGACCCAGGGGACCGTTTCATGATTGCCCAAGTCCAGGCTTTGCACTTAGTGGACATTAAATGTCCCGGCATTAACTACACTTGGACTAATAAAAGGCGGGAGCCACATAGCAGGAAGGTTAAGCTAGATCATTTTCTGGTTTCAGAGGAGGCGTTTGTAAAATGGAATATAAATTTTTAGATTTTAGAAGGCCCAGTTTCTGATCACTGTCCCATTCTATTGGAAGGCGGGACTAGGATGGGGCAGCATCACAAACCTTTCAGATTTGAGAATTTTTGGCTTCGGAAAGAAGAACTTCGGGAGAAAATTCCATAGTGGTGGGAAGAAGGCCGCCCAACTTATGGGAGAGCAATGTTCAAAATCCACAAACAACTACAATATGTCAAAACTCAGTTGAAGTATTGGAGGCGTGCTAATAAAACAGACTTCCAGGCCCAAAGAGCTCCTTTGGTGGCCAGATGGGATGAGGTCCAAAAATAGTTCAGAGAAGGAGTAATTATAGACCAACTCAAAGCTGAGGATGATGCCCTGTGTACAATGGTTGAGGACATTGACAACCAGGAGGAGACCTATTGGAAGCAGAGAGCAAGGACCACCTGGTTATTAGAAGGGGACAAAAATACAAAATTCTTTCATCGGACTGCTTGTGCTCGAAGACAGATGAACAAGATGGAGGCCCTTCAAGATGAGAATGGTCATTCCTTTGATACACTTCTAGGTATGCATTCCCATGCTATGGATTATTTTTCTAAGCTTTTTAAGGAAAGTGTGGTTCAAGATGTAGAGGCCCAAAATGAAGTTATTTCTGTCATACCTACTGTTATTTTTGAGGATGAAAATCAGGCCCTCCTCAAACCCATTGATAGAGATGAATTGAAAACTGTGGTCTTTGGAATGAGCACTGGTAAAACTCTAGGTCCAGACGGCTTCCCAATTGAGTTTTTTCAGGCTTTCTGGGACTACTTAGAGGAAGATGTAATGGTTGTTGTAGAAGAGTCCAGAGAAAATAAGAGAATTCTTAAAGCTATAAACCACACTTTCATTACCTTAATTCCAAAAGGGGAGGAGGGGGTTCATATTTCAGATTATAGGCCTATTGCATTATGTAATGTGTTGTACAAAATAATCACAAAGGTAATGGCTGAGCGCCTAAAACCTCTTCTTCACAACATTGTCTCCTCTGAGCAAGGGGGTTTTGTTGAGGGATGACAGATTCTGGATGGGGTGGTTGTGGCCTAGGAAGCAATCCATTCAATGCACACTTCTAGTAATAAAGGGATGTTCATAAAACTGGACATGTCAAAGGCTTATGAAAGGGTTGAATGGAGTTTCCTGGCTAAAATGATGGCAGCCTTTGGTTTCTCTCAGGATTGGATAGAGTGGGTCATGAGCTGTGTCTCTATCCCGACTTACTCTGTGCTAATCAAGGGCCTTCCTTCGCAACCATTTGGAGCTACTTGGGGACTGTGCCAGGGGGATCCATGTTATCCTTATCTTTTTCTCATTTTGGCTGAAGGTCTTGGTAGAATTTTCTTGAGGAGAAGACAACAAGGTAGATTATTGGGTATCAGGGTGGGTGACGAAGTTTTAACACACCTATAGTTTGTGGATGACACTGGTTTTGTGGGAGTGGCCAGCTTCAGGGAAGCAAGAATGATTAGGGATACTCTTAATGTCTATCTCAGGGCTACTCAACAGGTCATTAATGACAAGAAATCCAAAGTGGTTTTTTTTAATCTGGAGCAAAGGCTTCAGAACATAATTTTAGAAATCCTGGGATTCACAAGGACTTCTCTCCCAGTGGTTTACTTGGGGGTCCCCTTGCACTTTAAGAAGCTAAAATTAGACACATGGAGGAATCTGCTGGAGTGTATCAAGGACAAAATTAATCACTGGTCTCACAAGTGGTTAAGTTATGGTGGCAGGTTAACGTTCTTACAGTCAGTCATTCAAGCCATGCCAATTTACAAATTCTCTATCCTGGCTGCCCCAATTACAATATGGAAAGAGTTGGACAAGATGGCTAGAAAGTTTTTATGGGAAGGAGCAAAGGGAGAGAGAAAGTGGGCCTTAGTGGGCTGGGACAAAGTTACCCAGCCCAAGGTTAAAGGAGGTCTGGGTTTGAGAAAATCTAAGCTAAATAATAAAGCTTTGGCTGGAAAGCTGTACTGGAGATGGATCTCCCAACCCACCTCCCTTTTCAATAGAATCCTAACTAGCAAATACCTAGGACAGGCCAACCCAAATGATGTAGCTTGCATCCCCTTGGATGGTACTGGGTCCCTAGTTTGGCAGGCTCTCAAGTTAGGGTCTCAGGTTGTTAAAGATCGCTTATTTTGGAAAGTGGGAAGAGGGGAGAAGGCTCATTTTTGGATAGATTCTTGGGATCAGTTCCCACCCATCATTGCTGAATTTCTAGAATTACAGCCAATAAAAGTAGCCATTGAAGCCAAGGGATGGATCCGTATTGAAAGTTATTTCACAACTACTCAGCTGGGGGAGTGTAAGTTTAAGCAGTTCAAGAAGTTGGATGAGTGGCCCATTTCAATCCCTCCGGATTTGACTCCCATCATGACTAAAATTTTGACAGAAATATTTCTTACAGGGGGAGACGTGGAGGATGAATTATCTTGGGGCTTTGGGAGTCTTGGCGTCTATACAGTAAAGGATGGATATGACAGCATTCTCCCAGAGCCCCCCCTCATACTTTTCAGGTTGAGGACTGGAGGAAAATATGGCACTCTAAAGGTTGGTCGAAAGTTAACTTTTTTGCCTGGTAGTGCATGCACAATGGAATCCTCACTTTTGATAATCTCAGATCAAAAGGTATCATCAGCCCTTCTCAATGTGTACTATGCTACAAGAGCGAGGAAACTGTTGACCATTTGTTGTTTGGTTGCCCTTTCACCCGACAGATTTGGCTACGTTGGTTTGCATACTTTAAAATTCAAGTAAGTGGTGACTTGAACCGGATGAATATCTGGGAAAAATGGCAGAAAGGTAGATTCAAATCTAAAGCTCTTCGTATTGGTTGGGAGCTCGGTTTAAGCTTTATCTAGTGGCAAGTATGGCTGGAAAGAAATGCCAAAATTTTTAGAGAAACTTTTATTGCTCTAGACGGGGTTTGGCAGACCATTTGGAGCAAGGTTACCGAAACTGTGGCTGTTCATGCTGAGGAGGAAGCTCAAATTGACATTGGAGCTATGGAAGAACGCGTTGAACTGCAAGAGGGATAGGACATAAATTTTTGGAAACCTCCCCCTGAAGGTTGGATTAAAATCAATACTGATGGAGCTGCAAAAGGCAATCCGGGTAGAGCCGAAATTGGAGTGGTGTGCCGGAACCATGCTGGGACTGTGCTCTATTGGGAATTGCAAGGCCTGGGAAGAACCACTAACAATGAAGCTGAAGCCATTGCCATCAAGTCTGCTTCTGTTTGGGCAGTGAAACATGGCCACCGCAGGATTATTCTTGAATCGGACTCGCAAATAATGGTTGGAGCTCTAGACCGCATGAGGAACTTTGATCCGAAAGCTTGGAGGTTGAGGGCTCTGGTTACCCAAATTAAATAATTATGGAAGGAATTGGAGGACGTGATCCCAGTTTATGCGAGTAGAGATTTGAACAAAGTGGCTGACTTTCTGGCTAAGATGGGTGCGAAAAAGGAGGTTGGAGTTCAGTTGCACAGTGACATGGATATTGAGGATGAGGTGATTAGACAGGGTCTTGAAAGGTCCTTGAGCTAATGACCTTCGAAAAAATAGAGTACAATGGGGGACCCCATGGCAGCTAGTTTTTGGTTCACGAAAATTGGCTCCAGTGCAGTTCTTCCTTTACTATTGTATGACTGTGTCCTCTCGGACTTCGACTGGGAAGAGGCTCTTCCCACATTGTAATTGATCTATGTCTTAATACAAGTTTTTTTCAAAATTGTCAAAAAAAACAACTACAGAATGGAATACACAAAAACTTTAAAACCAATTTTATGCCTACCAGAAATCACACAGTACGACAATAAAAATGGTGCAATCTTCAATGGAAATTTAATTTATTAGAACTATATCAAATCATTTTATTAAAAATTAAATACCGTATTCACGCATATTTAAATCAAAATAATTTGATATAATAGTTGGATATTATAATAAAATCTCTGCAAATCTTTGTTATTTCAAACCCTGTAGTCTTCTTCTGCTCTCCACTTTTGCTCCAATATTTTTATCTTTTCTCTCCCTTGCAAATGTTTGACCATGTTCTTGGCTTTTCATTCTTCATTTATAGTTTGAATAATTCGTTATATGGTTGGTTCTTTCCCGTTCCATTATGGTTTCCATATAGTTGTAAAAATGAATTCTTAACGAAACCCTAATGTCACCAATGCCTTTTTCAAAGGATTTAATATTTCTCCTCATTGGCATTCGAAAATTAAAGTTAAGACATGCCCATGAAACCCACAAACACATCCTCTATTCAACATACTTTAATAATCCTGCCAACAAGACAAATATTAATTAGAATATAAAACATTTATAAAATAACCTATGAAATATAATTAAACTATAAAGTTATAAAACTTTATAATTTAAATAATTTAAAACAAGTTTATATTAAATATAAACTTGTTAAATTGTTATATTTAAAATATATGAAATTATAAAGTTATAAAAATTTATAATTTTATTAATTTTAAAACAAGACATAACTAAACATAGCATACGAACGTGCAACCTATATGAACATCACTATAATAAACAAAAATATATTAAAATAGCACAAAAAATATATACTAAATAACAAACATATAATTTTAAAGACAACATCAAACTAAAACAACATAACATAAAACAACTACAAAAAAAAAAAACACACATTATAACATAAAATAACAATTTAAAATAAAACCATAAAAATATTATAACATTAAACTTTTAACATAATAAAAATAACATAACACAAACAATATTTATACAACCTAAAAGAATAACAAAATAAAGAATAACAAAATAAAGAATAACATAAAGACACCTATAAACAAATAGAACACAACATAAAACAAAACTTGACAAAACACAACATAACAACACCAAACAAGAAAATCACCATTTTAACATGAAATCAAATCCGCCAGTGAAACCAACCATAATACAACATTCCTAGAGATCATTTTTTTTCAACACCAGATGATGAAGACAATCAACAATGAGCAAAGGCACAAATTAAAACAATTTTCAAAATTCAAGTGGGTCCCCAATTTTGGGGTCATTGTGAAGGAGTCGCAATAGGACTTGTTAGCTCAAATCACCATTTTATATGTCACCCTTAATTCAGCGTTCTAGTATCAACACCATCATTAATTTCTAACAAGTTAGAAGAAGAAGATGATAAGAAGAAGTGAGATAAAGATTTTTTTAAATAAATGATGAGTTGTGTTAGCTTTTGATGCTATAAAATTAAAGGAAATGCAACCACAAGTAATGAAATAACATTATTTTTTTTTAAAATAACTCATGCAATAGCCATTAATGTAAAATCACAAAAAATTGATACAATATGTGGAGCACTCTCTACTACTCTACTAGTGCATGCTATGAAGAATGTATATTTCATTACTGATTACAATGCTAAGTCACAAATATATACTAGTATGTGACTCTTCACTTTCCTACCCTAAGAACACATGTGCATTCTATATGATAGATACTTGTACACATACACACCTAAGAACACTTGTTATTCCTATTCTAAGGACTCATGTACATTTGGACAACATGCACATTCTAACACTTGTGCATTTATTACTTCTTCCTCAAGTAACTACTTAACCTAAGATAAAATCCTAGTCTAATAATGTACCCAAGGTGGTACATTGTCATGTACCAAATAATATAATATACTCTAACACCCCCCTGTATTACATTATTTGGTTATTGAAGACTTTAGTCTTCAATATGGATATTTGTATTTATCTTCATTCTTCAAGTGACCTTGGATTTGATCTTCTGCTTGAGCTTCATATTTTTGCTTGACTTTGTATTCTGACTTTGGAACTATTATTGATTTCCTTCAAATCTTGTTGTTCAAGAAATTCATACCTTTCCTGTGCCCATCTCTATACCTTGAGAAATATACTTGAGAAAATCCATTAATGAAGTTTCTTATCATTGTATATATCCAATCAAAGAAATTATTTTCTTTGTACCAACAATATCTTTGAGAATGATTGGTTCCTCCACAAATTTTACAACTATGGAGATTCTATAATCTCTCTATATTATGCCCATATCTACTATAATGACTGCACCTATTTTCTATAACCAAATCCCTTTGAACAATCTATCCTTCATAGCAACTATTTTTATCAATCTCTATCATTAATTTGATATCACTATTATCTATTATAAATTATGTTCCTTGCTTATTACTGATAGTCTGACCAATATACTCAAGATATTCATACTTTGATATGATTTCTGATGCAATTGGTTCTTTCATTTCTTATTCATGTTTTTCTGATCCTATATCTTCATGTATTATCAAATTTGAACAAAAAATATTAGTATGCCCAATACAATCATTAGAATGATATTTGTCAGTGTCAAAATAATTTTATACATCACTATCATCTATCTCTTCATCAATTCTAATAGCATAGGCTTTTCCTACACTATCATGATCTGCATTTAAATCACTTGTATCACATATAGCATCAATCATTGCAATAAGTTCTTCTATATTTGTCATGCAATCTAAATCACTAGTGTCATTACATGCATCAATCATCAATGGTTTTGATTCTATAGTATTGCAACATGAATCTACCATCATGGGCCTTAAATCATTTGTATCACTAGAAGAATATTTCATCTCTAATTTGTTCTTTATCTCTTCAATCTTTTCTTGTTTTCTCATCTTGAAAACATTAATAATGACAATTCCTTTGTAGATTATTCTCCATAGACTAATAGGTATAGTAACAAAATCTTCATAGCAATCATTAGCATTATTAAGAATACTTTGCATGTATTTTTGAAGTATAGAATAATCCTCTTTTTTTGCTTCACTAGTAATATCACCAACCCTACTATTCAAAGCATTTGTTTCATCAATATACTTGTTCTTCAAATATTCTATCATGTCCTCTTGTCTTCTATTCTTGTCTTTTAGAACTTCATTAGAAAGTAATTCCATATACATTACTTTTCCTATATCATTAGATAATGTGAAAACATATTTTAGTTTGTTTGTGCTTCACCAATTTATGAATTTAAATAATATCCTAGTGTTGAAAAATTTTCATTTTTGGCCTCTCTCATGATTGATTGTAAAACTTTATTTCTATTTTTAGATGTATTATCTTGACTTTCAATTTTTTCTATCATCTTTTGTGTGCACCCCTTTAATAGTTGCAACCATTTCTTAACCTCTTCTAGTGAGTCATCATGAATGTAAATTTATTATTATTGAAAGCCTAAGTCTTCTCCAATGTAAATTAGTTCTTCTTGCAGACATAGGTTTTCTTCTTCAACTAATTCTGACAAATCATGAAGTTCTAGTTTTGGATTACTTGTTTTATTTTTCATTTGCTTTTTCTTTGCCACGTTCCTTTGATGTAGACTACCTTATGACTCCCTAGTTAAGAGTATGTCAACTTAATTTGATAAAACCTTTCTAATACTTTAGGTTTTGTAGGATCATTATGTCTCCCTAGTGGTTAGAATATGCTAAGTTCTTAGCAACTATTAGTTCACCTTTTGAGTTGATTTTGTAATGTTTTGGGAATGATAATAATCAACTCCTATATCACTTTATTTCTCCTAATTAACTATGCACTTATAAATTTGATGAAGTTTTATATGGTTAGATTCCTTTTGTACCTTTAATATGAGTATGAGACAAGTATAAGTAATTAATTCCAACTCCTTTAAGTAATCAATGAACTCCCTTCTTTAACCTTAACTTTAAATAGTTCAAATTTTCTAAATTCCCATAAACTAAGGTTTGTTGTAGTATACATATAACTCCATAATTTGGAATTTTAGAAAATAATATTTTACAAATTAATGTTTAATTCTCTAAGGTAGAAACCCTTATGTCTCATACTTAATTTTATGTCAAATATTGTGATGTTTGAATCTCATGAAATGATATATTCTTCTAGATTCAATTTACTTTCTATTTCACTAAGTTTTTAAATTACTCTAAATTTCTTCAATGCAATAATTGATTGAATTCAACCTTAGAAGTATGCACCTTATATCTCCTTGAAATTAATTGAAAGCAAATATAACCATATAGTTTACTTTTGAGTGCTATGATATACAGTGAGTGAGTTGATTAATATAGGCTTTGACCTTTCTCTTAGTCTTAATCCATGATGCACTCCTCTATGATGCACTATTCAACTTCAATGTATGATATTTGATAATTTATTGCTCTATGTTGGGTAGAATTTAATGATAGTATCACTATGATATGACTCCTCTATACGCGGGCTATCTACATAAATTTGTGCTCTCTCTTTTTGTGCTCCTAAGTGTAACAGGTTCTAACTCAATGTTGCTCAATCTGAAGATGTGCACATAATCTAACTTGGTAGTGACTATTCTCGATAATGAATGTAATGTGTAATGACTATCAATTCTTCTATGACTATAACACCTTCCCAAAATGATGTGCTACTATAACACTCAATGTTGATTGACTACCTATTGTAATGATTCTTCTGCACATTAATAGAACACTTACTTCAATGAGCATCCACTGAACATATTGTATAATAGCTTCCTTATGCCAATTTTCACTAAAGAATGTTACACTTACAGTGACACTGAGAGGGGGGGTGAATCAGTGTGATCTTTTAAAACTTTAAACTTGCAATACTTAAAGCTGAAATAAAGCAAACTTAAACCAGATATAGCAAGTTAATAAGAGAGCATCACACAACACAAGATTTTAACGAGGTTCACCAATGTGGCTACTCCTCAAAAATGACTGCTTGGACTACCATCCAAATCCAGCCTTTGCAAAGCAACAACTTTACAACTTATTTACCAAGCACCAACTGGAAGGAGCACCAACCCCTCAATTTTTTTGCACCAACAGAAAGGAGCACCAACCCCTAATTCACCAGCACCTACTGGAAAGGAGCACCAACCCCTTATGCCAAGCTGCAACTTGGACTTCAAAGAAAATAATAGAAAAATACCTTCAACCTTTTTGCAAACTGTCTGCTGTTTCTGTACACTCTGCTTCTTCTGCGCAATTTCTTCGCACCACCAGTTTGCTTCTGTGCAACAGCCCCGCGCACTTCACTTTAACACAAACAATTGATCGCTTCTTCTCCTTTGCGCTTTCCTACTCTCAGTTCGCTCTCACTTCGCACTTAGATCGACACGACTCAACCTCTGCAACCCGTGCACTTAATTCATGCAAATTCGATACGCACACTTCACATTTTCAAACTCCAAAATAGCCCTCCTTAAATAATAGAAATTTCAATAATAAATCTTGAACTATAGTCGGCAGTAACCCTAAAGATCATCGGCTGCAAAACCCTAAATTCCGTCAGCCCAGATTCAACTTTGTCGGCTGTAACCCTAAAGATCATCGGCTACAAAACCCTAAATTCTATCGGCCTAGATTCAACTTTGTCGGCTTCAACCGCCTCTGTCGCCTCTATCACTTTCCTGTAGCTTCTGTCGCGAAACTACAACATGTCGTGATATCGTGACACCTTTTACAACCGTACGCCTTCTTATCCTTGCTGTCGCGAAATCGTGACACTTTTGGCCTTTGTCTTCTTTGACAACGTTTTTGTTGCAAAATCGTGACACTTCTAACTTTTACTGCCATCATCCTCACTTCTGTCGCGAAAGCGCGACCCTTTTTGCTTCAAGGCCTTCTTCTCTGCTTTTGTCATGAAATCGTGACATTTTTGCTTCGTACTGCTTCTCTCCTCCTAGAGTCGCTAAATCGCGACATGTCACGAAATCGTGACATCTTCATCCTCCTTGCTTCTTCTCGCTTGCTTGTCATGAAATCGTGACACTTTTTGCATCCGTATAGTTTTCTTTCATCCTGTCACGAAATCGTGACGCTTTCTGCTTTCGAAGGCTTTTCCTGCAACCTGTCGCGAAATCACGACGCTTTTGGCTTCCATACGCTTTCTCTATTGCCTGTCGCGAAATCGTGACACTTTTCCTCCTTAGCGCTTTCTCTTCGAACTTGTCGCGAAATCATGACATTTTCTTCCTTGGCTTTCTTCTCCAAACATGTCGCGAAATCGCGACACTTTTCTTCCTTGGTGCTTTTTCTCCGAACATGTCGCGAAATCGCGACACTTTTCTTCCTTAGCGCTTTTTCTCCGAACATGTCGCGAAATCGTGACACTTTTCTTCCTTAGCGCTTTTTCTCCGAACATGTCACGAAATCGCGATGCGTTTTCTTCCTTAGCGCTTTTTCTCCAAACATGTCACGAAATCGTGATAGTTTTCTTCCTTAGCGCTTTTTCTCCAAACATGTCGCGAAATCGTGACAGTTTTCTTCCTTAGCGCTTTTTCTCCAAACATGTCACGAAATCGCGATAGTTTTCTTCCTTAGCGCTTTTTCTCCGAACATGTCATGAAATCGCGACAATTTTCTTCCTTAGCACTTCTCTCTTCCAACATGTCATGAAATCGTGATAGTTTTCCTTGCGCCTTCTCTCTCCTCGGCCATGTCATGAAATCATGACAATTTTGCTTGCGCTTTCTCTCTCCTCTAACATGTCACGAAATCGTGACAGTTTTTCTTGCCTGCTGAATATGTCGCGATATCGCGACACTTTTCTTACTTGTCTTTTTCTTTGAACTTTTGCAAATAGGCAACTATGGTCTTCTTGGAAACTCACTGTCCATGCTCTGAATAACCTTTGAACTTTTGTCCTCTCGCATCTGAATGACTTCTGAACTGCCCGTCCACTGCATCATTAGATCTAACCGCTTGTGTTGACAACAATGACAAAACTCTTGCAACACCTTGCTCAACAATCTCCCCCTTTGGAATTGTTGGCAACACCTGTGTAAATTCCTGTAACTCTTCTCCCCCTTTGTCAATAATACCAAAGGGCTACTGCAGACTCCCCTTGAGTCCATACACACAATTCTCAGGCATAATTTATTGCACTTAGCACAAATTATGATCATGAGCAAAAGAGTAGCCAAATACTCAAATGCTCCCCCTGAGAAAGTGATCCCGGTAGCTAGTCACTTCTTGGGAAGTGTGACCACTCCCAATTTGTTTTGAAGGTACTCAAACACTTCCTTGGGCAATGGTTTTGTGAAAATATCTGCTACTTGTTCTGTGGTTGGGACAAAATCCAATTTAACTTCTCCTTCTACAACTTTCTCCTTCAAAAAGTGATACCTGATGGCAATGTGCTTTGTGCGTGAATGCATAACTGGATTCTTGGAAATGTTAATTGCACTGGTGTTATCACACTTTACGGATATTGGCTCACTGAAATTAATGCCAAGATCTTTCAGAGTTTGTTTCATCCACAAAACTTGTGTACAACATGTTGTTGCTGCAATATATTCTGCCTCAGCTGTAGATAAAGAGACTGACTCTTGCTTCTTACTGTGCCATGCAACCAATCTGTCTCCCAGATAGAATGCACCTCCACTGGTACTCTTTCTGTCATCTACACATCCAGCCCAATCTGCATCTGAATATGATATAAGAGTGAAGTCTTTACCTTTTGGATACCACAATCCATACTCCATGGTACCCTTGAGATACCGAAGAATCCTTTTTACTGCTGTCACATGAGTCTCTTTGGGACTGGCCTAAAATCTTGCTACCATGCAAACTGACTACAGAATATCAGGTCTGGTAGCTGTTAAATATAGTAGGCTTCCAATCATTGATCTGTACATGGTTTGATCTACAGGTGGAGATTTGTCTTCTTTACTCAACTTGCAGCCTATTGTCATGGGAGTGCTGGATCGGCTTACAGATCCTCCATTGTGAACCTTTTTAGCATCTCTTTCACATATTTGATTTGGGAAATGAATATGCCTTTCTCATTTTGATTAACTTGTAACCCAAGAAAGTAAGACAGTTCACCAATCATAGACATTTCAAATTCTTTCTGCATCTTATTTGCTAAGTCTTTACAAGATTCATCTTTGCTGCTGCCAAATATGATATCATCTACATAAACAACAAGAACAATGAGATGCCCACTTTCTATTTTGACATACAGATTACTATCCACCAAACCTTTCTTGAATCCCTGTTGAGAGAGATAGTTGTCCAGCCTTGCATACCATGCCCGTGGTGCTTGTTTTAATCCATATAAAGCTTTCTTTAATTTGCAGACAAGGTTGGGATCTTCACTAATTTGAAAACCATCCGGTTGTTCAATATAGACCTCTTCTTCAAGTTTCCCATTTAAAAAGGTAGATTTTACATCCATCTGATAAACTCTAAAGTTCTTGTGGACTGCTAAGGCCAGAAACATTCTGATTGCTTCTAGTCTGGCCACTGGAGCAAAAGTCTCCTCAAAATCAATGCCTTCAACCTGTGCATAGCCTTTACAAACCAGTCTAGCTTTATTCCTAATGACCTATCCGTCTTCATTTAATTTGTTTCGAAATATCCATTTGGTGCCGATTACATTCTTATTTGCAGGTCTAGGTACTAATTCCCAAGTTTTGTTCTTTTCAATCTGATCTAATTCTTCATTTATTGCATTCATCCAGCTATCATCTTTGCTTGCTTCAGCTATGTTTTTGGGCTCAATGCTGGATAAAAGAGAGTAATTACTTACTACTTTCCTTCTTGTCTGAACACCAGCTGTGGGATCTCCAATTATTTGATCTCTTGGGTGATTTTTCTGCCAGCTGCCTGTTTTGAATTTCTTGTTTTCTTGCACCTCTGAGTCATCGATTAAGTCATCTGAATCAAGTGTAGGTTTATTTTCTGTTTCATTCACCTCATCTCCTTCAATGACTTCTTCATAGATTGGGTAGTTTTCTTCAAAATTAGCTATTCGTTCCCTACCTTCATCAAATTTAACATCGACACTGTCCACAATTTTCTTGAGTCTCTTGTTGTAGCATTTGTAAGCTTTGCTTTTTGAAGAATACCCAACAAAAACCCCTTCATCTACTCTATTTTCAAACTTCCCAAGGTTATCATCAGTTTTTTTGATGTAACACTTACAGCCAAACACTTTGAGATGTTTTGCTGTGGCTTTTCTACCAAACCACAACTCATAAGGTGTTTTGCTTTCATGAGTTCTTAACATGTATCTGTTTTGGATGTATACTGCAATGTGGACTACTTCTTTCCAGAATCTGTCTGCTATTTTGTTTTCTACCAGCATAGTGCGTGCCATTTCCTATACTGTTCTGTTCTTTCTTTCTACTACACCATTCTGCTAGGGAGTTCTAGCTACTGAATATTGTCTCCTAATCCCATGTTTTTCATAGTATTCTGAAAATTCATCTGAAATGAATTCTCCTCCTCTATTTGATCGTAAACATTTGATCCTTTTTCCTGTTTCATTCTCAACTAGATGTTTGAAAGATCTGAACATTTCAAAAGCTTTTGTTTTATTCTTTAAGAAAAATATCCATGTCATTCTGGAATAATCATCGATACACAACATAAAGTATTTGTCACCATTTATGCTTTGTGTTCTCATGGGTCCACATAAGTCTATATGAATAAGTTCCAAAGGCTTGCTAGTGTGGTACTCTTTTGTTTTGAATGAGACTCTGGTTTGCTTTCCCTTCTGACATGAAGCACAAATACTATTTGAAGGTTTTTTAATGGTTGGAATATCTCTCATTGCTTGTTTCGAGCTGATTTTCACCAAATTATCAAAACTTATGTGTCCAAGCCTCTTGTGCCACAGCCTAGTTCTCTTCTTCTTGTCCAATGAAACACGTACCTTCTAAAGTTTCTGAGAGAGTGTACAGGTTTCCAGACATCCTTGAACCAGTTGCTATCAATTTCCCACTGTTTGTTTTTCTGACTTCACAACCCTACTTCTTGAAGACTACTTCATGTCCTTTATCACAGATTTGATTGACACTTAATAGGTTGTGTTTCAAACCATCCACAAATAAAACTTCTTCTGACTTGATTTTCCCATCACTAATTTTGATAGATCCTTTTCCTATTATCTTGGCTCCATCATTATTTCCAAACTTCACAGAGCCACCCTCATATTTCTGTAGTTTTTCAAATTTTTGTTTATCACCTGTCATATGACTTGAGCATCCACTGTCAAGAATCCATGGTACACATTTATTCTGAGCCTTGAAAGTTGTCTGTACTATTAAGGATTCCTTTTCTTCCCTAAGTTGTTCTTTCTGTTTCCACTCTGTTTTGACTGTGGTATTGGGCTCTAGTTTGGACTTTCCTTTTTCAGTATCTTTTGCATATCTTTCAAAAAAATTTCTATTTTGCCTTGTCCTATGTGGTTGAAACTTTCTTTTCTGAGGTTGATTTGAAACAGAGGTACTACGACAATTTCTTGCAATATGCCCATAGTTGTGACAGTTAAAACATTCTACTGCGTAATTTGTTAGAGGTGCAAAAGCATTTCTACTAACAAAGCTTCTTGGTCCTACATTATACTTGCAGTCTGCAATTTTATGCCCATAACCATTACATTTGAAACAGAAACCAGAAAAGTAATGATTGAACCTGAAGGATGGTCTTTGCCAGGTTGTTGTAGGAACCATAGATCTTCTTCTTCTTTGATTTGTGACATTGGTAAAGCCATCATTGTCAGTTCTCCTTTCGGGCCTGGCATTACTGCTTTCTTTTGCATGATTTGTTTTTCTTTCATCAGCCTGTTTCTCATCTTCACTCCTTATAGTTTCAACATTTTTGGCTTTTGGTCCATTTGATGATTCTCCTTCAACAAAGCCCAGACCAAATTTGATGTCTGCAGGTCGTTGATCGCTTAAGATTTTATCCAGCTTCTTTGAACTTTCTTCACGTTTGTGATGGCAACTAATTTTTTGATCCAGCTCTTGTATCTGCATTCGTAGACCAACATTTTCTTCTTCTAGTTTGCAGCAGTAATCGATCTTCATGGTTATCTAAACTTCAAGATCTTCGGACATTTTCTTGTATTCTTCTATCTGTATTTTTAAACTGGTTATAATGTCGTTTGCATCCTCAAGCTTTCTTGAAAGTTTATAATTCTTTCTTTTCTCAGATTTCCATTCTACAAGAGCAAAAACCAGTTCACCTTCTAGATCAACTTCTGCCTCAGGTTTTTCAACACATGCTTTAGAGTTCATTCCTTCTCTCTTCTCTGATTTTTCTACCTCTTCTGATTTTTCTACTTCAAATGCCATGAATAGAGCTTCACTGTTCCTTCTTCGGAATCCTCACTAGAGTCGTCCTCTCAAAGAATTTGCATTTCTGGAGATGAAACTTTTCTTTTTGAAGTTGCCCTTTCTGAAGTTTGTCTTCTTCCTCCATTCACTTCTTTCTTGATGAGATGCTTCCTCACCTTTGTTCTTCTCATTGAGAGGACATTTGGTAGCAAAGTGTCCAATCCCCCCACAGTTGAAACATTTGAAAGGAAGCTTTCCTCCATATTTTCCTTTTCCCTTTCTTAGTTTTCTGACAAAATTCGCTTCCATTTCATCCGAAGTTTCTTCTTCTTCAGACTCTTGTTTTGTGTCTTTACCTTTTAGGGCTTTGAATGCTGCTTCTCTGTCTGTGGGATTGGATCTTCCTATTCTCATTTCATAAGCAGTCAGGGAACCATGCATCTCATCCATACTGAAGTGATTTAGATCTTTAGCTTCTTCTATGGCTGAGACTTTAGAATCAAACCTTTGGGGAAGCGATCTTAATACCTTTTTCACGATAGTAGCATCATCCAGATCTTCGTCGAGACCTCTGATTGAATTAGTGATTCCATTAACTCTCTGCATAAAGGCTTCTATGTTCTCATCGTTGGTCATCTTCAATGATTCGAATTGAGCTCGATGAGTTTGAAGCTTGGCTTCCTTGATCTTGTCATCTCCCTCATAAATATTTTCTAGTTTGTCCCATACATCTTTTGCTGATTCACAATTTATGATCTTGACCAACTCACTGTCCACTAATCCACACATGATGGCATTTTTTGCTTTAGAGTCATTTTCAAATTCCTTTTTACCAGTGTTGTCGGTTGGAGCAGTGACGAGAGCTGTATAACCATTAACTACTACACTCCAGATATCAAATCCTAAAGCACGAAGATATGTCTGCATTCTGATTTTCCAGAACGCATAATTAGTTTCATCAAACAATGGTGCTTTGTTTGAGGAGAACCCTTCACCACCTGCCATTGCGTCACTTCCAAGATCACCCTAGCTGTTTGAGCCTGTTTAGGAACCTTGCTCTGATACCAATTGTTATACTTACAGTGACACTGAGAGGGGGGTGAATCAGTGTGATCTTTTAAAACTTTAAACTTGCAATACTTAAAGCTAAAATAAAGCAAACTTAAACCAGATATAGCAAGTTAATAAGAGAGCATCACACAACACAAGATTTTAACGAGGTTCACCAATGTGGCTACTCCTCAAAAATGACTGCTTGGACTACCATCCAAATCCAGCCTTTGCAAAGCAACAACTTTACAACTTATTTACTAGCACCAACTGGAAGGAGCACCAACCCCTCAATTTTTCTGCACCAACAAAAAGGAGCACCAACCCCTAATTCACCAGCACCTACTAGAAGGAGCACCAACCCCTTATGCCAAGCTACAACTTGGACTTCAAAGAAAATAACAAAAAAATACCTTCAACCTTTTGCAAACTGTCTGTTGTTTCTGTACACTCTACTTCTTCTGTGCAATTTCTTCGCACCACCAGTTTGCTTCTGCGCAATAGCCCCGCGCACTTCGCTTTAACACAAACAACTGATCGCTTCTTCTCCTTTGCACTTTCCTACTCTCAGTTCACTCTCACTTCGCACTTAGATCGACACGACTCAACCTCTGCACCCCACGCACTTAATTCGTGCAAATTCGATACGCACACTTCACATTTTCAAACTCCAAAACAACCCTCCTTAAATAATAGAAATTTCAATAATAAATCTTGAACTATAGTCGACTGTAACCCTAAAGATCGTCGGTTGCAAAACCCTAAATTCCGTCGGCCCAGATTCAACTTTGTCGGCTGCAACCCTAAAGATCGTCGGCTACAAAACCCTAAATTCTGTTGGCCCAGATTCAACTTTGTTGGCTTCAACCGCCTCTGCCGCCTCTATCACTTTCCTGTAGCTTCTATCGTGAAACTACAACATGTCGCGATATCGCGACACCTTTTACAACCGTACGCCTTCTTATCCTTGCTGTCACGAAATCGTGACACTTTTGGCCTTTGTCTTCTTTGACAACATTTTTGTCGCGAAATCGCGACACTTCTATCTTTAACTGACGTCATCCTCACTTTTGTCGTGAAAGCGCAACCCTTTTTGCTTCAAGGCTTTCTTCTCTGCTTTTGTCACGAAATCGTGACATTTCTGGCGTCGTATAGTCTCTCTCCTCCTAGAGTCACGAAACTGCGACATGTCACGAAATCACGACATCTTCATCCTGCTAGCTTCTTCACTGCTGCTTGTCATGAAATCGTGACACTTTTTGCATCCGTACAATTTTCTTTCATCCTGTCACGAAATCGCGACGCTTTCTGCTTTCGAAGGCTTTTCTTACAACCTGTCACGAAATCGCGATGCTTTTGGCTTCCATGCGCTTTCTCTACTACCTGTCGCGAAATCATGACACTTTTCATCCTTAGCGCTTTCTCTTCGAACCTGTCGTGAAATCGTGACACTTTTCCTCCTTGGCGCTTTTCTCCGAACATGTCATGAAATCATGACACTTTTCTTCCTTAGCACTTTCTCTTCGAACATGTCGCGAAATCGTGACACTTTTCTTCCTTAGCGCTTTTTCTCCGAACATGTCGTGAAATCGTGACTATTTTCTTCCTTAGCGCTTTTTCTCCGAACATGTCATGAAATCGTGATAGTTTTCTTCCTTAGCGCTTTTTCTCCAAACATGTCACGAAATCGCGACAGTTTTCTTCCTTAGCGCTTTTTCTCCGAACATGTCATGAAATCGCGACAGTTTTCTTCCTTAGCACTTTTTCTTCGAACATGTCGCAAAATCGTGACAGTTTTCTTCCTTGCCTTCTCTGCTTCCAACATGTCACGAAATCGCGACAGTTTTCCTTGCGCCTTCTCTCTCCTCGGCCATGTCGCGAAATCGTGACAATTTTGCTTGTGCTTTCTCTCTCCTCTAACATGTCATGAAATCGCGACAGTTTTTCTTGCCTGCTGAATATGTCGCGATATCGCGACACTTTTCTTACTTGTCTTTTTCTTTGATCTTTTGCAAATAGGCAACTATGGTCTTCTTGGAAACTCACTGTCCATGCTCTGAATAACCTTTGAACTTCTTTCCTCTGCATCTGAATGACTTCTGAACTGCTTGTCCACTACATCATTAGATCTAACTGCCTGTGTTGACAACAATGACAAAACTCTTGCAACACCTTGCTCAAAAAATAATTCTATCGTTTCAAATTTTATTCCTCTAATCCCATTAGGTGCTTTCAATGATGTCACATGAAAGAAGATAGAAACAAAAAGTAGTGCATCAACTATGAGGGGATGAGTTGACAAATATATGATGCACTCTCTTTCACCTATCCACATGGTGTTGTATTTTCTTTTGTGGTGAATTAGTGATCATTTAATGTACCCCCAATGGCTACTACGGTGGTAATTATCAGCCAAGTAACAACTCCTCCTTGAAACTATATGGGCTCCTATAAGTAACATCTTCTTCCAATGCCTAAATGCACCTTATTAGTAACTTATCCTCTACGCTATTCAGGTCTAGGTGACAAGAATTCCTCCAAAGTGAACTGAGCTCCTCCTATTTCATGCATGAATACAGTACAACTGCACTATTTTGTGCAAGCCAAAGCAAACCCTAAATGCATCAATATCTCCTCCTTTTCTTAGATAATATCTACGTGCTAAATATTTATGCTAAGTATTTTCTCTTCTCAACCTAGGATTTTCCTTCTTCTGTAGGATATGCTGGAGCTACAACTTTCACCAACTTAGCTTACTCTTGGAAACCCTTGCATTTACCTCTATATAGTAGATATGAAGATGTTGCGATGATGGTAGCTTCCAACCAAGATAGAAACCAACACAATGGAATGTCTTTATTGGTTGGGCTTAGATGGTGACAGGTAAGTTGATAAATGGTAGTCGAATGATAATCCTTTAGCAATGATAGCCATTGTTCTTGCAAGAAGGTACTCTTCCAATATGAAGACATCCTTGTAGGTAGATATATGGATGGTCCTCCTTGCTCCTTAACTGCAATAACAAGGAAGCTTATTCTACTTTACAAGCTGTGATAAATGGAGATTACAACATTACCTTCTCCTTGGGCCTTCAATCCTACAACTTATATTTTCCTCAAAACTTCAACGAGACCTTCTGTAATCTCTTCAATCTGCAACTATGGATTTTTTTTAATGAGATCTCCTTCTTGGATATCCTAAATCCACTGCTACTGAAATATACAATAGGACCTATGCTAGTACTTCTCTATATTTAATTTGTGGCTCTCTCAATTTCCTATAGATCTACCATGGATTTGATACCACTGTTAGCTTTTGATGCTATAAAATTATAGAAAATGCAGCCACAAGTAATGAAATAAGCATTCAATGTTATAACTATGTTAATGGTAATCTAATAAGCAAGTAAATAACATGAGAAAATTCTGAAATAACTCATGCAATAGCCATTAATGTAAACTCATAAAAATTAAAACTTGATACAATATGTGGAGCTCTCTCTACTACTCTACTAGTGCATGCTATGGAGAATGCATGCTTCATTACTAATTACAATGCTAAGTCATAAATATATACTAGTATGTGACTCTTCACTTTCCTACCCTAAGGACACATGTGCATTCTGCATGATAGACACTTGTGCACATGCACACCTAACTAAGGACACTTGTTATTCCTATTCTAAGGACTCATGTACATGTGGACAACATGCACATTTACATCATTGCACATTCTAACACTTGTGCATTTATTACTTCTTCCTCAAGTAACTACTTAACCTAAGATAAACTCCTAGTCTAATAATGTACCCAAGGTGGTACATTTTCATGTATCAAATAATTTAATATACTCTAACAAGTTATCCATACAAAGGACCTATCATAGAGATTCACTACCTTAGGTACTTTACTAAGATGTAAATATATGACGTAATTTATCTTGACTAGGATCATCACTAGTCACAACAAGTTATCTTGACTGCATATGCAAACAACAATATATGAACACAAGCAAATGAAATTGTCATTTAATTATGCAACAAGAAAACACATGATCAAGCAATATGATGCATGCAAATACTCTTAAAGATTTTGAAATCTAGAAGAATAATACAAGATGTTAAGTTGTAGTCATGTCATAATTGGTGATTTCTATATGCCATCAAGACCTCAACTTCCTTTCTAGAGTCCAAAATATTAGAAGAACAAGAATGGATTTTGGAGAAGTCATCGAGGAGATATTCTAGCTCAGTAACCTATTGCAAGTGTTATGTAAGTGATACTATTTGCTATCTAGGATCATCATTTCTTCATGGTAGGATGCTCCTTCATGAATTTATGGGTTGAATAGGTAGACATAAGAAAACATGCAATTCAGGCACTTAACATCAAGAAAAAATTCTATAAAAAATAATACATACAATCAACCATGCAATATAGCACACAAGCAAGCAAACATACATATTCAAACATAATATATTTTTAAATGCATGATACTTATAGGTTATTTATATTCACTACCATCTAATACGGATAAGCGGTATGCTCCTGACCCATACTTTATTGTTATTATGAAGGGACCTAACATGTTGGGTTCAAATTTACCCTTAAGGTCTTCTTTTGCATTATTATTATTTTAGTTCTTCTTATGATCCATGTCGCCTACTTTGAAGAAATGAGGTCAAAATATCTTCATGTAGGGTTTCTCAAGTCTTTTATGATACACTCATAAGTTCTCTAACGACATGAGTTTACTTTTCATCAAGCAACTCTAATTGGATAAGACATGCATGGTAATACTCATCGCTATTGATACATCCTTTAAAAGGATTCTAATAGATGAAACTTCTACTTTGAAGGGAAAATGACCTATCCCATAAACCAAAGCATAAGTTGTAGCTCCAGTTGGGGTTCTCAAACTAGTGTGATATACCCACAAAATGAGATATAGTTATAAATTCCAATCCCTACCAATTTTTCTTACAAGTTTCTTTAAAATTTTAATTAATGTCTTGTTAGAAGCTTCAACCTAACCATTACCTTGTGGATAATATGGTGTTGAACAATTATGTTGAATTTTGAATTTAGCACAATGTCTAGCTAAGTACTTATTTTTGAAAAGAGTTCCATTGTTTGAGATAAGCATGTTAGGAATACCATATCATGATAAGATATAATTCAAGATAAATTTAAAAATCTAAACATTGATATAAGAGTATATGGGAATGGCCTCTACCCACTTGGTAAATTATTCAATTGTGGTAATAATAAACTTATGTCCATAATATGAAATCATATTTATTTTTCCAATAATATCCAACCCCCAAGTAGAGAAGGGCCAAGGAGATGTGATCGACTAAAGCTCTTGATAAGGTGCATGGATTAGTTTATCATGCTTTTGACATTTATCACACTTACATATGTGATTACGAGCATATATTTCCATAGTTGACCAATAATAGGCCATGCAGATGAGCTTTATAGTGATAGCACTTCCATTGAAATGTCCACCAAATGCTCCCTCATGTGTATCTTGAACTACTATTTTAGCTTCATTTAAATTTAAGCATCTTAAAATAATGCCATAAAATGTTTTCCTATATACGATATCTCTCATTATTACATACCAATAAATGCATTGTTTGAGGTTATTTCACTCATTGTGATTTAGTACTTTAGGCAAAATACTAGTTTTAAGGTCATAGGTTGCCTTATTTGATGAATGATAATTGTTACTTTTTCATACTCTAACTCTATAGGCATAAGAGACACAACAACCATTGTGTTTACTTGTTGGTTTCTAGAGCATGGATTAGTATCAATGATTACTTTGTCAAAAGAAGCCATCAATTTATTCATAATATTTTTATATGATTTGAGTTTATCATCCATAGTCTAATAAGTTTTGTTAATTTGGTTGAAGATTATTTGGTAATATCCAAATATGAATATGATAACAACTTTTAAATCGAGGGGATTTCGAAGCCCAAGGATGAGCACTTCATATTAAACCGTGTTATTAGTACATAAAAATTAAAGCTTGAAAGAGAAGAGAATTATGATTTACTGTGTTGATACTAGGATAATTCCTGCTCTTGCTCCTTTAATGCATCTCACATTATTCAAGAAAAAAGTCCAAGAATATTATTGTGATTCCTTAAGAGTGCACACCATATCATCAGGATACTCAACTTATAGGGGATGACTAGTTGGCAAAGGGATTATTGCTAGTTGATCAACTATCACTTGTCATTTAAAAACTTTCTAACTAATGAATTCAATATCAAATTAATTAAGGGTCATAACCCATTTGGACATCCTACTAGAGATGTATGTTTTAGATTAAAGGCATCTTAGTCGATCAACCTTAGCTATAACATATGTTTTGTGACTTAACATGTTATGCCTAAATTTTTGAGAGGTAAAATCCATTGCTAAGCACATCTTTTCCAAGGGTGTATACCTAGTTTCATAATAGATAAGGGTCCTACTAATATAGTAGACAATCATCTCTTTGTGTTTCTCAATGTATTGTGCCAACATAGCACCTAAATCATGGACTACCATTGTAATGTACACCAAGAATGACTTGAGGGTATTGGATGGAATGAGGACTAGTGGAGATAGTAGGTATGTTTTCAAAGTATCAAAAGCTTTTTGACATTCCTCATCCTAATTAAAATCGATATCTTTTTGTAATGGTCTATAAAAGGGTTGATATTTATCTACTAATTGGGATATAAATATTTAAATTTCTTGGAGTTTGCGTTGCAAACTTCTAATCTATGTTAGGTTTTGAAGGGATGGCATGTCGAATATTGCTAATATTTTATTAGGTTCTACCTAAATTCCTCGTGTAGACATAATAAATCCTAATAATTTATCATATGTTATCCAAAATAGATACTTGGAGGGATTAATATGAACCTTATACTCCCTGATACATCCAAAAATTTGTCTAAGTCTTTGACATGGTCTTCTCTTTTCATTGACCATTCGAGAATATCATCGACATAATCTTCCATGATATTTTGTATCATATTATGAATGATATATGTCATGTCATATTGATAAGTTTCACTAGCATTATTCAAACCAAAGAGAATTATTTCATAGTAGAAGGTACCCCAAGGAGTAGTGAATGCCATTTTGGTTTGATATTCTTGTGCTATGCAAATTTGGTTATAACCAGAAAATCCATCCATCAAGGATAACATTTCAAAGATGGTAAAAAAATTGACTACCATGTCTATGTTTTATAAAGAAAAATTATCCTTAGGATAGTTTTTTTGATTTTGTAAAATTCTATGCATACTCGCACAATACCTTATTTCTTAGAAAATAGGACTATGTTTAATATCCAATTGGAATAGTCAATAACTTTGATAAATTTGACTTCCAGAAGCTTTTGGAGTTCCTCCTTGACCAACAAAGCAACTTTAGGCTACATATTTCATAATTTTGATTCATCAACTTAGTGTTAGGCTTGAATCATAATTGATGAACAACTAAGGACGAATCCAACCTAGGCATATCTACATAAGACCATGCAAAGATTTCACAATATTTAGCCAAAAGTTTCATATAATCTTCTCTTTCTTCTAAATTTAGGATCTTTCCTAACTTTATTATCCTTGGATTGTCATTTGAACCTATTTTAGAATCTATGGTATCTTCTATTAGGATTTTAGATTCATATTTGTAATGTGGAGCGACGAATTTGACCCTCAGAATTTGAAGCTCATCGATAGCTAAAGTCCATTCCTTAATATTAAATGATTGCAAGGAAGGTGTATCTAAATAAATAGACCCTTCGATAGGAATATCATCATAAGAAGATATATTATTGTCATTATCCCTAAGAGGAGAGTGGGGTAAAATTTTCACCTCACAATCATTTATGTGTAATGTTGATACAAGATCTGCTGTCGATTGAGATGTCATACAATTATCTTCTTGTAATGAAGATGATCTATGCTCATTGTCAAGGCTATTTTTGGAGTCCTACCTGATATTATAAATAGTATTAATGATTATAGTGTGAATTCATGTATAATATAAAAAGATATTAAAATAAGAGAAAGGAAAAGGCTCACTATCCTCGTCTTCAACCGAGTCTATACATACTATCAAAGTTGCTTCTACTTGAGGTTTATATGAGAAAAGGAAAATACCTTCATCATCACTTTTTGAAGAAGAGAAAAATATCATCTCATTGTGGTTGGGAAAATATCCCAACCCATAATATTTAGGCCAATTTTTAGTTTCTCATGGCTCTTTAATGCCTTATTCCTGAAGTCCTAGGTTCTTTCCCTTGTATCCAAAGTTACAAAGGATTTGTTTGGGGATAGGGTAAAGGTTGGAAAGAAAACATGAGGTGTATCTTCACTCTATTAGTCATGGATTAGTTCCATGTATTCTCTCTTCATTTGTTGTTCTTGCATATATGAAGGTGCAAGTTCCTATTTGCACAATCATTCCTTACTTGGAAGGTAACCTAAAAGCACAAAGTGATAGGGGTAACTTGAGCAAGTCTAAGGTTAATAGCTCATGAAATTAATTGTTAAGGTTTATATTTTTGATACCCTCAAAATTTGTTTTAACTTTCATAATAGCTTGAATACTAGTTCCTTATTGGCCAGTAGTTGTTTCCTTAGGTGAATCAGACTTTAAGGTATTCTATGAAGGGATATAAATCTTTCAACAAAGGGTAGAGTTGAGCTTTTGGGTTTTTTGACTGGATATTTTAGCAATAGAAAAAAGGATGATGATCAACTACTATGCTATACAACTTACCTGATATTCAAATTTGACACACTAATAGTAAGTCGAGGGGACAAAATGCATCACATAGATCCAAGGTTATCCCAAATTGAAGATTATAGTTCAGCTCACAGGGCAACACATAAAACAATATGTTTAAGATACGAGTCTCCACTTTTATTGGTAAAACTATAGTTTTGATTTCTCATTATTTATTTTCATAAGCCTTTATGATAATATCTAAATTTTCTAAGTCTTACTTATTGAGCCCTATTCTATGGGTAAATCTAAGGTTACAAATGTTGATTGATGAACCATTATTGATGAGAACCCTTTTAATGGATTGCTTAGCAATAATGCAAGTGATATACAAAGGTATCTCTAAAAGCATAAAGTCAAGTGGTATGTCATCCTTAAAGAAGGATATAGTTGCATGGTTCATGTTAAGTGACCCTACCACATTGGCCAAATCATCAAGAATAATATTTTTAGGTACTATTTATTCACTTAGAAGCTTGAATAGATTCTTTATGAATTGGAGAAGTTGTAACAACTCGAGTATGGAGTTTTTAGTTGGTGTGTCCTCTAATTGTTGTTGAAGGTTAAAATATTTTTTTCTTGAGGTTTTAGAACTAACGATGGTTCTTTAGGAGCAGTTGCATGTCTAGACCACAAAACTAGGGTAGGTTTAGGAGGTATTTCAGAGGTTTGATCCTTTTATCTAGCCTATTGTCTAGTCACAATGCTAACATAAATCATTCTTACCATATTTTGATCCAGTGGTGGGACACTCTTATATTACATCTGATTAATGATATTTTGTCTATGTTTGGATAGGGGGTCATAGAATATCCCCAAATCTTGGTTGGAAGATGTTGCTTGGTTTTCCAACCACTAGGTGACATTCATCGATAATGGAGAGCACATTTTAAAGAGTGATACATTTGTTTATGTTGTGACAATTAGTGTGATGGAGAGCACATTGTTGGTCAACCTTGAACCAAGAAATATTTTATCTTCCAATGTCATGCTATCTTATAGGGGTAACTATATCCTCTTAACATACAATAGTAATATTAGTACAAAGGATAGAGATTGATTTAACCTGGTAAATTTTATAGGAGGTTTTTCCTAATTTCTAGCTAAGATTAATTTATTCAATGCTACATCAGTACTAACATTACTTGTTTTAGGATTACTGTTGGAGCAAGAGTCAATTATGCGATCATCCACAACATATTTATTTTTATATTATCCTTTAGTGTTACAAGAGTATGCTTTCTCATATTCTTCTTAATATTTTGTTGCCTACTACACCAAAGGGTAGATTCCATTTATTTTGTGAGATCAATCGCATCATCGAAAGATATGACACGAGTAATATCTAACAAATATGATAAATGTTCTTGTAAATTGCATATAAAAATTTCTAGGTGGTGGAGCAAAAGGAAGTTTCCTAACTAATGCTCACCATTGAGGCAAGAATTCATTAAGGGGTTCATTTTTCTCTTGTTTCAATTGATATAGACCATCAACTATATATTTTCCATGATATAAGCGACAAAATTGTTAGCTTTTGATGCTATATATTTAAGAAAATACAACCACAAGGACTAAAATGAGCATGCAATCATAAATATATGACAATTTCAATATACTAAGAAGGAAAAACTCATAAGAAACTTCTGCAACAACTCATAAAATTGCTATTAATGAAAACTCACGAAAATAGCATCTTCATAAAAAAATGGAGATCTCAAATGCTCCATGCTTCATTCGAGTTCTACATTGTATCTAACTTCTATTCTACTCTACTCTCACTTATGCTTTCTTTCCTCACTCTCAAAGGCCTATATATAATGAAATTTACCTCTTAGACTTTCACCTACCTATGAATCTTTATCTTCCTATTTTATGACTCATGTACACATGGACTACATGCACATTTACATCATTAAGTAATTTGCACATTCTAACACTTGTGCATTTATTACATTGCATAAAGTAAATACTAAAATACTAATATAAATATGTACCCATAATGGTACATTGGCATGTACCAAATGATATAATATATTCCAACAAAAATGTTGAATGAATATATTAGCAACATCAAAAGAATTCTTGACCGAGTGATGGGGTAACTGATAAAACCATTCCAAGGCCTCACCACCAAGACTTGTGGGAAAGAGCTTCAATAACATCACATCATATTTTATGTCATGGAATGCAACTCTAAAAATTTAAAGGTGCTCTATAGGGTCACCTTCTCCCTTATATAACCAAAAATTTGGCAACACAAAGCTCAAAGGATAAGGTCTATTTGTTAAATTAGGATCTATAGGTTCATTGCAATAATATTTCTAATAATACTTTTTAAGTACACCCCCTTAAATAGAGGCCAACTATTGTTTAAACTCATTTTTTTTCTAACTATCCTAACCTAGCATTTATATCCTAGAATCCAATATAAGCTATTGATGGTACTATAGGTTGAGATTGAAGATTGACTAAAGGATAATACTGAGCACTTGTATTGGAGGGATTGCCATGTTATTAATTATAGGACTATTATAAAAAGGCATGTTAGCAAGGGGAATGTTAGTAAAGAGAAATTTAGTTGGCATAGGTATGCTATAGAATGGATTAGAAACAATAACAATCAAAGCATTAGGTATACTTCGAAGGATGCCCACATGTTGGACATGTGGATGACTTATATGTTGAGAGATAGGAGGATTTAACTTAAATGGATCTATTTTGGGAGGTATATATCCCAAATATCTTATGGATGATGGGATAATTTATGACCTCCCTTTTATAGTTGTGGTGATGATTGAGTCTTGTTGTTGAGCACTCATAGGGTTTGATCTATATTGATGTGGAAGTTTTAAAATCAGTTCTTCCATAGCAAAATGGAACATTTTTTCTATCCTAAAGACAACTTCCATGGTTTCTTTATTTCCTCATAGGAAAGTAGCAAGATGATCCATGTATTAAAAAATTACCTCTCCTACTCATTATGAATAGGATAAAGATCTCTAGGAGGATCTTCTTTCTCCTCTTCCTCAAATATTGGGTTTTCAATCAAAGGTTGCTTCTCTATAAGCTCATATGAAGCACTTGGATTTTATGTTTTTTGTGCAATATTTTGAGTTATAGGGAGATTCATACATAACAAAAGGAGGAGTTCAATTTATTAAGTTTTATTTTGAGAGTAATTATAACAAAGAAGAAGATGTTCAATATCCTTATGTCACCTTAGAAAAGCAACCCTCCTTACGACTCTCGTTATCCCCCTCTAATATACTAACCAAGGGAGATAACCCCTAAGGTTTATATGCTAGGTTACTAAAGGGGTTGTTAACCTTCCCCTACTAGGATTGACAATTGGTTATATTCTTATTATCTTGATTTAATCTGATTTATCTAAGCAAATAAGATTAAATGATTTTGATTAAAAGTGTGATTTATTTTATCTTGGTTAAGGAAAAGGTCCTAAGTCCAAATTATGGGCTAGGTACTCGTGTTATGGTTTCACGTTAGGTTCACCCAATATGTGGGATACAAAGATGAGCACATGGGTGCTAGCTCCAAATGTGTTCCTTTGGGATTCATCCACATTTAGGCAGGAGAGGGTTGCCGCTAACCTATCATTTTTGGGACTTTTTTTTGTATGCAATGTTTTTCTTTGGTGAGGACATATTTGGGTTCACCAAGGGTTTATATATTCCCTAATATATGTTTTTTAATTTGATAGATACATAGGTTATAATATATCCTAGGGACTAATGCATAAAAATATGATGCAATGCACTACGAGAACAAAGATACAAAAATACAAATGCTATCCTATATGCAAATTTGCTTTTGATGATTACTACTTATGCTGCAAAATAAGTTTTTCTTATATTTTCTTTAAAAAATAAGGGTACAAGGAGGATGCGTAATACAATTATCCTAGATGCAACTCCTTTATGCAATTATGGTTAAAATCCTAAGAAAATGAAGCAAACAATTATATTGAAGTTCTTTTAGTTTTTCCTTCTTATACAGGTGCTAAAATATTTGTAGCAAATACACTAGTTGGAAGCAATATAGCTAGTGTTGAAAGATATATAACAAATACACTAGTTGGAAGTACTACAACTGGTGAATTGTTAATATGATAGAACAAAGATTAAGTATACTATTAAGATGATGGACATGGATGGGTCTAGTTAGGCTAGTTTTGAAGATAACTAGGACATCTGAGGTTTCTTAGATGTATGAAAAATACACAAACTACAATAGTCATAATTGGAATATTCACTCATAGAGTTAAAAATTTAAGATAACATTAAGCTTATAAAAATAAGGATGTGACTATCTATAGCAAATATGTCACCTAAATTAGATATAGGTGGAAAATTCATTTGAACTGATAGTAAAACAAAACATTTGGCTATGAGGGGATTGTGGAAGTCTTCTACTAGTGTTGTTAGGGACCTAATAGCAGTTTTATATCCTATAGACAACTTGATACACATATAAAACCATAAGGAAGAGCCTTTGAAAATATAATGACAGTCAGATCTAAATGCAAGGAATATAAAAATGCATGTGATGAAGCTATATCATGAAAACTGTTTAATAGTAATTAAGTAAAATATAAATACATTATAGAAAGGTATCATTGATTTTTTTGGTAGGTAAAAATTATTAAGTGCTGAGTTTAAATGGGCTCCAAACCCAAGTATATAAACTGGTAGCTAAACCAATAGCATAAGATAACATAGGCCTGCATATTGGAACAACAACATAAACAAAAAGTTCCAAATAGAAGCAGAGAAGGCTGGATGGAATGCTAATGTCAGATAAATAAAAACACAGTTTAAGAAATACCCACATAGGGGTTGCTTAAGAGAAATAACTACCTGAAAAACATGTAAAGGAGCTATGCCAAAAACCCGCACAGGGGAAGCTCACAAAATATCCATAAAAACTATAATAGACACATGTATAGAAATAAATATGATGCTCAAAAAGGCCCACAAAGAGGCACTATAGACTATAATTAAAATCCCATGTAGGGGATCAAAATACCAAAAATAGAGAGACCCAACATGAGAACAAATAGATTACTCAATAGATTGAGACCTAGACCTTTGTAACATATTTATTTGTAGGAGCATATTTAGGATGTTTTGGGAGTAGCACCTTAAGAGTCTCACTGATATTATACATGGTGTTGATAATATTTTTGATGATGGTAAAATGGATTGTGTTGCAAGTAGTAATGCAAGGATCATCACTATCTTAATCCAAAATATGGTAAGGGGAGATCTGACTGGTATCAACCCTTGATTTCCTAAACTGAGATGACCTCCTAAATTGAGGTGTATGAAGGATTCAGTGATATATTTCTCAACTCATTTGAACTTGCTTAGAAATGGAATGAGACGATGAGATTCCAAAAAGGTGTTAGATAGGGGATCAAGCTGAAGGTTAGATAGCTCAAGCAAGGTCATGTTAGCAAGACTGAGGAGAAATAAATACCACATAAGCTTCTTACTACCTAGGACACACAACGATGAACAAAACTAGATTGTGATGGACTGACACAGACCAAGGATGTAAATATAGAAATTTTTAGCACCATAAATGCCCTTTTTGAAAGCTGAGTTGGTGTGATCGGTAGACCAGATAATAATTCTCCTTAGGAAACCTACATCAAAAAATAGACATGGCAGAGGATAAAATTTGCACATGATAGGACTTGGAAAGGATTGGGAGTGCCAAATTACTAAAAAAATGAATCTCAAAATTCACAAGACATAAAACTAAGCATCTCAAGACTTGACACATATTGACATTGTTAGATAACATCCAATTTCACAACCTAGATCTACTCAGGGGCTTGACATGCTTGGAAAAGATAACCACGAGGTAAACCCACTAATAGGGCCTATCTTGGGACATTGCATACTTCATAGAAGGGAAACAGGAGAACCAAAAGCCAACACTAATAGCAAGATAGAGAGTCACACTAATTAGAAAATTTCTACCATAAAAACTGGAACCAAAGAAACACATCATGTTGAAAAGGGTAGAGTCAACATTGGAGAAGTTGACCCACAAACACCTATAACCACATATTTCAAACCAAATCATTATTAGTAGAATTTAAAACTTCTTGGGAAAATATATTTTTTCAAATGGATAGGCATCATTAAATTTTGAATACAAGATACCCCCTTTCCTTCCTTCGAAGCCTAAATTGTGTAACGACTCCATGGGAGAATTTTGGTAGCACTTCATTATGCTCAAATTCATTTTTATTTTGGTAGAATTTTGTTATGAATATACATTGTTCTTAGTACCAACCCAAGGGGCCAACTTATAGAAATTAATCTTCCTAGGGTTTCCCAAGTGAAAGGGACAAGGTGGCTAGTATGTAGACTAGACTGATTGGTGATAGGATGATCAACCATTGATTGTAACTTGCAATTAGTATCTCTTTTGATTTAGGGTTCTTTTGGAAAAGTGGGGAGAGTGGAAGGAAATCCACCACTTTCCTCTTTTCTTGTTGATTTCCTACAATGTTAAAAGCATAGATAGGTAATATTTATGCTCTAACTAGCTACTGTAGGTGCAATTTAGGCTTTCATTTTTTATAAGTAAATATACTGCCTATATGAATATGCCATCAATCATATTCAAAACTTAGCATATTCATAAATTTTACCATTAGAGGTCAAATATATAAAGGTCTAGGGTCTTTTAAATAGTTGTGAATACACTAGATAGAAAGCGCATTCATTTTCTAACGAATTCACTTTGTGGAGGCAAATTTACCATTGTTGGGTTTTGTCTACAAATTTTGAGGTTGAGTTAATTATTGTGGTTAATTTACTCATTTTATGGGTTTGCATCAAGGATCAATGTAAAAGGGGTGGTCCAATTTTAGTTATCTATAAGGACTTATCTATTGGACGTGAATATCATGTCATCTATTGTTAGCTTTCCATCAAGACTAGCTCACATAAAGCTTCATACAGGATCAAGTATAAATCAGCTATATGCCATTCACAAAATAAAAATTAATCACACTTCTATAATAATAACAATATTTCACAAATATAACAAATATATTTAATTTAAAAATATTCTAATAATGATTTCAAGAAATTATATTGTATGGATATTTATCTTCAATATATAATTTTACATGACTTTTTAGTACTCTAACTATTGCTCTCCTCAAACATCTAAGAGAATATTCCTCTCATTTAGACAAAAATATCATCTTGCCACATATCAATGTGACTCTTCATTCTCTCTCTTTAGACCTTGCGCTTTCTCTCATATTGACACATATATTATATAAAATATAAATTATTCTACCAAACTATTATTTATAAGGGGTCAAATAATTTAAAAATACTCTTTGACTTCATTCTCTGATTCTTATTTTTCTTTATTCTTCAACTTTGACTTTGGTACTGTTGAATATATGAAACCTTTATTAGGTCCGACTTTATAAATTTTTTGTGTCTACCCTTGGATCAGTGTATCTGAGTTGGATAAAATATGAAGTTGGAATAGATATGCATGGGGAGGATATAATGGAAAGTGGTGAAGTAGTGTTGGTTTTGGGCATGGAAAGACCTTAGAAGGTTGAGGAGGTGTCCATGATGGCTAAACTGCGGAAGTGTAAAATTTAGGTTTTTTACAAATTATTTTCAAAGTCATGGGATATGGCATGTTTAACTCACTTTTAAGAGCTATGTGCTTGCTTCTTGGAGTGATTTGTTCAAAAAATGGAGTGATTTGTATCTCAAAAGTTCATTTGGCAATTTTTACCATAGAGTGATTCACTTACAATATGGAGTAATTTACTTTCTAGGGGCACATTAGTTTTATTAGGTAGATGATTTTGAACAATGTAGTCATTTTCTCTATGTAGAGAGCAATTTTCTAGGTGGGGGGCTTGGAAGGACAAGGTTGGGTTACTAGGTAGTTTGCTTAATATTGATAGGAATGCATGAGATTTAGAACGTCTTTGATTTCTAGAGTGATGGGATGAGTGCTTCATTGTATGTAGGCCTTTAGGTGTAGTCATGCATGGTAAAGTGGGTACCTATATGTTCTACCCTTAGGTCAATCACAAATAAAAACTCCATGTAGGTGAAGAACGATTTGACCGGATGAGTATGAAGATAGTGCAAAGGGTGTAATTAGTTATTATAAATAGAGTGAAGTGCATGTTGCAAGGTTCAATAAAGGAGCATAAAATTAAGGTGACAAGTCTTGGGGAAGGGATTTATAAAAACCACATCATGTAGGCTTTGTATACCCACAAATACTTATGCCTAACATAGGGAGTACTTGGCCTAGTCAAGATATTAAGGGCCAATTCATCCATCTAAGTGATTAGATGATAAATCATGATTGTGGTGAGTGTGTTGCTTTCCTTTGTGAGTGGTTTGATCACAAGGTCAAGCAACTTGCTCATTTTTTGAGTGGGTAAAATTTATTTTTACTTTCTATATTTGAGATAAGATTTAAAAATTATGGGATTGAAATAGGTCCCACTCATATTACATCATCACCACATAATGGTATTACAAAATTTTGGATATTTATCCATGTATCACCTGGCATGATTTAAACCTAGGTATCCTCCTTGAATTTGAGGAATCAGTGTAACCTTGCCTGGATCTGATACCAATTGATATTCTCACAATGACACTGAGAGGGGGGGTGAATCAGTGTAACTATTTAAAAATTAAATCTGCTACTCTTAAAAGCACTGTCTTGAAACTTTCACTTGAAACTCCAGTCGACTCTTGTAGTGTATTCTCTAATATTTTGCCAACACCTGTCACTTGGAACTGCACATTTGACTCCAGTTAACTTTACTGTAACTGGCAGCATGCTTGGTCGACACCTATCACTGTGCATGCATATTTAACTTTTTCCCGCCAAAATCATTACCTGTCGTGATATCGTGATGTTTGCTACTTTCCTGCACTTTCCTTCGCTTGCCTCCGCGAAATTGATACATGTCACGAAATCATGACACATTCCGCTTTTGCTGATGTCATCCTCCATGTTGTCACGAAATCGTGACATTTCTGGCTTGCTGAGGCTTCTCTAGAAACTTGTCGCGATATCGCGACATTTTTGGTCTTGCTGACGTCATCCATCATGGTGTCGCGAAATCACGACGCTCCTAGCTTCCAACAGCTGCAAACACCTTACTTGTAGCGAAATCGCTACAACTTTCTAACTTAACATTTTTCTTTGTTGCATCTTCCGAAAATCTAGCATGTATCAAGATTGTTACGATTTTGTTGCCTTGGTGCTTCCTCGTGCTTTGTCTTATCAAGCTTAGACTTGTAGTGAAATCGCTACATCATCTTGTTCTGTGATATGCACTTGTAGTGAAATCGCTACACATATGCCTCTTGCTTTTCAAACTTGTGTCAAAGTCGCTGCCCCTTTGCACCTTTATTTTGAACCTGTAGCGAAATCGCTACACTTTGCTGCCTTGCATTTTGAACCTGTAGCGAAGTCGCTACACTTTGCTGCCTTGCATTTTGAACCTGTAGCAAAGTCGCTACACTTTGCTGCCTTGCATTTTGAACCTGTAGCGAAATCGCTACACTTTGCTGCCTTGCACTTTGGACTTGTAGCGAGATCGCTACACTCTTGCATTTTATATTTTGGACTTGTAGCGAAATCGCTACACTTTCTTGACTTATCACTTTTTCTTTGCTTTTGCCAGCAAAATTGCAACATGTAGCGAAATCGCTACGCTTTCTTCACTTTGCTGCTTTGCCTCCAACATGTCACGAAATCGTGACAGTTTTCATGAGCTTTCTCTCTCCTCCGATATATCGTGAAATCGTGACATTTTCTTATGGACTTTCTCTCTCCTTCGATATGTCGCGAAATCGTGACATTTTCTTATGCACTTTCTCTCTCCTTCGGTATGTCACGAAATCGCGACAGGAACCATGTCGCGATATCGCGACAGAAAACATGTCGCGATATCGCGACAGTTTTCTTCCTTGTCTTTTTTTGCAAGTTTCTGAATCTGGGTCCCCTCTGTTTTTCTTGAAATTTTTTGCACTTGATCTAACTGACCTCTGAGATGCATCACTGCATCAATCTGTCTTTGTTGACAACAATTACAATACTTTTGCTCTACTTTTGCTGCTCCTTGCTCAACATTTTGGATATTTATCCATGTATCACCTGGCAAGATTTAAACCTAGGTATCCTCCTTGAATTTGAGGAATCTATCTGGTTGAGCTAGTGCCATTTGATAAGCGATTTTCTTATTGACCTACCTTTAAAATTTTATTTTATTTTTATTTTTTAAATAGTACAATAATACCATTATGATGTTGATAAATATTCATAGGATGAGCTTTTTCATAGGAAAATGGAAGAATGAAAAACAAGATATGGGTAAAGAGGAAAATTATCATTGAAAAAAATGACTGCTAGGGGAAATAAATAGTCGTAAAGAGGGATATGTATATAGTTACATTTTTATTTTGGATAGATTTTTTTCTAGATAGTATTTTTATGCTATATATTTATTAAAATTGATAGCATCCTTCCATACATACTGGTGATCTTGTAAACATTCGAACCCAAAATATATAAAATTTGATGGGGCCCACTCTAAAGAGAGTCAAAATTTCAATGTTCTCTTTGTTTTGCCTAGTATTCATCCCATTTGAACACAAGGTCTTCTTCCTTATCATCCATATCTAAACCGTAATTTAGGTCCTCTTGATGTTATAATATCTTTTTAAATAACTTTTATTTCTATTCCTCTGGGGCTAATAATTCCTTTAGTCTTACCTACATGGGATCAATATCAATATCTTTGAGCTTAAATCACTATGAAATTTGAAGGTAAGGAGTTACAAACTAATCAGTAACATGTACCGTAAACTAGCTTATAGGACCATGACTTGGTAGATAGATTTGGTATCATTTGATTTTCCCATAGTGCCTTAATAGTTTGGTGTTTTAGTCTCTTTGTGACTTACCAATATTCCTTTCCAAAATTCTTGTTATATTTTTGTTGGTCAATTAAGTTAGTCCATTACCTTAAGGATAATAATTAGATGATGTTTTGAGAAAAAATCCATATTCCAAGGAAACCTTCATCACATTTACCTCTTAAAATAGGTGGCATTATCAATGATTATGGAGGTTGGAGTTTTGAATTTGATAAAAATGGTGGTATATTGACTTGTTGATTTAACTAGGACAAATTGAGCCCACTTTGTGAAATAATATATGGTGGTGAGGATCCATATCTATCTTGCACTTGATAGAGGAATTATCTTCCTAATAAAGTCTAGGCCTCATTGTTGGAACGGTTTTCTTATAATAACAATATCTAGGGGCATTGGAACTTTTCTCCTTTCTACTCTAAACATACAATACAATTTTTAGTTTTTAAGATAAGATGATGGGCCGAAAATATCTAGCCCTTAATATTATGTAATATTTAATTGGAATAGAATAATACCATCCATCATTGTGATATTGCTTGATTAGAGACTCTATCTTCTCTTCTTCAATATAGCATAACAAGACACCATCATACCCCTATTTGTACACCATCAAGACATGTATAGTGTGATGCATTTTGTCTAAATTAAATCCCTTCTTTGATCATTAATATTTTTGGCACCTACCCAATGGCCGTACATCTACAAATATACCCCAACCATCCTATTCATTCATCCATTTCTATCTGCTCTACTAGGCCAACTTGGTCTCTAGGATATGACATTGCTAGATTTTTGCATAAGGCCCTATCCCATATGAGCTTGGAGAGATTTATTTGAATATTAAATTCCCAAATATTATTAGTCTATTCAACTATATTTTCCCCTAAGTCACCATGAAGTATAATGGATTGAACATTGGATAGTAAACCATATCGTTCCATGTGATCTATGGTCTTCTAAAAGTAAATATTACTTTATTTATAATTATCACGATTAAGTGTTTTATGCATATAAGACTTCTATGCTTGTTGAGACCTAAACTTACTAAAAAAATTAAACCTAAGTTTGATTTATAAAAGAAGAAATATTATTTGTGATTGCTACATATATTCGTGGATTATAAGGGCTACACTTGGCACCTAAGACAATGAGGGTTAAACCTAAATATCTTGGCCATGAAATTTGCCTCTCAAAGAAGATACATTTCAATCATTTTAATTTAGTTATTTAGAAATTAACTATAAGTTTAATTTTATTTAAAATATTTAATTTAATTATTAAAGGGTTTGACTCCATAATTTACAAAAATTATCATAAGTATACATACATACATATACATATATATATATATATGTATATGTATCTATATATATACATATACATATACATACATATATATACATATATATACATACATACATACATACATACATACATACATACATACATACATATATATATATATATATATATATATATATATATATATATATATATATATATATATATATAGTATATATAATACGGGTCGAGTGACACAACAATGCATTAATTTTTATCAAAGCTCTCTATTTTAAGGGTTAGAGGTTACCGTTCTAAAATAGAGAGGTAGTGCTAAGATCCTTGGTTTTCAGAAAATATTATAATATTTTTTTTTATGGCTAGAGATTCATTACAAATATAATAGCCCCTATCAATTCATAATATAGGGTAAGAATTTCCAATTTTATAAGGCAGATCAAATTTTTTAAAGCTTAAGGGTGGGCGAGCCCTCAATATGTGAAAAAAAGGAGCTCTTTAAAAAATGAGAATCTCATCTCTCCTCTCGAAGCGGAGATCATTTCAATTGAATGAACGACCGTAACGGATGTCAGCTCAATCCGAAGGAGAATATGCGGAAGCTCTACAAAATTATTATGAAGCCATGCGGCTGGAAATTGACCCTTATGATCGAAGTTATATACTCTATAATATAGGTCTTATTCACACGAGCCCTCCAAGGGGAACATACCAAGGCTTTGGAATATTATTGGAGGGCTCTTTAAACAGATGAAACCCATCTTTACCACAAGCTCTTAATAATACGGCCTTGATCTGTCATTACGTGCGGCTATCTGTACTATAGAATGAATTCGTTTAGAATATTTTTTGAAGAAGAGGGAAGGACAAGAGAAGAGACTTTCTATTTCTATTTATTTAGAGGAGCTTAAAATATTTAAAAGGCAAAGGGCTTGAGATAAAATTTATGAGATTCAAGTCTCAATGTCCATAGATGTGCAATATTTATAAGTGGTGGATGCTTGACCCTTAAGTGCATTTTTCTAAACTCCTTATAAACTATGATCTATGGAAGCACACTGAAGAGAAGATATATATTAATTATTTATTAAGATAAATTTTCATCCACTATATTTCAAGATCAAAATTAAGTTTATTTAGAATGTTAATAAAATTTCAATTATGTGTTGCCATGGATATTTCTAAACCTTTATTGTAGTCAATTAGGATTAAATCTAAATCAAGGGAATGGGATCAACAAGTGGATTATGAAAACATTGCATTATGATGTAAATATCATGAAACTGGCTACATGGCAAGAGACTACAAAGTGAAAATGAAGGAAGAGATGGAATGTTTTTGGGCATGAAGGTAGCTTCAATTTGAAACAAGGAGACTATATCACAGGAGAAGCTAGGTCAAATCAAGGATATTCCACTCCTAAAAAAGTGGCTGGAAAAATCCTTCTACATCATCATATGGCAAAGGCCATTACAGTTCACTCAAATCAGTCTTTAGAAGAAAAAATGATATGGGGATGAGGTAGTAAAATGCACAAGTTCAAATATAGAAGGAGCTAAAGGTATGAAGGAAGAGGGAAAGGCAAATTTTAATACAAAGGAATATGGGGAGATGAATTTTAAAGAAAATGAGGTGAAGGAGGTCAAACTTAATCCAGGTAAATCACCTTTATCATCCTCAAGTTGCTTAAAATATTCTCATTACAATAAATATGAAAGAAGTACGAAGCGTATTCCTTGCACTTTAGGTTTTCAAAAGCAATATAGTAAAGAAAATATTATGGAGGATATCTAAGTAAATTTAGGGTTTTCAATCCAACATAATAAAGTGATGATTATGGAGGATCATCTATGCAGTTTAGAGTTTTTAGGGCAACATAAAGAAGAAAATGCTAATGAGATTTCTTGCAATTTTGACTCTTTAGGGCAACATAAACCTTTAGAATATAAGTCTCATTTTGAACAGTATGTAAAAATAGAAGAGTGTTGAATATGAGAGTGTTGGAGGGAATGGAAGAAGGAGAGGAAGGCCATCAAAGCTGAAACTAAGAGAAAAAGAAACTCAAAAGGATATTGATCTAGGAAGCCAAATAAAAATATATCACATGTGTTAACAAGAAGTAGGGCTAAGCCCACTAATAAAAATAAAAAGTTTTGATGATGAAAATGATATCATGGAATATTAGGGTCATGAATAAAACCCATAAAAAAGAGTTATTAAGAAATTAATATGTTTTTATAGCCCCGAGTTTATTTTAATACAAGAAACAAAATTAAGCAATGAGGAATGTAAAGATGCATTTAAGAAGATTTGGAAGATATGTGATTGTTTAGCAGTTTTCTCTATGGGAGCTTCAGGTGGTATTGCAATAATATGAGACAAATTCAAATGATATTGACAACTATTAGAAGCAAAAATTAACTGGGCTGCTAAATTATTTGCAGGAAAGATGAAAACATCAAAGTTGGGGCTGTAAATGTATATGCTCCAAATATAGTTACTCCTCGTGAAATATGTTGGAAGGACCTTAGTATATTTTTATCAAATATAATGATGGTTCATTGTTATCTATGGATTATTGGGGGTGATTTTAATATTGTTATATCTCCTTTGGAAAAGAAGTGTGGCATTCTATGATGGTCTAAATCAATGTAAGATTTTTCTTTATTTTTCAATTAAAATGACCTTATGGATGTTAGTCCTTCAAGCTATCAATACACATGGTATAATAGATGCATTGGGAAAAACTATATAGCAGAAAGACTTGATAGATTCTTGTTATCCAATAAGTGGTTGCAAACAAAGCATACAATCTGTTTAGCTATTTTGTTGTGAGCAGGATCAAATCACAAAATCATTCTTTTGACTTGTGAATCACCTAACAATGGTCATCCAAATATATTTCACTTCCATTCTATGTGGCTCCAAGACCCTAATTTTTCTATATGGTTATTTTATGGTGGGATGAATCAAAATTTGAAGGGTCTTGTATGTACAGGTTTGCTCAAAATTTGAAATATTTAAAGGAGCAAATGAAGATATGGAATGTAAAATATTTTGGTAATAAAGAAAAAAAGAAATTGAATAAAAGCAAAAAAAAATACAAGAGATAACTACCCACGTGTTGTACGTGAGTTGGAGAGGGTAGGGCAATCCTCCAAGGGAGGTCCTTGGTTTGAATCTCCACCCTACCAAACACACATCGGGTACCAAAAATCCAATTTATAATGTTTGTGTGGTCAAAGTTGGGCATGACTCTCGAGTGATTTTGATGGTGTAGAACCTCATGGTCATGGTTTCTCAGACCAAGGCAGTCCCGTAAGGGGTTTTTCATTAAATTCATTTTTTTTTACAAGATATAGTAGAAATTAATGGAATGGACCAGAATTTTTATGTGAAAGAAAAACCAATTACTTTTTTATTATCATAATGCATTGAAAAAGGAGGAGTCATATTGGTTCCAAAAATATAGAGAGAAATGGATCAAGGAAGGATATAGAAATACAATTTTTTTCATGCTACAACAAAAATAAATTTTTTTGTTCATCATATAAAAAATATTATAATTCTAGATGAAAGAAATATTGAGGATGAAGAAGATATAAGGATGGAAGCAATAAATTATTGCAAACATATTTTATCAAATTCTAGGCAAGATAAGGTGGCATAAGAATTTGTTTTGTAAAATATTCCATCAATTATCACTCAAGATAAAGAGACACAAGAAAAATTTTTGCAAAATATTCCATCAATTATCACTCAAGATAAAGAGGCACAAGATTTTTTTTTGTAAAATATTCCATCAATTATCACTCAGGGATAAAATTAAAGTTTGATGAAGAAGATATCTATGAAGGAGCTCTATGAAGTAGTTTTATATTTCCATCCTAACAAGGTACCTCACCTCGACGGATTTCCTATAATTTTCTTTCAAAAATATTAGGATTTATTGAAGAGTGATATGTTAGATGTGGTTGAAGAGGCCCAAAAAAGGAAGGCTATAATAAGTGAGATCAAGGCTACTTTTATTACCTTGGTTTCCAAGAAATGCAACACAAACTATTTTGATAACTTTTGTCCAATAAGCCTTTGTAAGATTATTTATAAGATCATTAAAAAAATTATGGCAAACAGGTTGAAGGGCATTCTAGGTTGTCTTATCGTAGAGGAATAAGGTGACTTTTTTTAGGGTAAAAAAATTCTCAATGGTATAATTATTGCACAAGTGGCCATACATTCTCTTCATTCCATGAAAAAACCAGGTATGCTTTTGAAATTAGATATGAACAAAGCTTATGATAGGGTTTCTTGGAATTTTCTACATGCTATTCTTAGAATGTTTGGCTTTGATTATAGTTGGTGTGAGTGGATTAAATGTTGTTACAGCACTACAAAATTTTCTATTTTGATCAATGGTTCTCCTGCTGCATACTTCAATTCATCTTGTGGACTTCGTCAAGGTGATCCTATTTCTCCTTAGCTATTCATTATTCTAGTAGAGGCATTAGGGAGAGCCTTTTCAAAGGCAAAAATGGAAGATAAAATCAAGGGTATTCAAGTTGAAAAAAATAATCCCTTTGAATCTCATCTCCAATTTGTTGATGATACTTTTATTTTGGGCCATTACTCAGTCAATGAGGCCACGTAGTTGAAATCAATATTATCATATTATGAGAAGACTACTAGAAAATTGGTAAATACTTCAAAAACCAAGATTTTTGTCATTAATACTACCCTAGTTTTACAACAAATTATTGTGAATATTTTAGGGTTTAAAATTAAAAAATTTCCATCAACATACTTAGGTATTCCTTGTCTGATAAAGGAAATAAAAATGAGCTTTGGATATATTTTTTGCATAGAATGAAAACTTGATTGGCAGGTTGGAAAGGTAAGTTCTTAACCATGGCAGGAAGGCTACAACTCATAAATACTACACTACAATCCATTTCTATTTATATGATATCACTTTCAAAACTGCCAATAGGTATTCGATTAGAAACTGATAAAATTTAAAGAGACTTTCTATGGAAAGGTTATGAGGAAAAATTTATGTTTCCTCTTTGTAAGTGGGATAAAATTTGCAAAGGAAAGAATATTGTATGAGTAGGCTATTGCATATTTATGAATTTGGCATTAGAGGCAAAGCTTGGGTGGAGATTATTTAGAGATCAAGGAAAGAATTGGGTAAAAATATTATTTTAAAAATATATAGGTTCTCTTGATGCAATGAAAATGCTTAGGAAAATAACTCTACCCAAAGGATCGTCAACATGAAACTTAATATTATAGATTTTGCAATTTATAAAGAAACATATTAGATGATTAGTCAATGAGGGGGGTTATGCAAATTTTTGGTCTTATAATTGGTTGAAGCCTTATCCTATTAACTCTGAATCAAAATGGAAACCATTGTCTCAAGCGTTCCTATCATGTAAAGGTCCAAAGGCCAAAGATTATATTATAATGAGCAAAACCTCTAGATCATGGATTTATTTTAGCAACAACAACTTTATTGAAGGAGAGGAACTCAAACAAATTGAATATGAACTTCAAAATATGCTTTGAAAGTTTTATTTGCCAATTTTTACATGAAAGGATGAGTTGGTTTAGAATCTATCAAAGGATGGTGGATACCCAGTTAAGTTGGGATATGAGGATTCAGAACAATCAATTTTTTCTTCTCCCAAATATTTTCCTTGGAAGAAAATTTGGTCATTAGAGGCTCTCCTGAAGGCCTCAACATTTATTTGGTTAGTAGTTCAAAGTAATATTATTATGGGAGAGAGTCTACAAAGAAGAGGATATTATGGACCCTTAAGATGTATCTTGTGTGAGAAGGATTTAGAAATGTCATACCATTTACTTCTTCATTATCCATTTGCTCACACCATTTGGAGTTATTTTTTTTAAATATGAAATTATATTGGGTAGCTCCATCAACATTGAAAGAGTTGATAAAATATTGGATAAATTATTTCAAAGCTAAAGCATTATGTATTCTTTGGAGGACTGGCCATAACATTCTTTGTTAGAATTTATGGCTTGAAAGGAATACTAGATTTAAAAAAATATATATCAAAATCATGCCCAAGTTTGAAATCCTATTAGTGCCTCTCTTGTATAATGTCTACAAATACGGTGCTCATCATGGGAAGTCTCAATTATAGAAAAAAATGTGGTAATAACTTGGTACAAGATTTGAACATACATGGAAGAGTCATCTGCGACAACGTAATTAAAACAAAGGTAATTAAAATTAGAGGGACACGAACCCCCTCATATTATTTCAGACATGGAGACCCACATCAAGAATTTTGAGGGCAGCAAGTCTTTTGCACAGGTTGTTAAAGGTGACAATAGGGGTTCCTTACATTCCTTACCACCTCTCATTACCAATGGGCAAAAGGTATCCGTGCCTGAAAGCGTAATGGTAGATTTCATATCGATGGAAAAAATCTCTGGTCGACAAATTCATAGGGGGCAGGTCGGATATTGAAACAATTCGATGATCGACGACTTCAAAGTGGAAGACTTCCAGACACATGGAGATTATTGTATTATCAAGGGGGTTTTTGGTGGTATGCCTCAACAATAGTGAAGATGCTAGTCGTATTTTAATAGGAGAACCCTAGTTTTTGGGCCGAATAAGTATTTTTATGAGGAGATGGGCTGAGGATTTTGACCCACAAAAGTAGAGCATAAACTTTACCCCCATTTTGATCCACCTCCCGAATCTCCCGTTTCAGTGGTGGCATGAGTATTTTCTTCAGGGTATTGCCAAGACCATAGGGAAATTGGTGGTCATTGACAATCCAACCCTTGCACACACCAGAATGACACATGCTAGGATTTGCGTAAACGCAAACCTAGAATCCAAGCTGCCTACTCATGTGGAGTTAGAATATGGAAATAAAACAAGATTGCAGGTCATCGAATATGAAAATAAACCGACATTTTGCTCTGATTGTAAGATTCAAGGCCACCTCAGAGGATAATGCACTTTTTTGAGAAGCCAGCAAACCCTTCCTAAAAATAATGATTCCAAGCGAAAGTCTTTCAAAAATAATGGCAAAAACACAGGTATGTACAGGGTTAAAAATCCAAATGTTGAAAAGGTAAATGCCTCTAGTTTAGGGCAAGCGGAGAATGAGGTTGAGCTTCACATGGACAATGGTAAGGGCAAGTAGATTGTGACATCGCAAACTGACCAAAAAAAGGTATTCTCTCCTTTTGAAATTCTGAATAAATTTAATTTTTTGGCTGAAAACCCATCAATTGACCTAATGTTGAGGATATAAATCTTGGTCTTCCCGTTAGCCTTGATTCCCCGACCAAATCTGGACCTTCCAATCCTCCTGCTGTTGGCCATAAAGAATGCCCTAATGATGAGTCATTTTACTCCCTAGAAAGAGGAAACGTGCTTTCAGAGTTAATCATCCCTTCCAAGCGACATTTTTTTCCTTTGTATTTGTCCTAAGCTAGAGCTAGGATTTATAGTATTGTTATCCAACAGGTTACCCAAACCAAATTCAGCCCAAAATAGACTATAAGCTCAATGAAGTCCCCCATGATTGACTGTGGAGGGGAAAAAAAGAAGGGAAGAAAGTCAAATGCCCAATAGTGGAAAGAAGAGGTTCAAGATGAGATAGCTAAATTTCCATCAACTGGTAATCTTTCCCTTGAAGAAAATAAAAGTCTTAAGCCCCCTCAAGTCCAAGACAGGGGAAGAGGAAAAAACTTGAAAATTTCAAAATGAAGATCATATCTTGGAATGTAAGGGGGCTCAATGGCATTCCTAAATAGTGGTTATTCAAATCTTTAAGAAGATATTTTGGTCCAACTATTCTTATTTTACAAGAAACTAAAGTCGATGAAGTTTTGTCTAGAAAAATTGCCCTCAGAATCTGGAAAAAGGGAGAAGCAGTTTTTTGCAAAGCCAAATAAACCTCAGGTGGTCTTCTTTGTATCTGGAATCCAGGGAAGGTGGAAGGCATGGTTATTAAGTTATGAGAAAGGGTAATGATAATTATTTTTAAGGATAAGGTTAGTGACCTTTCTTGGATTTTAACAAATGTGTATGCCCCTAATTCTATACCTGGGAGAGTCGATCTATGGAATTTCCTCAGTAATTTTAATTAAGCTTTTTAGGGTATTCCATGGATAGTGGTAGGGGACTTTAATACCCCTATTTACCCATCTAACAAAAAATGAGGAGCAGGAATTCCAGCAAGAAGTATTGAGGAATTTCAAGATTTCATCAACAACAACAATTTATTGGATGTCAAATTGAAAAATGCTAAATTTACTTGGAGTAACAGGATTTCTGGAAATCAACTCATAATGGAAAATCTTGATAGGTTTTTTCTATCATAAGAAGCAATAAAATCTTTTGGGGATGCCAATTTGTTGTCCTTGGCTCACATTGGGTTTGACCACAACCCGATTCTACTTAAAATTGAAGAGACTCCAAAATTCAAAAGGCATTTTAGGTTTGAAGCCATGTGGATGCACCACCCTGATCTAAAAGATAGAATTTCTCAGTGGTGGTAGAATTATTTTCAAGGCAGGCCTTAATTCAGATTAGCACATAAAATTAAAATTGTTAAATAAAATCTAAGGATATGGGATAAATAATTTGGAAATCTTTTTGAAAACAAGAAAGTCATCTCTAAAAGGTTATCAGCCATTGAGAAAAAACTTGAAGAGGGATTGCCTGACCCTTCCCTATAGGTAGATGAAAAGAAAGCCCTTGCTAAGTATCATAATGTTTTAGCCTATGAGGAGACATTTTGGAGGCAAAAGTCTAGAGCTACCTGGCTGAAAGAAGGTGACACTAACACAAGATTCTTTCATGCATCTACATTAAGGAATAGAAGCCACAATAGAATTAAAGAACTTGTTAGAGATGATGGATCCTTCCTTTCTAGCCCTGATGAGATCAGAAATGAAGCGATTTCCTATTTTCAAAAACCTTTTAAGAGAAGAACACTATAGTTCTACCTTATATTCAGAATCAATGCTTTACCATATTCCTCATTTAATTTTTGATGATTTGAATGGGGAGTTGATTAAGCCTTTCACGGATGAAGAAATCAAAGAAGCTCTCTTCTCAATGAAACCCGATAAAGCTCCAGGTCCGGATGGGTTTTCACCTCATTTTTTTAGGCATTTTGGGATATTGTGGGTTTTTATGTCTATGCTACTATCAAGGAATTTCAGTCCACAAAGCATATTCCAAGAAGTTTTAACTCCACTTTTATTGCTTTAATACCAAATATTCCTACTCCTAGATCTATGATGGATTTTAGACCTGTTACCCTTTGTAATGTTGTTTATAAAATTCTGACCAAGGCAATTACAAATAGAATGAGGAAGATCCTACCTATGTTTATTGATGTTTATTAGGGTAGTTCAGTCCCTAAACGGTCCATCCTTGATGGTGTCATAACAATACATGAAGCCCTCCATTCGGTAGTCTAGACCAAAAAACCTACTTTTGCTCTCAAGCTAGATATGAACAAGGCCTATGACCATATAAACTAGAGTTTTGTCTCTGCTATTCTCCAAAATTTAGTTTTCATCATGAATGGATCAAGATTTTGGAAGGATGTTTTATGAAACCTTGGTTTTCGGTCCTTGTTAATGGTGCTTCTGCTAGATACTTTCAAAGTAAAAGGGACCTAAGGCAAGGTGATCCTATCTCTCCCATGTTGTTTATCATTGTGGCTAAAGCCCTTGGGAGGACAATCAAAGCTACCTGTAATATTGGTCTTATTTTAGGAATCAAAGCATCATCACAAACACATGTAGTCACACATCAATAGTTTGTGGATGATACTTTGTTGTTAACTCTTGCATCAGTTTTTGAGGCTAAGGTCATAAAACATATCTTGGAGCTATATGAGGATGCAGCGGGGCAGAAGGTAAATTTTGAAAAAAGTAAAATTTATTTCTTTAATACTCCCTTTCAGAGGTAGATTAAGATCGCTAGGATTCTTGGATGCTTAGTGTCTACTCTTCCATCCACATACTTGGGCCTTCCTTTATTCATAGGCAGAGCTATTGATTCCATGTGGACTAATGTAATTGAAAGAATTTAGAGGAAGCTGGCTGGATGGAAAGGGAATTTGTTATATCAAGCTAGCAAGGCGGTTCTCACCAGATTTTCCATTCAAAGCATCCCTGTCTACTTTCTCTCTATTTTTAAAGCTCCTGCAAGTGTTTACACTAAAATTTAATAGATCCAAAATATTTTCCTATGGACTGGTTCTAAATATAAGAAACACTTTTAGTTGGTGTCTGAGGATAGGGTTTGCAAACCAAGGGATTTTGGACGTATTGGGCTGAGGAGAATCCAGAATTTAAACATGGCCCTCCTGGCCAAGCAAGCATGGCATCTATTGACAAATGCAAATGCAGAATGTATTACTATAATCAGAAGAAAGTACCTACAAGAAACTGAATTCTTAAGTTCTTCCTTTCCTCCCAAGGGATCAATTTTTTGGAAAACAATCCTGTAGACACCAAAACAACACCAATCCGATTAAGTGACCGCAAAAACTGATCACATTGACACACACAGTCCCCAGGGCAGCCCCCAGAGGTTAAACAGTGGTTCTAGCCACTCATACAGTAGTTTTGGAAGGTCAGACATCATTTTGGCACCTTTCAGGCACTCTGCTCCTTATTCATTCCACCCAGGGACAAATACGAACTTGTATTTCATGCTCGCTCCTGGGTGGGATGAATACCAGGTTTGACAAAAAAAAATTCAAACCTCGGCACATGCAACTCAGATCTGCCACTTAACTATCCCTTCATTGCATGGGAGTGCGAGTGAGTTTTTTTGAGCATGCAAGGGCATGCATAGGCAGTTACAAAGGCATGCACAGAGGTAGTTAAGAAGCCCTTGATCAGGAAGAAGTCTTCTCTTCACAAAAAAAAGCATGAATGCCAAGTGGCACTTTCGCATGTTAATTCAAAGAGACCCCTTGGGTCTATAAAATGGTGAGTCTCCTCACCCAAAAGAGAGAGAGAAGGATCATTTGAGCAACAAAGTGCTGCCATTTTACATACCTATTTGTGATTTGTGCCTTTCACATCCATAATCTCTCATTCGAAAGGGAGGTTATTGGGTGACTATTGGAAGCACGAATCAAGATCCAAAACCCAATTTTTGGCCACAATATCCTACCAATTTGTCTAAAATACATCACAACAGGTTTTGAACCCATCCCAAGTGGATTTGTGTCGAAACAAGGCCTCAATCGATGGGTGGTTTACCTCAAGGCGCCCCCCGTATTGTTGCAGGTTTACTCGTCTCACCCGAAATGAATACCAATTTGTTGCAGGTTTACTTGTCCCACCCCGGAGTGAATATGAATCTGTAACGAATTTGCTTACTGTTCTTTTTGTAGTGTCTTCCCGATCACATTTTTATGCTTCTGTCAAGTTTTCAGTCTATTTGGATTTATTTTAATCATCATTTTCTTTATATTTTGCATGCACTAACAATAAGCTTTGGGAATCACGAGTTTCATTTTATATATAGGTGCTACTAATTCTTTTTCTATTTCTTTGAATGCAGGTTTCAGATATTAGAGGAGTAGCGAAGAGTCAACATTCATATACACAAGCGACGGTGACGTTTTGGTCCACCCATCTTACATGTGGGCACACGGAAGAAGGAATTTTGAAACAAGTTGTAAAGAATCAATATTTAATGCTCCTATCCCCTAAAAAGGAAGGAGACGTATTGTAACACAACTTTGAAAGCATATCAATAAAAAGGGTCGTATTCCATATTTGCTTTTATCTCGTTTTCATTCATGTTCTTTCCTTTTCATGCATTTTTCAATATATAGGCTTTAAGTGTTAAGTTTGGTTTTATACGCATCGTATTTAGTATTTTCCTTTTTGTTTTCGTATCCTCATGCTTTCAATGGTGATCATGGTGGGACCTCTGTCCTCTATTTTTTTTTTTTAGGTTAGATTTATGATCTGAAATTGCTTGTTTTTCTTATAGGTACCTATTTTTCAAATACTGGATTGTTATTCATTTCAGTCTGTGACGAGTACAAAATTGGGATTCGTCTCATCCAGGGGTGAATAGGAATTCGTCCTACCCTAGAATGAATACTGTTCTATTATTCGTCTCACCCAAGGATGAATAGCTCTCTATGAAGTTTCAGAATAGCAAATCAGAGGCATCCTTTTTGGGCAGAGAAGAGGTAGGGGTTCTGAACAACCTCTGTCAATTTTTTGTTTTTTGCTTTCTTCTTTTCAGTTTTTGGATTGCTTAGGGAAAGTTTTCTTTTGGTTGCATGTTTCATTTCTTTGCAAAATAAAAAGAACCCCACACACCACGTGGTGATTTAAACCAAGGAGTTGGTTGTAAAACCCCAGCCCTTGAGCAAGACCAACGGTGGATTTCATCATCACCTTGGCTTGAATATTTTCATCCATTACCCCGATCATGACTGTTGCTAGACGTAAATCCTGATGAAAGTTGACCAAGTGTAGCTAGGGTGATTCCTAGTGCATGAGGATAAGTCTTCTATGGTAGGTGTCATAAATAGGGTTATTCCCCTTCTGTACCGCCTACGTACCACGTACCATCTGCTCTCATGTACCAATAGTTTCCCTCACATAAGTGCGGGTATATAGAGAGGTTGGTATATCGGCTACGGCAATGGTATATCGAAGGGGCGACCATTTTTGGGAGTCATAAGAGCCATCATACTGCATTTAAACGTTCTTTACAAAAGCTTTTCAAAAACAAAATCAAAACACACTAAACCATATTTAGGGCACACTTTTAATCCTTAAAAGAGATAATAATTGCTTGTGTGTGTGTGATCTTTTCTGTTTAGTGTAACATAAAAATCATAAAATCATAAAAAAAGATAAAAAACCTACATAGCTCGTAGAGAGACATCACCATGGTATTCACTCGTAGCCAAGCCCAATCACGGGCAGAAGCTATGGAGAGGGTACAAGGGGGCACAAGTCACATTCGATACAGCCTCAAGGACTTGGTCATACCACATTTTTGGCATAAACCACTAGATAGTCCCCATCATGCCATGACTAAACAGGACTATAGAGGCCTCCCTTTGAGGTGCACTCACTCCTAGCATTTCACACCATTCCAATATGAGTACGTCCAAAGGAAAAATCCCCTAGATGCTCGATATGAGTGGCTACCACCGCGCGATGAAGTGCCAGAACAACATAGAGTCCACAAAGAGGAGCCACATGATTTTGTTTTCTCTTCTCTACCCCGCATTGCTGTTAGAAATACCATTGAAAATCTAGAGCACAAGGCTCTTAAACCTGAGCGAGTTAGCTCCGCCCGCCCCTTTCAAACATATGAAAGGGAGTATGAGGAAGACCATTACATTCCTCAAAAGCAACACACATCATGGGAGTGATGCATGATGAGCACCAAAAATGCTCATATTTTGTACATATTTCTTTGATCAATATGTGGCTGTGTAACAAGGATTGCGTATTTTTATGAATGATTATATAGATATTTGATATAATTATGCGTGTTATCTAATTTATGTGTTTTTAGTGTGTTTTGTGGAATTGCAGTTGATTTAGTTAGATTTGGAACAGTCGAGGTCTTTTGATGGACCTGGCACTTTATTTCATCGGGGGTCAATGTAGGGAACATAGGTGCCTTCCTCTTCCAAGAAGGCACCAAGAAGAACTTAGGCGCCTTCATCTTCCAGGAAGGTGCCAAGAGAAAGTAGGTGCCTTCCTCTTCTAGGAAGGCACCAAGAGAACGTAAGCGCCTTCCTCTTCCAGGAAGGCACCAAAAGCAAAGAAGCGCCTTCCTCTTCCAAGAAGGTGCCAAAAGTGAGAAAGCGCCTTCCTCCTATAGGAAGGTGCCAAGGAAAGAAAGAGCGCCTTTCTCCTCCAGAAAGGTGCCAAAGGGAAAGAAGCGCCTTCCTCTCATTAGGAAGGCACTGATGGGAAGGCGCCACTGAAAGGACTCACCTTCCTCATAGAAGGCGAGCGCCTTCCTCCTACCGGAAGGTGCCAACAGAAGGTAAGCGCCTTCCTCTTCTAGGAAGGTGCCATAGTAGTAAGATACCTTCCATATAAGGAAGGCACCCGATAACCTTAGGCACCTTCATCATAAGGAAGGTACCACTGATTCTTTGCCCGTTGACCAGATTTGCATGATGTGGACAACAGTGGATGGTGCAGTTCCAACTCTGTATCATGTAGAGCTAAATTAGAGATCGCACCAACATATGGAAACGTCTTACCAGCATCAAGAAAAGCATGAACCGATCAACGAACACACGGACATTAGAACAGAATGCCAAACATCGATTGCATTCGCCATACTGTCTTAAATTAGTCTGGATGAATCGACTGTTGTAACCGCTTTTATAATAGAAGTTCTGCGGGTGTGTTATATAAACGCATGCAGATCATTCTGAGAGATAGAAATTAATAAATATTCATATAGAAGTACAAAGATATATTGTAATACTTTGGTCGATATAATACAGTTCCAAGAGTTCTAAGCGCGTGTTCAGTTGGGAGGAAGCTGCTGGAGCCTGGGCCCACTCCAAGCCAGTATTTCTTCCCCATTTCCTTTCTGTTTATTTATCTTAAATAGTTTGTTGCTTTCATAGAAACGTTTATCAGTTTACTAGTTCCAGTAATTGCAGTAGACTCATTTCTAGGATTGTATGTATGATTTATTTCTATAGATTTAATTATGTTCTTCTTACGTAATTTATTGAGGAGTGCGTGAATGATTGACAACCATTTTGAACACCCCCCAATTGTAGGATTAGCAGAGTTACCTCTAGTGGTATTATGAGAAAATATTATTCAGACCCTTCACAAGTTTACAAAGCTTCCTAGTTTGATAATTAAATGCACGGGCATGTGACAAAAATAGGAAAACATTCACCTTGTTTGGCCTACAACAATGCACTTTTGCACCTGCTTTTTATCAAGACCACCCATTGATGCAAGAGCCTCGGGTGAATGCTGCCAACCTCGACAGAGGAAAGTGGCATATAGAGATACTGGATCATCGTGACCGAGATAAACATGTAGGTGAGGCATCTAGGCCTCCTAGACCTAACACAACAGAGCAAATTGGTATAGCATTAACCCGCAAAGCGTAAATCACAAAACTTGAGCAAGATCAACAACAGCTAGAGCATCTATATCGCCTTAATAAAGAGTGCATTCGGTGCCATACAGATGAGCTGCTCAATAACAATGTGCATGAGAGGGTCCCAAACCCTCAAATACAAAGGGTAGAGAGGCACAAGAGGCACGACCCCTTGGTGCAAAATAGAACATACCAAGTGTGGCCTCCGAGACCTCCTAGACTTGAATGGGAGGACACTCCTAGAAACCATGATGGGCACCCTCCACGGGCACCCACCCATGTTCATAGGCCTCACCCAAAAACTCCTTAAGAATATTATGAGGAGTATGAACAGGAAGAAGAGCGGGCTAAAATGCCCTATCAAGGCAGAGGGGCTGCTATTCAGCCTCCCCTCTATAGGCCTCAAGTTGCCTACAACCCACAAAGGGAACCAACTAAGGAGGAAGAAATCAAGTCTTTCGATGCCTATAAAGCACTCTTAGAGCGCTTAGAGTCTATGGAGATCAAAACTTTTGGGCCCCAAAAGCCCACCTTACGCCAACTCCGTAGTCACCTTGTGCATCCGTCAGTACCGGCACATCCTTACCCTAAACATTTTAAGCTGCCCCAGTTGGAACTCTTTAGAGGGGAGGAGGATGCCCAAGAACATGTAACCAGATTCCTAACCCAATCCTTTGGCATTCAGGATAATGATGCTTTGTTATTAGTAACATTTATAACCATGTTTGCAGGCCCTGCCTCGGATTGGTTCACCCAACTACCAAAACATAGCATTTGTAATTTAGATCAGCTAGTGGAAGCATTCCTCAAACGCTTTTCCTTCAACACCAAGAAGAATGCGTCACTGAGTGACCTAGCCAGCCTTAGGCAGTATGAGGAAGAAACTATGGCGACCTATGGGAATCGGTGGAGGACTTTGCTTTCAAACTGCCCTACCTCCCTCCTATGTTCGACCTCACACTAATGTTCTCCAAGAGCTGTTTGAGATCGATCTCTGTGCTATTGTAGCTGCAGTAATATGCCACTTTAGAAGAAGCTCTGGTGCAAGCCATAATCATTGAAGAGATCAAAATTTAGGATGGTGAAATTGCTAAGCCAAAAAAGAAATAATGGTCTAAGAACAACAACAAGACAGGGACCATGCAACAAAAACCTGCCACAGTCAATCAAGTTGCTATCAACATACCTATGCCTACATAAGCAACGCAGCACCAAAAGGCTAACTATCAGGCGGTCCCTCCTAACAATTATGAACAAGAGAACAATTGACAAGAGAAAAATCAGCAACGTCGCCCTCGACAACAATTCACACCTTACACAGAGTCTAGAGACTCCTTGTTTGACCGCTTGTCAGTGAAAATTTTGATCAACCTACTCGAGATTCAACACATAGATCCCAATACGCCAAAAACTAAAGGTTACAGGGAAGAATTGTACTGTAGGTTTCACATACGGAGAGGGCACGATCTTAATGCCTGTTGGAAATTCAAAGTCTTGGTACAATACATGATCGATAACAAGACATTAGCGATGGACAATCCCGTCGCACTAGGCAACCAATAGATGGGAGTCTTCAAGGATCCCTTGCCCACCCATGATACATAAAAAAAGAATGTACAAGTCAACGAAGTGACACAAAACTACCCCATGTAGGGGTATGTGGGAATGATAAGCATCATTACTCAGAACAAGAGGCATCCAAGTACAATTGCTCCCGTGGCAGCTACAGGAGAGGTGCCAACAACGTCACAACCCCAACAACACTCTCCTCTGCCTAGACCAGTGGTCACAATTCAGACCAAGCTCACCCAAAGCTTGAGGACCACGTCGACTAGGCTCTCCATCTATGAGATGATACAACAATCACCACCCCATCAGGAAGCTCTAATGGAGATATTAAAATTCATTGAGTTGTAGCCCCACGAGGCAAATGCCTTCAACAATTTTGTGGGACACATACAAATATGCACGGAGCCAGCTATCACCTTCAAAGACGATGAAATAAAATCAGTGACTGGTGACATGGCGGATCCACCCCTGCACATTATCATGTGGGTCAACGGGATTCCTTACAAGAGGGTATTGGTAGACACTGGCTCATCCAATAACATTATTACAACAGCAGCTTTGAAGCACTTGAAGTTGCCCGCATCTCACATAGTGGCCTCCGCCTATACACTGTGAGCATTTAATGATGTGATATGCTCAATAGTTGGCACAATTTTCCTACCCATCCAGGTGGGACAAAAGAAAATTCCTACATTGTGTCATATATTGCAGGGTGAAATGGCTTATAACATCTTGTTGGGCCGACCATGGATCAGGGACATGAAGTGTGTCCCTTTTATAGCTCACCAATGCCTCAAGTACACTTTCGAAGGGGAAGTGCACGTAGTTCCAGTAGACCTGGAACCCTTCAAATACTGCAATTCGGTGTAGTTAATGCTGCAGTCGACCCTTCCATCAATGCATGTGGATTTTTAGTTGAATTCATCTAAACAGGGTCTGATTCCACAGGCATCCCCGCTGCCAAAGCCCTCAGATCCTCAGCCAAGTCCATCTTCATCGGCTGGTCCTTCATCAACAATGCCACTTATGGTGGCCACAATGAAAGACAAAGGATTAAAATATAAATAAAATGATGATTAAAATAAATCCAAATATAAAGCTCCAAGGATTTCCATAATCGCTTGGTCAATCCCAAAATGCTCCAAGGATTCCCTTAATCGCTTGGTCAAATCCCAAAAATGCCCAAATGTCCCCATAATCCCTTTGGTCAACACCCCCAAGGGCCAGAAAGAGCCACTTGGTCCGCACTCATGTGGCATGAACCAACCATCAAGAAAATCCAAAAAACAATAAAACCACCAAAACTTACAAAAAAAATTGCATCTCATTTTCATGCATACTTCAAAAAAATCAAAAATACAAAAAAATAGTTGCATTAAGCATCCCATCCATACATTGCATCCTTATTGGTCATACAGGTCAAAGGCACCATAGACTGTCGTCACTTGGCAAACCCACCATTTTTCACATTTTCCATTTTGTAAGCAATACAAAAAAAATAAACACCATCCACAATTTTGCCATATCATAAGTTAGTTGTCGTCTAATGTATTTAGAGTTTTCGTCATTCAGCTGTCTTTAGTTTTCTAGCCAAGAACTATACAAAGTCAAATAGATTTTACAAAGGTAAACGTCATACTTGGATCACACCTTGTTACGTAGCATCCCATCACAAGCTAAAACACATAAAACACTTCCCAAGTTGTGTAAATGAAAGATGACACCTACAAAGCAATCCAGGATACCATAAAGCGAAACAGTTATCTTGCTCATCCCCCTGTGCGAATGACCCAAAGAATGCTGAGAGTTGGCAAAAGGACAATAATCTTCCGTACCCAATTCCCAAAGAATCCCAAGTTCTCAAAAAGTTGCAAACCATAAAAAAGTTGCAAAACATCAAAAGGTTGCAAAATATCAAAAATTTGCAAAAGTCAAAAGTACAAAATTTGACATTCAATCCCCCAAAGTGCACACATCAAAAAACACACATAATAGTGATTCTCATCATTCAAAAATTACAATCCCTTGCTCAAAACAAAAACAAAAATAACCAGTGATTTTAATCACTATAAAAGAGCAAGTATCCCAATACAAATGAAGAAAAGAATGTTAGTCTCACAATGACACTGAGAGGGGGGGTGAATCAGTGTAGCTTTTTAAATTCAAATCTACAACTTTTAAAGCCAAAACAAAGAAAACTTAAAATTAAATAAAGCAAGTATGACAAGAGAGCATCCCACAACACACGATGTAACGGGTTCACCAATTTGGCTACTCCTCAAAAATCACTGCTTGGACTCCTGTCAAAATCTAGCCTTTGCAAAACACCAATTTTACAATCAATTTACTAGCACCCACTGGAAGGAGCACCAACCCCTGATTTATCTGCACCAACAGAAAGGAGCACCAACCCCTAATGCCAAGCACCAACTTGGACTTCAATTTTGAAACTATATGATTGACATAAAAATGCCTTCATTTTTACAAGACACTGACTGGTCTATTGCTTACCCAACCTCTCTCTCTATTCAATAAACACCACACACACTTACGGCTCTGCTTATCGCACTCTTACGGCCCTCTTACAACCCTCTTGCTACACTTCTTACTGCAATCTTACGGCTCTCACGGCTCTGCTTAATGCTCTCTTACAACACTCTTCCAACCCTCTTTTCGCAGCACTTTCACTCTTTCAGCAGCACTTTAATTCTCCACGCAGACCTCATTTTATAACAATGTTTTATCTCTATTTTTAACTTCCATATTTTCGCATGCAACTTATTAATAGTATTGGCTATTTGTTTGATGACTTTCAGCATAACCATCGCTCGATGATTTCACTCCGTAACGGGCCCTATAACTTCCGTTCTGACTTTAGTTCACTATTCTTATTTTAGCTACATGATTTCTCTCTGTAACTGCCCCTGCAACTGTCGTACTGACTTCAGTTCACTGTTATTATTTTAGCTGCATGATTTCTCTCTGTAGCTTGCACTGTAAGCTGTCAATGCGACTTCAGTTAACTCTTCTTATTTTAGCTACATGATTTTCCTTTACAACGGCCCCTGTAACTGCCGTATGACTTCAGTTAACTGTCACATATCTTATTTTGGCTAGGTTCTTCTTACCTCACGCGAATGCGACCTGTTGTAAAATCGTGACACTTTTGCCTCCTTACTTCTTTTCTTGGCTTGTACCCACGAAAATACAACATGTCATGATATCGTGACACTTTCGCCTTCATACTCTTTCTCTTTTATTTTGTCGCGATATCACGACACTTCTGCCTCTGTAGTCTTCTTTTTTCTTTTGTCGCGATATCACGACACTTTTGCTTTCATACTCTTCTTCTTTTCTTTTGTCACGATATCGCGATACTTCTGCCTCCGTAGTCTTCCTTTTTGCTTTTGTTGCGATATCGCGACACTTCTGCCTTCTTACATGCTCTCTCCTCTTTTAGTCACGAAAATGCGGCATGTCGCGATATCGTGACACTTTTCATTCTTGCATTCTCTCTCCTCTTTTAGTCGCAAACACTTCCTCTTCTCTTCGGGTCGCGAAAATGCGACATGTCGTGATATCGCAACACTTTTTCTCCTTTGCTCTTTCTCTTGCCTTTGGGTCGCGAAAATGCGACATGTCACGATATCGTGACACTTTTTATTTCTCTTGCAATATGTCGCGAAATCATGACACTTTTTCTTTCTTACTCTCTCTCTTGCAATATGTCGCAAAATTGCGACACTTTTTCTACTTGCCTTTTTCTCTTCCAACATGTCACGAAATCGTGACAGTTTTTCCTGCTTGCTCTTTCTCTTCCAACAAGTCATGAAATCGCGACACTTTTTCTACTTGCCTTTTTCTCTTCCAACATGTCGTGAAATCGTGACAGTTTTTCCTGCTTGCTCTTTCTCTTCCAACATGTCGCGAAATCACGACACTTTTTCCTGCTTGCCCTTTCTCTTCCAACATGTCGTGAAATCGTGATAGTTTTTCTTCCTTGCCATTTTTCTTCCAACATGTCGTGAAATCGTGACAGTTTTTCTTCCTGGCTCAACATGTCGTGATATTGCGACAGTTTTTCTTTCTTGCTCAACATGTCGCGATATCACGACAGTTTTCTTCCTTGTGCTTTTCCTTTGATTTTTAGCATATGGGCCACTTCGGTCTTTTGGAAAATCACTGTACATCCTCTAAATAACCTCTGAACTCCTATCCACTGTATCAACCGATGACAATACTTTCACTGTACCTTGCTCAACAATCTCCCCCTTTGGAATTGTTGGCAACACACGTGCAATTTCCTATAACTCTTCTCCCCCTTTGACAATAATACCAAAGGGCTGCTGCAAACTCCCCCTGAGTCCTTGCACAACATTCTCAGGCAAAAATTATTACTCTTAGCAAAAATCACAAACATGAGCAAAAATATAAACATACATAAATGCTCCCCCTAAGAATGTGGTCCCGATAGCTAGTCAATTCTTGGGAAGCGTGACCACTCCCAATTTATTGTGAAGGTACTCAAAAACTTCCTTGGGTAATGGTTTTGTGAAGATATCCACTACTTGCTCTGTAGTTGGAACAAAATCCAACTTAACCTCACCTTCCGCAACTTTTTCCTTCAAAAAGTGATATTGGATAGCAATATGTTTTGTGCAAGAGTGCATAACCAGATTCTTTGAGATGTTAATGGCACTGGTGTTATCACACTTAACTGAAATTGGCTCACTGAAGTTAATACCAAGATCTTTCGGGGTTTTTTTCATCCATAATACTCGTGTGCAACATGTTGTTGCTTGTAATATATTCTGCTTCTCTTGTGGATAAGGAGACGACTCTTATTTCTTACTGTGCCATGCGACCAACCTGTCTCCAAGATAGAATGCACCTCCACTGGTACTATTTCTGTCATCGACACATCCTGCCCAATATGCATCTGAATACGCAATAAGGGTTAATTCCTTGCCTTTAGGATACCATAACCCATACTCCATAGTACCCTTGAGATACTAAATAATCCTCTTCACTGCTGTCACATGAGTCTCCTTGGGACTAGCCTGAAATCGTGCTACCATGCATACTGCCTGTAAGATATCTGGTCAGGTAGCTATCAAATATAGTAGGATCCCAATCATAGATCTGTACATGGTTTGATCAACATCTGGAGATTTTTCATCCTTGCTCAACTTGCAACCTGTCATCATAGGAGTACTAACTGGCTTACAATCCTCCATTGTGAACTTTTTTAGCATCTCTTTCACATATTTAATTTGAGAAATAAATATGCCCTTCTCATTTTGATTAACTTGTAGCCCAAGGAAATATGAAAGTTCACCAATCATTGACATTTCAAATTCTTTCTGCATCTTATTTGCTAAATCTTTACATGACTCATCTTTACTTCTGCCAAATATGATATCATCTATGTATACAACAAAAACAATAAGATGGCCATTTTTTGTTTTGACATACAAATTACTATCCACCATACCTTTCTTGAACCCTTATTGAGTAAGATAGTTGTCTAGCCTTGCATACCATGCTCGGGGTGCCTATTTTAAGCCATATAATGCTTTTTTCAACTTGCAAACGAAGTTGGGATCATCACCATGTTGGAAACCATATAAACCTCTTATTCAAGTTTCCCATTCAAAAATGTTGATTTCACATCCATTTGATAAACTTTGAAATTATTGTGAACTGCTAAAGCCAGAAACATTCTAATTACCTCTAGTCTAGCCACTGGTGCAAAGGTTTCCTCAAAGTCAATACCTTCAACTTGTGCATAGCCTTTACAAACCAATCTTGCTTTATTCCTGACTACCTGTCCGTCTTCATTCAATTTGTTTCGAAAGATCCATTTACTACCGATTATATTTTTATTTGTAGGTCTTGGTACTAACTCCCAAGTTTTGTTTTTCTTGATCTGATCTAATTCTTCATTTATTGCCTTCATCCAACTTTCATCTTTGCTTGCTTCAGCAACATTTTTGGGCTCAATCTTTGGATAATAGAGAGTAGTTACTTACTACTCTTCTTCTTGTCTGAACACCAACTGTGGGGTCTCCAATTATTTTCTCTCTAGGATGATCTTTACTGCCACTTGCCTATTTTGAATTTCTTATTTTCTTCCACTTCTGAATCAATGTTTAAATCATCTGAGTCAATTTTTTATTTCTTTTCCATTTCCTTTTCCTCATCTCCTTCAATAACCTCTTCATAAATTGGGTAGTTCTCTTCATAGCTAATTACTTGTTCCCTACCTTCATCAACTTTAACATCGGCACTCTCCACAATTTTCCTTAGCCTTTTGTTGTAGCATGTGTAGGCTTTGCTTTTTGTCGAATATCCAAGAAAAATACCTTCATCCGCTCTATCTTCAAACTTACCAAGATTATCTTCAGTTATTTTGATGTAACACTCACTGCCAAAAACTTTAAAGTATCTTGTTGTTGCCTTTTTACCGAACCACAACTCATAAGGAGTTTTTCTTTCATGCGTCCTCAACATGCACCTATTTTGGATGTATACCGCAGTATGGATTGCCTCTTTCCAAAATCTGTCTGCTACTTTGCTCTCATTCAACATAGTTCGTGCCATTTCCTGCACTGTCCTGTTCTTTCTTTCTACCACACCATTCTGTTGAGGTGTCTTGGCTACTAAAAACTGTCTCCTAATACCATATTTTTCACAGTACTCTACAAACTCCTTTGAAATGAACTCTCCTCCTCTATCTGATCTTAAACATTTAATATTTTTTCCTGTTTGATTCTCAACTTGGTTTTTGAAACTCTTGAACATCTCAAAGGCTTCTGATTTAAGCTTCAAAAATAGTACCCAAGTCATTCTGGAATAATCATCTATACACAACATAAAATATTTGTGACCATTTATGCTTTGCGTTCTCATGGGTCCACATAAATCATTATGTATTAGTTCCAAAGTTTTGCTTGTGTAGTACTATTTTGTTTTAAATATGACTCTAGTTTGCTTCCACTTTTGGCATGAAGCACAAATGCTATTTTATGGTTTTCCAATGGTGGAAATATCTCTCACTGCCATTTTTAAGCTGATTTTTACTAGATTGTCAAAACTGATATGACTGAGCCTCTTGTGCCACAACCAAGTTTCTTCTTCCTGTCCAATCAAGCAAGCTCCTTCTGAAGTCTCTGAGAGAGTGTACAGGTTGCCAGATGTCCTCGATCCAATTGCTATCAACTTTCCACTGTTTGCTTTTCTAACTTCACAACCCTGCTTCTTAAAAATCACTTCATGACCTCTATCACAAATTTGACTTACGCTCAACAAGTTATGCTTTAGACCAATCATAAACAAGACTTATTTTGACTCGATTTTCCATCATTGATCTTAACTGATCCTTTTCCAACTATCTTAGCTCCATCATTATTTACAAATTTTACTGAACAACCTTCATATTGTTGTAACTTCTCAAATTTTTGTTTGTCACCTGTCATATGACTGGAGCATCCACTATCAAGTATCCATGGTGCAGATTTGTTCTGTGCTTTAAGTGCTGTTTGTACGATCAAGGATTCTTTTTCTTCCTTAGGTTGCTCTTTTTCTTTCCACTCTGGTTTGATTACATTTTTGGTCACTTGTTTTGACTTTTCTTTTTCAGTAGCTTGTGCATGTTTTTCTGGAAATTTTCTATTTTGTCTCAATCCATTTGGTTGAAATTTTCTTCCCTGATATTTATTTGATGCAAGTGTACTTTGACAATTTCTTGCAATGTGCCCAAAATTATGACAGTTATAACATTCTACTGCATAATCCATCAAAGGTGAAAAAATATTTCTATTGGTAAAATTCCTTTGTCCTACATTATACTTGCAATCTGAAATCTTATGTCCATAACCATTGCATTTAAAACAATAACCATAAAAGGAATGATTGAACCTAGGTGATGGTCTTTGCCATGTTGTCGTAGGAGCCATAAATCTTCTTCTTCTTTGATGTGTGACATTGGTGAATCCATCATTGTCAATTCTCCTTTCGTGCTTTGCATTATTGCTTTCTTTTGCATGAGTCATTTTTTCTTGATCAACCTATTTTTTATCTTCATTCTTTATGGGTTCTACAATTATGTCCTTTGATCCACTTGATGATTCTCCTTCGACGAAGCCCAAGCCAAATTTGATGCCTGTAGTCCTTTGGTTATTTATAATCTTATCTAGCTTCACAAAACTTTCTTCACGTTTGTGATAACAACTCATTTTATGATTCATCTCTTCTATATGCATCCTTAAACCAACAATCTCTTCTTCCTGCTTGCTGTAATAATCTATTTTCATGGTTAATTGCACTTCGATATCTTCAGATATTTTCTTAGATTCGTCTATCTGTACTTTCAAACTGGTTATGATTTCATTTGCATCCTCAATATTTCTTGAAATTTTCTTATTCTTTTTCCTTTATGTACTCAACTCTTCAAGTGCAGCGATCAACTCACCTTCCAGATATTACTTCAGCCTCAACCTCAAGGTTTTTATCACATTCCTGTTATTTTTCTGTTTTTTCTTCTTCGAATGCCATGAAAAGATCTTCACTTATTTCCTCTTCGAAATCCTCATCGGAGTTGTCTTCTGATGAACTGACATTCTTGGAGATGAAAATTTTCTTGTTGAAGTTGCCTTTTCTAAAATTTGGTTTTTTCTTCCAGTCACTTCTTTCTTGGTGCGACCCTTCATCACTTTTGTTCTTCTCATTAAGTGGACATTTAGCTGCAAAGTGCCCGATGCCTCCACAGTTGAAACACTTAAACGGTAACTTTCCTCTGTATTTTTCTTTTTCCCTTATTAGTTTTCGAACAAATTTTGCTTCCGTTTCATTTGATGTCTCTTCTTCTTCAGATTCTTGTTTTGCTTTCGTATTTTTGTGGGATTTAAAAGTAGCTTCTCTGTTTGTGGGTTTAGATTTTTCTATTCTCATCTCATACACAGTCAAAGAACCATGCATATCATCCATACTAAAAGTATTTAGATATTTAGCTTCTTCTATAGCTGATACTTTAGAATCAAATCTTTGGGGAAGAGATCTTAATAATTTTTTCACGATGATAGTCTTCAATTTTATCGCTGAGTCCTCTAATCGCATTAACGACTTCATTAACTCTCAGCATATATGCCTCTATGTTCTCATCATCATTCATCTTTAATACTTTGTACTGAGCTCGATGTGTTTGTAACTTGGCCTCCTTGATCTTATCGTCTCCTTCATGAATGATCCTAAATTTGTCCCATATTTCTTTTACCGTTTTACAACTCATAATCTTTACCAGTTCATTGTTTGCTACACCGCACATGATAGCATTCTTTGCTTTTGAGTCATTCTCAAATAGTTTCTTACAGGCAACATCAGTTGGAGAAGTGGTGGGTATTTTGTATCTACTATCTACTGAATCCTAGATGTTGTATCCCAAAGCACAAAGATATATCTGCATCTTGAGTCTCCAAAATGCATAATTAGTTTCGTCAAACAATGGTGCTTTGTTTTATGAGAATCCTTCACCACCTGCCATTGTGTCACTTCCAAGATCACCTTATCCGGTTAAGCTTGTTCAGGAACCTGGCTCTGATACCAATTGTTAGTCTCACAATGACACTGAGAGGGGGGGTGAATCAGTGTAGCTTTTTAAATTCAATCTATAACTCTTAAAGCCAAAACAAAGAAAACTTAAAATCAAATAAAGAAAGTATGACAAGAGAGCATCCCACAACACATGATGTAACGAGGTTCACCAATTTGGCTACTCCTCAAAAATGACTGCTTGGACTCCCATCCAAATCTAGCCTTTGTAAAACACCAATTTTACAATCAATTTACCAACACCCACTGGAAGGAGCACCAACCCCTGATTTATCTGCACCAACAGAAAGGAGCACCAACCCCTAATGCCAAGCACCAACTTGGACTACAATTTTGAAACTATATGATTGACATAAAAATGCCTTCGCTTTTATAAGACCCTGACTGGTCTATTGCTTACCCAACCTCTCTATCTATTCACTAAACACCACACACACTTACGGCTCTGCTTACCGCACTCTTACAGCCCTTTTATAGCCCTCTTGCTGTGCTTCTTACTAGACACTTATGGCTCTCACGACTCTGCTTAATGCTCTCTTACAGCACTCTTCCAACCCTCTTTTCATAGCACTTTCACTCTTTCAGCAGCACTTTAATTCTCCACGTAGACCTCATTTTATGACAATGTTTTCTCTCTATTTTTAACTTCCATGTTTTTGCATGCAACTTATTAATAGTATTGGCTCTTTGTTTGATGACTTTCAGTATAACCACCGCTCGATGATTTCACTCTGTAACGGGCCCTGTAACTGTCGTTCTGACTTTAGTTCACTATTCTTATTTCAGTTGCATGATTTCTCTCTGTAATTGCCCTTGTAACTGTCGTACGACTTTAGTTCACTATTCTTATTTTAGCTACATGATTTCTCTCTATAACTACACCTGTAACTGTCGTACTAACTTTAGTTAACTCTTCTTATTTTAGTTGCATGATTTTCCTCTACAACGGCCCCTGTAACTGTCGTATGACTTCAGTTAATTGTCACATATCTTATTTTGGCTGGGTTTTTCTTCTTACCTCACGTGAATGCGACCTGTCATGAAATCGTGACACTTTTTCCTGCTTACTTCTTTTCTTGGCTTGTACCTGCAAAAATACATGTCGCGATATCGTGACACTTTCGCCTCCATACTCTTTCTCTTTTCTTTTGTCATGATATTGCAACACTTCTGCCTTCGTAGTCTTCTTTTTGCTTTTGTCGCGATATCGTGACACTTTTGCTTTCGTACTCTTCTTCTTTTCTTTTGTCATGATATCGCGACACTTCTGCCTTCGTAGTCTTTCTTTTTACTTTTTTCATGATATCGTGACACTTCTGCCTCTGTACATTCTCTCTCATCTTTTAGTCGCGAAAATGCGACATGTCGCGATATTGCGACACTTTTCATTCTTACATTCTTTCTCCTCTTTTAGTCGCGAAAACGTGACATGTCATGATATCGTGACACTTTTCCTTCTTACACTTCCTCTTCTCTTCGGGTCACGAAAATGTGACATGTCGCGATATCGCGACACTTTTTCTCCTTTGCTCTTTCTCTTGCCTTCGAGTCATGAAAATGCGACATGTCGCGATATCGTGACACTTTTTTTTTCTCTTGCAATATGTCGTGAAATTGTGACACTTTTTCTTTCTTACTCTCTCTCTTGCAATATTTCGCAAAATCGTGACACTTTTTCTACTTGCCTTTTTCTCTTCCAACATGTCGCGAAATCGCGACAGTTTTTCCTGCTTGCTCTTTCTCTTCCAACATGTCACGAAATCATGACACTTTTTCTACTTGCCTTTTTCTCTTCCAACATGTCATGAAATCACGATAGTTTTTCTTGCTTGCTCTTTCTCTTCCAACATGTCGCGAAATCGTGACACTTTTTCCTTCTTGCCCTTTCTCTTCCAACATGTCTTGAAATTGCGACAATTTTTATTCCTTTCCCTTTTTCTTCCAACATGTCACGAAATAATGACAGTTTTTCTTCCTGGCTCAACATGTCGCGATATCATGACAATTTTTCTTTCTTGCTCAACATGTCGTGATATCGTGACAGTTTTATTCCTTGTGCTTTTCCTTTGATTTTTAGCATATGGGCCACTTCGGTATTTTTGAAAAATCACTGTACATCCTCTGAATAACCTCTGAACTCCTATCCACTGCATCAACTGATCTATTTGTCTATTTTGAAAACAATGACAATACTTTCACTGCACCTTGCTCAACAAAGAAGGGAGTCGAACTTGAATCCCTGGAACTCTCAGCATTCGAAAGATCATGAGGTGAACCTCAGTACCAGTTTGGTTGATAGCTCATTGGTGGCAAGTCTCCTGCATGACGATATATCTTTCACATTTACTTGTGTGTAGATCAATGTTTGTATGTGGATGAGCTAGCTTACGATATCCTACACCGTAGATTAATCTGACTAAATACAACAAAGGAGTTAGTGGAGCTAATTAGGTGATCCTCAGTACAGGTTTGGTTGACAGTCTATCTGGCACTGGCGGTATCCTTACAAATACCACGTTAACAAAATTAATTGCACACACAAGGATGTGAAATAACTTGGCCAAAAACAAGTCTGATTCATACCTTATACAAAATTCTTGTCAACTAAAAATACAGTCTTGGCTAGTTAGTTAAACCATCTAAATCTTCAAAAAACTTAACTACATTCTAAACCAACTGTTATATATATTCCATTCTTACATCACCATCAGAAAGTATAACAACAACGTATATACATACAACTTCATTTCATGAAACCAAAAAAAAAAAAAAAACAACAAAAACAAACAAGACGAGAGATAATACAATTGTCAAGTTAGTTCATACAGCCATTGCATACTACAAAAAGCCATAAGTTTAAAACAGTCTATGGTGCCACCACTAAAAATCAACAATTCATTTCATCCATTCCATATGCATATCATATAAACTAGCGACATGTGCATTCATCATAACACGTACATTCATCATCACATGTGCATCCATCAATGTAAATAAAGTGCATCCATCAACATCAATCACTATGCATAAAATCACAACATGACAAGTGTATCCACAAAAATAAAGTCATTTGTATATATATCATCAACAAAATGCCCGTAGGCTACAAAACTGGTCCTCTGACCCCGCAATCATACAAAAAAACCTCAAAAACCCCCCATGCCTAGGGCATCGGCCACCATGATCACGCAGGATTGGTACGTCGAGAACTACCCCCCGTGGTGTGAGTCTTGTGTGACCCCTCCAGGTGGCTACTGCTAGCCCCCGCATCATGACCATTGGAACCCCCCTTATACCGTTGCCTCTATCGATAGGATGTTGTCTGCTCCGTATCACTCCCTCTTGAGTGGCATAATGATCCACCTATCAAAACTGTAGGGACCTACCCACCGAGGCAGATAATATCCACCTCCAGCTCCACCCGATGTCGGTTCCACTCCACATACCGCTGATGATATGTCACAATATTAGCATCATGTTGCACCAGCTGCACCCACAGGAGATCCATCTCCCATAGTGCATCCTCGAGCTCCTGATCTCACCTCTAGAGTAGCTCCATCAATCATGCATTCTTCGTGCACAACCCTCCATCCGTATCCCCCGAAACCGTCGGATGCATCGGCCTCTACGGACCACCAGCCCGCTCTGGAGCATCCTGCATCTCCAGCTGTTCTGCTATCCCAAAGTCCTCTCCCATATCATATACCTCTACCATCTCCACATCCACAAAGGGAGCTCCCCAACCCTCTCCTGGTGCCTCTACACCCTCTCTGCCTACTACTGTCGCCTCATATCCTCCTAGTGGCCCCTCTCCTCGCCATCGTCGAAGTGTCCACCACTCCTCATAATTATCTGTTACCCCAACGTTGTCCACGTCTGGGGTGTCAATATATATGTCTTACTCCTACCCCAGTGGCTCGAGGATCAACATAGCTAAGGTCCTCTCATCACTCTGACACCGATAGACCAAGGGCTCCCGAGGCAACCCCTGTCGCACCCCAAACTGTCATGTGACCCAGACATAAGGAAAATACTCCTGCTTCGTGCCATGCTGCCTAATAAGCCACCTCCCCCTCCGAACTCACTGGAGCCACTCCTCAGCCTCAGGCCAGGCAAGAAAATCCTGGTATGGCCTCCACACCACATCTCCAGGAGTCAGTCATGCCAAGGTCTCGGTGTAGTGACCCACATCACCAGCCCATCGTCGACTGTGTCCCCGCTCCTTTGATCTATACCATAAAGTTGTATACCCTATGTCCCTGTCAACCATGTCAGCTCGTGTCATCCAAGATAGCCCAAGTGGTCGATCCACCGCTATATGCTGTCAGGCCCAACTCTACAATAGAAAGCTATAGCCAATCCCCTTCTGCCTCTGATAGTAGACCTCATAGAGCTCATCGTATAACTGCGCAAAAAGTGTCTGAACCCATCTCATGATCTGGGGCTCTATAACAGGGCACTCCACCAGCCAAAACACCACCTCCAATAGGTTCCATGGGAACCTCACCCTCGAAGAGTCCGATAGCAGCATGTTGGAAATGAGGCTCATAAGCAGTGCATGCCTCACTCCCAACACCCTTCTCTCATACCACCACCGCACCAAGATGCCCCCAATATGGTAGTCGTCCTCTACACTCTCCACTGGGCTCTCCACACCCAAGTCCTCTCCATGTCTAAAGCAACGGGTCAGTATGGTTGTCCTCTGGTCCCGTGGCATCGTCCTGATGGGGATCCCGTCTATCGAAATCTGAAGAATCTGATAGACATCCTCTAGTGTGACTATCATCTCTCCTGTCGAGAGATGGAAGGTGTTCGTCCGCACATCCCACAAGCTGATCAAGGCCGTCAGATAGGCTTGATCCCCAACCACCGGCTCTAACCGCGTCACGTGCTTGAGCCCAAGGGCATCAAGCCACTCCTAGTCCTCCACTGTCAATGCCTCTCGGGCATTAGAAAACACAATCGGCACCCGGTACCGACTCTTCACCACCTGCACATCACAGAAAACACACAAACATAAAAAATATGAACAAAAAAATCACATGTACAACAATGCATAACTGTACAACAACATCATTCATTAAAATGTACATCCATTAAAATTCAAACAACAAAAAAATAGTTACCCTAGGGTTTCTAATCCTAGTTTAAACTGACAAAAAACAAATTTTATTTTTCACACATTAAAAAAAAAATAGTTACCATAGGGTTTCTAATCCTAGTTTAAACTGACAAAAAACAAATTTTATTTTTCACACATTAAAAACAAAAAAACAGTTACCCTAGGGTTTCTAATCCTAGTTTAAACTGACAAAAAAAATGAATTTTATTTTTCACACATTAAAAACAAAAAAACAGTTACCCTAGGGTTTCTAATCCTAGTTTAAACTGACAAAAGAAAATTTTATTTTTCACACATTAAAAACAAAATAAACACATCGCGGTTTTTAAACTGTCCACACAAAAAAACAAAATTACAAAATTACAAAAAAAAATCATCCATTTTTAATCTAGGGTTTCATTTAACTAGCAAAACAAAAACTGCAATGGTTTACCTAAGGTTTCGATCTAAGTTTAACCATTCACAAAAATATAAATCAATTCATTTTTTAATTAACGTTTCATTTAACTAGAAAAACAAAAAACTGCAATGGTTTACCTAAGGTTTCGATCTAAGTTTAACCATTCACAAAATATAAATAAATTTGTTTTTTAATTAATGTTTCATTTAACTCGAAATACAAAAACAAAAAAAATCACATGGTTTACCTAAGGTTTCAATCTAATTTTAACCATCCACAAAAAGACAAAAAAAGTCATCCATTTTTAACCTAGGGTTTCATTTAACTTGAAAAACAAAAATTGAAATGGTTTACCTAATGTTTCAATCTAAGTTTAACCATTCACAAAAATATAAATAAATTCATTTTTTAATTAAAGTTTCATTTTAACTTGAGAACAAAAACAACACAAAATCAACTAACCATGGTTCCCCTAAGGTTTCAATCTAGGTTTAACCATCCACGAAAAAACAAAATAAATTCATTCACTTTTTTTAAAGGTTTCATTTTAACTTAACACCAAACACACAATAAAATAACCATTGGTTTACCCTAAGGTTGTAATATAGGTTTAAATTGGTTTACCCTACGGTTTACCTTCACGTTTCATTCTCGTTTCCAACATGGTTTCCAAATAAATTCATTCTTTTTTTGAAATATTAGGGTTTCATTTTTTTTTAATTCAACAAACATAACATAAACACATTGCATTTTTTTTTAAATTGCCAAATCAAAACACAAAACAAAATAAAGGAGGAAATGCACTCATCGGTCTCGCTTCGGATCCACCGCTCGATGACCCGACACGTGCACTCATGGTGGCTAAAAAACCTGGCAATGCTTTGCTTTGGCAAATCGACCTCCTCCTCCTCAAAGCTCCAAATCGCAAGCAAAGTTACATCACAAATGAACCCAACCCATCGTTTTCATGCTTATATATATTTTTTCCACCTGTATTCGTTTTTGCCTGGGACGAGCACTTATCCCTGGGACGAGCGCTCGTACCACCCTGGGATGATTAATCAAATCAAGTTCATCCCACCCCGAAACGAATTCCAAAAAAAAAAAGAAAAACACAACAAAATCAAAAATAGCAACAAAATGCAACACACAAAAAGCAATAGAAATTGCCAGACCAGAGTGCTTTTGCACTTGAAATTCTTGGCATAAAAAAAAATGATGTCGGTTTTTACATTGTCGCTAAATTACTCCCTAAAAATGCTACCATAGCCGGACCGCTCCACGGGAGGTCAAATTTTTGTCAATTTTAACCCCATACGGCGTTGCAAAATGGGTTCAAACCCACCAAAAACAGGTCCAAAAATTGGGTAACTGCTTAAGCATTCAACAGAAAACATCTGAATGCACCCTCACCTAAGTCATCTTGGGTCAAGCGACTCGTCACTTTTCTCATGTCGGTCATTCCCTCATCGATTCGTCACTTGAGGGGGTAGTCACACTTAGTTACCAATCAACACACACACACCTAATCAAGGCAATGACATGCATTCAAAGAATCATTGACAAAGACAATCACGCTCCTTCTTGGGGCAGAAAACAAGCAATAATCACAAACTGATAAAATGCTTGACATTCATGAATCTCCTGTGGGCGCAGCTGGTGTAGCGTGATGCTAATATGTAGACACCAAAACAACACCAATCCGATTAAGTGACAGCAAACACTGATCGCATTGACACACATAGCCCCCAGATGTTAAACAGTGGTTCTAGACACTCATACAGTAGTTTTGGAAGGTCAGACATCATTTTGGCACCTTTTAGGCACTCTACTCCTTATTCGTTCCACCCAGGGATGAATACTAACTTGTATTTCGTGCTCGCTCCTGGGTGGGACGAATACTAGGTTTGACCGAAAAAAAGTCAAACCTCGACACATGCAACTCAGATCTGCAACTTAACTATCCCTTCATTGCATGGGAGTGCAAGTGAGTTTTTTTGAGCATGCAGGGGCATGCAGAGGCAGTTACAAAGGCATGCGCAGAGGCAGTTAAGAATCCCTTAATCAAGAAGAAGTCTTCTCTTCATTGGAAAAAGCATGAATGCGAAGTGGCACTTCCGCATGTTAATTCAAAGAGACCCCTTGGGTCTATAAAATGGTGAGTCTCCTCACCCAAAAGAGGGAGAGAGAAGGAGCATTTGAGCAACGAAGTGTTGCCATTTTACATACCTACTTGCGATTTGTGCCTTTCACATCCATAATCTCTCATTCGAAAGGGAGGTTATTGGGTGACTATTGGAAGCACGAATCAAGACCCAAAACCCAATTTTTGGCCACAATATCCTACCAATTTGCCGACAATACATCACAACAGGTTTCGAACCCATCCCAAGTGGATTGGTGTCAAAAAAAGGCCTCAACCAACAGGCGTCTTGCCTTCGGGCGCCCCCCGCATTGTTGCAGGTTTACTCGTCTCACCCCGAAACGAATACCAATTTGTTGCAGGTTTACTCGTCCCACCCCAGAGTGAATACAAATCTGTAATGAATTTGCTTATTGTTCTTTTTGCAGTGTCTTCCCGATCACATTTTTATGCTTCTGTCAAGTTTTCAGTCCGTATCCTCGTGCTCGCTCCGTATCTTGGTATTTGGTTTTATATGCTCGCATGCTGCATTAAAATTTGTTTTTTTTATCAGTTTAAACTAGGATTAGAAACCCTAGGGTAACTGTTTTTTTGTTTTTAATGTGTGAAAAATAAAATTTGTTTTTTGTCAGTTTAATCTAGGATTAGAAACCCTAGGGTAACTAATTTTTTGTTTTTAATGTGTGAAAAATAAAATTTGTTTTTTGTCAGTTTAAACTAGGATTAGAAACCCTAGGGTAACTATTTTTTTGTTGTTTGAATTTTAATGGATGTACATTTTAATGAATGATGTTGTTGTACAGTTATGCATTGTTGTACATGTGATTTTTTTTGTTCATGTTTTTGATGTTTGTGTGTTTTCTGTGATGTGCAGGTGGTGAAGAGTCGGTACCGGGTGCCGACTGTGTTTTCTGACGCCCGAGAGGCATTGACAATGGAGGACTGGGAGTGGCTTGATGCCCTTGGGCTCAAGCACGTGACGCGATTAGAGCCAGTGGTTGGGGATCGAGCCTATCTAACAGCCTTGATAAGCTTGTGGGATGTGTGGACGAACACCTTCCATCTCTCGACAAGGGATATGAAAGTAACACTAGAGGATGTCTATCGAATTCTTCGTATTTCAATAGATGGGATCCCCATCAGGACGACGCCACAGGACCAGAGGACAGCCATACTGACCCACTGCTTTGGACATGGAGAGGACTTGGATGTGGAGAGCCCAGTGGAGAGGGTAGAGGACGACTGCCAGATTGGGGGCATCTTGGTGTGGTGGTGGTATGAGAGGAGGGTGTTGGTAGTGAGGCATGCACTGCTTATGAGCCTCATTTCCAACATGCTATTGCCGGAATCTTCAGGCATGAGGTTCCCATGGAACCTGCTCGAGGTGGTGTTTCGATTGGTGGAGTGCCCTGTTACAGGGCCCCAGATCATGAGATGGGGTCAGACACTTTTGGCGTAGTTATACGATGAGCTCTATGAGGTCCACTGTCGGATGCAGAAGGGGATTGGCTATAGATTTCTATTGCAGAGCTGGTCCTGGCAGCATATAGCAGTGGATCGACCACTTGGGCTACCCTAGACGACATGGGCTGACATGATTGATAGGGACATCGGGTATGTGGCTTTATGGTACAGATCAGAGGAGTGGGGACACAATCAACGGTGGGCTGGTGACATGGGTCACTACACCGAGACCTTGGCATGATTGACTCCTGGAGATGTGGTGTGGAGGCCATACCAGGATTGTCCTACATGGTATGAGGCTGAGGAGTGGCTCCGACGAGTTCAGAGGGGGAGATGGCTTATTGGGCGGCATGGCACAGAGCAAGACTATTTTCCTTACGTCCGAGTCACACGACAGTTTGGGGTGCGATAGGGGTTGCCTGGGGATCCCTTGGTCTATCGGTGCCAGAGTGATGAGAGGACCTTAGCTGTACCGATACTCGAGCCACTGGGGGAGGAGTCAGACATAGCTATTGACACCCCGAACATGGACAACATCGGGGTAACAACGAATTATGAGGAGTGGTGGACACTTCGATGATGGCGGGGAGAGGGGCCACTGGGAGGAGATGAGGTGGCAGCAGTAGGCGGAGAGGGTCAAGAGGCACCAGGAGAGGGTTGGGGAGCTCCCTTGGTGGATGTGGATATGGTAGATGTAGATGATGTGGGAGAGAAATTTGGGGTAGTGAAATAGTCAGAGATGCAGGATGCTTCAAAGCAGGCTGGTGGTCCAAAGAGGCCGATGCATCCGGTGGTTCCGGTGGATACGGATGCAAGGTTGTGCACGAAGAATACATGATTGACGGAGCTACTTTGGAGGCAAGATCAGAAGCTCGAGGATGCACTGTAGGAGAGGGATCTCCTGTGGGTGCAGCTGGTGTAGCATGATGCTAATCAGATTGGTTTGGAAAACAATCCTTCAAACCAAAAACTTGCTAAGCATAGGGCTATGTTGGAATCTAGGAAATGGAAAAAACATTGATTTTTGGGACCAAAAATGGTTAAAGGACTATCCCCTCTTCGTATACCCCATCCTTTCAATCCTCAGAGCTTGGACAAATGAATTTTTTGGTACCAAAGTTGCAGATTTCATTACTTTGTCAAACAATAGAAGGGTATGGAAGCCAATAATGAACAATGATCTCCCAAGGGCATCAATAATACTAGAGAATGAATTAAGATATTATTTACTCCCTTATGGCATGCTTGAGGACCAACTTATTTGGGAAGCTTTGGACAATGGGGAATTTTTTGTCAAGTCTGCTTATTTGATGCTTATTGATAATGATGAACCTAATTTCCCTCACTTGGAAGTTTGGCCCAAAAGCATCATTTTAAAGGTTGGTTTTTTTGCATGGTTGGCCATCCAAAATAGGATCCTCACCATGGATAACTTAATAAAAAGAGGTGTGATTTTTGTTAATAGGTGTTATCTTTGTATGTCTGAGTGGGAGTCTATTGATCATTTGTTTCTGTATTGTAATTTTTTTGCCTCAATCTTGTCAGGTTTGTTACATGTGTTTCATATTTATTGGGTCCATCCTCAATCCATGTTTGACCTATTTTTCTAGTGGCATTCTCCTTTTTTGAACAAGCATCTCAGGTATATGTGGAAGATCTACCTTCATCACTACTTGTGGAATATATGGTTGGAAAGGAATCGTTGGACCTTCTTGGATAAGGTTGCTCAGTCGTCCTCTGTCTTGTCAAAAAAATTAGTATATGCTAATGAGAATGCATGTTTAGTGCCTACAGTTTCTAGAACTTCGAATCCTTTTGAAGCCTCATTAGTCCAGTCATTAAAATTACCTCTCTTTGATGGCCTCAATCATCCTCGAGTTTGTCCTAGAACCATGATCACATGGACCCCACCCCCCTAGGATGGATTAAGTTAAATTTTTATGGGGCGGCTAGGGGAAACCCAGGTGAAGCAGGGACTGGGGGCTTACTCAGAGACCACAAGGGTGAGGTGCTAATAGCTTTTGCTAAACATCTTGGAGCTCAAACTAACAATGTTGTTGAAGCGAGGGCGATTTGGAGGAGCCTAAAGGTGGTAGAGAATTATCCAGGGAAACTATTGGTGGAAGGTGATTCTATCATTATTATAAATCTTCTAAATAACACTAAGAGAGCTCCTTGGAGATTTCATGGCTACATACAAGAAGCGAGGACTCTGATTCATGATCAACCCGATGCCATAATTTTGCATACCTTTCGATAAGCAAACATGGCAGTTGATAGGTTGGCGAATGAAGGTATTATAGCAAAAAAATTGATCACATGGACTACAAATCTTCCTCATGCGGTCTCAACGATGATAGAAAATGAGAAATCTAAAAATGAAAGGCTCGGAGTGGATCAATGACAGAAAATGGGGGCATTTTTCAAAATATTTTTTGAACCTTATAATGACTTTGGTCATATTATTTTTTTTCTTTCACATGACTGGTATATTTTGTAGCTGGTGGGGCACTGATATAGTTTCATTATCGACAAATTCATGCATGGTAAACACCTCCTTTGGCCTCAAGTCTTGCCCAAGGTGTGTTTGGTTTTGATGTCGCAATAGGGCCCTGGAAGAAAATAACAAAGTGTTGGAGATCCCTGAAGATGGGGTACCGGACCCCATTGTAACAGTCTTGAAGAAGATGGTGATTTCATCAGCCTCCAATATTATCAACCAGTTAAATAGTATTTTTAGCCTCATTAGTGCAGCTATTGATTTATGTGATTCTCTAAATCTTTTGTTTTACAACTAGCAGTTCCAGGGGTGCGAGGAGTTGAAGGCAGAATCTGAATTTGATGGCAAGGAGGAATCTAAGGATGAGGATGATAAGGATTCAGATGAGGACTACAAGGAATACTAACTGCTTGGCCTCCTAGCTATCCGTTCTATGGTATGTTTGTTTTACTATATTTTGTTATTTTTTGTATGGGCACAAGTGACCCTGCATGGCGCTTGCATGATTAGTTTTTCTCATTGTTGTTTCTGTTTTGAGTCTTTCTTTTATGATGGCTACAATATTAGGCTTCCATAGTTTATTTTGGTTGTCTTCAGATGAAAGAGTAGGGCTTGACCCTTATTTTTGTCAGATTAAACTTGTAGGGCTTGGACCTTGTCCATTTGGTCGGTGGACCCTATTTCATAAAATGGTTTTGGTTCAACCAGTTAAAACCTGGTGTTAATTATAATAGTCTCTTACTTACCAAAAAAAAACAAAGGATATTATTTGATCTATGGTAAAATAGAAATGTCTAGAAATTGGGTTTATCAAAATTAATTTTGATGGTGCTTCTAAAGGAATCCAAGAAAATCTGGCGGAGGTGGTGTTTTTAGAAATAGTGAAGGCAAAATACTCCCTAGTTATTCAGAATCATATGGAACTTCAACTAACACCTATGCAGAGGCTAGGGCACTTCTTATAGGGATTAAAATTGCAACAGATAAATGATGGAAATATATTTCAATTGAGGGGGACTCACAAATTATTATCAATGCTATTAACAAAAATAGATGTGAAGACTGGATAAAAAATAATATTATTGCTGATGTTCATCATATATTACTAGAGGTAATCTCCTGGTAGTGTGAGCATATTTATAAATAAGGAAATCGAGTAGTAGATAGCGAATTATGGTGTTTATCTTAATCCCAGTGAAATTAAAATTTTAGAAGGTAATTGGCCAAGTGATATTTTATGTCTTAATCAAAATTATGTCAAGGAGTTGATTGTGGAAACATAGCACTTCGAGGAAGTTGAAAAATATATTTAAGAGAAAAAAGAAATGAAAAACCATGATAAAAATGTATGCTACAACAAATGTAATATTTTGATGGGAGTGGCCCCCAATAGAAGCCACATATAACCTATTAAAAAATAAAAATAAAAATTCCATTATATATATATATATATATATATATATATATATATATATATATATATATATATATATATATATATTCAATTTAAGTTTGAATGGTTGATTTAATTTTTCTATTAATAAAAGGATGAGATTCAAGTATCAATGTTCATAACCCAGGTGTTGTAGGTGAGTTAAGTGGTGGATGCATGACCCTCAATTGCATTGTACTAAACTCCTTATAAACTAAAATCTATGGAAGCACACTAAAGAGAAGATATATATTAATTATTTATTAAAATATTTTTTCATCCACTGTATATCATGATCAAAATTAATTTTATTTAAAATGCTATTAAAATTTTAATTAAAAATTGTTATGAATATAACACAATTTAATAAGTCTAATAGGGTTGGAATTATAGAAGTAACTAGTTTCACATGGCAAACAAAGGTTCTTACTTAGATATAGGGGTCAACATATGGTAGCATATTATGTATCCAAGACCCAAATTCATGTTCTTCAAACTTATGATAACGTCTTATAAATACAAGACCCACCTTCATATTCTTTATGAGCATAGGAAGTTTGAGTGGGCTTGACAATTAAAACTTGGATACTTCAAGCAAAAGATTAAATTTTAAATTCAAACGAGGTAGGCTATATACACAAGGGGTAGGGTTTGTTTCAACTTCATATGACTATTTTTTTTTTTGGGTATAACTTGAGTGGGCTTCACAATAAAATATTAGGCATTCCAAATAGGAGATCCAAGGTTTGAATTCAAAATATGTAGCCCATTAAAATGAATATATTAAATTTTATTAAGTTAATTTTGTTTCACCAATTTTAAAATAAAAATTTAATCTATTTTAAACATGAATAAAATTAATATTAAAATTTGTTCTAATGACATCAAAATTTAATAGGAGTTTCGACGGGTTTGGGATAAATAGTGGGAAGTTTTTGGATTTTAACAATGCAATAAAAAGTTCCAATCTCATGGAGCACCTTGTAAAGCTATGAGGGCATCTAGAGGTGAGGGTTGAACTTATGGTAGTACATTATAGATCTAATCCCACCATGTTATTTACAAGTATAGTTTAATTTGAGTGATCTCAAATATGAAGTCTTGTTGCTCTAAATAAAAGATCCAAGGTTGAATTTAGATGGAGGTAGGCTCAAAAAACCAAGTCCAAATAGACATAAAATTAGTGGGACCTAATATAATCCCACATAACCAAAAATTTTGTATAACCTAAGTGAGCTTTATGGTGAAAGCTTAGGCACTCCAAATAGGATATCCAAGGTTTGAATTTGAAAGGGGTTAGTGTATTAAAAAAATGCATGGAGTAATTATTTATTAAGATAACTTTATATAAACCATATTTTAAAGTAAATATTAATTTTTTTAAAATAATAATATTACGCAAAAAAAAAAATTTAATGTCTAATTTAATACATTATGGATGGTAAATATAAACTACCTAAGGTTTAACATAGTAAGCAAAGGTTCTAATCCCACAACAACACCTTGTAAAGCCATGAGGGTGCCTAAAGGTAAGGGTGGAAGATATGAAAATGCATTATGAAGTACTTGGATTTTATCATTTAAAAATAGATTTTAATCCTACAAGAGGACCTTGTAAAGCCATGAGGGCACCTAGAAATAAGGTTTAAACTTATGGAAACACATTACTAATTCAAATCCATGTTCATATTATTTACAAGTGTAGGTCTATTTGGAAGGGCTTGGTAGTGAAGGCTTGGGTACTCCACATAAGAGATGAAATGTTTAAATTTAGAAGTAAATAGGCTCTATAAACCAAGCACTAATAGACATAATACAAGTGGGGCTCATTCCAACCACATGTAAACAACTAAGTTTTTGTATAGTCCGAAGGGGCTTGATGATGAAATTGTATGTACTCAAAATAGAAGATTCAAAATTTGAATTCGAAAGAGAGTAGCCCATTAAAATGAATAGATATATTGATTAGTTATTAATATAAACTCATACACCATGTTTTAAAATTTAAATTAAAATTTTAATCAAATTTAAATTTAAATTTTTTATGAAGCTAAAAAAGTTTAATATCAAGTCTAATAGATTTGGGATGAGTAGGGTCAAGTCACTGAAATCAAAGATTTCAATTGCATAAAGCACCTTTTAAAGCCATGAGGGAACCTATAGGTAAGGGTCAAACACATGGAAACATACTACAATTCCAAGCCCGCCTTCATGTTCCTTAGGAGCATAGTTTAACTTGAGTGGACTTGATAGTGAAGCCTTGGATACTCCAAAAAGGAGATTTAAGGTTTGAATTCAAAATGAGGCAGGCTCTATGCACCAATTTCAAATAGATGAGGGGCCCATTTCAACCCCATATAACCAAATAAATTTTTGTACAACTTGAGTGGACTTGAGGATGAATGCTTGGTCACTCCAAATAGGAGATCCATAGTTCAAATTATAAATTCAAAATGAGGTAGGATCTATGCACCAATTTCAAATAGATGAGGGGCCCATTTCAACCCCATATAACCAACTTAATTTTTGTACATCTTGAGTGGACTTGAGGTTGAATGCTTGGTCACTCCAAATAGAAGAGCCATAGTTCAAATTATAAAAGGGGTTGGTCATTAAAAAGAATACATATATTAAATATTTACTAAGATGGTTTTACATCCATTATATTTAAAAAGAAAAATTCAACTTTTTAAATATATTAATGATCACATTTAGTCGCACACTAGCTAGAAATATTCTACATATGTTAACACTGCATGGTCCTCTCTATTTATGGAGATCTACCTTGAAAAGGTAGCATATGGGACAAGTTTGACTGTGGTTAGACATTATGATTAGCATTTTGGTAATAATAATTTAGTCTGAGTGGTAAATTTTTATAAATTAAAATCTAGGGATCATACCTAAGCACTATAAGGGTGAGTTTTGGACCAGATCATTGGAAATGTCAACCATAGGAGCTCATGTAAATAATTATAACCCAAGCTCTAGTATCAACATAGCTTCAATATTCAATCATGGGTGGAGTAGGGATTCTCCCTTCTCAATACCTATCAACCTGCTCTAATACCATTAATATAAAAATATTTGGATTATTTTCATTGATAAAGAGATTGCTTAACTATATATTGCATTGCCCAATATAGAGCAATAACACTAACAATGTGATTTTTATTATTGGTGGAAATGACAACTAACTAACAAGTCTCACATGAATCCTATGTGTGTGGTTTTAACCATTCTATTTTTAATATTATTTATCACATAAATGATGTAATACTAACAATGCTATCACACCTTGGTAATTTTGATTTTCTTGCACTAAAACTAAGAAAACTTAATTTCTCTCTCTCAAGCTATGCACCATTAATGAACGAAATCCTCAAAATTTGATCTATGGCTCCTAAAAGAAATCCTAAGCCCAAGAATTTTCATTCTCATGTTCTTCCATTCATGGATTCTTGATCAATTTTCAAATTCTTAACATCTTCAATGCAATTCCTCCCCTAAGGAGTCGTCACTACCTATAAAACTAGCACTTGGGGTGACCATTTGATAATGGATTTTTTAGTTGCAAAACTCTATCAAAATTGATATGCATGTTCCATCAAGAGTTTTAGAGTAACAATATATTATCAAAATATCTCTAGAATCATAGGTATTTATCATTTTGCATGGCAAGGTTATGCCAAAATATTCCCATAATCTTGTGAAGGTCATCCTTGCAAGCATCTAAGCATCAAAGCAATTCTCCAATCAAGTCACCAAACTTTCTCCAAGTAAGCTTTCAATCAAGTTCTTAAGAAATCCTCAAGCATGAATCATCCAAGCCCAAAAGCTCAAGCATTTAAGTGCCATTAATAAACAAGCTACCAATATTTCAATAAGATTCCAACAAGGGGAAAACAACCTTCTGTCTTGAGTTGCACACTTTTCCTTTATTTTTTTTGCTCTCCTTTGTCCATGTAGCTTTAAAATTTAGCTTATTGCACTTAGAACCAATTTAATTGATATCTTATTTTTTTGTTATGAACATCTTTTATCATCCACAAAAATCATTAACAATATGTGGAAATATTAAATAAAAAGCTACAATGAATAATTCCACACAATATAATTTCTAAATTAATGCAAATTAATCCAATTTTTTCAATTTATAATGCAAACCCTTGAGGTAGGGCAACACCATATAATACTCCTTATTGGAAGGAAGCCATTCAATATATCTCAACTTGAGATAAATACACTATTTTTCTGTCCATCCCCTTTACAAATTTTTGTGCACATAATATAATGCTCAATTACCTACCATTACTACTTATCTATGCATGTGAGATAATCAAATTTATTATAATATTATAATATTAAATTTCTATCTTGGATACCTAACATTTCATCTCTCTTACAAAATGTTTTGTCCTCAAAACATAAGAAGAGACTAAATAATATGATCTTTTGAGCCTTGCTATGAATGCGTACCAATCTTGATCATCCATCCAGTCTAGTGAAACTTTGATTGGTGGTGGTCTTTGTTGATGCTAATATGCTCTTGTGCCATTTAATTTTTTTTAAGTAATCCCTTGGCTTCATGTGTTGGAGGTATATTTCTTCTATTAATAAATATCACTCTTTTTCATCCATGGATGTTTTTGCCACTTGAGTATCTAGGACTACTTTGTTGGCTCCATACTTTTTCTATTCTACTATGGTAACTTAAATGATCAGTCCATTTGTTCCTTGGTGTTACCGCAACACTCTAAAAATTATATTCACTATGCTTTCTTTTACAAACACTACCATAGTTGGTGCCCTTATGATTCCATGTAGAACCATAATATTGTTGCCTTAAGCCATACCTCCAAGATTGTTGTTGCTCCTGGTGGTGTGTGTGGCAATATGCCACAATCTTAAAGATTTTATTGTTTAGTATTTTATTCTTTTCTTTTATGTTTCTATATCATGCTCCCATATTTTGGTTTGTCCTTGTTGTTTGCTTTTGCTTCTTTTTTTATTTCTACTACTGCCTTCTTCTTCACCTCTATTTCAAGTTATTTTGATTCTTAAATTTATTTCAAAGTTTCCTTGATATTTGACAAAGTTTCTTGGGCATTTTCTATTGTTTTCTCCCAAGATATTGTTGTTTCCATATTTTCAACTTTTTATTCTTCTATTGGTTTCTCAACTTGTTCCCCTACTATAACTGCTTCTTATTTTTCCTTGGATTCTTGCTTCTTACACTAAGAAATATCTTGTATTTTTGTTTTGTTTTTCATTTACTACATATTCATGAACTTCTTTTGTATATTAATAGTAAGAGTACCAAATAATTTAACCAAGGATACCCAAGAACAATTTATGTATCATCCATAACAATAGCATAAAAATTAGAATGAAAAATATATTTGTCCATGGTGATCTTCAAATCTTCAAAACTTTGAACATTTGTAGCCTCAAATTGTATGTCTTTGATTTTCTTTGCCTAAACCTATAACCTCTTATCCAAAGGCATATTAACAACTTTGAGTTGCTTCATATTAGATGTTTGAATATGCTTCATCTAAATTTGAAAAGTTTGATCATTTATAATGTTCTCCTATTGGTACTCCAATGTCTTGGATCAATTAAGTAAGCTTTTGAATGCATTATTCTATGGAAAGATTCTACTTGTATGTCTAGAACATTTTGGATGAAACTAATTTTTATAACATGTTCATGTGCAAAAAATACATGTGTTTCTTCTTCTGAGTGTTCTTTTTCTTCTTCTCTAATTTGGTTATCTTTGGCTACATTACTTTGTTGTACTTTTTTCCAAATTGGATTTATCTGATGATGACTTGATTTACTGTTGATGTATCTCTTGAGAAGAAGAACCATTTTTAAAGGGATTATTCCAACATTATTTCATTATGTAGTCATTCTTACTACAAAGTACACATATCTTTTATGTGTGAAAATTATCTCTATTGCTCAAATTATTGCATGTGAAAATTATTTATCTGTTGCTGATATCCTTGTGTTTGAGATTTATTTCTATATTTTTGGAAGCATTGTTGAGGTCTTGTGCCTCTTATGAATGGTTACTTACCTTTTTTATTTATGAGAATACCTTCTTCTTCTTGTGTTGTATGTGATGATTCTATTTTTTGAAGTAAGTTTACCAACTTTGCAAATGTTGGCATTTGGTCAATGATATTCAAGGTTGTCACAAAAACACTATATCTAGAAGAGAGAGGTATTAAAATTATAGGAATAAGTGTCTTATCAGATATCTTCTCCCAAGGATTGTAGTGATGCTCATAGTTTAGCAACTCTCCTCAAGAGGATTCAATTTTTTTTTCCATTCTTCATTTTTAAGCAATAAAGTTGACTTTGAATAAATAAAATTAGATTTTGGTTCCTTGCCTCAAATACTATATAAATTTTCTCCCATTCATCTTTAGCTATGGTAGAATCATGAATGTATGATTGTACTTCATCAACTACTCTAAACATGATAATAAATTGTGTTTTTCTATCTACCTAATCAATTTTTTTTGTTCTCCATCTTCTATAATAAGACAAAAGAATGGACCCATCTACAACTTCCCATACTTATTAAAACTTGAGTTATGTTTTGAGTTTGGTCTTCTAGGTAGTATAATTATATTTCCTCAATAGTTGGGAATAAGGTAATAGGAATTTTGATGCACCACTAGCCATATCAAACTTCTATAAAACTTGAATATTTTACTTCCATTTGATCAGCCTCAAAAAATACTTTTTGATGAGTATATATAAGCACATACTCATGATTTAATTGATGCTTTAAATTGCAATAAAATTAGTGTCTCATTGAATAAAAATATAGGTGAAGTTTCTATCTCTACAACAATATTTTAGGGAATATTCTTTGAAATATACCTATATTTTAATATATTATGTGCACCTTTTCTTTTCATGTACAATAAAACAAAATAAAGAGCAAAAATTTGATGGATTCAATTTAATTTTCCACTTATAATGTGGGATAATTCAATCCTTGTGATTGAAATTTAAACAAGTTTGCTTTATAATCATCCATGTGTCAATAATCTAGTGGTTGTACTTCTCTTTAGGAAATGTTTTTGAAAATATTTTAGCATCACTAGCTTTTAAATGATGTTTTCCACCTGTGTATTTATAATTTTCCATTTGTACCAATAATACCTCCTCCTTTCGATGCCCGTTTAGAGTCACATAAATATTTGGAGCCAATTTTCTTGCATAGAAAACTCTTGGAGTTATCTACTAGCTTTACAATCTTGCATTCACAATGAGTTGGTTTCTAATCATGTTGGGGAGGCACGTGGATACAATAACTATTTAAATTTAGCAATTATAAGTCATCTTCATCTATTGATGAGGATTATGATGCTAGTTATTGATTCTTTTGGGATGATTATCTCCTTCAACCATTGCAATACTTTCCTTTGATTTCACCAATTGTCTTCTCTCGACCTAGAATTGTGGCAAAATGATATGATTCTATATGAAACTTTAAAGGAGATAGGATATGATTCTTTGACATATTTGCAGAGTGTTTTAGTAGAAAATATTATATATCTTGTGTACTATAGATAGGACCAAAAAATGAGTTTGTACCTCCAATTTTATTTTGTATTTCCAAGGATTGTTCTTGAGGGATGCAATGCAAATATTATGAGTAATTGAACTCTAATACCTACAATTTTCTAATATTATAACATATATTACTCCTTTGGTGATTGCAATATGACATATTTCTTGAATTGTGTTCTTTTTTATTGTTGTTGTTGATGGTGAGAATATTGATGTTCTTATGTTTAAATGTTGATGCAATGTCCACTATTATTTTATGGTTCAATGTTTCTTTGAGTTGAACTTTGAGAAGACTAATATTGGTATCTAGATGAGGTATCTTGATACTATCCTTATTCTTGTTGAGTACGTATTATGTAGTTCTTTGGATTTTTATATATATTGTAAATTGATCCTCAATTCATTGAGATATAGATCACCCAAGAATAAAACTAATGCAATAACATTGGAAAATGATCTATTTTTGGTTAATATGTTGTTACCTTGAGCATGTATACCTTATAAATGTGTTTTCATGTATCCCTTATTGGTTTATACTTGTGTACACTTTGTTGGTTTGTGCTCGTGTGCACCTTGTGATTAGTTTTTACTCTTTTGAAATAAAATAAGGGACATGCATATCTTTTGTAATTTTTACTTTTTAGCCTTGGTGTGACACTTTTCCTTGAGTTTGAGTGTCTTAATTGATTTATTATACTCGAATTTAAATAATATTTGACAATATTTAGTATTTAAAGATTGCTACTACCTCTATAAAGGTATTTTGATAGGATTTTTATCCTAAGACCCTTCTTAGCAAGAGTTTGATCTTTTGGAATATTTCATGGGAATGCTTCATAGAGAGATTAGTTACCTCTATTCTCTTGAGGTTAAACCTTACTTGGTATTTTACAGGGTTATTTTTCCTAAGATCACTTTTGAATAGAGTGCTTTTATAGCCTTTAGATCAAAGTAAAAGGGAATGGATCAAAAGGAGAGTTTGATTTTCCTTCCACCTACTTTAATACCACTGATACTGCTAATGCTTAGATGCTTTGATAAATTTCATTATAAAATTATGGATATTTAAATATAATTGATGCCTAATTTTAGCATAACCCTACAACTAACCTTATACTTTAGTGGATGCATAGTCCTTGTGATGGGTGGTTATACCACACTCATTATCATGTGCACTATGATGTAATAATTCCTATTAGGGAGGTCTTGAAGGTTGATCAAATGATTGATTTTCATGTTGTTGTCATGTTACAATATAAACGTGAGAGATGTAGCAAGAATAATTGAGTATGCTAACCATCCCTTGGTTTGGAAGTGGGATGTTTTTGTAGTGAATTTTATTCACAATGTTTTGGTTTTGGTTGTTATTAAGTAGTAGATTTTAGAATATTCATAGATCTTGATTGAAAGAATATTGAGAGGTAAATCCATTAAGAACAACTTGACCATTTTTAATTAGGTCTTGGATCACATTCATAAGGATATTGCATTTATCGATAGTATGCCAATTAATATGGTGGAAGGCACATTTACTCAATAGGACAAAACTTAGGAGTATTTTTCCTACTAGGTTCAACATGTTTGATATGCAGAAGCTCTTTTATTTTGGGTTTTAGAAGTTGATCTAATATGGATGAAAGAGTTAATCTAGTTAGAAGTACCTCCTAGATTTTTGTTGTTCAGTTTCTCTAAGATGATATTTTGAAGGTTTGTTATAGAATCAATTTGGTTGGGTTGAATGATTCTATGACTCCATCACCTATAATGTGTTTTTTCTTATACCTCCCATTTGGTTAGAGGAAGACTTATATTCCTCTTTATGGGACTTGGTATTTAATTTCCCTCTCTTGATGATGGCTATATCTAGGTGGAGGGGACATATTATAGTATCCCCACTAGCACTCACCATCTTGCTAAGAAGTTGATAAAATTATTGTATTTAGATTATTTGAGTTGGTATAGGTCACTATGTTGAGCAAGGTGCAACAAAAGTATTGTCATTGTTGTCAACACAGACATATAGATCGGTTGATGTAGTGGACAGGACTTCAGAGGTTATTCATATTATGTACAGTGATGTTAAATGCTTATGAGGAAGTGACTAACTATAGAAAAATAGCTGATGCACCTTTTTGTATATTTTCCAAGAAGACCGAAGTGGCCCATATGCTAAAGATCAAAGGAAAAGCAAAATACAGCAAGAAAGAAAAAGTGTCACGATATCACGACATGTTGAGCAAGAAATAAAAAGTGTCGCGATATCGTGACATGTTGAGCAAGAAGGAAAAAGTGTCACGATTTCGTGCCATGTAGAGCAAGAAAGAAAAAGTGTCGTGATATTGCGACATGTCACATTTTCGCGACCAAAAGAGGAGAGAGAGTGTAAGAAAGAAAAAGTGTCACGATATCGCGACATGTCGCATTTTCACGACCAAAATAGGAGAGAGTAAGAAGGTGAAAGTGTCGCGATATCGTGACATGTTGCATTTTCGTGACCAAAAGCAACAAAAGAGGACAAAGAGGCAGAAATGTCATGATTTCGCGACATGTCACATTTTTGCGATGCAAGAAGAAGAACCCAACTAAAATAAGAAATGTGACAGTGAACTGAAGTTAGTACGACAGTTACAGGGGCAGTTACAGAGTAAAATCATGCAACTAAAATAAGAAGAGTAACAGTGAACTGAAGTTAGTACGACAGTTATAGGGGCAGTTACAGAGTAAAATCATGCAGTTAAAATAAGAAGTGTGATAGTGAACGAAAGTCACTACGACAATTACAGGGGCCGTTATAGAGTGAAATCAGGCAGCTAAAATTAGAAGTGTGATAGTTAACGAAAGTCAGTATTGCAGTTACAGGGGCTGTTATGGAGTGAAATCATCGAGCGGTGGTTATATTGAACGTCATCATACGAATACCAACAGTTGGAAATAGAAACGTTTTAAAGCCCAAACAAAGAGCCGTTACTATTAATAAGTTGCATGTGAGAATATGGAAGTTACAAAAGGAGTTACTATTAATAAGTTGCATGTGAGAATATGGAAGTTAAAAATAGGAGTTACAAAGAGAAAAAATTGTTATAAAATGAGTGTTGCATGGAGAATTTAAGTTGAGCTTGAAGCGGAGCCGTAAGTGCATGTGATTTGTGAATCGTGAGAGAGGTTGGGTAAGCAATAGACCAGTCAGGGTCTTGTAAAAGTGAAGGCATTTTTATGTCAATATTCGAGCTTCAAAATTGAAGTCCAAGTTGGTGCTTGGCATCAGAGGTTGGTGCTCCTTCCAGTTGGTTCTGGTAAATCAGGGATTGGTGCTCCTTCCAATTGGTGCTGGTAAATCAAGGGTTGGTGCTCCTTTCTATTGGTGTAGATAAATCAGGGGTTGGTGCTCCTTTCTGTTGTTGCAGATAAATCAGGGGTTGGTGCTCCTTCCAGTGGGTGCTAGTAAATTGATTGTAAAGTTGGTGCTTTACAAAGGCTGGATTTAGATGGGAGTCCAAGCAGTCATTTTTTGAGGATTAGCCAAATCGGTGAACCTCGGTACATCTTGTGTTGTGTGATGTTCTTTTGTTATACTTGCTTTATTTGGTTTTAAGTTTTCATTGTTTCAACTTTAAGAATTGTAGATTTAAGTTTAAAGAGCTACACTGATTCACCCCCCCCTCTCAGTGTCATTGTGAGACTAACACACTAATGGTGACCTTTAACTCAATTTATACAAATAATTGCTTGAAAAAAATTTAAATAAGGTTCATAAATATTTTCACGTATTTCATTCGTATTTAGTAGTATTATTATAAGGTGGGACTACTAAGGCTATTATGGAAGATTTTATGTAACAATGTTTTATCATAATAAATACCACTACAAGTTGTTCTAAACAACCTAAGGTGGTTGATATAATCTTCCTTCTCTTTGTACATTTACAATTTATGGGTTTCATAGTTAGGAGAAAAATATCAACTAGATACAAAAGGATCTAAGGGCTGGTTGCACAAGTAATCATATGAATACTTGTGACTAGATGAAAACCCTTGGATGATGACCATTTATTGTTTCAATTACTCTAATTGAGAAGTTAAAACTTGAAGTTCAAAAGTATGATTTGATGGCACAAATGGTATGTGTTGATAAATAGAAAAATATTATTTATGATTGATATAAAAAAGTTGGTACACCTAGGAAAATGATGTTGAAGTTGGCATGTGTAGTTTGACCCTAGGGTACTTAAGGTGAAAGTATTAGAAGATGAAGGATGATATATTGTGGTATTTGGGTTTTGTGTGAATCCCATGCCCACACTTATGTAATTATATTAAGGATTATTTAAATGAAGATTAGAGACTAGGACACTTGATGACACACTTTGATTAGGAGCAGCTTGTTTCTTCCTATTGAGATACATGACAAATAGCATTGCCCTATAATAGTACCTCTATGGTAGGTAGATAAGACAAGAAAGTTTATCTCTTGGCATCCATAGAAGTGGTGATAAAAAGAGTATTTAAATCAACAAAATGAGATGTTTATGCATTTAGGTTTGTCCTTATAGATCAAGTATGGATCTAATTTATTTAATGGAAAATTATTTGAGCTAGGTTCATAGGGATGGTCCATGAGTGAACCTTTCCTTATAAATATGACTAGGATTTCATGACCTTACCTAAGGAAGACCTCTATTATTTTATTATGCTTATGCAAGAAGTAGGTGATATGAGCTACAAATTGGAAGACTATCCTTCCTTTTTTATGGGTATTTCTTAGAGAATTAGGTATAGCAACCTTATCTTCTTTATCAGAGGTAAGATTCTCAAATATAGCTTGGTCATTATGACCCTTCATTGGAGGATTACGATTAATTGTCAATTTATGAGAAATGCTATGGGTTATGTAGCATTTATTGACCATAGGTTTGGGAGAAAATATAATATTAATTAAGTTTTAATGTTTATAGAGTTGATTAAAGAAAAAAAAGAATATTTTTTAAAAATCTTATATCCCCTTCTCTCGATATAAATAATATAGCCTATATACCTTAGGGGATTCCTCATATATCAAAGGTCTTAATATGCCTAGCTCCTCTTGATATACCTATTGTACATGAGAGAAAATTGATACATGGAAAGCAAATAATATGTGGAAGTGACCTCTTAGATACATGTGAAGAACACAGGCTTATACTGAGAGGGAGGGTGAACAATATAAGATCAACTTTTAATTTTCTTTCCCAAATAATATTATCCAATATTATTAATGGAAATATCAATAGCAGTAATAAAATTAATGCACAAATCATCACACACAATAGAGACACAAATTTAACATGGTTCACCCAAAGTGGGCTACTCCACGGAGAAAAAATTTCTTCTAAATTTTCTCAACAAATCTCTTGGAAATCAATTCCCTATTACAATGCTTATGGACCTCTTTCCAAAGGAGACACCAATCCCCTATGCTCTGATTTATGGATATCTCTCCATAGGATAACTCTTTCCTCTTTTCTCCGATTCGTGGATCTCTCTCCATAGGAGAACTGTTGGAAGTTAAAGTAAAAAAATTGTTTTTTACCTTTTACTTTTTACCGGATGACAAGTTTCATGTGGACGGCAAGCTTCAACTGGTCGACATAAATATTTTAGTCATAGTTCTCAATTCCTATTCCCTCCTATTTATTTGCCTCCCTATTCTCTCTCTCAAATACGTGGCATTTCTATAGTTAGCATTTCCCAATGCTATATAAACATTGTAACTTCTCTATTTTAATTTAATGAGCATGATTTATCTTTTAAAACTAATCAAGCACTAGATTTGGTATCAGAGATTTCATGGAGGAGCCAAGTAGACAGGATCAAGAATGGTTCCCAAGGTGATAGATCTGATAGATCTGCTACCCACATTTTTAGATCGAGTAGTTTGAAGCACGTGGAATAGGAGGGTAGTTTGAAACCCGAGGTGAACTAGGAGAAGGCCCACAAGCTCAAAACCTGAGGGACCTGACAAGAGAAGACTACGAGGTGACACATGGCGGATATTGAGTGGCTGACGTGGATAAAAAGATCTAACTGACATGGACTACGAGGCGACATGTGGCGACTACATAGTGGAGGATAGCGTGACATGTGGCGACTATAGAGTGGATGATAGCTTGGACGTAGATGCTGAGGTGGTTATTTGTGGTTGGACAGTGCATGGCAAAAGGGAATGGATTGATTGCCTGAAGGCAATCACTTTTCTTTGTACATGCTAGACGTTTTAAACACCTCTGAATATCCTTTCCTGATCAATGTGGGATATATAATTTTGTGTTTTTTAATTTTAAAAACTGCCATCATATATGCTTGAAATAGATGATCACTCCTCTCGATAACCTAACAGTGGGCGTAGCCCGAGTGGCAAAGGCGAAAGGTTGCAGGCGTGAAGTCCTGGGTTCGAATCCCACCAGGACAGAAAAAAATTTGATTAAATTTTTTTATTTTAAACTTAGTTAAAGTTTTTATTAAATATTAATTTAATAAAATAAAATTCATTTGTAGTTATTATAAAAAAAACAAAAGTTTTTTTTTAATAATTATAAGTTTTTTTTACTAAATATAAATATTTAACTACTTTATCAAGTTTAATTTTTTTTTTTTTTAAAGGCCCTAGAGGCTTGAAATTGTGAATTGTAAGAGTTTTACAAATTTCACACTTTGAAAAGGTGAAATTTTAGAGATTTTAAGAGTTAAACTTTCCTAAGAGGAAATATTGTGTAATAAGCCTAAGAGGCTTAGTTTTTTTTGTAAAAGAGATAAAGGATCCAAATTGACAAATTGTAAAGAGGCATTGATGATAAAGACCAAATGGCTGTCATCATGCCTTATGTGTAATTCTAGCAAGAGAAGGTGCAGAGAGGTTTGATGAAAAATTAAGAGGTTATGGACTCAACATTATGTTTAGCCAACTTCAAAATGTAGTAATCGCACATCAAAGGCATCCTGACTCAGGGTACGAGGCAGATTTTGAAGACAACTCATTCAAGAGTCAATTTGAACAATTAGAATCCATACAAGCTACACCACAATAATCTGAGTATACACACTATAGTATTTCAATGAAAATATTAGAACCAAAATCACAAGAAATAATCTTGATAAGTGACGATGAAGAAGAAGTAACAGATAATTTTGTGAATCAAGAGATAGCATCCCCACATCAAGAGGAACAAGTAGTCAACGATAGAATAGAACAAGTCAGATTTGACTTAAATTTGTAATCTCTTCCTTCTTTCTTCCTTCTTCTTATTTTCTTCTTTCAAACAACAAAATACTTTATTGTAACCGTGAAATAAAGAGAGTTTTTGGTAACTATGACCTCACACTATAACTTACCTATACCATAATTTAATGATTATGACTATTAGTATTGGTCTATAAAGATGAAGACCTTGCTCATAGGAAGAGGTTTGTGGGATATAATTGAAAAGGGCTACATAGAACCCTCATACTGGACAAAACTAAGTGTTGTAGACAAGAAAACATGAAAATAAGATAAAAAAAGCAACTCTTATGCTCTTTCTCATCTCCAAGCTGCATTGGAGAAAAGCATATTCTTGAGAATCACTGCTTGTACAACTGCACAAGCTGCATGGAAAGCATTGAGTGATGGATTCCAGGGTAGTAATCAAGTGAAGCAAGTAAGGCTTAAAACACTAAAGAGATATTTTGAAAATCTTCGAATGAAATATGATGAAAAAGTCAATGATTATTGTGTTAGAGTAAAAGCAATTGTGGATAAAATGGTTACACTAGGTGAAGAAATCAATCCTGAGACAATTGTAACAAAAGTGTTGCGAACACTTACATAGAAATGGAACCATATTGCCATAATTATAGAAGAATCCAAATATATATCCCTTTTAACATTTGATGCATTAATTAGATCGTTACAGTCACATGAAGAGAGGTTTCCTGAAACTCCTTCAACCAGCTATGTAGACGATGATAAGGCCTTCACTTCCAATGAAAACAATGGAAGAGGATGGGGAAGAGGTCAAGGCAGAGGCAAGAAAAAAGGTAGAGGCAGAGGCAATCAAAATAAAGGAGGTAACCAAAATAGAGGAGGCAACTCATACAGAGGAGGCAATCAAAAAAGAGGTAGAAATCCAAATTGAGGAGGAAATCAAGGACAAAGTGGAAATCAAGGGTGAGGAAGTGACAAGTCCAAATCAACTTGTTTCAACTGTGGCAAGCCAGGTCACTTCCCTCGTGACTACTGGTCAAAATATTCACAAGGTAGTAGTAGTCAATATGGTAATTATGGAGAAGAATATGATACCTCTAATATTTTTCTATCATATGGACAATAAAAAAAAAATCTAAATGACACATGGATTCTGGATACTGGTTTTTCAAACCATATGAGTGGCAAAGAACATTTATTTGCTACTCTAGATTCCACTTATAAATACCAAATCAAATTAGGGGATGATAAGACATTGCAAGTAGAGGGTATTGGAGCCATGGAGGTTCAAACCAAAGAAGTACTAAAGAAAGTGCATGATATCTATTACAATCCAAAGCTCCAACACAATATGCTAAGCGTTGGGCAAATGATGGAGAACAATTACAAGCTTGTATTTGATGAAGGACAATGTATCATTTTTGATAAAAATAATTGTAATCGTGTCATAACACAGGTCCCCATGACCAAGAATAGGTTATTCCATCTCAAATTTGATGAGACAAGGAGCTCAAATTGCAAATATAGCTATAACAAATCCAAGTTTGCTTTGGCACTTGCGATATGGTCACCTTAATTCTGCTAGCTTGAAACTTCTAAATTCTCAAGCTATAGTGACAGGACTTCCCAAAATCAATTAACAAAAGGAGGTTTGTGAAGGATGTGCTTTAGGAAAGCACTCAAGGTCAAAGTTTTTGAAAGGACAAGCATGGAGAGCTAGCTATCCACTTCAGTTAGTACATTCAGACATCTATCGACCAGTGCAAACATAGAGTTTTGAAAATTATTCTTATTTTCTCACTTTCATAGATGACTTCTCTAGAATGTGCTGGATTTATTTTTTGAAACATAAAGATGAAGCTTTTGATTGCTTCATATATTTTAGAAACAATGTAGAGAATCACAGTGGGAATTATGTAAAATGTCTTAGGACAGATCGAGGAGATGAATACTCCCCAAAAGTATTCTTGAAATACTGTAAAGCAAGTGGGATTAAAAGGCAATTCACCATTGCCTATACACCACAACAGAATGGTGTGGCCGAGAGAAATAACTGCACCATAGTTGAAATGATGAGATCGATGCTTTAGACTAAGCATCTAACTCATATGTGCTGGGCAGAGGTTGTAAGAACTAGTGTATATATTCTAAATAGAAGTCCTACTTCTAGTTTAGATGGTGTCACTCCTTATGAGGGGTGGTACGAAAAGAAACCTAATGTAAAGCACTTCAAAGTGTTTGGTTCTTTACCATATGCACACATTCCTTATGAGAAAATGAAGAAGCTTGATCCAAAAATTCAAGCTTGTATATTTGTAGGGTATTGTGAGTCTACAAAGGCATATAGACTCTACAATCCCAAGACTCATAAAGTTATACTCTCCAGGGATGTAATTTTTGATGAAGGGGGAGAATGTGGTCATCAAAGAATTTTTGTTCATGATGAACCCCAAGATGTAAGTTCTTCACAGGTACAACAAGTGTCTCCAAAGAAAAGCAAAGGCACACCACCCCCTCCAAGCCCATACAGAAGTACTACATCAAGTACTTCAACCGACACTCCAAGTCCTTCTCCACATAGATCAGTAAGTTCTTCACCGATGGAAAATGATAGAGACTCTCCATCAAGAGGTAAAAGAACATTACAACATCATCCATATTTTCATATGTTGGATCAGAATTTCTAGATAATATTCACTAGAAGTCAAGCTAGTGAAATGAATACAATTTTGCAGCAACTTGAAAATTTGTAATTGTATGGAGATGATGACTCCCATGATCCTAGGGTAGATGTAGTCAATTATGCTTTATTGGCTAGTACACAGCTAGAACCAGCTAGCTATGAGAAGGCATGTACTCAAAATGTATGGCAAGAAGCCATGAAAGAGGAAATAACCTATATAAAAAATAATGATACATGGGAGCTAGTAAAGCTACCCAAAGGAAAAAAAAAGTGTTGGGTGTAAATGGGTCTACAAGACCAAGTAAAATGCTCATGGAAGCATTGAGAGGCATAAGACGAGACTAGTAGGAAAAGGTTTTACTCAAAAATTTGGCATTGACTATGAGGAAACTTTTTCTCTAGTTGCACGACAAGAGACAATCAGATCAGTTCTTTCCTTAGCATCCCATAAAGGATGGAATGTTCAACACATGGATGTGAAGAGTGCTTTTTTGAATGTATACTTGACAGAAGAGGTTTATGTTCAACAACCTCAAGTTTTTCAAGAACAGGGATAGGAGAACCTTGTTTACAAATTGAAGAAAGCACTTTATGGCCTCAAGCAATCACCAAGAGCTTGGTACTCATGCATTGATGGCTATTTAAGTGAGTATGGATTCACGAGAAGCAAAAGTGAACCAAATTTGTACTACCTAAAGCATGGAGTAGACATTCCCATAGTTTGTTTATATGTGGATGATCTAATATATGGCTAGTAACAATAAAATGAGTATGGAGTTCAAAAACTCCATGATGAAGCAGTTCGAGATGAAAGATCTTGGTTTAATGCGATACTTTCTAGGTATGGAAGTGTATAAATCAAATAAATGTATCTTCATATGTCGACACAAGTATGCTCAAGACATGATCAAGAAATTTGCCATGGAGCAGTGAAAATAAGTTGCAACTCCAACTGGACATGGTATCCAATTGAGCAAGGATGATGGAGCATCAAAGATTGACATGAGCACTTACAGAAGCATGGTTGGGATTCTGATGTTCCTCACCAACATAAGGCCCGATATTCAATATGTTGTTTCTCTAGTTTCAAGGTTTATGGCTAGTCCATCTGAGCTGCATCTAAAAGAAACTAAAATAATCTTAAGATATGTAAAAGGTACATTGGATTTTGGAATCCATTACCATAAATGTAATTCTGTGAAATTAGTTGGCTTCAGTGACAGTGATTGGGGCAACAATATAGATGATAGGAAATCTACATCATGAAATTATTTTAGTCTAGGATCGAGACTAATTACATGGAGTTCCAAGAAACAAACTGTTGTAGCCTTGTCATATACTGAGGTTGAGTATATAGCCATCACACATGCTAGTACTCAAGCCCTATGGTTAAGAAAAGTCCTTGAAGAGATTGGAGAAATTCAAAGTGGTCCAACTCAACTGTATTGTGATAACATAAGTGCCATTTAGTTGGCATACAATCTAGTCCACCATAGCATATCAAAGCATTTCGATATGAAGTATCACTTCATTCGAGATATGGTGGAACAATAGATAGTTGAGCTTCAATATTGTAGCACTTTGGATAATATTGCAGACATATTCACAAAAGGTATAGCTAAAGATAAATATATAAAGCTAAGAGACTATATTGTCATTCCTCTCAACTTTAAGGGGGATAATGTTGGAAGTTAAAGTAAAAAATTTGTTTTTTACCTTTTACTTTTGACCGGATGGTAGGTTTCATGTGGATGGCAAGCTTCAACTGGTCGGCATAGATATTTTAGTCATAGTTCTCAATTACTATTCTCTCATTACCTCCTATTTCTATGCCTTCCTATTCTCTCTCTCAAACACCTCGTATTTCTATAGTTAGCATTTCCCAATGCTATATAAACATTGTAACTTCTCTATTTTACTTTAATGAGCATGATTTATCTTTTGAAACTAATCGAGCACCAGAAGAACTCTATCCCCTTGATCTGGTTCATGTAACTTGATCCAATAGAACCCTATCTCCTCAATTGGTTCATGGATCTCTCTCCATAGAAGAAATCTATCTTCCTAGCTGGTTCACGAATCTCACTCCACATGAGAACTATTTCCCCTTGCTCTAGTTTGTGGATCTCTCTCCACAGGAGAACTCTTTCACCTTGCTTTAATTTGTGGATCTCTCTCCATATGAGAACTCTTTCCCCTTCCTATGTTTTGTGTATCTCTTTCCATAGAAGAAATTTATCCCCTCTGCTCTAGTTGGTGATCTTATAGAATAGTTATTCCCCCACAACTCTGGCTTATGGATATCTCTCCATAGGAGACCTTTTTACCCACTACACTGGATGATGGATATCTATCCATGTTGTCCTCTTTGTTCTATCACCTCCAATGCCTACTCTCAACTCTATTTTAAATCTACACCAAACTCTATTCCAAGACTAGCACAAATATACTCTAACTCTACTCATAAATCTGCACAAAATGCTATCTCAAATCTACCCCAAGCCTTAACATAAATATTTATCAAATCAACAACCAAACCTACTCTTAATATCTGCTTAAATATGCCCTAATCCTTAACATAAAGCTTGAACAAATTAATAATAAAACCTACTCTCAATTCTATCTTAAATATTTCCTCAAGCCTTAACAAAAATCTTGAACAAATCAGCAATCAAACCTACTCTCAATTCTGTCTCAAATTTGTCCTCAAGCCTTAACAAAAATATTGAAAAAATCAACAATAAAACCTGCTCTCAAAACTGCCTTCAAGCCTTCTCAAAAGACTTGCTCACAAACACAATTTAATTCTCTTGCAAAAAAATTCTTCACAGTAACAAATTCTACGAAGAATTTTTTTAACCTCTGGAACATATAGAGAATGATATGCTCTATCAAAAACTCAATATTTTCCCTCTCACAAATCTTGTACTTAATTAACCACTCTCTATCTCTTGCAAAATCTCTTTCAAGTAAAATCAAAACAATGTATAACAAAACTTGTTTATTATTCTTGCAAAATTTCTCTCAAATATCAATCCCATAAATGCACAATTTCCCTCATTAAATTAATATTAAACACCTTCATAATTACTATCAATATCTCTTAAATAAATGTTTACAATATTTCACAAGGATGCACTAACTTGTCTTCAACCCTAGCACAAGTAGTTCACAATATCTAGCTCAAATATATCAAACCCTTTGAAAAATAGAAGCACAGATTGTTATCAAAGTCTATCACAAATGTTTCCAACACATTCAACCATGAAGCACAAAAACCTCACTCAAATATTTCCAACAATAATTTTCAAACAATCCTTTTTACTCCACCTTATGTTCCAAAACATTCATTCCAAAAAACACTTTAAAGAAGGGATGATGTGCCCATACCTCTTAATTACTCTTGTGGAGATATGTATTCAAAATTCTGTCTCACAAACAATTTATCTTTCTAGCGCCACTTCAAGATTTAGCTCCTCTTGATATACCTATTGGTACATGAGAGAAAATTGATACATGGAATGCAAATAATATGTGGAAGTGACCTCCTAGATACATGTGAAGAACACAGGCTTATACTGAGAGCGAGGGTGAACAATATAAGATCAAATTTTACTTTTCTGTACCAAATAATATTATCCAATTTATCAATGGCAATATCAACAGTAGTAATAAAATTAATGCACAAATCATCACACACAATAGAGACACAAGTTTAACATGGTTCACCCAAAGTGGGCTACTCCACAGAGAAAAAATTTCTTCTAAATTTTCTCAAAAAATCTCTTGGGAATCATTTCCCTATTACAATGCTTATGGACCTCTTTCCAAAGGAGACACCAATCCCCTATGCTCTGATTTGTGGATATCTCTCCATAGGAGAACTCTTTCCTCTTTTCTCTGGTTCGTGGATCTCTCTCCATAGGAGAACTGTTGGAAGTTAAAGTAAAAAAATTGTTTTTTACCTTTTACTTTTGATCGGATGACAGGTTTCATGTGGACGACAAGCTTCAACTAATCGGCATAAATATTTTAGTCATAGTTCTCAATTCCTATTCCTTCATTCCCTTCTATTTCTATGCCTCCCTATTCTCTCTCTCAAATACATGGCATTTCTATAGTTAGCATTTCCCAATGCTATATAAACATTGTAACTTCTCTATTTTAATTTAATGAGCATGATTTATCTTTTAGAACTAATCAAGCTCTAGATTTGGTATCAGAGCTTTCATGGAGGAGCCAAGCAGACAGGATCAAGCACGGTTCCCAAGGTGATAGATCTGATAGATATGCTACCTACATTTTTAATCGAGTAGTTCGAAGCACGAGGTGGAATAAGAGGGTAGTTTGAAACCCAAGGCAATCTAGGAGAAGTCCCACAAGGTCAAAACCTAAGGGACCTGACAGGAGTAGACTATGAGGTGACACATGGTGGCTATTGAGTGGCTGACGTGGAAAATAGGATTTAACTGAGATGGACTACGAGGCGACATGTGGTGACTACATAGTGGAGGACAACGTGACATGTGGCGACTATAGAGTGGATGACAGCTTGGATGTAGATTTTGAGGTGGTGATTTGTGGTTGGACAGTGCATGGCAAAAGGGAGCGTCTTGATTGCCTGAAGGCAATCAAGACGCTTTATACACGCTAGACATTTTAAACACCTCTGAATATCCTTTCATGATCAATGTGGGATATATAATTTCGTGTTTTTTAATTTTAAAAACTACCATCATATATGCTTGAAATAGATGATCACTCCTATCGATAACGTAACAGTGGACGTAGCCTGAGTGGCGAAGGCGAAAGGTTGCAGGTGTGAAGTCCTGGGTTCGAATACTGCCAGGACAAAAGAAAAAATTGATTAAATTTTTTTATTTTAAACTTAGTTAAAGTTTTTATTAAATATTAATTTAATAAAATTAAATTCATTTATAGTTATTATAAAAAAACAAAAGTTTTTTTTTAATAATTATAAGTTTTTTTTATTAAATATAAATATTTAACTACTTTATCAAGTTTAAATTTTTTTTTTTTTTTAAAGGCCCTAGAGGCTTGAAATTGTGAATTGTAAGAGTTTTACAAATTTCACACTTTGAAAAGGTGAAATTTTAGAGATTTTAAGAGTTAAACTTTCCTAAGAGGAAATATTGTGTAATAAGCATAAGAGGCTTAGTTTTTTTTTGTAAAAGAGATAAAGGATCCAAATTGACAAATTGTAAAGAGGCATTGATGATAAAGACCAAATGGTTGTTATCATGCCTTATGTGTAATTCTAGCAAGAGAAGGTGCAGAGAGGTTTGATGAAAAAGTAAGAGGTTATGGACTCAACATTGTGTTTAGCAAATTTCAAAATGTAGTAATCGCACATCAAATGCATCCTGACTCAGGGTATGAGGCAAATTTTGAAGACAACTCATTCAAGAGTCAATTTGAACAATCAAAATCCATACAAGCTGCACCACAAGAATCAGAGTATACACACTATAGTATTTCAGTGGAAATATTAGAACCAGAATCACCAGAAATAATCTTGATAAGTGACGATGAAGAAGAAGTAGCAGATAATTTTGTGAATCAAGAGATAGCATCCCCACATCAAGAGGAACAAGTAGTCAATGATAGAATAGAACAAGTCATATTTGACTTAAATTTGTAATCTCTTACTTCTTTTTTCCTTATTCTTCTTTTCTTCTTTCAAACAACAAAGTACTTTATTGTAACCATGAAATAAAGAGAGTTTTTGGCAACTATGGCCTCACACTATAACTTACCTATACCAGAATTTAACGATTATGACTATGAGTATTGGTCGATAAATATGAAGACCTTGCTCACAGGAATAGGTTTGTGGGACATAATAGAAAAGGGCTACACAGAACCCTCATACTGGACAAAACTAAGTGTTGCAGACAAGAAAAAATGAAAAGAAGAGAAAATGAGCAACTCTTATGCTCTTTCTCATATCCAAACTGCATTGGAGAAAAGCATATTCTCTAGAATTGCCGCTTGTACAACTGCACAAGCTACATGGAAAGCATTGAGTGATGGATTCCAGGGTAGTAATCAAGTGAAGCAAGTAAGGCTTCAAACACTTAAGAGAGATTTTGAAAATCTTCGAATGAAAGATGATGAAAAATTCGGTGATTATTATGTTAGAGTAAAAGCAATTGTGGATAAAATGGTTACACTAGGCGAAGAAATCAAGCCTGAGATAATTGTAACAAAAGTGTTGCAAACACTTACATAGAAATGAAACCATATTGCCATAATTATAGAAGAATCCAAATATCTTTCCCTTTTAACATTTGATGCATTAATCGGATCGTTAATGTCACATGAAGAGAGGTTTCCTGAAACTCCTTCAACCAACTATGGAGACGATGATAAGGCCTTCAATTCTAATTAAAACAATGGAAGAGGATGGGGAAGAGGTCAAGGCAGAGGCAATAAAAGAGGTAGACACAGAGGCAATCAAAATAAATGAGGCAACCACAATAGAGGAGGCAACTCATATAGAGGAGGCAATCAAAAAAGAGGTAGAAATAAAAATCAAGGAGGAAATCAAGGACAAAGTGGAAATCAAGGGTGAGGAAGTGACAAGTCCAAATCAACCTGTTTCAACTGTGGTAAGCCAGGTCACTTCCCTCGCGACTGCTGGTCAAAATCTTCACAAAGTAGTAGTAGTCAATATGGTAATTATGGAGAAGAATATGATACCTCTAATCATTTTCTGTCATATGGACAATAAAAAAAAAATCTAAATGACACATGGATTCTGGATAATGGTTTTTCAAACCATATGAGTGGCAAAGAACATTTATTTGCTACTCTAGATTCCACTTATAAATCATAAATCAAATTAGGGTGTGATAAGACATTGCAAGTAGAGGGTATTGGAGCCATGGAGGTTCCAACCAAAGAAGTACTAAAGAAAGTGCATGATATCTATTGCACTCCAAAGCTCCAACACAATCTGCTAAGCATTGGGAAAATGATGGAGAACAATTACAAGCTTGTATTTGATGAAGGACAATGTATCATTTTTAATAAAAATAATTGTAATCGTGTCATCACACAGGTCCTCATGACCAAGAATAGGTTATTCCCTCTTAAATTTTGATGAGCCAAGGATCTCAAATTGCAAATGTAGCTATAACAAATCCAAGTTTTCTTTGGCACTTGCGATATGGTCACCTTAATTCTGCTAGCTTGAAACTTCTAACTTCTCAAGCTATAGTGACAAGACTTCCCAAAATCAATTAACAAAAGGAGTTTTGTGAAGGATGTGCTTTAGGAGAGCACTCAAGGTCAAATTTTTCGAAAGGACAAGCATGGAGAGCCAGCTATCCACTTCAGTTAGTACATTCAGACATCTGTGGACCAATGTAAACACAGAGTCTCAAAAATTATTCTTATTTTCTCACTTTCATAGATGACTTCTCTAGAATGTGCTGGATTTATTTTTTGAAACATAAAGATGAAGCTTTTGATTGCTTCATAGATTTTAGAAACAATGTAGAGAATCATAGTGGGAATTATGTAAAATGTCTTAGGACAGATCGAGGAGGTGAATACTCCTCAAAAGTATTATTGAAATACTGTAAATCAAGTGGGATTAAAATGAAATTCACCACTGTCTATACACCACAATAGAATGGTGTGGCCAAGAGAAATAACCGCACTAGAAGTCAAGCTAGTGAAATGAATACAATTTTGCAGCAACTTGAAAATTTGTAATTGTATGGAGATGATGACTCCCATGATCCTAGGGGAGATGTAGTCAATTATGCTTTATTGGCTAGTACACAGCTAGAACCAACTAGCTATGAGAAGGCATGTACTCAAAATGTATGGCAAGAAGCCATGAAAGAGGAAATAACCTATATAAACAATAATGATACATGGGAGCTAGTAAAGCTAACCAAAGGAAAAAAATGTGTTGGGTGTAAATGGGTCTACAAGACCAAGAATAATTCTCATGGAAGCATTGAGAGGCATAAGGCGAGACTAGTAGCAAAAGGTTTTACTCAAAAATTTGGCATTTACTATGAGGAAATTTTTTCTCTAGTTGCACGACAAGAGACAATCAGATCAGTTCTTTCCTTAGCATCCCATAAATGATGGAATGTTCAACACATGGATGTGAAGAGTGATTTTTTGAATGTATACTTGACAGAAGAGGTTTATGTTCAACAACCTTAAGGTTTTCAAGAACAGGGATAGAAGAACCTTGTTTACAAATTGAAGAAATCACTTTATGGCCTCAAGAAAGCACCAAGAGCTTGGTACTCATGCATTGATGGCTATTTCAGCGAGTATGGATTCATGAGAAGCAAAAGTGAACCAAATTTGTACTACCTAAAGCATGGAGTAGACATTCTCATAGTTTTTTTATATGTGGATGATCTAATTTATGGTTAGTAACAATAAAATGAATATGGAGTTCAAAAACTCCATGATGAAGTAGTTCAAGATGAAAGATCTTGGTTTAATGTGATACTTTCTAGGTATGGAAGTGTATAAATCAAATAAAGGTATCTTCATATGTCAACACAAGTATGCTCGAGACATGATCAAGAAATTTTCCATGGAGCAGTGCAAATAAGTTGCAACTCCAACTGGACATGGTATCCAATTGAGCAAGGACGATGGACCATAAAAGGTTGACATGACTACTTACAGAAGTATGGTTGGGAGTCTGATGTTTCTCACCAACATAAGGCCAAATATTCAATATGTTGTTTCTCTAGTTTCAATGTTTATGGCTAGTCCATCTGAGCTACATCTACAAGCAACTAAAAGAATCTTAAGATATGTAAAAGGTACATTGGATTTTATAATTCATTACCATAAATGTAATTCTTTGAAATTAGTTGGCTTCAGTGACAGTGATTGGGGCAGAAATATAGATGATATGAAATCTACATTAGGAAATTGTTTTAGTCTAGGATCAAGACTAATTACATGGAGTTCCAAGAAACAAACTGTTGTAGCCTTGTCATCTACTGAGGCTGAGTATATAGCCTTCACACATGCTAGTACTCAAGACATGGTTAAGAAAAGTCCTTGAAGATATTGGAGAAAGTCAAAGTGGTCCAACTCGACTGTATTGTGATAACATAAGTGCCATTTAGTTGGCATACAATCCATTCCACCATAGCAGATCAAAGCATTTCGATATGAAGTATCACTTCATTCAAGATATGGTGGAACAGTAGATAGTTGAGCTTCAATATTGTAGCACTTTGGATAATATTGCAGACATCTTCACTAAAGGTATATCTAAAGATCAATATATAAAACTGAGAGACTATATTGTCAATCCTCTCAACTTTAAGGGGGAGAATGTTGGAAGTTAAAGTAAAAAAAATGTTTTTTACCTTTTACTTTTGACCGGACGACAGGTTTCATGTGGATGGCAAGCTTCAACTGGTCGACATAGATATTTTAGTCATAGTTCTCAATTCCTATTCTCTCATTACCTCCTATTTCTTTGCCTTCCTATTCTCTCTCTCAAATAGCTGGTATTTCTATAGTTAGCATTTCCCAATGTTATATAAACATTGTAACTTATCTATTTTACTTTAATGAGCATGATTTATCTTTCGAAACTAATCGAGCACTAGAAGAACTCTATCCCCTTGCTCCGGTTCATGGAACTTGATCCAAGAGAACCCTATCTCCTCAATTGGTTCATGGATCTCTCTCCATAGAAGAAATCTATCTCCCAAGCTGGTTCACGAATCTCATTCCACAAGATAACTCTTTCCCCTTGCTCTAGTTTGTGTATCTCTGTCCACATGAGAACTCTTTCACCTTGCTTTAATTTGTGGATCTCTCTCCATATGAGAACTCTTTCCATTTCCTATGGTTTGTGTATCTCTTTCCATAGAAGAAATTTATCCCCTCTGCTCTGGCTGGTGATCTTCTAGAATACCTATTCCCCCACAAATTTGGCTTATGGATATCTCTCCATAGGAGACCTTTTTCCCCACTGCAATCGATGATGGATCTCTATCCACATTGTCCTCTTTGTTCTATCACCTCCAATGCCTACTCTCAAATCTATTTCAAATCTACACCAAAATCTATTCCAATCCTAGCACAAATCTGCTCTAACTCTACTCATAAATATGCACAAAACTCTATCTCAAATCTACCCCAAGCCTTAACACAAATATTTATCAAATCAACAACCAAACCTACTCTTAATATCTGCGCAAATATGCCCTAAGCCTTAACATAAATCTTGAACAAATCAATAATCAATCCTACTCTCAATTCTATCTCAAATATTTCCTCAAGCCTTAACAAAAAGCTTGAACAAATCAACAATCAAACCTTCTCTCAATTCTGTCTCAAATTTGTCCTCAAGCCTTAACAAAAAGCTTGAACAAATCAACAATCAAACCTGCTCTCAAAACTGCCTTCAAGCCTTCTCAAAAGACTTGCTCACAAACACAATTTAATTCTCTTTCAAAAAATTTCTTCACAGTAACAAATTCTATGAAGAATTTTTTTAACCTTTGGAACATATAGAGAATGATATGCTCTATCAAAAACTCAATATTTTCCCTCTCACAAATTTTGTACTTAATTAACCACTCTCTATCTCTTGCAAAATTTCTTTCAATTCAAATCAAAATAATGTATAAGAAAACTTGTTTATTCTTCTTGGAAATTTTCTCTCAAATATCAATCCCATAAATGCACAATTTCCCTCATTAAATTGATCTTAAAAACCTTCACAATTACTATCAATACAAATAAATGTTTAAAATATTTCACAAGGATGCACTAACTTATCTTTAACCCTAGAAAAAGTAGTTCATAATATCTAGCTCAAATATGTCAAACCCTTTCAACAATAGAAGCACAAATTGTTCTCAAAGTCTATCACAAATGTTTCTAACACATTCAACCATGAAGCACAAAAACCTCACTCAAATATTTCCAACAAACAATCCTTTTTACTCCACCTTATGTTCCAAAAAATTCATTCCAAAAAACACTTTAAAGAAGGGATGATGTGCCCATACCTATTAATTACTCTTGTGGAGATATGTCTTCAAAATTCTGTCTCACAAACAATTGATCTTTATAGTGCCACTTCAAGAGTTAGATATCAAAATACTCTCTCAATACATCCATATGAATTTTTTTCTCAAAATATATTTACCATACAAAAATTACAATAAAATATCAAACTACTTTTACACCTTATTAATCCTATTCTTTTATGCAAAATAATGCTCAACAAAACAATCAAAAATTACACACATGAATTTCACATATACACCTTGTACCTCCTTATGAAAACAAAAATAATGCTCTTCAAATTTTAATAAGACCAAGGAATTATCACTTCATCTCATCCATCAACAAAGAAATAGCAATCTAAAATTTCACCTTTCATCCCTTTTCTAAAATAAAAATCAAATCACCTTCATAATTACTATCAATATCTCTCAAATCAATGTTCAAAAGATTTCACAAGGACGCACTAACTTGTCTTCAACCCTAGCACAAGTTGTTCACAATCTCTAGCTCAAATGTCTCAAAAATTTTCAACAATAAGAACACATATTGTTCTCAAAGCCTCACAAATGTTTCCAACACATTCAACCATGAAGCACAAAAACCTCACTCATGTATTTCCAACAATGCTTATCAAACAATCCTTTTCACTCCACCTTATGTTCCAAAATATTCATTCCAACAAACACTTTAAACAAGGGATGATGTGCCCATACCTCTTAATTGCTCTTGTGGAGATATGTATTCAAAAATATATCTCACAAATAATTGATCTTTCTAGTGCCACTTCAAGAGTTAGATATCAAAATACTCTCTCAATACATCCATATGAATTTTCTTCTCAAAAGATATTTTACCATACAAAAATTACAATAAAATATCAAACCACTTTTACACCTTATTACTCCTATTATTTCATGTAAAATAATGCTAAAAAAAACAACCAAAAATTACACACATGAATTTCACATATACACCTTATACCTCCTTATGAAAACAAAAATAATGCACTTCAAATTTTAATAAGACCAAGGAAATTATCACTTCATCTCATGCATCAACAAAGCACTAGCAATATGAAATTTCACCTTTCATCCCTTTCTAAAATAAAAATCAAATCACTTTACTATCCTTATAGCTCCCTAACCAATTCATATCAAAATGATAAAATTGACTAACCCTTATAACTCCCTAACCAATCACAACATGCATACCTTTATTAAAAAATTAATTCTGCCTTCAAGCGTTGTCGCTGCTTGAACCTACGACCTCATTGGCCTCTGCACCCTAGAAAAAGGGCAAAAACCCACTTGGGCTAGCCACCCACACAAGACCAAGGAGAACGTGCTCCTTATTATCCTCTACCACAGATGCAAAATGAAAACTTGAAGCAAAACCTTATCACCTGCCTCTGTCGCATCTTGAACATGAGACCTGTCTGCTACCACGTCCTAGTGCCATGGACGTTGCCATCTGGGCTACCTTCCTATATGGAATTGAAATTTGGAGCCCCTACTTCTTGTGATTTACTCTACCTCTATTTCCAAAAAACTTATGTCTTCTTCCTCTCCGTCGTGAATCGAACGACGATCTTTTGGGCGCACGAATTTCTCAACACACGAACACCTTATTAACCACCTTAGCATGCAATATTTATATGCAATGGTTGGTATTAAATTTGACGTCAGCGCTCAAATTTGCAAACCTTTGGCACAAATAAAATATTATATTTTAATTATAATAATTTAAATCCAAGGGATTTAAATATTATAATTTCTCTTAGGGCCTTTTCTTAGGTTAAACTTTTTGCCACCATAGTTAATAAATTTAACCTTTTTCTTTTGCAAAATTACCACCAAGGTAAATTAGATAGACCTTTTTATTTTTCCTTTTTCAAATACCACCATGATAAATCAACTTGACCCTTTTATTTTTCTTTTTCAAAATACCACCATGGTAAATCAACTTGACCCTTTTATTTTTTCAATACCATCATGGAGAAAGCTTTTATTTCTTCTTGCTGCCTCATGCCTCATGTGCCATTTGAGGAATATTCTCATAAACATTTCCATAAAATTAGAACATAAAACATTTTGACATCAATGACAACACAACATGCTCAAATTTCCAACAATCTCTCCCTTTGTCATTGATGGCAATCATTTTCTAGAAATTCCTTTTTCCAGCCCATTTGATTCCAAATATGCTCCCCCTGATAAATTTATCCTCCTGACTGAATGCTCTACCCCTTACTCAAATCTCTCCACTTTGAAATCAATGGCAAAGGGACTCCTTTGGGTCTAAATATAAGGCTCTTAGCTCAGCCCCCTCCCTACATCCTCTCGTTGAGGTGATTAATTTTGGGGTGGGAGTATCCTACTATCATCTTGAAATGCTCTTCTCCTTTCTCATCTTTCTCTTTCCATACCTTTGAAGTCATACCTTTTTGAACCTTTTGAGGATCCTCTTTCTTGCATGTCCTTGGAAGTTCTAGAAATTTTATTCTACACCACCTTGTTGTATGCCCAACATTATTGCAATTGAAACACTTGATGTTGTAGTTCTTGAAAGGTGCAAATATCCTAAAATTTCTTTTGGTGAAGCCATAATCATTCCTGCCATGATTCTTGCAATGTAAAGCTTTGTGACCAAAACGTTTACATGAGAAGCAATTCCCTTGGAATAAATGCCCATCTTCAAATGAGTTGAATTTCCTCTTAGTAAAACCATAATTCTTCTTTCCATGAACCCTGCAATGCACTGCTTTTTAACCAAACTGATTACATGAGTAATAATAACCTTGGAAGAAATACTCAAATTGCCTTTATCTCATAATCCTTTCTTTACTTATCCTGTGATGATCTTTGTCCCTTGATGATGCATTGTTTTATTCCTTTTTTATACTATCTCTTTTCAAAACTTCAAAGTAAGTCTTAGTTTCTTCTTTAATCACTTATTTTGATTCTCCCTTTGAGTCTTCCTTTTCTTTTGAGTTTGACTTCTCTTTCTGTACCTCTTGTCATTCTTCATAGCCTAGTCCTATTTTGATAAATTAATATCTTTGTGCTTTGGTAATTCTCTCCAAAGCTTTTGAACTTTTATCAAACCCGTGTATCTTATTATTGGCATATTTCACTTCCATACTTAGAGAAACTACTTCATGTTCTAATCTTTCACACTATAGCTCTTTTGCCCTTAATTTCTCAGCCATACCTTTTTCAAATTTCCTTGCCTTTTCAACATTAAACTTAAGGTTAGTGAGATATTGTAGAAACTTTGCCTTTGTTTCCTCATCCTCTTGTATTTGGGATTTCAATCTTGAGTTCTCTCTTTTTAACTCAACAAGTTCCTTTTCTATATCAACTGTGGCTTCCTCTTCCTTTTCTGAATCTTTCTCTTCTTCTTGGTCTTCAAGAGCATCTTCATACTCTTCTTCACTATTTGAGAGACCTTCATCACTGTCACTTGAAGCACTACTTGCTATTTCAACATAAAAACTCTTCTTGTGTCTTTGAAATACCTTTTTCTCATGTTTTCTTTGATGGTGTCTATATTTATTTTCATGACCGATTTTTCTTTCTTTATGTTTCTTGTATACCTTTTCATATTTACTACTACTACATTCATCTTGTGGACAATTAGTTGTATAGTGACCAATGTTACCACAACCAAGACATTTGTTTTTTCTTTCTTCCTTTGAATCCTTGAATGTTACCTCTCTTCTGGATGTTTGATCTTTCTTTGTACTTATCTCATAGGCTATGATATTTCTATGTATCTCATCCATGTGTGTTCCTATAATATCTTCACTGCTACTATGCCCTGCTCCTGAATAATGATCTACAAGGTGGCTAAATTTACAACAAATAAAACATTTGAGGATTCATTTTTCAAATTTAGTTTCCCCTTCACTACTTGATTCATCATTTGAGTCTATTTCCACTTCTCCTCTTAGAGAAACTATCTCTTCAAAAACAAAATTCTTTTCTTATTTACTGCTATTGTACCCATTTTGTGGATAATAAAGTGCCATGTGACCAATTTTACCACACTCAACACATCTCACAGATTTTTCTTCTTCCCTTATCTTAGTCTCAAGATCAAATTATTCTTCCTTTTTAGGTCTCATGGTTCTTCTTTTATCTTTCTTTGTCATGTGTGTTCTTGTAGATTTTCCTTCAAGCTGTTAGGCTTCCCTAAAGGAACCCGCTCTGATACCAATTGAAGAACACAAGCTTATACTGAGAGGGGGTGTGAACAGTATAATATAAACTTTTATTTTTCTTTCACAAACAATGTTATTCAATATTATCAATGACAATATCAATATCAGTAATAAAAGCAATGCACAAATCATCACACAAAAGAGAGACACACATTTAACGTGGTTCACCCAAAGTTGGCTACTCCACGGAGAAAATATTTCTTCTAAATTTTCTCAATAAATCTCTTGGGAATCAATTCCCTATTACAATCTTTATGGACCTCTGTCTAAAGGAGACACCAATCCCCTATGCTCTTACTTGTGGATATCTCTCCATAGGATAACTCTTTCCCCTTTTCTATGGTTCGTGGATCTCTCTCCATAGGATAACTCTATCCCCTTGCTCTAGTTCATGGAAATTTATCCGAGATAACTCTATCTCCTCAACTGGTTTGTGGATATCTCTCCATAGAAGAACTCTATCTTCCTAGTTGGTTCACGGATCTCACTCCATAGGAAAAATCTTTTTCCTTACTTTGGTTTGTGGATCTCTCTCCATAGGATAACTTTTTCACCTTGCTCTGGTTTTTGAATCTCTCTCCACGAGAGAACTCTTTTCCCTTGATCTAATTTATGGATCTCTCTCCACATGAGAAATCTATCCCTTCTGCTCTGGTTGGTGATCTTCTAGAAGACTTATGCCCCACTACTCTGGCTTGTGCATCTCTCTCCACAGGAGACCTCTATCTCCACTACACTTGTTGATGAATATCTATCCACTGGAGAATACTATCCTCTTTTCTTTTTCACCTCCAAAGCCTTCTCTCAACTCTTCCTCAAATCTGCACCAAACTCTATCCTAAGGCTAGCATAAATTTGCTCTAACTCTGCTCTCAAATCTGCACTAAATTCTATCTCAAATATACCCCAAGCCTTAACACAAGACTTGATCAAATCAACAACCAAACCTACTCTAAATATTTGCTCAAATCTACCCCAAGCCTTAACACAAATATTGAACAAATAAACAATCAAACTTGCTCTCAATTCTATATCAAATTTGTCCTCAAGCCTTAACAAAAATATTGAACAAATCAACAATCAAACCTACTCTTAATTTGCTGGACATTTTGAGTAGATGAGTTGTCATTGATGTTAAGAGTGAGTGGTCATTGATGTCAATATCCCAACATCAGTAAATGGGAGTTTTAGTGGGCAACATCAGGTTTAGGTTTTTTGATAAATACAAAAGGATAAATCTATCTTCAGTTGATAATATTATAATAATTAATTATAATATTAAAAAGGAGAACTAATATTTGCTTGTTGTGGTGCACTGGTAAATGCCCTGGGTGCTAGTAGAGGCCGACCTAGGTTCCATTCCCCTTATCTCCATCCTACATATATATGGTATAGTAAGGAATGTCCTATGTGCTGGTAGAGGCCAACAAGGCTCCATTCCTCCTATGCCCAACCTATTGAAAGTGACACCTCAAAAGGGGTGTTTTCCATTATAAATTAGTTTTTACCTAGGTGTTGTAGGTGAGTTGGAGAGGAGAGGGCAATCCTCCAAGGTAGGTCCCAGGTTTGAATCTCCACCCTACCAAAAAGCTGAATTGGGTACCCAAAAACCAATTGATAATGTTGGTGCGGGTAGGGTCGGGTGCGACCCCCGGGTGACTTTGACAGTGTAGATCCCCCTTTTCGTGGTCTCTTAGACCAAGGCGGCCCCTCAAGGGGTTTTTTGCTTAAAAAAAAAAGGAGAATTAAATTAATTAATATAATTTTATTATAAATTAATTTATTAATTAATTTATTAATTAATTTAATTAACTCTTATGTTACTTAAGTTAATTATAATTTAATCTTAATTTAATTATAAATTATTTTTTATTAATTTAATAAACCCCAAAAAGGGTTATAAAGCAAAGTTATAAATAGAATTATTAATTTGATGGGAAGCGTCGATGTATTACAACATCAAGGCACTATGTATAAATATGGAGGCAAAACCTTTGCCTAAGTCCCCAAGCGATCATAATTTTGAATGCCCCTAAGTTTGAAAACAAGCGCAGAGAGTAAAGCATCGATTTTGAAAAGTCTTCGGCAGAATTAAAAGGTACAAAGAGGATCAAGGCTCCTTCCACTATGCACATACACTGCGTAGCACAGCTGGTGATGGCGGTAAGTGTTTATATATTCACTGGCAGAAGGACACAGGTTCGAATCCCATGGGGTTCATGTTTTACGTGGTAGAAGGTTTGCATTTTGTAAATGGTGCCTAGCACAAGGAAGAAAAGGAGGCTAGTGCCTTCCCCTTATCATGGGAGCACGTAACCCACATGGTAGACTAGCACCTTGGTAAGGCACTCAGTGGAGAGGTTTCAGGGTTGAAACTAACCGAGGCCTTTTGGCAGATGAGACAAAGGTATGCACTATTATTTTTTGGGTTTGTTGCTTAGTTTGACAATGTGCTAAGTTCGAAGGAAAAATAAAAATATTTTTATGTACCTAAGGTTGAAAAATAATTTTTGAGGGTTTGTGTGATTTAATTTTTGCCTAAGTTAAATTTGGTTATTAAGTCTTTTGAGGGAGATAAAAGGGTAGACAATTATTATTTTTGAAGGGTTATTTTTGAGAGTTTGATTTATTAATTTGGATATTATAAGAATATTTTTGAGTGATTATTTTCATGAGTGATTTGATGATTGCTAATTTCAATAAGTAAAAAGGTGTATTTTGGATTGATTACTTTTGTGTTTGAATAATATTTTGGAAGAGAGTTAGTGTGAATGATTATTGAATGTTGTGAATGCAAAGTTGGAGTGAAAAGGATAGTTTGGTAAACATTGTTGAGTGCGTCTTGAATTAATGCTTCAAGGTTTTCTAGAATAAAGATTTTTTGATAAAACCTTGTTTTGAAGTGATTAGTTAAGTGAATAATTTGAACTAGGGTTTGTGAAAAGAACATGAGTATCATTGTTATCTGAGATTGTTTGATAAGCATTGTTGGAAACATTTGAGTGAGTGATTATATGCTTGGAATAGGGTTTGTGAGAATGGTTTATTTGATTGAGTGATTGGTTGAGTAGATTTTGTGAAAGGTGAGTGTGGACGAAAAATGGTTAATTGCATTAACAATAAAACATAGGTTACATAGATTAAATAAACAGTAAATAACCTATTTGAGAAAGAAAGGGAGGAAAGGAGAAATTGGGGGAAAAGAAAGATGACTCGAATTCTCTTGCCGCCCAAATGCTGTCGTCCACTGCCGTCCAGGTAAGGTAAAAGGTAAGTTACCTTTACCCAAGGTAAAATCAAATTTTTAACATTTTACTAATGGTAATATTCCAACATTCTCCCCCTTAAAGTTGAGAGGACTGACTATATAGTCTCTCAGCTTTATAAATTGAGCTTTAGCCATGCCTTTGGTGAAGATGTCTGCTAGATTATCCAAAGTGCTACAATATTGAAGCTCAACTGTCTATTGTTCCACCATATCTCTTATGAAGTGATACTTCATATCAAAATGTTTTGACCTTTTGTGGTGGATCGGATTATATGCCAACTGTATGGCACTAATATTATCACAATTCAGCTTTGGTTGGACCAATTTGTTTTTCGCCAATCTCTTCAAGGATTTTCCTCAACCAGAGGATCTGAGTACTGGCATGAGTAATGGCTATGTACTCAGCTTCTGTAGATGATAATGCTACAACAGATTGCTTCTTGGAACTCCAAGTTATTAGTCCCGAACCTAGACTAAAATAGTTCCCTGATGTAGATTTTTTGTCATCTATATTACGCCCCAATCGCTGTCACTATAACCAAATAACTTCACAGAGTTAGACTTGTGGTAATGGATTCCAAAATCCAATGTACCTTTTACATATCGTAAAATTCGTTTGGTTGCTTGAAGATGCAGCTCGGATGGGCATGCCATAAATCGTGATACAAGAGAAACAACATACTGTATATCTGGCCTAGTGTTGGTGAGAAACATTAAACTCCCAACCATGCTTCTGAAATTGGTCAAGTCAACTTTTGGTGCTCCATCTTCTTTGCTTAGTCGTATTCCATGTCCGGTTGGTGTTGCAGCTGATTTGCACTGCTGCATAGCAAATTTCTTGATCATGTCATGAGCATATTTCTGTTGACATATGAAGATCCCACTCTTTGATTGATGTACTTCCATTCCTAGAAAGTATCTCATTAATCCGAGATCCTTCATCTCAAACTGATTCATCATGGAGTTTTTGAACTCCATATTCATTTTATCATTACTACCCATGAATATTAGATCATCCACATATAAACAAACTATGAGGATATCTACTCCATTTTTCAGGTAGTATAGTGTTGGTTCACTCTTGCTTTTTGTGAAACCATATTTGCTGAAATAGCCGTCAATTCGTGAGTACCATGCTCTTGGTGCTTGCTTGAGGCCATAAAGTGCTTTTTTTAATTTATAAACAAGGTTCTCTTTTCCTGGTTCTTGGAAACCTTGAGGTTGTTGAACATACACCTCTTCTGATCGTGTATCCATTTAAAAATGCACTTTTCACATCCATGTGTTGAATTTTCCATCCTTTATGGGCTGCCAAGGAAAGAACGGTTCTAATTGTTTCTTGTCGAGCAACTGGAGCAAAGGTTTCCTCATAATCTATTCCATATTTCTGAGTAAAACCTTTAGCTACTAATCTTGCCTTGTGCCTTTCAATGCTTCCATCAACATTGAATTTGGTCTTATAGACCCATTTACATCCAACACATTTTTTTCCCTTGGGAAGCTTCACAAGCTCCCAAGTATCATTTTTTTTAATTGAGGATATTTCCTCTTCCATGGCATCTTGCCATATATTTTCAGTGCAAGCTTTTTCATAGCTAGATGGTTCTAGCTGTGCAACAGCCAACAAAGCATAATTGACTACATCACCCCTTGGTTCATGAGACTCATCATCCCCTGACATTTGAAGATTTTCAAGTCTTGACAAAATGTCATCCATCTCACTAGCTTGACTCCTAGTGTATCTTTGTTGGAAATTCCTATCCAACATTTGAGTAGATGGATGACTCTGTAGTATACGCTTTCCTCTATTTGTCTCTTTCCTTTGAGAAACTGAATCAATATCCATCGGGCTTGGAGCGCTTACAGATCTTTGAAATCGTTTTGGAGAATTTGGGGGTGCCAACAAAGAAGTCCCTCTTGGACTTGGTGTACCACTTGATGTACTTGATGAAGTTTCCTGATGTGGAATTTGTGGAGGAGGACTTTTTACACTGCTTTTCTTGGGTTGTACCAATGTGGGAGGTACTAATGTGGAATTGTCCGAATTAGAGTCAAAATCAACAAATTTTTTATGACCCCATTCTCCCCCTTCATCAAAAATTACATCCCTGGAGATAATGATTTTATGTGTCTTGGGATTGTACAATCTATACCCTTTGGTTGAATCACAATACCCTACAAAAACACATGCTTGACTCTTTGGATCAAGCTTCTTTCTCTTCTCCTCAGGAATGTGTGCATATGCTAAAGAACCAAATACTCGAAAATGTTTGACATTTGGTTTCTTACCGTACCATCCTTCATAAGGAGTGATACCATCTAAACTAGAAGTCGGACTTCTATTTAGAATATATGCACTTGTTCTCACTGCATCTGCCCAATAGCTGTTTGTGAGATGCTTTGCCCGAAGCATTGTTCGTGCCATTTCAACAAGGGTGCGGTTCTTTCTCTCACCCACACCGTTCGTCGTGGGGTATAGGCAGTGGTGAACCGCCTTTTTATCCCATTTTGCTTACAATAATGAAGAAATTCATTTGAGGAGTACTCTCCTCCTTTATCCGTGCGAAGACATTTGACATAGTAGTCACTTTGCTTTTCTACATTATTTCTGAAGTCTATGAAGCAATCAAATGCTTCATCTTTGTGTTTCAGAAAATAGAGCCAACACATTCTAGAATAATCATCTATGAATGTTAGAAAATAAGAATTGTTTCCAAGGCTTTTTGTTTGCATTGGACCACAGATGTCCGAATGTACTAGCTGAAGAGGATAGCTTGCTCTCCACGCTCGGCCTCTTGGAAACTTCGTTCTGGAGTGCTTTCCTAAAGCACATGCTTCGCATACCTTTTTATGTTCTGGAATTTTTGGTAGACCTGTCACCATAGCTTGTGATGTTAACATTTTCAAGCTAGCGGAATTGAGGTGACCATATCTCAAGTGCCACAATTCACTTGGATTTGTAATAGCAATGTTTGCAAGTTGAGCTCCCCCTGGCTCACCAAATTTTAGAGGGAACAACCTATTCTTTGTCATAGGTACTTCTGTGATGACCCGGTTACAATTGTTTTTATCAAAGATTGTACATTTTCTTTCATCAAAAACTAATTTGTAATGCTTCTCCATCATTTGGCCAACACTTAACAAATTGTGTTGTAGTTGTGGAGTATAGTATATGTCATTCACATTTTTAAGGCCTTCTTTTGTTGGAACTGCCATAGCTCCAATGCCTTCAACTTGCAAAGATTTATTATCGCCTAACTTAACATGAGATTTGTAATTTGAATCTAATGTAGCAAAGAGATTTTCTTTGCCACTCATGTGGTTGGAGCAACCAGTATCTAAAATCCATGTATCATTTAGATTTTGATCTGGCTGTCCATAAGAGAGAAAAAGGTTTGGTGGACCTTCTTCTTCTCCGTAGAATGAGCCATATTGACTGCTTTGATCTTTTGAAGACTTTGACCAGCAGTCACGAGCGAAGTGGCCTTGTTTCCCACAATTGAAACAAGTTGTTTTAGTCTTGTTACTTCCTCGTCCTTGATTTCCACGGGCTGCATTGCCGCTTTGGTTCTGATTGGCTCCTCTGTTTTGATTTCCTCCTCTGTTTTGATTACCTCCTCTGTAGGAGTTGCTTGGGCCCTTGCCTCTTTGTTGTTGTCCTCTGCCTCGGCCTCTTCCTTGTCCTCGTCTTGCAGTTTCATTCAAAGTGAAGGCTTTGTCATCACCTCCATAGCTTGTTGAAGGTGCTCCTTGAAGTCGCTCTTCATGTGATGTTAATGATCCAATCAAACTATCAAATGTAAGAGTAGAAAGGTCTTTGGATTCTTCAATTATGATAGCAATGTGATTCCACTTAGGAAGAAGTGTTCGCAACACTTTCTTCACAATTGTTTCATTTTTTGTGTCTTCACCTAAAGTTTGCATCATATCAACTACCGCTTTGACTCGTACATACGTAGTCTCCGACTCTTTCATTTTCCTTCATTCCGAGATTTTCAAAATCTCTTTTCAAAGTCTGAAGCCCGACTTGCTTTACTTTATCACTTCCTTGGAATCCTTCTTTCAAGGCATTCCATGCATCTGTAGCAGTTAAGTAAGATGCAATTCTAGGAAAGATACTTGGATCTAATGCTGATTGAAGATGGTATAAGGCAAAAGAATTATTTTTCTGTGCATCTTTGTAGATCTTCTTATCATTTGCACTTAAAGTAGTCCAATCTGTTGGAGCAATGTATCCATCTTCAATAATATCCCATAGTCCTTTTTCGATGAGTAATGTCCTCATCTTGATGGACCAGTACTCATAATTATCCCCACCGAATTCGGGAATTGGTAGATTATTATGTGATCCCATTATTATCTACTAAAACAAGAAACCTCTCTTTTATAGTCTTATTGCAAAAAAGACTTTACAAACTATCAAGCCCTGCTTGATTTACAATCATAAACAACTCACACTTGTTGTTCAGCAATTACAAAATTGTCAGCGACTTGTTCATCATCATCACTGATCAATATTATTTCAGGAGAAGGAGATTGTAGGATTTCAACTGAATTACTATAATGAGTATATTCGGATCCTTGTGAAGCAATTGCAACTGTGTCGGATTGTTCAAACCTGCTGCCAAAGGAGTTATCTTCTGAATCTGCTTCGTATCCTTGATCAGGATTTCTCTGGTGTGCAATAACCGCGTTTTGCAACTGTGAAAAAACTGTATTAAGTCCTAGTGTTTTCACATGCCTATCAAAGTTTTCAGGGTTTGTTCTCAGTAACAACTTGCAGAGGGCATGATAACATCCTTCCGATCTTATCATTTAAGAAAATTTCCTAGAAATTTTCTTTTACAAAGATTTCCTCTTAGGAAATAATAATAAAAAAAATTTAACTTTCAAAGTTTTTTTTTTTTTAAAACTTTACAATTATTTCCTCTCAGGAAATTTCTATCAACTTTGAAATATATTTTTAAAACAAATGAACAGATATTTCCTCTTAGGAAATTACAAAAAAAAATTATTTTTTTTAAATTTAAACTATTTCCTTATAGTTTTTTTTTTTTTAATTTTAAGTAACTATTGACCCCGCCGAGGGTCGATCCTGCGACCTCGCGGGTGTCAGGGCAGAGGGTAGCCGCTGCGCTACCGGGCAGATCCGGGAGCTAAGCGAGCTCCCCGCCCTATAGCTTCCGCGTCGAGCGCGAAGCTAATATTGGCTTCGCGCTTCGACGCGAAGCTTTGGTTTTAATTGGGACTTTAGTCCCACATCGCCCGTAAGGCGATGTATAAGCTCTTTAAAAAGAGCTAAGCACTTACAGTGCTTTGACTGCCTGCGGGCAGTCACTATCACCGCAGGTTCCTTTTGCCACCGATGAAGGATCTCAGATTAATGAGATACTTTCTAGGAATGGAAGTACATCAATCAAAGAGTGGGATCTTCATATGTCAACAGAAATATGCTCATGACATGATCAAGAAATTTGCTATGCAGTAGTGCAAATCAGTTGCAACACCAACCGGACATGGAATACAGCTAAGCAAAGAGGATGGAGCACCAAAATTTGACTTGACCAATTTCAGAAGCATGGTTGGGAGTTTAATGTTTCTCACCAACACTAGGCCAGATATACGAGATCTCTGTTTCTCTTGTATCACGATTTATGGCATGCCCATCTGAATCGCATCTTCAAGCAACCAAACGAATTTTACGATATGTAAAAGGTACATTGGATTTTGGAATCCATTACCACAAGTCTAACTCTGTGAAGTTATTTGGTTATAGTGACACGATTGGGCGGTAATATAGATGATAGAAAATCTACATCGGGACTGTTTTAGTCTAGGTTCGGACTAAAACTTGAGTTCCAAGAAGCAATCTTTGTAGCATTATCATCTACGAAGTTGAGTACATAGCCATTACTCATGCCGCACTCGGATCCTCTGGTTGAGGAAAATCCTTGAAGAGATTGGCGAAAAACAAATTGGTCCAACCAAACTAAATTGTGATAATATTAGTGTCATACAGTTGGCATATAATCTGATCCACCACAAAAGGTCAAAACATTTTGATATGAAGTATCACTTCATAAGAGATATGGTGGAACAGTAGACAGTTGAGCTTCAATATTGTAGCACTTTGGATAATCTAGCAGACATCTTCACCAAAGGCATGGCTAAAGCTCAATTTATAAAGCTGAGAGACTATATAGTCAGTCCTCTCAACTTTAAGGGGGAGAATGTTGGAATATTACCATTAGTAAAATATTCCAACACCTCGGGCCGCATGCCAATCACACATCGCCATGTGTCATGCCACGTCAATCCCATGCCTTGGGCCACGTGCTGCAGGTCGCCACGTCACCAGTGCCACGTCACCAGTGCCTCAGGAATCATGTCGATCTGTTGCTCCTACGGGCTACCTCGTCCTACGGTCTGCCTCGAGATCTGTGCCACCTTGGCTCCTATGGGCTGCCTCAGGATCCGTGTTGCCACCTTGAACTACGGGTCCCATCGCCTCAGGAATTGTGCCGCTCTGATACCAAATGTGAAAGGTGAGTGTGGACAAAAAATGGTTAATTGCATTAACAATAAAACATAGGTTACATAGATTAAATAAACAGTAAATAACCTATTTGAGAAAGAAAGGGAGGAAAGGAGAAATTGGGGGAAAAGAAAGATGACTCAAATTCTCTTGCCGCCCAAATGTTGTCGTCCACTGCCGTCCAGGTAAGGTAAAAGGTAAGTTACCTTTACCCAAGGTAAAATCAAATTTTTAACATTTTACTAATGGTAATATTCCAACATATTTGGTTGAGCCTAGTCAAGTGGATGTGTTAAAGTGATAGTTCAAGTTCTATGAAACAAATTATTCTATATTATGAATTGATTTGAGAAAGAGGTTGAGTTTTTATGAGTGTGAAACATATTGAGTCTCTAACAATTCTCTATATGTTTATGTGATAAAAGAGAGATTGAAAGTGATTGAGAGTTTGTGAGTGTGAAGCATATTGAGTCTCTAATAATTCTCTATATGTTTCTAAAAGAGCGATTAAAATTGATTGAGCATTGAAGTGAATGTGAAGCATATTGAATCTCTAACAATTCTCTATATGTTTTTAAAAGAGTGATTGAAAGTGATTGAGCATTGTGATGAAGCATATTGAGTCTCTAGCAATTCTCTTTATGTTTTTATGAGATTGGACAAGTTCTAGTGAGGACTTATTGAGCATATTTGAGGTAAGTCTTTGAGAAGAATTGTGGACAGATTTGAGTGAGCTTTTGTGGAAGCTTACAATACAGATTCAGAGCAAAATTGGATAAGTTCTAGTGAGGACTTATTGAGCAAATTTGGACAAGTTCTAGTGAGGACTTGTTGAGCAGATTTGGACAAGTTCTAGAGAGGACTTGTGGATAGATTAGTGTGAGATTTTTTGGAAGCTTACAAGGTAGAATTGAGACAAGTCTTTGAGAATAATTGTGGGCAGATTTGATTGATTGATTTGTTCAAATTTTGAGTTAATATTTGGGGTAGATCTCATAGAGTTGATTTGAGATTGATTCAAGCTTTGTGTTAAGGCTTGAGGATAGATATTGAAGATATATTTGTGCTAGACTAAAGGATTGTATTTAGTGTAGATCAGAGGATAGAGATTAAGGACAAAGTTTGGTGCATATTTGAGGACAGGTTTGTGCCAGACCAAAGACAGAGACTGAGCAAATTTGTGCTATATTGAAGGACTATGTTTAGTATAGATTTGAGATAGATATTTGAAGGTGACAAAGTATAGAATATGACAATATCTAGTGGATAGAGATCCATTAGCAAGGGTAGTGAGGATAGAAGTCTTTAGTGGATAGATATCCATTAGCTAGAGTAGTGGGGGCAGCAATTCTTCTAGAAGATCACCAATCAGAGCTAAGGAGAAAGGAGTTCTCCTATGGATAGAGATCCACAAACTTGATTAGGGAATTGGTATCTCCTTTGGACAAAGGTCCATAAATATTGTAATAGGGAAAGGATTCCCAAAATATTGATTGAGAAAATTTTAGTGAAATATTTTCTCTATGGAGTAGCCCACATTGGGTGAACCACGTAAAATTGGTGTCTCTATTGTGTATGGTGATTTGTGTATTGCTTTGATTACTACTATTGATATTTTTATCTATACATTGCATAATATTGATTGGGAAATAAAAGTAAAAAGTGGTATTATACTATTCACCCCCCCTCTCAGTATAAGCTTGTGTTCTTCAATTGGTATCAGAGCTGGTTCCTTTGGAAAGGGTTTAACAACTTGAAGGAAGATCTTACAAGAACACAAATGGCAAAGAAAGGTAAAAGTAGAACCATGAGATACAAGAAGAAAAGAACACACATGGTCATAAAAGAAAAGGGAGATGAATTTGATATTGTTATTTTGGGAGGAAAAATGAAAATAGATTCAAGAGATGAATCAAGCAGTGGAGAGATAACCAGATTGATAAAGTTTTGTACCAAATGTAGGAAGACAGGTCACCTTGCATCTCATTGTTCACAAGAAGGTGAAGAATTTTTTGTTTATGGTCAACTCGATTATGATGTAGGTTATTGCAATGGATTTAGTAGCAATGAATATGAAGATGATACTCTCAAAATTGAAGTCCTAGAGGTTGGTTTAGAAAAAGATAATAGGGACAGTCAAAATAGGTATGAAGAAGAAACTCTACTTTTAGTAATAGAAGAAAATACTCCTATTGAAGACCAAATAAAAGAGAGAAATTTAGAAAAATAGGAGGAAGCTACTCTTAAGGAACTTGTTAAGTTGAAAAAGGAGAACATAGAATTAAAGGCTCAAATACAAGAGTATGAGAAATGTAAAACAAAGCTTCTACAAGATCTTTCTGACTTGAAAGATGAGGTTGAAAAGGTAAGAAGAGTTGAAAAAAATATGGTTGAACAGTCAAAGGTAAAAGAGCTAGAATGTGAAAGACTTATTGTTTATCTTGAAGGATTAAAAAGGGAGAACTCAGGATTAAGGATTCAAGCTCAATAAGATGAGAAAGAAAAAGCAAAGTTTCTACAAGAGCTTACTAACTTCAAAATTAAGGTTGAAGAAGCAAGGAAAATGGAATAAGGTATGACTGAAGAATTAAAGATAAAATATCTAGAGTGTGAAAAACTAGAACATGAGATAGTTTCACTAAGGATGGAAGTAAAAGGATCTAAGGACAAACTACACAAGTTTAAGAAAAATTCAAATACTTTGGACAGGATTATCAATCAACAAAGATTATCAATCACCAAAATAGGACTTAGTTTTGAAAAATAACAAGGGAAACATGAAGCAGAAATAGGAGAGTCAAGCTCAAGCACCAAAGAAGAAGAAGCTTCAAAAGAAGAGAGTAAAAGAGAGAATGAGACTTCTAAGGATAAGTTGGACAATAGAAAGTTCAACAAGGAAAGGAACAATGCACAAATAAGGAACAAATGGAATACAAAACAAGACAAGGTAGAAGAGACTAAGAGACCAATGGGGTCAAGGTAAGATTTCTTCAATGGACGATGCTTCTCATGTCACAATTTTGGGCACATGGCTTCATAGTGCAGGTGTATCGTTCCAAATTTTTTGCACCCTTACCTTCAGGCTAAAGGATCCGTGCCCGAAAGGGGGATGCGAGAAGGATGGGACGGTACCTCGGACTGAGAGGCCCTTTGAAGGTCCCGCCTCTCGGGGGAGGGGGTATTAAGGTGATTTTTTGATGGATGGTGGGGTTCACCAGGAAAATTTTAGTGGTAGTTTCCACGCCTAGGTTGGGAATGAGTTTGATGTGTTCAGTTTTATCTTTAATCATTCAAATCCTAGGTTTGGCCAAATGAATCTAAGTTGTTCTATATGAAATGCAGATTTAAATGAATACAGAAAACATAATTAAACCTAAAACACAGAGAATATGCTAGATGAGAAAAACCATACCTGATCCGGATGTCTGATGGAGGTTCTAATTTTTGAAGCAGTCAAGATCACCTCTGATATGACAGGATCATCTGAGATCTGACAGGATCGTCTGAGATCTGACGAATTCGTCAGACGAATTCGTCAGAGACCTGCAATCAGAGAAATAGATACAAAATACCAGAGATGCAGCTATACCAACAAAGGAAAATGATGTAAAATGATAATAGTGATGCTAATATGATAATTACAAATAGAAATTTAAGTGGATTACAATGTTTTAATGAAAATTTATGACTTTATTATGCACTTAAGCTACATGGGTGAACTCCAAGATGCAGAATAATAGGAAATAACAATAAACTTAACTAGAACTAAGAAATAAAACAACAGGAAAGGAATAGAAAAATGTAAACTCTGGGCACTGATTGCCCCCAATGTTGGCTGCAGTCGAAATCGTCTACAAAATACGAAATCGTCTCGAATTTTGGCGTGATCATCCGAGATCGTACCGGATCGTCCGTGACGATCTGAGCTTGCTCCGACTGAAAATCAATGTGGTTCTTGCAAGAAAACTTGGAAAGGCACAAATGGAAACAGAAATCCAAGGTACTATAATGCACGCAAAGATCTAATTACAGTAAAATTCAGCCAAGGGAAAGGTCAAGGGAGGGCCTAAGATTAAATAGGCATAGGAAGGAGGTTGGGAGGTTGGAGATCATCCCAATTTGGGAGATCTCCAACGGGGGAGGTCTCTAACCACGCAGACACGCTTTTGCCCCGGTTAGAGACGCCGTTGAAACATAAGCTAATTATGAAAAATTAGTTTTGGGACGAAATCGTCTGGACGTTCCGTTCCAGACGAATTCGTCCGATCTGAGGCGATATCGTCTGATCGGCGACGATATCGTCCAACGGTCACAACAAATCCTAAAAATGGCATGGAAAACAAGGGGAGCGATTTAATAGGTGGTTAAAGGGCGGTTCGGGGTTAAAATTCAAATTTGAATTATTTACTAAGGTAATTTTAATTATTTGCTAAGATTTTACTGCGCCAATTTTAGGGTGCTACATTTTGCCCCCTCTTTAGCGAATTTTTTGAAGAAAATGCGTTAAAGACGAGTTCTTCTCGATTTACGAGAAAGCAAAAATTTATTCCCATTTTTAGGCGACGATTCTAGGTCGAATCGTACGACGACTTACTATGGTGCCCCCTCCGTGTTTTTACCCAAATCGAACGTTTGAGGTAAAACACGGAAAAAAAAAGTTTTTAATTGTTGTTAATTTGTTTTTGAATAAAATTAAGAAAAATAGGGTAAAACCCTAATTCATTTTTACTGTTCATTTTTTATTTTTTTTATATATATGAGATATTTTTGATGATATGACTTGTGTCTTATGTGTTTGTATGATGCTTTAATGTTTTGATTTGATTGATTTGATGATTCATGTAATTATGTCATTTGGAAATATTATGAATTTTATGTCATGCTTTAAAATTTAAATGAAATAATCTGATGTAAACAAATGGGTTGTTTGTGATATGATGTGATAAAAGATAAAAAGGGACTTTTAACAATAATTTCAAAGGACATTGTCGCTATTTATGACCATTTCATGGAGTCGCCGCTTGCTAGGTCGTCAAGCTAATCCGAGTATAGAAATATTGTTAAAAGTAAAAGAGTGCTTAAGAGACTGTCTTAAGACTTTTTTGTGATGATGCAAATGATGATGAGGATGATGATTTGTTTTTAGATTTCCATGAAAATATTATGCATGAAATATTTTAAAATGATTTTTTTGCTAGGCATAAATTCCTAAGTGTGATAAATTTGTTGAATAATTCCCTAGGAATTATACCATCATTGCAAATTTGCATGTTGACATAATGACATGAAATAGAAACAGTGTTCGTTCTTTTAAAGCATAATTGTGTAACATAATGATTGAAGTCATATGTTTTTATGATTTTAAATAAATGGGGAATAAAATTAATACAATGGTTTGCGCTAGGCATAGAATATTTAGGTATAGACTTATACCATCATCGCGAAATCCAAAAGAAAAGTGATATAATAGTTTTATTGCATGGTTGATTTTTAATTTTGAAAATGAATAGAAAATATAAAAATGAGGACTTGCGCTAGGCATAAAATTCCAATTTAGGTTTTGGAACTATACCATCGTCGCGAAAGTCAAAAATTATATATATAAATGTAACTTTATTGCATGTTTTTGAGAAAGATTTTTGATTTTTTTGAAAATGCATGTAGTTGTCTTTACACTTAAACAACTTTTCTCAAATAAGAAAATGAAATTATTTCAGACAATTTGCAAAAAATATTTTAAATTATCTCAAAGACAAAAGTTAGATTTATAAGGAATCCCATGTGCATATGTGAGTTCATTTCCGATCTTGATTTATCATAATGATACACAAAATCTCTCAAATACAAATGTGTGTGCAATTGCTTTGTGCATTTACCAGTTTTGAGCAAGATAATTTGATACAAGTGATTTGAATTAACCAAATAAGTGTTCATTGACCATGATTTAGATGCTTATAACCGTACCAGGCTACTATGTAAGTCGGGTTATCAAGAGCTAGCTAATCCATAAGCGGACATAGGTCTATACAAAAGAAGGTCGCTAATGTGACAGACATATCACCACGCTAGGAGTTACCCAAGGCCAAGCGGGTTGGGCACAAACCACCTGTTATGGGGCTTACCTCACAGTTTTCGAATAATTGAGAATTCCAGGGATTCAAGCTCATTCATCCCTTCTTTTTTTTCAATGGGTAGGGAAAAGGATTTTATTGCTTTTGCTTTTGCTTTCTTTGCTTTCATTGCTTTCGTATTTTCTCTTTTCTTTTCTTTTTTTTGTATTTTTGCTTTTGTATGTGAGATAATGTTGAAGTAGTGTTGAGATAGTACAAAATGATACTGAAATAATGCTTCTTTTTCTCATGATTTTGCTTGATTTTTCTTTTTTCTTTTTTTTCTTTTGCTTCCTATACTAGGGATACTTGCTCGGATTAGCTGTAGAGCAAGGGATTTTTATTCTAGGTAGGGGTGAGCTTGTCCTTTTGTCAATTCTCAAAGATTCTAGACCATGTGCATGATAGGATAGCAGGGGAAACTTTTCGCTCAAGAAACCACTTCTACTATGTAGCATAGCATGGAATTTGCAAATGTAATCATTTTATTGTGAAAAGATATGCTTGGTTTAAGTAAATAACAAGATCAATTCTCTATGCTCAAACTTTATTTAATTCAATTTGTGGACTTTGATATAAGAGAGATAAGTAATCATGCCAGATAAAATCAAGATATTTATTTTTGTGTTTGCAAAAGTGAGGGATTCCAAATAAATGCTAATTTATCCAAAATAATTTGAAAATATAACTGCAATACTTCAAGAATAAATATATACAACAAATATTTTTGAGGAGTTTGATAATTTTGACTCTCTCTTTCTCTTTTCTTTTTTTTTTTTTTGGAAAGAGTCAATAATATTGCTGTTTTGAATTTTTATTTGATTTTTTTGTATTTTTTTTTTGTTCTGTTTGTTTTGAAATTTTCATATGCTTGTAAAATGAAACAATATGCAAAATATATATACAAATGATGAAATGACCAAATTTTATGCGTAATATCGCTTAAGATGCATAATATTCATAGGTTCTTTAAGATATTTACCATCTAAGGTAGCTAATTTGTATGCTCTCGATTCAAATTTAGCAGTGATAATATATGGTCCAAGCCAGTTGGGCTCAAATTTACCTTTAAGGTCTTTAGTTGCATTAGTATTTTTTTGATTTTCTTTTAAAACAAGGTCGCCGATCTCAAAGGATCGATGACGAACTTTTTTAGCATATGATCTTTTAAGCTTGTTTTGGTAGGCACGAAGATGCTCCAAAGCATTGATGCGCTTTTCATCTAGGAGTTCCAGTGATCGAGTCTGCCGTGCTCGATATTCATCTCCTACTTCGGTATCTTGAAGTAGTAGAGCCAAAGAAGGAACTTCTAATTCAAAGGGAAAAACAGCTTCAACACCATAAACCAAAACAAAAGGTGAAGTACCTGTGGGAGTACGAACGCTAGTGCGATATGCCCACAAAGCTGGATATAATTGAATGTGCCAGTCGCGGCCAGATTTATTGACCAATATTTTAAGGATTTTAATTAATGTTTTGTTAGATGCTTCTGCTTGGCCATTACCCTGAGGATAATAGGGAGTGGACCAGCGATGTTGAATCTTATATTTTTGACATAATTTTTTGACATCTTTATTTTTGAAACAAGTTCCATTATCTGAGATGAGATTTGCAGGAATTCCAAACCTACAAATGATTTGATTAAAAATAAATTTGGAGACTTGAGTTCCAGTGCAGGAAGCTAAAGGCATAGCTTCAACCCACTTCATAAAATACTCAGTGGCGGTTATGATGAATTTGTGTCCATCAGATGACACAGGGTTAATTTTGCCAATAATGTCTAAGCCCCATTTTGAAAAGGGCCAAGGGGATGAAATAGCCTGCAGTTCTTGTGCAGGGGCATGGACAAGGTCAGCATGCTTCTGGCACTTGTCGCAATGGCGCACATAATCATGTGCATCATTCTCCATGGTAGGCCAAAAGTATCCTATCCTAAGGAGCTTTTTAGCAATGGCGCTACCACTGAAGTGTCCCCCACAAGAACCATCGTGGGCTTCACTCAAAGCTGATTTAGATTCTTCTAGATTCAAACATCTTAGTAAAATACCTTCAAAAGATCTCCTATATAAAGTATTGCCAATTATTACAAAGCGACTTGCTCGCCTACGTAATAATCGGTGCTGGTTTCTATTAAAACTTGCAGGGAAAGTCCCATTTTGAAGAAAATCAAATATATCCATATACCAAGGTTCAGGAGTAGTTTCATTGATTAGAAACACATCCAAAGGTTCTAAGCATGACTTATTTGAAGTGGGTTCCTGGAGTCGATGAATAATGATGGTGGCATATTCGTCATCTAACTCCAAGGGCAGAAGAGATGCAGCGGCAGCCATAGCGTCCGCCGCACGATTGCTAGTTCTAGGAATAGCTTCCAAGGTAACTTGATCAAATAGAGATATTAGTTGTAAAACATATGCTTTATATGGGCGCAATTTATCATCTCTGGTCTGATAAACTTCATTAATCTGGTTTATGACAAGTTGAGAATCACCAAAAACTAACAGATGTTTAATTTTTAATGCCAAGGCAGCTCGTAACCCAAGGATTAGAGCTTCATATTCAGTCGTATTATTAGTACAAGCAAATGTTAATTTAAAGGACAAAGGGATAATGTGTTTTTGTGGAGATATTAAAATAATACCTGCACCAACCCCACTCATACATCGGGCTCCATCAAAGTATAAGGACCATTGTTCAGCATGGTCTGCCTCTAGTTGAAGGCATTCATCAGGAAACTCAATGATGAGGGGATGGGTAGATTCTAAGGGTGCAGCAGCTAATTGATCTGCTATGATTTGACCCTTGATAGACTTCTGTCCTATAAATGTGAGTTCAAACTCGCTTAGAGCAAGAACCCACTTTGTTGTGCGACCCGATAAATAAGGTCGACTCATGAGATACCGCAAGGGATCATATTTAGCAATGACATATGTTTTATGACTGAGCATATAATGGCATAATTTTTGCGTAGAAAATATGACTGCTAGACATAGTTTTTCTAATGCTGTGTAGCGGGTTTCATAACTGATTAAAGTTTGGCTAATATAATAATTAGCACGTTCTCTTTTCTCATCATCAAGTTGAGCTAACATAGCTCCTAAAGCAAAATCTGAAGCTAAAATATATAGGATAAATGGGCGATCAGGTCTAGGCGGTGAAAGCACAGGTGGGTTAAGGAGGTATTGTTTGAGAAGTTCAAATGCTTCCTTACATTCATCGTCCCAATTGAAAGGGACATATTTCTTAAGAAGCTTAAGAAAGGGACCGGTTTTGTCCGCCAGCTTATCGATGAAGCGACGGATAGCTTGAAGCTTACCTTGTAAACTTCGTAATTCAGATATATTTGTAGGTGTGGGCATATCAGTGATAGCCGCAATCTTGAGAGGGTCGATTTCGATACCACGTAAAGAAACTATAACCCCCAATAATTTACCGGACTTGACTCCGAATATGCACTTGGCTGGATTTAATCGGATAAGATATTCTCTTAACCGATTAAATACTTTTCTCAAATCATCTAAATGATCATCCTCATTAATAGAACGAGCTATAATATCATCTACATAATCATGTAGGATATCATGCATCATATCATGAAAGATATAAGTCATGGCTCGTTGATATGTTGCACCTGCATTCTTTAAACCAAATGGCATCACTTTCCAACAAAAGGTACCCCAGGGGGTAATAAAGGTTGTTTTAGCCTGATCTTCAGGAGCTATCCTGATCTGATTATAGCCAAAAAATCCATCCATTAAGGATATCATTCCACTCCCAACAGTAAAATCAATGATTTGATCCATGTTGGGAAGAGGAAAATCATCTTTAGGGCATGCAACGTTAATATCTCTAAAATCTGTGCAAACCCTAACTTTGGTAGCTTCTTTCTTGGTTACTGGAACTACATTCGAGATCCATTCAACATAATCAATAGCTTGTATAAAAATAACATTCAGGAGTTTTTCTAACTCCCCTTTGACTAGCAAGGCCACTTTGGGATGCATTTTTCTAAGTTTTTGTTTAACAGGTTTAGCATCCGGATGGACCACTAGATGATGCATGACTACAAAGGGTCTAAACCTGGCATATCTTCATATGTCCAAGCGAAGACATCTTCATATTCTTTAAGAAATGTGATGTATTGATCTTGTTTTTCTTGACTTAATTCTGATCCAATATTGATTATGTGAGGATTATCCTCGGTTCCAATGTTAACTTTTATGACGTTTTCTACTTCCATGTGTAGATCTCTTTCAAAATTAGGTGGGGCGGGTGAAACGCCCAATTCTTGTAATTCTTCCAAGGTTAGCTTGGATAATTCGTCTTGAGGATTCGTGGCCTCAAGATGGGCTATAGTAGGTATAGAACCATTGAAATAGAATTCGTTGTGTAACAACTCTTCAATGGAGACATCATGGAAGATATCTCCCTCCAACTCATCGTCAGATTCAGCAATCATCTCAAGATAAGCTAGGGATAGCATATTACATGTAAATGGCTGATTTGTTAAACGCAAAGTATCACGTCCATCCAAATAATCTTGATAACATATGAGTTGATCATCATCTTCAAAAGGGAAGGGTTGACCCTTACTAGGAAATAAGCCCACACCACATCGGGCGGGCCATGGTTCTACCTCAAAAGGTTCTTTCATACCATCTTGGAAAGGTCCCAAGCCTTTCCCTTTATATCCCATTTTAAGCATTATGGGTTTAGCTTTAATATACTCATTAGTAAAATAGCATCGAGCATATCCATCATAATGAGTTTTGATGTTCCTGGGTATTCTTCCCCAGTCATATCCCTTATAAATAAAGGCACAACTCCCGACTTGGTAAGTACTTCCCATAGGTTGTGGGAGGCCCAAGGTATGAGGAGATGGTGGCAAATTATTTAGAATAAGGGAATCTTGCATAGAAGCATTTGTTTTTTCTGATATTAGAATTTTAGATAAATCAGGTAAGAGCTCATCAGAAAGAGCGTAAGATGTAGAAGGATCATTCCCTATATCTTTTGATGTGGATGATATGTCTTTGGTAGATGTAGGCAATGTGGAGGTGTTAATAAATGGGTCTATAGGTTTTGAAATTATAGGAGTGGAACATGAAGGATTGGTTGTGGATTGAAGATCTTTCTAAGGTTCTAATGTGGTTTGTTTAGAAGATTGTTGAGCTATATATGAGGGTGAAATTAATGGAGGAGAAATAGATGAAGTTATGGGTGTGTGTTTCACACGTTTAGATGAAAAATGAGAATTAGGATGTGTGGATGACAGAGCAGGGCAAAATTGAACTCCAACGAGCTCTACCAAAGCACACATATCAAAGGGTCTAGGATCACCATGAATAGTGACCAACTGATTTTTAAATTCAAATTTAACACATTGATGTAAAGTTGATGGGACAGCCCGCATTGCATTGATCCAAGGGCGACCCAAGAGTATATTGTACGATGCGGGGCAATGTACAATAAACATGGTCGTATCTAAGGTTCTCGGACCAACTTGCAATGGGATGGTGATAACTCCACACGTTTCTTGTGTTTCGTCATTGAAAGCTTTTATGATCATGTCAATTTTTTTCATTTCATCACTTCTAAATCCAAATATTTGGTAGAAGTCAAAAGTGCAAATGTTTAAAGATGAACCATTATCAATCAAGACCCTTTTGACTGCGACATCTCCTATTAGGGCAGTAATATATAAGGGGTTATCCTTATGTAAACTATGTTGTGGTATATCTCTATCTCGAAAGTCAATACAATCGACTTCTCGAGTTATGATAGTATTGGTCATGGCTTCAGGTTGAATATCTTGTGGTACCATCATTTGGCTTAATGTGATCATTAGTTCATCTCTATGTGTAGGAGAAGATCTCAAAAGGTCCAAAAGGGAAATTCGAGCTGTAGTATTGGATAGTTGCTCATTAATATTATAAGGAGGTTTAGGTTGAACATTAGGAGCATGATTTCCTTTATTAGGAACTTTCAAAACAAATGGGGTTGATTCATTGTTCTGATTTTGTTCTTGTTGAGAATTTTGAGCTTGTTGTCTAGTAATAGCTCCAATGGTACCTACAATATTGTTTTGCGGATGATGAATAGGTCTTGGTCTAGTGTTTATAGCTTGTTGATTAGAAAGTAATTGATGAGAAGAAGGTCTAGTAGTAACTTGTCTTGGAAATGGTTCTTCTGGAATCATGGAATTTGTAATAGGTTGAATAGCATCTGATTCATCTTCAGAACTATTCGATTGATTTGATGTGATTTCCATGTCACTTTCAGTTTCATATTCTGTATCACTAAGATCAGGAGTTTGAATATTATGTAGAGGCCTGGTCGTGACCATGGATAAAGTTGTGTCAAAATTTTGTAAATCATGAGTAGGTAAATGTCCACTAATGGTTCCTACATATCGGGTAGGAGGAGGGACATTATGATGCTCAATTTGATTGGCCACCTCTTTACCATGTTTTGGTAAAGGATGTTGAAATATGTCTAATGATTGATTGGCATTTTGATTCTGATTTTGGGGGATGTTCTTTTGAGCATTATTAGGAGGATTTTGTTTAGGTTGGAAGGCTTGCACCTCCATTTCATTATTATCAATCAAATCTTGTATTTTATGTTTCAATATTTTACAAGAGTTGGTAGAGTGTCCAGGTCCTCTATGGAAATCACAGTGTAAATCAGCTCTATATCCGGGTATAGTTGGGTCTGGTTCCCGGATATTAGGTAATTGAATCAAACCTCTTTCGAGTAATTGGGGTAGAATAGTTGATAAGGGTTGATTTAACCTAGTAAATTCTCGAGGAGGTTTATCAGGAGGTTTCAATATAAATTTCTCTGTTGTCTTTGTTGTATTGACATTAGCAACATTTCTGCTATCAGTGACTCCATCACCTACAACTTGTTTATTTTTATATTGATTTCTGGATGTTTTCTCATCATCTTTCTTCTTGAGTTGACCTCTCCTAATGAGAGCATCCTCCACTCTTCGAGCTAAATCTATAGCTTGATCGAAGGTGGTTAAGGTGGCAGTTGATAACTCATAGGATATTTGTTCTTGTAAATTATTAATAAAAATGTCCAACATTTCCCTATAAGGTAGCACAAAGTGCAGTTTTCCTGTCAACTGCCTCCATCGAGCTAGGAAATTAGCAAAGCATTCATCTTTGTCTTGTTTTAAGTTGTATAAATCTTTAATAGTCACATGCCTTTCGATGTAGGCACTAAATTGATGGACAAAAGACTCAGTTGTTTCTTCAAAATTCCTTAAAGAATGGGTGGGCAATTGATAGTACCACTCTAATGCCATTCCTCCTAAACTTTTCGGGAACATTTTTAGTAATAGCAAGTCATCATGTGATATATCATGACATGCTATCCTAAACATACGAAGATGCTCTATGGGATCTTCGGTTCCTTTGTATATAGGCAGGACGGGCATAGGAAAGTGTTTAGGGTATGGTTGTGCTACAACTATAGGATCTAAAGGCTGACTACACATCTCTCGATAATTGTACGAGGGACGGTAGGGATCTATCTGGTCCATGCGGGAAACTAACTATTTCACCATGGCTTCCAGATTACTAGTTTGCCCACCATATTGGTTCGGTAGGGCATGAGTATGAGATTTATTAGGATATGATGGTGTGACATAAGGATTAGATGCTATATTGCTATTATGTAAAGTGTTGGTAGGAAGGGTTTTGTGAAGAAGGTTTGAAGTAGTATTATGTTGTATCCCAGATTGTTGGAAATTAATGTTTGGCTTCATTTTGGGCTTTTGTTGGTTTGAAGCATATTGATCAATAGTTTGGCAAAATAAGGTAGTGAATGAAGGTTTCTTTTGTGCGGGAATGATTTTAGGCTCAATAATAGGTTCCTTAGGAGGTTGGGTAACCTGTTGTTTTTGCATGTTCTGAATTATAGTGGCCATATCCATATTGGATGGTCCAGCTTTATCACTTTCTTGATCGATAAAAGACAAAGGATTAGTGTGCATGTTAAATCATGTCTTCTAGGGTTGCTTGAGTTTCACTAATTTGTTCCCTATCAATATGAACTGCTCTATTAAGAGCACCAATATTATCATTGAGGAATTTCTAGAAATGATCCATATTATCAAAAGTAACAGCTCCATTTGGAGACATTCTAGGGGATGAGGATCCTTCCTCTCTAACATTTTCTTCTTGTTCATTTGTTACAACAAGATCTTCATCTTCTTGTTGGTCTAGAGTTTCTCCTTCCGGAATTGGATCCTCAGGAAGGACATTTGATTTTTTTGTTTTCTTTCCTAACCAATCTTCTTCTTCTTCTTCAGTTTGTTTACCATTCCTAAGTCTAGTCATTGTACTTAAACTTAGATTTCAGCATATATATATATATATATATGCAACAAGCTTAAGAGGTATATATTTTAATTATATACCTACTATAAAACTTAAAATAAAATGTTTTGATTTTTGTTATGTTTTTGTTTTATTTTTTTTATTTTGTGTTTTTATAACAATATTATAAAGACAACAAACAACACACTAAATGCAAGAAATAATAATAATGAAAGCAATGATCTAGTTTTCTATAAACAATTTATAAATATCATTAATGGGCTCAAGTTCTTCAGGAGTCATGAAGTGCTCTTCTTCAAATTGGAAATTTTCTTTCAAGAATTTAATAAAGAGTGCTATAGTGATATTATCTGTCTCAGACTCTAGTTGGTAGAAATAAAGCTCGTGGCAATACTCTCGATATAACACAGCTCTAGGAACTCTCCTCCACCTTTCCCTATCTGTAAGAATGACCTCTTGATCTTCTACACGACCTAGGAATTGGTGTACAACGGTTGCGTTCTCGAGGTATTCCTCGAAGGTGTACAATTCTGAAGACACAAGAGCTCTCCTATAAGCTAACCACCTATAACAAGCTCTCTGAAGTTCATGATAAAAAATGAGTTGATGAGGATCCAGGATTCTATCTAGGACAAACCTCTTGATTTGTTTAAGTTCTGTTGACCTAGATGAAATGATACCTAGTCTCCTATCAAGTTCGTCCCACAAAAGTTGGTTTCTATCTGTTTTAGGCACACTAAGCACAAAATTAATTTCTATGGCTGCTAATTGGTTCTCAATATTTATAGTGACTGCTTGTCTTTTCTTAGGAGCTACCATCTAAACATGATATGCAACTTAGTAGTTTTTCTAATGATTTTAAATGCATCTATTTTTTTTTTTTGTTTTTGTTTTCAGAAGGTTTTAGTTTCACGTCGGGTTCACCAAAATGTATCGTTCCAAATTTTTCGCACCCTTACCTTCAGGCTAAAGGATCCACGCCCGGAAGGGGGATGCGAGAAGGATGGGACGGTACCTCGGACTGAGAGGCCCTTTGAAGGTCCCGCCTCTCGGGGGAGGGGTATTAAGGTGATTTTTTGATGGATGGTGGGGTTCACCAGGAAAATTTTAGTGGCAGTTTCCACGCCTAGGTTGGGAATGAGTTTGATGTGTTCAGTTTTATCTTTAATCATTCAAATCCTAGGTTTGGCCAAATGAATCTAAATTGTTCTATATGAAATGCAGATTTAAATGAATACAAAAAATAGAATTAAACCTAAAACACAGAGAATATGCTAGATGAGAAAAACCATACCTGATCCGGATGTCTGATGGAGGTTCTGATTTTTGAAGCAGTCAAGATCGCCTCTGATATGACAAGATCATCTGAGATCTGACAGGATCGTCTGAGATCTGACGAATTCGTCAAAGACCTGCAATCAGAGAAATAGATACAAAATACCAGAGGTGCAGCTATACTAACAAAGGAAAATGATGTAAAATGATAAGAGTGATGCTAATATGATAATTACAAATAGAAATTTAAGTGGATTATAATGTTTTAATGAAAATTTATGACTTTATTATGCACTTAAGCTACATGGGTGAACTCCAAGATGCAGAATAATAGGAAATAACAATAAACTTAACTGAACAAAGAAATAAAACAATAGAAAAGAATAGGAAAATGCAAACTCTGGGCACTGATTGCCCCCAATGTTAGCTGCAGTCGAAATCGTCTACAGAATACGAAATCGTCTCGAATTTTGGCGTGATCGTCCGAGATCGTACCGGATCGTCCGCGACGATCTGAGCTTGCTCCGGCTGAAAATCAACGTGGTTCCTGCAAGAAAACTTGGAAAGGCACAAATGGAAACAGAAATTTGAGGTGTCCTGATGCACGCAAAGATCTAGTTACAGGAAAATTCAGCCAGGGGAAAGGTCAAGGGGGATCCTAAGGTTTAAATAGGCTTAGGAAGGAGGTTGGGAGGTTGGAGATCATCCCAATTTGGGAGATCTCCAATGGGGGAGGTCTCTAACCGTGCAGACACGCTTTTGCCCAAGTTAGAGACGTCGTTGAAACAAAAGCTAATTATGAAAAATTAGTTTTGGGACGAAATCGTCTGGACGTTCTGATCCAGACGAATTCGTCCGATCTGAGGCGATATCATCTGATCGATGACGATATCGTCCAACGGTCACAACAAATCCTAAAAATGGCATGGAAAACAAGGGGAGCGGTTTAACAGGTGGTTCAAGAGCGGTTTGGGGTAAAATTCAAATTTGAATTATTTACTAAGGTTTACTACGCCAATTTTAGGGTGCTACAGTAGGACACATGAAATACAAGAAAATGGGAATTTCAAAAATAGACAACTTTTCCATGGGTATTGCTACTCATGTAATCAGTTTAGTCACAAGGCAATAAATTTTAGGGTACATGATAGGAACAAATATGGCTTCACTAGGAGAAATACAAATATATTTGAACCACCAAGTAATAATAACATTAAGTGTGTAATAATAATGGACATACAACAAAGTGGTGTAGGGCAGACATTCCAGAATCAAGCATGAACAAGAACAGGAACAAGAAAAAGAATATGGACATGAATAGGGCATGAACAAGAAAAAGAATATGGAGATATACAGGAATAGTAATAGGAATAGGAACAGGAACATGGATATGAATAGGAACAGTCAAAGGAATCAGAAGGATTAGATGAGAAGGAAAGATGACAAAGGTAAATACTAGTGCTTGCTGGGAGTAGAAATACTCCCATACCAGATTTAACCACCTCAACAGGAGGTGGGGGAGGGGCTAAACTAAGAGACTCATTATTAGCCTCGAGCCCCAAAGGTGACCCTTTGCCATTGATATCAATGGGGGAGAGATTTGAGTAAGGGGGCGAGATTTGGTTTAATGAGAGAGCATTGAGTCAGGGGGAGCAATGTCCTAGAGGGAGAAAAGCAGTAAAAAGGTCAATTTTTGGTAAAAATAATTTGGGTTGCCATCAATGAAAAAGGGGGAGATTGTTGGATATTTTGAGTAGATGAGTTGTAATTGATGTCAAGAGTGAGTGGTCATTGATGTCAAGTTTTTAGCATCAGTCAGTGGTAGTTTTAGTGGGCAACATCAGGTTCAGGTTCTCCGATAAATGCAAAAGGATAAGTCTGCCTTCGGTTGATAATATTATAATAATTAATTATAATATTAAAAAGGATATTTAAATTAATTAAAAATTAATTAAGATAATTTTATAATAAATTAATTTATTAATTAATTTAATTAACTCTTATGTTACTTAAGTTAATTATAATTTTAATCTTAATTTAATTATAAAAATAATTTATATTAATTTAATAAACCCTAAAATGGATTATAAAGCAAAGTTATAAATAAAATTATTAATTCAATGGGAAGCACCGACGTATTACAACATCAAGGCACTATGTATAACTATGGAGGCAAAAACTTTTCCTAACTCCCCAAGCGATCATAATTTTGAATGTCCCTAAGTTTGAAAACAAGCGCAAAGAGTAAAGCAGCAATTTTGAAAAGTCTTCGGTAGAATTAAAAGGTACAAATAGGATTAAGTCTTCTTCCACTATGCACATGCACCATGTATTACATCTGGTGATAGTGGTAAGTGTTTAGACGTTCATTGGCAGAAGGATGTAGGTTAGAATCTCGTGGGGTTCATGTTTTGTGTGTTAGAATGTTTATGTTTTGCAAACGGTACCTAGCACGCGAAAGAAAGTTAGGCTAGTGCCTTTCCCTTCTCGTGGGAGCACCTAGCCCACGTTGTGGGCTAGCACCTTGGTAAGGCGCTCGGTGGAGAGGTTTCGGGATCGAAACCCATCGAGGAATTTTTGCGGATGAGACAAAGGTATGCGTTGTTATTTGTTGGGTTTGTCGCTTAGTTTGGGGATGTGCTAAGTTTGAAGGAAAAATAAAAATATTTTTATGTACCTAAAGGTTAAAAAGTAATCTTTGAGGGTTTGTGTGATTTAATTTTTGCCTAAGTTAAATTTGGCTATTAAGTGTTTTGAGGGAGATAAAAGGGTATGCAATTGTTATTTTTGAAGGGTTATTTTTGAGAGTTTGATTAATTAATTTGGATATTATAAGGAGATTTTTGAGTGATTATTTTCATGAGTGATTTTATTATTGCTAATTTAAAGGAGTAGAAAGATGTATTTGGATTGATTACTTTTGTGTTTGAAAAATATTTTGAAAGAGAGTTAGTGTGATATTTGTCATCTAACTATTGAAATTGGCAAAGGATAAAATTGTGTTTGAGACAGGTTTTTTCTAAGGGCACTTCTATATCAAACAAAAGGTATGGGCACATCTTCCTAAGTGAGTTATTTTTGAATGTTTTGAATGCAAATTTGGAGTGAAAAGGATATTTTGGTAAACATTGTTGAGTGTGGCTTGAATTAATACTTCAAGGTTTTCTGGAATAAAGAGTTGTTGATAAAACCTTGTTTTGAAGTGATTAGCTAAGTTAAGAATTTGAACTAGGTTTTGTGAAAAGAACATGAGTATCATTGTTATGTGAGATTGTTTGATAAGAATTTTTGGAAACATTTGAGTGAGTGATTATATGCTTGGACTAGGGTTTGTGAGAAATATTTATTTTATTGAGTGATTGGTTAAGTAGAGTTGGTTGAGCCTAGTCAAGTGGATGTTTTTAAGTGATATTTCAAGTTCTATGATACAAATTATTCTATATTATGAATTGATTTGAGAAATAAGTTGAGTGTTGATGAGTGTGAAACATATTGAGTCTCTAACAATTATCTATATATTTATCTGATAAAAGAGAGATTGAAAGTGATTGAGAGTTTGTGAGTGTGAAGCATATTGAGTCTCTAAAAATTCTTTGTATGTTTCTAAAAGAGTGATTGAGCATTGAGGTGAATGTGAAGCATATTGAGTATCTAAAAATTCTCTATATGTTTCTAAAAGAGTGATTGAAAGTGATTGAGCATTGTGATGAAGCATATTGAGTCTATAACAATTCTCTTTATGTTTCTATGAGATTGGACAAGTTCTAGTGAGGACTTGTTGAGCAGATTTGAGGTAAGTCTTTGAGAAGACTTGTGTATAGATTTGTGTGAGCTTTTATGGAAGCTTATAATACATATTGAGAGCAAAATTGGATAAGTTCTAGTAAGGACTTATTGAGTAGATTTGGACAAGTTTTAGTGAGGAATTGTTGAGCAGATTTGGACAAGTAGTAGAGAGGACTTGTGGATAGATTAGTGTGAGCTTTTGTGGAAGCTTACAAGGTAGAATTGAGACAAGTATTTGAGAAGACTTGTGAGCAGAGTTGATTGATTAATTTTTTCAAACCTTGAGTTAATATTTGGGGTAGATCTCACAGAGTTGATTTGAGATTGATTCAAGCTTTGTGTTACAGCTTGAGGACAGATATTGAGGACATAATTGTGCTAGACCGAAGGAATGTGTTTAGTGCATATCAGAGGATAGATATTGAGGATAGATTTTGGTGTAGATTTGAGGATAGGTTTGTGCCAAACCAGAGATAGAGATTGAGCATATTTGTGCTAGATCGAAGGACTATATTTAGTATAGATTTGAGACAGAGCTTTTAAGGTGACATAGTATAGAAGACGACAGTCTCCAATGGATAGAGATCTATTACCTAGGGTGGTGAGGATAGGAGTCTTCAGTGGATAGAGATCCATTAGCTAGAGTAGTGGGGGCAACAATTCTTCTAGAAGATCACCAATCAGAGCTAAGAAGAAAGGAGTTCTATGAATAAATATCCAAAAACTTGAATAGGGTATTGGTGTCTCCTTTGGACAGAGGTCAATAAATATTGTAATAGGGAAAGGATTTCCAAAATATTGATTAAGAAAATTTTAGTGAAATATTTTCTACCTGGAGTAGCTCACATTGGGTGAACCATGTAAAATTGGTGTCTCTATTGCGTGTGGTGATTTGTGCATTGCTTTGATTATTGCTTTTGATATTGTTATCTATACATTGCATAATATTTATTGGAAAATAAAAGTAAAAAATGGTCTTATATTGTTCACCCCCCTCTAAATATAAGCTTGTGTTCTTCACAATTCTATCTCAAATCTATCCTCAAGCATTAACAAAAATCTTGAAAAAATTAGCAATCAAACCTACTCTCAAAACTACCTTCAAGCCTTCTCAAAAGACTTGATCACAAACATAATTTAATTCTCTTTCAAAAAAATTATTCACACTAAAAAATTCTACTTAGAATTTGTTTAACCTCTAGAACATATAGAGAATGATATGTTCTATCAAAAACTCAATATGTTTCACACTCACAAATCTTGTACTTAATTAACCACTCTCTATCTCTTGCAAAATCTCTTTCAAGTCAAATCAAAACAATGTATAACAAAACTAGTTTATTCTTCTTGCAAATTTTCTCTCAAATATCAATCACATCAATGCACAATTTCCCTCATAAAATTGATCTCAAAAACCTTCACAATTACTATCAATATCTCTCAAATAAATGTTCAAAATATTTCACAAAGATGCACTAACTTGTCTTCAACCCTAGCACAAGTAGTTCACAATATCTAGCTCAAATATCTCAAACCCTTTCAACAATATAAGCACATATTGTTCTCAAATTCTATCACAAATTTTTCGAACACATTCAACCATGAAGCACAAAAGCCTCACTCAAATATTTACAACAATGATTTTCAAACAATCCTTTTTACTCCACCTTATGTTCCAAAACATTCATTCCAAAAAATACTTTAAACAAGGGATGATGTGCCCATACCTCTTAATTACTCTTGTGGAGATATGTCTTCAAAAATCTGTCTCACAAAAAATTGATCTTTCTAGTGCCACTTCAAGAGTTAGATATCAAAATACTCTCTCAATACATCCATATGAATTTTCTTCTCAAAATATATTTCACCATACAAAAATTACAATAAAATATCAAACCATTTTTACACCTTATTACTCCTATTATTTTATGCAAAATAATGCTCAACAAACAATCAAAAATTACACACATGAATTTCATATATACACCTTATACATCCCTCTTATGAAAACAAAAATAATGCACTTCAAATTTTAATAAGACCAAGGAAATTATCACTTCATCTCATGCATCAACCAAGAACTAGCAATCTAAAATTTCACCTTTCATCCCTTTCTAAAATAAAAATCAAATCACTTTACTATCCTTATAGCTCCCTAACCATTTCATATCACAATGATAAAATTGACTAACCCTTATAACTCCCTAACCAAGCACAACATGCATACCTTTATTAAAAAAAATAATTCTACCTTCAAGCATTGTCGTCATTGCTCGAACATGTGATATCGCTGGCCTATTTACCCTAACACAAGGGCAAAAACCATGTGGGCTAGCCGCCCACACAAGCCTAAGGAGCATGTGCTCCTTCTTATCCTCTACCATCAACACAAAATAAAAACTTCAAGCAAAGCCTTATCACCTGCCTCTGTCGCGTCTTGAACACGAGACCTATCTGCTGCCATGTCCTAGCATTGAAAACACTACCATCTAGGCTACCTACCAGGATGGAATAGAAATTCAAAGCCCCTAATTCTTGTCCTTTACTCTACCTCAATTTCAAAAAACTGATGTCTTCTTCCTCTCCATCCTGAATCGAACAACGATCTTTTGAGTGCACGAATTTCTCAACACACGAACACCTTATTAACCACCTTAGCATGCAATATTTATATGCAATGGTTGGTATTAACTTTGACACCGGTGCTCGAATTTGCAAATATTTTGCACCAATAAAATATTATATTTAAAATATTAAATTTAAATCCAAGGGATTTAAATATTATAATTTCTCTTAGGGCATTTTCTTAGGTTAAAAATTTTGCCACCATAGTTAATCAATTTAACCTTTTTATTTTACAAAATTACCACCAAGGTAAATCAGATAGACCTTTTTATTTTTCCTTTTTCAAATACCACCATGATAAATCAACTTGACCCTTTTATTTTTCTTTTTCAAAATACCACCATGGTAAATCAACTTGACCCTTTTATTTTTTCAATACCATCATGGAGAAAGCTTTTCTTTCTTCTTGCTACCTCATGCCTCATGTGCCCTTTGAGGAATATTCTCACAAATATTACCATCAACTTAGGACATCAAATATTTTGACATCAATGACAACACAACATTCTCAAATTTCCAACAACATGGCCAATATGGTATGTGAGGGGTAATAGTATGCCTCCTTATGAATCTGATTAGACCACTACAATATACTCCTTACTAGAAGTAAGTATGAAAGAGACCCTATGTGGGTGGTTGGCATATTTGAATCACTATATACCCAATATAGCCTAGTAGCTTGTATGATAGTTACTCAAAGAACTGCAAAGATCTTTAGCAGGACTAGCAATTGATTATATTATTGTTATTTATATTTAATGTGATATAATCTAAACAAGTAAGATTAATGATCTTGATTAAATTTTTATAAATCCTAGTTTGTTTAAGGTTTAACTTGGTCAAGAAAATCTTGGTACCCTGCAATAATTTTCACATCGATTTTACCAAAGTGTGGAGAAGGGGACAGGAAAAGGATCACAAAAGGTTTCTTTGTGATGCTTTCATCTCCTTCCTCACATTAAGGATAATAAAAATTTGTGAGCTTGATGTCTAGGATGTAGTGGATTAGTTAGAGAACACATATATTTCTCCTAAAAATTTCCTTGACAAAGCTTTACCTTAATTTAGTCCTAGTTAGCTACAATGCATCATGTAATGCAACAAATAAGACCTTAATAACTAAAATAATTTTAAATTTGGATGATAAATGAAAGATAATTCTTTTTCAGTAGAAAGGGTTCAAGGATGGTGTAACAAATAAGAGTAAGGTAACTATATGTTATTTTTATTTCAATGATAATAATAGTAAAGATGGTCCCCTAATGATTGATGCTAACTAGTTTCTCTCCCTTTCTTTTATTCTTTCTAAATAAATAGAAATACATAAACATAAATAGATACAAATAGATAACAAATATTACTAAGATCTAATTTCTAAAATGCAAAGATTGGATTAGAAAATTTTGGTTTTCTACCATAGAGGAAAAATTATTGTACTTCTATGAAAGTGCTACTGGAAAAAGCACTACTACTCTCATGGAAGCACTACTAGTGCTACTACTTCCTAAAGGTGATTTTTTTCACCTAAAAAATAAAGAACATAAATATAGATTAGTAGTAAATGGATATACAAGGATAGTATATGACTACCTTGACCAACATCCAAGCTCTATTCATGTATGAGATAATCATTGTAAACTAATAAAAAACTATTGTGTGCTTAGTGGAAAAAGCTCCACTAGGTGAGGGATAATTTTGTTGATACTTTTTTGACTGATATTGCTTTCCATTTCTATTACTATGACTAAAATAGAAGGTGATAAACCATAGAACTTATAATTCAATGGTTTTTTCACTAAATATATAGCAAAATGAAGTTTAGTTGTAATATTTATGATTTTTTGAAAGAGGCAATAAGGGCTCTTGATAAGGAGGTACATGGATCTTGATAGATGCATTGTGATAAGGATATTATTTGTGTAGAATGTAAGATAGTTATGATAAAGAGACAAGACTATAATTAGATGTAAGTATGATGATAAAAATAAAGTTAGCAAGATATGACCAAATATTAAAGAGCTACAAAATAGAGATGATAACAAAATCTGAGAAAAATAAAGAGAGCACAATCCAAGTAAGATTGTAGCTCCAAGTTTCCAAGATTGGTTTTCCATTTGTGTTGTGGAATCTTGATGAGCTTACTTGTTGCTTGAATATGGTTAAGATATTGAGAGCTTGAGAGGTTGAGAACATGAGACCTTGAATGCGTAAGAACTTGGGATTTTGAATACTTGATAGCTTAAAAGCTTTAATGCTTGAGTGCTCATATACTTTTACAGTGTTATAACATGATTTTGGTATAATATTACCATTATTGAAGAGATATTGTTATGAATTTTAACAAATTCTATTCTAGCATAAAATATGTTATGAAAATTTTGTAGAGCTTTGGTATCCTCAAAATATAATAGGTTGGGCTTCTTAAGTGCTAGGTTTATAGGAAGCTACATTGGAATATGGTTGCATTGAAGATGATAGAATTGGAAAGGTAAGATTTTAAATTTGAATAAGATGCAATCAATGGATTAGAGGTTGAAAATGATAAATTTTAGGCCTTGGGTTTCTTCTAGGCTATGGATTAGATTGATGTGATTGGGTCTATTTTTAGAGGGTAGCTTGGAAGTTACTAACTACCAAACTTTATATTTTTGGTCTCTAATAGTCAATAGTGTTGATGGAAATAATGCTAGTGGTGCTAATGCTCTAATGTTTTTAGAAAAAATGATTTTTGCCAATAAAATTGGTTGGAAAAAGGGAAAAAAAATAAAATTTCACAAAAGGGCTACTAGGAATTAAAAGTGCCACCAAAACTTTCACACATGCCCTATAACTTTTTCTTTTGGAGCAATAATACTCCTGATTTGGTTATGAAGATGATTGATTTCATTTGTATGCTTAATTAACTAATTAATTAAGGTGTTTTCAGATTGGAGATTGATGATGCACTCAAAATTGGGTGTCTACATATATCATGTGGTCATGATTTTAATGGGAAAACCTAGCTCTAATCTACTTCTATGCCAAGGAGAAGCTCCAAATTGACCCTTTAAAGTATAAAGAAGTGATTTTTTTTATTTATACCTTAGAGTATGCCATAATAAATTTAAAATATGTTGTTTATAAATGGAAACATCCTAGGACTAATAATTAGAGGGGAAATATTCTAGGATTCACCAAGAGAAGTTTTCCCTAGTCACTCTTCTTGGAATGAACTTCCAACTCTCTTTCCTATAGGAGAGAATTTAATTCTCAATCCATAGGTTGAACTTAAGGAAGATAAAATTTAATCGTAGTTAAAACATATCAAGATTCCCATTGTTAGGTACCTAAGATAGAAATATAATATTATAATATTTTACTTAATAATATAATAATATATTATATACAATTATCCCACGTGTGGATAAGTTGTAGTGGTAGGTAGTTGAGTATTATATAATTTGGAAAAAAGGCTCATATAGAGAAGAGAAGAATATTGTATTATTGGGATATCATATTGAGATATATTAAGGAGTGGATCCCTTACAATAAGGAGTTGTGTACGGTGTGTCCCTACCTCAAAGGTTTGGTTTATAATTTAACACATAGTGGAGTAAATTATTTATATATGTGTACCATTGTGAAATTGTTATAGTGCTTCATAATTGTGGATAGATATTATTATTTTAATAAGTATCAATAATTTTTATGTAATAATAAAAAAGGGTCTTAAAAAGGGGTATCAGAGCAAAGAAGGTTCATAAAAAATGGTATTAGATCATTTTCTAGGGCTATGATTTGTTGCAAAAATTTTAGCCATATATTAACCATTTGAATCCAAATTTTAGTGCTTAATAAGAGTCTGAATTAGGCTAATAACCTCTTGTAGGATCAAATGAAAGTCTTTATTGCTTAACTAGGGGAAGCACTTGGGCTAACATTTGCCCTAAAACTCATTCTAAGGAGCACCATATGAACCCTAGTATAAAAAATTTAAGTGTGTTGCTAGTGAAAAGGGTCAATGGCCCCACACCATATTAGTTGTATTTTACCCTAAGAGAGTATACAAAGAGCTATCGTTTGGATGTAAACCTATGGCTAGATTTTCAACAACTATTTTTGGTGGGAATACTATCGATAATAAGAGAGTGGTACTCACTTAGAAAACCTTTATGGCTAGTGATATTTACCACTAGGAATCCATAGTTTGGGACCCAATTCATTGCCAAAATTTCCATAGAAGTGCCATTCAATCATCAATAATAGGATTAATAATAGAGTTTGCAATAGTTTCCATAGCTTTAATAGAGCAAACCATTGCAAGTGAGTGTATAAAATACCTAGTTTGTAGTCTACTAGATAGTCCATAAAAAAATATTATAGAATAGACTATTATTAATGCAAAACAAACTATTATATATTGCATAGTAAACTACTATCTATTAAAAAAATATGCCTAATTCATAGAGTAGGCTATTATAATTTGTAGAGTAGGCTATTATTAGTTGTAAAGGAGGTTGTTATTAGTCCACAAAGAAGGTTTTTATTTGTTATCTAAGTATCCCAAAAAAGTAGTCTACAAAACAAATTTTTATTTGTAGAGTAGGTTATAATAGTATACAACATAGGTTGTTAAATGTTATTTGAGTACAAACTAGCTATAGAGTAGGCTACTAGTGTAGAGTAGTCTATTATTAGTTGTAGAGTAGGTTATTATCATTTATAGAGTAGGTTGTTATTAGTCCACCAAGAAGCCTATTACATGTTATCTGAGTACCAAAAACAATTCTACAGAGGAAGTTGTTATAAAATATAATTTGAATAAAAATAGTCATCATAACAAGTTGCTATTAATTATAAAGTAGGTTATCATCAATCCACCAAGAAGGGTATTATATAATTTCTAAGTACAAACAAAGTCTATAGAGCAGATAATTATCAGAGATAATTTGAGTGTAGAAATAACAAGTTCATATTTTGGTTGTAATCTACCAAAAATAGTCTATAAAAACGTGTTGAAGCTATTTGATATTTGTCATTTAGGATTTTGGGGGTTGAAGTCATGGTGATAGAAGAAATTTCTAAAGAGGAAGAAGAGATATTATGTAAACAACTTGAAAAAATAAATAAAAATATGATTCTAGTTACAGGCCACCATAGGCTACATGGAAAAATTAAAAAATATGAAGGAATTGACAAAAGAAAAATTAACGATAATAATGTGCAAGTGAAAAGAAGCACCAAAGGTTATGTAGAAAATTTTAGAAATGTGAAAAATTTGACAAAAGAAAAAAATATAGATAATAATGTGGAGGCTAAAGGAACCTCATCATTGGTGTCAGATAAGCCAAATAATGGTAATAGGGATTTGTTATATGTTAGAAATTATATCTTTAGGTTCATGGTTGCATTCAGAAGAAGAAATTCATTGTCTCTATAAACCCTAGCAACAAGCATAACCTCATTAGCAATAATTTGGTAAACAATTTATATGTTTCCACAAAGAACATCAAATATGAATAGTTGCAAGGAGACACATTTTAAATTTTTCAAGACTTGAAGCTTTCTATAGAAAAGTATGTTTTGCATGCTAGTTTTTATCTCATTGAGATGGATGAAATGAATAGTGTTCTAGGATATCCTTGGTTGGAAACTTTAGGTAGTGTTAACATTAATATACAAAATATATTTATAAAGTTATGATATAGAAAGAAGAATATAACATTGCATGATATTTCATAGTTGAAGGAGCAAGGATTAAGGAAAAACTAAGAAGCTATGACAAGAAAATAAATTGAAATAGAACACAAAACATAGTCTAAGAAGGAGGTAGTAACAAATATCAAGAAAGAAATAAAATTAGAATCCAAGGAAGAACCAAAATATGGGAACATGAAAAAAATCACAAAATAGGGGAACAATATGTTGAAGAGTCAAAAACATTAGAAAATTAGACTAACATTGGCATATATCGCCATCCACATCACCTTGAAAGAAAACAATCATGGAGATAGAGTTTAAAGAAATAGGACTATGAGGGAGATACATGGAACCATAGGAGCCAAAATGTTAGATATGCTACCAATCACAAATGAAAGTGAATATGGATGAAGAGTGATATTTATTTCTAACAAAAATATTTCTCCAACTCATGACAAAGGGTTACTTCCAAATATTCAAATAACAAAATGACATATCAACATCAACAAAGACCACCACCAATCAAATTTTCATTGGGATGGATGAGTGATCATGATCGATACTAGTTCACAACAAGGTTGAACATATCATTGTAGTCAAAGAAAGTGTGCCATTTTATTAAAATAAAATCATGATTACAAAATGATTCACAAATACACCTTGGGCTGTAATTATCTTCCAATGAAGAAGCCTTTTACAATCAAGTTTCATGGCATCCCATTATTTCTATGACTACCTCAAGGGAGGGTGGGTTTATGCCTACCACTGGTAGTTGAATGAGTATCCAAAACCTACACACAACCAAAATAAGTTGTTACTATCACTTATGGGTCTACCTTTGTTAGAACTAGATTTTAAATAGTGCAAACAATTAAAATATTAATCTACTGCATTAAAACAATGATAAAATAAGCTAAAACCTCATAAAAATAGTTATACTCACATTTTTTCTGGTTTTTTGACCTACAAGTATCTAAAATTGGTTCCTAATAGGAACCATACCTCCTTGTATGGTTGTGGCTATGAATCATATCCCCTATACGATTTTTGCTAGTTTTACCCAACTAAAATTTTCTTTGGTGGAAATCTTCTTCTAGATCCTAGGAAACTCTGGTTTGAGTTTTATAATCATCTAAGTCCACACCTGCAAACAATTTACAAATAAATGAGACACAAAAAGAGACATACAAGGGCATCCATAGGGTTAGCACAAAGGAGGGATTGCATGCAAATGAGGGCTAGAGTGATTTTGGTAGATTTTCTCTAAGCACTTGTCTTCTTCTTGAAAATGAAAGAAAGAGGGGGCTATTTATAGAATTTGGCAAGGGTTGAGGGGTTGACGTGGCCTATGAGGTTGCATGGGTGCACCATACCTCATAAATTCCCTTGGGTGGAGGAAAGTCCTCATCCACCCATATGCATTAAATGGGTATGGGTGCACCATGCCTCATAAATGCATGGGGGTGGAGAAAGTCTTCGCCCCATTTATGGCATGTAGATGAGAAGTCATCAACATAATTAATGCACATGGGTGAAGAAATTATTCATCCCATTTATGATATTAAATTAGCATGGGGATGTGGAGAGTAGGGGTAAGGTAGGATAGGGTGAGATGGACCTAGGCTAGAGTTAAAGGGTAGACTAGGGTGAGGTGGCCCTAGGCTAGGTTAAAGGGGCAGTCACATGGTGATCATCGGATAGGTGTAGGAGGGGGCTTGGTGGGGAAAAGAGGCTTAAATGGATAAATAATGTTTTAATGCAACTTAATTGAATTTTTGGTGCTCTTTGCAAGGAAATTAATCATTAGCACTGCACAAGGGATAATGTAATATTTTTAGGTGTCTACAATCATATTATTTAGTCTCTTCTTATGTTTTGAGGATGAAACATTTTGTAAGAGGGATGGAATGTTAGGTAACTAAAATAGAAATTTAATATTATAATATTGTACTTAGTATTATAATATTATATTATATGTAATTATCCCACATGTGTGGATAAGTGGTACTAGTAGGTAGGTGAATATTATATAATGTGAGTAAAAGGCTTATATGGAATAAGAATAATATTGTATTGTTGGGATATCGTATTGAGATATATTAAGGAGTGGATTCCTTCCAATAAGGAGCATTGTATGATGTTTCCTTGCATCAAGGATTTTAGTTTATAATTTAAAACACATTGGAGTAAATTGTTTATAGTGCTTAATATTTGTAGATGAATTTTGTTATTGTAGTAAATGTGAACGATTTTTATGTAATAAGAAAATATGGTCTTAACAAGGGGTATCAGATCAAAGAAGGTTCATAACACACATACATCCTAATTCCATATATTCTCCATGATTTGTAGGTTCTTTCAACTCAACTATAAATATAAGTTCAATTATGGCCAGAATACATAACTTACTTATTGTACAAAAACATAATTTGATTGCAAATACACTCAAAATGGTAATTCACATATACATTGTTGACACACTCACACAATTGTTTCCAAGTAACATGTACATAAAATTGATGCTAAACAAACTATAAATATTAAATTATTGCTATGGAGATAGAATACAAAGGCTCATGAGACATTTTATTTTAGGTTCAAATTTTATACCTGATTAATTTTCCAAAAATTACTATAAAGAAAAAAGTACCTTGATGTCTAAGCTATGCCAATTAAATCCTTGTAAATTTTTACAAGCATTTCAATCTTTGTTTCACCTTACTTCCTCTATTATTTTCACTTTGCTTTTTCCTTTATGAAATTCTCCCATACTTAGTTTTTTTTATTTTTTAATGGTTTTTCCTCCCTTATCTCACACCTCTAACTCTTTTTTTGGTTTACATACCTATATCTCTCTCTTCCATTTTCCACTTATGTACCCCACTTCATTTATTTGAATCCAACACCTTCACATTTTGCCCTTTCATTTCACATTAATTTTTATTCACCTTTCTATCCTTTAATAAATATTTAATTATTCTTATACATCATTCATTAGGATTTCCCCCTTATTATAATTCCTTTAGAGTTTGGTTTATTCTTTTCTTATTTACTCTTATTCAACTTTTTGTGAGAGTTGATAATAATAATACACAAGGGATTTCACTTCAAGGCTTAGATATCTAACAATACCATTGATGTGATCCTTTTATGCAAGTATTATTTTATCATCTTTCTTTTCTTAGCCTTAGACATTTATAATACATGAAAAACATAGAAATTCTCAACTTAGTAGTAATCATGATTTCATAAATATCTTCAACATGCAAAAACATTAAACACATATAATTGCTAATAAAACTAACTTCATTTTTATTCAAAACTTTATTTATGATATTTACTTGTTAAAAATAAAAATTATCATAATATAAAATTGATTACATAGCATTTAAATTTTATTGCTACTTATAGTCTTCCAAGTAGTCATAAAACCATATAAATAACATCACAAATTATCCATATTAGAGTATAAAAAATGGTGGGCATTATATCCTTATCCCTTTATAAGAACTTCCTCTTAGATGCTATTCAAAAATATGATGATATAAAGTTTATGATTTATCTACCTTTACCTAGTGGATAATTGCTCACAATATTGAACCCATTAGATCGGAGCTTGATTTACTTATTTATTTCTTAATTTATTTTCCCTTCTACCCAAAATATAATACAACTCAATGTTGATTCCCTCAGCCTCATCCACTTGAAATTCATTCAAATCAAGCATGTGTGAAGAATCAAGCATATACTTTCTAAGTATAGATGTGAAAAACATCACGAATTCATGATAAACTAGGTGGTAAAGTAGTCTATAAGAAATAGTTATGATCTTCTCCAGTATCTCAGAGGGTCCCATAAATTGATAAGCAATATTGGATCCATTTCCATACTACAAAGAAATTTTGTGTTAATTAATTTTAACAAATACTTTATCTCCTCCTAGGAACTCCATTTCAATTTTGTTTGAATCAAAATAACTCTTTTGTTACTCTTCAACATTCTTGAAAGATTACTTGATTTTATTAAATTATTTTTAAATTTCATACAACATATTTAGACATATATCTAATTGGTCCTCAAGTTGATTCTAGAGAAATGGTCTTCTACAAGGTTATCCATAAAGAGCATCATAGGGTACAATCCTAATAGAAAAGTGGAAGTTGTTATTGTAAGAAAACTCAACTAAATTGAGATAATTATCCTACTTCCTTTGTTGAACCATCATATACATCCTTAGAATATTTTTAAGGGTCAAATTTACGTTTTCTATCTATTTTAGGATGATAAACAATACTAAACTTAAATTGGGTATCCAAGGCACTCTAATTTTTTTCAAAATATTGAATTATACAAGGAATATCAATAATAAATATTATTATTGGTTATTCCATGCAATTTTAATATATTATTGATATACAATTGAGCTACATATTTCACTTCAAAAGTGTCTTTGGTAGAAATAAAATGATCAACTAGAGTTATTTTTTCCACTACAAAAAATATTACACTATGCCTCCTCTGGTTTAACAGTAAAAATGAGATAAAATCCATTGGTACACCATCCCATTTTTGCTTAGGTATATCATGAATATAAAGTAAACCTACTATATGTTGATGCCCAACTTTACTGTGTTGAAAATCCACTCATATACTAATTAATATTGTATTATATTTTCTAATACCTAGCCAAAAGAAAAAAGTTTTCTCAAATCTACATACATCTTATTAATCCTTGGATGGATAGCATAAGGTGATTCATGGTATTAATTCATGATCAACTACCTCAATTTTCTAGATGGTAGCACACGTATAGATCTATTATTTTTAAAAAAATTATTCCAATCAAAAGAATAACCAATATATTTGGTTCTCTCTAAACCATAGTATGACATGCCTACTTTACTTCCCCAAACCAATTATCACTTACCAATTATCCCTCAAGTCTGAAATTACTTCTACCATTGAGTGAACATTTCTTCTAATAAGGACATTTGCTAATTTATTTTCTTCACCTTTAATATACAATATATCAATATTGTATTTACCAAAGAGCTCCATCCATTATCTTTTATGAGCATTAATATTAGTTTATATGTTTAGGTACTCAAAATTTTGTTGTGAGTACATAGTTTAAATCTTTACCCCAATAGATAACGTCTCCATGTAGTTAGAGCATGAATTATAACAATTAACTCCAAGTCATGTAAATGATAATTTACCTCATGATTCTTAAGTTAAAAAAAATCATAAAACAACTATACCCTTTCCTACATTATTACACCACCTAAACATACAATAAGACATCTATACAAACAAGTATTGCCTAAGTATAGCCAAAATAGGGGAATTGGTTAAGAGTGTTGGACTTTGAATAAGCATGTTTCTATGTAGATAATTTAAGCATTAGTCTAGAATATTTTTTAAGAGCATCTAGGATTAATATTAGGCATTTGCTATGTTAGGGTCAAGCTATGTTAGGCAGATTTGTTACGTAAATAATTGTGCTCCAACAATGTTGAGCCCAAATTGGTTTGTTCTGAAACCTATATAATGTAATATTCTGCAAACTTGGAATATAATGAGTTTTATGCCTCATTTTGGTATCAAAGAAATAGGGAATTTCTCCACTTTTTTGGATTGCCCATCATACCAGTTGTGAGTTCAGTCTACTAGGAGTCTTTTGCAGTGTGGAGAGATCTGTTTAGTAGAGAGATATGTTTCCTAGTGTAGTGAACCAGTGATCTGTATGTGATAAGGTGATCATGAGAATATGATATACACATGCATGATAAGACGTGTTTGTCTTAACACAACGTGCGATCAGTGCTAGTTTAGAGTGAAATCGTGTTAAAAGTAAAGTTCGTTGTTTATTTGTTTTTAATGCTAACAAAATTGCATGAGATTGGATGTGACTTTCTATTGTTTTTTCACATGAAAATACGTCAAATGAATAACTGTAAATTGGTTAGACCAGCGTGAGAGAAAACCAGTGTGAGAGGAGAGCGGCTTTTTTGTCTACGTGAAAGGGCAAGACAGTCTACATGAAATTATTGTCTACATTGGATGAAGGTCTGCGTTGTTTGGAAGGTCTGCATGAGATAAACCGATTTACACGTGTTGCTTCGATAATTGTAATGCATGAGTAATTTTAACCACACGCATGACATCAGATTGTTGTGTCATGCTTTAAACGTTGTAAGAAGACGATAAAAAAAATGTTAAATTTTTTTGACGATAATTTTTGAGTTAGAAACTATTTGAATGTATTGATTGTTTGATCTGTGTGAGCTACAAGCTATTTTATGAAGGCTATTTAATTTGTTGTACGTTAAAATGTTTGGAGGAACTTGCAACAAAGCACTGGAAGGTGTGCTGTATTGTGAGATAGCGTGGTGACAAAACTCAGATCGAGTTGAGAGTGCTTGTGTGGAAATAAGGAGAAGACTATTGTGTTACTCCTACTATGCTAGAAAGGAGGTGTTGTGATAGTGTGTGTTGTTGCTGTTTACTACAAGTAAGATAGAAGTAGTGAAAATGTGTATTACTACCAGTCAAACAGAGGAGAAGACGTTGTTGTTCGCTGCAAGGAGAGCCATTGTTTGGTGAATAACACTGGTATTGTTGTTGTTTGTTGTAAAAAGATACAGAGTGTTATTATTTTGTAGTTATTATTGCAAAGTAAGATAGAAGAGTGTTATTTTTGCATTAAGTTTAATGGCTGCCAATAATAATCTACCCATTCCTGAATTTAATGGGTTAGATTATGAGTATTGGTCTATCAAGATGAAGACCTTACTCATTGGCAAAGGGTTATGGGACATAGTAGAAGAAGGCTACACTGAACCTGCAGATTGGACAACCTTGAGTGCAACTGATAAAACTAGTAAGAAGGATGCCCAAAAGAAGAACTCTTTTGCTCTCTACCATCTCCAAGCAGCTTTGGAGAAAAGCATCTTTCCAAGGATTGCTTCTTGTTTAACAGCCCTAGAAGCATGGGGTGCCTTGAAAGATAGCTATCAAGGGAGCAATCAAGTGAAGCAAGTGAGGCTTCAAACCTTGAAGAGAGATTTTGAGAATCTCAAAATGCAAGATGATGAAAGAGTAGGTGATTATTGTGTTAGAGTGAAAGCCATTGTAAACAAAATGCAGACCCTTGGAGAAGACATCAAAACTGAAGTGGTTGTGAAGAAAGTGTTGAGAACACTTCTTCATAAGTGGAATCATATTGCTATTATTATTGAATAATCTAAAGATTTGTCTACTCTAACTTTTGATGCACTAATTGGTTCTTTGATGTCTCATGAAGAGAGACTACAGGGTTCTACATCATCAAGCTTTGGAGGTGATGAAAAAGCATTCTCATCCAAGGAAGGTGAGACTCATGGAAATGCACAAGGAAGAGGACAAGGAAGAGGCCAAAGGAGAGGCAAAGGAAGAGGAAGAGGTAGATCAAGAGGTGGCAACCAAGGAAGAGGAAGAGGAGGTGACAAATCAAAGAAAGCTTGTTACAATTGTGGTAAGCTTGGTCACTTTGCTAAAGATTGTTGGTCCAAGACTTCTCAAGAAGGGAGAGGTCAATATGGAAACTATGGAGAAGAGGAAGGAACTTCAAATTTGTTCCTCACCTATGGAAAATCAGATCAAAATCTCAATGAAACTTGGATTTTGGATATTGGTTGCTCAAATCATATGAGTGGCAAAGAAGAGCTATTTGCTACAATGGATTCCACCTACAAGTCAAAGATCAAATTGGGAGATGACAAGGCACTACAAGTTGAAGGCATGGGAGCCATGGAGGTTCCAACAAAAGAAGGCACAAAGAAGGTAAACAATATCTATTACACCCCTAAACTCCAACATAATTTGCTTAGTGTTGGACAAATCATGGAAAAGAACTATAGACTTGTTTTTGAAGATGGAAAATGTGTAATTTTTGACAAAAACAATTGTAATAGAGTTGTCACACATGTACCTATGACAAAGAATAGGTTATTTCCTCTTAAGTTTGGGGAACAAGGAGGTGCTCAACTTGCTAGTGTGGCCATAGAAAATCCAAGTGTGCTTTGGCACTTGAGATATGGTCATCTTAATTTTGCAAGCTTGAAGTTGTTGACTTCTCAAGCTATGGTGTGTGGATTACCAAAATTTGAAGAGCACAAGGAGGTGTGTGAAGGATGTGTTTTGGGAAAGCACTCAAGAACAAAGTTTCCAAGAGGACAAGCATGGAGAGCAAGCCATCCACTACAATTGGTACATTCGGACATTTGTGGTCCAATGAATACCAAAAGCTTGGGTAACAATTCTTACTTTCTCACTTTCATTGATGATTTCTCTAGAATGTGTTGGATTTATTTTTTGAAAACTAAAGATGAAGCTTTTGAATGTTTCAAGGATTTCAAAAATAATGTAGAGAATCAAAGTGAGTATGTTGTAAAAATATTAAGGACTGATAGAGGAGGGGAGTTTTGTTCAAATGCATTTCTCAAATATTGTAAATATTGTGGGATCAAAAGGCAATTAACTACTGCCTACACCCCACAACAAAATGGTGTGGCTGAAAGGAAGAACCACACTATTGTAGAAATGGCTAGATCAATGCTTCAAACAAAGAAACTCAGTAACATGTATTGGGCTGATGTTGTTAGGACAAGTGTTTACATTTTGAATAGGAGTCCCACTTCTAGTTTAGATGGGATAACTCCATATGAGGGATGGTATGGCAAAAAGCCAAATGTAAAGCACTTCAAAGTTTTTGGTTGTCTTGCATATGCACACATTCCTGATGAGACAAGAAAGAAACTTGATCCCAAAATTCAAGCATGTATTTTCATTGGGTATTGTGAGTCTTCAAAGGCATATAGACTCTACAATCCAAAAACACACAAAGTTGTAATTTCTAGAGATGTGATTTTTGATGAAGGGGGAGTATGGGGTCATCAAAAACTTTTTGTTGATGATGGATCTCAAGATGCAAGCTCCTCTCAAGTGCAGCCCATTAATAAAATCAGCACTGGAAATCCTCCTCCAAGTCCAAAGAAGAGTTCTACTCCAAGTACAACAAGTGCTACTCCAAGTTTTTCTCCACAAAGATCAGCAAGTTCTTCTCCAATGCCAATGGAAGTAGATTCACCATCAAGAGGTAAGAGAACACTTCAGTACCATCCCTCCTACCAAATGATGGATAAGAATTTTCAAAGAAGATACACTAGAAGCCAAGCTAGTGAAATGAATGAAGTCTTGAAAAGACTTGAAAATTTGCACATGTATGGTGATGAAGACTCTCAAGAGCCTAAGGGAGATGTTGTAAACTATGCTTTAATGACTAGTGTAGAGCTAGAGCCATCTAGTTATGAAAAAGCATGTACTCATGATGTATGGCAACAGGCCATGAAAGAGGAAATGACCTCTATAAAAAAGAATGATACATGGGAGCTAGTGGAGCTTCCTAAGGGCAAGAAATGTGTTGGATGTAAATGGGTCTATAAGACCAAGTTCAATGCTTGATGGGAGCATTGAAAGACACAAGGCAAGGCTAGTAGCAAAAGGGTTTACTCAAAAGTATGGGATTGACTATGAGGAGACCTTTGCTCCTGTTGCTAGACAAGAGACCATTAGACTAGTACTTTCTTTGGCTGCCCACAAAGGGTGGAAAATTCAACACATGGATGTTAAGAGTGCCTTTCTCAATGGGTACTTGAATGAAGAGGTTTTTGTGCAACAACCTCAAGGCTTTGAAGAACAAGGTAAGGAGAACCTTGTCTACAAATTGAAGAAAGCATTGTATGGCCTAAAGCAAGCACCAAGAGCATGGTACTCACGCATTGATGGCTACTTTCAAAAGTATGGATTCACTAGGAGCAAAAGTGAACCTACTCTCTACTACATGAAACAAGGTAAAGATATTCTCATTGTGTGCTTATATGTGGATGATCTAATATTCATGGGTAGTAGTGATAAAATGAATGAGGAGTTCAAACACTCCATGATGAAAGAGTTTGAAATGAAGGATCTAGGTTTGATGCATTACTTCCTAGGAATGGAGGTACATCAAATAGGAAATGAGATCTTCATATGTCAACATAAATATGCTCATGACATGATAAAGAAATTTTCTATGGAGCAATGCAAGTCTGTTGCAACTCCAATAGGTCATGGGATACAATTATGCAAAGAAGATGGAGCACCAAAAGTTGACAAGACCACTTATAGGAGCATGGTTGGGAGTCTAATGTTCCTCACCAACACAAGGTCGGATATTCAATATGTTGTTTCTCTAGTTTCAAGGTATATGGCTGATCCATCTGAACTTCATCTACAAGCAACTAAAAGAATTTTGAGATATGTAAAGGGTACATTGGATTATGGGATCCATTACCACAAATGTAATGCTGTAAAATTAGTTGGCTTTAGTGATAGTGATTGGGGCAGCAATATAGATGATAGGAAATCTACTTCAGGGAATTGTTTTAGTCTTGGGTCAGGACTAATTACATGGAGTTCTAAAAAGCAAACTGTTGTAGCATTATCATCTACTGAGGCTGAGTACATAGCAATCACAAATGCTAGTACCCAAGCCTTATGGTTGAGAAAAGTTCTTGAAGAAATAGGTGAGAGACAAAGTGGTCCTACCATATTGTATTGTGACAATATGAGTGCCATCCAATTGGCACATAATCCTATCCACCATAGCAGGTCAAAGCACTTTGACATGAAGTATCACTTCATTAGAGACATGGTGGAGAAACAGGTGGTTGAGCTAAAACATTGCAGCACTTTGGACAACATAGCGGACATCTTCACCAAAGGAGTTGCTAAAGCTCAGTATATAAAGCTGAGAGACTGTCTTGTCAGCCCTCTCAACTTTAAGGGGGAGAATGTTGGACTTTGAATAGCATTGTTCTCCTACGTAGCTAATTTAAGCATTAGTCTAGAAGTTTGTTAGAGAGCATATAGGAGTAAAATTAGACTTTTCTATGTTAGGGTCCAGCTATGTTAGGCAGATTTGTTTACGTAAATAATGGTGCTCCAACAATGTTGAGCCCAAATTGGTTTCTTTTCAAACCTATATAATGTAATCTTTTGCAAAATTTGAATATAATGAGTTTTATGCCTCAAAGAGCCACTTCAATTCCTAAAAATCCAATTCAAATTTATCTTTCCATTCGAATCTCTTTCATTTTATTTATAGGGAGATAATAGGTTTTCTACTTTAGAAAATTGTAGGACAAATAGACATTAATATCCTACAAGCCTCATGAAATTTCTTACTTTAGTTACATTTTTAGGGATTGGGCACTCCATAATTGTCTTGATCTTGGTTGGATATACAAAAACATTATTTTAAAATAATGTAACAAAAAAGTTGAATTTCTAGTCGAAAAATTAAACTTAGAATTTTACATATAACTTTTTTTCCTAGAGATATTACAATATTAATCTTATATGTTCTTCATACTCCTATTCATTCGAGAAGTAGATCAAGATATAATCTAAAATGACCAGTAAAGTCTTATCTATATATAGTTTTATTAATTTTATGAACATTACAGGAACATTTGTCAGACCAAATGGAACTACATGAATTCATAATATCCATATCTAGTTCTCAAAGCACCCTTATGAATCTCGACATCTTTGATATGAAATTGATAATAGTCTAATATCAAATCAATCTTAGACAACACTATATATCCTCACATTTGATTAAATAGATTAGACAATTAGATTAATAGATATTGATTATTTACTATAGCCTCATTGAATTTCCCATAATCTTTGTGTAACCTCATAGATTCATATTTTTAAAACCAATATCATTGGCACACCCCAAATAGACACACTAGCTCAAAAATATCCCTTATCTAACAACAATTTTTATTTAATATTTAGCTCACACAACATATTTTTTGAAATGGTGCCTTTTATACGGGTTCTATTGTTGGAACAAAATAAAAAATCTAACTTTATAGGAGGTTATCCCAAGAATTCTTCAATTTAGACATAAAAAATTACAAAAGAACAAGATGAGTATCCAAGAATGGTTGCCTAATTTCTTCTTGATTATCTTATATGATGATGGCATAAAGTTGACATCCCTTTATTATTATCCTCTTAATCCTCATAGATAAAATTATTTGAAGTAACACAATCGATTCACAACTTGAATGTAGATCTTATTTCCTACCACTCAAACATTCCACCTCTTTGGTATGGCTCAACCTTATTTCAAATAGTCCATATTAATGACAACAATATATAACCCTAGCTTAGTCATTAAAAATATTTGATGTGTTGACCACCCTTTAAAATAGGTTTCACATTTCTCTACCATCCCCTTATGGATTGAAAATTATCAAAATCCATCTCAACCTGCCATGGCTCATGCAACTTATTTTCTATCATCCCATGTTTATCCATAATACTTAATCAATAAAAGAAGATGAATATTATAGGTCTATACGAATTATAGCAATATGATTTAAGATTATACTTAATGAATCAATAATTATAATTTAATTCTTTGCTTGATAATCATTTATAATTGCATATACCCTATATTGAGGGGAGGTGTTACTTATTGCTTGTGTGAATTCATTCCATTACAACTTTCTCTTATATAGTACCTCATAAGTTTGGGTGTTTAATTTTATTCCAATATTTAAAGATATATTTATGCTCCACCTTTATAATTGACACTTATTGTGATTCACTATGCAAATATTATTCAAATGGAAGCTATATTTTTATCCTCTCATATTGTATTCTTTCTTCTTGACCCATAGGAAGTGATTCATTATTATATTAGTCATGTTTTGTATGGATTTTAAATGTTTTACAATATGATCAAGTGGTGTTTTATTTCTATGAGAAAAAGAAGCACACTTGCCATGTTGAGTCTCATTGCTAGGATGATTGAGGTTATGAGACAATTCCTCCATTTCAAAATATTGCTCTCTCTAAGGATGAATTTGTTGCATATTCCTTCTATGGGGTATATACACATTAGATTATTACATAATATTAATTTAAGTGACATCATTAATTTAAGTGAAATTATTACTATAGACACTAAAATGTGGTAAAACCGATTAAGCATCCACAAGCAATGATCAAATTGACATCATATGGCCCCTTGGGTAGCCCTCAGGAGGCTCACAGTGGTTCTAGCCACTCTGGAAAGGGTTTTGGAGGCTACCGGCCCAATTTTGGGAGGTTTTGGCCCAAAATTCACCACCGTACCACCCTGGGATGATGGTATATTCCCATCGTCCATACCTAGGATGGTGGTGAGCCCTCGTACCAGGGTGGGATGGTGGTGAAGTTTGACCCAGAAAAAGTCAAATTTTGGCCAAATGGCACCTAGAAACTGTCATTTGACCACCCAAACAGAGCATGCGAGGCAGAGGACAGGGAATAATTATGACATCCATCTTTATGAGGGCCAAATTGGGAGATTATCTTCCACACCCTGTGCATGCCTCCCATTTGACAAGTGGCACCTCCTACCATGCATGCCCTTGCATGCCCTTTTGCACATGAGCCCCTTTGGGCTATAAAATGGGTTCAATATCCATACAAAAACATATATAGGATTTCTAGGATATGTAACTAAGTTCTATCAATATTTCCCCTTACCTTATTGCACCCTTTTTCCCTCAAAATCTCCCTTTTGCCAAGGAGGTTACCGGGTGACTTCAAGAAGGTAATCAGAGCATAACTTTTCCATTCGGGTGAATTTATTCACCTAATTCGATGAAAACACACCTTAGGTTGTTTAGGAATATCTTATAGTGATTTTATAACAAAAATTGATTGGATTTTGTGGGTATACCCTCCTAGGGTTCCCCCAAAATAGTTGCAATCACCATCGCCCCCCGGGATGAGGGTAAATTATTAAAAAATTTCATTACTATTTTTAATTGGTAATTTTCTATATTATATCATTATTCTACAGTTCAAATTTCAAGTTATTTGGAGTTAAAATTAAATAGTTATAGCATTTTTAAGTTTTCGCAGGCTTGTAGGGCCCATTCGGGCACCCCAGTTTGATGCAGGTGGATCCGGGATCCAATTTAAAAATATGATCATATGGGTTGTCTTTAAATTTCACTTTATGTATACTGACAAAATTTCATGAGTTTTTAATAATTTAATGTTCAAGATTTTGTTGTCTTCCTTTTTGCAGGCTACAGGAGGGCGACGCTAAATTGAAGGGTCTACGGATGCAATTTCTGATATTTTTTGGGTGATATCATCCAAAAACACCCTATTTAACATATCTGAAAATTTTCAAGTCATTTGGATATCATTTGATACATTTTTAACTCATATGTCATTTTGCCCTTGTGGGGATTGTATGTTTTCACCATACACCCTTGCTATTTGATCTCTTTTTGCTTCCTTGTGTGTAGGTGCAGGTCCTAACAAGGATTTGGGAAGAAATATCAAACATAATAGAACCTATATACAAGCATCAGAGGCATTGACTCATGCACCTCGATTGTGGGTACGCAGACAAACATTGGATGTGCACCCGAATTCCGTGAAAGACTTGGTCTTTGGGAACCCAATATTGTAAAAATTGTATCACTTTTTGAGCCCTCAAGGGTACTGCTGTGTAACCTTGGATCTGATCCAACAAATTAATGAGAAGAGACTTGCTTTGATTCATTTCCTTTTGTTTGGTATTATTTCCTTTTCACATGCATGCTTCCTTTTTGATGCTCATGAGTGATATGGGGTATATACGCATATTTTTTTAAATAATTTGGTGCACCATTTTTCCCTAATTCAGTGGTGATCACGGTGGTACCCTTATCCCTTTTGATTTGGATGAAAATTTGACTTCTTTCTTGCATTTTTGCCCTTTTTGTGTTGCAGGTGCTCCCCTCCCCACCCTGGAATGGTGGCAGAGGATTTATCTGGCATACCTTGGGATGGTGGATTCACCATCCCACCCTAGGGTGGCGTTGGAGCTGCTACTCGCCCCACCCTAGAGCGATGGTGAAACAAAAATATTTCTGCCCAAAATTTCAGAATTTGGAGAGCTCAAAATGGACAAGGTAAGTGCCTAAACCCTCTGATTTTCTGCTGCATTTATAGAGACTGCAAAATTTGGTTTTTTTCATAGTATTTTGTTTGCATATAAATTTTAAATGTCGCTTTTTACTTTTCTTATCACATAAAGTAGCAAAAAGAAGGAAAAAAATAAAAAATAACTTGTAGTAGCAATGCATCTGTTTGGCTTGATTGCTTGTGGCTTACCCATTGGGTAAGTTAGCATGTAGGATTTGCATTCATAAAGTCAATTTTTAGGTTACTTATCTTATTATTATGAAAGTAAAATGCACCTATTGCATGCATTTAGTGAATGGTCATTGATAGCTTCTTTGCTTACTTTCTTGTATAATAATGAACCACACACACCACGATTCATATAAACGCTAGTGAGGTGGACTTCATTACCATCCACTAGTAGAGTTCAAGTGATGATGGGTTTCATCTCCATCCACTTGGCTCAAATACCATGAACCCGATACATCTTGCCAATGTCGGTTCCAAGATCTGTCATAGCTCATGGGTTATAGCACACATCACCCTTTGGGAGGTGTATCGCAGACTGCGGGTGAACTGGGTGAGGAACTAGTAGGACCTGTGTTCCCTGGTCGTGTGTAGACCTCATCACCACACATTATAGGTGGGATAACACAACCTAGAGTTCATATCCAGGTTGTCGAGCTACGAGTATACAGGTGAAATCCAGTTGAACATGAGATTACAATCCAAAAATATTTCAAACATGTGACACAAGGTCATTCTTTACAAAACAACACATCTGAAACACACGAAATAGTTTAGGGATTCACACTTAAAACTTAAAAGAGATAATCATCTATCTTATTGAGTGTTTTTTTCTTGTCTACTATTTCATTAAGGATTTGTAAAGAAGATAATCACTTGGGGTACTAATAGAGGAACGCAATGGTGTGCACCCGAAGCCAAGCCCAATCATGGGTGAAAGTTATGGAGAGTGGATTTGGAGACACGAACCATCTTAAATATATCCCTAGGGACTTAGTTATACCTCCCTAGCGAGCCTCCACTCCACCTAGCCCCAAGATAGTAGGGCATGAGCCTCATATCCGAAGGGATCCTCTCCAGGACACCCCAAGGGATGATGAGCATTACTTTGGAGAGTGTTCTCAGTATGTAGATATTTCACAGGCCTTCCTTGGTGAAATTCAACTATGCGTTGAGGTGCTAGTAGATAGAGTGGTGCCACACATCCACGTACCCACCAGGGTTGAAATGCCTAAGCAGAGGTAGGAGTATGACTTCACACACTTGCTAGAGCAAGTCGACATGACTCTACCTCTGTGCCACCATTATAGGATACAACAACTCTTGCAGCCTGATGGGGATGACACCCATCAGTCTAGGAAAGCCAAATTAGCCCTACCTTTCCTCATCCAAGAGAGAAGACATGAGGAGATCCTAGATTTTACTCAAGAACAATATTTTGCACATGCCTGATGTGCCTCTATGCCAGCTGAGTGTAATGAACACATGTTCCAGCCTGAGCCTCAAGTCAATGCGGTAAACCTTGAGAGAGGCAAGCACCCTATGGCAAACACAAAGTACCTTGGACAAGGTCGAACCCAGGGTGAGACTCCTAGGTCTCCTACGCCTCACACTACAGATCAAATTAGGAAAGTGATTGTGAGATATACAAAATTCCAAGCTCAATTCAAGTAGCTTCGATGACGAAAATAACAACTAGATCGCTTGCACCAGCTTGAGAAAGAAAGGATTGAACAACAAACCAACAAGCTATTACAAAAAACTTTGAGAGAAAGGGTCCCTACCCCTAAGACACAATGACAAGAGGTCCATCTGAGGCAACCCATGCTCGTTCGAGAGAGGTCCCCAAGACCTTATCAAATATTTCTTCCATGACATTCTAGGCCAGATCGAGAGATGCCTTAGGCCAAACATAGGGCATCCACCACGGGTAGATACCCCCATTCATAGGCCGACTCGAGAGATGCCTTATAGGGCTTATACTGAGCATGAGACAGAAGTAGAATATGTTGATATGCCTTACCGAGGAAGGGGGGTGACTTACCACCATCTCGTCCTAGGTTGGAGGAGCCTAGACCTCCACCACAAGTGATGATTACACAATGACACTGAGAGGGGGGGTGAATCAGTGTAGCTATTAATTTTTATATCTACAACATTTAATATGAAATAAAGAGAACTTGACAACTAAAAAACAACTTGAACAAGAGAGCACACCACAACACTCAATATACCGAGGTTCACCAATTTGGCTACTCCTCAAAAATGACTGCTTGGACTCCAATCCAAATCCAGTCTTTGCAAAATCAATTTTACAAATACTTTACCAAGCACCAACCTGGAAGGAGCACCAACCCCCGTAATTTTCTCACGCAACGGATGGAGCACCAACTCCTAGTACCAAGCACCAACTTGGACTGCAATTTCGATAAATTTAGAATGACATAAAAATGTCTTCACTTTATGCACGACCCTGACCGGTCTGCAATTAACTCAACTCTGCACACTCTCACGGCTCTGCTTATTTTTCTCTTGATTCTTTTCTAACTCTCCTTTTACAACAATTTCTCTCTAACAGCAGCAACATCTTCTCTGTACGATTATTCTTTTATAACCTTTCAATTCTGCATGCAATCGAATGACCTTCTCCAACTGTTCGAATTCATTATACTCTCGGTTCCATAATGCGACCGTTCAATTTCATGAACATACGGCTGTTCGAATGCTTTTTCTTTCTCCATATGCAATTCTTCGAAAGCTTTTCGATTCTTCATGTTCGGCTTTTCTGTATGCTTCAAATACGTCTGTTAGAATGCCTGCAAATACGACCTTTCGAATGCTTTTATTATCCTTCAAATTCGGCTTTTCGAATGCGTTTCAATTATGCATGTTTGGTTGTTGCATTGCATGTCCAACACCTGTCAACGTTTAATTGTCTGCTTTTTCCGACACGTGTCACCTTGCATGTTCCTACGGGTTTTACATCCCAGACTGTTACCTATCGCGATATCGCGACACTTTTAACTTATGCTGACGTCACCTTGAAGGTTGTCATGAAATCATGACCATTTTGGCCTTGAAAGCTTTTCCTCTGTTCATGTCACGATATCGCGACACTTAGAACTTTTGCTGACGTCATCCTTAAGCATGTCGTGAAATCGTGACCGTTTTGGCTCTTGGAAGCTTTCCCTGCATCTTGTCGCGATATCGCGACACTTTGAACATTTTGCTACGTCATCCTCAATGTTGTCGCGAAATCGCGACGCTTCTGGCTTCCAGCGACTTTCCTTTCATCCTGTCATGAAATCGTGACACTTTTCAACTTTGTTGACGTCATCATCCTCTGTCGTGAAATCGTGACACTTTCGCTCCGTACACTCTTCTTTGCCACAGAAAAGGAACATGTCGCGAAATCGTGACACTTTGTTCTTCCGTACAACTCTCCTTGCCAACTCCAGAAAAAATGGAACATGTCACGAAATCGTGACACTTTGCTCTTCCGTACAACTCTCCTTGCCAACTCAAGAAAATGGAACATGTCACAAAATCGTGACACTTTGCTCTTCCGTACAACTCTCCTTGCCAACTCCAGCGAAAATGGAACATGTCGCGAAATCGTGACACTTTGCTCTTCCGTACAACTCTCCTTGCCAACTCCAACGAAAATGGAACATGTCACGAAATCGCGACACTTTGCTCTTCCGTACAACTCTCCTTGCCAACTCCAATGAAAATGGAACATGTCACGAAATCGCGACGCTTTCGGCTCTTGCTGACGTCATCATCTTCTTGTCACGAAATCGTGACTTTTCCTTCTAGCAGCTTTCTTTGAAACTTGTCATGAAATCGCGACACTTTCGGCCCTTGCTGACGTCATCGTTATCTTCGTCATGAAATCGCGACGCTTCTGGCTTCCGTACGCTCTTTGCTCCATGCAGTAGCGAAATCGCTACATCTTCTTGTTTGTGTCTTTTCACTTGTAGCGAAATCGCTACATCTTTGTTTCCATTTGTTTCAACATGTAGCGCCATCGCTACACCTTAGTTTCTCCTTGTTTCAACATGTAGCGAAATCGCTACACCTTAGTTTCTCTTTGTTTCAACACGTAGCGAAATCGCTACACCTTAGTTCCATGTATTTTCATCATGCAACGATATCGCTACACCTTTGTTTCCATTCATTTCAACATGTAGCGATATCGCTACACCTTTGTTTCCTTCTTTGCAACATGTCGCGAAATCGTGACAGTTTGCTGCATCTTCTCTCTCCTCGCCATGTCGCGAAATCGCGACAATTTGGCGTGCATTTTCTCTCTCCTACTTTTTGTCGCGAAATCGCGACACATTTTCTCTCTCCTCAATGAAAACTCGACATGTCACGAAATCGCGACATTTTCGGCTGCGCCTTCTCTCTCCTCGACCATGTCGCGAAATCGCGACAGAAAACATGTCGCGATATCGCGACAGTTTTCTTCCTTGTCTCTTTTTGCCGCTTTCTGAATCTGGGTCACTTCTTTTTCCTTGAAACTTTCTCGCACTTGATCCGATCGACCTCCGAATCGCATCAATCGCATCAATCAGACTGTGTTGACAACAATGACAATACTTTTGCAATTCTTTTGCTGCACCTTGCTCAACAATCTCCCCCTTTGGAATTGTTGGCAACACACTGCAACCTTGCTTAATTTCTTCTCCCCCTTTGCCAATAATACCAAAGGGCTGCTGTAGACTCCCCCCGAGTCTATGCACAACATTCTCAGACTTAAAAAGTTTGAATGCTCCCCCTGAGAATGTGTTTCCCATAGCTAGTCAGTGCTTGGGTGGTGTGACTACTCCCAACTTCTTCCGAAGGTATTCAAATACTTCCTTTGGCAAAGGTTTTGTGAATATATCAGCTACTTGCTCTGTAGTTGGAACAAAATCCAATTTAACCTCTCCTTCTGCAACTTTATCCTTCAAGAAATGATATCGGATTGCAATATGTTTGGTTCTTGAATGCATTACTCGGATTCTTGGATATGTTGATAGCACTAGTGTTATCACATTTAATTGAAATTGGTTCATTGAAATGAATACCAAGATCTTTCAACGTTTGTCTCATCCATAATATCCGAGTACAACATGTTGTTGCCGCAATGTATTCTCGCCTCCGCAGTGGATAGAGATACTCGATTCTTGTTTCTTGTTGTGCCATGCTACCACTCGTCACCAAGATAAAATGCTCCTCCACTTGTGCTCTTTCTGTCATCAATACATCCTCGCCCAATCTGCATCGAATATGCAATCAAAGTGAAATCTTTACCTTTTGGGTACCACAACCCATAATCCATAGTGCCCTTGAGATATCTGAAAATCCTCTTTACAGGTGTTACATGAGTTTCTTTGGGACTCGGCTCGAAATCTTGCAACCATACATACCGCTTGTAATATATCTCGGTCTAGTGGTCGTTAAATACAAGCAGGCTTCCAATCATAGACCCGTACATTGTTTGATCTACATCCCGGGATTTATCATCCTTGCTCAACTTGGCACTGTTGTCATGGGAGTGCTCGACCGGTTTATCGTCTTCCATTGTGAACTTTTTCAGCATTTCTTTTACATATTTAACTTGAGAAATAAAAATGCCTTTTTCATTTTGATTGACCTGCAGATCCTAAGAAATAAGAAAGTTCACCAATCATTGACATCTCAAATTCTTTTTTCATTTTAATTGATATGTCTTTGCAATATTCATCCATGTCATCGCCAAATATTATGTCATCTACATAAACAACAAGAACAATAAGATGACCCTTCTCTGTTTTGACATATAAGTTGCTATCCACCAAACCTTTCTTAAACCCTTGTTTAATTAGATAATTATCCAACCTTGCATACCATGCTCCGGGTGCCTGTTTTAATCCATATAAAGCTTTCTTTAACCTGCAAACAAAATCTGGATTTTCACCAAGTTGGAAGCCATCGGGTTGTTCAATGTAAACCTCTTCTTCCAGTTTTCCATTCAAAAATGCTGATTTTACATCCATTTGATATACTTTGAAGTTTTTATGAACTCGCTAATGCCGTAAACATCCTCGATTGCCTCTAGTCCGGCTACCGGTGCAAAAGTTTCTTCAAAATCAATGCCTTCAACCTCGAGCATAGCCTTTACATACCAATCTTGCCTTATTTCCGACAACCTCGCCCATCTTCATTCAATTTATTTCTAAAAACCCATTTAGTGCCAATTATGTTTTTATTTGTTGGTCTAGGTACTAATTCCCCGGTATTGTTTTTCTCTATCTCGATCTAGTTCTTCATTGATTGCCTTCATCCAACTTTCATCGTTGCTTGCTTCAACAACATTTTTAGGTTCAATACTAGATAACGAGAGAATAGTTCCTCACCGTTGTTCTTCTTGTTTGAATACCATCCGTGGGATCCCCAATAATCTGCTCACTTGGATGATTTTTCTGCCGCTTGCTCTGTTTTAAATTTCCTGTTTTCTTCTTCTTCAGATTCAGTTTTTACACTATCTGGATCAATTTTCTGATTCTTCTCTGTTTCTTTTTCATCATCACCTTCAATGACTTCTTCATACATAGGGTAGTTTTCTTGATAAGTAGTTTCTTGTTCTCTACCTTCATCAACTTTTACATCAGCACTTTCAACAATTTTCTTCAACTTCTTGTTGTAACATGTGTATGCCTTGCTTTTTGTTGAGTAACCGAGAAAGATACCTTCATCAGCTCTATCTTCAAATTTACCGAGGTTATCTTCAGTCCGTTTTATGTAGCACTTGCTGCCAAATACTTTGAAATGTCTTGTTGTTGCCTTTCTGCCAAACCACAACTCATAAGTTGTTTTGCTTTCATGTGGTCTCAGCATGCACCTGTTTTGAATGTAAACTGCAGTATGAACTGCCTCTTTCCAAAATCTGTCAGCTATTTTGTTTTCTGCCAGCATTGTCCTTGCCATTTCTTGCACTGTTCTATTCTTCCTTTCTACAACACCATTCTGCTGAGGTGTCCTAGCCGCTGAAAACTGTCTTCTTATCCCATGTTTTTGACAGTATTATGCAAATTCTTCGGAGATAAACTCTCCTCCCTTGTCTGATCTTAGGCATTTAATTCTTTTTCCTGATTGATTTTCAACAAGATTTTTGAAGGTTTTAAACATTTCAAAGGCTTCTGACTTGAGTTTCAGAAATAGTACCCATGTCATTCTTGAGTAGTCATCTATACATAGCATAAAATATTTGTGTCCATTTATGCTTTCAGTTCTCATGGGTCCACATAGATCAGTGTGAATTAGTTCTAATGGCTTGCTAGTGAAGTATTCTTTTGCTTTGAAAGTGGCTCTGGTTTGTTTTCCCTTTTGGCATGACTCACAGATGCTATTTACAGGTTTGCCAATGTTTGGTATATCTCTAACTGCTCTTTTTGAACTGATTTTTGCCAGATTGTCAAAACTAATATGCCCAAGCCTCTTGTGCCATAGCCAATTTTCATCTTCCCGTCCCATCAAGCATGTTCCTTCTGCAGTTTCTGAAAGTGTATACAGATTTCCTGAAGTTCTCAGTCCAGTGGCTATTAACTTTCCATTTTTTGTCTTTCTTACTTCACAGCCCTCCTTCTTGAAGATTACATCATGACCTCTGTCACATATTTGACTTACACTTAGCAAGTTATGCTTCATGCCAATTACAAACAAGACTTCTTTTGATTTTATATTGCCATCACCGATCTTGACTGATCCCTTTCCAACAATCTTTGCTCCATCATTATTTCCAAATTTCACGGAACCACCTTCATAATTCTGTAAATTCTCAAACTTTTGCTTGTCACCTGTCATGTGACCGGAACAACCACTGTCAAGTATCCAAGGTGCTGATTTGTTCTGAGCTTTAAAAGCAGTCTGGACAATCAAAGATTCCTTTTCTTTCCATTCTGGTTTGATAGCAGATTTTGCTATTTGTTTTGCCTTTGTCCTTTCATTAGCATGTGCCTGTTTTTCAAGAAATTTCTGGTTTTGTTTCAACCCACTTGGCTGAGATTTTCTACCCTGATAATTATTTGATGCAAAAGTGCTTCTGCACTTTCTAGCAATATGTCCAAAATTATGACAATTATAACATTCAACCGCATAATTCATTAAAGGAGAAAAAACATTTCTGCTGGTAAAATTCCTTTGAGATACATTATGCCCGCAATCTGAAATCTTATGGCCATAAGCATTGCATTTAAAACAATAACCGTAAAATGCATGATTAAACCTTGGGTGCCGGTCTTTGCCGCTTTGAAGTAGGAGCCATGACTCTTCTCCTCCTCGGATGTGTGACTTTTGTGAATCCATCTTTGTCAGTATTCTTCTTGAATCTGGCATTATTGTTTTCTTTTGCATTATTTTGTTTTTCTGGTTCAACCCTGATCTTTTCTTCTTTCTTTGTGGGTTCTATATTCAAGTTCTTTGAATCCTTTGAAGATTCTCCTTCATCAAAGCCTAAACCAAATTTGATGCCAGAAGGCCTTTGGTTATTTAACATTTTATCCAACTTTACAAGTACTTTCTTCAAACTTATGAAAACAGCTTCAATTTTCTATTCATCTCCTCTAACTCGCATCCTTAACTTAACAATGTCTTCCTCTAGCTTGCCGCATTCAACCTGTCTTTACAGCTTAATTGTTCATCAAGAACTTCAGACATTTTCTTGAATTCCTCTCGTCTCGTATTTTCAGATTGTTTATTATGTCCGTGGCATTCTCTAATTTCTTTGAAAAATTTTTATTCTTCTTCCTTTCTCGCACTCAACTCTTCAAGTGCAAGCAACCAATTCTCCTTCCAAATACACTTCAGCTTCATCCTTGGAATTTTCATCACCTTCCCGATTTTCCTCTGTTCTTTCTTCTTCAAGTGCCATGAACAGAGCTTCACCTCCTTCTTCTTCAGACTCCTCATCTGTGCTTTCTTCAGAACTGCTGACATTCTTGGTTATGAAGCTTTTCTTCTTGAAGTTATTCTTTCTAAAATTTTGTTTCTTCTTCCAGATCACCTTTTTCTTGGTGTGACCCTTCACCATTTTTGGTTCTCTCCTGCATTGGACATTTGGCCGCAAAATGACCGACTCCTCCACAATTGAAGCATTTAAAAGGTATCTTCCCTCTATATTTTCCTTTTCCTTTTGTGAGTTTTCGAACAAAATTGGCTTCTGTTTCATCCAGTGTTCCTTCATCCTCGGATTCATGTTCAGCTTTTACATTCTTGTGTGCTTTAAAAGTCGCTTCTCTCGTCTGTAGACTTGGTTTGTCCTATTCTCATTTCATATTCTGTCAGGGAACCATGCAACTCATCCATGCTGAAGTTGTTTAGATCTTTTGCCTCTTCTATTGCAGAGACTTTGGAGTTAAATCTTTTGTGAAGTGTTTCGAGAACCTTTTTCACAACAACTGCATCATCAATTTCTTCACCAAGTCCTCTGATTGCATTAATAATTCCGTTGACTCTCAGCATATAAATTTCTATGTTTTCATCTTCCTTCATTTGCAGTGCTTCGAACTGTGCTCGATGAGTTTGCAGTTTTGCTTCCTTAATCTTACTCGTCTCCTTCATGGATGCTCTTCATTTTATCCCACATGTCCTTTGCTGATTTACAACTCATGACTCTTATCAGTTCACTGTCAACAAGCCCACACATTATGGCATTCTTAGCTTTGGAGTTGTTTTCAAATTTCTTTTTCTCAGCAGTATCTGTTGGAGGGGTAGTGGGTGTTGTGTATCCACTATCTACAGAATCCCAAATATCGTATCCCAATGCACTCAGATATGTTTGCATTCCGAGTTTCCGGAAGGTGTAATTTGTTCCATCAAATAAGGGAGCTTTGTTGGATGAAAATCCTTCACCACCTGCCATTGTTTCTTCCAAGATCTCCTTAGCTGATTAAGCTTGTACAAGGAACCTTGCTCTGATACCAATTGATGATTACACAATGACACTGAGAGGGGGGGGTGAATCAGTGTAGCTATTAATTTTTATATCTACAACATTTAATATGAAATAAAGAGAACTTGACAACTGAAAAACAACTTGAACAAGAGAGCACACCACAACACTCAATATACCGAGGTTCACCAATTTGGCTACTCCTCAAAAATGACTGCTTGGACTCCAATCCAAATCCAGTCTTTGCAAAATCAATTTTACAAACACTTTACCAAAGACCAACTGGAAGGAGCACCAACCCCTCGTAATTTTCTGCACGCAATGGATGGAGCACCAACTCCTAGTACCAAGCACCAACTTGGACTGCAATTCTGATAAATTTAGAATGACATAAAAATGTCTTCACTTTATGCACGACCCTGACTGGTCTGCAATTAACTCAACTCTACACACTCTCACGGCTCTGCTTATTTTTCTCTTGATTCTTTTCTAACTCTCCTTTTACAACAATTTCTCTCTAACAGCAGCAAAAATCTTCTCTGTACGATTATTCTTTTATAACCTTTCAATCTGGCATGCAGTCGAATGACCTTCTCCAACTGTTCGAATTCATTACTCTTGCCATTAATGTTCATGATGTGACTGTTCAATTTCTTGAACATACGGCTGTTCGAGTGCCTTTTTCTTTCCCATATGCAATTCTTCGAAAGCTTTTCGATTCTTCATGTTCGGCTTTTCTGTATGCTTCAAATACGTCTGTTAGAATGCCTGCAAATACGACCTTTCGAATGCTTTTATTATCCTTCATATTCGGCTTTTCGAATGCGTTTCAATTATGCATGTTTGGCTGTTGCATTGCATGTCCAACACCTGTCAACGTTTAACTGTCTGCTTTTTCGACACGTGTCACCTTGCATGCTCCTACGGGTTTTACCTGCCAGACTGTTACCTATCGTGATATCGCGACACTTTTAACTTATGCTGACGTCACCCTGAAGGTTGTCATGAAATCGTGACCATTTTGGCCTTGAAAGCTTTTCCCTCGCTCATGTCGCGATATCGCGACACTTAGAACTTTTGCTGACGTCATCCTTAAGCATGTCGAAATCACGACCGTTTTGGCTCTTGGAAGCTTTCTGCATCTTGTCGCGATATCGCGACACTTTGAACTTTTGTTGACGTCATCCTCAAGGTTGTCGCGAAATCGTGACGCTTTCGGCTTCCAGCAGCTTTCCTTTCATCCTGTCGTGAAATCGTGACACTTTTCAACTTTGCTGACGTCATCATCCTTGTCGTGAAATCGTGACACTTTCGCTTCTACACTCTTCTTTGCCAAAGAAAAGGAACATGTCACGAAATCGTGACACTTTGTTCTTCCGTACAACTCTCCTTGCCAACTCCAAATAAAATGGAACATGTCACGAAATCGTGACACTTTGCTCTTCCGTACAACTCTCCTTGCCAACTCAACGAAAATGGAACATGTCACGAAATCGCGACACTTTGCTCTTCCGTACAACTCTCCTTGCCAACTCAAGGAAAATGGAACATGTCGCGAAATCGTGACACTTTGCTCTTCCGTACAACTCTCCTTGCCAACTCAAAAATGGAACATGTCACGAAATCGTGACACTTTGCTCTTCCGTACAACTCTCCTTGCCAACTCCAAAAATGGAACATGTCACGAAATCGTGACGCTTCCAGCTCTTTGCGACGTCATCATCTTCTTGTCACGAAATCGTGACTTTTGGCTTCTAGCAGCTTTCTTTGAAACTTGTCACGAAATCGTGACACTTTCGGCCATTGCTGACGTCATCGTTATCTTCGTCACGAAATCGTGACGCTTCTGGCTTCCGTACGCTCTTTGCTCCATGCAGTAGCGAAATCGCTACATCTTCTTGTTTGTGTCTTTTCACTTGTAGCGAAATCGCTACATCTTTGTTTCCATTTGTTTCAACATGTAGCGCCATCGCTACACCTTAGTTTCTCCTTGTTTCAACATGTAGCGAAATCGCTACACCTTAGTTTCTCTTTGTTTCAACACGTAGCGAAATCGCTACACCTTAGTTCCATGTATTTTCAACATGCAGCGATATCGCTACACCTTTGTTTCCATTCATTTCAACATGTAGCGATATCGCTACACCTTTGTTTCCTTCTCTGCCAGATGTCGCGAAATCGTGACACATTTTCTCTCTCCTCAACGAAAACTCGACATGTCACGAAATCGCGACATTTTCGGCTGCGCCTTCTCTCTCCTCGACCATGTCGCGAAATCGCGACAGAAAACATGTCGCGATATCGCGACAGTTTTCTTCCTTGTCTCTTTTTGCCAGTTTTTGAATCGGGTCACTTCTTTTTCCTTGAAACTTTCTGCACTTGATCTGACTGACCTCTGAACTGCATCAACTGCATCAATCTGACTGTGTTGACAACAATGACAATACTTTTGCAATTCTTTTGCTGCACCTTGCTCAACAACAAGATGTGAACAAAGATGAGGAGATCAAGTCCTCAGATCCTTACAAAGCATTGTTAGAACGCCTAGAGTTAGTAGAGAACAAGACCTCTGGGTTAGGATATCAAAATCCCACTATGCATCAATTACGTAGTCAACCTATCCATTCGTTAGTACTTGCACATCTTTATCTATAACAATTTAAGTTGCCTCAGTTGGCTACATTTAAGGGAGAATAGGATGTGCAAGAACATGTCACTAGGTTCTTAGGCCAATGCTTCGGCATTCATGATGACGATGCTTTGCTTTTGAGGATATTTGTGACTACCCTCGTCGGCTTTACCTTCGAGTGTTTTTATCAACTCCCTAAGCATAGCATCCATAATTTGGACCAACTTGCGGATGCATTCCTAGAGCACTTTGCCTTCAATACCAAGAGGAAGGCAATGCTGGCCGATGTAGCTAGGTTAAAACAATATGATGATGAGTCAATAACAAATTATGGCAATAGATGGTGAACCTTGCTCACCAAGTTGCCTTATCTTCTCCCCATGTCGGAGTTGACTCAGATGTTCTCCAAAATTTGCTTAAAGCCAATCTCTTTTTTGCTATAGTTGCAACAATACCCCACTCTTGAAGATGCCTTAGCACAAGCTAGGATCATCAAAGAAATTGAAGAACACAAGCTTATACTGAGAGGGGGGGTGAACAGTATAAGACCTCTTTTTACTTTTTCCTTTATACTTCAAAACAGTAAAGCAATATACCCAAAGCAATATCAAAACAATGCACAATATCATCCACAAAGTGACACCAATTTTAACATGGTTCACCCGAATGCCTGGGCTACGTCCACAAAACTTTTCTCTAAAAGTTATCTCAAAGTTCTTTGGGAAACCTTCCCAATTACAATGTTTATGAGCCTCGGCCCAAAGGAGATACCTTCCCCCAATCTGAATTTATGAGCCTCTTCTCAAAGGAGATACCTTCCCCTCTATCTGAATTTATGAGCCTCTGCTCAAAGGAGATACCTTCCCCTCTTGCTCTGGAAATGATCCCTCAGAAGATCAATTGCCTCTACCTCTTGCCGACGACGTGGAACTCCTTTCCACCGAAGACCTCCTGTCCTCAATGCTTAGCCTAAGAGACCTTCGCCTTCTATGATCACGTCCACAACGAGCTTAAGCAACCTATACCAAACACAGTCAGTCGGTCTAGTACAAGTCTTCCTCTGTCTGTCAGATCTGTCCAACTCTTGAACAAATCAATCCTCTACACACAAGCCTTCTCAAAGACTTGCCAAATCTGTCCTCAGGTTCTTCTCATAGAACCAATGCACCTCTATCCTCAAGTTCTCTGATAGAACTCTCAAAACTCAGCTCACAAGTCCTCTACTAGGACCTGTCCAAATCTGCTCACAAGTCCCCATCGGAACCTATCCAAAACTGCTCACAAGTCCCCACCGGAACCTGTCCTAAAACCTTCTCACAAGTCCCCACCGGAACCTGTCCAAAACCTCAGCAAGCTCACCAAGAAAAACTTGCTTAGCATGAACCCACAAAGAGAATTGTTAGAGACCCAATGTGATTCATCAACCTCATAGAAGCATAAAGAGAATTGTTAGAGACTCAATATGTTCTATACTTAACTCCCAATCTCAATCTCAAATCTCATAGAAACATAAAGAGAATTGTTAGAGACTCAATATGTTCTATACTTAACTCCCAATATCAATCTCAACTCAATCTCAAATCTCAAAAGAATAAGATAGATGTAGTATGCTTTTCTCAAGAACATGAAACACAACCCAACAATTGCCAACCATGCAATATCTCATATAACAATGATACTCATGTTCTTTTCACCAACAATTAGGGTTTCAACAACAATGCTCATCAAACAAGGTTTAGTCAACCAACACCATTCAACTCAACATCAACCTTGAAGCATTCAACCAATCATCACAAGAAAAGGAAACAAGTAGAAATCCTTTTCCCTCCAAGGATATTTGAACAAAATAGCCACCAACACAATATCACCAAATGCAAAGAAATAACTTGCTCAAATCAACTCAATGGAGTAAGCCCAAATCATGTATCAAGTAAAGCACTAACTTGATCAAAACAACCTCTATGGAAGCAACTCAACCATTAATATCAAAACAGCCAACTAAGGGTTTCACCATCTCAATGCAAGTAGCAAGACTCACAAATATCAACCCTAGTGCACAAAGCTTCCACTATCTCAAACCAGAAATTATGCATTCACCAAAAACTCTCCTTAAGGATAACAATGCATAAGTAGTCTTCAACAAACCAGAAAATAGGATTTACACCTAGCCAAAGGATACCTAGTAGAATACCTTTTCACTCCAACTTTATTTCAGAAAACATACACCAATCAACAATATACATGGAAGAAGTTGCCCATACCTTTACTTTGATGAAGAAGGAGAACTCAAAATCTGTCACAACACTAACTCTCAATTTGCCACCAATTAGAGTTAGCAACTATACAACAATATACAATAATAAAGATCCAAATTAACACCTTATTTCTCCAACTTAATAAAAACCACCGAAGTATAATATACATACAAAGTAAAACCTCTTTACACCTTATTACTCCACATAAACATTAAGCATCAATAAAACAATGTCAAAGCAAATATGATAACTTAACCTTATACCTCCAGTGCTTTCACAACCACTATCCTTTGCACACCGTGACCAAAAGAAAATTACCCACGAAGAGAATCGAACTCGGCACCTCTGCCTAGCTAGCACCTTCGCTTAAACGCCACCGTCGTTGGGCCACAAGTGCCCAATGAAGAAATACAATGTTGCCCTATATTTTATCTTTATTTGACGCCAAGAATCTGGAAAACGTAAATGTCTTCCTCAAGCCACATGCAAACTGGTGAGCGCTGTCCAAAACGTAACTTACTGGGCAACAGAAATAATCATCCACACAGTGCAAACAGAAAACACAATTCGAGTGTAAATCCAACAATCGTAGGTGAAGTGCAATCTGCCGGATGTCAAAGTGCAAACTAAAAATGTAATTCGAGTGCAGTCCCAACAATTGTAGGTGAAGCGCAATCTGTCGGATGTCAAAGCGCAAACTGAAAAATGCAAGAAATTACTTGGGCAACTCAATATGGATAATCAACTCTCAATGAAATACAACGCTTTCTCGAAGGTCACAGAGCTACGAATTTTCATTCAATCGGAGGTACCATAACTTTAGAAAATCATCCCCACTTATATAGCCATTTCTCCTTAACTGTTTGACGTCGGCGCTCCTCCAACGATGGCAACACGTCGGCGAAGGAAAACTTTATCTGCGTCGCTTAAGGGTTAAAAGACCCTTTAATAATAATTAAAATAATAATTATTATTATTTTATTAATAATAAATTAAACTTAGACCTTTGTCAAAGGTTTGAGTTAATTTAATTATTAATAATAAACATGGACCTTCAAGGTTTTTCAAGAAGTAAAAACCTTTGCATTAAGTTAAGCTTGGTTTTAATAAAAACCCTTAATGAGTCCAAATGGTTTTAAGAAAAACCTTTAACCTTGTCACCATGGTTTTTAATAAAAACCCTTTAACATTATGAAGCTTCTCAAGATATTTTTGACATCACACTCTTTTTGATATCAACACAAAAATGCCTTTTGACATCAATGACAACTTATACACTTGAGCAAAGGCAATGTACCCAAAGTACCCAAAATTGCCAACAATCTCCCCCTTTGTCATTGATGGCAAACCTTTACTGAAAACACTTCTCAAGAGCCAAAACTGAAACCAACTGTGCTAACATCCGACCAACCGTGCCCACAACTGAGAATCTTCCTTTGAAGTTTTGCTCCCCCTGACTTGAAGCTTTCCTCTTCACTTTGAAGCTCTCCCCCTTACTCATATCTCTCCCCCTTTGTCATCAATGGCAAAGGTCCACCTTTGGGGCTCGGGACTAAGAATGAGCCTCTTAGCTTAGTCCCTCCCCCACCTCCTGATGAGGTGATTAATTCTGGGGTGGGAGTAAAACTCCCATTAGGCACTGATCATCATCAGCGTCTATAACTTCCTTGTCGGGCCTTCTCTTGAACTCTTTGTCCATATTCTTGTTCTTGTCATTGTTCTTGTTCTTGTTCTCATCCCTGTTCTTATCCATGCCTTGATCCTTGGACCTGTTCATACCACTGTTCCTATTCCTGTACCTTGGAAGTTCAGCTCTACACTGTCTAGTTGTGTGACCTTCATTGTTGCACTTATAACAAGTAACAATGTTATTTCTTTTAGGCATACCTATTCTTTGAATCCACCTGTTCTGACCAAACCTGTTCTGATCAAACTTGTTCCTGTTATTTGCCTTGCAATAAACTGCCTTGTGCCCAAACTGTTGACAAGAGTAGCAATACCCTTGAAAGTAACTAGCACTTCTAAAACTGTCATTTACCTTCTTCACTTGAGCCATGCAATGTGAAGCCATGTGACCAAACCTGTGACAAGCAAAACATCTGCCTTGAAACTTTCCTGTAAATGACTTTCTAGGTCTTGTAAACTTTCTCCCCTTTTTCTGTTTCCTATTTTCTATTTCTGTGCATCTATCACTCAAGGACTCCTTTTCAGAAATACCTTCCTCATCAGAACTCTCTTCCTTTTGGAGTCTCTTACTAGACTCTCCAACTTGTTCCTTGTGTGACTTAACAAAACCAAGGCCTGTTTTATCTGTTGTCTTTCTTTGACCTTTGATGAGAGACTTAACCTTTTTGGAGCTATCTTGAAACCTGTGAAGCTTATCCTTGTACTCTTTAGTTTCCTCTTTCAAAGAAGCCATTTTTTGTTCTAACTCACTATACTCAAGAACCTTAGACTCTAACTCATCCTTGAGTTCTTGTGTCTTAGCTATAGAGAAGTCAAGACTTTCTATAAGATCATCTCTCTCCATACAACATTCATCTAACTTATCCTTGAGTCTAGCATTCTTCTTTCTTTCCTTTTTCAAAGCACTAAGAGCACTAATAAGTTCACCTTTAAGATCTACTTCACCTTCCTCTATATGTTTGCTTTTTGAATCATCAAAGCCTTTTTCATATTTCTTATCACTAGAGGTGCTACCCTTTTCAAAAACCATACATGCATCTTCCTTATAGTTTTCTGAAGCATCCTCATACATACTAGAAACCAAATCATTATTTGTGCAATCATCCTCAAGGTGACCAAAATTTCCACATCTAAGACATTTCATGATAATGAATCTATGTTTCGGTTCTTCCTCTTTTTCCGATATGAACAACATCTCATTTTCATTATCACTTGAAGAACTTTCACTATCACTACTAGAACACTTACTTGCTTTGTCTAGGTAGAAACTCTTCTTGTGCTTGTGAGAATACCTCTTTCCTTGATTGTTGTGCTCATCTTTGTTTTTCCTGTGATGCTTGTGCTTTTCAGAATCCTTGCTCATAGAATCTTGTTTATCTTCATCACTTTCATTCTTGGGAACAATACGATTAGTAGCATAATGACCAAACTTTCCACAATTGAAACATCTTATATTTTTCATACTTTTGTGCTTTCTAGAGAACTTGCCTTTCTTGTTGTAATATGCCTCTTCATCACTAGAAGACTCATCACTATCTTGAAGTTGTTTACCCTTGGATTCCTTGGTAGCCTTGAAAGTTGCTTCTTTCTTGACATCAACCTTCACTTGAGTTCTCAACTCAAATGCTGCAAGTATACTATGGAGCTCATCCTTTTTCAACTTATCCAAATCTTTAGCTTCCTCAATAGCAGAAATATTTTCACTAAATCTATTAGGAAGAGATCTTAAAATCTTATCACAAACATCATTTTCAGCAAGCTCAAGACCTAAGTCTTTCATGGAGTTAACAACCTCATCCATACGAAGCATGTAGTCACTAATATTTTCATCATCATTCATTTTGAGTTGTTCAAACATACCTTTGAAGTGTCTCAACTTGGCCTTTCCGACATTTGTATCACTCGTATGAACCACCTTCAACTGATTCCACATTTCACTAGTTGTCTTGCAGTGAATCACTTTGGTGAGATCTGCTTCTGTAAGCCTTTCAGGATTGCATTCATTGCTTTTGAATTGTTGTGATGTAGGAGCCTTTCTTCTTTAGAAATAGGACCATGTTCAGGAATAGTGTACTCATCTTCAATCACTTCCCAAACCTCATTCCCAAGTGCCATTAGATGAACCTTCATCCTTGCACTCCAAAGACCAAAATCTGACCCATCAAGAATAGGTGTTGCATTGCCACTTGAATGATCCATTGTGTTCTTTACTAGCTTTTCCTTCAAGCTGTTAAACTTTTTGAAGGCACCCGCTCTGATACCAATTGAAGAACACAAGCTTATACTGAGAGGGGGGGTGAACAAGTATAAGACCTCTTTTTACTTTTTCCTTTATACTTCAAAATAAGTAAAGCAATATACCCAAAGCAATATCAAAACAATGCACAATATCATCCACAAAGTGACACCAATTTTAACGTGGTTCACCCGAATGCTCGGGCTACGTCCACAAAACTTTTCTCTAAAAGTTATCTCAAAGTTCTTTGGGAAACCTTCCCAATTACAATGTTTATGAGCCTCGGCCCAAAGGAGATACCTTCCCCCAATCTGAATTTATGAGCCTCTGCTCAAAGGAGATACCTTCCCCTCTATCTGAATTTATGAGCCTCTGCTCAAAGGAGATACCTTCCCCTCTACTCTGGAAATGATCCCTTAGAAGATCAACTGCCTCTACCTCTTGCCAGCACGTGGAACTCCTTTCCACCGAAGACCTCCTGTCCTCAATGCTTAGCCTAAGAGACCTCTACCTTCTATGATCACGTCCACAACAGCTTAGCAACCTGTACCAAACACAATCAGTCGGTCTAGTACAAGTCTTCCTCTCGTCCGTCGGATCTGTCCAACTCTTGAACAAATCAATCCTCTACACACAAGCCTTATCAAAGACTTGCCAAATCTATCCTCGGGTTCTTCTCATAGAACCAATGCACCTCTGTCCTCAAGTTCTCCGATAGAACTCTCGAAACTCAGCTCACAAGTCCTCTGCTAGGACCTGTCCAAATATGCTCACAAGTCCCCACCAGAACCTGTCCAAAACTGCTCACAAGTCCCCACCGAAACCTGTCCTAAAACTGCTCACAAGTCCCCACCGGAACCTGTCCAAAACCTCGGCAAGCTCACCAAGAAAAACTTGCTTAGCATGAACCCACAAAGAGAATTGTTAGAGACCCAATGTGATTCATCAACCTCATAGAAGCATAAAGAGAATTGTTAGAGACTCAATATGTTCTATACTTAACTCCCAATCTCAATCTCAAATCTCATAGAAACATAAAGAGAATTGTTAGAGACTCAATATGTTCTATACTTAACTCCCAATATCAATCTCAACTCAATCTCAAATCTCAAAAGAATAAGATAGATGTAGTATGCTTTTCTCAAGAACATGAAACACAACCCAACAATTGCCAACCATGCAATATCTCATATAACAATGATACTCATGTTATTTTCACCAACAATTAGGGTTTCAACAACAATGCTCATCAAACAAGGTTTAGTCAACCAACACCATTCAACTCAACATCAACCTTGAAGCATTCAACCAATCATCACAAGAAAAGGAAACAAGTAGAAATCCTTTTCCCTCCAAGGATATTTGAACAAAACAGCCACCAACACAATATCACCAAATGCAAAGAAATAACTTGCTCAAATCAACTCAATGGAGTAAGCCCAAATCATGTATCAAGTAAAGCACTAACTTGATCAAAACAACCTCTATGGAAGCAACTCAACCATTAATATCAAAACAGCCAACTAAGGGTTTCACCATCTCAATGCAAGTAGCAAGACTCACAAATATCAACCCTAGTGCACAAAGCTTCCACTATCTCAAACCAGAAATTATGCATTCACCAAAAACTCTCCTTAAGGATAACAATGCATAAGTAGTCTTCAACAAACCAGAAAATAGGATTTACACCTAGCCAAAGGATACCTAGTAGAATACCTTTTCACTCCAACTTTATTTCAGAAAACATACACCAATCAACAATATACATGGAAGAAGTTGCCCATACCTTTACTTTGATGAAGAAGGAGAACTCAAAATCTGTCACAACACTAACTCTCAATTTGCCACCAATTAGAGTTAGCAACTATACAACAATATACAATAATAAAGATCCAAATTAACACCTTATTTCTCCAACTTAATAAAAACCACCAGAAGTATAATATACATACAAAGTAAAACCTCTTTACACCTTATTACTCCACATAAACATTAAGCATCAATAAAACAATGTCAAAGCAAATATGATAACTTAACCTTATACCTCCAACGCTTTCACAGCCACTATCCTTTGCACACCGCGACCAAAAGAAAATTACCCACAAAGAGAATCGAACTCGGCACCTCTGCCTAGCTAGCGCCTTCGCTTAAATGCCACCACCGTTGGGCCACAAGTGCCCAATGAAGAAATACAGTGTTGCCCTATATTTTATCTTTATTTGACGCCAAGAATCTGGAAAACGTAAATGTCTTCCTCAAGCCACATGCAAACTGGTGAGCGCTGTCCAAAACGTAACTTACTGGGCAACATAAATAATCATCCACACAGTGCAAACAGAAAACACAATTCGAGTGTAAATCCAACAATCGTAGGTGAAGTGCAATCTACCGGATGTCAAAGTGCAAACTGAAAACGTAATTCGAGTGCAGTCCCAACAATTGTAGGTGAAGCGCAATCTATTGGATGTCAAAGCGCAAACTGAAAAATGCAAGAAATTACTTGGGCAACTCAATATGGATAATCAACTCTCAATGAAATACAACACTTTCTCGAAGGTCGCAGAGCTACGAATTTTCATTAATCGGAGGTACCATCACTTTAGAAAATCATCCCCACTTATATAGCCATTTCTCCTTAACTGTTTGACGTCGGCGCTCCTCCAACGATGGCAACACGTCGACGAAGGAAAACTTTATCTGTGTCGCTTAAGGGTTAAAAGACCCTTTAATAATAATTAAAATAATAATAATTATTATTTTATTAATAATAAATTAAACTTAGACCTTTGTCAAAGGTTTGAGTTAATTTAATTATTAATAATAAACATGGACCTTCAAGGTTTTTCAAGAAGTAAAAACCTTTGCATTAAGTTAAGCTTGGTTTTAATAAAAACCCTTAATGAGTCCAAATGGTTTTAAGAAAAACCTTTAACCTTGTCACCATGGTTTTTAATAAAAACCCTTTAACATTATGAAGCTTCTCAAGATATTTTTGACATCACACTCTTTTTGATATCAACACAAAAATGCCTTTTGACATCAATGACAACTTATACACTTGAGCAAAGGCAATGTACCCAAAGTACCCAAAATTGCCAACAATCTCCCCCTTTGTCATTGATGGCAAACCTTTACTAAAAACACTTCTCAAGAGCCAAAACTGAAACCAACTGTGCTAACAACTGACCAACTGTGCCCACAACTAAGAATCTTCCTTTGAAGTTTTTCTCCCCCTGAATTGAAGCTTTCCTCTTCACTTTGAAGCTCTCCCCCTTACTCATATCTCTCCCCCTTTGTCATCAATGGCAAAGGGCCACATTTGGGGCTCGGGACTAAGAATGAGCCTCTTAGCTTAGTCCCTCCCCCACCTCCTAATGAGGTGATTAATTATGGAGTGGGAGTAAAACTCCCATTAGGCACTGATCATCATCAGCGTCTATAATTTCCTTGTCGGGCCTTCTCTTGAACTCTTTATCCATATTCCTGTTCTTGTCACTGTTCTTGTTCTTGTTCTCATCCCTGTTATTATCCATGCCTTGATCCTTGGACCTATTCATACCACTGTTCCTATTCTTGTACCTTGGAAGTTCAGCTCTACACTGTCTAGCTATGTGACCTTCATTGTTGCATTTATAACAAGTAACAATGTTATTTCTTTTAGGCATACCTGTTCTTTGAATCCACCTGTTCTGACTAAACCTATTCTGACCAAACCTGTTCTGATCAAACCTATTCCTGATATTTGCCTTGCAATAAACTGCCTTGTGCCCAAACTGTTGACAAGAGTAGCAATACCCTTGAAAGTAACTAGCACTTCTGAAATTGTCATTTACCTTCTTCACTTGAGCCATGCAATGTGAAGCCATGTGACCAAACCTGTGACAAGCAAAACATCTACCTTGAAAATTTCCTATAAATGACTTTCTAGGTCCTGTAAACTTTCTCCCCTTTTTTTGTTTCCTATTTTCTATTTCTGTGCATCTATCACTCAAGGACTCCTTTTCAGAAATACCTTCCTCATCAGAATTCTCTTCCTTTTGGAGTCTCATACTAGACTCTCCAACTTGTTCCTTGTGTGACTTAACAAAATCAAGGCCTGTTTTATCTGTTGTCTTTCTTTGAAATTTGATGAGAGACTTAACCTTTTTGGAGCTATCTTGAAACCTGTGAAGCTTATCCTTGTACTCTTTAGTTTTCTCTTTCAAAGAAACCATTTTTTGTTCTAACTCACTATACTCAAGAACCTTAGACTCTAACTCATCCTTGAGTTCTTGTGTCTTAGCTATAGAGAAGTCAAGACTTTCTATAAGATCATCTCTCTCCATACAACATTCATCTAACTTATCCTTGAGTCTAGCATTCTTCTTTCTTTCCTTTTTCAAAGCACTAAGAGCACTAATAAGTTCACCTTTAAGATTTACTTCACCTTCCTCTATATTTTTGCTTTTTGAATCATCAAAGCCTTTTTCAAATTTCTTATCACTAGAGGTGCTACCCTTTTCAAAAACGATACATGCATCTTCCTTATAGTTTTTTGAAGCATCCTCATACATACTAGAAACCAAATTATTATTTGTGCAATCATCCTCAAGGTGACCAAAATTTCCACATCTAAGACATTTCATGATAATGAATCTATGTTTCGGTTCTTCCCCTTTTTCTGATATGAACATCTCATTTTCATTATCACTTGAAGAACTTTCACTATCACTACTAGAACACTTACTTGCTTTGTCTAGGTAGAAACTCTTCTTGTGCTTGTGAGAATACCTCTTTCCTTGATTGTTGTGCTCATCTTTGTTTTTCCTATGATGCTTGTGCTTTTCAGAATCCTTGCTCTTAGAATCTTGTTTATCTTCATCACTTTCATTCTTGGGAACAGTGACGATCGATAACATAATGACCAAACTTTCCACAATTGAAACATCTTATAATTTTCATAATTTTGTGTTTTCTGGAGAACTTGCCTTTCTTGCTGTAATATGCCTCTTCATCACTAGAAGACTCATCACTATCTTGAAGCTTTTTACCCTTGGATTCCTTGGTAGCATTGAAAGTTGCTTCTTTCTTGACATCAACCTTCACTTGAGTTCTCAACTCAAATGCTACAAGTATACTATGGAGCTCATCCTTTTCCAACTTATCCAAATCTTTAGCTTCCTCAATAGCAGAAATATTTTCACTAAATCTATTAGGAAGAGATCTTAAAATCTTATCACAAACATCATTTTCAGCAAGCTCAAGACCTAAGTCTTTCATGGAGTTAACAACCTCATCCATACGAAGCATGTAGTCACTAATATTTTCATCATCATTCATTTTGAGTTGTTCAAACATACCTTTGAAGTGTCTCAACTTAGCCTTCTCGACATTTGTATCACCTGTATGAACCACCTTCAAATGATTCCACATTTCACTAGCTGTCTTGCAGTGAATCACTTTGGTGAGATCTTCTTTCTGTAAGCCTTTTAGGATTGCATTCATTGCTTTTGAATTGCTGTGATGTAGGAGCCTTTCTTCTTTAGAAATAGGACCATGTTCAGGAATAGTTTACTCATCTTCAATCACTTCCCAAACCTCATTCCCAAGTGCCATTAGATGAACCTTCATCCTTGCACTCCAAAGACCAAAATCTGACCCATCAAGAATAGGTGTTGCATTGCCACTTGAATGATCCATTGAGTTCTTTACTAGCTTTTCATTCAAGTCGTTAAACTTTTCGAAGGCACCCGCTCTGATACCAATTGAAGAACACAAGCTTATACTGAGAGGGGGGGTGAACAATATAAGACCTCTTTTTACTTTTTTCTTTATACTTAAAAATAGTAAAGCAATATACCCAAAGCAATATCAAAACAATGCACAATATCATCCACAAAGTGACACCAATTTTAACGTGGTTCACCCAGAATGCTTGGGCTACGTCCACAAAAATTTTCTCTAAAATTTATCTCAAAGTTCTTTGGGAAACCTTCCCAATTACAATGTTTATGAGCCTCAGCCCAAAGGAGATACCTTCCCCCAATCTAAATTTATGAGCCTCTGCTCAAAGGAGATACCTTCCCCTCTATCTGAATTTATGAGCCTCTGCTCAAAGGAGATACCTTCCCCTCTACTTTGGAAATGATCCCTCAAAATATCAACTGCCTCTACCTCTTGTCAGTATGTGGAACTCCTTTCCACGAAGACCTCCCTGTCCTCAATGCTTAGCCTAAGAGACCTTCGCCTTCTATGATCACGTCCATAGCAGCTCAACAACTTTGTACCAAACACAATCGGCCGATATAGTACAAGTCTTCCTCTGTCTGTCAAATCTGTCCAACACTTGAACAAATCAATCCTCTGCACACAAGCCTTCTCAAAGACTTGCCAAATCTGTCCTCAGGTTCTTCTCATAGAACTATTGCACCTCTGTCCTCAAGTTCTTTGATAGAACTCTCAGAACTCAGCTCACAAGTCCTCTGTTAGGACCCTTCCAAATCTACTCATAAGTCCCCACCGAAACCTGTCCAAAACTGCTCACAAGTCCCCACCGGAACCTGTCCTAAAACCTGCTCACAAGTCCCCATCGGAACCTGTCCAAAACCTCAGCAAGCTCACCAAGAAAAACTTGCTTAGCATGAACCCACAAAGAGAATTGTTAGAGACCCAATGTGATTCATCAACCTCATAGAGGCATAAAGAGAATTGTTTAGAGACTCAATATGTTCTATACTTAACTCCCAATCTCAATCTCAAATCTCATAGAAACATAAAGAGAATTGTTAGAGACTCAATATGTTCTATACTTAACTCCCAATATCAATCTCAACTCAATCTCAAATCTCAAAAGAATAAGATAGATGTAGTATGCTTTTCTCAAGAACATGAAACACAACCCAACAATTGCCAAACATGCAATATCTCATATAACAATGATACTCATGTTCTTTTCACCAACAATTAGGGTTTCAACAACAATGCTCATCAAACAAGGTTTAGTCAACCAACACCATTCAACTCAACATCAACCTTGAAGCATTCAACCAACATCACTGTTAGCGTACTTAACAATAGTTTTTCTGTATTTTATTATTTAGAAACTCCTATAACAGATCCGCCTATTCCCGGCTATTGTAATTGTTATTTAAACATTGCTATTCAATAAACATAATGTTGCATATTTCATTTCATGGCATCAGAGCCGGATTACTGGGAGAGGCCGGAGGCGGACGAAAAATCTTGTAGAGTTTGTTTTCTGAATTCGTGCAATGCGATTTTTTTCCACGACGTGATTTTGCTGATCCCGTCGCTTGGTAGCAGCTGCGCAAGAATTTATTAAAGAAAAAAAAAAACGGAGCAGGTTCGCTCCCTTCCGTGCGCAGACCTGTGCGCGTCGCGAGGCTGGTCGTAGATTGCGCACACAGCCAGGACGCGTCGAATGCATCTGCGACGAAGACACCACCAAGGATGAGGACGTCATCGCGCTGCGTCGACGACATCTGCAGCGGCAGTCGCAGGTGCCACATCCTGAGGAGGAGGGACAGTGGCCCCCTAGACGACGTCACACAAACGTCAGCGCGGCGCGCTGCGTCGACGACGTCTGCAGACGAAGGCAGTGCCAGTTGTAGCTGCCACGTCTGGAGGAGGAGGGAGAGGGGTCCCCCCCCCACCCCCCGATGGGAGGATGACGTCAACGTATGCAGCGCCAGACGCACGTAGCCACGAGGAGGGACAGGGAGTTCCCAGGCCCCCCCCGTCCCGCTGACGAGAATTTTAAAATTCTCGTGCAGCGTAGGAAACGTGGGGTATAAACCCCCCCCCCACGCGTTGAGGTCTAGCCAATGCGCTGCGCGCAGAGCCAGCCAGCGCCGATTGCAGCCGAGGGAGGACCCCCCCCAGCGAGAAATTTTTTTCGAAAAAAAAAAAAAAAAAACGTGAAATTTTCGAAAAAAAAAAAAAAAAAGAACGTTGCGGAGTGCAGCCGCGAAGTAGCAGCAGCGTCCAAGCAAAGCTGCGGCCGCGACTTGCAGAGGAGGTGGCAGAGGCAGCGGACGGGCAGGCCGAGGTTGAAAAAGGAGGGCTCCGGTGATCCCTTCGGATCAGCCCGCTAGCTCACTTGGCAGTGAGCTGTGCGGTAAGGCTCAGGGAGCCTGCAGGTCGGGGGTTCAAATCCCGCCGACTCCCCCCAAGGTATAAATTTTTTTTTCAAAGTTATTTTTTTAATTATTATTTTTTAATTAAAATTTTTAATTTTAATTTTTTTTAATATAGTTTTTTAAACTTTATAAATTAAAATTTAATTTTAATTTATTTTTTATAAGTTTTAAAACTATATAAATTAAAATTATTTATTTTAATTTTAAATATATAATAATTATTAAAAATGCTTTGTTAAAGAAATTTTTTTAAGGGGGATATTTTTTCAAAAAATCAAAGGGGGATTGTGAGTAATTTTTTGAAAAATAGCAATTTGGCGAATTGTAAAAGGTGCATTTTCAGCTGTGACCGACACCTTGTGGGTTATTCTTGTGGGCAGTTTTTTTTGTTGTATGTTGCATATTTCATTTTTGCACTATAACATTAAAAATTAAAATCAAATCACTCCCTAAGTCCCCGAAATAATTAAAACCCATCCGTGCAATTTATTGCTCTGCAGCGTTCGGTATTTGTGATACCTCTGGCCAGCACTTACAGGTAAAGCTGTCGTGATTTGGCTATTGTATCCGCCGCCTAATATAGCTGCTACAACGACGTCTGAGCTTGTTCTCTATAAATCGTCGGGGAGAGATAAGTTAGCCATTTTTGCATTTTTTTACTCCATCCACTACCCTTTATCGCACTTGTGTTTAGGCGTAAATCTTGACGAAGTATTCTTCATAGTGTTTAGGGGAAGTTACGCCCCACGCATGAGAAGAATCTTCTATGGTAGGTGCCATCAACAAGGCGATTCCCTTTCGGTACCGCTTATGTTCCACGTATCGTATGATCTCTAAAACTCACCTATAGTCTCCCTCACGTAAGGGCGGGTGATTTTTGTTGATCTTTCTAAATACCTATAGTTTCCCTCACGTAAGGGCGGGTATTTTGTACGGTATATTGGCCTAGCAAAAGGTATATCGAAAGGGGGACCAATTGGTGATATAAGGAACCTTCACTATGGCCGTTGTTGCAAAGTTGATGGTGATCCGCATCAGTTATTGAAAGGTCCAAATTATACACCATGGAAACATAAGATGAAGGCAATTCTCCAAATGGAAGATTTGTGGGATATTATTCTTGGAGTAGCAACTAGGCCTTCACCAACAGCAGGATCCATAGGTCCTTCGACAGATCAGATAGCTTTTGACAAGAAAGACAGTCGAGCAAAGGTGCTCATTTTGTTTGCTTTTTCAGATGAAGTGCAACCTCATATAGCTGACAAAGCAAGTGGTAAAGAGGCATGGGATGCCCTTAGAACCATCTATGAGGGAAAGAATGAATCCACCATTCTTCATCTTCAACAACAACTTCATAACCTGAGTTTGAGGCAGGGTGAAACAGTTGAACTCTTTACGTGCAGTGTCTGAGTTGAAAGAGAAATTGAGTTCTTTGGGAGATACTGTGGATGAAAAGCTTCTCATTTCACTTGTGATGAGAGCTTTACCTTCTTCATTTGATATGTTGATAACCTCCATCCAGGTGTCTCAACGACAAATTACCTACATCGAGTTGGTCAATCTGCTTCAACAACAGGAGGCACGCCAACTTCACAAGGATGATTCTTCCAATACAGCCCTATACACCAACAAGCGAGGTTCTAGGAAGAAAGGTAATGGGCAAAAAGGAGGCAACTTTCAGAAAGGAGGAAATTCTCAACAGGATACGAAAGGAAAAGGCAAACAACCTCAAGAGAAGAAGAGGTGGTGCAAGATCCGTGAGAAAGACAACCATGACACCAACGGTGTTGGCATAAGAACAAGCAAAAAGGCCAAAACAAACCACAAAATAAAAACAAGCAACCCCAGGTGAATGTTGTTGTTGAAGAATCTGACTCAGATTCTGAATGGGCACACAAGGTGCTCATGACTACCACAGATTCCACACGGAGGGATCCTATTTGGTATGTCGATTACGGAGCTAGCAAACATATGGTTGGCGACAGATCGTGGTTTGAATCATTTGTGGCCAAAGAGGGCAAACCTGTCACCATTGCTGATGATAAAACCTACAGGGTTCAGGGAGAGGGTACAGTTTCAGTCACTCTTCCTGATGGCAAGTGTCAGATTGACAAAGTCCTCTATGTTCCGGGATTGGCTAACAATTTGTTGTCAGTGACACAAATCCTGGATAGAAATATGGTTGTCAACTTTCATGTTGAGAATGGAAAGAAGTGTTGTACCATTACCAGGAAGGGTAAGCAGATTGCAACGACTTCATATAAGCACGGCTTATTTGCACTAGATGCTATCTCTACTCCACATGTTGCCATGTTTGTCTCTACCAAGGAGGCAACTTCCCTATGGCACAAGAGATATGGGCATCTTAGTTCGGCTACTTACTTGAGCTCGGCAAGTATGAGATGGTAAAGGGTCTTCCTTCCCTTTTCGCCACATTGCCAGTGTGCTCGGTCGCTTGGCAGGAAAGCAGCATAGAGTACCATTTGAGAAGAGCTCTACAAGAGCACGAAAACCTCTGGAGTTAATTCACACCGATATGTGCGGTCCTTTCACACCCAACAGTTGTGGAGGGAAGAGGTACTTTCAGTTATTCGTAGATGACTACTCACGAAAGATGTGGGTTTTCTTTCTCCAACTGAAATCTGAAGCTTTCGCATTCTTCCAGCAGTTCAAGAAATCCGTTGAGAAGGAGTCAGGAGCTTCTATTAAAACCCTCCGCTCAGATCGAGGGGAGAGTTTACCTCTAATGAATTTTTTGCATTCCTAGATAAGCATGGAATCAAGAGACGGTTAACAACTGCCTATACTCCTCAGCAAAATGGAGTTGTTGAGAGAAGGAACCGTTCTATCATGGAAATGGTTCGTTGTATGCTCACAGGAGCTACTCTTGGGCAACAATATTGGGCAGAAGCTGTCACCACTGCAGTGTATCTGTTGAATAGGGCACCCACAAAGGCCCTAAAAGGAATGACTCCACAGGAAGCATGGAGTGGTCGAAAACCCTCCATATCTCATCTACGTATTTTCGGATGTCACGCTTTCATGCACATACCGAAAGAGAAAAGGAAGAAGCTAGATGAGAAAACACTGAGATGTATTTTTCTTGGTTATGACGAGCACTCTAAAGGATATCGGTTGATAGATCCTTTGACCAAGAAAATTCATATCAGGGATGTTGTCTTTGATGAAGCTTTCACATCACAGAGCACATCTAAAGTACACCAAGATATTGTGGAATCTAAGGAAGAGAAGATTCCTTCGTCAACACAGACGGGAGGTCCTTCTACATCTTCTTCAACTCCACCGAAGAAGAATCCTAAATGGTGTACAAATACAATCAGAGATGCAAATTTATCCACTCCTCCCAATTTGAATTTGGATAGACCTCGTACACGCAGTATGGCTCAAAAGGAAAAAGAAGCCAAAGAAACTGGTGAGGTTGATGATCTTTGTCAATCTTTTGAGGAACTTTCTGTGACTCCAAGTACAGAAGTAGAGGATATGGATATTGATGATGACAGGGCATTCATGTCTACCATAGATGGTCTTGAACCTGCATCAGTGCAAGATGCTCTCGGTGAGCCTCAGTGGAAGGCCGCTATGGATACAGAGTATGAGTCTTTGATGAAGAATAAAACTTGGAAGCTTGTTGATCTGCCGCATGGAAAGAAACCCATTGGCTGCAAATGGGTATATAAAGTCAAGTACAAGGCAAATGGAGATGGAACAATTGATAAGCATAAGGCCCGTCTTGTTGCAAAGGGCTATGCTCAAAAGGAAGGCATTGACTACGAGGAAACTTTTGCACCTACTGCTCGGATGACCACAATTCGGGTTATGTGTGCTATGGCAGCACAATATGGGTGGAAAGTTCACCAGATGGATGTCAAAAGTGCCTTTCTAAATGGTGATCTCCAAGAAGAAGTCTATATGACTCAGCCTGAAGGATTTGAAGTGGAAGGCCAAGAGCGAGAAAGTTTGCAAATTGGTCAAATCCTTGTATGGTGCCGAAACAAGCTCCTCGAGCTTGGTATATAAAAATGGACAATCACCTTATGCGAGCATGGATTTAAGAGATGTCCGTCAGATGCAAACCTCTATTTCAAGAAACAGGGTTATGAGATAGTGTTGCTTGTACTCTATGTGGATGATCTGCTCATTACAGGGAGTTCGAAAACTATGATCTCTATTGTCAAAAGAAACTTGTGCAAATATTTTGAGATGACAGATCTCGGACTTCTCCATTATTGTCTTGGTCCGGAATTCAGCCAGAAGGAGCACTCCATCAAAGTGTCTCAGAAAAAATATGCCAAGACATTCTTGGAAAAATATCGCATGACTGATTGCAAGCCAATGGCAACTCCGATGGAGAATGGACTTCGGTTATCGTGATATGATGATTCACCTCAGGTAGATGGTACTCTCTATCGACAGTTGATTGGGAGTCTCATATATCTGACCAATACTAGGCCGGATCTCGTATTTCTTGTCAACTATCTTTCGAGGTTCATGCGGGAGCCTAAGACCACTCATTGGAAAGCGGCAAAACGTGTTCTTCACTATGTCCGTGGTACTATGGAATATGGCCTAGAATACAAGAGGAACAACAAATTCTTCTTGCAAGGATACACGGACTCCGACTATGCCGGATCATTTGATGATCGCAAGTCAACTTCTAGATACATTTTTCATCCGGGATCCGGTCCTGTCTCTTGGCACAGCAAGAAGCAACCGGTGGTTGCTATTTCATCAACGAGAGGCAGAGTATCGTGCCGCACGTGAAGCCGTGTGCGAAGTGATATGGTTACGTCGCATTCGACAAGTATGGGCCATCCATCAAAATCTCCAATACACTTGTTTTGCGACAATCAGGGTGTTCCGAACCTCGTCAAGAATCCAGTCCATCATGAAAGAACAAAGCACATTGACACACAATGTCATTTCATTCGAGATGAAGTTCCAAAGCACCGAATTCAGCTTCAGCACATTCCCACCGATGCTCAAGTTGCAGACATTTTCACTAAGGCACTTGGACGTGTCAAATTTGAATTGTTTCGCAGCTCACTTTGTATTGCAAAATGATGTAAGGGGATGTTAGTAGTCTAGTATAGCTATTAGTTATTACATTACCCAAATAATGTAATAAAGGGGGATGTTAGCGTACTTAACAATATTTGTCTCTATTTCATTATTTAGCATTCTGTTGTTGCACTGTTACAACTCCTGTAACAGATCCGCCTATTCTCGGCTATTGTAATTGTTATTTAAACATTGCTATTCAATAAACATAATGTTGCGTATTTCATTTCAATCACAAGAAAAGGAAACAAGTAGAAATCCTTTTCCCTCCAAGGATATTTGAACAAAACAGCCACCAACACAATATCACCAAATGCAAATAAATAACTTGCTCAAATCAACTCAATGGAGTAAGCCCAAATCATGTATCAAGTAAAGCACTAACTTGATCAAAACAACCTCTATGGAAGCAACTCAACCATTAATATCAAAACAGCCAACTAAGGGTTTCACCATCTCAATGCAAGTAGCAAGACTCACAAATATCAACCCTAGTGCACAAAGCTTCCACTATCTCAAACCAAAAATTATGCATTCACCAAAAACTCTCCTTAAGGATAACAATGCATAAGTAGTCTTCAACAAACCAAAAAATAGGATTTACACCTAGCCAAAGGATACCTAGTAGAATACCTTTTCACTCCAACTTTATTTCAAAAAACATACACCAATCAACAATATACATGGAAGAAGTTGCCCATACCTTTACTTTGATGAAGAAGGAGAACTCAAAATCTATCACAACACTAACTCTCAATTTTCCATCAATTAGAGTTAGCAACTATACAACAATATACAATAATAAAGATCCAAATTAACACCTTATTTCTCCAACTTAATAAAAACCACCAGAAGTATAATATACATACAAAGTAAAACCTCTTTACACCTTATTACTCCACATAAACATTAAGAATCAATAAAACAATGTCAAAGCAAATATGATAACTTAACCTTATACCTCTAGTGCTTTCACAGCCACTATCCTTTGCACACCGCGACCAAAAGAAAATTACCCACGAAGAGAATCGAACTTGACACCTCTGCCTAGCTAGCGCCTTCGCTTAAATGCCACCGCCATTGGGCCACAAGTGCCCAATGAAGAAATACAGTGTTGCCCTATATTTTATCTTTATTTGACGCCAAGAATCTGGAAAACGTAAATGTCTTCCTCAAGCCACATGCAAACTGGTGAGCGTTGTCCAAAACGTAACTTACTGGGCAACATAAATAATCATCGACACAGTGCAAACAGAAAACACAATTTGAGTGTAAATCCAACAATCATAGGTGAAGTGCAATCTGTTGGATGTCAAAGTGCAAATTGAAAACGTAATTCAAGTGCAGTCCCAACAATTGTAGGTGAAGCGCAATCTGTCGGATGTCAAAGCGCAAACTAAAAAATGCAAGAAAATACTTGGGCAACTCAATATGGATAATCAACTCTCAATGAAATACAACGCTTTCTCGAAGCTCACAGAGCTACGAATTTTCATTCAATCGGAGGTACCATAACTTTAGAAAATCATCCCCACTTATATAGCCATTTCTCCTTAACTGTTTGACGTTGGCGCTCCTCCAACGATGGCAACACGTCGGCGAAGGAAAACTTTATCTGCATCGCTTAAGGGTTAAAAGACCCTTTAATAATAATTAAAATAATAATTATTATTATTTTATTAATAATAAATTAAACTTAGACCTTTGTCAAAGGTTTGAGTTAATTTAATTATTAATAATAAACATGGACTTTCAAGGTTTTTCAAGAAGTAAAAACCTTTGCATTAAGTTAAGCTTGGTTTTAATAAAAACCCTTAATGAGTCCAAATGGTTTTAAGAAAAACCTTTAACCTTGTCACCATGGTTTTTAATAAAAACCCTTTAACATTATGAAGCTTCTCAAGATATTTTTGACATCACACTCTTTTTGATATCAACACAAAAATGCCTTTTGACATCAATGACAACTTATACACTTGAGCAAATGCAATGTACCCAAAGTACCCAAAATTTCCAACAGAAATAAAGATTCAAGAGGGTGAGATTGCGAAGCCTCACAAGGAGTGGAGCAAGAACACTAAGAACACCCCAATGCAACCTAAGTCAACAGTAGTAAATCAGGTTGCCATTAGTGTCCTGGGGCTAGCGCTAGCCGTGCCACCTCAAAAGCCTAATTATCAGGCCACCCCCGGGAACTATGCCAAGGATAACTAGAATGGTCAAGGGCAAAATCAACAGCGTCGCCCCAAGCGACAATTCACGTCCATTGTAGAGTCTATGGATTCAATGTTTGATCACCTCTTAGTGGCTAATGCGATCCATCTACCTGACAATCGACCTATTGACCCTAATGCACCTAAGCCCAAAGGATACAGAGAAGACCTATATTGCAAAATTTATAGGTAAAACAGGCATGATGTGCAAATGTGCTATAAATTCAAACATCTGGTGCAAGACCTGATTGATAGGAATGCCCTCCAGGTAGATAAACCTATCGCACAAAACAACCAATAGATGGGGGTATTTAAAGAACCCTTTTCTGCCCATGCGGAGTAGGCCAAACCAGTGCCCCAAGTGAATGAGGTTCACCATAGCCCTCCTAAGCAAGGATATGTTGGCATGGTCAGTATTGTGACAAGAAATATGTAGTATCCAAGTCCAGTTGCACCACCTGTGGCTTATATTAATGTCCCTTCGACATCGCAACCTATACCGCCTCTTGGACCGAGCCTCCCACCTAGACCTGTAGTCACCATTAAGAGCAAGCTCGCTCAGAGCTTAAGAATAACATCTGCCCGACTCTCCATCTATGAGCTCATCCAACAATCACAAACTCATAGAGAAGCCTTGATGGAGATACTTAAGGCAATTGAGCTTCATCCCCAGGATTCTAACTCCAACAACTTTGTGGGGCATGTGCAAAAATGCATGGAACCAGTAATTAATTTTCGATAAGATGAACTTAAACCAGTTCCACATGATATGGTGGATCCCCCTTTACACATTGTCACACGTGTGAACGGAACACCATACAAAAGAGTCTTGATAGATACTGGGTCTTCAAACAACATCATAACTACAACAACTCTGAAGCACTTGAAGCTTCCAGCATCTCATATTGTCACATATACCTACACCCTTCGAGCATTCAATGATGCCATATGCTCAATGGTTGGTGCAATCGTCCTACCTATTCAAGTAAGGGAAAATATCATCTCGATGATGTGCCACATCTTGGAGGGTGATATGGCATACAACATTTTGTTAGGAATACCATGGATCAGGTACATGAAGTGCATCCCTTCCATCTCTCACCAGTGCCTCAAGTACATGCATGAAGGGCAAGTTCATGTTGTCCCCACAGACCTAGAGCCCTCCAAGTACTGTAACATGGTGCAACAGTTACCCGAGTTGACCTTGCCATTGATACATCTAGATTTTCAATCAAATAAATCTAGCTGAGGTTCGACCCCACCGCTACAGCATACCATTGCCTCCTCATCATCGGCCCCACCCTAGATGCCTAATATATTAACGAAACCTTTTCCTAGGAACCCAGAGAAGTAGCCCATTAAGGAGGACCAACCAATCATATCCACTATCTCTATAGAGGAGATACTTATCTCGGATGACGAAGAGACACCGTACTAGGCAAACAATGTGCTGGATCAAGTCTCACTCTCATCCCTCTTCTATCTGCAGCCCCAGGTTATAGTACATCTGGCTTCTATCGGATTGGGAGAGTACATGGTTAGGAATGTTACCACTACTCCCGCTTTAGAGTCGATGCAAGACATGGGTAGACCCCATATTCTCATAGGCACTATCGTACCTCTTGGTATTCCCCCTAATAAAACAAACTTTATCTATGGGGGCCTTGACTATGGCATTGAACCTTACCAATAGCAAGAGGAAGATGAGGAACCTTTTGGAGAGGATATTAACCCTAACGTCACCTTGAATTACCTTGACCTATGCAACTGGTATAGTTATGAGTTAGGCCTGAATGAGCAGGGCACCAAAATCCCTTATCAACCATAATATCAAATGCCCTATGACATTTCAGGAGTGGGATGCAATAATCCATTGCCTCTATATGTCCTCTTAGATAGCCTAAATCGCTTGAATATAGGCTACAAGGGTGGGTTGGCCCAAGACACTTATGCCAATACCAATACAGTATACTCCTTGGGATATTACTTTCCATGGCTATATGGGAACCCCACGATCCCTAGTGACATTCCCCCATATTTTGAGAGAGTGGAAGGTTTGCAGAGTTGTCCCCATGTCTATGATGAGTCAGATCAAGGCACCTCATATGAGTGGACCTCAAAGGATGAGTCAGGTTATGAGGTGGTGCCATATGACCCTTTTGAGTCGGACAGTGATCATTCATAAATTTTCCCCATAAATGACCAATAGGAAAGCCTCATACATTTGTTCCCTTTCCCTGATTGTGTATGGTAGTAGCTTATTCCTCCTGAAGAGCTAGTTTACCCGCAGGAAGATAGACCTCCTATGGGGAGCATTTAATTTACTTGAGAAGTTGGATCCTCGAGAGCTTGAGGCACTGTGAGATGAGAATGAAGGAATCCTCATCCATGATGATGATTATGAGGAATTAGCATATATGGTACTACACCTACCTGATCTCCCAATCCCAAGGGGCAACAATGAGGTTCCCATATATGACAGTGACTATGAGGATGAAATAGAGAGGGCATACCTGAGTCCTCATTATTTGTAACATTGTCATGAGACTATTGACATAGATGAAGTCTATCATCAGTTACATGTTGGCCCATGCTTTAGGGTAAGGCCTGTCAATCTAGGTTAGATTAATCATGAGGTCTTCCCTGAACCGTCCACATACATGGAGCTCCTTGAGCCTAACGATCCTGTCCTGCAATCTGTTCCCAGATAGGATCCAAAGATCCCCATTCCCCTAGAACCACATCTGAGGGTGAGATATGACACCAATATATAGTCACATGCACGTGGTCCTGGAGAGTAGACACATTTCATCAATATGATCTCCATTTATTTGACCACACCACTCCACAACCTAGCCGATCCTTCCAAACCACTCCATCTAGACCTAGATGTGATTGATTGGGATTGCGTTGATTCACCCCCATCACCCTATGAGTATTGGGCTTGCGATGGATTGTTTCACTTCTCCATAGGACCAACTCATGATGTATTCCATGTTGAGAAGGAACCCAAGGTTCCCATAAAGGATTTAAATCCATCTAACAACATCCATTTGAAACCTACTCCCCATAAGTTGGAGGAGGGGTCTCATATGTCAATCGAGCCTATGGTTGACAAAGATATCGGCTCAGATCCTAAAAACACGTAATATATCAAGCTAGGGGAAAGCCTATCCCCTAAATTGCAAGCCGATTATATAGCCCTTATTACAAAGAAGAAGGAAAATTTTGCATGGTCTTACAAAGACATGCCGGGACTAGATCCAAATATGGTCACCCATAATCTAACGCTTGACCCCACAGTCAAACTTGTCAAGCAATAGATGAGAAAGATGCACCCAACAATGGCCTTGATGGTCAAATATGAGCTACAAAAATTGTTGGATGCCAAGTTTGTAATTTCTATAGACTATCCACCATGGTTTTCCAACATGGTTCCCGTCAAGAAGCTTGACGGGAGGATTCACATTTGCACCGATTTTCGAGACTTAAACAAAGCGATTCCTAAGGATGATTTTCCTTTGCCAAGCATAGATGCCTTGGTAGATGCCACTGCAGGACACAAAATGCTCTCCCTTATGGATGGCTTCTCTGGGTATAATAATATTCGTATCAACCCTGAAGACCAGATCAAAACGACATTCACAATGCCTTGGGGAACATTTTGTTACAAGGTCATGCCATTTGTCCTTAAGAATATCGGTGCCACCTACCAGCGTGCCATGACATATATCTTCCATGACTACATGCACAAAATTTTAGAAGATTACATGGATGAATTATTGGCTAAATTTCTATTACGTCATGAGCACCTAGATGTCTTGTGCAAAGTCCTCGATCACCTTATTGAACATAATGTGAGACTGAACCCCAAGAAGTGCATATTTGGCATCACATTTGGAAATCTCTTTGGATTTATAGTTTCCAAATGAGGCATCGAAGTGGACCCTAACAAAGTCAAGGCAATCCTTGAAATGCCTCCCCCAACTACCATCAAGTAGCTTTGTAGCTTGTAGGGGAGGATTGCATCCATCAAACACTTTATAGCACAACTATCGGACAAGTGTAGACCCATGAACAAACTTTTACACAAGGGGGTCACATTCCACTGGGACGATGAATGTCAAGATGTCTTTGACACAATTAAACAATACTTGGCTTCACCGCTAGAGTTAACTCCACCTAGACAAAGGGTGTCATTTTGATTATATATCTCAGCTACTGAGGTCGCATTGGGTGCCATGTTAGCCCAAAATAACGAATTTCATAAGGAACAGGCCATGTATTATCTCAGTCGTACCCTAGTGAGCTATGATATCAAGTATGCATACATTGAAAAGTTATGTCTAGTAGTGGTTTTTGCTACCAAAAATCTATGACACTATATTCTCAGCCACACTATGTATGTTTTATCTAAAGAGAATCCATTGCGATACATGATGAGTCATACTTATCATAGTAGTCGTACGATGAAATGGATCATGTTGATAAAATTTGACCTAGATTTCTAGGACAAAAGTCAATCAAAGGTCAATTCATTGCTGATCAACTTGCAAAGGCTCCTCTCTAGGAGGACCAACCTCTTAGCATGGAGCTTCCCGATGATGGAGTCTTCCAAATATCATAATCACCTGATTCTGATGAGCCTGAGTCACAGGCAGATATGACTCTCTTCTTCGATGGCTTCAAATGCGAGCAAGGGGGTGGCAAGGGAATCGTGTTTTTCATATCGCATGGGGATCCCATACCCATATCATTTAAAATCAATTTCCCCTGCACTAAAAATAATGTCAGTATGAAGCCTTACTCATAGGGCTTAAAACGACTATCGCCATGAAAATTAGCAAGCTCAATATTTTCGACGACTTCTTGCTCATTGTCAACCAGGTCAAGGGAATCTTCCAGTGCAAGTACCCATTTTTGCAAGCCTACAAAGCCCTTGTGGACAAATACCTGGAAAAGTTTGAATGGTATGACATCGAGGCACTCCCTTGATTGTCTAATCATTTTGTGGATACAATGGCCTCTTTAGTGATTCCACAAGACCCTATAGGGGAGATGACAACCATTCAAGTCAAAATGCTATCACAATCAACAATTGAGCATGAGAGCACTCAATCCATGCCAGAAGTCCACTTTATTCAATTATAACCTCATCAAGAGAGATTATCACTATTGTGGCTGATCCACAACACACCCCAAAATTGGGGACCCACCTTTTTTGCATGCTTTCAAAGAAAACTGCAGTAGCCCAGATGCTAAAAAAATCAAGAAAAAAGCAAAAATTTCACTAAGGAGAAAAAGTGTCGCGATATCGCGACATGTCGCTCTGTCACGGCCAAAAGTTGTCGCGATATCGCGACATGTCGCTCCGTCACTGCGAAATGAAAAAGTGTCACGATATCGCGACATGTTGCTCCGTCGCTGGCAAAAATGAAAAAGTGTCGCGATATCGCGACATGTCGCGTTTTCGCGGCCCAGGCAAGCAGGAAGAGGCATTGATCAAAAATTGTCACGATTTCGCGACGTGTTGTGAAATCGCGGTCCAAAGAGGAGAGAGAAAGGTAGAATGGAAAATTGTAGCGAAATCGTGACATGTCGCAAAATCACGGTCAAGACAGTCAAACGGGGCACGAAGCAGAAAAGCGTAGCGAAATCGCGACATGTCACAAAATCACGGTCAACGCAGTCAACGGCAGCAGGTGGGCGGAACCGTCATGAAATCGTGACGTGTTTGATTTTCGTGGCTTGCAAACGGGCAGAAGGCATAAAATATAAAATGGTCACGAAATCGTGACAAAACCGAGCCAAAGGCGATAAGGCCCAGCAGTGTAGCGAAATCGCGACGAGAACTGACACAAAGCGCATAAGTCGAAAGGCGTCGCGAAATCGTGACGCGTCGCGTTTTCGCGGCACGGGTGGATTAAAAGGCCTAAGGGGTAAAATGGTAGCGATTTCGCTACAGTCAGAAAATGAAGCCAAACAAAGCAAAGAGCGTAGCGAAATCGCTACGTGTTCCGGTATCGTGGTTCACCTGAATGAAAAGAGTCTAAGGCACAAAGGCGTAGCGATATCGCGCAACTTTTGAGGAAACGTTCCAGCCAGACAAAGACGTCGCGAAATCGTGACAGAAAGTGAAGACCATGCAGAGGGCAGAAAATGGTAGCGATTTCATGACACTTTATTGAAAAGAGACTAAGTGCGGAAAACTTGTAGCGAAATCGCGACATGTCGGATTTTCGCTGTGCATGAAGGCAAGAAAGGTTGCTGATAGAAAAACGTCGCGATATCGCGACATGTCTCATTTTCGTTGTGCATGAAAGCGGATAGGGTTATTGGCAGGAAAATGTCACGATATCGCGACATGTCGCGTTTTCGCGGTGAAAGCAAGGAAGCAAAGCTACATGCTATTTTTGGTCACGATTTACATGGGGCCGTTACAGAACATGCAGAAAAGTGCGGAACACGTGGCATACATGTGTAAGGGCTGCAGAGGCGTTACAGTTCATAGAGAAGATCTCGAGCATAAAATCAAAAGCAATGGAAAGGCGAGGAAGGTGAAACGAAGCAATCTGGAAGACGAAACGAACCGTCGTGGAAGGAGAAGCAGTTTGCCAGCAAGTATAAAATGCAGAGGCACAGATTGATACGGGGTCGAAAACCGCTGCGAGCAGTGTTGCAGAGTTGATGGTGATTAGCCGTTCTGGGCCTGCTATGGAGTGCTTTTCTTCCACCTTTTGCTGGTTTTGAGAAAAACCAGAGATTCTGCTATTGTAACAAGACATATTTATTTAATGCAGAATTGTTCAAAAATTTGCATTTTATGGGCAAGAAAGGATGAGAAATTTTTTGCATGCTTCATTTTAACTGTTCTATTTTTCTCCTTTCAGATTTCAGATTTATAAATGAAATACATGCCATTGTTTTGGGTTATTTCATGTGAATGTCTGCAATCTGAAAATTATTTTAAACCCTTGGAGCTAGCACCTAGTTTACTTTGATTGTGTTTGTTTTGCAGGTCAAATAGGCTAGGTTGCATGTACGAAACTCTCACGTATTCGGTTTTGTCGAAATAGGATAGCATCAGACTGAACGTGTTCAATTTTTAATTTTCTGTATTTCTTTTTCATTTTATTTTATTTTCCAGAAGGTTCAACTTAGTTAAAATAAATATTTAAAAATTATAAAATCTAAAAAAAAATGAACAATCACTAAAGTTTCATGATGAAATAAACCAACATTGCCCCTTGTTTACAGTTACTTGCAATCACTAAGGTGTTCCAAGCATTTAAATTGAATATCTTTATTTGAGATTACTAATACACAGTTGCAAATGCTAATACAATGGAGACCTTGGAGAAGTTGGTTGTTTAACTTCTTTGCAAGAGGGGATTTGGAACCCAAATCCTAAGGAAGAGTGTAATTTCACAAGTGTGTGAAAATACCACTCAACATTTTGGCGCTAGAAGGAGGGCTTGAACCGGTTTATTTCAGATTGATTTAAATGCTATAGGGATTTAAATTTTGAATATTTCATGCCCTATTGATTATTATCTTTAGCCCTCTTTTAATATTACAACTTTGTACTTGTTAAAAGGAGGACATGAATTGCTATGCATTGGTCTAACGCTTTGATTGTTCATACAGGAATAATGTGATTTAATTTAATTTAAAAAAATAATAATAATAATAATAAATAAATAATAATAATGTTTTTGGGTATTAAAGTTATATTCTTTAAGATTCACTAATGGCTATGTTTTCACCGTGGATGACAGGTAGCCCATTGAACATACCAGGAGTTCAACATTATTTGCCCGTTGGTTTTGAGAGATGTCTTCCTCGATTTTTGTCTAACGGGACAAATATTGCAGGAGAACACATTCAAGCATTCAAATTTGTTGTGAATCACTTAACAATTTGGCATGATGATGTTGTTTGTAAAATGTTCCCTTACACCTTGGACAAAGTGGCATTTGATTGGTTTACAAGTCTGCCCTTAGGGTCTATCACTTCTTGGGCTCAACTAGAGGCAGCATTTCTTAATCAATTCAACAAAAAGCAAGTTGACCCAATCCGCATGTATGAGCAGTTTTTCACTATTAAAAAAGGACCAAGTGAAAATGTGAAGTCATTTTCTGAAAGGTTCTTTGGATTATATGCTCAATTAGTGACATTTTATGCTCTTCAAGAAGAAATGGCTCTCCAAATATATGTAAATGCTCTTGACCCACTCATTTCCACATATTTGCGAGGGATGCCTCAAATCACATCTTTGACACAAGCCTATACTCAAGCAATGGCAATTGAGCAACAATTGAGTTGTCAAAATTATGGTGTGGGTTTTGGATCGTATAATCTTCAATCATTTAATACATCCTTTACCCATCCAATGATTTATCCACCTCAACCAAATTCAAGTGTAAATCAATTTCAGAATCAACAATCATTCCCAAGCTTCAATCAATTTCAAAATCCTCAACCTACTATGCAAGATCAACCATCTTTCTTAAGTATGAATCAACTTCAAAATACTCATCTTGATTCAAAGGATATTTCTAAAATCAATTTTAATGATTTTCATAAGAATATGATTTTAGGCAAGGGAGGAGTACTAGATCCAACTAGTATTGAAACATGTGACAAATTGGAAACCCTTGACTCACCAAAAGATGAATTCTATGAGGATGAATCTGTTTCGGATGACATTGTTGAAAATGATGACCAAGAAGATCCACACCTTCCAAATCATGATAAAATTGAATCATGGGTTACACATGTGGATTATGATAGCCTTATCAATTTGAATACAAGCAATAACCCAATTTTGGAAGTAATTGAACCATCTAAGGAAGGTGAAGATAAATTTGATGAGAAACATGTTGATGAATTAAAAGATGAAGAAGAAATAGTTGAGCATCACAATTTGATTTTGAAAGATGATCATTATGATTCTTGGGAAGAGTATGCTCACTCCAAAACTGCTAATGAAATTTGTGTGCCTATTGATATGCAGGATGATACAATTGCCCTTTCATATGAGGATATTACAAGTCCTGTACAATCTGAGAATGTTTTGGAAGAAGGGTTGGAATCTCATCAAAGGTTGGAGAAGGATAATGATTTTACTACCATGGATGAAGAAGGAGAATCAATTGTTTTTGTTCCCCTTGAGGGGCAAGAAATCAAAAATCTTGATCCACCTATTGTTTCTACAATGTCTATGCCATCTCAAAATGATGAAATTACAAAGCCTAAGTGGTGTGGGTTTGATACTATTGATGATCCTAATGAAAATATGGATTTTGAGGCAACTCAAGCCATTGATCATGGAAAGGTGTCACGTGACACATATCTTGAAAAATTAGGCTCTTGTTTTGAAAAAGATGGATGCATGTTTGATTGGGTGCCTAACTTTGGTGTTTTTGAACAGGTGTTGGATGATGAAGAAGACAATGAAGAAAAAGAAAAAGCTACTAACACTCATCAAGTTGTGATAAATTCTAATCATGATGGGTTGAGTATGGGTGACAAGGTGAAATCTTTACCTTTGGTAGTAGCCACAAAAATTTTAAGTGATGGGTTACATGATGTCCCTTTGGATGCTAATGTCATTGATGATGAAATGTCAAATCTTGGTGATGTTTGTCAAGTTTTGATTGATTTTGATTGCTTTAAAATCTTGAAAAATAATTTGAATTCAAGATTTTTAGAAATAGGCTCTTGTTTGCAATATCTCACTTTTGAAAAGGAGAGCCTACTTCTAAATCATGAATGGAATGATGAAACTTGCATCTTTAAAGAATAGACATGATAAAATTGAATATCAATCATTGTCTAATCAATTTGAAATTTGAATCTCACCTATGAGAATACTAATGGAACTAAATCTAATTGGTATGGTGAGCATGGCAAGTTGAAATTTGTTGCATTGTTTGGTCTAATCTTGTTTTTGTTGGATTCCTACAACATTTGGCATGCGTATCATGTGACATATGTCTTTTGAAATGTTCTAATCATGTTTGGGATCCAGGAAAGTAATAGTCCAAGCTTGGCATCATCTTGTACTATATTGTATATAAATTTTGGTTTTGGTTTGGGTTTGTGTTTTCAAGTTTCATTTTGGGATTGCTATTTGGATTAGGATTTAAGTTGTGTGTTTGATTTCATTTGACATGTTTGGTTTGTTTTGATAAAAAAAAAAAAAGAAAATTTGAGATGTCAACTTATGCCTAAAATCAGGAGAATATGAAACATTGGAATTGTGTTGTAGAAAGCTCCACAAGTAACACAAACATTTAAATATTATCGTTTGGATCTTGTGATGCATGAAGTTGTCAGTTTTGCACATTATGGTAAATTAGATGATATATTCCAAAAGAAGCAGTGCATTCATATCTCATGTCATATTCCACATTGCATATACATGTCATCTCAGTTACATTTTCATTCCATGGGCAATTATTGAGAAGGTGTTGAATCCTCTTAGGATTATTACATAACATATATTAAAAGGATCCTAAGGTTGGGAACTGCTGCCCAAGCTATCTTGAACCAAGCACATTCCATGCACATTAAAAAGAATCTTGAGCAAAATGGTCAAAACCATACTTGGATGAAAAGGTGAGGTGAAAAGAATATTTCATGTTTGTCCTATCATGCAACATAATCCTTAAAACAGTGGTTTTTACCATTTCCATCAAGCTTAAAGCCTAAAACCAGAGTAGTAAGGATAGGGTTAAATCCTCATCGAACTTAGGTTGAGGATCCAACTCCCCAAAGCTCGGATTTGACCTACATGGAGTAGTAAGGATAGGACTTAATTCTCATCTCGCTTAGGTTGAGAATCCGATTCCCCAAAGCTTCCATTTTTCCCATTTCATCATAAAGCTTGGATTGGAAGGATCGTACTACATGTCCTTCGCAAAGGATGGGTAGTCATCCCAAAGGTCCAAGCAATAAAAGTAAAACTAATTTTTTCCATTTCATCTCAATCTTGGATTGGAAGGATTGTACTACGTGTCCTCTCGCAAAGGATGGGTAGTCATCCCAAAGGTCCAAGAGATAAAAGATAATATTTCCCATTTCATATTAATATTGGATTGGAGGGATCGTACTACATGTCCCTAGCAAGGATGGGTAGTCATCCCAAAGGTCCAAAGAAAAAAAGAGAGAAAAGAATGAATGAAAGCCAAGTCATGGATTATGGGGTTAAGTATGCTCATGCGTGGCAACATGTCTTGTCTAAAAGCAAGACCACTGATTGCTCATATGGATAGACTAGCCTGACCATTTCATCCATAACAGGTTAAATTATTTTGTTCAAGATGAGGTAATGAACTCCAAATCAGAATAGTAAGGATAGGGTTAAATTCCCATCTCGCTTAGGTTGGGAATCCTATTCCCCAAAGTTCTGATTTCACTCACACTTGCACATGGGTTCAAGATGGTAGTGACACATAACCAACTTTGGGATCTAGTAAAATTAATTAAGTATACATATATTTGGTCCTAAGAGGGTTTGACATTTTTAATATGTTTGTCCATGATATTAGAAGGTTTGAGCATTTATAAAGCAGGTTGTTACATCTCTAGCATCTTCATCATACATCAAATCCTGCACAAATCATTCATAGCCTTGCATACAAATCATAAGTGAAACTGACAATGGAATGTTGAACAAGTTCAAATGATAGGGAATGAAGCACATTGCACACACCGAGCTGATACTTAATGATTCTGATGTTTCATGTATTTCTGATCTGTCGGTATTTGTTTATCTTCTATGTGCTTGACGCCTGTATCTAAGCTTGTATGTTTCAGGTTGGGTTCTCACCAAAATGCTCAAGAGCATTTGACAATAGAGTCACCATTTGTTGTGGCTGATCCACAACACACCCCAAAATTGGGGACCCACCTTTTTTGCATGCTTTCAAAGAAAACTGCAGTAGCCTAGATGCTAAAAAAATCAAGAAAAAAGCAAAAATTTCACTAAGGAAAAAAAGTGTCGCGATATCGCGACATGTCGCTCTGTCGCGGCCGAAAGTTGTCGCGATATCGCGACATGTCGCTCCATCACTGCAAAAATGAAAAAGTGTCGCGATATCGCGACATGTTGCTCCGTCGCGGCAAAAATGAAAAAGTGTCGCGATATCGCGACATGTCGCGTTTTCACGACCCAGGCAAGCAGGAAGAGGCATTGATAAAAAATTGTCGCGATTTCGCGACGTGTTGTGAAATCGCGGTCCAAAGAGGAGAGAGAAAGGCAGAATGGAAAATTGTAGCGAAATCATGACATGTCACAAAATCACGGTCAAGACAGTCAAACGGGGCAAGCAAAAGGTAGCGAAATAATGTCAAAATAAAATGGGAATCGTGAAATCGTGACGTGTTTGATTTTCACGGCTTGCAAACGGGCGAAGGCATAAAATATAAAATGGTCATGAAATCATGACAAAACCGAGCCAAAGGCGATAAGGCCTAGCAGTGTAGCGAAATCGCGACGAGAACTGACACAAAGCGCATAAGTCGAAAGGCGTCACGAAATCGTGACGGTGTGTCACGTTTTCACGATGCAGGTGGATTAAAAGGCCTAAGTGGTAAAATGGTAGCGATTTCGCTACAGTAAGGAAATGAATCCAAACAAAGAAAAGAGCGTAGCGAAATCGCTACATGTTACGGTTCACCTGAATGAAAAGAGTCTAAGGCACAAAGGCGTAGCGATATCGCGCAACTTTTGAGGAAACGTTCCAGCCAGACAAAGACGTCGCGAAATCACGACAGAAAGTGAAGACCATGCAGAGGGCAGAAAATGGTAGCGATTTCGCGACACTTTATTGAAAAGAGACTAAGTGCGGAAAACTTGTAGCGAAATCGTGACATGTCGGATTTTCGCTGTGCATGAAGGCAAGAAAGGCTGTTGACAGAAAAACGTCGCGATATCGCGACATGTCTCATTTTCACTGTGCATGAAAGCGGATAGGGTTATTGGCAGGAAAATGTCACGATATCGCGACATGTCACGTTTTCGCGATGAAAGTAAGGAAGCAAAGCTACATGCTATTTTTGGTCACGATTTACATGGGGCCGTTACAGAACATGCAAAAAAGTGTGGAACACGTGGCATACATGTGTAAGGGCTGCAGAGGCATTACAGTTCACAGAGAAGATCTCGAGCATAAAATCAAAAGCAATGGAAAGGCGGGGAAGGTGAAACGAAGCAATCTGGAAGACGAAACGAACCGTCGTGGAAGGAGAAGCAGTTTGCCAGCAAGTATAAAATGCAGAGGCATAGATTGATACAGGGTCGAAAACCGCTGCGAGCAGTGTTGCAGAGTTGATGGTGATTAGCCGTTCTGGCCTGCTGTGGAGTGCTTTTCTTCCACCTTTTGCTGGTTTTGAGAAAAACCAGAGATTCTGCTATTGTAACAGGACATATTTTTTAATGCAGAATTGTTCAAAAATTTGCATTTTATGGGCAAGAAAGGATGAGAAATTTTTTGCATGCTTCATTTTAACTGTTCTATTTTTTCTCCTTTCAGATTTCAGATTTATAAATGAAATACATGCCATTGTTTTGGGTTATTTCATGTGAATGTCTGCAATCTGAAAATTATTTTAAACCCTTGGAGCTAGCACCTAGTTTACTTTGATTGTGTTTGTTTTGCAGGTCAAATAGGCTAGGTTGCATGTACGAAACTCTCACGTATTCGGTTTTGTCGGAATAGGATAGCATCAGACTGAACGTGTTCAATGTTTAATTTTCTGTATTTCTGTTTCATTTTTATTTTATTTTCCAGAAGGTTCAACTTAGTTAAAATAAATATTTAAAAATTATAAAATCTAAAAAAAAAATAAAATGAACAATCACTAAAGTTGCATGATGAAATAAACCAACATTGCCCCTTGTTTACAGTTACTTGCAATCACTAAGGTGTTCCAAGCATTTAAATTGAATATCTTTATTTGAGATTACTAATACACAGTTGCAAATGCTAATACAACGGAGACCTTGGAGAAGTTGGTTGTTTAACTTCTTTGCAAGAGGGGATTTGGAACCCAAATCCTAAGAAAGAGTGTAATTTCACAAGTGTGTGAAAATACCACTCAACACTCACACATTCATGAGCGCTTGAATCATGCTTCTTGGAGATTTTTTTCTCCCAAACCCCTTTTGATAGCAACACAATGATATTATTACAAGTTCTATCCCAATCTGCATTTGATTGATGGTGGGCTAAAACATAAAAGACTTTATTTAATTAACCTCAAAAATTATACCACACACACAACGCTATGTAGACATTGAAGGATAGGGTATTTATAGGGACATGGAGGTGGAGGAATAAGGAGGTATAAGGGAAAAGGAGAGACGTGGAGGGATAAGGGGAGAGGGAGGAGGTGGAGGAATGAGGAGCGGAGGTTACAGAGGAAATAAGGAGGAAATGGTGGCGAAAGAATAGGGAGGAAAGGCGGTGAGAGAGAGAGAGAGAGAGAATATAGGAAGGGGTTTAAAAAATAAAAAAAATCTTACCAACAAATTTGGACGCATGTTCACATTGTGGTCATAAATCAAGATATTTCTGAGCCACTTAGACAATAACCCTCTTCACACTTGCAACATTCTCCCCCTTAAATTTGAGAGGACTGACTACACAGTATCTCAGCTTTATAAATTGAGCTTTAGCCATCGCTTTGATGAATATATCTACAACGTTCTCCAAAGTGCGACAAAATTTAAGCTCAACAATTTCATGCTCCACCATGTCTCGGATGAAGTGGTACTTCATATCAAAATGTTTCGTTCTGCTATGGTGGATTAGATTGTATACCAACTAAATGGCATTGATGTTGTCACAGTAGATTCTGGTTGGACCACTTTACTGCTCTCCAATATCTTCTAGCATTTTTCTTAGCCATAGGGCTTGAGTACTAGCATAGGTGACTGCTATATTTTCAGCTTCTGTAGAATACAAAGCTACAACAGTTTGCTTTTTGGAACTCCATGTTATTAGCCCTAATACCAGACTAAAACAGTTCCCTGAAGTTGATTTTCTATCATCAATATTGGTGCCCCAATCACTATCACTAAAGCCTACAAGCTTGACAATGTTACATTTATGGTACTGGATTCCAAAATCCAATGTACCCTTCACATATCTGATAATTCTCTTAGCTGCCTGCAAATGCAGCTCAGATGGGCTAGCCATAAATCGAGAGACAAGAGAAAAAACATACCAAATATCAGGTCTGGTGTTGGCGAGAAACATCAAACTCCCAACAATTCTCCTAAAAGTGGTCATGTCAACTTTTGGTGCTCTATCATCTTTGCTTAACTGGATCCCATGTCCAAAAGGAGTTGTAACTGGTTTGCATTGCTCCATAGAAAACTTCTTGATCATGTCCCGAGCATATTGAAGTTGATAGATGAATATCCCTGTTTCTGACTGATGGACTTCCATTCCAAGGAAGTAGTGCATTAAGCCAAGATCCTTCATCTCAAACTGCTTCATCATGGAGCACTTGAACTCCATATTCACTTTTTCATTACTACCCATGAAAATGAGATCATCCACATACAAGCAAACTATGAGGATGACGTTACCTTACTTCAGGTAGTAAAGTGTGGGTTCATTTATGCTTCTGGTGAACCCAAAATTTTTGAAGTACCCATCAATGCATGAGTACCAAGCTCGCGGTGCCTGCTTGAGGCCATAGAGTGCCTTTTTCAGTCTATAAACAAGGTGCTCCTTACCTTGCTCTTGAAATCCTTGAGGTTGCTTAAGATACACTTCCTCTGTTAAGTACCCATTGAGAAAGGCACTCTTCACATACATGTGTTGGATTTTCCAACCCTTGTGAGCAGCTAAAGCAAGAACTATTCTGATGGTCTCTTGTCGGGCTACAGGAGCAAATGTCTCTTCATAATCAATACCATATTTTTGTGTAAATCCTTTTGCAACCAATATTTCTTTGTGCCTTTCAATGCTTCCATCAGCATTGTATTTGGTCTTGAAGATCCATTTACATCCAACACACTTCTTTCATTTAGGAAGCTCTACTAGCTCCCAAGTATCATTGTTTTTTATAGAGGTTGTCTCCTCTTTTATGGCATCCTGCCATATCTTTTGAGTACAAGCCTTCTCATAACTAGAAGGTTCAAGATGTGCACTAGTTAACAAGGCATAGTTAACTACATCCCCCCGAGGTTCTTGGGAGTCATCATCTCCATACAAATGCATATTTTCAAGTCTTTGCAAAACTGAACCCATTTCACTTGCTTGAATTCTTGTATATCATCTTTGAAAATTTGTATCCAACATATGATAAGATGGATGATGCTGGAGATTTCTCTTACCTCTATATGGAGAATCAATATCCATTGGTGAGGAACTCACTGACCTTTGTGGAGAAGGACTTGATGAAGATGATGATGGATTGGAAGTTGAATGTTTGCTTGGGCTTGGAGGAGGAGACTTCTTGCATTTCTGTGGGGCCTGTTGAATTTGTGAAGAACCTACATCATGAGATTCAACATCACTATAAATTTGAGGATGTTCCCATTCTCTCCCGTCATCAAAAATCACATCCTTGGAAAGTATTATCTTTCGAGTCATGGGATTGTAGAGTCTGTAAGATTTTTTGGTCTCACAGTAACCTACAAAAATGCAAGCTTGACTCTTGGGATTGAGCTTCTTCCTTTGTTCATCATGAATGTGTGAGTAAGCCAGTGAACCAAATACTTTGAAATGCTTGACATTTTGTTTCTTACCATACCATGCTTGATAAGGAGTTTTCCCTTTCAAAATTGAAGTAGGACTCCTATTCAAAATATACACACTGGTCCTGGATGCATCTGCCCAATACATATTGCTCAAATGCTTCATTTGAAGCATATATATTGCCATCTCTACAATGGTGCAGTTCTTTCTCTCAGCCACACCATTTTGCTATGGATTATAGGCAGCAGTGAACTGCCTCTTTATTCCATGTTTTTTATAAAAATTCAAAAATTCATTAGAGGATTATTCTCCTCCTTTATCTGATCTGAGACACTTAACCAAATATCCACTCTCATTTTCAACTCTTGATTTAAAATCTACGAAGCAATCAAATGCTTCATCTTTATGCTTCAAAAAATATATCCAGCACATTCTTGAAAAATCATCAATGAAAATAAGAAAGTAAGATTTGTTACCAATACTCTTGGTCTGCATTGGACCACAGATGTCCGAATGAACTAGCTGGAGTGGATAACTGGCCCGCCATGCTTACCCATGAGGAAATTTGGTTCTAGCATGCTTGCCCAAGGCACAACCTTCACAGACTTCCTTATTGTCCTGAACTTTAGGAAGTCCGGTCACCATCACTTGAGAAGTTAACATATTCAAACTGGCTGAATTCAAATGACCATATCTCAAGTGCCACGACACACTTGGATTTGCAATAGCAACATTTACCAATTGATCTCCTCCTGGCTGGCCAAAATTTAAAGGAAATAACATGTTCTTTGTCATTGGAACTTGAGTAATGATTCTATAACTATTAATTTTATCAAAAATGGTACATTTACCCTCATTAAATAGCAACTTATAGTTTTTCTCCAACATTTGACCAACACTCAAAATATTATGTTGGAGATGAGGGGTGTAATAAATATCATTTACCTATTTGACGCCATTTTTTTTTGGACCCTCCATGGCTCCAACACCTTCGACTGCCAATGACTTGTCGTCACCCAACTTGATGCTTTATTTGTAAGAAGAATCCAGGGTAGAAAAGAGTTCTTATTTGCCACTCATATGATTTGAACACCCAATGTCCAAGATCCATGTGTCATTTAGGTTCTAATCTGACTTGCCATATGAGAGAAAGAGATTTGAGGTCCCTTCTTATTCTCCAAAATTTCCATACTAGCTACTCTGGCTGCTGCTCCCTTGTGAGGATTTCGACCAGCAATCACGAGCGAAGTGGCCAAGTTTACCATAATTGTAGCAAACTTGTTTTGACTTGTCACTTCCTTTTCCTCATCCTGGATGCTTCCCTCTATTCTACTGTCCACCTCTATTCTAACCTCCACCTCTATTTGAAGATCCTCCTTTGTTAGGAGTTCCACCTCGTGGACTATTCCTACCTCTACCTCTATGCTGACCTCTGCCATGACCTCTACCTTGGCATTTTTCTTCTTGTGAAGCAAAAGCTTTCTCATCACTTCCATGGCTTGTGGAAGGATATTCCTGCAATCTCTCTTCATGTGAAAGAAGAGAACCAATCAGTGCATCAAAGGAAAGTGTAGTCAAATATTTGGACTCTTCAATAATGATTGCTACATGATTCCACTTAGAAAGAAGTGTTTGCAACACTTTCTTCACCATAACCTCTGGTTTAACCTCTTCACCTAGAGTGACCATTTTATCTACCACGTATTTGAATCGCATGCAGTAGTCTCCTACTTTCTCATTCTCCTGCATTCTGAGATTTTCAAAATCTCTTTTTAGAGTTTGAAGGCTGACCTACTTCACTTGATCACTTCCTTGAAAACTTTTCTTTAAAGCCTTCCAAGCATCTTGAGCTGTTACACAAGATGCTATTCTAGGAAATATACTTTTATCTAGAGCTACTTGTAAATGGTATAGGGCAAAGGAGTTATTTTTTTGGGCTTATTTTTTTGTTAGCGTACTTAACTATTATTTTTTGTATTTCATTATTTGGCTGGTAGATTGTTACACTGTTATGCTGTTACAACTATTCAGTTCACGCCGGTGACTATTCCCGGCATTTGTAATCTTATTTAAGCTCTGCAAAATAATACAATTTCTGTTCCATAATTATACATGGCATCAGAGCCAGTTCGGTAAGGTTGCTGGGCAGCGGAATTTTTTTTTGCAGAGGCAAATTTTTTTTATATGCCGCGCGCAATCGCGCGACGTACAGTGAAAGAAAGCAACGAAAAAAAAAAAAAAAAACACAGTCCACGCTGCCAGCGTGACTGCCTAGTAGAGATTCGTGACACAGAGCCGCGACGTGCGCGCAAAGGGCATCCGCGACACTGCGCCTGTCTGCGGGAGGATGCAGATGTCCCCCCCTGTACCGTGACATCGATGACAGAGCACAGACAGGAGGACGCAGACGTCCCCCCTATGTCGCGAAGGCTCTATGTGCGTGCGACAGTGCATCCACAGGAGGCGAACTGTCACGCCATGCCAGGAAGAGCGCACTGACATTCGTCAGCGCGCAAGGGTCGCTACGCACAGACGGTCATGCCATGGACGCGACAGAGCTAGTAGGAGGGCCGAGGAGAGAGTGTCACGTGTCAAGGTCATGGCACCCCCCCCACGTTGGAGGCTACGCGAGACACAACGCCTTCCCCCCCGCGGACGCTGACGTCCGCAGACGTCTAGCGCGGGGAGGAATTTAAAATCCCCCCCGCGTGTAGCGAGCACGGGAATTTAAAATCCCGTGCCCATGCGGGGTATAAACCCCCCCCCCAACTACGCGTAGTGCGAAACGCGCTTCCCCCCCCCGGCGGCGATTTAAAAAAAAAAAAAAAAAGCGTCGACGAAGTCAGAGGAGAACAAGAGCCACAGAGCAGCAGCGCGTGAGGCCGAGGAGGAGGACCATTCGGGCATTGAAAAGGGAGGAGGTTGACTGATCCTTTCGGATCAGCCCGCTGGCTCACGTGGTCGTGAGCCGTGCGGTAAGGCTCAGGGAGCCTGCAGGTCGGGGGTTCAAATCCCGCCGACTCCCCCTTAAGGTATAATTTTTTTTTCAAAGTTGTTTTTTTAATTATTATTTTTTTAATTAAAATTTTTAATTTTAATTTTTTTAATATAGTTTTAAACTTTATAAATTAAAATTTAATTTTAATTTATTTTTCCTAAAGTTTTAAAACTATATAAATTAAAATTATTTATTTTAATTTTAAATATATAATAATTATTAAAAATGCTTTGTTAAAGGAATTTGTTTTAGGGGGGGTATTTTTTCAAAAAAATCAAAGGGGGATTGTGAGTAATGTTTCTGAAAAATAGCATTTTGGCGAATTGTAAAAGGTGCATTTTCGGCTGTGACCGACACCTTGTGGGTTATTCCTGTGGGCATTTTTTTTGTTGTATGTTGCATATTTCATTTTTGCACTATAACATTAAAAATTAAAATCAAACACTCCCTAAGTCCCCGGAATAATTAAAACCCATCCGTGCAATTTATTGCACTGCAGCGTTCGGTATTTGTGATACCTCTGGCCAACACTTACAGGTAAAGCTATCGTGATTTGGCTATTGTATCCGCCGCCTAATATAGCTGCTGCAACGACGTCTGAGCTTGTTCTCTATAAATTGTCGGGGAGAGATAAGTTAGCCATTTTTGCATTTTTTACTCCATCCACTACCCTTTATCGCACTTGTGTTTAGGCCTAAATCCTGACGAAGTATTCTTCATAGTGTTTAGGGGAAGTTATGCCCCACGCATGAGAAGAATCTTCTATGGTAGGTGCCATCAACAAGGCGATTCCCTTTCAGTACCGCTTATGTTCCACGTATCGTATGATCTCTAAAACTCACCTATAGTCTCCCTCACGTAAGGGCGGGTGATTTTTGTTGATCTTTCTAAATACCTATAGTTTCCCTCACGTAAGGGCAGGTATTTTGTACGGTATAACGGCCTAGAAAAAGGTATATCGAAAGGGGGACCAATTGGTGATATAAGGAACCTTCACTATGGCCACTGTTGCAAAGTTGATGACTGATCCGCATCAGTTATTGAAAGGTCCAAATTATACACCATGGAAACATAAGATGAAGGCAATTATCCAAATGGAAGATTTGTGGGATATTGTTACTGGAGTAGCAACTAGGCCTTCACCAACAGCAAGATCCACAGGTCCTTCAACAGATCAGATAGCTTTTGACAAGAAAGACAGTCGAGCAAAGGTGCTCATTTTGTTTGCTGTTTTAGATGAAGTGCAACCTCATATAGCTAACAAAGCAAGTGGTAAAGAGGCATGGGATGCCCTTAGAACCATCTATGAGGGAAAGAATGATTCCACCATTCTTCATCTTCAACAACAACTTCATAACCTGAGTTTGAGACAGGGTGAAACAGTTGAACTCTTTCTGTGCAGAGTGTCTGAGTTGAAAGAGAAATTGAGTTCTTTGGGAGATACTGTGGATGAAAAGCTTCTCATTTCACTTGTGATGATAGCTTTGCCTTCTTTATTTGATATGTTGATCACCTCCATCCAGGTGTATCAATGACAAATTACCTACATCAAGTTGGTCAATCTGCTTCAACAATAGGAGGCACGCCAACTTCACAAGGATGATTCTTCCAATACAGCCCTATACACCAACAGACAGGGTTCTAGGAAGAAAGGTAATGGGCAAAAAGGAGGAAACTTTTAGAAAGGAGGAAATTCTCAACAAGATACGAAAGGAAAAGGCAAACAACCTCAACAGAAGAAGAGGTGGTGCAAGATCTGTGAGAAAGACAACCATGACACCAACAGGTGTTGGCATAAGAACAAACAGAAAGGCCAAAACAAACCACAAAATAAAAACAAGCAACCCCAGGTGAATGTTGTTGTTGAAGAATCTGACTCAGATTTTGAATGGGAGCACAAGGTGCTCATGACTACCACAGATTCCACACAGAGGGATCCTGTTTGGTATGTTGATTATGGAGCTAGCAAACATATGACTGGCGATAGATCGTGGTTTGAATCATTTGTGGCCAAAGAGGGCAAACCTGTCACCATTGCTGATGATAAAACCTATAGGGTTCGGGGAGAGGGTACAGTTTCAGTCACTCTTCCTGATGGCAAGTGTCAGATTGACAAAGCCCTCTATGTTTCGGGATTGGCTAACAATTTGTTGTCAGTCACACAAATCCTGGATAGAAATATGGTTGTCAACTTTCATGTTGAGAATGGACAGAAGTGTTGTACCATTACCCGAAAGGGTAAGCAGATTGCAACAGCTTCATATAAGCATGGCTTATTTTCACTAGATGCTATCTCTACTCCACATGTTGCCATGACTGTCTCTACCAAGGAGGCAACTTCCCTATGGCACAAGATATATGGGCATCTTAGTTCTGGCTACTTACTTGAGCTCAGTAAGTATGAGATGGTAAAGGGTATTCCTTCCCTTTCTGCCACATTGCCAGTGTGCTCTGACTGCTTGGCAGGAAATCAGCATAGAGTACCATTTGAGAAGAGCTCTACAAGAGCACGAAAACCTCTAGAGTTAATTCACACCGATCTATGCGGTCCTTTCACACCCAACAGTTGTGGAGGGAAGAGGTACTTTTAGTTATTCGTAGATGACTACTCACAAAATATGTGGGTTTTCTTTCTCCAACTGAAATCAGAAGCTTTCGCATTCTTCCAGCAGTTCAAGAAATCCGTTGAGAAGGAGTCATGGGCTTCTATTAAAACCCTCCGCTCAGATCGAGGGGGAGAGTTTACCTCTAATGAATTTTTTGCATTCCTAGATAAGCATGGAATCAAGAGACAGTTAACAACTGCCTGTACTCCTCAAAAAAATGGAGTTGCTGAGAGAAGGAACCGTTCTATCATGGAAATGGTTCATTGTATGCTCACAGGAGCTACTCTTGGGCAACAATATTGGGCAGAAGCTATCACCACTGTAGTGTATCTATTGAATAGGGCACCCACAAAGGCCCTAAAATGAATGACTCCACAGGAAGCATGGAGTGGTCGAAAACCCTCCATATCTCATCTACATATTTTCGGATGTCACGCTTTCATGCACATACCAAAAGAGAAAAGGAAGAAGCTAGATGAGAAAACACTGAGATGTATTTTTCTTGGTTATTATGAGCACTCTAAAGGATATCGTTTGATAGATCCTTTGACCAAGAAAATTCATATCAAAAGAGATGTTGTCTTTGATGAAGCTTTCACATCACAGAGCACATCTAAAGTACACCAAGATATTGTAGAATCTAAGGAAGAGAAGATTCCTTCGTCAGCACAGACAGGAGGTCCTTCTACATCTTCTTCACCACCACCGAAGAAGAATCCAAAATGGTGTACAAATACAATCAGAGACGCAAATTTATCCACTCCCAATTTGAATTTGGATAGACCTCGTACACGCAGTATGGCTCAAAAGGAAAGAGAAGCCAAAGAAACTGGTGAGGTTGATGATCTTTGTCAATATTTTGAGGAACTTTCTGTAACTCCAAGTACAGAAGTAGAGGATATGGATATTGATGATGATAGGGCATTCATGTCTACCATAGATGATCTTGAACCTCGCATCGATGCAAGATGCTCTCAGTGAGCCTCGATGGAAGGCCGCTATGGATACAGAGTATGAGTCTTTGATGAAGAATAAAACTTGGAAGCTTGTTGATCTTGCCGCATGGAAAGAAACCCATTGGCTGCAAATGGGTATATAAAGTCAAGTACAAGGCAGATGGAATAATTGATAAGCATAAGGCCCGTCTTGTTGCAAAGGGCTATGCTCAAAAGGAAGGCATTGACTACGAGGAAACTTTTGCACCTACTGCTCGGATGACCACAATTCGGGTTATGTGTGCTATGGCAGCACAATATGGGTGGAAAGTTCACCAGATGGATGTCAAAAGTGCCTTTCTAAATGGTGATCTCCAAGAAGAAGTCTATATGACTCAGCTCGAAGGATTTGAAGTGGAAGGCCAAGAGCAGAAGGTTTACAAATTGGTCAAATCCTTATATGGTCTGAAACAAGCTCCTCGAGCTTGGTATATAAAAATGGACAATCACCTTATGCAGCATGGATTTAAGAGATGTCCGTCGGATGCAAACCTCTATTTCAAGAAACAGGGTTCTGAGATAGTGTTGCTTGTACTCTATGTGGATGATCTCGCTCATTACGGGAGTTCGAAACTATGATCTCTATCGTCAAAAGAAACTTATGCAAATATTTTGAGATGACAGATCTCGGACTTCTCCATTACTTGTCTTGGTCCGGAATTCAGCCGGAAGGAGCACTCCATCAAAGTGTCTCAAAAAAATATGCCAAGACATTCTCGGAAAAATATCGCATGATCGATCTGCAAGCCAATGGCAACTCCGATGGAGAATGGACTTCGGTTATCACGATATGATGATTCACCTCGGGTAGATGGTACTCTCTATCGACGAGTTGATTGGGAGTCTCATATATCCGACCAATACTAGGCCGGATCTCGTATTTGTTGTCAACTATCTTTCGAGGTTCATGCAGGAGCCTAAGACCACTCATTGGAAAGCAACAAAACGTGTTCTTCACTATGTCCGTGGTACTATGGAATATGGCCTAGAATACAAGAGGAACAACAAATTCTTCTTGCAAGGATACATGGACTCTGACTATGCCTGATCATTTGATGATCGCAAGTCAACTTCTGGATACATTTTTCATCTGGGATCCGGTCCTGTCTCTTGGCATAGCAAGAAGCAACAGGTGGTTGCTATTTCATCAACATAGGTAGAGTATCGCGCCACACGTAAAGCTGTGTGCGAAGTGATATGGTTACGTCGCATTCTGACAAGTATGGGCCATCCATCAAAATCTCCAATACACTTGTTTTGCAACAATCAGGGTGTTCTGAACCTCGTCAAGAATCCAGTCCATCATGAAAGAACAAAGCACATTGACACACAATGTCATTTCATTCGATATGAAGTTCCAAAGCACCAAATTTAGCTTCAGCACATTCCCACCGATGCTCAAGTTGTAGACATTTTCACTAAGGCACTTGGACGTGTCAAATTTGAATTGTTTCGCAGCTCACTTTGTATTGCAAAATAATGTAAGGGGATGTTAGTAGTCTAGTATAGCTATTAGTTATTACATTACCCAAATAATGTAATAAAGGGGGATGTTAGCGTACTTAACTATTCTTGTTTGTATTTCATTATTTGGCTGGTAGATTGTTACACTGTTATGCTGTTACAACTATTCAGTTCACGCTGATGACTATTCTCGACCTTTGTAATCTTATTTAAGCTCTGTAAAATAATACAATTTCTATTTCGTAATTCTACATTTTTTGCTTTTCTATCGGCAACACTTAAAGCAGACCAGTCAGTAGTATAGGGTTTTGTGTATCCTTCTTCAACTATTTCCCATAAACCTTTACAAATCCACATAGTTTTCATCTTTATTGACCAAAATTCATAATCACTACCATTAAATTTAGGAATTGGGAGATTTGAATTTGAAGCCATTTCTACTACTTGAAAGCAAACTTTGATTTGAATAAAAATAGGAAGTACAAAGCAATTACAAGTTCAAATAAAATCTAGATTTCTTAATTCTCTCACCGATTTCTTGTTCTTCTTCTTGTGGATTGCCCAGTACTGGAGGCCCAAAATTGTCTGCAATGTAATCCTATTCATCACTGATGATGATACTTTCAAAAGATGCTTCTGGCTCATCCTGTGCTAGCTCAGGATCTGCTGGTTCAGGTTCTGTTGGCTCAAGATTTAGAGAGCGTGGGGTATAACTCTCACTAGATTGTTCCTCAGGCTAAAATGCAACTGAATCAGACTCCTCCACTCGTTGTCTAAAAATATTGTCCTTTGAGTCATCCTCGTATCCAGAATAGGGCTTCCTCTGGTGAGATATCACTAAATTCTACAATTGACTGAATACCACATGTATTCCGTTTCGCTGGACCCGCTCATCAAAAGACTCAGTAGATTCTCTCCTCAATAGAGAGCACAAAGCATGGTAACATCCGATAGATCTGATCATCTACTCATCAAGGCAAAAAGAAAAATTCGTTAGAGCTTCTGAGGTTTCAATGTTTGCTCTCTTATAGCTGCTAAGGCTATTACACAAAATTTTTAGCCTTGAACGGGGTTCCACAAAATTTTTTGAAAGTTCTAAACGGGCGCTTCAGAAGGCTTCTCGTCACCTTTTTTTCCTTTGGGTGATTTTTTAATGTACCATAAAAGGTTCACAATTTCTCTTATAAAACTTTCTTATAAATCTTTTCATAGTTTATAATTTAATAATAAAATATGCTTTTCCAATTTAAAAAAAAAAAAAATTAAATAATTAAAACAACATTATTAAATTATTAAATTAATAATAAGAAAAAATTTAATAAAAAACTTTGAAAATAATTTAAAATACCTTTTTGTAGAGAATCAAACTCGAGCCTTCGCGCTTCCAAGTAGAAATCTTTGGCTGCTACACCCACGGTCCCCTTTGAAATAGCTTTGGTGCCCACGCACATTTATCCTTTGCTCACGCAGAAAAAAAAAAACCTTATTAATTTTCATCCTGGTGGGATTTGAACTTGACACTTCTCCACTGCAATGTTGTAGACTTTGCCACGTAGGCTACGCACTTCGACGAGATTAAAAGGCAACAATACAATATTTAAATTAATCACGACAATAGTAGTTTAAAAAAAATAAAATCCCACATGCACTGTGAGATGGATGTCGAAGGGTTTAATAACGCAAAATCACATGTTATTAATCGATTGTCTCCAGGCAATCGTGTGTGTATCCTTTTTCCACGTCACAAATACACCTCGTCACCATGTCAATGCCTACCTCATCACCATGTATCAATTCCTCACCACCTCAACATGCCACGTCAACACGTCACTGCCAGCTCACCATCAAGTCATGCCATGTCACCTCTACCAGATCAGCTCCTCGATCTATGTGCCCAATCTGTACCTACCATCTAGCATCTCAAACTACATGCCCAAATTTGGCTGGCTACCACCTCAGCCCTGCATCAGCCACCCAGTCAGTGCCATGTGCTACCTTGAAATTTGTGCCTCCCCACATGCACCTTAGTTCACGTGCTATCTCTGCATGGACCTCCTGTCCACCTCCTGACATACCTTGAAAACTGTGCATGGACCTCAAAAATTATGCCAAAATCTTGCCTCAAAAATTGCCTCTACCTCAATTTCTATGCCCTTGGTGTAGTGCCTAGCTCTGATACCGGTGATCGATGGTGGGCTAAAACATAAAAGACTTTATTTAATTAACTTCAAAAATTACACCACACACACATCGCTATGTAGACATTGAAGGATAGGGTATTTATAGGGACGTGGAGGTGGAGGAATAAGGAGGGATAAGGTAAAATGAGAGATGTGGATGGATAAGTGGAGAGGGAGGAGGTGGAGGGATGAGGAGCGGAGGTTACGGAGGAAATAAGAAGGAAATTGTGGCGGAAGAATAGGGAGGAAAGGCGATGAGAGAGAGAGAGAATATAGGAAGGGGTTTAAAAAATTAAAAAAATCTTGCCGACATGTTGTCGACAAATTTGGATGCATGTTCACATTGTGGCCATAAATAAGGATATTTCTGAGCCACTTAGACAATAACCCTCTTCACACTTGCAACAACATTTTCTTGGGATGAACTTCATGAGGGACAAGCGATTCATGCAATCGAGGCTTCCACACAGCAGGACTGGTCCACACCAATTAGAGAGTACCTAAAGCTTGGTAACCTCCCTCCTAGATTATCACACACTGCCAAAAGGATATTTAAATGGAAGACAACAAAGTTTTTCTTGTTAGGAGACATCCTATACTGTCAGAGCTACGAAGGAATCCTCCTTCGTTACTTAGAGTATCAAGAATCGACTTGGGCAATGGCCCAAGCACACAACGGTACTTGTGGTGGCCATTTCAATGGCATGGCCATCACAAAGCGCATTCTCTGCATGGGCTATTATTGGAAAAATTTAGAGAGATATTGTTGCACATATGTGAGTAAGTGCATGAAATGTCAACACCATGCTAACTTAACACATGTACCTTCCTAGACCTTACAATCGATCCAATTGGCTTGGCCATTTTTGCAATGGGGGTTGGATTTAATCGAGAAAATCTCCCGCACATCCTCGAGCCACCACACATTTATCATCATGGCTACCGAGTATTTTACAAAGTGGGTGGAAGCAATTCCCCTTACCACTATGACAGGACCCCGCATAGCAAAGTTCATATTGCATAATATCATTTGTCATTTTGGTATTCCATACAAGATCATTTCGGATAATGGTACATCATTCAAGAACAAATATGTGCATGATTTGACAATAAAGTATAATATCTAGCATAAATTTTTGACACCCTATTATCCACAAACAAATGGGCAAGCAGAAGCATCAAACAAGACATTAATTTCCATATTGAATAAAATAGTCAAATAGAATCATACCGATTGGCATACACAAATATCGCTTGCCCTTTGGGCTTACCGCACTAGCATTCGAACGCCCACTAGGGCAACTCTATTTTCACTAGTGTATGGTGCTGAGGCAGTCATGCTTCTAGAGTTAGAAATCCCATCACTATGCATATCTATGTAGGAGTTTATTGATGATGATGTTGTGTGACAAGCTCACCTAGATCAACTTATTTTGTTGGATGAGCATCACATTAATGCGCTTGAGCATCTACATGTGTATCAAGAGTTGCTCAAAAGAGCCTACAATATGAAAGTCCATATTAGAGACTTTCAAGTTTGTGATCTCGTCCTGAAAGATAACCAACATAATTCTAGCTTTCTGCCCCACCTGCGAGACAATTTTGTAGTAAACTGGTTAGGTCCCTTTGTAATCACTAGTCAAACAGGACCTGGAACTTATCACCTAGCTTCACTTGAAGGTGTCGAGGATCTTGAACCCTTGAACATCCTTCACTTGTGGCCATTTCATGCTTAGAGAGCACCCAAAATGCTCCTAGCGGGTTCTCACCGTCTAGGTCAAGTAAAAATTCTCCTAGACTATCTACGATCATCTAGGTCAATCCTAAAAGCCCCAAAAGCATCCCTAAGCCCTTTGGTCATAGCCAAATGCCCCTAGGTAGTCATAGATACTTATTAAGTGTCGTTGCATGTCTAGGTCACCCAAAAGTCTCCTAGTGGGTTCTCACCATCTAGGTCAAGTAAAAATACTCCTAGACTATCTACGATCATTTAGGTCAACCCTAAAAGCCCCAAAGGCATCAATAAGTATGTTGGACATATCCAAATGCCCCTAGGTATTCATAGATACTTTTTAAGTGTCATTGCATGTCTAGGTCACCCAAAAGGCTCCTAGAGGGTTCTCACTGTCTAGGTCAAGTAAAAATGCTCCTAGACTATCTATGATCGTCTAGGTCAACCTTAAAAGCCCCAAAGGCATCCCTAAGCCCTTTGGTCATAGCCAAATTCCCCTAGGAAGTCATAGACACTTTTTAAGTGTCGTTGCACATCTAGGTCACCCAAAAGGCTCCTAGTGGGTTCTCACCATCTAGGTCAAGTAAAAATGCTCCTAGATTATCTACGATCATCTAGGTCAACCCTAAAGTACCAAAGGCATCCATAAGCCCTCTGGTCATAGCCAAATACCCCTAGGTATTCGTAGACACTTTTTAAGTGTCACTGCATGTCTAGGTCACCCAAAAGGCTCTTAGCGGGTTCTCACCGCCTAGGTCAAGTAAAAATACTCCTAGACTATCTACGATCATCTAGGTCAACCCTAAAATCCCCAAAGTCATCCCTAAGCCCTTTTGTCATAGCCAAATACCCCTAGGCAATTTTAGACACTTTTTAAATGCCATTGCATGTCTAGGTCACCAAAAGGCTCCTAGCGGGTTCTCATCGCCTAGGTCAAGTAAAAATGCTCCTAGAATATCTATAATTATCTAGGTCAACCCTAAAATCCCCAAAGGCATCCCTAAGCCCTTTTGTCATAGCAAAATATCCCTAGGCAGTTGTAGACACTTTTTAAGTGTCGTCGCATGCCCAGGTCACCCGAAAGGCTCCTAGCGGGTTCTCATTGTCTAGGTCAAGTAAAAATGCTCCTAGACTATCTATGATCATCTAGGTCAAACCTAAAAGCCCCAAAGGCATCCATAAGCCCTTTGGTCCCCTCAAATGCCCCAATGGCCCCCAAGTAAGCTCGTTGGTCACATGTGTATACATATCAATCAAAAATTCAAAAAAATTATCAAAACATCAAAATACAAAAACATTGCATCACATTGCACTTTCATACACATATCCATCAAAATTTCAAAAATTCAAAAATATTGCATCACACCACATAGCATTTTATCGTCACTTGCATTGAGGCATTTTATCATTAGCACTTTACATTTTAGATTTGCGCATACATGTCTAACACCATGATGGTACATTACTTACCGCTCAAAATAAATGTCATGAAAGTACTCAGTTCAAATACCACAATTAGCATTTTCACCCACATTTTTTTCACATTTCCATAATCATGTCTATTCCCTTCACTTAGCCATTTTTTTTAGAATTTTAGTCGTGTTTTCAGTCACTCAGCCATATCTAGTCTCTACTCAATTTTTGTAGAAGGCTAGATTTATTTTTATGAGGTAGAGTCTTGCATTGATTATGCCTTACGTACATCATATACCAAACACAATTAATCATTAAAAATCTAAGTTTTGCACAAATACAGATGAAATCCATGAAGTGGTCTAGGTTACCTTAAGTGAAAAGGTCATCCTGCTCATCCCCCTCTGTGAATGGTTCAAGAATACTAAGAGTTGGAAAAATGACAAGCTCTTCCCCACCCAATTCCCCAAAATCAATAGCAGTTTTTCACCACTATCAAAATTTCCAAACACCCTTGATCCCTAAAGTCTTAATGATTCGTACTACACGTCCTTGTGAATAATGGGTAGTCATCCCCAAGGCCAAAAATATCAAAACCATTCCACAAAAAAATTCCAAAAGCTTCCCATCAACATTTCCAAACACCTTTTATCCCTAAAGTCATAAGGATTCGTACTACATGTCCTCGTGAAGGATGGGTAGTCATCCCCAAGGCCTAAAGGATCAATGCCATCCACAAGCCAAAAATCCCACAAGTTCAACTTTGAAATCAAAATCCTCGAAAAGCAACAATAAAAAATAACAGTGGTTATCACCACTACTCAAACCCCTTGCTCAAGAGAAAAAAGAAAAAAGAAAAAACTCAAAATAAACAATGATTATAGTCACTAAAAAGAGAAAAATAAATAGTGATTTTCATCACTATATGCATGTGGATGAGCTATCTTTGGTAACCTAAATTTCCTAGTGGTCTAGTCATACTTAGTACAAAATCTATGATGGTGGCATGAATTTGGTGTACCTCGATACAGGTTTGGTTGAGAGCCTGCTTGGCACTGGCAGTATCCTTATGCATCTCATAGGAATGAACTCACTTGCACACATAGGGATATGAAGTACCTTGGTCATCCTAGCAGATTCATACCTTGTCAAAAAATCTTGCATGGTTAGTATACAACTTTTGATATGTTGATTAGAGTGTTTGAGTCTCATGAAAACCTAATGGGCATTTCCTAAACAACATGTCATTCATATCACTTCACCACATTCATTTCAATTACATTATTTAGAAATCCATTATATAAGTCTCATGACAACATTACATATGATTTGGTGCAAAATACATCATCTATGGTGCTAGCATAATACAACATGTAGTATAGACATTGCATCCTATAGATCAAGAAATCATCCATCTCAGTATACATCCATACATGTACAAAATAAAATCAAATCACAATCACAAAATATGCATACATAGGCATTCATCATCATTACATAAATCAAATCGCATACATTTGCATACATTTCATAAAACAATAAACACATGATGATAAACCACATAAAAAGCTCAGATATATATGTGTATATGTATGGGATAAAAAGATACATCATGTTTCCCATCGGCTACAATAAAGCGATTCCTCAGACTTCACACTGCTGAAACATCCAAAAACACAAAAAGAGTCACACGAGCCACTACCATGGTCACGTAGGACCGGTACTATGACTCGCACTCGCACCTGTAGTAGGAGTTCTCTGTGAACTTCCATATCTGCTACCACCTGCCCTGTCAGATCTCTGCCTAGACCCTGGTGCCTCCAGCATAGAGGAGGACTACCCTATCTTATTATGGCAACTTTGGTATGACCCACTGGCACTTGCATCATCCCATAGATGCCCACCAAGGCATACTACCTTAGTCTCCAGCTCATCCGTATAAGCTTGCCCCCATCGACACTATGCCTAGTAAGAATCCACTATAGAATGGAGTCATGTCACCTCTTCCTGCAGCCTAGTCACCTCTTCCTATAGCCTAGTCACCTCCCCACTACTGGAATCCTCTCGAGTAGGGCTCTGAGATCATAGTTGTTCTCGAAGAGATGTTATCTTAGCTTGAGCCACATGTACCTTGGCTCGCTATGTTGCTAGCTCTGCCTATACATCGTGCACCTATGTCCATAGGAGATCTCTCTCCTATCTCACCCTGAGTAGCTTGTCTTATAGCTCTGCCTCTATATTCCTTAGTGCCATCGATGGTGCCTGCATCTCCTCATCCCCAATATCATCATCCCCCAAGTCACCTTGATCTCCTAAGTCTAGGAGATCCACATGCTCCCCTACCCTATGTCCCTGCCAATCACCTACCTCACCCTGGTCCTCACCAAAAACATCTTGAGGCATATCCCTAGCTGCACCCCTCCTCAGTGACCCCTTCCCACACCCCTGGCCTATCACCCACCAAATGTCATACTTTGTTGTAGTCCTGGCATCATCCACACATCCAGAATGTCCACTACAAGATCTGCATTCTGTACCACTACCTCTACCATAGGCCATGCCGATGTCCTCTCATCCCCGTAATGTTGATAAGGCACTCGATCACTAGGAACCCTTTGGATTAGCCCAAACTATCACCTCACCTAATCAAAATGGAAGTAATCTTGCTCTGTGCCATGTTGTCCAACTAACCATCTGCCTCGCTGCACCCTACGGAGCTGTACAGTAGCATCTTCCCACTCTAGAAAATCTTTGTATGGCATCTAGAATACCTAACCTACCTCGAGTGGGGAAAATATATCGCATAGTAGGCCATTTTATTGTGAATCACTAACTATGTCCCCTCTCCTAAGCCCTCTTCCATAGGATACTGTACCTATCTCCCTATCTGATAGTTGTGCCTGAGTCATCTAGGGTAGCCCCTGTGGTCGCCCCACAGCTATGTGCTACCATCCCCAGCACTACAAAAAAAACTACACCCAACACCCTTTCATCGATGGTAGCGGATCTCGTACATCTCATCATAGAGTTATGCCAATAGTGTAGTACCCCATGCCATCACCAGTGGCTCTGCCATAGTAGACCTCACCAGCGCAAACACTATCTCCACTATGTTCCATGGGAACCTCACTCTAGATGAATCCGATAGTAGCATATTGGATATGAGTATCATGAGTAGTGTATGCCTCACCCCAAATACCTTCACCTCATGCCATAATCCTACCAGCATACCACCCTTCAAGCAGTCTATCTCTGTTGTCTCTAGATCATAATCGAAGTACCTCTCGAGCATTGTCTATCTTCAGTCTCATGGTGTTGTTTGGATCGGCTACCCTTCTATCAGAATTTGAAGAATCTGATAGACATCCTCCAACATCACTATCATCTCCATGATGGGTAGGTGGAAGGTAGTGGTGCACGGATCCCATAGATAAATTAGGGCAGTCAAATATGCATTGTCTCCTATGACAACCTCTAATCGGGTCACCTACTTGAATCCCTTGGCATCCAACCACTCCCAGTAATCTATGGTTAAGGCATCCCTCATAGAATCAAAGATACTAGGTACTCGATACCGACTCCTCACCACCTGACAGGGATAAGCAACTCAATAATACACCACCAAAATAGCCTCGCATGGCCCCAAAAACATTCAAAAGAAAAGACTCAAAATGGCCCCTCTTTGAGGCCGGTTTGTTACCATTCCCCCTAGTAATGACCCCCAACCCTAAGGCCAACCCATCAAGGGATGTCCTATGACCAACCCACACTAGACATCCCACCTAGGGATGACTCCAAAAAAATTGGCTCAAAAAGGCCTTTCAGGCCATCAAAAATAGTAAAAACAATGCAAAATTGATCAGCACAATGCAATTTAATTGCACAAAAACATGGATAAAATACAAAATTTTGTACATATCTCATAAATTATGTTTAATTACCTATAATCTAGTGTGATATGCTTCCAATACAAAAACATACCATAAAAGCAAGAAAATCAACTCCTAACACTAGGAAAATGCAATAAGAGAGACTTGGCATACTTGTCTCGCATCGGCTCCTCCATTGGCTGAGTCCACATGCTGACTCATAGTTACTGTCGGATGAATTTGACAGTGCTCCACTACTCAAAATCACTCTCCTACTCCTTACCTCACAAACTTCAAAAGAAAGCATGCCCAAATGAGCCTAACCTTCATATTTTGGGTTTATATAAAGATGCAGGGGTCACCACCATACCAGGGTGGGACGGGTACACATTTGTCTGACTGTGCCAGCCTGGGATAGTGGTAGAACATACCCTCATCCCACCCTGGGACGGTGGTAGCAAAAATAGGACAAAACAACCCAAAATGACCCAAAACATGTCCAAAACTGCACCAAAATAGCTCAAATTGGGTCCAAATTTCACATAGATCAAAATGCAACCCTGAGGATACTAGGAGGGATGGAAAAGTTGTTAATTTTTGCCCTAATAAGGCCATTGTGGCTGGACCACCCCATGAATTTGCAGTTTTCAATTCCTTTCCTCCAGGAAAACTCAACAAAGTCACCAAAATCCTCTCCAAATTGCCCCATTTTTCAAGGGACAAAACTGAAGGTAAGCATAACACATGTCAATTGGGTCAAGCGACTCATCACTTTTCTCACTGGTCATTTCCTCATCGACTCTTTGCTTGAGCAGGTAGCCATAATCATTCCAAATAAGCAATCACACACTCAATTATGCGAATGGTGTTCGTTCAATGAATATTCGATAAAGAGAATCATGCTCCTATTTGGGGCAGAAAACAAGCACACAACATCACATTATAACACTTGACATTACTGGCATCAAGAAGTCATATACCCTTTCCCTTCATGACAGACAATTTTCAAGTATAATCATGCTCATTCAATGAGTCAGAAGCAAGGATTCAAGAACACATGCCTTTTCCATGATTGGGGCATCTAAATTTGGTTAGGTTATCGAGTAACCTTAATCATTCTACATTTTGGTCACCTATTTTTGCTTAGCATTTTTCTACACACAACGCATATCAAAAAGGGGCATCTATAGACACTAAAATATGGTAAACCCTAATAAGCATCCACAAGAAATGATCAAATTGACATCATATGGCCCCTTGGGCAGCCCTCAGGAGGATCACAGTGGTTCTAGCCACTCCGGAAAGGGTTTTGGAGGCTACTGGTCCAATTTTGGGAGGTTTTGGCCCAAAATTCACCATCGTCCCACCCTGGGATGATGGTAGATTCCCATCATCCTTCCCTGGGACGGTGGTGATCCCTCGTCCTAGGGTGGGACGATGGTGAAGTTTGACCCAAAAAAGTCAAATTTTGGCCAAATGGCACCCAAAAACTACCATTTGACCACCCAAACAGAGCATGCGAGGTAGAGGATAGGGAATACTTATGACATCCATCTTGATGAGGGCCAAATTGGGAGATTCTCTTCCACACCCTATGCATGCCTCCCATTTGACAAGTGGCACCTCCTACCATGCATGCCCTTTTGCACATGAGCCCCTTTGGGCTATAAAATGGGTTCAATATCCACACAAAAACATATATAGGAGTTCTAGTATATGCAACAGAGCGTTTATGAGATTTCCCCTCACCTTATTGCACCTTTTTGCCCTCAAAATCTCCCTTTTACCAAGGAGGTTACCGGGTGACTTCAAGAATGTAATCCGAGCATAAATTTTCCATATGGGTCAATTTCTTCACCAAATTCAATGACAACACACATTAGGTTGTTTAGGAACATCTTCTAGTTATTTTGTAACAAAAATTGGTATCCCCTCCAAGGGTGCCCCCCAAACAGTTGCTGTCACCATCGACCGCCTTGGGATGAGGGTAAACTATTTCATTACTGTTTATAATTTGTAATTTTCTATATTTTCTCATTATTCTACAGTTAAAATTTCAAGTTATTTGGAGTTAAAATGAAAGAGTTATAGCATTTTTAAGTTTTTGCAGGCTCGTAGGGCCCATCTGGGCACCCCAGTTTGATGTAGGTGGATACGGGATCAAATTTGAAAATATGATCATATGTGTTGTATTTAAATGTCACTTTATGCATACTTACCAAATTTAATTAGTTTTGGATAAGTGCAGGTTTGATATTTTGTTGTCTTCCTTTTTGTAGGTTGAAGGCGGGCGATGCTAAATCGAGGGGTCTACGGATGCAATTTCTGATCTTTTTTTGGTAATATCCTCCCAAAAAACCCTCTTTAAAATCTCTGAAAATTTTCAAGTCATTTGGATATCATTTGATGCATTTTTAATTCATATGCCATTTTGCCCCTATGGGGATTGCATGTTTTCACCATACACCCTTGCTATTTGACCTATTTTTGCTTCCTTGTGTGCAGGTGCAGGTCCTCAGAAGGCTTTGGAAAGCAATATAAGACATAAGAGAACCTATATACAAGGAGCGGCGGCATTGGCTCGCCCACCTCGATTATGGGTACACGGAGAAACATTGGATGTGCACCCGGATTTCGTGAAAGACTTGGTATTTGGGCACCCAATATTGTAAAAATTGTATCAAATTTTGAGCCCTAAAGGTGACTGCTATGTAACCTTGTATATGATCCAAAAAATTAATGAGAAGAGACTTGCTTTGATTCATTTCCTTTTGTTTGGTATTATTTCCTTTTCACATGCATGCTTCATTTTTTATGCTCATGAGCGATATGGGGTAGATACGCATATTTTTTTACATCATTGGTGTAACATTTTTCCCTACTTCAATTACAACTTGACTCCAATACATGTGTGGTGGTACATTGCACCTAACTAACAAAATATATTTAAAAATTGCTTTGTTTAAAATAATTTAATCCATAGAATCAATTATAAAAAATGACAATATATTAACATCAATTAAAATAATATTCTAATATAGTTTAATTGATTCTGAATCAATAGGTGATATACTAAATTTAGATGCTAGTGTGTACTACTCCATCAAAGAAAACCATGACACTAAAAAATTCTTGTGATAATTATCCATAAAAAATGTTAAAATAAAGCTTACGCACTCATTTCTTTATTTCTAGGAATTAGGAGTCTACACATGTATGAGTAGATTTTAAACTCTATTTCTCGTCTGGTTATTTATTTTACAAAGTGTTTCTCCCAATCAAGGGAATTTTTTGTAATGAGGTCCAACAACTGTTCAATTACATCCTTAGTATCTTAACTACATCAATAGAAAGCACTTGCAATATTTTTTGGTTCAAGTTAAATTTATTTGTGATAACTTGGCTTAAATAATTCAACTTTCAACCATTCTAATATATACTCTCTACATGAAAAATAGTTCAAAATTCATAATTTGACCTAAGCAAACACATGTTATCAATGAAATTCAATAAAGTGGTCAATTTCATATACTAATATTGCATACAATTATGTTTTATAATTTTGGTAATTTTCAAGTAATTATCTTTATTTAATTTTTTTTAAAGTCAATTGTTTTAATATTTTAAAAAATCATGGTTTATCTCATAATTTTTATATAATGTTTGTCTTATAGCTTATTTCTAGTACGAGATAAAGAAGATAATACTTTACTATTGCTTGTCATTTAGTTCAATGTTATAATTTAATACTTCTAGATCCAAATTTATATTTTTTAAGGTCATTTGATTATAAATACAAGATTTTGATACAATGCTATGGATAATTTTTTATAACATTCATTCATAAATTATTAATTCAAAACTCAATAATTTGTATAATATATCAAACTGCAACCTTTAATATTATTTTTATGAAAAGATCTATTTGTGTGTGTTATAATTATTTAACTATATTGAATTATAATTATCCTTTTCATATAACAAGAGCTCACTAATCAAAATGTCTTTAATAACGATTTAATGAATTAAAGATTCATGTTTACAAAGATGCTTGACTCTAGAGATAATTTAAGTAACTTTCTCTTAAAGAAAATTATAAAACCCTATATTCATTAATTAAATATCTTTAATATTTACATTTTCAATGAAACATAATTCCAAATGAAAACCCTAAAATAAATCTTAACCATGGTAACTTACCAACGACCTATTAATTAATTCACTAAAAAACTCCGAAATTTGATTTCATTCTAAACTTAGACTCCAAAATGAGATGACATTCTAAATTTGATGTCATTACATATGATCTCCAAAGGGTGAGATGACATTCTAAATTTGATGTCATTACATACAATCTCCAAAGGGTGAGATGACATTCTCACAACTCCTTTTGAAAATGTCTCCCTATGATGCTTTTCCAAAATGCATCCCTCGCATGTAGCACTTGAATGAGATATGCATGGAAGACAAATATCCATCTCATGTTGACTCATGTACTACAAGGAACTATAACTAAGATACCCAAGTCTATGATTCCACTTTTGACTCTCATTATCAACATGTGCAATCATTGCAACAAAATTCTTCTTACTAAGGATGAAAAATAAAGAGTGGGTATTTCACATATGATTAGATTCATCATAATATATAGAAGCAATAGTCCTAAACCCATTGACCATATCCTTAATGACCCATCTATTAGGTTAGAATTAGGAACATGAAGTACCTAGGACCAACATTAGGACTACCTATATGATCTATTGCCAAGTCACCTTCATGGACTACCACATCGTTTGTATAGACTACCATGTGTCACCTAGGGATGCATACACCTGGTGTCACCTCAAATAGCCTTATCATATCATCACTCTAGAGGAAAAGAGGTATCATGTCTTTGGTTGCATCATCTAGGGATCCCATGTCATCATTTGTGTTTATGCCATCATGGGTGAAGACATAGTCTTTACTAATATTTGCATCAAAAATTAAGGGGGAGGTTCAAACTCAAGATCTTATTTGGGCAATGATATTGCACATAGTGTTGAAGAACACAAGCTAATACTGAGAGGGGGGGTGAACAGTATAAGAGCAATTTTTACATTTTCTCTCAAACTAATATATGCAATGTAAAGATAGCAATATCAACAGTAGTAATCAAAGCAATGTACACAACACCACACATAATAGAGACACAAAAATTTACGTGGTTCACCCAAATATGGCTACTTCCATGAAGAAAATATTTCACTAAAATTTTCTCAATCAATATCTTGGGAATCCTTCCCAATTACAATATTTATGGACCTCTATCCAAAGGATATGTTGATCCCCTAAATCTGGTTTGTGGATCTCTATCCACAAGAGAACTCTTTCTCCTCTGCTCTGGTTGGTGATCCTCTAGAAGACTCTGCCTCCACTGCACTGACTGGTGGATCTCTCTCCACTTGAGGACTCTTGTACTCACTCAGAAGACCTATCCTCAATGTCCTGACTAATGGATCTCTATCCATTGGAGACTCTATCCTCACTACTCTATCACCTCCAAAGCTTTGTCTCAATGCTATACTAAACACAGTCCAGTCGATCTAGCATAGCTCTGCTCAATCTCTTACACTCAACATAGTCCAGTTAGTCTAGCACAAGTCCACTCAAATATGCACTAAAAATATTCCATTCGGTCTAGCACAAATATACTCAATAGGTCCACTCATAACCTACTCAAATCTACTCAACAGGTCCACATAGAGCCTAGACAACTCTTCTCAATAGGTTCACTCAGAACCTGCTCAAATCTGCTCAATAGGTCCACATAGAACTTGCACAACTCTGCTCAATATGTCCACTTAGAACCTGCTCAAATATGCTCAATAGGTCCACATAGAACCTACTCAACTCAGTTCAACAGGTCCACACAGAACCTATCTAAATCTGCTCACCAGGTCCACACAGAACTTGCTCAACTCAACTCAACAGGTCTACATAGAACCTGTCTAAATCTGCTCAACAAGCTCACATAGAACTTGTTTAAATCTGCTCAATCACTTTCTCAAATTAAATCAATCTCATAGAAGCATAAAGAGAATTTTTAGAGACTCAATATGTTCTATACTCAAAACTCAATCTCTTTCTCAACTCAATATCATACAAGCATAAAGAGAATTGTTAGACTCAATATGTTCTATTCTCAAAAACTCAATCGCAACTCAAATTAAAATATGGAATAGTTTGTTTTATGGAACTTGAACAACCACTTCATACATCCACTTGACTAGTCCCAATCAACTCTACTCAACAAATAACTCTTGCTCACAAACCCTAGTCCAAGCATGTATCATCCAACTCAAAATATTTCCAACAATGCTCAACAACAAATCTCACATAACAATGATACTCATGATATTTTCAAACCCTAGTTCAACTCACTTCAACAACAATGCTCATAAATCAATCTTCACATAACAATGATACTCATGTTATTTCCTAACTCAAGTTCAATTTCTTTGCACAATCCAATGGCTTCAACAACAATGCTAATAAAACAAGGTTTTAATCACAACACTTAATTCCAGAAAACCTTGAAGCATTAACTCAAATACTTCACTCAACCAATGGTCTCAACAACAATGCTTATCAAACAAGGTTTAATCACAACTCTCAATTTCAAAAAACCTTGAAGCATTAACTCAAACACTTCACTCAACCAATGGTCTCAACAAAAATGCTTATCAAACAAGGTTTAATCACAACTCTCAATTCAAAAAATCTTGAAGCATCAACTCAAAAGCTTTCAAAAAAGGAAACCCTAATTAAATTCTTTTCTCTCCAAAGATGTTTTCAAAAATCAACCAACCAATCAAATTATCAAAGGAGAATATTGCCCATACCTTTTTGTTGCCAAGGAGTTGTTCACAAAATCTACCACACTTAAAAATTTCTTTTCCAATCTCAATAAGGGTTAGAGGACTTCAATAAAAATCACAATACAAAAATAATAACTCAATAACACCTTATTACTCCAACTTAATTTTAACATCCACCAAATTCCTTTTAGAAGAAAACCCTTATCAAAAATAATAGCCAACAAGTCTTAAAATAAATCTCAATTAATACTTTATTATAACTCCTTATAACTCCTAAAACATAACTCTCAAACCAATAATTTCCAGATTATAAAACTCAAATAATCATCAACACTTCACCTTAAAAAAATCAATCACCACAACCTTTATTTAATAAAGGTTATTAAAAATTAATAAACTCTAAAACAACCTTATCACTCCAACCTTAGGGTATAAACATAAAAATTAATCAAAAATTTGTACCTGCCTCAAAGGGGTTTCGGCCCCACGACTTGCCCTCATCGTGAGTGCCTTAGCTATGGCTAAGGTTGCCACACAAGCTACATGCTCATTCTCTAATGGGGACACTCCACGTGCTTCCTCTTTACGCTTCTCCTTGCCCACATTTAATAAAATGTGCGCCTTGGGCGCTTCCACAACACTGCCACAAAAACCCACTCCGTGAGAATTGAACACATGACCTTCGTGCTCTCAATGTCTTTGCACTCTCAAATCTGTCACTAGGCCACACTGCACAATGTGAATTTAGGGGTGCTCTCACTCAGTCTTATCCTCTGCTTCCTTTTCAAACTTTTTAATCCACATGAGCTCATTTTTGCATATGCCTCATAAATTTTATTTGAGCAAGGATAATTAATGAATGACTTTGGGCATGTATTTATATTTCCCTCCTTCTTTGTCTAAGATGTCGGTGCTTTTATTTGAATGCATCACGTCAGAGCTCTAAGGCTTTGAAAGCCTTAGTAAAACCCAACCTTTGGGTTTTTAATTATTAAAAACTTTGCGCTCGAATATATTTTATTTCTCTAAAACCCAACCTTAGGGTTTTAATCAAATGAACTTTATCCTTTAAAATCTAATTATATTATAATTAAAAATTATAATATTTAATTAGATTTTTACCTCTTTGGTAAATATTATAATAACAATTATAATATTTTTAACCTTCCAATGCTTCGGATGAATTGCTTCCATGGAGAAGTAAAAACCTCTTTCTTACCAAATATTTTTGGGTGTAAAATAAAATATTTTAACCCATTATAAACTTCCATTAAAATTTGCATTCGAACTGAAGAACTCTCATTGGCATCTTGAAATCAATGACAACTTTGGCTTAGGGACTCAAAATGTCCAACAATCTCACCCTTTGTCATTTATGGCAACCCACATTCTTTTTACTAAAACCTAACCTTTCTTTTTACTTCTGCTCCCCCTGGGACATTACTCCCCCTGGCTCAATGCTCTCTTATATATCAAATCTCTCCCCCTTTGACATCAATGGAAAAGGGTCACATTTGGGGCTTGGGGCTAAGAATGAGCTTCTTAGCTTAGCCTCTCCCCCACCTCCTCATGAGGTGATTAATTTTGGGGTGGGAGTATTTCTACTCCCCAAAAACACTGTTCTTTACCTTTATTATTTTCCCTTATTTTCTGAGTTTCCTAAATCCTCTGATTGTTTCTATCCAAGTCATCATCCCTTTTCCTGTCATCATTCTTGTTCCTATTCCTATTCTTGTTCACATCTAGGTTCTTGTTCCTATTCATGTTCCTATTCTCATCCATGTTCCTGTTCCTGTTCCTGTTCTTATGCATTTTCCTATTCTTGTTCTTGTTCATATTCATGTTCCTGTTCATGTTCATGTTCCTATTCCTATTCATACCTATTTTTGGAATGTCTGATCTACACCATTTTGTTGTGTGACCATAATTATTGCACTTATAACACTTAATGATATTATTACTTGGAGGTGAATATATATTAGGATTTCTCCTAGTGAAGTCATATCTTCTTCTTTCATGAACCCTACAATTAATTACCTTGTGACCAAACTGATTAAATGAGTAGCAATACCCATGGAAAAATTGTCCATTCCCATATTCTTATCTTTCATGTGTCCTACATTGTGAAGCCATGTTCCCAAACCTGTGACATGAAAAACATCTTTCGTTGAATCTTCCTTGTTTTAACCTCATCGGTCTCCTATTCTGATTGTTTTCCATCTATATCTTCTTTGTGCATTGTTCCTATCTTTGTTGAACTCTCTATTGTCCAATTCTTCCTCTAATGTTTGACTCTATCTTACACTGTCTTCTTCTAAAGTATCTTCATCTGAAGTTTCCTCTTCAGAACTTGAATTTAACTCTCCTTCCTGTTTCTTTTGATTTTATTTAAAACCAAGACCTATTTTTTTTGTTGACCGTCTTTGAACCTTGACTATCTTATCCATAATATTTTAGCTATTCTTGAATCCTTTCATATTTATCTTTGAGTCCTCTAAATATTCTTTTAGTAGTGCCACTTATTTTTCTAACTTCTCACATTCCAATATCTTTACTTCTAACTTATATTTGAATCTTTTTGCCTTAGCCTTTGATTTTTCTAAATCCTCTATAAGCAATCTTCTCTCTTCATCACATTCTTGAAACTGAATTTCAATTTTAGAGTGTTGTTGTCTTACCTTCTTTACCATGTCAAGGGTATAGATAAGTTCTCCCTTGAGATCATAACCATTCTATACTGAATAATTCTCTATTTTTTGACCTTTGTCCACATCATTACTTTCTTTTGGCTTGTATTCTATAGGATTACTTACTTCTTCTTCTAAATCAGTTAGAAGATTTTCATCTGGTCCTTCAAGTGCATTCTCATATTCATCATCACTAAAAATATAACCATCCCTTGTACAATCATCTTCAAGATGTCCAAATTTACCACATCTAAAACATTTGAGAATAACTGGAGTCTTTTTCTTAACTGGTTCTTTTTCTTCAACCATAAATAGGACTTCATCTCTATCATTATCTAAATAACTAGCATCACTATCATTTGAGTACTTACTTGCATTTTTTGCATAGTAGCTCCTCTTTTGTCTTCGAAAGAACTTCCTTCCTTGTCCATATTTACCTTTATTTTGGTGTCTGTGTCTTTTTGATTCCATGTACCTGTGATATCATTTTTCTTCACCATTGTTGTTCTTTGGCTCTTTACAATCTGTTGCAAAATATCCGTACTTTCCACAATTGAAATACTTAACAGATCTTAGATATATGGGTCTTATGGAACCTTTATATCTTCTACCATAATTTGCTTCTTCATCACTGGATGACTCACAGCTTGATTCTGACTTCTTACCATTTATCTTCTTGTTGAATTTGAAAGCAACCTCTTTTGGAGGGATAGGATCTTTTGTTCTTATCTCAAAAGTTGTAAGCATGCCAAGTACATAATTTCTTATCATACTGCCACTATCAATTAAAGTTTCTATAGCAGAGACTTTTTCACTATACCTTTTTGGAAGAGTTCTCAAGATCTTATCACAAGCATCGGATTCATCAACCTTCATTCCAATACCTCTCATCTCATGTACAAGTTCATCAACCTTACTGAGATAGTCACGAATATTTTCATCATCCCGCATTCTTAGATTTTCAAATTCTCCTTTGAGATTTCTGATATTAGCTTTTCTGATACCTTTATGTCCTTCATATATGTTATGCAGTAGTTCTCACATTTTATTTGTTGTTTTACAATCCATAACCTTCATATATTCTGATTTATGCAACCCTTTTATAATTGTTGGCAATTTTGGGTATGTTGCCTAGCTTCATGGTTGTGAGTTGTCATTGATGTCAAAAGGAGTTTGTGTTGATATCAAAAGGAATTTGTGCTGATGTCAAAAAGAGTTTGGTGCCAAAAATATCTTGAAAGTTCCATGATGTTTGTTTAAGGGTTTTTAATTAAAACCATGGTGACAAGGTTAAAGGTTTTTCTTAAAACCATCTGGACTCATTAAGGGTTTTTATTAAAACCATCTTGGCTTAATGAAAAGGTTTTTGCTCCTTGAAAAAACCTTAAAAGTCCATTTTGATTATTAATAAATAAATTAACTCAAACCTTTGAAAAGGTTTTAAGTTAAGTTTATTATTAATAAAATAATAATTATTAATTTAATAATTATTATTGAAAGGGTTTCTAAACCCTTAGCGACGCCAATGTAGAAGACTTACCTCGTCGACGTCATTTTTTTGGAAGGAGCGCCGACGTCAACTTGCATGGGATGCAAAAGACTATTAAAGGGCATTAATTCCTAAGGTTCAATACACCTCCGATTTGCACGATTACCTTCAAATTTGTATTGCTCTATGACCTTCGATTTTGGATTGCTCTATGATTTTTGAGTTTTGTATTGCTCTGTGTTTAAGTTTCGATTTCGTATGCCTATGAGGAAGACAAATCTGTTTGTCTTTAATCTCTACGAGCAAAGGGAAGGTAAAACGATGAGTGGCGCTTGAGAGTTTTGTTGGGCACTTGTGCTCCAACGGCGGAGGCAGTGGAGCGAAGGCGCTCGCTAGGTAGAGGTGTCGAGATCGATTCACGTCGGGCGTGTTTCATTTTTGGTCATGGATTATTGTGCACGTGGTACAACAGTTGCTTTGGGCCACGAGTTTGGAGGAGGAAGCACTTTGGCACTTATGTTGGTGTCTCCACACTTCTCCTAAGGTTGGAGAATTGATTTTTGGCCAAGGTAGATCTTTTGTTGATAATGTGGAATATTTGATTTGACTTGGCAAATTATTGTTGGTAATTGGATGGAGGTATAAGGTTAAATAGAAATATTGCTTTGACATTGTTATTATTGATGCTTAATGTTTATGTGGTAAATGCATTTAGAAGTAAATGTATTTTAGGAGTTATAAGGGTTTAAGGAATAATTGTGCTTAATGTCATATTGGGGTTAGAAAGCCTTTGGAGTTATTGAGTGGATATTCTCTTGTAATTATTTTTGAGGTTGAAGTTATTTTGTGATATATTAAGTAGGAGTTATAAGGTGTAAAGGAATATTGTTGATATGTATATTTGTGAGTTTTGATTATTGATGAGTTGGAGTGATAAGGTGTTATTAGGACTCTTATCATTGTGCATTATTCCATTGTTGCTAACTCTAATTTGTGGCAAATTGAGAGTTAGTGTTGTGACAGATTTTGAGTTCTCCTTCTTCATCAAAGTAAAGGTATGGGCACATTCTTCCATGGTTATTATTGATTGATGGTTTTCTAAAAATAAGTTTGGAGTGAAAAGGATTAAATTAAGTTTCCTTATTTGGAGTGGATCTTATTTTCTGAAAGTGGAAGTATTGATTATGCATTATGAGATCATGATGAGTTTATGAGTTATTGCATAATTCTGGTTTATGAGAGTGGAAGCATTTGAAGTTTGCTTTAGGGTTTTTGAGTGAGAAGCTTATGCCATTGCTATAAGTTGTTGAAACCCTAATTGAGTTGTTTGGTTGTTGAGAGTTTGGTTTTGAGATTGCTTCCATTGAGATTGAGTTGATCAAGTTATGCTTTACTTGATACATGAGTTGGGCTTGCTCCTTTGAGATTTGATTTTATCAAGTTGTACTTTGCTTGATAAACTTGGTTGTGTGGTTAAGTTGAGCATTCCCATTTGAGAGAAGTTGGAAATATCTTGAACCCCTTTTTGATGCTTAGAGAGAGATTGCTTTGAGTTCTTGAAAACTAACTTGGCTAGGGTTTGATAGCAAGTTATGGTTCTATGTTGGAGGAGTTGATTCCTTGATATTGCATTATTGACAATTGTTGGGTTGTGGTTCAAGATCTTGTGAAAGTATACTACTTCTATCTTTATTCTGATTTGAGAAAGAGTTTGTTTTTGAGTTGAAGGATAGAACATATTGAGTCTCTAACAATTCTCTTTATGCTCCTATGAGATTGATTTGAGTTGAGATTGAAAGTTGAAGGATAGAACATATTGAGTCTCTAAAAATTCTTTATGCTCCTATGAGATTGATTTGAGTTGAGATTGAGAGTTGAAGGATAGAACATATTGAGTCTCTAACAATTCTCTTTATGCTTCTATGAGATTGATTTGAGTTGAGATTGAGAGTTGAAGGATATAACATATTGAGTCTCTAACAATTCTCTTTATGCTTCTATGAGATTGATTTGAGTTGAGATTGAGAGTTGAAGGATAGAACATATTGAGTCTCTAACAATTCTCTTTATGCTTCTATGAGATTGATTTGAGTTGAGATTGAAAGTTGAAGGATAGAACATATTGAGTCTCTAACAATTCTCTTTATGCTTCTATGAGATTGATTTGATATGATTGGATGAAACACATTGGGTCTCTAACAATTCTCTTTGTGTGTTCACATTGGGCAAGTTTCTTGGTAAACTTGCTTGAGCTGATTTGGGCAAGTTCTTGGTGAGCTTGCTAGGATAGATTTGGACAAGTTCTTGTGGAGAACTTGTGGACTGATTTGGACAGGTTCTTGTGGAGAACTTGTGGACTGATTTGGATAGGTTCTTGTGGAGAACTTGTGGACTGATTTGGATAGGTTCTTGTTGAAGAACTTGTGGACAGATTTGATGAAGTCTTGGTGAAGACTTGTGAGCAGTTGTGATTGATTTGTTCAAGCTTTTGGCTTAAGCTTGGGATAGATCTGATAGAGATTTGAGAGCAGATTTGTGTTGGACCAGAGGACTGAGTTTGGTGCAGATTTGTGATAGAGTTTGAGAGGACTTGTGCTGGACCGACTGATTGTGTTTAGTACAGGTGTTGATGAGCAGCTGTGGAGGTGATCAGTGAGGACAAAAGTCTCTAGAGCCAGAGCAAGGAGGACATGACGTCTTCTGTGGAAAGGAGTTCCACCTGCTAGTGGTAGAAGAGGTAGTGATCTTCTGAAGTATCATTTCCAGAGCTTTGGGGGATAGGACATCTCCTTTGGGCAGGAGGCTCATAAATACTTCTTTGGGGGATAGGACATCTCCTTTGGGTAGGAGGCTCATAAATATTTGATTAGGGGAAGGATTCTCCTTTGGACAGGAAGTCCATAAACATTGTAATTGGGAAGGATTCCCAAAGGATTTGATTGAGAAAATTTAGTGAAATATTTTCTCTGTGGAGTAGCCCACCTTGGGTGAACCACGTTATATTGGTGTCTCAATTGTGTGATGACTTGTACACTGGTTTGATTACTACTTTGATTTTTCTATTGGTTCATTGCATTGCTTTCTGAAGTAAAAGGAAAAAGTTAAAAAGTGGTCTTATACTGTTCACCCCCCTCTCAGTATAAGCTTGTGTTCTTCAATTGGTATCAGAGCAGGTTCCTTTGGAAGAGTTTCATAGCTTGAAGGAAAATCTTGAAAAGAACACAATGGATTTTACAAGTGGTAATTCAGCACCTATTCTTGATGGGATAGATTTTGGTCTATGGAGCATAAAGATGAAGGTTCATCTAATGGCTCTTGGAAATGAAGTTTGGGAAGCAGTTGAGTTTGGGTACACTATTCCAAAGCTCCCTCCTACTACTAAAGATGAGAAACTTCTACATCACAACAATTCAAGGGCAATGAATGCAATTCTGAAAGGTCTACAAAAGGCAGATCTTACAAAGGTGATTCATTGTAATACAACAAAGGAAATGTGGGATCAATTGCAAGTGGTTCATACAGGTGATGCAAATGTCAGAAAAGCAAAATTGAGATATTACAAAGGTATGTTTGAACAACTCAAGATGAATGATGAAGAAAATATTAGTGACTATATGCTTCGTATGGATGAGATTGTTAATTCCATGAAGGAACTAGGTCTTGAGCTTGCTGAAAATGATGTTTGTGATAAAATTTTGAGGTCTCTTCCAAATAGATTTAGTGAAAATATTTCAGCTATTGAGGAAGCCAAGGATTTGGATAAATTGAAAAAGGATGAGCTTCATAGTATACTTGCAGATTTTGAGTTAAGAACTAAAGTGGTACCTGATCCTAAGAAGGAGGCAGCTTTCAAAGCTACCAAGAAGTCCAAGGGTAAACAACAAGAAGACAGTGATGAGTCTTCTAGTGATGAAGAAGCAAACTACAGCAGGAAAGGCAAGTTCTCAAGAAAGCACAAAGGTATGAAATCTATTAAATGTTTCAATTGTGGAAAGTTTGGTCACTATGCTACTGACTGTCTAGAACCCAAGGATGATTGTGATGAAGAAAAATAGGATTATAAGCACAGGGAATCTGAGAAGCACAGGTATCAAAGGAAGAACAAAAATGAGCAAAACAATCAAGGGAAGAGGTACTTCCAAAAACACAAGAAAAGTTTCTACACAGACAAAGCAAGTAAGTGTTCTAGTAGTGATGATGGAAGTTCTTCAAGTGATGATAGAAATGAGATGTTGTTTCTAACAGAAAAGGAAGGAAAAGAAAAGAGGAATAGATTTGTTGTGCTTAAGTGCTTTAGATGTGGAAATTTTGGTCACCTTGAGGATGATTGTACAAATGATGGTTTGAATTCTGGTAATACTATGTATGAGGATGCTTCAAAAAATTATGAGGAAGATCTTCTTATGGCTTTAGATGAAGGTAGCACCTCTAGTGGTAAGAAATCAGAAAAGGATATTGATGTTTCAAAAGGTAAACAAATAGAGGATGTTTCAGAAAAGGGAGAAGTAGATCTTGAGGCTGAACTTGTTAATGCTCTTGATGTGTTAAAGAAAGAAAGAAAGAAATATGCTAGACTCATTGATAGGTTTGATGAATGCCGTTATGAAAGAGATGAGCTTATAGGGAATCTTGATATCTCTATAGCAAAGACACAAGAACTCAAAGAAGAGTTGGCAGCTAGGTCTCTTGAGTGTAAAGAGTTAAAACATGAAGTAGCTTCCTTGAAAAAGGAAACTAAAGAGTACAAGGAGAAGCTTTACAAGTTTGAAGAAAGTTCCAAGAAGGTAAAATCAATCATCAAGGATCAAAGAAGGACAACAGATAAAACAGGTCTTGGTTTTGGAAAGAAACAAAAGGAACAGGTTGAGGAATCTAGTATGAGCTCCCAAGAAGAAGATGGTTCAGATGAAGAGAGTACTTCAGAGAGTAAGTTTTCAGATGGTGATTCAGATAGCACAGAATCAAAAAATAGGAATCAGCATAAGGGGAGAAATACTAAAGGACCTATGAGGTCAAGGCAAGGAAATTTCAATGGAATATGTTTTGCATGTCACAGGTTTGGACACATGGCTTCACAATGCAGGGCTCAAGCAAGACAGGTTAATGGAAATTTTAGAAATGGTAATTTATTTCAAGGGTATTGCTACTCTTGTAATCATTTTGGGCACAAGGTAGTTAATTGCAGGGTTAACAACAGGAACAGGTTTGGTCCAACAGAGAGGATTCAAAAAATAGGTACATCTCAAAGGAATAACATTGTCAAATGTTATAAGTGCAATAATGAAGGACATACAACCAGATGGTGTAGAGCAAAAGTTCCAAGGTACAGGTTCAGGGCTATGAACAGGAATAGGAATAATGGCAGGAACAAGAATAATGACAGGAATAGGAATAATGGCTTGGACAAAAACAGGGATGAGAATATGAACAAGAATAGGAATAGGAACATGGACAAGGATATCAAGAAAAATCATGGAAAGGCAGCTATGGACACTGATGATGATCAGTGCCTAATGGGAGTTTTACTCCCACCCTAGAATTAATCACCTCAATAGGAGGTGGGGGAGGGGCTAAGCTAAGAGGCTCATTCTTAGCCCCGAGCCCCAAAGGTGACCCTTTGCCATTGATGACAAAGGGGGAGATATTTGAGTAAGGGGGAGAGCCTTGAGTCAGGGGGAGCAAAGCTTCGAGAGGATGGTTTTTAGTTGGTTTCAGTTTTGATAGTTGGCAGTGGTTTCAGTAGTGGTTTGCCATCAATGACAAAGGGGGAGATTGTTGGTAATTTTGGGTATGTTGCCTAGCTTCATGGTTGTGAGTTGTCATTGATGTCAAAAGGAGTTTGTGTTGATATCAAAAGGAATTTGTGCTGATGTCAAAAAGAGTTTGGTGCCAAAAATATCTTGAAAGTTCCATGATGTTTGTTTAAGGGTTTTTAATTAAAACCATGGTGACAAGGTTAAAGGTTTTTCTTAAAACCATCTGGACTCATTAAGGGTTTTTATTAAAACCATCTTGGCTTAATGAAAAGGTTTTTGCTCCTTGAAAAAACCTTAAAAGTCCATTTTGATTATTAATAAATAAATTAACTCAAACCTTTGAAAAGGTTTTAAGTTAAGTTTATTATTAATAAAATAATAATTATTAATTTAATAATTATTATTGAAAGGGTTTCTAAACCCTTAGCGATGCCAATGTAGAAGACTTACCTCATCGACGTCATTTTTTTGGAAGGAGCGCCGACGTCAACTTGCATGGGATGCAAAAGACTATTAAAGGGCATTAATTCCTAAGGTTCAATACACCTCCGATTTGCGCGATTACCTTCAAATTTGTATTGCTCTGTGACCTTCGATTTTGGATTGCTCTGTGATTTTTGAGTTTCGTATTGCTCTGTGTTTAAGTTCCAATTTCATACGCCTGTGAGGAAGACAAATATGTTTGTCTTTAATTTCTATGAGCAAAGGGAAGGTAAAACGATGAGTGGCGCTTGAGAGTTTCATTGGGCACTTGTGCTCCAACGACGGAGGCAGTGGAGCGAAGGCGCTCGCTAGGCAAAGGTGTCGAGATCGATTCGCATCGGGCGTGTTTCATTTTTTGTCATGGATTATTGTGCACGTGGTACAACAATTGCTTTGGGCCACGAGTTTGGAGGAGGAAGCACTTTGGCGCTTATGTTGGTGTCTCCACACTTCTCCTAAGGTTGGAGAATTGATTTTTGGCCAAGGTAGATCTTTTGTTGATAATGTGGAATATTTGATTTGACTTGGCAATTATTGTTGGTAATTGGATGGAGGTATAAGGTTAAATAGAAATATTGCTTTGACATTGTTATTATTGATGCTTAATGTTTATGTGGTAAATGCATTTAGAAGTAAATGTATTTTAGGAGTTATAAGGGTTTAAGGAATAATTGTGCTTAATGTCATATTGGGGTTAGAAAGCCTTTGGAGTTATTGAGTGGATATTCTCTTGTAATTATTTTTGAGGTTGAAGTTATTTTGTGATATATTAAGTAGGAGTTATAAGGTGTAAAGGAATATTGTTGATATGTATATTTGTGAGTTTTTATTATTGATGAGTTGGAGTGATAAGGTGTTATTAGGACTCTTATCATTGTGCATTATTCCATTGTTGCTAACTCTAATTTGTGGCAAATTGAGAGTTAGTGTTGTGACAGATTTTGAGTTCTCCTTCTTCATCAAAGTAAAGGTATGGGCACATTCTTCCATGGTTATTATTGATTGATGGTTTTCTGAAAATAAGTTTGGAGTGAAAAGGATTAAATTAAGTTTCCTTATTTGGAGTGGATCTTATTTTTTGAAAGTGGAAGTATTGATTATGCATTATGAGATCATGATGAGTTTATGAGTTATTGCATAATTCTGGTTTATGAGAGTGGAAGCATTTGAAGTTTGCTTTAGGGTTTTTGAGTGAGAAGCTTATGCCATTGCTATAAGTTGTTGAAACCCTAATTGAGTTGTTTGGTTGTTGAGAGTTTGGTTTTGAGATTGCTTCCATTGAGATTGAGTTGATCAAGTTATGCTTTACTTGATACATGAGTTGGGCTTGCTCCTTTGAGATTTGATTTTATCAAGTTGTACTTTGCTTGATAAACTTGGTTGTGTGGTTAAGTTGAGCATTCCCATTTGAGAGAAGTTGGAAATATCTTGAACCCCTTTTTGATGCTTAGAGAGAGATTGCTTTGAGTTCTTGAAAACTAACTTGGCTAGGGTTTGATAGCAAGTTATGGTTCTATGTTGGAGGAGTTGATTCCTTGATATTGCATTATTGACAATTGTTGGGTTGTGGTTCAAGATCTTGTGAAAGTATACTACTTCTATATTTATTATGATTTGAGAAAGAGTTTGTTTTTGAGTTGAAGGATAGAACATATTGAGTCTCTAACAATTCTCTTTATGCTCCTATGAGATTGATTTGAGTTGAGATTGAAAGTTGAAGGATAGAACATATTGAGTCTCTAACAATTCTCTTTATGCTCCTATGAGATTGATTTGAGTTGATATTGAGAGTTGAAGGATAGAACATATTGAGTCTCTAACAATTCTCTTTATGCTTCTATGAGATTGATTTGAGTTGAGATTGAGAGTTGAAGGATAGAACATATTGAGTCTCTAACAATTCTCTTTATGCTTCTATGAGATTGATTTGAGTTGAGATTGAAAGTTGAAGGATAGAACATATTGAGTCTCTAACAATTCTCTTTATGCTTCTATGAGATTGATTTGATATGATTGGATGAAACACATTGGGTCTCTAACAATTCTCTTTGTGTGTTCACATTGGGCAAGTTTCTTGGTAAACTTGCTTGAGCTGATTTGGGCAAGTTCTTGGTGAGCTTGCTAGGACAGATTTGGACAGGTTCTTGTGGAGAACTTGTGGACTGATTTGGATAGGTTCTTGTGGAGAACTTGTGGACTGATTTGGATAGGTTCTTGTGGAGAACTTGTGGACTGATTTGGACAGGTTCTTGTTGAAGAACTTGTGGACAGATTTGATGAAGTCTTGGTGAAGACTTGTGAGCAGTTGTGATTGATTTGTTCAAGATTTTGGCTTAAGCTTGGGATAGATCTGACATAGATTTGAGAGCAGATTTGTGCTGGACCAGAGGACCGAGTTTGGTGCAGATTTGTGATAGAGTTTGAGAGGACTTGTGCTGGACCGACTGACTATGTTTAGTACATGTGTTGATGAGAAGTTGTGGAGGTGATCAGTGAGGACAGAAGTCTCTAGAGCCAGAGCAAGGAGGACAGGACGTCTTCTATGGAAAGGAGTTCCACCTGCTAGCGGTAGAAGAGGCAGTGATATTCTGAAGTATCATTTCCAGAGCTTTGGGGGATAGGACATCTCCTTTGGGTAGGAGGCTCATAAATACTTCTTTGGGGGATAGGACATCTCCTTTGGGTAGGAGGCTCATAAATATTTTATTAGGGGAAGGATTCTCCTTTGGACAGGAAGTCCATAAACATTGTAATTGGGAAGGATTCCCAAAGGATTTGATTGAGAAAATTTAGTGAAATATTTTCTCCGTGGAGTAGCCCACCTTGGGTGAACCACGTTATATTGGTGTCTCAATTGTGTGATGACTTGTACATTGGTTTGATTACTGCTTTGATTTTGCTATTGGTTCATTGCATTGCTTTCTGAAGTAAAAGGAAAAAGTTAAAAAGTGGTCTTATACTGTTCACCCCCCTCTCAGTATAAGCTTGTGTTCTTCAATAATTGCATTCATAGCTCTTGAATTTACATGCATTAGAAGCTTACCTTCCTTATGTGTAGGAGGATTGAATTTTGAATCATATCCAAGTTCCATTGCATCCCAAAATTTATTTCCATGTGCCATCAAGTGAAACCTCATCAACATACACCAATAAAAGAAGTCACTTCCATAAAATACTGGTATTGTATTATTTATGGACCCGTTCATTTGATTCTTTTGATTCATTGTGGTCTCTAACTACTTTTCCTTCAAGCTATCAAGCTCTTCTTAAGGAACCTTCTTTGATACCAATTGAAGAACACAAGCTAATACTGAGAGGGGGGTGAACAATATAAGAGCACTTTTTAATTTTTCTCTCAAACCAATATATGCAATTTAAAGATAAAAATATCAAAAATAATAATCAAAGCAATGTACACAACACCACACACAATAGAGACACAATAATTCACGTGGTTCACCCAAATATGGCTACTTCCACGGAGAAAATATTTCACTAAAATTTTCTTAATCAATCTCTTGGGAATCCTTCCCAATTACAATATTTATGGACCTTTGTCCAAAGGATATGTTGATCCCCTAAATCTAGTTTATGGATATCTATCCATAGGATAACTCTTTCTCCTCTGCTCTTGCTGGTGATCCTATAGAAGACTCTGCCTCCACTGCACTGACTAGTGGATCTCTCTCCACTTGAATAATCTTGTCCTCACTCAGAAGACCTGTCCTCAATGTCCTAGCTGATGGATCTTTATCCACTGGAGACTCTATCCTCACTGCTCTGTCACCTCCAAATATCTATCTCAATTATTTAATAAACATAGTCCAATCGATCTTGCACAACTCTGCTTAATCTCTTGCACTAAACACAATACAATCGGTCTAGTACAAGTCCACTCAAATTTACACTAAACACAATATAGTCATTCTAGCACAAATATGATCAATAGGTCCACTTAGAACCTACTCAAATATACTTAACAGGTCCACACAAAACCTATGTAACTTTGCTCAATAGGTTCACTCAGAACCTACTCAAATCTACTCAACAGGTCCACACAAAACCTGCACAACTTTGCTCAACAGGTCCACTCATAACCTACTCAAATCTACTCAACAGGTCCACACAGAACCTGCTCAATTCAGTTCAACAAGTCCACACATAACCTATCCAAATATGCTCACCAGGTCCACACACAACCTGCTCAACTTAGCTCAATAGGTCTACACAAAACCTATCCAAATCTTCTCAACAAGCACATAGAACTTGTACAAATCTGCTCAATCACTTTCTCAACTTAAATCAATCTCATAGAAGCATAAATATAATTATTAGAGACTCAATATGTTCTATACTCAAAACTCAATCTCTTTCTCAACTCAATCTCATTGAAGCATAAAGAGAATTGTTAGAGACTCAATATGTTCTATTCTAAAAAACTCAATCACAACTCAAATCAGAATATGGAATAGTTTGTTTTATGGAACTTGAACAACCACTTCATACATCCACTTGACTAGGCCCAATCAACTCTACTCAACTAATCGCTCAATAAACAACTCTTTCTCACAAACTATAGTCCAAGCATTTATCATCCAACTCAAAATATTTCCAATAATGCTCAACAACAACTCTCACATAAAAATGATACTCATGATATTTTCAAACCCTAATTCAACTCACTTCAACAACAATGCTCTTAAATCAATCTTCACATAACAATGATACTCATCTTCTTTCCTAACTCAAGTTCAAGTTCTTTGCACAATCCAATGGCTTCAACAACAATGCTAATAAAATAAGGTTTTAATCACAACACTTAATTCCAAAAAACCTTGAAGCATTAACTCAAACACTTCACTCAACCAATGGTCTCAACAAAAATGCTTATCAAACAAGGTTTAATCACAACTCTCAATTTCAAAAACCTTGAAGCATTAACTCAAACACTTCACTCAACCAATGGTCTCAACAACAATGCTTATCAAACAAGGTTTAATCACAACTCTCAATTTAGAAAACCTTGAAGCATCAACTCAAAATCTTTCAAAAAAGGAAACCCTAATTAAATAGTTTTCTCTCCAAAGATATTTTCAGAAATCAACCAACCAATCAAATTATCAAAGGTGAATATTGCCCATACCTTTTTGTTTCCAAGGAGTTGTTCACAAAATCTGCCACACTTAAAAATTTCTTTTCCAATCTCAATAAGGGTTAGAGGACTTCAATAAAAATCACAATACAAAAATAATAACTCAATAACACCTTATTAATCCAACTTAATTTTAACATCCACCAAAGTCCTTTTAGAAGAAAACCCTTATAAAAAATAATAGCCAACAAGTCTTAAAATAAATCTCAATTAAGACTTTATTATAACTCCTAAAACATAACTCTCAAAACAACAAATTCCAGATTATAAAACTCAAATAATCATCAACACTTCACCTTTAAAAATAAATCACCACAATCTTTATTTAATAAAGGTTATTAAAAATTAATAAACTCTAAAACAACCTTATCACTCCAACCTTAGGGCATAAACATAAAAATTAATCAAAAATTTGTACCTACCTCAAAGGGGTTTCAACCCCATGACTTGCCCTCATCGCGATTGCCTTAGCCACGGCTAAGGTTACCACATGAGCTACATGCTTTTTTGTAATGGGGGAAGCACCACGTGCTTCCTCTTTGCGCTTCTCCTTGCCCACGTTTAATAAAACGTGCACCTTGGGCGCTTCCACAACACTGCCACCAAAAACCACTCTGTGAGAATCGAACGCACGACCTTCATGCTCTCAATGCCTTTGTGCTCTCCAAGCTACCACTAGGCCACACTACCCAATGTGAATTGGGGGGTGGTCTCACTCTGTCTTATCCTCTGCTTCCTTTTCAAACATTTTAAACCACACGAGCTTGTTTTCGCATATGCATCATAAATTTCATTCGAGCAAGGATAATTAATGAATGACTTTGGGCATGTATTTATATTCCCCTCATCATTTGTCTAAGACATCAACGCTTTGATTTTAATGCATCACGTCGGTGCTTTAAGGCTTTGAAAGTCTTAGTAAAACCCAAGTTTTGGGTTTTTAATTATTAAAAACTTTGTGCTCGAATATATTTTATTTCTCTAAAACCCAACCTTAGGGTTTTAATCAAATAAAATTTATCCTTTTAAATCTAATTATATTATGATTAAAAATTATAATATTTAATTATATTTTTACCACTTTCGTAAATATTATAATAACAATTATAATATTTTTAACCTCCCAATGTTTCGGATGAATTGCTTCCATGGAGAAGTAAAAACCTCTTTCTGACCCAATATTTTTGGGTGTAAAATAAATTTTAACCCATTATAAACTTCCATTAAACTTTGCACTCGAACTGGAGAAGAACTCTCACTGGCATATTGATATCAATGACAACTTTGGCTTAGGGACTCAAAATGTCCAACAAGTGTGCTAGCCACCTTCCTAATCACATGGTATGGAATGCAAAGAAAAATCAATATATTTAAAATAAAATTGATGCTCAACTTCCTCCTTATCATACATATGATGTAGTCATGCATTAACATGATGTAGACATATCCAATCATACATTTTCCTACTCACAATATGGAATATTCCTTGTTTAAAATATAAAAATTCAAATTTTAGAGGAAAATAGGTAAAATTTTCAGCCAAAATTCAAAAGTACCTAGATGTAAAATGATAAAAAGTGCTTAATTGTGACCCCCTTGGAATTTCATAAATAATCAAAAAATACTAACGGTTCATCCATGTCTACTATGGTTTATCCTATACAACCAAATTTTGAACATAACTAGTTAGACCCTCATGTCATGCTTATGCAACAAAAAAAGTTGACAAATCATTTTTGCAACTTTTTCAAGTGGCTTGGAGGTCTTTGCTAAACACAGGAGCTTGCCCATGACTTCTCTAGTACCAGAGTGCTATTTGCAAAACTTTAGCCTCTTATTTTATTTGCATAACAACAAAAAAAACCTGCAAATGCTACTAATGGTTGTCAAAATCCAAAAGAGAAAAGGAAATGGATTTTTTTGAAAATTCCATAAAAAATAAATGAGGTTTTCAAAAATATTAACTAGATAATATTGAGAGTTAGTGAGAGGAAAAAATGAAATTATCAGTGAATATTTTTCCTAGATTAAATCTACGAATTCCAATGAGATCCTCACAATCCAATTCCACTAGGGATTTTAATTAGAAACCCTTATTTATATTATGTTGTCAACTTCAAAATAATTTTCTCCACAAGTCCTTATGAAATCATCCTCAAGAGAAGCTGGAAGAGAAATCTATCACTAGAAAAAACCAACATATAAAAAATATTCACACCCACTCTAATACTATACCATATTTTATAATAGTTTCTAGAAATGAATGGAATCAAACGTTACCCATTATTGTTTAGCAAAAGAAATACACAACATATATAACACAAAATATGATAGGGTATTTATAGATAACAAAATATTTTCACTCGATGAAAAATAAAATTACACTCAAATTGATAATGAAATGATTGGGAAGAAGGGGTATTTATACCCAATTACATGATGTCTTTAGATCAAGGTTATGAGACTATTCCTTAGGAATAAAATAATAAAAATTATAAAATTACCTTTTAAAATATTTTCATGGACCCAAAGGGAAAACATAATAAATGCTAGTCATGGCCTCAAGATAGACTTAACCACCATATAGTCCAACACATAAGCCATCAAATATCTCATGCATTGAGTCATATTTACCAATGATGGATTTTTAAGCCTTAACAATACCACAAATATCAGAGGATCGAATAATATATCCACAATACAATAAGATCAAGATAATGATATGATTAGAATAATATGAGAAAATTAATATGTAAATAAAGGCTAATAATATATCAAATAACATTCAATAATAAGCAACAATATGAATGTAAATAGCCTGAATCATACATGTACTAAGCATGTAGAACAACTTACAATATTAATTGCTCAAAATGTATACAATCTTTATTACTCCTCTTTCTCTCACAAAAGTATATGATAGTGATGATCGTGACTGATTGTGATACATGCTTATGGAGTATTGTCTCCATAACATAGCCATAGTAATATGACTCTTTAGATACTTGACTATTATTTTCCATATGCCAGACCTCATGACTCTTGGATTCTCTACTTGACACTTGCATACTTGATGAACACTTGACACTATAATGTATGCACACCTAAACATGGATCTTATACTTTTATAAATTGCACACTCTAACCTAAGACACTTGTGCACATATTTACATTACATATTTGCTCTCTTACATATAATACACTTGTGCACATAGACTCAACTTACACTTGCACACTAACTCACATGACACTTGTGCATTTCCTGCACATTACAACTTTACATGACACTTGTGCATATCCTACACATTCACACTTACATAAAAGATAAATATAAATCACACTCTAAATTGTGACTCAACCCTAATATAATACTTACAAATATAACATGAAGGTACCATGGGGGTACATTAGCATGTACAAAATAATTTAATATACTCCAACACCCCCTTGTATTATATTATTTGGTTATTGAAGACTTTAGTCTTCAATCATAGTCTTCATCTTCAATCTTCAAGTGATCCTGGGACCTGTGCTTGCTTTGTTCTCTTTTTGCTTTCTTTTGAATTTTTCTAATCTTCTTCTTCAGTTTTTTATTTTATTATTTTCTATCTTGGTCTTATCACATTACCTTCCTATATCCTAATCAACTACAAAGTTAGTAAATTCAGAATCCTTTGAGAGAAATATATCTTTAGTGATTATCATCTTTGTTGAGAGAGCTTTGAATTCATTTTTTTAGTAGTTTCTTCTAACTCTTGAATATCATTATTTCTTGAGCTAGATGTTATTTTTTATTTCCCTCTCTATATTGTAATTGAGGTTGATATTGATGGCTATACTGATACTAAGAAGGATATTGTTGTTGAAAATGTTGAGGCTGAATTTCTTCTTATCATTATGGATTGTATTGATATTGATATTGTCTTTGTTGTGCTGACTTATTTGTTTGACCACCTTGATTCATATTCATCTAATTTCCTTGATACTGATTTCTTTGATTATATCTACAAAAAATTATGCTATGACCCTTTTTCTTTCATATTTGACAATATCATGTATTCCTTTTGGATCTATATTTTGGATTTAAAGCAATATTTCCTTGTAAAATAACTTTTGATACTAAGGCATTGTTAGTCATTTCATATTTGATTGAGTTTTGCACTTCATATTCTTGTAGAATGTTGACTAACTCATCAAATGTAGTATCTTTTCTTAAAACTTGCAATGATGTGACTAGATATTTTTAACTTTTTGGAATTACTCTCAATATCACTTGAATAAAAAATTGTCTTGTACTTTTCTCGTAGATTGCTTTTATATTTGCTACCTTTCAAAGAAATAGTTTAATACTTTCACCACTATTAAATTTTAAGAAGTATAATTGAGATTGAAGATTAAGGATAGTAGCTTTATTTTTCCCTTCAAATATTTTACATAGAGTATTCCAAGCTTCTGTAGAAGTTTCTACTCCAATTATATAAGGTTTTATTTCATCATTTATTAAAAATATTATTATCATAAGTGCTTTGGCTTCACCTTCTTAAATTTTTTGAATTTCTCTTACATATTCAGTAGTTTTTTTGTTCCACTAACTATATCTCAAAGTTTTTCTACAACTAAAATTGATTTCACTTTGTTTTCCATGAAGCAAAATTTGGTCCTTTTAGAAGTTGATATTTAGAAAGGAAAAACTTATTGTTAGACATAGTAGTACTCATTCAATAAATGAACCTTATAACTCGTACGTTTGGATAATTCAAAGTTTCTAATTTAATTCCTATGGAGTAGTAAACCTTATTTCTCCTTACTTTTAGAAACTAAGAATATTTTTTTACAAATTTATGTTTTCCTAAGTTTGGTGTTAAAATACTTTTATCTCCCAAATAGATAAATTTACAAATATTCAATTTTTATTTTTCTCTAAATATGAAATCAAATCAAACTTTATAGAACATCAATTTTGAAAATTTTTACAAAAATAAATAACCTAGTTGAAAACCTTATTACTCCAACCTTAAGAAAATAATAAACTTTAAAATAAATGAACATAACCAATCCTTATTACTCCAAATGTATAACTTTAATCAATATTGATCTTGTCTATATTCGAAAATTAAATTATAAACTTTTGAAAAAAATTAATTAACTAAATTTCTTATCTCTACTATAGTAAAATTTAAATCAAATCAAACCCTAAAGATTAAATCAAACTCTCACCAAAGATAAATGCATGATTGTATTGCTTGTTGTCTCGAATGGACGCTATCTTGACTACATGCCACTCTTGCTTATGTTTCATGTGAATGCTCTTACATTCTTACATAGAAGAATCAAAGACTCCATGTGTATCCATGCATGGAATTATTTCTTCTTCTTAGATGTTACATACTACTTCGATTTCATACTTCAATTCTTAGAACTCACCCCAACACTTGACTTCTTTCTAGAAAGTTATTGATTGATTAGAGCTTGTCCTATAGGCACTTATAAATGCTTAGGCTCATTCCTGGACATTACTATTTTCTTGGAACTTGTCTTATGGCACTCAAAAATTTCTTGGATGTTTCATTACTTATTTTGGTGCTCAAATTCTACCATTGTTGTTAGACATATTCCTTTGGTGCTTTGAATACATTTTAAAAATTTAGGTTTTGTTAGAATATATTACATTATTTGGTACATGTCAATGTACCACCTTAGGTACATATTTAGATTAGCAAGTTTTCTTAGATTAGGGTTTGAGTATTTATTTTATGCAATGTAATAAATGCATAAGTAATATTAGAATGTGCAAAGTATTCAATAATGTAAATGTGCATCATAGTCCATGTGCACATGAGTCCATAGAATAGGAAGGTGAAGAGTCATAGGAATATGGAAGGCCAAGAGTCACATCCCATTATATATTGGCCTTTGTGTGAGCAAGTAGAGAATACAAGTCATATCATATCTTATCATATCATCTTAGTAGAGTAGAGTAGAGTACAAGTTTGATACAATGTAGAACTTGTATGAAGCATGGAGTATTTGAGATCTCCACATTTTGTATGAAGATCCTATTTTTATGAGCTTTCATTAATGGTAGTTTTATGAGTTATTGTAGAATTTTCTTATGATTTTTACCTACTTAGTATATTTCCATTATCATATATTTAATATTGCATGCTCATTTTAGTCCTTGTGGTTGCATTTCATTAAATATATATTATCAAAAGCTAACAGTGGTATCAGAGCACAAGGTAGATTGATAGGAGATAGGGAGAGCCACAAGAGATATTGAGAGGAGATAGGGAGATATCATTTTTAGAATTTCTAAAATTTCTTTTTGGCTAGATTCTTTCCATAGGGTTGCAAGAAAACTCGTGAAGACTAGGACTCAACATAGATCTCTTTCCACTAGATTGAAGGATAACTAGTGAAGATTATTGATTTATAGAGATCTGGATATTTGCATGTATTTGCTTGCTATTGTCTAAGTTTTTGTTGCAAAAAATTAGTTCTCAGAAGTTGAGAAGCTTCCTACAATGGATAGATAAGAATTTCATCTTAGATTACCTAAAATTCTATGTGCTTTCCTCGTGCAAGGATTAATTCTTTGTTGCAAAAAAAGTAGACATTGAATATTAAGGAGGTCCAAGAAAGAAGGCCCCATTGGATATTGAATATTGAAGATAAAGGAGGTCCAAGAAATAAGGCCCCATTGGATATTGAAGATTGAAGATAAAGGAGGTCCAAGAAAGAAGGTCCCATTGGAGATTGAAGGTAGAAGATTGAAGGAGACCCAAGAAAGAGGTCCCATTGAAGAACTTCTAGATTTGGAAGATAGAAGACTAAATATTGAAGATAGATAAGGACTAGGAAAATTCCTATTGAATATTTGAAGAATTATAGAATTTGAAGATCCAAGAGAAGAAGGTCTCAAGCAAACTTGAAAGGAGAAATAAGAAGGCTAGAGAAGCCCTATTGAAAAGTTAAAGAAGTGGCCATTGGAGGAGATTTGAATAAATATCAAGGTAGAATATTGCAAGAAGGAGTAGCTCCTAAAAAAAAGAATTTGGGATAATTGTCACCATCCGAAAACAAGCCCAAAAGGAAAAAGGATTTGGCAAGAAGTTTGTCAAATTTTAGAAAATATTCTTGAAGATCTCAAGACATTCAAATTCTTGAGAAAGAGGCCAGTGAAAGAGGCTAGATTTGAAGTCAAAATTCAACAAGAATATTGGAGGAGAAAGAAGCTAGAAGAGACCACCATATTTGAGAGTTTTGAAGACATCCATAAAGAATTTGAAGGTTGATTTATGAAGGAGAAGATTGTTGATTTTCAAGGCAGAAGTTGAAGGGTCATAGGACAACAAATTGAAGGTGACATAAAGCTATGATTTGGAGAAGATTTGGGAATATTTTGAAGTGCCCTTGAATAGCCAATTGAAGGAAGGCTTGAAAGCAAAATAAGGCAGCAATTTGAAGGAGATAGAGGAGATTCTTGGACAACAATATAAAGGAGAAGAAAGCAGAGTTTTGGAGCAACAAATTAAGAGATTAGGACTACAAATTTTGGCAGCATTAGAAGGAGAAAAGAGAGTTGCATTTTGAATATTTTTGGGGCATATTAGAGAGGTCTTTGGACAAAAAAATAAAGGAGGAATTGGCTGCATTGGAAGCTGCAAATTAAAGAAGTTTTGGACAGCAAGAAGGCAACAATCAAAGCTGCAATATTGACAAGTTTAGGGCAGAAAAGCACAAGGAATTGAAGCTACAAAATTGATAAGTTTGAGGTAGAAATTGAGTAGAAAGGAGAGCTAAATTTTACAAATTTGAGGCAAAAAATAGGTGAACCAAATCACCAAGAAGACTAGCTACAAAAGGAGACCAAAAGGTATGCAATATTGGTGCTATAAAGGTTCATTATTCGAACATTCACATTAGTTTATTATAAAGGTTTTTGAGAGCACCATATTAGATTTATTAAATTTAGAAAAAGGAAGTTGAAATAGAGAGTCTTCTAGAAAAGGAAGGTGGTAGCATTCTTGTCCTAAAATATACAAAAATAAAATAGCAAAGATCAAAGTTAGAGTTTGCTTGAAAAGGAGAAATAAGGAGGAAACAATATTAGTATTAAATGTTGTTCTTTACAAGCTTATAAAAGTGCAAATTTATTGAAGTGAAAAGAAACCGAATAAGGGTAGATTTACTAAGAAAATAGAAGACCAAATAAGGGCTCAAAATAGAGCAAATTTTAGAGTGTCTAAAGACACCAAGGGAACCACCAAGTTGGAAGAGCCACCACATCCCAAGGAAGAGCACCAAGCCACTGAGCTGAAGTTCCAACATCATAGCTCCACTCAAGGAGCTCAAACAAAGGTAGAGTTTATAAGGAAGGCAACATAGAGTTTGATAACAAACGTAAAAAGAATTCCTATTAAAATAAGAAGCCAAATTTGGGTATTTAGAGCATCTACGATTGAAGAAGGGAGTTTATTTGAGAGCATACTTCTTTGTGAAGTGTAAAGTTGAGTAAAGAGCCAAGTCAGACAAGCCAACCATCGAAGCACCACCCAGGTGTCATGAGATAGCAACCAACAAAGCACCAACAAGATATTCTTAGGATAGCACCATGAATGAAGGAATAAAAGCACCATTAGCACCACCATAACACCACTAGGGAGTTGAAGCACCACCATATTGAAGGAGGAGCCACCAAATCCAAGAGCGAGCAACATTACAAAGAAGTGGAGAATATAAAAAATAGTAAGCCATTGAGAGAAAACCTAATACCATTTGTTGTTACAAAGACATTGAGTATAGAGGAACTGAAAGTAGGGGCATTCGAGGAAAATAATCAAGTCACTACCAGGTGTAGAGGAAAAGCAATACATTACCAAGCTAAGGGAGTAAAGAAGCATTACAAAGGAGAGGAAACACGCTATGTAAAGGAGGTAGTGCATTACTAAGCAAAGAAGAATAGAGGAAGTGTTACAAAGAAGAGAAAGTGCCACCACTTGGAAGGATAAAATATAGTCATAAGAGGAGTAAAGAGATACATTGCCAAGTGTCACAGTGTAGAAGGTAACTCCAAGGGAAGTGAAACATCTTATTTGCATGAAAGACAAGTCATACAAGCCTATTCATGAAATAAGAATGTAATGCAAGTGAAGGGAGTACAACAGATTCAAAGGTAAGAGAAACTAGCCAACACTAGGTGGACAATCAAAGTCTTAGAGAGCACCATAAGGAAGAACATTAAATGCACATCATTTTGCATTGAAGTCTGGGAAGTGGACAACACCTAAATTAGAGTGCAAGTTGCAGAGAAAAGAAGTCATAGGAGAAGCAGACCAAATATGTAGCACGCCATAATAAAGAAGGTACATAAAATATTTAAATCAATTTGCATTTTCCATAAAGGTCAAGGAGGTATAAGGAATATTAATACTAAGGTTAAGCTTAGATAATCTATCATGCTTGAAATTAATTAGATGAAGGGAGATATAAGAAATTGCATTGATGAACTATAACCTTAGATGATTTGTTAAATGATTTGAAAGCTTTTTGAAGTAAGGAGGATTTAATTTGAAAGCTTTTGGATTTACTTTATTTGAAATTCAAGCATAAAATATTTGCAAATAATTTGACATGGAGGCATAAGGACTTCTACATAGAAATTGAAATATTAAATTTGCAAATATCCTTATTTTCTAAATTTCTAATTAGGGAGTTATAAGGAGTTCAACACCAACTTAGTCTCTTGAAATTTAGAAACCATATTATTGAAAATTGAGAGACATAAATATAAACAAAGGTTTTTTAAAAGTTGGAAAACTACATTGGAATTAGTCTCTTGCTCAAATTTTCAATAATATGGTTTCTAAATTTCAAGAGACTAATTTGGTGTTGAACTCCTTATAACTCCCAAATATTTTGAATATAATATGGCTTTGATTCAACTAAGAAAGCTAAGTACTTTATCAAAGCCATATTATATTCAAAATATTTGGGAGATACAAGGTATTCTAAAAAACTTGAGAATTAAAAAGATCTTATCAAATTAGATCACATACTCAAAACTAGGGAGTCATAAGGTAGTCAACCTCAAAGGTTTAGAGATTTTTAAATTCTACAAAAATTGTTCCTTTTGAACTAAAGAGTTACAATAAAGTTTACTTTAAAAGGAACTATGGAAAATCTTATTAAGTATACATGATTCAAGGAATCAAAATGGTTTAGAGACATACTTGATTCTAGGGTGATTAAAAGAGAATAACCAATATGTATTAGAAATACTTTTGAGAATTCACAAGCTGATAGTTTGGCAAAAGTAGATTCTATAGAGATATCTTCCAATGATATGATGAAAGGAATTGATGACAACTATATTAATGGAAATATTGAGAATAAACTCATAAATCATTCTCAAAGGATAGCAAAGAACATTGGTTAGAAATATGTCCTACAAATTTATGAAAGAAGTAAAGGTAGAATAGCTTTAGTTGTACACAAATGGTTTTACTATTTCATCAAGGAAATGGATGAACTAGAATTTTCAAAGACAAGTAACAAAGAAGTAGAGATATCTTCACAATGCACTTATTGCAACAATACTGGTCATGAGAAAGCAAACTATTGGAATTTCCATCCATGTAAATATTGTGGAGGAAAATCTCACTCATCTTTTTTTATTATTATAAATATAAGTACTATAGAAGATTTGAAGAGATATTGATATTCAAATTGTTGGATGTGTCTCATCCTTTGCCAAGGAAATACTGTACGACAGGTTAAGATGGGTAAGAGGAGCAAATCTCCTCACTGGGAGGGTGAAGCCCTCCCGGGGGGGAGATTCTAGGGGGGCGTATCCCCCCCTGCCACACCAAAGGCATTCTTTTCGGCAACACCAAAAAAAATTTGCCCCCTTTTTCCAGAGTGATTTGCGGAGCGGAGCGACTTTTGGGATTCCCATGGTTGGTGGGTGGTTGGTGGGTGTGGGTGGTTTAGCCCACGGTGTTGTGCCCATTGTATTCTAATACCACATAGTGGTTTAGGGTTGGAAGAGTTTCCTTTATATTTATTGTAATGTCCCATTTTTGGGCAAGAAAGTGAATAATAATATCAAGGAGGTGTGGCTCTTGTTTTTGCTGGAGTAGCCCATATTGGGTGAACCAGGGTAAATCTCGTGTGTTATATGTGCATTGTGTGGTGTCATTTCTTCTAAGTTGTTTATTTTTGCATTATTTTTGGAATAAGTTTATGTAAATCTCTTCATTTGGTATCAGAGCCAAGTTGTTAGCCATAGGGGGATGCCTTTATTGCTAGGGTTTCATTTCATTTGAAGAGTTTCTAGGGTTTCTAGGAGTTAGAGAAAACCTATTTCAGAGTGTGAGGTTTTTTGCAGAAGGAGCTTGAAGGAAAATGATGGGAAGTCAATCAAGGATCGAGATCGAGAAATTTGATGGAAAAAGCTTTGAGCTATGGAAGTTAAATATGGAGGATCTGCTCGTGGACAGAGATCAGTGGGCCATTATTTCTGAAAAAACAAAACCTGTAGCTACATCAGATGAAGATTGGGAAAAGATGAATCGAAAAGCAAGGAGTCTGATTCGACTGTGTCTTGCAGATTCAGTCCTAATCAATGTTTCTGGAGAAGCTACTGCAAAGGATCTCTAGGAGAAGTTAGGGGCTCTGTATCAATCTAAGTCCCTGGTGAACAAATTATTTCTCCGAAAGAAACTATACAATCTCAGGATGAATGAAGGGGATTCAGTTGCAGATCACCTGAATGCATTCAATACAGTGGTAAGTCAACTTACATCTATTGATATTAAGTTAAGTGAGGAAGATAAATGTATTACTTTGCTATGCTCTTTACCAGATTCATGGGATAACCTAGTTGTAGCAATTGGTAGTACAACTTCATCCACATTGAAGTTTGAGGATATTGTGGCATCTCTAATATCAGAGGATATGAGGAGAAAAGCCATGGAGGGCACTTCAAAGGATGCCCTAATAGTGAGAGGGCATGCCAAGGAAAAGGATAAAACAAGATATGGTGATAGATCTAAGTCTAGAGGTAGATCTAAGTCTCGAGGAAAGTTTGAGAGAAAATGTTGGAAATGTGGTAAGCCTGGTCACATGAAGAAGGATTGCAGATCAAAGAATATTGATTCTGGAAAGAGGTCTGATGAATCCACTTCCACAGAGGCACATAAATCCAATGATGAAGGAGGGGATGTATATCTGGCATCTTGCTCCACACGTTCAGATAAAAATGATTGGTTGATCGATACAGGTGCCTCTTTTCATATGACCCCTCATAGGGGTTGGTTCAGTGAATATGAAAGATATGATGGAGGGGAGGTACTATTGGGAGATGATTCACCACTTAGAATCATTGGTCGTGGAAGGGTGAAAATATTGTTGCAGGATGGTAGGGTTAAAACCCTCCCAGGTGTGATGCATATTCCTGGTCTTGCTAGAAATTTAATTTTTGTAAGCAAAATGGTTGATGCAGTAGTAAATGTCAGTTTTAGTAAGGATTCATGCAAAATGGTTCGTGGATCAATGGTGTTAGCAAGAGGAGTTTGGATTGGAACTTTGTATAAGCTATTGGGAAGCACTATGACAAATGAGTGCAATAGCTCAACTATTCCTGAGGCTGAATCAGATAAAATCTCAACACTCTGGCATCAAAGAATGGGACATATTGGAGAAAAGGGATTGCGTACCCTGCACACAAAAGGTATGGTTCATGGTATCCCTGATTGCTCAATGGTTTTTTATTTCTGTGAACATTGTATTTATGGCAAACAAAATCATGTGAGTTTCCCATCTGGTGTTGCTAGATCAAGAGGGGTATTAGATCTGATTCATAGTGATATATTTGGTCCTGTTCCTATACCATCCCTTGGAAAATCATGATACTATGCTTCTTTTGTCGATGATTTTTCAAGATATGCATGGATTTATTTTCTTAAGAGTAAATATGAAGTGTTTGATAAGTTTAGAGAATTTAAAGCACTTGTTGAAAATCAATCTGGGAAAAATATTAAGGTGTTGAGGTCTGATAATGGAGGAGAGTATTGTTCAAATAAATTTGAGGATTTCTGTAAGCAATGTGGTATTGCAAGATAGAAGACTACTCCATATACACCCCAACAGAATGGAGTTGCTGAGAGATTGAACATATCACTCATGGAAAAGGCTAGAAGTATGCTGAGTGGTGCAGGTCTGGCACAAGAATTCTAGGCTGAGGTAGTGAGTGCAGCATGCTACTTGCGAAATCGATCTCCTACATCAGCATTGTCGGATCAAACTCCATTTGAAGCATTGTTTGGTAAGAAACCCTCTCTCTCACATCTTAGAGTTTTTGGTTGTGATGCATACATGCATATTCCAAAGGAGAAAAGAAGTAAGCTTGATAATAAGGTTGTTAAATGTATCTTTATTGGTTATAAATATGGTGTTAAAGGATATAAACTTTGGAATCCAGAAACTAAAAGTACAGTCTACAGTAGAGATGTGGTGTTTAGGGAAATGAAAAGTGATCACAGGAAGGAAGTAACAGAAGAAGAACCTGAAAAGGTCCAATTTGATCTCATGGAAGAAGATCACACAGAAGAGGATCTGGAAGAGGATCAGATAGATGAGGATCTGGATGAGGATGAACAAGAGGTTCATACACCTGTGGTAAGGAGATCAACACGGGAAAGAAGGCAACCTGAAAGGTACAGTCCATCTGCTTTTCCTACTTCTTTTGTATTATCTGTTACTGATGAAGATCCTAGAACAGTTAGAGAAGTTGTTAATTCTGAAGAGGCAAACTATTGGGAAGAGGCCATGGATGAGGAAATGATGGCCCTGAAAAAGAACAGAACATGGGATTTAGTGAAATTACCTGGTGGAAGAAAAGCAATAGGTTGCAAATGGATTTTCAAGAAGAAGCAGAATGTTGAAGGTAAAGTGGAGAAATATAAAGCTCGCCTGGTTGCTAAAGGTTATTCTCAGGTAGAGGGAATTGATTATGGTGAAGTATTTTCTCCTGTTGCAAAGCTAACCTCAATTAGATTTATGTTATCTATGGCTACTGCTTTTGATCTTGAAATAGAGCAAATGGATGTAAAAACTGCATTCCTTCATGGAGATTTGGAGGAAGAAATCTATATGAGGCAGCCTGAAGGTTTCATTGTTGCAGGAAAGGAGGATCTTGTATGTAAGTTAAAGAAATCTCTGTACGGACTGAAACAGTCACCTAGAATGTGGTATCAAAAATTTGATACTTATGTCTTAGGAATTGATTTTGTTCGTAGCAATGTTGATCACTGTGTATATTCAAAGAAAATTGGTAATGTAATTGTCATTATAGTTTTGTATGTTGATGACATGTTACTAATTGGAAACAGTAAGAAAATGATCAGGGAAGTGAAGTCTCAGTTAGCATCTCAGTTTGACATGAAAGATCTTGGCCCTACAAATTTTATTTTGGGTATGAAAATAAACAGAGATCGTTCTAACAGAAAGTTGTGGTTGGATCAAAAAAAATATGTTGAGACAGTGTTGAAGAGATTCAATATGCAGGATTGCAAACCAGTGAAGGTACCTATTCCATTGGGTGAAATATTGTCTGCTGAACAATGTCCAAAAATAGAAGAAGAGGTAGAAGAAATGTCCCATGTTCCTTATGCAAATGTTGTAGGGAGTTTAATGTATGCCATGGTTTGTACTAGACCAGATATTGCCCATGCAGTGGGAGTTTTGAGCAGATATATGTCTAAACCTGGTAAAGAGCATTGGACTACTGTGAAAAGGGTTTTCAGATATTTGCGTGGTACTTCTGATTTTTCTATCTGTTATGAAGGTACAGGTAAAGAAGACAAATCCTTGGATATAGAAGGGTTTGTTGATGCAGATTGGGCTGGAGATCTGGACAACAGAAGATCTACTAGTGCTTATGTATTCAACTTGTTTGGAGGAGCTGTTAGTTGGATGAGCAAAAGGTAAACTATTGTTGCTCTTTCAACCACTGAAGCTGAGTACATGGCAGCCACCGATGCCAGTAAGGAAGCAGTATGGCTACAAAGACTATGTGCTAAAACTAGGTTCTTTCAAGGAGCTGTGAAGATAAATTGTGACAGTCAGAGTGCTATATTTCTAGCAAAGAACCCTGCTTACCATTCCAGAATGAAGCACATTGATACAAAGTTCCATTTCAGCAGGGACATGATTGAACAGAAGAAAGTGTTGTTGGAAAAAGTGGATACAAAGGAAAATGTTGCAGATGCTTTAACCAAGGCAGTTAGCACAGAAAAGTTTAGATTTTGTACAGTTGAAATGGGTCTGGCAAAGTATTCAACAAGTGGGAGAATGTTGGATGTGTCTCATCCTTTGCCGAGGAAGTATTGTACGGCAGGTACGGAAGGGTAAGAGGAGCGGAGCTCCTCAAGGGAGGGTGAAGCCCTCCCGGGGGGTCCGGGGAGGGGGCGTAGCCCCCAGCCACGTCGAAGGCGTTTTCCGACAACGCTAGAAAAAAAATTTGCCCCCTTTTTTTTGGAGCGATTTGTGGAGTAGATTTGGGATTCCCATGGTTGGTGGGTGGTTGGTGGGTGTGGGTGGTTTAGCCCATGGTGTTGTGCCCATTGTATTCTAATACCACATAGTGGTTTAGGGTTGGAAGAGTTTCCTTTATATTTATTGTAATGTCCCATTTTTGGGCAAGGAAGTGAATAATAATATCAAGGAGGTGTGGCTCTTGTTTTGTTGGAGTAGCCCATATCGGGTGAACCAGGGTAAATCTCGTGTGTTATATGTGCATTGTGTGGTGTCATTTCTTCTAAGTTGTTTATTTTTGCTTTATTTTTGGAATAAGTTTTTGTAAATCTCTTCACAAATTAGATTGTATTTTTCAAGTTCTTATTTTTGAAGCATCTACTAATAATGAGTTCAAGTTTGAAGTTTCTGAAGAACAAGGAGAAAGGTCATCCAAAGAACAAAAGGAAATAAAATGGATCAATTCCGATTCACTTATAACTTGCAAGATAATGAGATCTATTGTTCATAAAGGATACTTGAAAAACTTCAAGGACAAAAATTTTACCAACCACTTTGAAATACAAAAAAACAATGGAATGAAGAATACAAGAAATGATAGCATGAGTGATGAGCATCAAAATTGCTCATATTTTGCATATGTTTCTAATATTTTGTGTGGTAGTATTTGATCAAATTTGTACTTTTTATGAATTTTTATATGTATTTAATGGTAAAATTGTGTATGTTGCCTAACTTGTGTGAAAAGTGTTCTTTGTGTGTAGATTTGATTACTTTAGTTATTTTTTGCATAACTACGTCGAGTTCCCACTTGGACTTGACATCATTTGTTTTTAAAAGGATTTCAATGAATCTTAAGGAAGGAGTTCGAACATGAAATAGAAGAGCACCTTACTCACGTCTTTTGATGGGAAGGTGCCTTAATCCCATATTTCTATGGAAAGGCACCTTACTCCCATCTTCCAATGGGAAGGCGTCTTATGCCAGTCTTCTAATGACAAGGCACCTTACTTCCCCATTTTACGGGAATGTGCCTTACTCCTATATTTCTATGGAAAGGCACCTTATTTCCATTGATGAAGTCAAATATGGTTGAATCCACATAAGCAGAACAAAGCACCTAACTCTCGACTTGATGGCGCCTAACTCTTGTTAACTGACTAACATGTTAGCTACTCTATTTTTGTATGAAACAGAGTAACAACTTCCTGACGATAGAACATGAATGACGATGATGAGATAAGACCAAAATTCATTTGATTTTATAAAATCGTAGACAAATGATGCAACAAATAGAATTTTTTTTTAGTACACCGAATTTTCCTAGATTAGTGTGTTGTTATTGTAATCACATTTTTAGTAGAGATTTGTTATTATAATATAAATATTGCAATAGAAAAACCTGTGCAATATATATATATATACACACAAGACTTCTCTGAAAAATGAGGAGAAAAACAGAAAAAGAACTAGACTGTAATGTAATCTCATTTATGCAATAAAATTCATTCAAAGTTATCTAATTTAGTTTGGCGTACGTATTTAACCAGTAAGAATTTTACTAGAGCCTGGGCCCACTCTTGGCCAGTATTCCTCCCCTCTCCTTTACTTTTATGTAATTTTTTTTAGTTTTATTTATTTTGTTTTCCTGCATTCGATTGTTTTTCTACAACTTGATTTATTTACTGCTTTCTTTCATTTTTTGCAAGTGTGGTGTGATTTCATTTCCAGCAATTTATGTTTTGTAGATTAAGTGGTTTGGATTGAAATAAATGATATACAAAAAACACCCCCAAACTATAGAGTTAGTGGACTCATCTCAAAGGTATTGTAGTATGTCTTTGCTTGGTACATCATAAGTTTATGAACATCCTTGGGTTGACAATTAAGTGAAAGGGTTGTGACATCAATGTAGAATTTAACCAATGTTTTTTCCCCAACAATGAGCTCCAAGAATAAAATGAAGATTGAACCAAAATAAGGATATGAACCAAATCAAGTTGAATAACATATGAAATATGAAGATCCACATTGAATACTAAAGTCTTCAATAACCAAATAATGCAATACAAGGGGTGTTGGAATATATTGCATTATTTAGTACTTGCCAATGTACCACCTTGGGTACATCTTTAGATTAGGATTTTATCTTAGATTAGGGTTTGAGTATATAAATTATGTAATGTAATAAATGCACAAGTAATATTAGAATGTGCAAAGTATTCAATAATGTAAATGTGCATCATAGTCCATGTGCACATGAGTCCATAGAATAGGAAGGTGAAGAGTCATAGCAAGATGGAAGGCCAAGAGTCACATACCATATATATTGGCCTTTGTGTGAGGAAGTAGGGAATCCAAGTTAGATCATATCTTATCATATCATTTTAGTAGAGTAGAGTAGAGTACATGTTTGATACAATGTAGAACTTGTATGAAGCATGGAGTATTTGAGATCTCCACATTTTGTATGAAGATCCTATTAATGAGCTTTCATTAATGGTAGTTTTATGAGTTATTGCAGAATTTTCTTATGAGTTTTACCTGCTTAGTATATTACCATTATCATATATTTAATATTGCATGCTCATTTTAGTCCTTGTGATTGCATTTCATTAAATATATATTTTCAAAAGCTAATAGGTTTCTCTTTTGACGTTTGGTTTTTATGCTTTGGTCTACACTTGGATGTTCACCATTTATCTAATTTATGTTCTTCTCTAGTTTTTGCAACACTTATAACTATCCTCTCCTCAAATGCTTAGATGTTGTGCTTAGAAATTTGCTCTTCTAAAATGCTTAGACATTGTGTTCCATGATGCTTAGAACTTTGCTCTTAGATATTCAATCTCTCTAGATGGTATGTTCCTTGCTTGATAGCTTCACTTTGATATCATCTTATTCACTTAGAGTAGCTTCTTATTTCATTTATTTTTGCTTACCAGTCTCTTCTACTGCACTTCATGTACCTTGACCATTGTACTTTATGTATCTCAGTATTTGTTTCTTATTGTAGGTAACAATCAAATGACTTGATTTAATCTCTATTATAGGTGATGACTGGATGAATTGATTTTGTTTCTATTTCTTGAATCCTTAAATATTGTCCTATCAAACCAATATAAAGGTCTAGAAGACCCTAAACTTTTTCCTTTTTAATGTCAAGGTCTGTAGGACCTGCATATCTTCTTCACTTATCAAGGTTAATATCTATGTGACCTAAAAATTTCTTCTGGTTTCAAGGTCTATCTCTTTGAGACCTGAATCTTCTTTGAAACTCTTTGCCTACTATAGATAGCTTTAAGAATGATATATCTATCTCAATACTGATGTATCTTTCTCAAGATATGATATACCTTTATTCTTCCCTTTTCTTTTTGAAATAGAACTTTATTAGGCTCTATCAATTCTGCTCTTATGCTTGAGCTTTATCAAGCTAAGATATTATGTTCTATAAATGGCTTATTTATCTTAGAAATATTTGAATGCTTCTTAATATACTATTATATTTTTCTATTAGTACTTAGAATCTGAAATTCTACTTTATCCACTGTAGAAATATTCTCACTCTTCTATTGCAACTCTATCTCTTAATCTATGATGGCTTCAATGTAAATGTCAATTTTTTGTAACCTAAATCTTCTTTTTTTCTCACTTAATCTCTATCAACGTAAAGGTGACTTGGATGTACTTGATTCCTTAAATCTTCTATGTCAATAGATATCTATATCCTTGAATCTACTATCAGTGTCAAGGGTTGGCTATACCTCTAAATGATCAACTATATCAAAGTTTATTCACCTTCAACCTTCAATGTCAAGGGTTGGTTATGATCCTGAATGATCAACTATATTAAGGTTAATACACCTTTCAATATAGCTAAGTCCTAGTATTCACTGGTTATACTTCAACTATGGAAAAATTCTAGCCTTTCTACTCAATATGATCTTATAATAAAGTTTGAGTCTCATTGCCTTCAAAGTGGAAATAAATCTTAATCAACTTTATCAGACTGGATAAAATTAATTTTTGTAAGTGGCTAAAATAATCCTATCAACCTAGATAGAGTTTGGTAGTGGTATATTTGATACAACTTATGGATTTTTAAGCCTTAACACTACCATAAATATCACAAGATTGAATATGATATAGCCACAATACAATAAATGTTAAGATAATGATATGAGTAGAATAATATGAGCAAATTAATAGGTAAATAAAGGCTAATAATATATTAAATAGCATTCAATAATAAGAAACAATATGAATGTAAATAGCCTGAATCATATATGTACTAAGCATGTAGAACAATGTACAATAGTAAGCTCAAAATCTATGTAATCTTTATTACTCCTCTTTCTCTCACAAAAGTATATGATAATGATGTGAAGAACACAAGCTTATACTGAGAGGGGGGGTGAACAGTATAAGACCTCTTTTTACTTTTTCCTTTATACTTCAAAATAATAAAGCAATATACCCAAAGAAATATCAAAGCAATGCATAATAACATCCACAAAGTGACACCAATTTTAATGTGGTTCACCCAGAATGGCTGGGCTACATCCACAAAACTTTTCTCTAAAAGTTATCTCAAAGTTCTTTGGGAATCCTTCCCAATTACAATGTTTATGAGCCTCGGTCCAAAGGAGATACCTTCCCCCAATCAGAATTTATGAGCCTCTCGCTCAAAGGAGATACCTTCCCCCAATCAAAATTTATGAGCCTCTACTTAAAGGAGATACCTTCCCCTCAATCTTTCCTCCTCAGGAGATACCTTCCCCTGCTCTAGAAATGATCCCTCAGAAGATCAACTACCTCTACCTCTTACTAGCATGTGGAACTCCTTTCCATCGAAGACCTCCTATCCTCAATGCTTAGCCTAAGAGACCTCTGCCTTCTATGATCACATCCACAACAGCTCAGCAACCTATACCAAACATAGTCATTCGGTCTAGTACAAGTCTTCCTCTATCTGTCAGATCTGTCTAACACTTGAACAAATCAATCGTCTACACACAAGCCTTCTCAAAGACTTACCAAATATGTCCTTAGGTTCTTCTCATAGAACCAGTGCACCTCTATCCTCAAGTTCTCTAATAGAACTATCAAACTTAGCTCACAAGTCCTCTGCTAGGACCTATCCAAATTTGCTCACAAGTCCCCACCGAAACTTTTCCAAAAACTGCTCACAAGTCCCCACCAAAACCTATCCAAAACCTGCTCACAAGTCCCCACCGACCTGTCCAAAAACTGCTCACAAGTCCCCACCGAAACCTGTCCAAAACCTGCTCACAAGTCCCCACCGACCTATCCTTCCAAAAACTCAGCAAACTCACCAAGAAAAACTTTCTTAGTAGGAAATCACAAAGTGAATTGTTAGAGACCCAATGTGATTTTTCAAACTCATAGAAGCATAAAGAGAATTGTTAGAGACTCAATATGTTCTATACTCAAATCCCAATCTCAAAACTCAACTCGAATCAACTCAGCTCAATCTCAATCTCAAATATGAAAACTCAACTCAATATCTGAAATGGATAGGATAGAATGCTTTCTTTCAAGAACATGAAACCCCAAAAATTGCCAACTATGCAAAGAATCACATAACATTGATACTCATGTTCTTTTCACCATCAATTAGGGCTTCAACAATAATGCTCATCAAACAAGGTTCAATCAACACCATTCAACTCAAAACACAACCTTGAAGCATTTCACAATCAACATCACTAAAGGAAACAAGTAGAACTCCTTTTCTCTCCAACATTATTTGAACAAAAAACATCCACCAACTCAAATCACAATAGCACAAAACATATTTTCAAATCATCAACCAAGAAGTAAGCCCAACACTTTAACCAAGTAAAGAATAGCTTGATTATATCCAATTTAATGAAAACTAATGTCAATCTCAAAACTGCTCACTTAAGGTTTCACAACTTCACACAAGAAGCAATTTTAACCTTAAAACATCATGCTTTAATTTCCATAATTAACCAAAAGCACTCTCAACATTACAAGAAATATTTATCCCTTATACACCTTATTTCTCCTTTATAGTATTATCAATAATAAACTTTATCTCTCATAAGAATGCTATAAGATAATGCAAAAAACACCTTAAAAAGAATCTTTTATCAAACTAAAGCAAGCTTCAAACTCCTCATAACTCCTAAGCTATTTTTCTCTCTAATAAACTTCCTCCATCCGCAAAATACACTAGCAAAAATTATTTTTGAAAATACCTTTGCCAACACTGAAAATCGTGCTATGGAGAAATTGCACTCGAACTCTAACACCACCCGCTGCGTCCACTTCAACGAAGAAAAAAAACATTTCGCATTATTCAAACGCGGAACCTCCCGTTCGAGTAGCGTGCCAACAACCTACCGCTACCGGTGCGCCAAAGGCATCCGGTGAGGTATGAACCTCACTCTATTTCCCTTGTACCTTCTACGCTAGGGCTAAAATAAATAGCAGGCCTCCCTGTCTTTTGATGTGAACGACGATGATGAAACCTTACGACGGATACAAACAATGAACGACGGATATCTAAACAATGGATCACAAAAACTCAACGAAGAAAAGATCGAACATCAGATTGTGAAATCATAGCAACCAACACTTTTTGAAAATAAGGATGGGATAATATTTGATCTTCATCATGGGAGATTTATATGCATATTTCCCATAAACTCTTGACGTCGACGAGGAGTTTAACACGTCGACGGAGGAGTTTAACACATCGACGGAGGTCTTGGCTAGCGCCCACAATATTAGAACATAGCGCCATCAAAGCTAAGATATTTGCGCCATGGGTTAGGAGAACCCAATGCAAACAATAAATTAATATTTATTTAAAAATAATTAAAAGGAACCTTAACAAGGTTTTTAATTATTTAAATAAATACTTCCTCCTGGACCCAAATGCATTAAACTAATGGATCCACCTGTAATCTTTAAACTTGCCAACTTGGAGTTTACAAAAGACCTTTGAAACTGTCATGCCATAACCTTCATCAAAACAAATTGCATCAAGAGCTTCTTGAAATCAATGAAAACTTATACACTTGAGCAAAGGCAATGTACCCAAAGTACCCAAAATTGCCAACAATCTCCCCCTTTGTCATTGATGGCAAACCTTTACTGAAAACACTTCTCAAGAGCCAAAACTGAAACCAACTGTGCTAACAACTGACCAAATGTGCCCACAACTGAGAATCTTCCTTTGAAGTTTTGCTCCCCCTGACTTGAAGCTCTCCTCTTCACTTTGAAGCTCTTCCCCTTACTCATATCTCTCCTGCTTTGTCATGAATGGCAAAGGGCCACCTTTGGGGATCGGGACTAAGAATGAGCCTCTTAGCTTAGTCCCTCCACCACCTCCTGATAAGGTGATTAATTTTGGGGTGGGAGTAAAACTCCCATTAGGCACTGATCATCATCAGCGTCTATAACTTCCTTTCCGGGCCTTCTCTTGAACTCTTTGTCCATATTTTTGTTCTTGTCACTGTTCTTGTTCTTGTTCTCATCCCTGTTCTTGTCCATGCCTTGATCCTTGGACCTGATCATGCCACTGTTCTTGTTCTTGTATTCTAGAATTTTAGCTCTACATTCTCTGATTATGTGACCTTCATTGTTGCACTTGAAACACTTGACGATGTTGTTTCTCTGAGGTAAACCTGATATTTGAATCCACCTATTCTGACCAAACCTATTTTGACCAAACCTATTCTGACCAAACCTGTTCTGACCAAACCTGTTCTGACCAAACTTGTTCCTGTTATTTGCCTTGCAATAAACTACCTTGTGCCCAAACTGTTGACAAGAGTAGCAATACCCTTGAAAGAAACTAGCACTTCTGAAATTTTCATTTACCTTCTTCACTTGAGCCATGCAATGTGAAGCCATGTGACCAAACCCGTGACAAGCAAAAAATCTGCCTTGAAACTTTCCTTTATTTGACCTCTTGGGTCCTGAAAACTTCTTCTTCTCATTCTGAATTCTGTTTTCTATTTTTGTGCATCTATCATTTAAGGACTCATGATCTGAAATACTTTCCTCATCAGAACTCTCTTCCTTTTGGAGTCTCTTACTAGACTCTCCAACTTGTTCCTTGTGTGGATTAACAAAACCAAGGCCTGTTTTATCTGTTGTCTTTATTTGACCTTTGATGAGTGACTTAACATTTTTGGAGCTATCTTGAAACCTGTAAAGCTTATCCTTGTACTCTTTAGTTTCCTCTTTCATAGAAGCCATTTTCTGTTCTAACTCACTATACTCAAGAACCTTAGACTCTAACTCATCCTTGAGTTCTTATGTCTTAGCTATAGAGAATTCAAGACTTTCTATAAGATCATCTCTCTCCATACAACATTCATCTAACTTATCCTTGAGTCTAGCATTATTCTTTCTTTCCTTTTCCAAAACACTAAGAGCACTAATAAGTTCACTTTCAAGATCCTTTATTTGTTTTCTTTTTGAATCATCAAAGCCTTTTTCAGATTTCTTATCACTAGAGGTGCTACCTTTTTCAAAAACCATACATGCATCTTCCTTATAGTTTTCTGAAGCATCCTCATACATACTAGAAACCAAATCATTATTTGTGCAATCATCCTCAAGGTGATCAAAATTTCCACATCTAAGACATTTCATGATAATGAATCTATGTTTCGATTCTTCCTCTTTTTTTGATATGAACAACATCTCATTTTCATTATCACTTGAAGAACTTTCACTATCACTACTAGAACACTTACTTGTTTTGTTTAGGTAGAAACTCTTCTTGTGCTTGTGAGAATACCTCTTTCCTTAATTGTTGTGCTCATCTTTGATCTTCCTGTGATGCTTGTGCTTTTCAGAATCCTTGCTCTTAGAATCTTGTTTATCTTCATCACTTTCATTCTTGGGAATAGTACAGTTAGTAGCATAATGACCAAACTTTCCACAATTGAAACATCTTATATTTTTCATACTTTTGTGTTTTCTAGAGAACTTGCCTTTCTTTCTGTAATATGCCTCTTCATCACTAGAAGACTCATCACTATTTTGAAGTTGTTTACCCTTGGATTCCTTGGTAGCCTTGAAAGCTGCCTCTTTCTTGACATCAACCTTCACTTGAGTTCTCAACTCAAATGCTGCAAGTATACTATGGAGATCATCCTTTTTCAACTTATCCAAATATTTATCTTCCTCAATAGCAGAAATCTTTTCACTAAATCTATTAGGAAGAGATCTTAAAATATTATCACAAACATCATTTTTAGCAAGCTCAAGACCTAAGTCTTTCATGGAGTTAACAATATCATCCATACGAAGCATGTAGTCACTAATATTTTCATCATCATTCATCTTGAGTTGTTCAAACATACCTTTGAAGTGTCTCAACTTGGCATTTCTGACATTTGTATCACCTATATGAACCACCTTCAACTGTTTCCACATTTCACTAGTTGTCTTGTAGTGAATCACTTTGGTGAGATCTGCTTTCTATAAGCCTTTCAGGATTGCATTCATTGCTTTTGAATTGTTGTGATGTAGGAGCCTTTCTTCTTTAGTATTAGGACCATGTTCAGGAATAGTGTACTCATCTTCAATCACTTCCCAAACCTCATTCCCAAGTGCCATTAGATGAACCTTCATCCTTGCACTCCAAAGACCAAAATCTGACCCATCAAGAATAGGTGTTGTATTGCCACTTGAATGATCCATTGTGTTCTTTACTAGCTTTTCCTTCAAGCTATTAAACTTTCTGAAGGCACCCGCTCTGATACCAATTGAAGAACACAAGCTTATACTGAGAGGGGGGGTGAACAATATAAGACCTCTTTTTACTTTTTCCTTTATACTTCAAAATAGTAAAGCAATATACCCAAAGCAATATCAAAGCAATGCATAATAACATCCACAAAGTGACACCAATTTTAACGTGGTTCACCCAGAATGGTCAGGCTACATCCACAAAACTTTTCTCTAAAAGTTATCTCAAAGTTCTTTGGGAATCCTTCCCAATTACAATGTTTATGAGCCTCGGCCCAAAGGAGATACCTTCCCCCAATCAGAATTTATGAGCCTCTTCTCAAAGGAGATACCTTCCCCCAATCAAAATTTATGAGCCTCTACTCAAAGGAGATACCTTCCCTTCTGAGATACCTTCCCCTCTGCTCTGGAAATGATCCCTCAGAAGATCAACTACCTCTACCTCTTGCCAGCACATGGAACTCCTTTCCACCGAAGACCTCCTATCCTCAATGATTAGCCTAAGAGACCTCTTCCTTCTATGATCATGTCCACAATAGCTCAACAACCTGTACCAAACATAGTCAGTCGGTCTAGTACAAGTCTTCCTCTGTCTGTCAGATCTGTCCAACACTTGAACAAATCAATCCTCTGCACACAAGCCTTCTCAAAGACTTGCCAAATCTATCCTCAGGTTCTTCTCATAGAACCAGTGCACCTCTATCCTCAAGTTCTCTAATAGAACTATCAAACTCAGCTCACAAGTCCTCTACTAGGACCTGTCCAAATTTTCTCACAAGTCCCCACCGAAACCTGTCCAAAATTGCTCACAAGTCCCCACCGAAACCTGTCCAAAACTGCTCACAAGTCCCCATCGAAACCTGTCCAAAACCTGCTCACAAGTCCCCACCGGAACCTGTCCAAAACCTCAACAAGCTCACCAAAAAAACTTTCTTAGTAGGAAATCACAAAGTGAATTGTTAGAGACCCAATGTGATTTTTCAAACTCATAGAAGCATAAAGAGAATTGTTAGAGACTCAATATGTTCTATACTCAAATCCCAATATCAAAACTCAACTCGAATCAACTCAGCTCAATCTCAATCTCAAATCTAAAAACTCAACTCAATATCTGAAATGGATAGGATAGAATGCTTTCTTTCAAGAACATGAAACCCCAACAATTTCCAACTATGCAAAGAATCACATAACATTGATACTCATGTTATTTTCACCATCAATTAGGGCTTCAATAATAATTCTCATCAAACAAGGTTCAATCAACACCATTCAACTCAAAACACAACCTTGAAGCATTTCACAATCAACATCAGAAAAGGAAACAAGTAGAACTCCTTTTCTTTCCAACATTATTTGAACAAAAAGCATCCACCAACTCAAATCACAATAGCACAAAACATCTTTTCAAATCATCAACAAAGAAGTAAGCCCAACACTTTAACTAAGTAAAGAATAGCTTGATTATATCCAATTTAATGAAAGCTAATGTCAATCTCAAAGCTGCCCACTTAAGGTTTCACAACTTCACACAAGAAGCAATTCTAACCTTAAAACATCATGCTTTCATTTCCATAATTAACCAAAAGCACTCTCAACATTACAAGAAATATTTATCCCTTATACACCTTATTTCTCCCTTATAGTCTTATCAACAATAAACTTTATCTCTAATAAGAATGCTATAAGATAATGCAAACAACCCTTAAAAATAATCTTTTATCAAACTAAATAAAGCTTCAAACTCCTTATAACTCCTAAGCTGTTTTTCTCTCTAATAAACTTCCTCCATCCGCAAAATACACTAGCAAAAATTATTTTCAAAAATACCTTTGCCAACATCGAAAATCGTGCTATGGAGAAATTGCGCTCGAACTCTAACACCACCCGCTGCGTCCACTTCAACGAAGAAAAAAAAACCTTTCACATTATTCAAATGCGGAACCTCCCGTTCGGGTAGCGCGCCAACAGCCTACCGCTACCGGTGCGCCAAAGGCGTCCGGTGAGGTATGAACCTCACTCTGTTTCCCTTGTACCTTATGCGCCAGGGCTAAAATAAATAGCAGGCCTCCCTGTATTATGACATGAACGACGACGACAAAACCTTATAGTGGATACAAACAATGAATGGCGGATATCCAAACAGCGGATCACGAAAACTCAACGAAGAAAAGATCGAACATCAGTTTGCAAAATCATAGCGAGCAACACTTTTTGAAAATGCGGATGGGATAATATTTGATATTCATCGTGGGAGATTTATATGCATATTTCCCATAAACTCTTGATGTCGACGAGGAGTTTAACACGTCGACGAAGGAGTTTAACACATCGGCGGAGGTCTTGGCTAGCGCCTACAATCTTAGAACATAGCACCATCAAAGCTAAGACATTTGTGCCATGGGTTAGGAGAACCCAATGCAAACAATAAATTAATATTTATTTAAAAATAATTAAAAGGAACCTTAATAAGGTTTTTAATTATTTAAATAAATACTTCCTCCTAGACCCAAATGCATTAAACTAATGCATCCACCTGTAATCTTTAAACCTGCCAACTTGGAGTTTATAAAAGACCTTTGAAACTGTCATGCCATAACCTTCATCAAAACAAATTGCTTCAAGAGCTTCTTGACATCAATGACAACTTATACACTTGAGCAAAGGCAATGTACCCAAAGTACCCAAAATTGCCAACATGATGATCATGATTGATTGTGATACATGCTTATGGAGTATTGTATCTATAATATAGCCATAGTAATATGAATCTTTGGATACTTGATTATTCCTTTCCATATGCCAAGTCTCATAACTCTTGGTTTTTTTACTTGACACTTGCATACTTGATGAACACTTGACACTATATTGTATGCACACCTAAACATGACTCTTACACTTCTATAACTTGCACACTCTAACCTAAGATACTTGTGCACATATTTATATTACATATTTTCACTCTTACATATAAGACACTTGTGCACATAGACTCAACTTACATTGGCACAGTAACTCACATGACACTTGTGCATTTCTTGCAAATTACACCTTTACATGATACTTGTGCATATCATGTACATTCACACTTACATTAAATATAAATATAACTCACACTCTAAACTTTGAATCAACCCTAATATAATATTTACAAAAGTACCATGAAGGTACCATAGGGGTACATTAGCATGTACCAAATAATGTAATATACTCCAACAACCAAGGTTTATTTTGATAGTCATTTTGTGATTACGTTGTCAGCAATATCTATCTCAAATTGTACCTTGTTCATTGGGATATGGATTCAAGAAGGAAAAAAATACCATCTATCATAAAAATAATCTAGATTTGAATCATTACCTTATTACCATCATATTCCTAGGTTGGCATCTCATCTTATTAGCTCTAGGAAAGAAGTTGTTAATATTAGATATCTCCAACCAATATTAAAGAAAAGAATGGAAAAAATGGGAACCTAAATATCTCTTGTGGTATTTCACTTAGGTGAGATGGGGATTTATTTTTCTTCTCTTTTACCTTCTTTTTAGAAAAAATAAAATTTATACAATAAATGACTATTTCACTAAGTGAAATATAGTTCCATTCACAAGCTTAGGAAAATGATTGTCTATCCTTTTGATGTTGGTATTCCACCTTATAATTTTCTAACACCTATGTAAGCATAGTAAGTATAATAGCATTCATGGTGCATGTGGAGGTCCTTTTCTAGTCATTATTCCATAATTTGGATCTTCATTGATACATTCAAGGAGATAGCATGTATTTTCACCAAAATAATTAGAAACCTAACTGGGTGTCATGGTTTGGGAAATTGGAATAACTTTTTATCCTATCATTTCCTCTTGATGTCAAATATCTTGAAATTAATACCTCCTTTACTTCTAAAGTGGTAGTAAGTAGGGGTAGGTGCTAGAATTTCTATAACTATGAAAAACTCCCTATTTTTCCTCTTTTCAAGATAAACTTTGATTTCTATTATCTAATGAAGCCATTACCTTTATGTAATCAAGAAACACAATATCACTCAACAATAATAGCTCCTTTTGTTATTGTTCCTCAACTAACTCAATGTTGTCTCTCAAAGCACTAGAATGTTGGAATACAAATTTTTCCGTGGTTGTACTTCCCAAGATTTTAGGAAAATATCCCATTTCCATAATATTGGCTTCTCTATTATTCAATGTAGTCCATTTATCTAGAATCACTTTAATAATATTAGGGATCACCGGTGAATCCTTCTCTATCTATTTAGTAGTATCACAGGTGAATCCTTCTCTATCTATTTAGGTGAATCTTCGAAGATGAATACTTCTCCATAAAGCACCCCATGAGATTTCTCCAAACTCTAGAAATTGTCTTTCTTCAAAATAAAGTTGAATGTTTCATATTCTAGCTTAATTTCTTCTATTATTTCATCCTCATATTCCAGTATCAATACCAACTCTAATAATATACCTTATGCTCTGGTTGTATACTTTTTTCCTCAAAGAAAAAGTCATAATTTTATATTAATAAAATATGAAATTACATTCTTTAGATGCCTCAGTTGTACACTTGCCTCTACTTATTTTATAGTATCTTCTTCCTCTAAAGAGAAATCAAATACCTCATATTCTAGGAGATCACATATTTTATCATCCTTTGATGATTTATAAGGATCATACATGATGACATATTTTGTAGGGATATGAAATTTGGCAACGTCAAGTGATCATATGTAAACTCAAGAACTTGATAATTTTCTTCTAAAATATCCTTGCCATAGAAGTAAAATACCTTAATGAAAAGGGATTCACATGTCAATTCTTCATATTTTATAGTGTCTCATTCTCCTTCATATTCTAGTCCAATTCCACCTTCCATTGCTCTTGTATGCTCGAATTCATCGTTTGAGGGAGGCACTAATGCTTGATTATCTTATTGTATTTTTATATTTTTTATATTCATAGGTAGGATGTCCTCAAAGGGAAACACAAATCCCTTATATTTTGACTCAAATTGTGTTCCAATCATAAACCCTTCTCCTTCAAGGGGAAAATTAAGCACTCACATTATTCTATGGACTCTATCTCTTCATCTAAGAAAGTGTAAAATGATTCACAATATTCTTCATCATTTGTGTCTTTTCCTTTAGAATATTTTTTTTCAACATCAAGGCTTCTCTCAAACCATAGGAGGCATACCTCTAGATGGAAGGGTGGAGGTTACTCCATACAAATAATTGACCTATATTTACTTGAATATTTCCTTATTATCTTAGGTTCCTTTTCTATCTAAATGGGTTATATTTCCTAGGCAATAGGTTGAGGATGATTTGGAGGATTATTCGCTACTTTGCTTTGATTAGGAAGGCAATAACCACTTATTTTAGATGCTCTAGGAAATACATAGGCTTCTGCCATATTAACTTGGGGTACAATAACTTGATGTACCGTTGGTTGGCTTATCATGGGTTGACTAACCATTACTAGAATGATGGTAGTAGGATGACCTAACACTTTTTGATTCATAAACTTGGGTAGGTGGATTGTCATAGCATAAATTATCAACTCATGACCCATTTTACAAGTAAGAAACTAGAAACGTGAATTTATATTACTCAATCCATTTATTGCATGATTAATCATTAACATATTTCCTTGCTAGAGTGCTCTAACATGAAGGGACCTGTTATAGGCCAAAACTTCCTTATGATTAGGGGCCAGTAAGTGTTATTATTGAGTTACTAACCATTAATACTCCTATATATTTTTATTATTGAATTATTTAATTCTCTTGTTCAAACTCATCATATTTTTCCTTCATCCATTTAAGGATTGTAAGCATGAACTTGAATTAGTATAAGTATTTTTAAAAATATTAGAAATGATAATGATGCTAGGGATCATGTTGATACTATGGGACCACCTGTTATTGATGGGTTTGGCCCAAATAAGCCTTTTTTTTGCTATATAGACACCATTGGATTTTTTTGTTGAATCAGCTCAGGTTGTTGAGGCACTTGTCCATATTGTGTCTGCTACATAAATTGTTTTTTTGAATCATTTGATGGTTATTGTTGAGGATATTGCATCCATTGTTGATTTTGTGTAACTTGGGAACTTTATGCCACCATTTTGTGTTGCATGAATTACTAAATTTGATTTTGACTCTGATACACTTGTTGTGGCCTAAAATTTGCATTATATGATGAGCTTGCATGTTTCGTTACAAGTTTTATAAAAATTGCTATTGATCTTGGGGAATTTACATGTATTGGTGTACTTGAGGATTTTGAGTCCATGGAATGTTTTGTACCATATAAGGATTTACCTATGATTAAGCCACCATGATGTTGTTGAAGCCTAAATGTATTTTTTAAGAAGTGAATTACTCAATTAATTTTTCCTAAGTTTGTGATAGAGTTGCCATCTTGCAAAGCATCAATTTTGATCCTCCCATATATGTACCTACATGGGAAAAATATCAAGATTAAAATCTAACATATTGCAAAATTTGGTCTATGTAGTGATTTGTAGTAAACTAGATAAAATCGCTAGAAAGCTTAGGTGATTCACGAGTAGGAGTTAAAGTTTTGAAAATTTTGATAAGTAGAAGATCAAGCGAATCACTCAAATAAATTGTTTAATTTTGGGGTATATTTCTCTCCTTAGAGAAGTTAGGAAGGAAACTTTTCTAAGTGAATCGCTCTTTAGATTTGGCTTGAAGAAATTTTATTATTCTATATTGAATCACTAGTAGGATGGAGTGGATCACTAATTGATATGATCTTTGGTAAAATTTTCTCAAATTTTAATCCAAATGCTTCTTGCCTTTACAAATGCAAAATTGGAGTTAAATTTGAGATATCTTATAGATTTGATATTGTCTTGATTGCTTGCTTCATGGAAATTTTATATTTTTAAAGTTCTAATTGAGTCACCATTCACAAAGTACCTATAAAAATTGAACACAAATAAAAAAATATGAATTTCAAGATCAATTTGGGACTAGGATTAAAAAATCAAGTCCCTAGCCTCAACGAGTTATTTTGGATTCAAGTTGTGAAAGTTGGATAGATTTAGAGCAAATCACCAACAATATGAAGCAAATCACTCTCAGAATGGGGCTTAGATTGTTGTTTAGGTTATTGGCTCAAAAAAATGAATTGCTCCAAATATGAAGTAAATAACTACTTGCTTAAGAACTTGGAAAAAATTCTTTAGGTCTAGACCAATCAATCTCACCTATGGTAGAATGTAAATTTGGTGCTAAAATCATGAAATCTAGCTAGATTTTGAGCTAAATGAAAAGGGTTTGTGTCCCATCAAGCATGTCATAAAACAATGTTGAATCAAGAAATTGTTTGACTTCTAATATGATTGATAATGCATCTTTATTATAATTATCAACATGTTTAAATGGAAGGACTTATGAATTATTTCAACGTCTAAATTTAGGCCATCTCCCCACTACCCTTACTCATTTTTAACCTAATTTAATCTAATTACATGAAATTAAAGTATGGACAATAAATATAGAAATTAGTATGCATGAAAAGTAAATCATTTTAACCTATAATAGCTTGATGATCTTCTAATTTAAATATGAACAAATATGATAGTGTGCCTATCATGGTTAAGTAACATTGTGGCAACCATAATTTTGAAATAACTTGTCAATATTCTATTCAAAATATAAGCAAATATGAAAATGTGATAATCATAATCAAGTAACAGTATTATGACATGATGAACATTTGGATAGCATCGATGAGGCGGGAAAATGAGCTCTGGCGATTTTTTCCTCTGAACTAGGGTTTCTGGAACTTCAAAAAATCTTGGGCATCAGCTGGACTGCAGAAGTGCCTTCGGGGTACGGTGGATCTGAAGGCTAGATCGGTGCCCCAGGAGGGTCCAATGGGGACTTCTCCGGTTCCTTTTCTAGGGAGTAGCAGCTCTTACGCTGATTTTTTTAAAGAAAATTCTCATCCAAAAAATGTCGAAGCTCAGAAAATGGCACATAAAATGCTCTTCATGGCTGCTGGGAATAGGTCGGCAGCACCTCGTGTGAATGGATGTTTTTCACAGGCCGAAACCAAGCCAAAAATTGTCATTGAGCCAATTATGGTTGAAGAATCAATCATTTACAGAGCTAATCATGATTTAATCTGCAAGTTCATGGGTATACGTCCTTCCCTGAATTTTCTGCACTCTTGGATCTGCCAAAACTGGGAGCCTCATGGTGAGTATTCATTATGGTCTATTAGTAATGGATATTTTATTGTTAGCTTTTCATCTTTGGCCAATAGAAATAAGGCTTTCGAGTCAGAGAAGAAAATTCATGGCCCGACAGAGCTTTTTGTTCAGCCATGGATAGTGGGATTCGATCCCCGTGTTTAACCTATTGCTGTCCTAGTATGGATCCGACTATATGCTCTCCCAATGGAATTTTTGAGTGAGCAGGTGTTGGCAAGGATTGGCAATTCTATTGGAAGACATCTGGGTGTTGCCAGAGACACACTTGAAGGGAGCATGGCGGTGTATGCAAGAATATATGTGGAGATGGATCTCAGCCAGCCTTTGCCAACAAATATGGAAATTGAATTGGCAGGTCTCTCCTGGATTCAACAACTGGACTATGAGGCCCTACCCTTTAGATGTAGGGTTTGTCACAAACATGGGCATTTGGCCCGTTTTTGCCCTAATAATATGAATTCTAAAATGGAGGCCCCTTTAGGAATGCCAAACCTGCCTAAAGAGGATAAGGCAACACTTAATAAAGATTCTAATAGCACCGTTCAGGGCCAGGAAGCTCAGAGAGAGGGTTTTGTACAACCCAAAAGAAAAATACGGACAAAGAAAAAAGAGGGAAAGGAGCAATCCCATATCAGACCTACCAATAGGTATGAGATATTTAAGTCACTGGTTGACGAAGAGGAAAAATTTATGGAGGGCATGGAGGGTATTAAGGAAACTTCTAATATTCTCGGGCAACTCCCTCTCTCTTCTCCTCCCGTCATACAGCAGGCAGTTTAACTCTATGAGGTATCATAGCCAGTGTGTTCAGGTGCTTTAGTAGTGCATAACTAGGAGTAGACAGTATCTCAGGATGTTAGCATGGGAATACCAGAGAAAAACAGGGAAAGGCCAACTCTGGGGATAAACCAGGTAGAAAAAAGATAAAAAAATAGTAATTCTCAGGGAGTAGGTAGAAGATCCAATAAGGAGTTGCTAGCAGCCCAAGGAGACAAATTGATCACGGGAGGATCGGTGAGGACAATAGATTCTTATTGCTCCCAGGGTAACCAATGATTATACAATCATGGAATGTGAGGGGTTTAAACAGTAGAACCCATCAATCCAGCTGTTCGAAGACTTTTAGAGAATTGTAATACTAATTTTTTGCTTTTACAGGAGACTAAGATGTCATTAGATCTTATGTCCAAAACAGTCAACAAAATTTGGAGGGGTGTTGGTCATATGGATGTGGCTGCCCAAGGTGCCTCAAGGGGATTTTTACTCTGTGGAACTCTCTTGAATGGTCTGCAATAGAACATCTTGCCTGGAGGGGGGTTATCACTTCTCTTTTTAGGAATAATGTCACTGCGAAACACGTTCTAATCACAAAATTTTATGGGTCTCAAAACCTAGATGGTCAGAGGTGACAGTGGAAGGCTGTGGTTAACATGCGAACCTCAAGGGAAGATTTAGACTAGATTATAGTGGGGGACTTTAACGCTAAATTATCTTCTAGAGACCAGGAAGGGGGAACACCATTTTTGGACCCAGGGGACCGTTTCATGATTGCCCAAGTCTAGAGGCTTTGCACTTAGTGGACATTAAATGTCCTGGCATTAACTACACTTGGACTAATAAAATGCGGGAGCCACATGGCAGGAAGGTTAAGCTAGATCATTTTCTGGTTTCAGAGGAGGCGTTTGTAAAATGGAATATAAATTTTTAGATTTTAGAAGGCCCAGTTTTAGATCACTGTCCCATTCTATTGGAAGGCAGGACTAGGATGGGGCAGCATCACAAACCTTTCAAATTTGAGAATTTTTGGCTTCAGAAAGAAGAACTTTGGGAGAAAATTCCACAGTGGTGGGAAGAAGGCCGCCCAGCTTACGGGAGAGCAATGTTCAGAATACACAAACAACTACAATATGTCAAAGCTCGGTTGAAGTGTTGGAGGCATGCTAATAAAGCCGACTTCCGGGCCCAAAGAGCTCCTTTGGTGGCCGGATGGGATGAGGTCCAAAAATAGTTCGGAGAAGGAGTAATTCTGAGACCAGCTCAAAGCCGAGGATGATGCCTTGCATACGACCGGTTGAGGACATTGACAACCAGGAGGAGACCTATTGGAAGTAGAGAGCAAGAACCACCTGGTTATTAGAAGGGGACAGAAATACAAAATTCTTTCATCGGACTGCTTGTGCTCGAAGACAGATGAAAAATATGGAGGCCCTTCAATATGAGAACGGTCATTCTTTTGATACACTTCTAGGTATACATTCCCATGCTATGGATTATTTTTCTAAGCTTTTTAAGGAAAGTGTGGTACAAGATGTAGAGGCCCAAAATGAAGTTATTTATGTCATACCTGCTGTTATTTTTGAGGATGAAAATTAGGCCCTCCTCAAACCCATTGATAGAGATGAATTGAAAACTGTGGTCTTTGGAATGAGCACTGGTAAAACTCCAAGTCCAAACGGCTTCCCAATTGAGTTTTTTCAGGCTTTGCAGGACTACTTAGAGGAATATGTAAGGGTTTTTGTAGAAGAGTCCAGAGAAAATAAGAGAATGCTTAAAGCTATAAACCAAACTTTCATTACCTTAATTCCAAAAGGGGAGGAGGGGATTCATATTTCAGATTATAGGCCTATTGCCTTATGTAATGTGTTGTACAAAATAATCACAAAGGTAATGGCTGAGCACCTAAAAACTCTTCTTCACAACATTGTCTCCTCTGAGCAAGGGGGTTTTGTTGAGGGACGGCAGATTCTGGATGTGGTGGTTGTGGCCCAAGAAGCAATCCATTCAATGCACACTTTTGGTAATAAAGGGATGTTAATAAAACTAGACATGTCAAAGGCTTATGACAGGGTTGAATGGAGTTTCTAGGCTAAAATGATGGCAGCCTTTGGTTTCTCTCAGGACTGGATAGAGTGGGTCATGAGTTGTGTCTCTACCCCGACTTACTATGTTCTAATCAAGGCCCTTCCTTCGCAACCTTTTGGAGCTACTCGGGGTCTGCGCCAGGGGGATCCATTTTCTCCTTATATTTTTCTCATTTTGCCTGAAGGTCTTGGCAGACTTTTCTTGAGGAGAAGACAAGGTAGTTTATTGGGTATCAGGGTGTGTGACGAAGTTTTAACGCACCTACAGTTTGTGGATGACACTGGTTTGGTGGGAGTGGCCAGCTTCAGGGAAGCAAGAATGATTAGGGATACTCTTAATGTCTATCTTAGGGCTACTCAATAGGTCATCAATGAAAATAAATCCAAAGTGGTTTTTTTTAATCTGGAGCAAAGGCTTCAGAACAGAATTTTAGAAATCTTGGGATTCACTAGGACTTCTCTCCTAGTGGTTTACTTGGGGGTCCCCTTGCACTTTAAGAAGCTAAAATTAGACACATGGAGGAATCTGTTGGAGTGTATCAAGGACATAATTAATCACTGGTCTCACAAGTGGTTAAGTTATGGTGGCAGATTAACATTCTTACAGTCAGTCATTCAAGCCATGCCAATTTACAAATTCTCTATCCTGGCTGCCCTGTTTACAATATGGAAAGAGTTGGACAGGATGGCTAGAAAGTTTTTGTGGGAAGGAGCAAAGGGAGAGAGAAAGTGGGCCTTAGTGGGTGCGGGACAAAGTTACCCAGCCCAAGGTTAAAGGACGTCTGGGTTTGAGAAAATCTAAGCTGAATAATAAAGCTTTGGCTGGAAAGTTGTACTAGAGATGGATCTCCCAACCCACCTCCCTTTTCAGTAGAATCCTAACTAGAAAATACCTAGTACAGGCCAACCCAATCGATGTAGCTCACATCCCCTTGGATGGTACTGGGTACCTAGTTTGGCAGGCTCTCAAGTTAGGGTCTCAGGTTGTTAAAGACCGCTTATTTTGGAAAGTGGGAAGAGGGGAGAAGGCTCGTTTCTAGATAGATTCTTGGGATCATTTCCCACCCATCATTACTGAATTTCTAGAATTACTGCAAATAAAAGCAGCCATTGAAGCCAAGGTATGGATTCATATTGAAATTTATTTCACAACTACTCAACTGGGGGAGTGTAAGTTTAAGCAGTTCAAGAAGTTGGATGAGTGGCCCATTTCAATCCCTCCGGATTTGTCACCTATCATGACTAAAATTCTAACAAAAAGATTTCTTATAGGGGGAGACGTGGAGGATGAATTAGCTTGGGGCTTTGGGAGTCTTGGCGTCTATACAGTAAAGGACGGATATGACAGCATTCTCCCAGAGCCCCCCCCTCACACTTTTTAGGTTGAGGACTGGAGGAAAATCTGGCACTCTAAATGCTGGCCGAAAGTTAACTTTTTTGCCTGGTAGTGCATGCACAATGGAATCCTCACTTTTGATAATCTCAGATCAAAAGGTATCATCGACCCTTCTCAATGTGTACTTTGCTACAAGAGTGAGGAAACTGTTGACCATTTGCTGTTTGGTTGCCCTTTCACCCGACAAATTTGGTTGCGTTGGTTTGCTTACTTTAAAATTCAAGTAAGTGGTGACCTAAACCGAATGAATATCTAGGAAAAATGGCAGAAAGGTAGATTCAAATCTAAAGCTCTTCATTTTGGCTAGGATCTCGGTTTAAGATTTATCTGGTGGCAAGTATGGCTAGAAAGAAATGCCAAAATTTTTAGAGAAACTTTTACTGCTCTAGACGAGGTTTGGTAGACCATTTGGAGCAAGGTTACAGAAACTGTGGCTATTCATGCTGAGGAGGAAACTCAAATTGGCATTGGAGCTTTGGAAGAATTCCCTGAACTACAAGAGGGTCAGGACAGAAATTGTTGGAAACCTCCCCCTGAAGGTTGGATTAAAATCAATACTGATGGAGCTGCAAAAGGCAATCCGGGTAGAGCCAGAATTGGAGTGGTGTGCCAGAACCATGCTTGGGACTGTGCTCTATTGGGAATTGCAAGGCCTGGGAAGATCCACTAATAATGAATCTGAAGCCATTGCCATCAAGTCTGCTTCTGTTTGGGCAGTGAAACATGGCCACCACAGGATTATTCTTGAATTAGACTCGCAAATAATGGTTGGAGCTCTAAACTGCATGCGAAACTTTGATCTGAAAGCTTGGAGGTTGAGGGCTCTTGTTACCCAAATTAAAGAATTATGGAAGGAATTGGAGGACGTGATCCCAGTTTATGCGAGTAGATATTTGAACAAAGCGGCTGACTTTCTGGCTAAGATGGGTGCGGAAAAGGAGGTTGGAGTTCAGTTGTACAGTGACATGTATATTGAGGATGAGGTGATTAGACAGGGTCTGGAAAGGTCCTTGAGCCAATGATCAAAGATAAAGCAAAGGGTGTAAATTTGTCGCAATATCGTGACTTTTGTTGCGCCATCGCGGTCGCTGTAGGAAAGTTGTTGCGATATCACGACATGTTGCACCGTCGCGGTCGCTGGAGGAAAGTTGTCACGATATCGCGACATGTTGCGCCGTCGCGATCGCTGGAGGAAAGTTGTCGCGATATCGCGACATGTTGCACCGTCGCGGTCGCTAGTGGAAAGTTGTCGTGATATCGCGACATGTTGCACCGTCACGGTCGCTGGAGGAAAGTTGTCGTGATATCGTGACATGTTGCGCCATCACGGTCGCTGGAGGAAAGTTGTCACGATATCGCGACATGTTGCACCGTCATGGTCGTTGGAGGAAAGTTGTCATGTTGCGTCATCATGGTCGTTGGAGGAAAGTTGTTGTGATATCGTGACATGTTGCGCCATCACGGTCGTCGGAGGAAAGTTGTCGTGATATCACGACATGTTGCGCCGTCACGGTCACTGGAGGAAAGTTGTCACGATATCGCGACATGTTGCGCCGTCGCGGTCGCTAGTGGAAAGTTGTCGTGATATCGCGACATGTTGCGCCGTCACGGTCGTTGGAGGAAAGTTGTCATGATATCATGACATGTTGCGCCGTCATGGTTGTTGGAGGAAAGTTGTCATGATTTCACGACATGTTGCACCATTGCGGTCGCTGGAGGAAAGTTGTCACGATATCGCGACATGTTGCGCCATCGCGGTCATGGGCGAAAAGTTGTCACGATATCGCGACATGTTGCTTCGTCGCGGCCAATGGAGGAAAGGTGTCGCGATATCGTGACATGTTGCTTCGTCGCGGCCTAGGGAGGAAAGGTGTCGCGATATCACGACATGTTGCTTTTTCGCGGCTAAAGGAGAAAAGGTGTCGTGATATCGTGACATGTTGCTTTTTCACGGCCAAGGGAGAAAAGGTGTCGCGGTATCGCGACATGTTGCTTTTTTGCGGCCAAGGGAGAAAAGGTGTTGCGATTTCGTGACATGTTACATTTTCGCGGCCAAGAGAGAAAAGGTGTTGCGATATCGCGACATGTTGCATTTTTGCGGCCAAAGGAGAAAAGGTGTTGCGATTTCGCGACATGTTGCATTTTCGCAACCAAAGGAGGAATGGTGTCGCGATATCGCGACATGTTGCATTTTCACGGCCAAAGGAGATAAGGGGTCACGATATGACGACATGTTGCTTCATCATGACCGAGAGAGAAAAAGTGTCGCGATATCGCGACATGTTGCACTTTCGTGCCCAAAGGAGAAAAGTGTCACGATATCACGACTTGTTGAATTTTCATGACCAAAGGAGGAAAATGTCGCGATATCGCGACATGTTGCTTTTTCGTGGCCAAAGGGGAAAGGTGTCACGATTTCATGACATGTTGCATGTTTGCGGCCTAAGGAGAAGAATAGTGTCGTGATTTCGTGACAAGCTGCATCAACTATCCATGCCGACCCCCTGCTAGCTAGTTAATGGTTCAGGAGATTTGGCTCCATTGCAAATCTTCTTCTTCTATTGTAAGCTTATCTTCTCTCTGAATTCGGCTGGAAAGAGTCTCTTCCCATATTGTAATTGATCTTTGTTTTAATACAAGTTTTTTCAAATTTTTCAAAAAAAATAGTATTATGACATGATTATGTAACAACTAGCTAGTTTTCAATGTGAAAGAGTTCTACATTACCGCACAACCATTGATAATCGAAGAAAATAGTCAATACTATATGTTAACCAACAATATTCATTATATGATAGTCAACACCTTCACATATGAAATGATTACCTTAACATTTTGACACAAATCAAATTTTACAACCAGAGAAAAACCCCAATATTTCATTCAAAAGCTTGGAAAAACAAATTACAGAAACTAATTTTTACAGAGATCTATTTCCTTTTCTCTTTACAAATGTAAACTGCCTCAACTTTTGGTGATCTGTTTACAAATTCTAGGCTTCCCCCAGCCCATGGACAAAAAAACACGCTTCAAAGCCAGTTCAGAATGGCTCTCTCTTGCCCTCGATTCTGCAACCCCTCTGCTTCCAATGTTTTATGACCCTTCTGCTCGCCTCTAATTCCCATTTTTAAAATTTCTGGCCGACTCTCCGTCTCCCCCTTGTGGTCCCCTTCCACCACAACTCTTCGTCTTCGTCTTCTTTCTTGCGCCTAGGTGCCACGTGTCGTGGGTCATCATTACATAAAGTGGTTGAGTGCTCTGTCGCCGCCTGCACCTTGAACTTCTGAGTCATCATATTCAACGTGGTGGAGTGCTCTGTAACCGCCTGTATCTTGGTGCCACGTGCCCCTGTAACGATCGTTGTATCTACCTGCCCTTCTTGAGTCATGAACAACATGTCACGAAATCACAACATTTATGTGTCCTCCGTTGGCTCTTCTTCTTGCATCGCGAAAACATGACATGTTGCGAAATCATGACACTTTTCCTCCCCTGCACTTTCTTTCTCTTCTTGTCATGAAAATGTGACATGTCGTGATATCGCGACATCTTTCCTCTCTCGCCCTTCCTTTTCCCTTTAGATTGCGATATCGCGACATTTATCTTCCTCACTGCCTTTCTCCTCTTCGGGTCGCGAAAATGCGACCTATCGCGAAATCGTGACACTTTTTCTCTCTGGCGCTTTCTTTCTCTTCGGGTCATGAAACTGCGACATGTTGCGATATCGCGACATCTTTCCTTTTTGCTTTCTCTCTCTTCTTCGTTGTTGCGAAATCATGACATGTCATGATATCACGACATCTTTACCTTCTGCTTCCTCTTCCTTCTTCGGGTCATGAAATCGCGACATGTCGCGATATCGCGACATCTTTACCTTCTGCTTTCTCTTTCTCCTTCGGGTCGCGAAATCGTGACATGTCGCGATATCGCGACATCTTTGCTTTCTAATTTCTTCATCTTCTTTGGGTCGCAAAATCGTGACATGTCATGATATCGCGACATCTTCCTTCCTTGCTTCCTCTTGTCCTCTTCGGGTCGCAAAATTGTGACATGTCGCGATATCGCGACATTTTCCTTCCTTGCTGTCTTTCTTCTCTTTTGGTCACGATTTTGCGACATGCCGCGATATCGCGACATTTTCTTCTCTGGCCCTTCCTATCCTATTTTGGTCGTGATTTCGTGACATGTCACGATATCGCGACATTTTCCTCCCTTGCGCATTTTCTCCTCCTTTGGTCGCGATTTCACGACATGTCACGAAATCACGACATTCTTCTTCGGATGCTTTCTCTCTCCTATTTCAGTCGCGATTTCATGACATGTCAAGAAATCGTGACATTTTTCTTCGGGCACCTTCTCTCTCCTCTTTTGGTCGTGATTTCGTGACATGTCGCAAAATCGTGACATTTTTCTTCGGACACCTTCTCTCTCCTGCTTCGGTCGCGATTTCGCGACATGTCGTGAAATCGTGACATTTTTTCTTCGCGCCTTCTCTCTCCTTCCTGAGTCATGAAAATGTGACATGTCGCGATATTGTGACATTTTCCTCTGCATATTTCTCTCTCGTCCTTGAGTCACGAAAACACAACATGTCACAATATCGCGACACTTTTTCTGTCGTGATATCGCGACACCAAGGTAAAACACTTAGAAATTTTTTTGTTGATGCCAGATTGCTCTGCTGCCACTGGATGCTCCTGCATCAGACACCCGAGGTATATGGAGAAGTGATTCTCACTTCTGTACTGTTCTGTCACCTTCTTAACAGTAGGAATTAATGCATCACACATAGAATCCCTCTTCAGGCCATCCAACAATTTCTTGCCATCTACCAAACAGCTTTTGGCACTGCTACATACCCTTTCATCCACTTCCTTCATGGGCTTCATCTTATGGCGCATTCCATTCTTGGTCAAAGAGTAAGTGTTGGCACGACCATCATGCACTGCACATCGATCAAACAACCATGGCCTTCCCAACAACACATGGCAAGCATCCATAGGCAAAATATCACACAGGACCTCATCCTGGTATCTCCCAATATTAAATTTGACTAAGGACTGTTCACTGACCAATGTCCTATGGTCCTCCTGCAACCACACAATTTGGTATGGATGCGGGTGTCTCCTCCTCTTTAACTATAACTTGGTGACCATTTCTTCAGAGACCAAGTTATCAGTGCTTCCATTATCTATAATAAATTTACAGACCTTACCTAAACTTTTGCACCTTATGCGAAACATGCTCCTCATTTGGTCTGATCCTTTCTCCTCATTCAACAAGGTTCTCCTTGTGACCATAACTTATCCTCTCTCTGCCTCCTCAGAGTGCTCAAATTCAACACCTTCGTCTGCTATAGTAGCTCAGGCATGACCCTCAGGTCTCTTATTCGTCCTTTCTTGGTGTTGGGGACACTCATATGCCCGATGTCCCTCTTCCCCACAATAGAAACAGGTTCCACGAAACCCTCTTTCTCCATTTCCTCGACCAAATCTACCTCTTCCTCTTGGGTAGTTGTTTTTATTACGAGATCTGTAATCATTATCTCCTTTCTGGTCCTGACTGCTGCCAGCTTCTTCTTTCTTCTCATCACGTCCTCCATCTATTTTTCCACTGGTTCTTCCACCAGTTTTCCCACCATGATCTCTTCCTCTCTGCTTACCCTCAAACCTTCTGTTCAACTTCTCTTCAACTTTTAGAGCAAACTAGTAAGCATCCTAAATGGTGCTCATTCTAACCAGACTCAACTCCTCTTGAATACTGGTTCTCAATCCATTGATGTACCGGGCTACATTTTCCTTGTTCGCCTCAGAATGGCCGATTCTAATTGAGATCTGGTAAAATTCTTCTATGTATTATTTGACAGATTTGCTTGTCTGTCTTAAACTCTGCATTTTCCTCTACATATCTAATTCATAATCTGTGGGAATAAATTGCCTCTTCAACTTTTCTACCATTCGATCCCATTTGGTGATATTTTCATTTCCTCTTCTATTTCTGTCCAGCTGCACTCCCTTCCACCAGATGCTAGCATGGCCCTTCAACTTCATCTTTGCGAACCTGATCCGATTTGGATCTACAATCTCCTCATACTCAAAATATTTCTCCATGTCATTGATCCAATTAACCAACTCCTTTGGGTTGAGATTCCCAAAATATGTGGAGACTTTAAACTTCGGCTTCTTCTCGATCTGGGATATGGCCCTAAACAATCTGGATTCTATAGGATCCAACGCTTCTTCTTCATCTGATGGACCCTCAACCTCCCAAGCTTCATCTTCGCTATGGTATTCTCTTCTCGGCTCAACCCCTCTTCTCAATTCCTCTTGCAGGGCCTGCACTTGCCTCTGCAAAGCTCTAAAATTGACCTCTGGCACCATATTCCTCGCACCACCACGGTTTCTTCATGGAGGCATTCTGGTCACTTTTATCACAACCCTTAACCCCAGATCCTGGTGCAAACTGCCTCATGTCCGACGATCTGTTTGCACACTTAGGAACTTCTGGCTCTGATACCACTTGACGCAGATCGAATTTTACAACCAGAGAAAAACCCTAATATTTCATTCAAAATCTTGGAAAAACAAATTACAGAAACTAATTTTTACAGAGATCTATTTCCTTTTCTCTTTACAAATGTAAACTGCCTCAAATTTCAACGATATGTTTACAAATCCCCAGCCCATGGATGGAAAAACACACTCTGAAGCCGATTCAGAATGGCTCTCTCTTGCCCTCGATTCTGCAACCCCTCTACTTCCAATGTTTTTCGACCCTTCTGCTCGCCTCTGATTCCCCTTTTAAAACTTTCTGGCCGACTCTCCATCTCCCCCTTGTGGTCCCCTTCCGCCATGACTCTTCGTCTTCGTCTTCTTTCCTGCGCCTAGGTGCCATGTGTCGTGGGTCATCATTACATAAAGTTGCGGAGTGCTCTATCGCCGCCTACACCTCGACCTTCTGAGTCATCATATTCAACATGGTGGAGTGCTCTGTAACTGCCTGTATCTTGGTACCACGTGCCCCTGTAACAACCGCTGTATTTGCCTGCCCTTCTTGAGTCATGAACAACATATCGCAAAATCGTGACATTTCTATGTCCTCCGTTGGCTCTTCTCCTTGCATCGCAAAAATGCGACATGTTGTGAAATCGCTACACTTTTCCTCCCCTGCGCTTTCTTTCTCTTCTTATCACGAAAATGCGACATGTCGTGATATCTTTCCTCTCTCGCCCTTCCTTTTCCCTTTCGATCGTGATATCACGACATTTCTCTTCCTCGATGCCTTTCTCCTCTTCGGGTCTCAAAAATGCGACCTGTCATGAAATCGCGACACTTTTTCTCTCTGGCGCTTTCTTTCTCTTCAGGTCACGAAACTGCGACATATCGCAATATCGCGACATCTTTCCTTTCTGCTTTCTCTCTTTTCTTCGTTGTCACAAAATCAGGACATGTCGCGATATCGCGACATCTTTTCTTTCTGCTTCCTCTTCCTTCTTCGGGTCACGAAATCGTGACATGTCACGATATCGCGACATCTTTGCTTTCTGCTTCCTCTTCCTCCTTCGGGTCACAAAATCGTGACATGTCGCGATATCGCGACATGTTTGCTTTCTACTTTCTTCGTCTTCTTCGGGACACGATATCACGACATCTTCCTTCCTTGCTTCCTCTTGTCCTCTTCGGATCGCAAAAACGTGACATGTCGCGATATCACAAAATTTTCCTTCCTTGTTGTCTTTCTTCCTTTTTGGTCACGATTTCGCGACATGCCGTGATATCGCGACATTTTCTTCTCTGGCCCTTCCTGTCCTCTTTTGGTCGCGATTTCGCGACATGTCACGATATCGCGACATTTTCCTCCCTTGCGCCTTTTCTCCTCCTTTAGTCGCGATCACGACATTCTTCTTCTGACGCCTTCTCTCTCCTATTTCGGTCGCGATTTCGTGACATGTCGCGAAATCACGATATTTTTCTTCGAGCACCTTCTCTCTCCTCTTTTGGTCGTGATTTCGTGACATGTCGCAAAATCGTGACGTTTTTCTTCGGACACCTTCTCTCTCCTGCTTCGGTCGCAATTTTGCGACATGTCACGAAATCACGATATTTTTGCTCCGCGCCTTCTCTCTCCTTCTGAGTCGCGAAAACGTGACATATCGCGATATCGCAACATTTTCCTCCACATATTTCTCTCTCCTCCCTGAGTCGCGAAAACGCGACATGTCGCGATATCGCGACACTTTTTTTGTCGCGATATCGCGACACCAAGGTAAAACACTTAGAAATTTTTTTGTTGATGCTAGATTGCTCTACTGCCACTGGATGCTCCTGCATCACATTTTTCAATCAATCAAAATATATTATGAATGAATAGGAAAAGAACACTTGTATCATGCATAATTTTTGACACAACAATAGCTACAACCTTTAAACAAAAAAAGTATGGAGATGAGATCAATCCTAATTATATTTAATATTGATATTTAGAGATTTTTCATATTTAGGAGTTATATTTTAAGAAGTGCAAGTACATTATCGTTCAACAATGATTACAATAGCAATAAGCTTATACCTGCAGTCTTATCGAAGGGTACACAATACAATTATATTCATCATAAATTGTAATTTTATTTTCTTTTTTTATAATCACCTACCTATGGAGTAGAGAATATATCATTCAAGTTCTTTACTTCCCAATCATTTTGCAGTCACATGGATGTCACCATCTCAACTTTGCTTAGTAAAATTTTCATCCTTCATAAAGAGAAAAACACACAAAACAAATCTAGCTAGAGAGACCTCAATGCAATATATCAATCTATATGAATATTTTCCATGAATCCTATGAGTATTACTCATAATAGATATAATTTCTAGTGCATTGATAAACTTACATTGTAGGTGACACGACTATTGTGTATACATATAATACCCATCCATGATTGCACATTCCAATGACACTATTGAATGTAGTTCCTATGAGTTTCTAGTATAGCATATTATACCTAGTTCATGGTCAACATGTCTAAGTTTCTAACCTTCTCTCTGTACACCTAGAATTACCTTTTCATATTCATTCTTATACAATATTTTTGTAGACATGATATACTCTACTTTCAAGTATTCTAATGTAAGATAATCAGCTATTTACTATGGTTATGATTGCATTAGTTACAATACATCATAAATTATACTATAATCATAATTATGAGTAAGCTTTAGATAGCCTTAGGAAGTACAAAAGTCATCAATAGTCCATGAAAATCCATACCAATGAACATTCACCAACAACCCTCATACCAATGAATAGTAATCAACATTAGATACCATTGAACAATCATCAACATACTAATGAAGAGTCATGTAAGAACTACAATCATGAAAGAGGGTATGTTCAAGGCATAGACATAAGGATTCCCACTATTATGGTTCATGAAAGTTGTAACAAGGAAGTACTCAGTTATAGAGTATAACAATATCACCAAGTTACAATTCTGTGTTGTTGAGTTTAGTTAGGGATTTTTCAATTCCTATTCTAGCAGTGATTTCAACCCCCTAATGATACGTTTGAAAACAATTTCCATGACTAACAAAATACACTATTCCTTGGTTGGAAAGAGGAACAAAGAGCTTCTCATAAAATCATGGATTTTGTTAAGGTTTTATATATTTTGGTATAAGACTGCTAAGATCATGCAAATTATAATAGGCCAAGAAAGTGAAACAGAAGTTGCTCAAAAAGATAGTTAAGTTATGAAGTGTTCTTGAGAAAAGTTTCTACATTCTATAATGACACTCTCGGATTCACCTAACATCAATAACATTGACTTGAAAAACTCAAGGATTCTACCAAAAAACCCTATTGACCAACATTTAAAAAAGGAAATAAACCAAGCCAAGCAAAGATGTTCTCAATCCATAGAAATGTTAAATCTACGTAGAAGTTAAATTATACATATTCTATATATGGATGTTGATATACCCAAATCAAAATCTTTGAAATTTCCAAGCATTAAAAAGCATGCAAGAGAAGAGTTAAAAAAAATTACTAAACATCATTCTTAATCAAACACTAACTAAATTTTCATAACCCATTATAGAGTTTCATGCATAATTTAATTTTTCAAAGAACCCTTTCAAATAGAAAAATATTTTAACAAAATTTTGTAACCATAATGAATTTTTCTTCAAGCAAACTTCTAAGGAAGACAAACAAAACTTGACCTGAAAAACTTTCTATTGTTCTACTCTACAAACATCTCTGGAATAAAAAAAAAAAATATATATATATATATATATATATATATATATATATATATATAAAAGTAAAGCAAAAAAAACCTTTAAGGGGCTGCCTTGGTCTGAGAGACCACGACCGGGGGTTCTACACCGTTAAAGTCACCTGGGGTCACGCCCAACCCTGCCTACACTAATTCAACTTTTTGGTAGGGTGGAGATTCGAACATGGGACCTCCCTTAGAGGATTGCCCTTTCGTGTGCAACTCACAATGAATATTTGATACAAATAATTCTACAAAACATCTCGATATAATCAAAATATTGGATAAACTGTTTAAAAGAAAAAAACTATTAAAATTTTATATAAAACTAAATTATAATAAAAATAATAAAAAACCAAATGTATAAATGTGAAAATGTTATATAAAAAGTAAATTATATAAAATACTAAAACCATATGGATATGTTTGAAAAAGTTTTACGGAGCAAGCGTGTGCTTCAGCGAAAACAAGAGGTGTAATTCCTTGGCACTTAGGAGAGGAGAATTATACCTGCAAGTTCATGTTAAAAGAATAAAGATCTTCTTATGGAGCTTCCATGTATTTTAATTTATCTTCGATGTGTCTGATCTTTTTGCGCTGAAATCATTTTCAAATCCCTCGCTTAAATCAATCCATGAGACGAAGAGACAACTGAAATTTTAAAATATATTAAAAAAAATCAGTATCAAATAAATGTGTGAACAAATTCCTTTAAGGCTCAACTATACAAAAGTTATCCCTGTGTTCTACAATTCAAGTTTGCCACGAGGTCGAGGTTTCTTGAAGCTAAGTGTATAAAAAGTAAGCAGCAAGAATATATATATATATTTTTTTTTCAGAAAAATGAAATGTTTTTATTTATATTGCAAAGGTATTATAATAATTTAACATGTTAAACAAGTTTTTGTCAAATTCAAACCAATTTAAGTAATAGTTACATGAATCCATAGTTGTAAAAGTGATATAATATATTTGTTTTCAAGTAACACCCTGATTTCTCTGTCAAATCAAACCTTTGAAAATATTATTAAACATATGTTTCCTCATGAATTAATGGCCAATGCATGAATGCCTATTGGCTATCTGACCAAAAAATAATCCAGTCTTGCTTCTTGCTTAATGTTAGCTTTCCCACACTATTAACTTCTGCACAAAGCATAAGTTGGTATTCCAAGCAAACCGTTAAAATGGTTTTTTTATTCAAATAAGCATGAATTACACAAATACATTGCAGACTTAGAGTTAGATTCCCGTTCTTCAACTAAACAATATATGGGTACACACATCCTTTAAATTGTTCTTGGCTTGCAACGCGCAAATACAGGCAGGCTTAACTCTTAATAAAACTGATTGATGGTATGTCTAACAATCGCTTGTCAGACATCCTCTTCCACAATGGAGACACAGATTTTATATATACCCAGATTCCCTACATTTTATATTCAGATTGTTTTTAAATACGATGGAATTGTATTCAATTGTAGCAGTTTTTCAATTCTATATGATAGCATTGGCAGGAATTCTGAGGCTTCCTCCAATCAGTCATGGCAGCAGACTGCAGTCTCCAAGAAATTGGGAGAATGATTTTGTGGGCAGCACTTGGAAGACTTCATCACCTGTTCCAATGAGTGCCAATTATTCGGACGTGACAGAGATGGGCATGAACAATTACACAAGCTCAGATCCCAGGTATAACTATTATTATCTAAAATCTGGGTACTTTTGTTGTGATAATTTCCTATTTTTATATTGAATTAATTTCAGGTTACTGGAATTTTGAATTGAATTTGTATATCCTTTATAAACTCTTTTACCATTAAATTCATACTTATAGCTACACAGATGTGAACCTCATCTGAGGGCTAATTTAAAATGAAGAAGAACAATAATATATATATATATTTTTTACCATATGTTGTATAGGAGAAACAATTTTACCCAGTTTCATAACATAGTTGCTCTTCATCATCCATAACATCGTTACTCTTGAGTGTCTCTTGGCAATGATTTTGTTACTTTTATCATGGTTCGTTTAAAAAATGCAATGTCATTGTTGGTTAGATTTCATGTCAGATGGGTGTAAGGAAAGAATAAAAACAAAATGATATATGTTTTTCACAGATACCACAACATCCCTGCAAGGAAACACTTGAATGAGATTGATGTTTGCTGGAGGAGGAGGAATGCAAGATGGGCAGAGAACAGGATGGCACTAGCAAATTGTGCAGTTGGGTATGGAGCATATGCTAAGGGAGGCAGAGGAGGAAGAACATACACAGTCACAAGCTCCGAGGATGATGCAACAAATCCAAAGCCTGGCACCTTGCGTTATGGAGTAGCCATTCCGGGACGTGTTTGGATTGTTTTTGAGAGAAGTATGAACATTGTTTTGAAAATGCCTCTGCTTGTAAGCAGCTATAAGACAATAGATGGCCGAGGAGCTCAAGTTCACATATCTGGTGGTGCTTGTATACTTCTTTATGAAGTTCAACATGTTATTATTCATAGCTTGAACATTCATCACTGTCAGGCTAAAGGCCCCGGTTATGTGGTGTGGACAGATTCTAAAATTCGTCCTCTAGGGAGTACTGATGGAGATGGGATTTCTGTCAGATTCTCAAGGCACCTTTGGATTGATCACAATACTCTGTTTAGTTGTCATGATGGGCTTGTTGATGTAACGCTCCGGTCTAGCTATGTCACCATTTCAAACAATCGGTTTACATACCATGATGAAGTATACTTCAATTCCTCTTGCTGTAATTTGTTCCCAATGCTTATATAAGAGATAGAAATAGACTATAAGATATAGAAATATAGGATTTGTGCCTATTCTTCTTGAAAGAAAAATTAAATTGGTTGTTGCAGGTCATGATTTTGGGTCATAGTGACCAGTATTCCGAGGATAAGGCGATGAGAATAACTGTTGCTTACAACTATTTTGGGCCTGGTTGTGTCCAAAGAATGCCCAGGTGAATACGTTCAAATTTCATTCAAATTATAATGAATAAGGGACTTTTAGGCTTTTACAATGGTTTGTTTATCCAACCCTCACAATGGGTATTTATCTTATTTATTTTTTAATTGATTGGTCGTAAGGTGAAGACAAATTACTACCTGCTATCCACAATTCAAATCTCAAGCTCTAAAAAATATCCATCTCAACATCAGACAATCAATTGCCCTCTTTACCAAGTAAGATACCCAGAATATACAAGCACAATTATATACATGATGGATACTTCCTGTGCACCCTCTTTCAATTTGCAAAAACAAAAAACTGTGAACGTTAAATTACCGTTAACTAGTAAACTGTTTTAGGCAATGCACCTTAGAAGTAATTGATGGATCTGTGATTCATCTATTTTTGTTCTGGGGAACAGAATGATTATATTCAGACAGTTAGGTTACCATGGCACAACTTATGAACGTGTTGACTCTTATTTCGTCTAACATTCGTAGAATTTTGTGTTTCAGTTGATTGCCTTAACAATACTAGAAGATGTAGTACCTTGAGGCAAATTTGATCTTTCGTAGCAGCAGCAATTCCCAAGCCAAAGTACGACCTGTAATTTCAATACATATTTGGTTTCCATGCGTTTCAATTTTAGGTATTTTCCAGTGTCGTTTTGATACTCTAGAAAGTTGAAGTTTGCTGCCCGTCCAACCATTTTATACCAATATTTTCTCTCTTTTTGTGTTAGCCCCTGTTATGAGCAGGGCCGCTTGTCGTGAGCATTAGAATATTTTCCGCCATTACCATTGGAATAAGCCATGAATTGCTTGGGCTCGCAGCGTAAGAACATGAATGGTTTACATGACTGTCTTTGGTTTTAAAAATAGTCTAGGGGTTTCGAGAAGTACCCTGCTTCGGCAAGGATTATTTTGTCAAAATGTGCATGATGTTGATTGATAAGGACTTTTCTCTTATCTATTTAAATAAAGGATGGTTTTCAAATTAATTATTAACTTTGTTTTAAAATTTTATTATATTTTGATTAAAAATATGACATATAATTTTATCTTCAATTTAATTTTAGTAGATAAATAAGTATTAACGTAGAACGAAATTCCACTCATGTAATATGTCACTAGATTTGCATCATAACATTAATCGGTTAGAAAGCAAGAGAGCCAACCCCAGGCACACATGTCCAAACTTGATGATAATAGGCGTGAGGAGCTAGCCCTCACACATGTCCAAATGTCCAAACTGGATGATAATAAGGGTGAGGAGCCAGCCCCGACACACATGCCCAGACTGAATGTTAATAGGGGTGAGAAATCTCATAAAATAAGATAAAGACTTGCAACTTTAAACTTACTACCCATTAACAAAAAGTATAACAAATATTAAAGTTTATAAACTACTAACCTATCATGCCTTGTGATGTTTCTTCTTTTGAATACTTTTAAAACGAAATATGAACTCTGTAGCTTAGATCATCTGCTGCCTGAAATTGCACTGTTGTTTTAACTGTTTGAAGTTTGTGATATGAGCAGGGTTAGATTTGGATATGTACATGTTGTGAATAACTATTATGAACGTTGGGGACTTTATGCCATTGGTGGATCAGCACACCCTGTAATAAAAAGTGAAGGAAACATGTTTTTGGCCCCAAATGATAATTCCATAAAACAGGTTAACTATCTACTTGCTAAGATCAAGCTTGATATCATGTGATTCATTGGTTTATACTTTAAATAAAAACCTTTTAAAACTAATTACAGACTTTTGGGGCATGGTTGCATTTGAATCTGATCATAACAGGTTACCAGACACATCTGCACAGACGGAACATGCCAACCTCAGTTATGGAGATGGAAGTCGGTGCATGATGTTTTCCTCAATGAAGCTTATTTTGTTCAGACAGGCAGAGGCGAGGCAGATCCAAAGTATGCCGGAAGGCAAAAATTTAGAGCCAAGAAAGGAAAATGGGTGAAATATTTGACAGCATATGCAGGCAGTTTAAGATGTTCAGTTGGAAGACACTGCTAATTATATATGACAATACTGATGAGCCATCATATCAGACGAAGTTGCAACTAAAATGTTCTATGTTCAAACTATATAAGTAAATAATGTATATTTATCTAAAGGACGAGTTTCTATAACAGGATTCTTTGAACCATATTCAATCATATTTCAATTCTAAAATTAATTTAAAAACCACACACGAGCTACCAGAACCAATCAACTTCATTTTGTTCTTTTGATCTGTATGGAGCAGTATGCAGGGATGTGAAGGCCTTAAAACCCTATAACGTATGTATCAAGGTTACAACTTTCCACAAATTTATAAATAAATTATATGTTTAAATAATAAAATAATATAATAATATATTCAGATGTTGTAGGTGAATTGGAGAGGAAAGGACAATCTTTTAAGGAAGGTTTCCCTAACTAAAAATTGATTTAGGTACCCAAAATCCAATTAATAATATTGATACAGTAAAGTTCGATCCCTTAAAACCCATCCTGCTTTCTCAAAACCAAAACCAAAAAACCCATCCTGCTCTCTCAAAACCAAGACGACAATAAATAAATAATATAATAATATTCGTCAACCCAACCTTATTATAATCCTGTGTCTTAACCTGCCAAACCCTTCAATGAAGTCTAAAGATATGCGACTATTTCTATCCTTAATAATAAAAATCATTACATGTTATAAGTTCGAAAGGTTGTCCTAAACAAAACATTCAGACCTGCGAACAAATCGTGGGCCACAGGTGAACAAAATTTTATCATAAAATAGAAATAATAATTGATAAAAAAGTATTGTATGATAAGGAATTAAGAAAATTATATCGAAAGCGGAACAAAAGTAAGTTTATTGCAGAAATATGCCAATGAAAATATTTTTTTCTGAAAGAACCTACATACCTGCGACGACAAGATGTTAATAAAGTTGAGGAAATGTTGTGGTGATCTCACAGATCTTACTTACATTTCAGTATTTTGGCCAGAGACTCAAAGTCCATACGAAATAACAATAACAAAGAACAAGGAACTAAAATAAATAAATGGAGAATAAATTTCCAGAATTGACTGCTTTAAGCCTTTCTACTCGCTCAATTTATCTATATCAAGTATAGAGATATTTGTCTTAATTTTGTTTATTTACATGTGGAATCGATTGGGCGTTTGTCCATTTCTATCCCCGCTTTTCGTTTCATTGTGAACAAGCATTTAGATCGGTGAGACTTGAGATTTGAACTTTGGAAGTTCATATTCGTTAAGAGGCTTCTCTGCACATTAATTGGTCTACACCTTGAACCTGAGTATTTGTTGCTGTTCAATTTTTTAAATGATTTGAGTCCTTTTACAACACAATCTAAGTTCAATCTAGAATTATATTTTGCATTAAACAAAAGGTGTTTTATTTTTTTATTACATAGGAGAATTGGTAACATCTCTAAAGAGTTCAAATCTTTGGAGGTAACCCGTACCTCACCTCATTGACACAAACTACCATAAGAGAGACCACTAGTGACTCAATATTGGAACCGTCATAGTTGGTCTGATAGACATTCAGCAGAGTTAGTCTGTTAAAACAGTCTACTATCTCTGCCTCAAACAAGATTTGCCTCCAAAATTTGAACCTAATTTGTTAATGACATAAAGACCAGTGTTTCCAATAAATACAGGTGGTGTTGCGTTGTAAGACGATGTGACGTTCGAGCGTAAGACATTGTGCATTGTTCAACGCAGAAGACGCGGGAGATGATGTGAGAGGAGCGGAGAAAGATCACCACACTATCAAGATGGAAACAAAACTTCACGGAAGGAAACAAAAGTTGTGAAGGTCTAATAAAAAAAATGTGTGCATGGATCTGATTTGCTGAAGACGTGCTGTGAGAAGGTTTGCGTTGATTTGGCTGTGAGACGCGTGTTGTTGTTTTGCTACGAGGAGAGTTACGACTGCGCGTAAGGAAGCTATGAAGGTCTGCGTGTACGCGAAATAATAAAACGTGATGTTCGTCGTGACGTTGAAAGGTGATCTATTAAAAAAAAATAGTTATGTTACGAAGGTAAAAGTCTCTGCCTTCGTTTTATCTTTATGTCACTCCAAGGCGTGACTGCGTAGATAAATTTGAAGCTCCCAAGAATTTGTGTAATGCGCGTTGTGATGCTGTGAGTAGCGCGGAGAGAAGGAGAGAAGGATGTTGTGTTTGGAATACGCGTAAAGACATGCTACAATCTGCAGCGGTGACAGACTACAGACAGACAGTGAGGAGTTCACTCACTTTGGAGGTGCAAGTTTCACAAGGAGTGCAAGGAGAAACATTGTTTGGTGAGTCACACAAGGTCTATTGAAGAATAGCATACAGTGAAGAGGTATATATATATAAAATATATTTTGTTTGCATTTTTTAAAAGATTTACTTCAATATTTTTTTTAATAATTTAATATATTTTGCTTAAAATCAATATACTTTTGATAATATAATTGATTTTTTAGCTTAAATATTTTATTATTAATTAAAATTATTGATTAAATTTATTTTGCAATCACAATATAATGGTTGCCAATAATAATTTGCCCATTCCTGAATTTAATGGGCTAGATTATGAGTATTGGTCTATCAAAATGAAGACCTTACTCATTGGCAAAGGGTTATGGGACATAGTAGAGGAAGGCTACACTGAACCAGCAGACTAGACTGTTTTAAGTGTAGTTGATAAAACTGCTAAGAAGGATGCTCAAAATAAGAACTCATTTGCTCTCTACCATCTTCAAGCAGCCTTGGAGAAAAGTATCTTTCCAAGGATTGCTTCATGTACATCAGCCCTAGATGCATGGGGTGCCTTGAAAGATAGCTATCAAGGGAGCAATCAAGTGAAGCAAGTGAGGCTTCAAACCTTGAAGAGAGATTTTGAGAATCTCAAAATGCAAGATGATGAAAAAGTAGGTGATTATTGTGTTAGAGTGAAAGCCATTGTAAACAAAATGCAAACCCTTGGAGAAGACATCAAAACTAAAGTAGTTGTGAAGAAAGTGTTGAGAACACTTCTTCATAAGTGGAACCATATTGCTATCATTATTGAAGAATCTAAAGATTTGTCTACTCTAACATTTGATGCACTAATTGGTTCTTTGATGTCCCATGAAGAGAGACTACAGGGTTCTACATCATCAAGCTTTGGAGGTGATGAAAAAGCATTCTCATCTAAGGAAGGTGAGACTCATGGCAATGCACAAGGAAGAGGCCAAAGGAGAGGCAAAGAAAGAGGAAGAGGTAGATCAAGAGGTGGCAACCAAGGAAGAGGAAGAGGAGGTGACAAATCAAAGAAAGCTTGTTACAATTGTGGTAAGCTTGGTCACTTTGCTAAAGATTGTTGGTCCAAGACTTCTCAAGAAGGGAGAGGTCAATATGGAAACTATGGAGAAGAGGAAGGAACTTCAAATTTGTTCCTCACCTATGGAAAATCAAATCAAAATCTCAATGAAACTTAGATTTTGGATACTGGTTGCTCAAATCATATGAGTGGCAAAGAAGAGCTATTTGCTACAATGGATTCCACCTACAAGTCAAAGATCAAATTGGGAGATGACAAGGCACTACAAGTTGAAGGTATGGGAGCCATGGAGGTTCCAAAAAAATAAGGCACAAAGAAGGTAAACAACATCTATTACACCCCCAAACTCCAACATAATTTGCTTAGTGTTGGATAAATCATGGAAAAGAACTATAGGCTTGTTTTTGAAGATGGAAAATGTGTAATTTTTGACAAAAACAATTGTAATAGAGTTGTTACACAAGTACCTATGACAAATAATAGGTTGTTTCCTCTTAAGTTTGGGGAACAAGAAGGTGCTCAACTTGCTAGTGTGGCCATAGAAAATCCAAGTGTGTTTTGGCACTTGAGATATGGTCATCTTAATTTTGTAATCTTCAATTTATTGACTTCACAAGCTATGGTGTGTGGATTACCAAAAGTTGGAGAGCACAAGGAGGTGTGTGAAGGATGTGTTTTGGGAAAGCACTCAAGAACAAAGTTTCCAAGAGGTCAAGCATGGAGAGCAAGCCATCCACTACAATTGGTACATTCGGACATTTGTGGTCCAATGAATACCAAAAGCTTGGGTAACAATTCTTACTTTCTCACTTTCATTGATGATTTCTCTAGAATGTGTTGGATTTATTTTTTGAAAACTAAAGATGAAGCTTTTGAATGTTTCAAGGATTTCAAAAATAATGTAGAGAATCAAAGTGAGTATGTTGTAAAAATATTAAGGATTGATAGAGGAGGGGAGTTTTGTTCAAATGCATTTCTCAAATATTGTAAATATTATGGGATAAAAAGGCAATTAACTACTACCTACACCCCACAACAAAATGGTGTGGCTAAAAGAAAGAACCACACTATTGTAGAAATGGCTAGATCAATGCTTCAAACAAAGAAAATTAGTAACATGTATTGGGTTGATGTTGTTAGGACAAGTGTTTACATTTTGAATAGGAGTCCCACTTCTAGTTTAGATGGGATAACTCCATATGAGGGATGGTATGGAAAAAATCCAAATGTAAAGCACTTCAAAGTTTTTGGTTGTCTTGCATATGCACACATTCTTAATGAGACAAGAAAGAAACTTGATCCCAAAAGTCAAGCATGTATTTTCATTGGATATTGTGAGTCTTCAAAGGCATATAGACTCTACAATCCAAAAACACACAAAGTTGTAATTTCTAGAGATGTGATTTTTGATGAAGGGGGAGTATGGGGTCATAAAAAACTTTTTGTTAATGATGGATCTAAAGATGCAATCTCCTATCAAGTGTATCCCATTAATAAAATCAGCATTAGAAATCCTCCTCCAAGTCCAAATAAGAGTTCTACTCCAAGTACAACAAGTGCTACTCCAAGTTTTTCTCCACTACCAATGGAAGTAGATTCACCATCAAGAGGTAAGAGAACACTTCAGTACCATCCCTCCTACCAAATGATGGATAAGAATTTTCAAAGAAGATACACTAGAAGACAAGATAGTAAAATGAATGAAGTCTTGAAAAGACTTGAAAATTTGCACATGTATGGTGATGAAGATTCTCAAGAGCCTAAGGGAGATGTTGTAAACTATGCTTTAATGACTAGTGTAGAGCTAGAGCCATATAGTTATGAAAAATTATGTACTCATGATGTATGGCAAAAAGCTATAAAAGAGGAAATGACCTCTATAAAAAAGAATGACACATGGGAGCTAGTGGAGTTTCCTAAGGGCAAGAAATGTGTTGGATGCAAATGGGTCCATAAGACCAAGTTCAATGTTGATGGGAGCATTGAAAGACACAAGGCAAGGCTAGTAGCAAAAGGGTTTACTCAAAATTATGGGATTGACTATGAGGAAACCTTTGTTCCTATTGCTAGATAAGAGACCATTAGACTAGTGCTTTCTTTGGCTACCCACAAAGGGTGGAACATTCAACACATGGATGTTAAGAGTGCCTTTCTCAATGGGTACTTGAAAGAAGAGGTTTTTGTGCAACAACCTCAAGGATTTGAAGAACAAGGTAAGGAGAACCTTGTCTACAAATTGAAGAAAACATTGTATGGTCTAAAGCAAGTACCAAGGGCATGGTACTCACGCATTGATGGCTACTTTCAAAAGTATGGGTTCACTAGGAGCAAAAGTGAACCTACTCTCTACTACATGATATAAAGTAAATGCATTCTCATTGTGTGCTTGTATGTGGATGATCTAATATTCATGGGTAGTAGTGATAAAATGAATGAGGAGTTCAAACACTCCATTATGAAAGAGTTTGAAATGAAGGATCTAGGTTTGATGCATTATTTCCTAGGAATGGAGGTACATCAAATAGGAAATGAGATCTTCATATGTCAACATAAATATGCTCATGACATGATAAAGAAATTTTCTATGGAGAAATGCAAGTCTGTTGCAACTCCAATAGGTCATGGGATACAATTAAGTAAAGAATATGGAGCACCAAAAGTAGATAAGACCACTTACAGGAGCATGGTTGGGATTCTAATGTTTCTCACCAACACACGGACTGGATATTCAATATGTTGTTTCTCTAGTATCAAGGTATATGGCTGATCCATATGAATTTCATCTACAAGCAACTAAAAGAATTTTGAGATATGTAAAGGGTACAATGGATTATGGGATCCTTTACAACAAAAATGGTAATGTAAAATTAGTTGGCTCTAGTGATAGTGATTGGGGCAGCAATATAGATGATAGGAAATCTACTTTAGGGAATTGTTTTAGTCTTGGGTCAGGACTAATTACATGGAGTTCCAAAAAGGAGATTATTGTAGCATTATCATCTACTGAGGCTGAGTACATAGCAATCACAAATGCTAGTACCCAAGCTTTATGGTTGAGAAAAGTACTTGAAGAAATAGGTGAAAGACAAAATGATTCTACCATATTGTATTATGATAATATGAGTGCCATCCAATTGGCACATAATCCTATCCACCATAGTAGGTCAAAACACTTCGACATGAAGTATCACTTCATAAGAGACATGGTGGAGAAAAAGGTGGTTGAGCTAAAACATTGCAACACTTTGGACAACATAGCAGACATCTTCACCAAAGGAGTTGCTAAAGCTCAGTATATAAAGTTGAGAGATTGTCTTGTCAGCCCTCTCAACTTTAAGGGGGAGAATGTTGGACTTTGATAGCAAAGTTTAAACATTATCATATGTTATTTACGTAGATATGTTAGATAGAATTTGTTAAAAGAGCATCTAGGAGTTATAGCTAACTACAAGTTATTTTTGTTTCGAGAATCAATGGGCTATTCTGAGCTACTATCTATTCTGATGGAGCCTATATAATATAACCTATTTCAAGCAATGAATAATAATGAGTATTGAACCTCATATTGGCACTCACTACTAATGTTACAAGTAATAATACATTTATAGGAGCGTAACTACAATAATTATGATAAGACATGCTAAAGATGTCCACAATTGAAACATAAGCAGAAAACCTTCGAATCACAAAAGGTAAAATAAAGAAGGTTTTGAATCACAGAGAAAGCTTCCAAATAATTACATAAATATATGTGGGTGAATAATATAAAATTAAATATGAGTATAAATAATTCTTGAAAGGAATTATATGTAGTCATTTAGGAGAAATATTTTATAATTTGTTTTCTATGAAAAATTTTATTTATATTAAATTAAGACAATAACTTTTACAATAAAAAAAATGGGTGGATAAATACATTCCATGAGGAATCAAACTAACTTTTATTGACAAGGGTTAGGAAACAAATCTGCCAACAAAACACAAGTTTACCAATCATCATTGGTAAAAAAAAACATATCAAATGTAATATTGTGTTGTCTTGCATAAATTGCTAGTGATTATGGGATGGGAATCCACCCCTCTGCATCGCAATTCTCATTAAGGGCTTCAATACCTATGTTGCTCCAACTAACAACTAGCCTAGGTGAAACTGGTTGAACATCATCCCACCCTCCAACTTAGAAAGACGAACAAGCAATTTCAATATTAGGCTTCTTCTTGACTAGTGAGGGTTGGTACTAGTGTCATGAGCACTTCTTGCATATTACAGAGGTCGATGGTGAGAGCGGGATCAAAAACACTCATGAGAAGAGCGTTATGGGGGGATTCAATTGAATGTACACATAGGATTGGCCCATTGCACTAGAAGAACTTACAAGTGATCCAACACCATAGCAACTTTGTTGGCTTGAGTACATATCTGTAGCCATATGTAATTAAAAACTTCTAATTTGTCTACATGAGTAAATGTGAGAGAAAGTGTATAATATTTAAAAACAATTCTATTATGGGCTTTCCAACTATGAAAGAGTGGGATAGTCCTGAAAACCTGCTACACCTAAAAAAGCAAGAGGGACAAAGTAAAAGAGTCCTCAATAAGAGCTTAGGGCCAAGAAACTCTTGCAATTGTAAATGGAGAAAATAAAAGTAAAGATCCCATTCCCAAGCTTCCCTAGATCTTCTGCAGTGTCAAAAGAGGTGAGTACAAGACTTGGGTACACCACAAAAAGGATATTTAGGATCATGAAATCCAAAGTACTTCAAATTTTCTCCCAAGGGGAGACATTGACACATCAAGGTCCACATAAAAAAGATTGCTTGGGCTCAACATAAGCAACCCAAACATTTTGAAATCTAGAATTCCATCTAGTCCTTGTAGAAAATAAGTCCCAATGTTGATTGAGCTTAGGCACCATAGAAATATGAGGATATAACCATTTATACCCCAAACAAACCTTATAATTAATCAAATGTCATCTCCAATATGACCACCAAGGACGTAGCGAGCGCACACCAATCTTATGCAACATAAAAAAGGAGTGAGAGTAATAACAACATCATAAGTATATTTGTTCACACCATTCAGCCTGAAGGTGCATTTGAACTCATTCCATGGGATAATCCTTGGTCTGGTGAGAAAATAAATCAGCTATTGTAACAACACCTTTTTTAAAAAATCACTAAGCATGAATCCATTGCACCTGAGCTAAGGGATAACCTTGATGAAGAAACATGGGGGACCACCAAATATTCATATAATTGATGGATAAGCCTTTATGAAAGTCGTCTCCTTTCCAACAGATCTAAGGAGTGAGTAGTTGGTGTGCTTTCTAAATACTTTTAATAACAAAGGAGCCAAGAAACATGATAAAAACCAGAGAAATAATGAGAGAGGAAAAATCCAACCCTCTCCATGCTCTACAGTTTAAGAGAATACCATAGGAAATGAAATGTCGAACTAGAACTTTCCAAGCTTCAACTCTCCTCAGAGCCCTGACCACTCACTTAGCACATAGAACAATACCTTACCATCTACACTCCAACAGACCCATTTCACCAGACTCTTTGGGAAGATAGCAAATATCCTAGGAAACTTTATGAAATCCCTTTATTTTAGAAGAATTATTCCAAATAAAATCTTGAAGGAGTTTCTCATGCTTATTATAGCAAGCCTATGAATGAATCCATCAAGAGGAGTAATATACATGAGTGGCAGCTAAAAATTTAGAGCAAATCTAAAACTTACCTTCTAATGATAGCTTCTTAGTAATCCAGAATTCAAGTTTCTTTTTAACTCTTTGAAGCACATAATTCCAAATTTGAGCAGAATAGCTTTGAAAGGCAAAAGGAATACCAAGAACCTTAAAACATTCTCCAGGATGGATCCAATTCCACTTAAACCCTTGAAGCCAAGGCAACATAGACAAGGGATACTGTCTGAAGTAGAAGGTCTTCCTCTATTGTATGCTAGAACCAGAGGCTTTGTAAAAGGTGTTCAAACAAGATATAGCATTAGAAATAGATTGCTCCTCTTCCCTTACAGTAAGAAAAGAGTCATAAACAAAGTGACCATTAATAAGTTGTCCCTGATCATTCAGAAGAGCAATTCCTTTAATAAAATCTGCAAAAGCTTGAGCAACTAAAAGATAGTCAAAGGCTTCAAAAGTAAGCACATATAAAGAGGAAGCAATATGACACCCTTACTGAATAGACCTAAAAAGACCCACTACTTTAGACTATGATTTTTTTAGATTGAGAATAGTTGAAGCATATTTGAAATGCATAACAACTATCTGAATAAAAACTGGCACGAATCCTAAATCTTTGAGCATAGCAAGAATGAATCTCCATTCAATGTGATCATAAGCTTTTTCAAAATCAATCTTGATAAAAAGCATGTTCTATTTTGACATTCGGGCTCATTCCATGTCCTCCTAGATATCCAAAACATTAATGAGGATGTACCTCCCTTGAGTAAAGCCAGTTTGGTCTGATCTAACTAACAAAGGAAGAAGAGGCCTAAGGTGAAGAGCCAAAGCTTTGGCAATGATCTTGAAACTAACATTAAACAAAGTAATAGACCTCCAATTAGTGATCAACTCTAACTCTCCTTGATTGGATATGAATTTGATATTTCCCTTGTTAATAATTGCTTCCAAAGAGCCTACTCGAAGAGCCTCCAGATAAAATTTATGCAAATCAATACCAACTAAATCCCAAAGACCTTTGTAGAACTCACAGGAAAAGCCATCCAAATATGGTGCTTTATCATTTACCATTTGAGACAATGCGTCCTCAAAATATCTAAGGGAGAGAAGTTTATCACACCCTACTCTTTAAGACTTCGAAACCTTAACTAGCACAACTACCATACAAGCTACCAATGCTTGCTCTCTCTCAGGGGAATAATATTGAGCAACAAAAACATTAGTATAGTTCTTGAAAAAAACATCAATCATCTCAGGAAGAATGGTAAGATTTATTCCATTATCTTGAATGGCCTTGAATTGAGTAGCTTTCCTGGGAGGGCAAATATTTTGAAAAAATTCTTTAGTGGCCCTATCACCAATTTTAAGCCAATGAAGACGAGCTTTAATTCGAGCTCCCTGAGCCTCATAAAGTTTAGCAATTTTAAGTTCATGCCTCAGCTGGGCAATATGAGACTGAAGTTCAAGATTAAACAAAAAAAACTCAAGCCTAAGAGAATCTTTGGCAAGCTCATCATGAAGGACAACATTGCAATGTCTTCTGAATTGCGCCACCTTTTTCTCCAAAGAGTGGAGTAAGATAGTTGTATGAAAAATGGCATCATTCTACCATTCTATCCAACCCAAAACTCCAGTAGGTCTAGGAACTAGATTCCAAACTCCGCGGATATGATAAACCATGGAAGGGTGCTAAAGAAAGGAAGTATTGATTTTTTTTTTAATTGTAGTGTCTTCAAGGTAGGGATTTCATCAAAACATTAAACATGATGGGTGAATGATCGAAAGTAGTGGTTCCAGGAATGGTTCCACAAACGGAGCTGAAACATTTCCCCTATGAAATAAAAACTGCACATGATCTAAAAGCATGGCTTTGTCCAGCCTTCTCAGAATTCTTGCATGGCCAGCTTGGAAATTGGACCACATATACCACAAATTCTTAGGAAAATCTTGGAGAGAAAAACAAGAATTGGGGTATGATAAACTCAATTGTTTTTCATGATGTACCAGGTCTCTCTTTCCCCAGTAGCCCACCACATAGGAAATTGTCCTATATTGTCTTCAGGATTTTCAGTCATATTAAAATCTTCTCACATAACCCAAATATTAGGTGTTAAAGAGAAAGCACACCACTGTGAGAGGTTACAACTCTCCCGAGCTTCATTGGAGGCATAAACATAAATAAATTCTAAAATACAGCCTATAAACCTCAAGTAAAACCCAAACTTCTTGATTGGAGGGGCCCACACCCCATAAGACCAAACTATATTTCCACCTAGCTGCCAAAATAATGACAACTCCTCCTCTACCAAGGGAATGACTGGTGGCATAAAAAAAGCTACCTAGCCAAAAAAAATGATAAGTACATTACAGAATAAAGTCAAAAATATTAATCTTTTAAAGACAGAGAAAGTTAGGATTACCATAAAACTTGGACCATAAAGAAATCTCATCCCAGACCAAGTATTTGCAGACTAGGTCCATCAACCCTTTGACATTCCATGATAAAAAATTATGGAAATAGATCAAGACTTATATGTCCTACATCTTCAGCATCCCCAAGGTTTGAAAGGGAATCATAAATATTATTGAGAAAATGCTCCTGATATGCTTTCCAAAACTTTGTTTGACACCTTTTGTCCTGGTGAACTAGGGAGTTGTTATGAGAACCAACAATCGAGTTTGAATTGAGTTGCAAATAAATAATACAATGGATGCCCGGATTAGTCCGTAACAACCGAAACTAACCAAACAGACTAAGCCCACTTTAGGTGGTAGTTCAAACTAATAAGATACACTGTCGCCTACCCAATAATGTAATAACAAAATACATACCAAATCTATGATATGCTAACATCCCCCCTTTATTACATTATTTTGCAATACATAGAGAGTTGCGAAACATCTCAAATTTGACACGTGCAAGTGCCTTGGTGAAAATATCTGCAACCTGAGCATTGGTGGGAATGTACTGAAGCTGAATTCGGTGTCTTGGAACTTCATCTCGAATGAAGTGACATTGTGTGTCAATGTGTTTGGTTCTGTCATGATGCACTGGATTCTTAACAAGGTTCAAAACACCCTGGTTGTCGCAGAACAAGTGAATTGGAGATTTGGATGGATGACCCATACTTGTCAAAATGCGATGCAACCATATCACTTCACACACGACTTCACGTGCAGTGCAATATTCTGCCTCTGTAGATGAGATAGCAACCACCTGTTGCTTCTTGTTGTGCCAAGAGACAGGATCGGATCCAAGATGAAATATATATCCTGAAGTTGACTTACGATCATCATATGATCTGGTATAGTCGGAGTTCGTGTATCCTTGCAAGAAGAATTTATCATTCTTCTTGTATTCTAGGCCATATTCCATAGTACCACGGACATAGTGAAGAACACATTTTGTTGCTTTCCAATGAGTAGTCTTAGGTTCCTGCATGAACCTCAAAATATAGTTGACAACAAATACGATATCTGGCCTAGTATTCGTCAGATATATGAGACTCCCAATCAATTTTCGATAGAGAGTACCATCTACCTAAGGTGAATCATCATATCGCGATAACTAAAGTCTTGATTCCATCGAATTTTCCATTGGTTTGCAATCAGTCATGCGATATTTTTCTAATAATGTCTTGGCATACTTTTTCTGAGACACCTTGATGTAGTGCTCCTTATGGCTCACTTCTAGGCCAAGACAATAGTGGAGAAGCCCGAGATCTATCATCTCAAAATATTTACACAAGTCTCTTTTGATGGTAGATATCATTGTTTCTGAGCTGCCTGTAATAATCAGATCATCCACATAGAGTACAAGTAACACTATTTTAGAACCTTATTTCTTGAAATAGAGGTTTGGATCTGATGGAATTCTCTTAAATCCATGTTGTAGGAGGTGATTATCCATATTTATATACCAAGCTCGAGGAGCTTGTTTCAAATCATACAAGGACTTGACCAATTTGCACACTTTCTGCTCTTGGCCTTCCACTTCAAATCCTTCAGGTTGTGTCATGTAGACTTCCTCTTGGAGATCACCATTCAAGAAGGCACTCTTGACATCCATCTGATGAAATTTCCACCCAAATTGTGTTGCCATAGCACAAAGAACTCGAATGGTTGTCATCCGAGCAGTAGGTGCAAAAGTTTCCTCATAGTCAATGCCTTCCTTTTGTGCATAGCCCTTTGCAACAAGGCGGGCCTTATGCTTATCAATTGTCCCATATACCTTGTACTTGAATTTGTACACCCATTTGCAGCCAATGGGCTTCTTTCCTTGTGGCAGATCGACAAGCTCCCAAGTTTTGTTCTTTTTCAGAGACTTGTACTCAACATCCATAGCAACCTTCCATTGTGGCTCACTAAGGGCATCTTGTACAGTGGTAGGTTCATGCTCATCAAGTGAAGACATAAACACCCTATCATCATCCACGTCCATATCCTCTGTTTCTCTCTCTGGATCTACTAAAATCTCCTCAAAATATTGACAAAGATCATCAACCTCAGTAGTCTCTACTGCTGCTCTATCCTATCGAGCCATACTACGAGTACGAGGTCTATTCAAAGTTAAATTTGGTGGTGTGGATAACTTTGAGTCTCTTATAGTACTTGTATACCATTTAGGATTCTTCTTCTATGGTGAAGAAGAAGAATAAAAAAGAAGAACCTCCAGTCTGAGGTGATGAAGGAGACTTCTCATTTTTAGATTCCACAAGATCTAGGTATACATCATATGTGCTTTGTGATGTGAAAGCCTCATCAAAAACAACATCTCTACTGATATGAATCTTCTTGGTCAAAGGATCAATCAAATGATAACCCTTAGAGTGCTCATCATAGCCAAGAAGAACACATTTCAATGTCTTCTCATCTAGCTTCTTCCTTTTCTCTTTTGGTATGTGCATAAAATCTTTACATCCAAAAATGCGTAGATGAGAGATGGAGGGTTTTCAACCACTCCATGCTTCCTATGGAGTTATTCCTTTTAGGGCCTTTGTGGGTGCCCTATTCAATAGGTATACTACTATGGTGATAACTTCTACCCAAAATTGTTGCTCTAGATGGGCTCCTGTGAGCATACAATGAACCATTTCCATGATGGAACGGTTCCTCCTTTCAGCAACTCCATTTTTCTGAGGAGTATAAGTAGTAGTAAACTGTCTCTTGATTCCATGTGTAGTAAAATATGCAGAAAATTCTTTAGAGGTGAACTCCCCCTCGATATGAGTGGAGGGTCTTTATAGAAGTCCTTGACTCCTTCTCAATAGATTTCTTGAATTGCTGGAAGAAACTAAAGGCTTCAGATTTTAGATGAAGAAAGAAAACCCACATCTTTCGTGAGTAGTCATCTACAAACAACTGAAAGTACCTCTTCCCCCCATAACTATTTGGTGTGAAAGGACCACACAGATTAATGTGAATTAACTCCAGAGGTTTCTTTGCTCGTGTAGAGCTCTTCTCAAATGGTACTCTATGTTGCTTTCCTACCAAGCAATCAGAGCACACTAGCAATGTAGAGGAAAGGGAGGGAAGGCCCTTTACCATCTCATACTTACTTAGCTCAAGTAAGTAGCCAGAACTAAGATGCCCGTATCTCTTGTGCCATAGGGAAGTTGCCTCCTTTGTAGAGACTATCATGGAAACATGAGGAGTAGAGATAGCATCTAAGGCAAATAAGCCATGCTTATATGAAGTTGTTGCGATGTTTTTACCCCTCCTGGTAATAAAGCAACACTTCTTTCCATCCTCAACATAAAAATCAACAACCATATCTTTATCCAGAATTTGTGTGACTGACAACAAATTGTTTGCCAATCTTGGAACATAGAGAACTTTTTCAATATGACACTTGCCATCAGGAAGGTTTACTAAAACTGTACCCTCTCCCTGAACCTTGTAGGTTTTGTCATCAGCAATAGTGACAGGTTTGCCCTCCTTGGCCTCATATGTTTCAAACCATGATTTGTCGCTAGTCATATGCTTACTAGCACTAGAATCAACATACCATACATGATCCTTCTGCTTGGAGGCTGTGGTAGTCATGAGCACCTTGTGTGCCCACTCAAAATCAGAGTCAGATTCTTCAACAACAACATTCACCTTGGGTTGCTTGTTTTTGTTTTGTGGTTTGTTATGGCCCTTGTTCTTAGGTTGCTTGTTCTTGTGCCAACACCTATTTGTGTCATGGGTGTCTTTGTCACAAATTTTGCAATATCATTTCACTTGTTGAGGTTGTTTTCCCTTTGAATCCTTGTGAGAATTTCCTCCCTTCTAAAAATTACCCTTCTTCTTAGAACCCTTCCTATTGGAATAGAGGGTTGTATTAGAAGATTCATCTCTTTGAAGTTGGTGAGCCTCCTCTTCCTGAAGCATATTGACCAACTCAACAAAGGTAACTTTTCTCTATGACACCTGAAGAGAGGTTATCAACATCCTGTAAGAATTAGGTAAAGCTCTCATTACTACTGAAGTAAGAAGCTTATCTTCTACAGGTTCTCCCAAAGAATTCAATTTTGCTTTCAACTCAAACACTCTACAAAGAAAGAGTTCAACTGTCTCACCCTGCTTCATACTCAAACTGTGAAGTTGATATTGAAGGTAAAGAATGGTGGAATCATTATTTCCCTCATAAATGGTTTGAAGGGCATCCCATGCCTCTTTACCATGTTCTATGTCAGCTATGTGAGGTTGAACTTCATCTAAAACAACAAGCAAGATGAGCACTCTTGCCTTGTTGTCTTTCTTGTCAAATGCTATCTGATCAATAGTTGGAGGTGTAGCTAGAGTTGATCCAACTGCTGGTGAAGGTCTTGTTGTTGTGCTAGAAACAACATCCCATAAATCTTCCATGACAAGGATAGCCTTCATCTTGTTTTTCCATGGTGTGTAATTGGAACCTTTCAGTAACTGATGAGCATCAGTCATGTACTTAGCAGCCATAGTGAGGGTTCCTTATATCACCAATTGGTCCCCCTTTATTTATACCTTTTCCAGGCCTTTATACCAAACTTTTCAAAAAAATACCCGCCCTTACGTGAGGGAGACTATAGGTATTTTAGAGATCAAAACGATAAGTGGAACATAGGCGGTACTGAAAGGGAATCATCTTGTTTATGACACCTACCATAGAAGGTCGTCAATCCTCATGTGTGGGGTGTAACTTCCCCTAAACACTTTGGATATCAGAACATTCATCAGGATTTACGTCTAACAACAAGATCGATTAGGGTAGTGGAATGGAGTAAAAAAATAGCAAAAATTGGTAGACTTATATCTCCTCGATGATTGATAGAGAACAAGCTTAGACGTCATTTTTGCAGCTATGTTAGGTGACAGATACAATAGCCCAAAGCACGACAACATTACCTATAAGTGTGGGCCAGAGGTATCATAAATACCGAACACTACGGTGCAATTGAATTGCACGGATGGGTTCAAATTTTGGAACTTAGGAGTGCTTGTTTTTACTTAATGAAGTAGTGCAAATGTAAAGGAAAAATGCAACATACATCAGAAAGTGTCCAAAAAATGAAGCTAAGGTGTCGGTTTCCACCGAAAATGCACCTTTTACAAAATGCCAATTTGTCAAATATGCTGAAAAACATTTCTCACTCTTCCCCCCTTTTTCATCCACTTTTGATAAATTTGCAATTATGTAGCATAAAAAAAATGCCCCCCCTTCGTGATTTGCAAAAAATAGGATGAAACATTTTGTGGAATTTTAAAGGTACATTTGAAAACTCAAGTTTAAAAGTTAAATTTTAATTTTATAATGAGTCAAAAATATAATTTAATTTAAATAAAAGCTTTCTTAAGTTTTAAAAGAAAATTAATCATCCGGTTAGACTTATCCAAAGCTTATGACAGAGTGGATTGGCACTTCCTTATCAAAGTTTTGAGGCAATTTGGTTTCTCTAAGGATTGGATGGATTGGATTATGGGATGTATCTCTTCGATTTCCTACTTAGTTCTTATCAATGGCAGGCCTTCTCGGTATTTCCCGACTTCCGAGAGGTATTAGGCAAGGTGACCCACTATCCCCTTATTTATTCATCATTCTTGTTGAATGCTTGGGTAGGACTATAACCAAAAAGAGGGAAAACAATACCCTTGAGGGAGTTACCATTGCTCATGGAGCTAGACCTATCTCTCATCTTCAATTTGTGGATGACTCTACCCTTTTAGGTAAAGCTACAGTTAAGGAAGCTTCTAATATTAAGCAAATCATTAGTCTGTTTTTCTAAGGCTCTCTGGGCGGTTGATCAATGAATACAAATCTAAAGTTATTTTCTTTCACCTGCTCTGCTAGACGAGGAATCCATGGTCTTGGATAAATTAAGATATAAGAAGACCTCTCTTCCAATCACTTATTTAGGTATTCCCATAAATATTCAAAGGCAAAAAAATAAAGATTGGAATTGGTTGTTGGACAAAGTCAAGAAGAAAATTGGAAAGTGGACCAACAAGTGGCTTTCTTCTAGGGGTAGAATCACCTTGGTAAAATTAGTCCTTCAAGCTATTCCTATTTATGTTTCTTCCATTTTGAATATCCCAAAGGTTGTTCTTCGAGAATTGGATCAAATCAGTCATCGTTTCCTTTGGAGTGGTACTAAGGAGAAAAGAAAATGGGCCTTGGTGAAATGGGATACTTTGTCTTCCTAAGAGTGAAGGGGGGTTAGGATTCCGGTCTTCAATTAATAACAACAAAGCTTTAGCTACTAAATTATATTGGAGGATGTTGCATAACCCCAATGCTCTTTGGGCCAATAATCTCCGTGCTAAATATGTTCGAGAACAAAAGTCCCGAAGACCTTGTTCACTATCAACTTCCTACCAAAGGTTCTCCTATTTTAGCAGTTCTTAATACTGGTGAGGATTTGATAAAGAAAAAATTATTTTGGATCATTCATAATGGTCAACATGCAAATTTTTGGACAGATTCTTGGGATGGTCACAAGCCTTTGATAACTTAGTTTCCCGATTGGAGGCCTTGGATGGAGGAGCTTCACCGAGCTAATTGGATAAAGGTGGCTAATTATTGTCGGTACCATACTGGTAATTCAAAGGTTGGTAGATATTGGATCCCTATTGAGGACTGGCCTATTCAAATCCTAGAAAGGCAAAGACAAGATATCCAAGGCATCCTTCATATGAGATCCCTCTCTTGGTCCCATGAAAAGATTGTTTTGGATGGAACAACACTACTAAGGGTGAGTATTCAGTTGCTCAAGGTTATTTGACCTTATGCCATAATAATCCCAACCATTCTTCGACATATTTTCTCAATTGTGGGATCAAAAGCTCCGGCCTAAGGTGAGGTTCTTTAATTGGCTTTTATTGCATCGTAGGGTGCTTACTTGGTGAGCAACTTATGAAGCATGGTTTTCATGGCCCTTTTAGATGTGAAATGTGTGAAGAGAATGTAGAAAATATCAACCATATTTTTATTGAGTGTACTTTAGCCTCCGAGCTATGGAGGAGAATGGCAACTTTACTTGGCTTACAGTGGTCCACTTTTTTCACTTTTGAACAGCTTTGGAGGGATTTTCCTAATTAAGAGGGTGTTGATCATTTTATTAGGCAGTTATTTTGGATGGGTTCTACCATTCTTCTTTGGAATATTTGGAATGAAAGGAACAACAAAATTTTTAATCAAGATAGGAAGGATATTCACTATATTTGGCAAAAGACCATAGCCAACTTAGTTGAATCAATCCATCAACTCCTTAATCACCCTCAAAACTCCCACCAAAGATGGGATCAAGTGATGCAAAGATTGAATATTAAACCTTCTAAGGGCAACCAACTTAAAGGGAATGTGAATATTAGTAAGATGGATAGGACTATAAATTGACAACCTCCTCCTAAGGATTTTGGAAAAGTCAATACTGATGGAGCCTCTAGAGGGAACCCTGGAAAAGCCAGTGTGGGAGGAATTGGTAGACTTTCAGATGGCTCCCTGGTTTTTACTTTTTTTGAGAATTTGGGTATTCTTTCCAATAACCTTGCTTGAGGGGTATGGTATCCTTAGAGGCCTTCAGGAGGCTACTAAGGTTGGGTGGGAAAAGGTGTTAGTTGAGTCTGACTCTCAACTTATGATTAATCTCTTGAAGACTCCTTCTAAGAATCATAAGGTGGATTGGAGAATAAAAAAATTATTGAGAAGATTCGGTTAATCCAGATGGGATTTTTGAAAGTTGATTACAATCATGTGGTCAGAGATCAAAACAAGAGTGTTGATGCTTTAGCTAATTGGGCTTTGGACAAAGGTGATCTTACATGTTATGGCCACCCTCCTATATGGTGGGCTTCTCAAATTAGGGAAGCTCTTCTTTCTATCATTTATTTGGATGGCTCCAGTTCTGAAGGTACCTAGTTTCTTCTTGTTTTTTTTTTGTTTTTTGTTTCTCTTTGGTTCATTCAGTTTTTTAGTTCCCTAGCTCATTCTCTTCTTTATTTTGTTTCCTCTGTTGATTCTTGCATTAATAGTCTTCTGGTCTAGATAGGTCATTGTTTTGTTCATTTTTTTTTTCTTTTGTCTTCTTTGTTTTTTTGTTTAGTTTTTTAAGGTGGGTGGATTGTTTTGTTTTGTTTTGTTTTTGTGTTCTTTGTGTTGTTTTTTGTTGTTCTTGTGTTTTTGTTGTTTTGTTATTTTTATGTCTTTTGTTATTGTTCTTGTGTTTTTTTCGTTCTTGTTCTTGGGTCTCTCTTTGTTGGTGTTATTTCATTTTTTTATGTGTGAGTGTTTTCTATGTTTTTTGTTTTTGTTTATTGTCTGTTGTTGGTTGTTTTTATTTTTATTTTTATTTTATTTATTTTATTTTTTAGGTTTTGGTTGTGTTTATTTTTCATGTTTTTTTGGGTTGTCTTTGTAGTGTTCTATTGTTTTTGTCTTGTTTGTGTTTTGTTATGTGGTTCTTGTGTTTTTCTATGTGGTTTGTGTTGTGGTTTCTTTTATCTTATTGTGCGTGTTTGGTTGTGCTTTTGGTTTTGACACACTCAAGGAGCATGTTTTTTATTTTATTTTATTATTTTTGTTGTTATTTACTTTTTTTTTAATTTGGTTTTGTGTGTTTGTTTGCTCCTTGAGTATGTCAAAGGTGGTAGGCCAGGTCCGAGTCCTGGGCGTTTTTGGTGGAATGGATACCCCTGCCTCCTTGGGTCTTACCCGAAAGTGGCATCCCTTTTGGGATGTTTTCCAAAAAAAAATTAAAAATTAAAAAATTAGAAAACTTTAATATATAAAAAAACTTTTTGAAACATTAAAATATAAAAAAATAAACTTAATAAACATAAGAATAAAAAAAAAGGATTACCTTTGAAGTCTATGGTAATCGAACCCACGACGTCATGTGGCCTGGGCTTTACCGGGTGGCCTCCAACCGGCCTCGGTAGATCACTTGCTGAGAGCTAGGTTGAAGCACGCAAACCTTAAACCTACCCTGACCTTTGGGCAAACACAAAGGCAACACTACCCTAGTGGCACTTCCCAGGTGGCAGTGGCACTTGTAGGCAACGGTGGCATGAGCAGAGTGGAGACGCCTTTGGGGTTGCGAAACGTTGGCGATGGAACTACAACTGGAGTTAACAGGATTTTATATCAGACTACTGCTCGTTGGCTGGTGAGAGGGTTCTGTAACAAACGTAAACCTTCCAAAAATGGTCCCTTCCACTATAATATGTATGATCTTCATGAAGAAAGGCCGCAAAGAATAGCTAAACTCACCAGTCATAGCCAAAATAATGGAATCACTCGTCGTCCGTAAGTACTTGTAGAGGGCGATCTCACGCCATTTGTCGTCCGTAAGTACTTGTAGAGGGCGATCTCACGCCATTCGAAGGGTAAACCAGAATTGTAATCCACCCAATCCACTTAAATTAAATATACAGAATAAGATTATGGAAATAGATCGATGATCGATCATAAGGAATGTTAAGGAAAAATCACAAAAATGATTTTCGGTCATCACTTTTTTTTCGCAGGGAATAAGGTTTAATACCACATGCGTGCGAAGAAGAAAACCTGGAGGCTTTAAAGGGAACAAAACCGCGATGGTCTTATGTTTCTTCTCGAGGAGACTCTGCCCGAGAGGACAGAGAGGCTTCCTACACGAGGAAACCTAGATTGCTACCAAGTGACGGTCTCCTATTAGTCGAGTCATCTATAGTGTTTCTGGTCTAAATTTTGTCTGTGTCATATCGAGTTAGTCCAACGTCACATCTATACATCCAACATCATGTTGGGGCACTTCAGGATGTGTACAACCTCACAAGGAGTTGCCACGAGTCCATGTTATGAGAACCAACAATCGAGTTTGAATTGAGTTGCAAATAAATAATACAATGGAAGCCTAACAATCGGAACTAACCAAACGGACTAAGCCCACTTTAGGTGGCAGTTCAAACTAATAAAATACTTCGCTACCTACCCAATAATGTAATAACAAAATACATACCAAATACATGATACGCTACCTCGGGGTGGACTATAGGATCTTCAGCCATTGATAGAAGCCTGTTCAGGTTCCATGATGCTAGAGAAAGGCTACCCATTGATATGCAAAAACTAAAGAATTTGAATACTGAGTAGGAGCAGAAGAAGTAACGATTTCGGCAAAGGAAGCACTAGTCAATGGTAACGATTTCGGCAAAGGAAGCACTAGTCAATGGTACATTAGCAACCATCTGTGAAGCCCTAGCATCGTCATTTTATAAATTTTTAGTTTAAAAGTGATGCTCAAATATAGATGGATATCCACTTAACTTGATATGGTAATGAAACTTAGTAAGTTGAAAATTAAGAGCATCTTTATTATTATATTTTAAAAGTTTTTGTAATATAAGAGAGAAGGTTGGAAATAAGAAATAATAATTTTAATATGAGAATGCTTTTTTTTAATGGTGTGTCTTGTTAATTAAAATTTGTTTATATATATATATATATATTTTTTTTGAATTTACATGGTGGAATCGGTAGCCGCCACAAATCCGGGCAGGCTGTTCAGCTTTTTATGGCTGCCATAGTGTTCTACACTGTCCGCCCCAAAAGCCGCCACACAAATTTTCGCGCAATCCGCACCTATAACCACCATGCCACAATCATTTTAAACCTTTTACACCGCTAAAAGCACCAGGAAAGGGACAAGCGTTCAGTCCGACGAAGCCCGAGATTTGAACCTTGGACCTCTGCTTCCCTAAAATTTGTTTATATTATATTACATTTATTAAGTTAAAAAATAAAAAATTATTCTAATTTTTTTCCCAAGTTTTTGAATAATAATATAAGAAATATTTAATTTTTTATTAGTGTAATTAGAGTAAAAATTTAAGATTGACTTCAGATTTAAAAAAAAAAAATTGAAAGTGATACTAATCATGAAGTTTTTTGTATTTAGTTGGAGTCTTCAATAATATATCTTGAATTTTTACAATGATATTAATCAAGTATTAAAATAAAAAAACACTTATCTTTATTTTTTAAAGATAAATCTAATATGAAAAAAGTTACCTAAATCTTATAAGAATCGAAGTATTAATGTCTATATTAGACTTAAATTGAAGTATCCTATGGAGATATAAATAACTTTATTGTAACTATTCTACAATACATAAAAATAAGCAACTTTATTTTTCTAGTTGTGATAGATGTAGAGATCATGAACGAAGGGGTGGTTAATGACTTTGATGTAAGGGCTTTGGCCTCTCTCTAGGAGATCCAAGGTTCAAAACCCACTTAGTATGAGGGGACCAAGACCCCTCATATAAACTTGTGTAAACTCATTGAAAAAAATCTCAATTACATGGAAGAAAAAATATTTTTGAAAGTCCTTCCTAGATTTAAGGATGTCGTAATTAGAGATAAGAGGAAGAGTGAACATATGGCAAGCCCTATCTAGATAGCGTATACTACATTGGAAGGGATTATCAAATATGAGATGATAAAGCACGATATAATGGTTCTTCAAAGCAAAGGGATAATTGATAAGTTCTATGGATATTGGTAAGGTTTTTTGGAGTTTTACAATCATATTGAGTTGAAGTGAGGATTGAATTCAAATTACTCCATGAATTTTCTTTCAAAATGATTTTTCTGCATCATCTTATCCAATTTGAAAATCAAGGATAAAATAATACGTGATGGCCCTTGGTTTAAGGGTAAAGATGCATTATATTTAAGGCCATGAAGTGAGAATTTTTGTATGGAAACAAAGACTATTAAAAGGCTTCCAATGTGGATTAGGTTTTTGAGACTTCCTTATTATCTTATCAATAAGGAGGTTTTCAAGAATGTCCTTAATAATCTAGGGGAGTTCATCTAAGAGGGAGGAACTATTAAGGAGAGAAGACATATTATATACACTCAAATATGTGTTACCATGTATATTTCAAACCTTTAATATAGTCCATTAGGATTAAATTTGAATAAAGAGAATAGGATTAAGAAAACATTGCATTTCAATGTCATAAATGTTGATACTGTACACATGACAAGAGATTGCAAAGTGAAAATTATTGAAATTGTAATCTAATTCATGGTCAAGGTCAAAATTGTACAAGTATTGGATAGGCATAAAGGAATTTCATTATACAATTTATTAATTATTTGTAATATTTTATTATGTAAGCTCTATGGACCATGGTTAACCTTGTTATGGTTAAACCCTCTTTATAACTTGTAATTAACCTAAATACATATTCTTATGTTGTCTTACGTTAAAATTAATTATATAATTGGTATTTTGACATTGCTATAAATACCCCCTTGCACTCCTCATTTATTTTATTGGAGTGTTATGTAATCTAATATGGGGATTGTAGAGTGATACTTATGGTGACTATAGGTGCCCAAAAATATTTTTGTCACTCTTTTTTTGTCCTTTTATGCTTTTTATATAATATTTGGGTGGATGGATTGATTCTATTCATTTCTAAAAAATATTGTGAATTCCAATATGGTATCAAAGCGGGTATTCATGGACAATTTCTCCAAAGTGACGATTCTCTGAAGTTGGGAATGTAGTTCAATGCATCTAGTCTTTCTTTTGAACCCTTCAACATCTCTTCCTTTTATGTCTCATAATCATTTTCACTTAAGAAGAAAATAATATTTTTCCATATCCATTTTTTTGAAAGCACTAAAGAAAAATAGGTTTTACTTATCTGAATAATCGCTTTAGATCTCTAGATTTCGATCATAGAATGGAAGAATCAGAAGGTTGAATAGTAATATATAGAAATGGTAGGAATTTCTAAATTTAAATATAGGCTTCTATGCATGCATGCCTTACTTTGGATTGGAACAAATTTTGGGGTGTGTAGATCAATTTTATGATCTCATTTTCACAGCAGGAGGAGAAGCCTTTTTTAGAAAATTGGCTAAGTGTTTTCAAGATGTGAAGGCTTGCACAAACCATGATGTCCAAAGCTGGGATTATGTCAGTGATAATGTCAGCTTGATATTGCTACCACCTAGGAATGCACAAGGCCACTATGTATAGAGCTACGATACTCAAAATTGGACTTACCTCAACTATGACCTTTAGCACACCCAAACCAAATCCCAAGATTGTGCAAAAGCACAAAAGTGAATAAACTCGGGATGCACAAAATTGGGTCGCCCAAACATATGACATCAACATAAGAGAAAGGGGCCTAAAATCATGGAATTCAAAAAATAAAAACCAAATGCACAAGGCCACGATGAACAAAATCAATCCCTCCTGGTGATGATGTAAGCATTCTCACACCAAAGCCTAAGATCGTGCAAGAAGAACTAGGATGAACAAGCTCGGATGAATCTTGCACAAAGCTCAAATATAGAGATCCAAAGCGTACAAAGTCAGGACACCCAAGCATATGATATCATCATCTTCAAGTTAATATTAGGATCATGCAAAAGGAATCAATATATAAAATAAAAGTGAATAGAGCCAAAACACATCTCAAGGTCACATCTCAATATATAAAATTAAATTGTGGTTTCATTCCAAGAAGCTTTGTGAACAAAATAACAAGCCCAAATTCAAAGAAAATATCCAGGAATCATCACTTTCAAAACTACAACCATCATGGTTGTAGGTCTAAAATTTATGATTCAATATAGAGAGCCAAAGCATACAAAGTCAGGACACCCAAGTAGATGATAGCATCATCTTCAAGTTAAATCTTAGGATCGTGCAAAAAGAATCAATATATAAAATTAAAGTGTACAAAACCAAAACACATCTCAGGGTCACATCATCATAATAATTGTAAATTGTGGTTTCATTCCAAGAAGCTCCGTGAACAAAATAACAAGCCAAACTTTAAAGAAAACATCCATGAATCATCACTTTCAGACCTACAACCACTGTGGTGCCTTTCAGCTATTTCCATTTGATGACACTAAGGCATAAAAATAAAATTTCTAGTGAATTGGTTACACTAATGCAACCACTTGTAGAAGACCATTGCAAATCAAAAAAGCAAGCTCCATGGAAATTCAAATTTAAGTGCAAGATGAAATATAGAGTGACCACCTTATCATTTTGATTTCTTTGCCAATATTATTTTTTAATAGTCTCATTGTATCGCTCCAAATTTTTCGCATCCCTACCTTCATGCTATAGGATCCGTGCCCGGAAGGAGGATGGGAAAATGATGGTGCGGTACCTCGGACTGAGAGGACTTTGCGAAGGTCCCGCCTCTCAATGGAGGTGTATTTTGATGATTTTTCGACGGATGGTGGGTTCACCAGGAAACATTTAACGGCAGCTTCCATGCCTAGGTTGGGAATGTGTTTAGATGTGTTCGTTTTAACCTTAAGCATTCATATCCTAGGTTTGGCCGAATGCATCTAGATTACTCTATATGAAAATGCAAGTTCAATGAATACAGAAAGCAGATTTAAAGACAGAAAAACAAAGAGATTACATAATGCAAATGATGAATACCTGATCCGGATGTCTGAAGAAGATTCTGATGTTGAAGTAGTCTGGATCGTCTGAGATTCGATAGAATCATCTGCAATCAGAAAAGATCATCTGAGATCTGACGAATTCGTCAGAGACCTGCAAAACCGAAAACAGATGCAAAATACAAAAAATACTATAGTGCTAACAGAGGGAAATGATATAAAATGGTAGCAATGTTATCAAACTGCAACTTAAACACAGAAACAGAAATGAATTGTGCTAATTTGATGATAATTAAGATTTAATTATGCACTTAATCTAAATGGGTGAACTCCAAATGCAAGATAATATAAAACATTGAATAGATTATCTAATTTGCAGAATAAAATGACAGAAAAAGGGTTGAGGAACGCAAACTTCAGGCATTGATTGCCTTAATATGGACTGCAATCGAGATTGTCTCGCATCAGTACAAAATCGCCTCGAATTCGACAGGTTCGCCTCCGATCTGAACAGGTTCGTTGGCGATGATAGGTGCTGGCTCCGGTTGAAAAATAGTGATGTACCTGCAACAAAATTGATGTGGAACTAGTGCAAGTGCAAGATAGAGATGATTTAACGTATATGGAATTGAATTGCAGAGAATTTCGGCCAGGGGTTGGGAAGGGAAAATCCTAGAGACTAAATAGGCTTAGGGGAGTAGTTAGGAGGTTGGAGATCATCCCAATTTGGGAGATCTCCAACGGGGGGAGGGTCCCAACAGCGCATACATGCTTCTGCCCAGATTGGAGACTTGTTGGAACAAATTCCAACTTTACAAAATCAGTTTTGCGACAAGATCGTCTGGACGTCCTAGTCCAGACAAAATCGTCAAATCTAGGGCGATATCGTCTGATCGGCGACGATATCGTCAAACGGTCAAAACAACCTCTAAAAATGGCACAAAAAAGGGGGAAACGGATTTCCCGACGGTTAACGGGCGGTTTGGGAGGTTAAATTTGATTTTTAAATTATTTACTAAGGTGAATGTAATTATTGTAATTTTACTGCGCCAATTTTAGGGTGCTACATTTTGCCCCCTCTTTAGCGAATTTTTCGAAGAAAATGCGTTAAATATGAGTTCTTCTCGATCTACGAGAAAGCAAAAAATTATTTCCATTTTTAGGCGATGATTCTTGGTCAAATCGTACGACAACTTACTATGGTGCCCCCTCCGTGTTTTTACCCAAATCGAACGTTTGAGGTAAAAACGTGGAAAAGCAAAAAATTATTTTTGAATAAAATTAAGAAAAATAGGGTAAAACCCTAATTCATTTTTTTACTGTTCATTTTTACTGATTTTAGAGCTCTGAAGCAAAAATGGTGGAGACGACGCACAGATCAACAGAGGTCCGACGCGGTCTACGGGTAAGAGTCCAAACTGATCCAGAATGCTTTAATTTTAACTTTACATGTTTTTTTAGATGAATTTTAGATGAATTTTGAGCATCGCGGCCGTTTTTGGGCCATCGACGTCGTCGGGACGAAATCGTCTCGATTTAGACAAAATCGTCTCAATTTTGGCAATTTCGCCTGAGAGCAAAATCGTCGAAAGGGGGACGATTTCGTCAAATTAGAGATGATTTCGAACTGCAAAATCGGAGACGATTATGCTCAAATTTGGGACGATATCGTCCAATAGTGGGCGATATCATCAATTGCACAAAGTTGAATTTTTAATTTGCATTATTGATTACTTGAATTATTGATTAATGATTATTTATTGTTTTGTTGTTTATGTTGGCAGAGAGGATTACTAAAGAGCAGGGAGTGGAAATATGGAGGTTTGAGAGACGACTTGGCCGCTCTGACACAGGCCGACTTACTGCATGTGGCAGAAATGCCACAAGTATCTATAGACATGGGGCTACTGATGGCCCTAGCAGAGAGGTGGTATCCGGGGTCCTCATGTTTTCGGCTACCTACAGGGGAGATGACTCCCACTTTGGAGGATGTATGGAGGATTTTGAGAATACCCATACAAGGATGGATGATTACTCCTGCGGCCAATCAGGGCCGTGCTATGGGACGGTTATGCGGTGACCCAAGCTTCACTCTAGAGAAGGGCAGAGTTAACATCGAGGCACTACACCAGATGCCTGGGGCATCTACACTCACACGGGTGCTGGCTGGAGTAGTTGGTGGACTTTTGTTGTGCCACCATAGCGGGTGCAGGGTGCCATGGATGCTAGCAGATGTGGTTTGTGACATGAGAGACCACAGCCATAGGTTTGCGTGGGGCAGTTTTGTTCTATGCTGGTTGTACAGGATCCTATATGGGGTCGTGTACAAGGGCGACCGATGTCTGGTTATGACATCGCTACTACAGGTTTGGTGCTAGGAGCACATTACGGTGTGGAGGCCGATAGGGCTTCCTCTGACAGGGGTTGACGGGGAGAGGCCCCGAGTCTTCTACTGGTGGCTCTAGAGAGGGTCACAGCAACGGATCGACCGACCGATGTCCCAGAGGCTAGTAGACGACCTAGTCCCGGACCAGATCACCTGGAGGTCATGGAGGGAGCATCCAGGGTGGCCAGAGGATGGACAAGAGTTGGCTCGCATCATACAAGTTTGCTAGCTGAGGATGGAGAGGGGAGAGGTGGAGCTCCATAGGTACGATCGAGTTTTGAGGTAGTTTGGTCTACAGCAGGGGATCCCATCCCTTAGAGATTACGAGTTTTCCTAAACTGTCTGGGATAACACTACTGTTAGTGGGGCTCCTAACATGCAGCGGTTCTAGAGCTAGGACACAGATGATGCCCCCATCCAACCAGTGGATGGGGATGGCGCAGGGGTAGCCAATGGCTATGATGCCTGGTACGCAGGCATCTGCCCTCCTCAAATGACGAGGGCACACGGTCTGATCTACGCAGCTATACGTCGGATAGGGAGGCGATGCCAAACGGCTATGGAGGTAGCCCAGGGTCACAATGGGAGAGAGGTGAGGAGGCCACAGGCACAGGAGAGGCCACGACAGAGAGGGAGAGGAGGGAAGCGAGACCCCCATCTCCATAGAGGCCACCATCGCCCGATAAGGGCAAGGGTGTGGATACAGGAGAGAGTAGTGAGATGGCTACTCTCCAGGTGGAGAGAGATCATCTGTAGGCTCAGGTGCAGACACTATAGGATGCAACTACACAACACTGAGCTGAGGTGTCACAGCTACGGGATGAGATTGCATGCCTCAGGGCACGGGGCGGAGGGACGAGCACACAGGAGCTGGCACGGTCAATTTCTCAGACTGCGTTTTACCAGGGCATCTACTTCTAGATGGTGCCAGAGGGTTAGAGGGTACAGCTGCCAACCGACATTGCTGACCCTATCAGGATTGGGTCCTCAAGGACTATGTCTCGATCGAGGATGAGGACTACACAGACGGCAATGGGGCCACCTCCTCCACCTCAGGGTGGGGGAGGAGATGAGGCAGAGAGCTCTAGAGGCTCTCGAGGCTAGAGGGTTGGACTGACATTTGTATGATATGATTATTTTTGATAGAGGATTGAGTATGCCGAGGTACAGATTGTGGCATACCAATCTAGTTTTGATGATGTACATATGTTGATATATATATATATATATATATATATATATGAGATATTTTTGATCATATGACTTGTGTCTTGTGTATGCTTATGATGCTTTTATGTTTGATTGATTGATGTGATTGGTTTGATAGTTCATGTAATTATGTCATTGGATATATTATAATTTGAATGTCATGCTGATGATATTTTAAATGAAATAATCTGATGTAACAAATTGATTGTTTATGATGAAATGTAATAAAAAAAAAGACTTCTAACAATAATTTCAAAGGACATTGTCGCTATTATAGACCATTTCATGGAGTCGCTGCTCACTCGGTCGTCAAGCTAATCCCAGGATAGAAATATTGTTAAAAGTAAAAGAGTGCTTAAGAGACTGTCTTAAGACTTTGTTGTGATAGTGCAAATGATAATGATGATGATGGTTTGTTTTCAGATTTTCATAAAAATGTTTGTGCATGAAATGATGTTTTAAAATGATTTTTGCTAGGCATAAATTCCTAAGGGTGATAAATTTTTTGGATAATTCCTTAGGAATTATACCATCATTGCAAAATTAAAGGTTGACATAATGACATAAAATAATGAAAATGTGTTTGCTTTGTAAAAGCATAATTTGTGTAACATAATGAATTAATCCATATGGTTTTCATGATTTTGAATAAATGGGGAATAAAAATTGTTACAGTGGTTTGCGCTAGGCATAGAATATGCAGGTATAGACTTATACCATCATCGCGAAAATCCAAAAAAATAGTTTTATTGCATGGTTGATTTTTGATGAACAGAAAATATGAAAATGAGGACTTGCGCTAGGCATAATATTTCAATTTGGGTTTTGAAACTATACCATCGTCGCGAAAGTCAACCAGATATATATGTATATGTTTTGTGTAGTTTGAAAGAAATTTTTTATTTTTCTATTATATAGTTGTCTTGGTGGTAAACGATTGTACTTGATTTATTCTCAAACAAGTTGCAAAAATAATATTTCAAATTATTTTGAAGATAAAAGTTAGATTTATAAGGAATCCCATGTGCATATGTGAATTCATTTCTGATCTTGATTTATCATAATGATACACGAAATCTCTCAAATACAAATGTGTGTGCAATTGCATTGTTCATTTACCAGTTTTGAGCAAGATACTATGATACAAGTGATTTGAAGAAACCAAATAAGTGTTCATTAACCATGATGTAGATGCATATAACCATACTAGGCTACTATGTAGATCGGATTATCAAAAGCTAGCTAATCCATAAGTAGACATAGGTCTCGTACAAAAGAAGGTCGCTAATGTGACAGACATCTCGCCACGCTAGGAATTACCCAAGGCCAAGCAGGTTGGGCACAAACCACCTGTTATGGGGCTTACCTCACAGATTTTGAATAATTGAGAATTCCAGGGATTCAAGCTCATCAACCCTTATTTTCTTTTCAAAGGGTAGGGAAAGGGATTTTATTGCTTTCTTGCTTTCTTTTGAACTTTGCTTATTTTATTTTGCTTGATTTTTGAGATAGTGCTTGAAATATTGCTGAAATAACATTTTTCTTTTCTCTTTTTTCTTTCTTGAACTTTTCTTTTTTTTCTTTTTTTGTGCTAGGGATACTTGCTCGGATTAGCTGTAGAGCAAGGGATTTTTATTCTGGGTAGGGGTGAGCTTGTCCTTTTTCCAATTCTCAAAGATTCTAGACCATGTGCATGATAGGATAGCAGGGGAAACTTTTCGCTCAAGAAATCAGTTCTACTATGTAGCAAAACATGGAAATTACAAATATAATAATTTTATTGTGAAAGGATGTGCTTGGTTTAAGTAAATAACAAGATCAATTCTCTATGCTCAAATTTTATTTAATTGAATTTTGTGGACTTTGATATAAGAGAGATTAGTAATCATGCCAGATAAAATCAAGATATTTATTGTTGTGAGTGTGCAAGTGAGGGATTCCAAATAAATGCTAATTTATCCAAAATAATTTGAAGCATATAACTGCAATAATAAATACTTTTTGAGAAGTTTTTGAGAATGTTGACTCCCTCTTTCTTCTTTATATTGTTTTGGTTTCGAAAGAGTCAAGCATATTACTGTTTTTATATTTTTATCATTATTTTGATTTTTGGTTTTATTTTTGTTTTTGAACAAAAAATTTGACAAATGCCATAAATAAATGCAACAAATAATTTTGAAGATTTTGATGATTATGAATGTTTTTGATGTTTTTGGATTTTTTAAATTTGAAAGAAATACAAGATAGTAATTTTGACATATTTTAAACAAATATATACAAGGATGAAATGACCAAATTTATGCATAGTAACGTTTAAGATGCAAAATATTCATGGGCTCTTTAAGTTCTTTACCATCTAAGGTAAATAATTTGTATGCTCCTGATTCAAATTTAGTAGTGATAATGTATGGTCCAAGCCAATTGGGCTCAAATTTACCTTTAAGGTCCTTAGTTGCATTAGTATTTTTTTGAAGATTTTGAGAATTTTGATTTTTTTGTATTTTGATTTTAATTTATAAATTGAAATTGGTGATATATACAAGATGATCTATATACACTATACAAGGTTATTTGAGTATAGCATGTCTAAGGTTGCTTCAAAATCAAAGGAGGTTTTGAAGGATAATCTGGTTGAGGTGAAAGGAAGAGCAAAAGGTGATGAATAAAAGGTAGCGATAACAAAAGCTTTGTTATAATGTAAAATAATGTAGCAAAAGATTTGACTTTTATATGTGGAAAATTAATCATGTTACAAAATAAAATATCAGAAGGATAAGAAAGTTCTTCATTCTTATTATTATATTCCAAGTTTTGACAATATGGAGAAAGTATATGTGAAAGATATGCATGGATGTTATTTAATAAACAAGGATGATCATATACGGATGAAGAAAAGTGATTGATAGAAGATAATTGTGACAATAGAGAATGTATAGAACTTGATGTTTCAACCGTTAAATATTCTTCAAATGGTGTTGGATCATTATGTATGGTAACAATTTTATTTGCAATTTCAAATTTCAAACATTGGTAAAGAGTGGAAGGGAAAACCCTCATCGTATGAATCCAAGGACTCTGGAGAAGTAGTTTGTAAGGTGAAGGACAATATCCTACATAGAATAAAATATCCAAGATCTTGGATCCAATATTAAGGGGAAAATTTATAGTACCTTGAGCTTCTTGAATTTCATTGTTAAAAGATTTTATAATAACATTTGATTCATTAAGATCTTTTTCCTTTAATTTGTGTTTTTGGAATAATTGATAAGTGCATAAATTAAGAGAGGAGCCATTATCCACCATGATAGTTCTAAAAAGTGTTTCTTTACTAGATCCTATAATGTAAAGATAGGAGTCTTCTTGTGGAGTAGAGGAAGGAATATCCTCATCATAGAATGAAATATGGTTAACCTCAAGAGGGTTTACACCATTAATTATGTTCTTAGAGAAAATATGATGAGGAACAAATTGTTGGCTAGGTATTTTGAACAAAATTTCCTTATGATAAATTTGTAATACTTCTAAAAGGGATATCTTTGCTTCAGGATGAATCACTTGTTGTTGGCTATCAAAGTGGATTTTAGATTGAGATTTTGATTCTAAAGATGAGCTTTCTATGCTTACATTCCATTTTGGATCATTCTCTAGAGCCAAAGATAGTTTTGAAGGTTGGTCAAATGAGGAATCCATAGCTTGAATATCAGATTGAGTTGATTGAACTTGAGGTTGCTCATTTGTAATTTTTGTTACAATATTAATAATATCATCATGATGGGACACATTAACATGCAATATTTGATTGGTTTCTTGTTGTTGATAATTGAATAGGGGTTCTTGGGAGATCTCCATGTCTTGATTAATTGTTGGTATTTGTTGTGTAGGAGTTTGATTGTTTACTGAAGATTTATAATCAGTTGTAGATTGTAATTCCTTTATATTAAAAAGACCATCATCAATCAAATCTTGAATTGCACATCTTAAATATTTACAATTTTGTGTCATATGTCCATCTACTCTATGATATTCAAAATGTAGCTCAGGTTTAAACCAATCTGTTGTGGTGTTAGGTTGTCTTATGGAAGGGAGTTCAATCTTATTTGTGTCAAGTAAATACTTGAGAATTATATCCATTGGTTGATTGAGCTTAGTAAATTTATGTGATGAAGGTTTTTGAGAGGTTTTTGATAAATGCCTTAGGAATTTTGTCATAAAAGGGCCTAATGGTTTCTCACCTCTACTTTCTTTATTATGAGTAGAATGATGACAGGAAGATTGTGAAGCATGAGGTGAGTGCATGGTAGAATTAGAAGAATAAGTATTTTGTTGTTGAAATAGATGTGTTATATTGAAAGAAGAGTATTGAAAAGGTAGAGGAGGATTATATGTGGATTGATAGACATAATATGGATATATGGGAGAATAGATAATATCGTTATGAAGAGGATTGGCAAAGGGATTTTTCTGTTGGGGTAAGGATGAAAAATGAGAAGAGTGTGATGGATGTGATGTTGAATAGGGATGAGGTTGGTCATAATTAACAAATGTATTTGGCTGAATTCTTCCAACATTACTGATGGGCTCATATGGATTTGAGTAAAAAATCATGGTTTATTTAGTACTTCTAAAAGTAATATTTAGCATCTACTATTTAGAATTAAATCTAAAACATGCAAACTTAAAATGATAATTTTGTTTTTGTTTTTCTTGTATACATATATATTTTTTTTTGTTTTTGTTTTCAAAAGGTTTACAATGCATTCACGTCGGGTTCACCAAAATGTATCGCTCTAAATTTTTCGCATCCCTACCTTCAGGCTATAGGATCTGCGCCCGGAACTAGGATGGGAAAAGGATGGTGCGGTACCTCGGACTGAGAGGACTTTGTGAAGGTCCCGCCTCTCAAGGGAGGTGTATTTTGATGATTTTTTGATGGATGGTGGGTTCACCAGGAAACATTTAATGACAGCTTCCACGCCTAGGTTGGGAATGTGTTTAGATGTGTTCGTTTTAACCTTAAGCATTCATATCCTAGGTTTGGCCGAATGCATCTAGATTACTCTATATGAAAATGCAAGTTCAATGAATACAAAAAGTAGATTTAAAGACAGAAAAATAGAGAGATTACAGAATGCAAATGATGAATACCTGATCCGGATGTCTGAAGAAGATTCTGATGTTGAAGTAGTCTGGATCGTCTGAGATTCGATAGAATCATCTGCAATCAAACAAGATCGTCTGAGATCTGACGAATTCGTCAGAGACATGCAAAATCGAAAATAGATGCAAAATACAAAAAATACTACAGTGCTAACAGGAGGAAATGATATAAAATGGCAGCAATGTTATCAAACTGCAACTTAAACACAGAAACAAAAATGAATTGTGCTAATTTGATGATAATTAAGATTTAATTATGCACTTAATCTAAATGGGTGAACTCCAAATGCAATATAATATAAAACACTGAATAGATTATCTAATTTGCAGAATAAAATGATAGAAAAATGGTTGAGGAACGCAAACTTTAGGCACTGATTGCCTTAATATGAACTGCAGTCGAGATCGTCTCGCATCAATACGAAATCGCCTCGAATTCGATAGGTTCGCCTCCGATCTGAATAGGTTCGTCGGCGATGATAGGTGCTGGCTCCGGCTGAAAAATAGTGATGTACCTACAACAAAATTGATGTGGAACTAGTGCAAGTGCAAGATAGAGATGATTTAACGTATATGGAATTGAATTGCAGAGAATTTCGACCAGGGGTTGGGAAGGGAAAATCCTAGAGACTAAATAGGCTTAGGGGAGTAGTTAGGAGGTTGGATATCATCCCAATTTGGGAGATCTCCAACGGGGGGAGGGTCCCAACGACGCAGACATGCTTCTGCCCAGATTGGAGACCCGTTGGAATAAATTCCAACTTTGCAAAATCAGTTTTGCGACAAGATCGTCTGGACGTCCTAGTCCAGACGAAATCATCAAATCTGGGGCGATATCGTCTGATCGGCGACGATATCGTCAAACGGTCAAAACAACCTCTAAAAATGGCACGAAAAAGAGGGAAACGGATTTCTCGACGGTTAACAGGCGGTTTGGGAGGTTAAATTTGATTTTTAAATTATTTACTAAGGTGAATGTAATTATTGTAATTTTATTGTGCCAATTTTAGGGTGCTACACTCATAACAACTATAAAACTCCAACTTCAAAATTTAAAATGTAGCCTATAAATAAGTCATTATACTTCAATTGAAGGGTTGAATCTAGTCCTTTCCTGTATCTGCTATGTAATATTGTTACTAGTTAATGAAGTGATAGTTTTTTGGTTTCCATTGCTATTTAATTATAGGTTTTTATGAATGTATTTTTACTTTAAGTCATTTTTGTTACACTTGAATGCTTAGTTGATTGTGTTAAAGCAAATTTTGCTTTTTGGAATGCTATTGGATTGCTATTCGTTTAAGTCCTTGGAATGATTAGAGAAAATATTTTAAGCTGAATAAATATGTAATTACAATTGGTAATGGTTGGTTTATTAAGTATCATGTAAATTAGTTGTGTTAGCATATTGCTTAGTGAAATCCAATGTTGTTACACTATATCTCATCCATTTTATTAGATATTTCTAACCCTTACTCCCTCTTAATCTTTTGTAGAGGGGAAAAATTACCCTATCATATACAATTCTTGGATGGATATATTGGAAGACGAGGTGACCATGAGGGTGTGTTATATTCCCTACACTCGGGGGCTTGGGGATCGAAGGGTTCACCAAGAATGGTTTTAGGACTCGCTCCCAGTATGGGATGGATATGTTTAGTGTGCATATTGAATAAACACCTATGTTTGAATTTTCTAAAATCTAAGCTATGAAGGATGAAATAACAATGCAAGACAAACAATGTCACATCTCGCCCCGACAGGTCCCCTTGGTTTGATAAATTAGGGCCTAATGTTTGGTTTTGTGAAGTTTTGTGATTTATGGCTTTTTTTAAATAATATAAATATTTTGGAAAATATATCTGAAAGCACATTAATTGTTTATGGCTTAACAAATTGCATGTTAATCTAATAATATTGAGCTAAATTCTAGGAGAAGAAAAGTAAGCCAAGATTTAGAAGGGAAGGAAAAATTGAACCTAGTTCTAGAAGAGTTAGAAAAATATATCCAAGAAATACTAGAAGGAAGATAAATTTAGCCATGGCCATTTTAGTCTTCCTATGGCAAAAATTTGTCTCTTAGAACCTTCCTTCTATTTGTCCCTAACTTGATTTTTTTTCCAAAGGCCACACCATAAGTATATAAATACCTAACTAAATAAGCTTAGGGGATATGCAAGCTTGAATATTTTTGGCAAGGAAGGAACTAGGAAGATATGCAAGCCAAAGAAATTCTTAAATCATGCAAGAATTCTAGGTGGGAGCTTTCTTCTTTTAATTTACTTGTTTATGCTAGACAAAGGATTTTTGAGTATATCAAATTCGTTGCTTGGATGGTGTTGTCTAAATAATGACATATTTTTATACTCAAATACTATAATATATCTAATTTATCTCTAAACAAAGACCGAAACCCCATTTTTTGTAATGATCTATGTTGACTTTATTCAAATGTTATAATAAATCTATATTATAACGATTACTAAAGAAATATGTAGGCATTATAAAAATGGGTTCCTTTTCTAGCGTAGGAGTTGCAAGATAAAAGACCTTGGAAAGGTCTCATCAAGCATCCAGTAAAAGGCTAGGAAAGGCTTACTAAAGAAATCCTCAAAGGAGAAACCCCTGATAGTTAAGTACTTGGGATAATTATCACCATCTAACAACAATCCCAAGAGAAGAATAATTTGGTAAGGAGTGACAAATCTGAGAAGAAGATTTTGGCAAGGAGTGCCAAATCCCAGAAGAAGCTCACCAAATATTGGATATTTTAAGATTATTTCTCACAACAAGAAAGCAACTCTTTGAAGACAAAGACTTCTCCAAATCTATAGGATAAGGAGGAGACCACATGAGGAGAACAAGCCACCAAATCCTAGGCACGTAAAAGCAACTTCGAGATCATATTTTGGTGAAGAAGAAGTTGTTTAGGACAGTCTACAAAGAGCTGCAAGATCCTACCCAACGAAAAAATTGGTGATCTTAGACACCAAGATCTACATCCTCTATAGAAGTGGCAAAAGAGCTACATAAAATTTCAAAAAGGTAAGCAAATTTTGATGCAAGTAGATTCATTAATTGGATTACTTATCATATTTGTTAAAGCACCTTAATTTGGATTAAATTTGCAAGAAGAAAAATTGGATTACAGTCTTAAAAAGTGTAAAAAGAGAAAATTTATTTTTTAAGGTTCATTTGCACATTAATTAGGAGTTTATAAAATTTCATAATTACTTCTATCAACTACCTATCGTCTACTTTGGAAAAGGAAAAATGAGACTTAGTCCTACAATATTTATTGTAGTGAAATTAGAGAATAACTCTTGAAGACTTATTACAAATTATTCTTGATTACTTGCAGTAAATTGATTAAGTGCATTAATGTGAGAGTTAATTGAAGTTATAAGGTGAAATTTTTAGTATATTAAAATAAATTCTATTAGATTTATTTACACTATTCTATTTCTCTCAAAAATATAATTGTTTGTGTTCTCTAGAAGGGTACAAAATTAGAAATTATCAAAGTATGTAAATATACTATTAGTGCACAAAACTATGCAACACATAGTGGCAAAGTGAAGCCACCAAAATAGGTTAGAATCCTCCAAAAATGTGGAGAAGAATATGACTAACAAATATCAGAAATAGAAGTTTCAAATATTGAGACTTGGCGAGTCTCAAATCCAAATCATTACATGGTTAGTTGCTAGGAAAAAAGTGTAGAACTTTTCATCATATACGGAGCTTCTATATAATTCTATCTAAGATTGGATTTGCCATCATAATATCCAAGCAAAAATGGGAACGTGTCTAAGCAAAGAGACAACCTCAAAATCCCTACACTGCATTCAAAATTTTGTCATATAAATCATAATATTAGACCTGCAAAAATAAGTGCAAGAAAGGGTGCAAAAGGTATCTTATTTACAAATATTACTACATTGGGTTGCACTTATCTAACTCATTCTATGCTAAAAAAAAATGGCAGATTGGAAAGTGCCTCAAAGGCACAGTACAAGCAAGTTGAACTAGCTAAAGGTAGTCGAATGCTAGCATTCTCCCAAGCATAGCAAAGAGCCACTCATATAGGCTCATCTTCTACGTATCATGGATGGCCGCACCTAGACAAGGCACAAAGCTAGGGAGAAATCAAGCAGTGTATAATAAAATAAAATTGAGGCAAGAATATGTTCAATCAAGGAGCATTCCTACCATAAGCGGAGCATCACGGAGTCTTCATCAAAGCTCCACCAAACCTTGTCCATATCTCTACCAAAGCTCCACCATAAGCATTGCCTGGCTGAAAACATCTTAGTACCAATGAAGTATAGTAAAGAACAAGATGGAACAATACATTGAAAGGCTTGCAAGAAGGTGTTGATAATACAAGGGCATGCAAACGAAAGAGGACACCACTTTTCATTCTCCAAAATAACCCTAGAAAATTCCCACAAAGGAGACATTACAGTATTATCTTGGTGGCAGAAGAGTTACGTACATCTAGAAGCATTACAACAAGAAGAAATATCTCTTGGACAACGCATGAAGAGAGAATGAAGAAAAATATCTCAAGTGAAGGTGACACTTGACACAAGCATTGAGACAAGATTGGTGTCTCCACCAAACACCCAAATTATTCTTGGAGCGTTTGAGAAATGGCTATGATACTTGTCACTCTATTGATCGCCTATTAAAGATGACTTGGACATAGACATGGCAGTAAGAAATTTAGAAGTAACTTGGCAAGCAACTTGATAGCAACATGACAACAACTCGACAACAACTTGAAGAGCAATTCAAGAGCAATTTGGGAGTATTCAAAAGTGGAAAATAATATTACTCTCAATAAAATGAGTCAAGGAAGCATTAAAGAGAGTGTTGAAGCGAATAGAATGTGGGAGAATCCATCATTACTCATAGCACCCAAGAAGGACAGACTACTGCTGATTTCATAAAGGTGCAAAACCTTTTTAAGGTACAATTTCCCATCTAATTTGTTTTTTTTTAAAGAGATTTATAAGGTTATATTATAAGGTTGAAGTATTAAAATAAATCAATTTTTATTTGAAATAAAAACTTAGGGAAATTAGGGTTATATCAAATTTGACTAATATTTGCAAAACACAACCTAGGATAAATAAGGGATACTACTTGGAATTAATCCATTTAAATTTTGCAAATATTAATGTGTTTTAATTTTCCAAATTTGGGAGTTATAAGGGCTACAACTCCAAACTAGGTTATTGGAAAATAGAAACACTTAAATAAAACCCTAAGGGATATAAAAATATGCTATTAAATTTTTTCCAAGGTTGGAAATTTATAATATTCTTGTCTCAAAAAATTCTCAAAAGGGATAAAAGAAATCCAACATTAAAACCTCTTCAAAATTAAAAAGTGCTTAGTTCAATAGGAGTAATAAGGTGTTAAGAAGTTGATTTTTGATATTTACTAAAATTGTACAAAATCAACCAAAATTGAACTATATTTTACAACAACACTATATCATATTCCAAAAATTACTAGGGAGACATAAAATATTCCACAAATCCCAATAACAACAACATCATGGAGTTTTGGTATATAGATTCAGGTGCAAGTAAGAATATGTCAGGAAACATACATTGGCTCAATTTTTTGAAGAAAATAAATGAAAATCTAGTTGTTGTAGTAGATAGCAAAACATATGAAGTAAAAGGAATAAAAAATATTTCAATAAATCTTAAGGATTGTATAGGTATAATAAAAAATGTATTGTATGTTCCAAGATTAACTACCAATCTTATTTATGTTTCTCAGCTCATGGATCAAGACTTAACTATTGAGTTCAAGGTTATCATTGACAGAAAGCAATATCACATTTCTAGACAAAGAAGAATGATAGCATCAGGATCATATAAAATTACCTATTTGTTCTAGATACTGCTATTCACTTAGCTCTTTTAGTCAATGCTTCAGAACTATGACACAAACATCTAGGACATACCAATGAGACATTAATGAAGGAATCATTCAAATATCAAATGGTAGGACTACCCAATTTATCTTTAGAAACTACTATATGTGCAGAATGCTTAGCAGGAAAACAACACAACATTTCTTTTGAACTTTGTCAACACAAATCTTAACATCCTCTAGAAATAATATATACAGATTTATGTGGACCAATGAAAGTTGATAGTGTTGGAGGGCATAAATATTTTCAGTTAATTGTTGATGATCATACTAGAAAAATATGGGTATATATCATGAAGTACAAATCAGAAGTATTCATCTATTTCAAACAATTCAAACTTCAAGTTAAAAAAAATGAAGAAAGACCATAAAAGCACTTCATTCAGATAGAGGAGTAGAATTTGTTTCTACAGAATTTGACTCATTTCTTGAATACAATGAAATAAAAATATAGCTTACTACAACATACTTGCCTCAAAAAAATGGAATTGCAAAAACAAGAAATAGATCAATAATGGAAATGGTAAGATGTATGTTAAAAGAAGCACAACTTGATCACAAATATTGGGCTGAAGTAGTACAAACAACAATCTACATACAAAATAGACTACCAACAAGAGTACTCAAACATATTACACCAGAAGAAGCATGGTCAAGATAAAATCCCAACATAGAAAGACTAAAGATCTTTAGATGCAAAGCCTACATGCATGTTCCAAAACAAAATAGGACTAAGCTAGATGACAAAACTATGACAAAGATATTTTTTTAACTATGAAAATGAATCTATAGGATATAGAATACTAGATCCATCTACAAATAAATTTTACATTAGCATATATGTGATATTTTATTAAAAATTCAAAATCAACACAGATGAATCCAGTATTGACACAGAAGTTCTCCTGAATCTACCTGAAGAAGATGCAATGAGCATAAATTCAGAATCAAAAGAACAATACATGGAAGCACCAAAGGTTCTACCTAGAAAAGAACCAATATGGCTTAGAGATACTCTCACATAATAAAATTTGGAAAGAATTCCATATCTTACTTCTACAGGACCTCAAACTCGCAACATGACTAGAATTAATAGAGGAATGCTTAGTAACATAGTGGAACCAATATCAAATCCTCAAGCACTGAAATATTCACATTGGAAAGCAGCCATGGGTTCTGAATATGCATCACTCAAGAATAATAAGATATGGGATCTAGTAAACCTACCTCTAAGAATGTAAATAGTGGGATGCAATTGGGTTTACAAAATCAAATACAAAGCAGATGGAACACTTGATAAATACAAAGCTCGACTACTAGCCAAAGGATATACTTAGACAGAGGAAATTGACTATGAAGAAACATTCATACCAACAACTCGAATGTCTACTATCCGAACAATTTGCATGCTAGCAACACATCAGGGGTGGAAAATTTATCATATGGATGTAAAAAGTGCATTCCTTAATGGTGACTTAGAAGAAGAAGTCTATATGACACAACCTAAAGGTTTTGTCATTCAAGGATAGGAAAGTAAGGTATGCAAATTGAATAAATCTCTATATGACTTGAAACAAGCTCCTAGAGCATGGAACATCAAGATCAATAATCATATATTACATCATAATTTCAATAGAAGTACAATAGATCCCAGTCTTTATATCAAGAAAACTGGAAATGATATCTTGATCCTCATAGTATATTTTGGTGACATAGTGATTACTAGAAGTTCAGAAAAGTTAATAAGTGATATAAAAAAGGATCTATGGCATTTAAATTGATAGATCTAGGACTAATGAACTACTACCTTGGTCTAGAGATTTATCAAGGAAAATACAAAATAGTTATCACTCAATTAAAATATGCAAAAGCTCTTCTTGAAATATATAGAATGACAAAATGTAAGCCCAAATACACCAATGGAACAAGGAGTTAAACTATCCAAAAATAATAAAACACCATTGATTTCGGCAATAATATATCATCATTTGATTGGAAGTCTTTTATACTTAACAAACAACCGACCACACATAGAATTTGCAGTAAATTATCTTTCACGGTTGATGCAAGAACCAAGAGAAAGTCATTGGAAAGCTACAAAAATAATATTACAATATATAAAGAATACTACAGACTATGGATTAACTTATATGAAGAATATCAAAGACTTTTGTCTACAAGGATACTCAGATTTAGATTATGTTGGATCTATTGACGACAGGAAATCTACATCAGGGTATGTATTCTATCTCATATCATGACCCATATCTTAGCATAGCAAGAAATAACATACAGTAGCACAATCATCAATTGAAGAAAAATATCGAGTAGTAAGAGATACAACCTATGAAGCCCTATGGTTACAATACATACTATCTGACATGGGAATCAAACAAACTCCCACTATAATATTTTGTGATAATCAAGGAGTACTAAATCTGATCAAGAATCTAGTAGTACATAAAATAACAGAGCATATTGAAGCCCAATATCATTTCATTAGAGAACACTTTTAGAACAAACACATCATCCTCAAGTATGTTCCTACAAAATATCAACTGGTAGACATATTTATAAAAGCACTAAAAAAATCAATTTTCAACATTTAGAGATCATCTATGTGATTCAAGAGAACTTCATACCAAATAATGTAATACAAGGGGGTGTTAGAATATATTACATCATTTGGTTATGTTAGATTACTTTAGGGGTAATTTATCTAGTTACTTCATGCAACATAGTAAATGCACAAGTGTCAATGTGCAAGTTGTATATGTGCAAGTTGTCCCTTGCATAGTTAGGTAGAGTGTTGGCCAAGGAACCTATCTTCCTACATAAAGGGTCTCATACCCTTACTTGAATGTATCAATTTTCCCATTATTAATAATATATGTTCCTATCTCTCTTTCTCTCTCTCTCTCTCTCATGATATGATGGAATGATGCTAAAGCCATCAGTTGATCCTAGATTTTATCCTTTGTCTAACAATATCAACAATTCCTATTCCTGCAAGATAACTTAGCAAATACTTGGAAAACATAATAAGCGTTATGGCTCTTGCTTAGGCCATTGTACAATAATGTTGGGAGGCACAAAAATCAATTCCCCTAGGTCCTTTTAGTTGACCTTTGAAAATAGAAGTGAAAGTTGACCTTTGGAAAGTGAACAAGCATGGCAATATATAGCAAAAAAAAAATGATAAATTTCAATACAGAGTGTAGCAGTATATCATATAAGTAGCCTATATTGCAAATCTAGGGTATGGGGATAAAAACTTACCCCCATGAGAAACAATGGTGAAATTGTTCTATTGATCAACAATGCATTACATAGTTTTATAGTTCTTGAAAGAACTAAAAATAGACATGGTGGTTGAGAGAAATCCTCTTAAACTTATTACAACAAACTAACTTAAAGATAGCTCTTATCCTAACAACATGCTAATCTTGGACTATGGTTAAACATTGACCAACCAATCCAAAACCTCAATGTATGCTAATCAAATTAACTAGAAATATGTAAATCAAAACATTAAACTAAAACTAAATACTAGGACTTAATACTTAGGACTAAGGAGGCAATGTTGAAAATATTCCAACATTCTCCCCCTTGATGCTAAAGATACTCATGCAAGAGTTCTTTAAGCATCACAGAGTTGGAAGAAAATTTTTCTCTTACGTTTCCTCCAATCTTGAATCAAGAAATCAGAATTTACAAAATACTTATGGTGGCACTCCTTCCACTCTTTATGTGGGATTTCCTGCAAATGCTTGAGTGCCTTCTTTTGTTGATTAGCTCCCCCTTCAACAAAAGTATCTCCTCTTGTGGTTTTCAGCAACCACTCTCTTACATATTTATCATTATGGTCTTTAAACCATGCTCTCACATTTTGATCTTCTTTTACATCTTCAACACTAAATAATACTCCACATGAGTATTTACAATTAATCATCTCACATAGATGATTATACCATACAACTCTTTCACATATTTTCACACAAAAAATCACAACAAATATGGCCATATAATGACCAACTACATATGCAACATAAAGTTGCTCCTCACACAAATATTCTCTCACAACAATGACTTTACAAGAATCCTTCTCCCAAGGAATTTTGAACACATCATTTTGATCCATGTGACCCAAGTTCTCCATCACTGTCTTCTCTCCAAGAAGACTCTTCATCAAAGTTGTCTCAATGAGACAATCACCTTTCTTTTCATTCCTGCTCACAAAAAACAAATCATTAATCATAAAAACATTACCTTTAGTATGAGTAGATTTGGTGCTTCCCATAAAGCTATTTTGTAGCAGTTCTCCTTCATTGTATGGTGCTTCAAGATCAACCATCAACTCTTCACTAATAGTTCTCCTCCTTTGTTCAATCCATGTTGGTGTGTTGAAACACCATTCATTCAAGCAATCATACATAGTTGCCTTTTCAAGACAACTCTCTTTCTGCAATGTAGTCACTCCAAGTGAGTGATCTTCATCCATGAGTGAAGTTTCCTTTGCCATTACGATAAGAAAATCAGCAATCTCATTTCCATTTTCTGTTTCTATCTCATTTTTCACATTCTTCTCCCCTTTTAGAGGAACTCTAACAATTTTATCTTCTCCTTGTAGGAGATCTTCATTTTCTCTGTCAAGAGAGCATACATCCATTCCAAGTGAATGGTCTTCAAGACAATGGTCTTCCATAAACATTGCTTCTCCATCAACATGCCAACAATTTTGGTTGATCCTATTATCATCTTTATTCTCTCCCATGAGAATTTTAGGTGCATTATCCATAATACACTCTTCATTTATCTCCTCCATGAGATATTTTTTATCACTTTTTCTTCTATCAACAACAAATCCTCTTCTTCCTCCTCGTCCTCTTGAGGAATACACACCTCTTCTTATCTTTTCATCACAAAATTCAGCAACATATGCTTCCTCCATGAAGCATTCTTCATCTTGTTGGTTTTCTACATACAGGCCTTCCTCTGCAAGAAATAATTCTCCATTACAAAGCATGACTTCATATGAGTCTTTACAAGACTCTTCAAAAACTCCTTCAAAAGGATCTAATTCAGAAACTGCTTCAAGGAAGCAAGGCTCCTCCTTGCTTAAACAATCTTCATGATTGTCACTCATGGCTTTATGGGTATCCTCATCAAACCCATAAGCATCCTTTAACACTTGCCATGCCATTGTAGCTGATCTACAATTGGCTATGAGAGGAAAAACATTCTTTTCCATTCCTCTCCTCAAATCCATAAGAGCTAAGCAATTTGCATATTGCTTGCTCCTTCTTCTCTTTTCTCTCCTCACCTTGTAGCTTATTCCAAGAGGGTTCCTCATAGCCTTCTTGAACTATATCCCATAAGTCTTGAGCCTTCAAGAAGGTCTTCATCATTATGCTCCAAATAGCATAATTATCTCCATTGAATTTGGGTACTTCCAATTCTTTATACATGGTGGCCATTCTGCAATCCACCATTCATCAATCTTCCACCTAGCTCTCAGCCACTCCTTTCCTGTAGACTTCTGATATACTTATCTGAAAATCCACTAAATTTCAGATCCAAATTCACACAAATGAGAAATATGTGATCAATTTACTTTTGCCCTTTCTAGATCTTAGAGTGTTTTTGAGACAACCTCAATGTTCTTCACATAAATCAATCCATACAACCCCAAAATTTGTGAAAATTAAACTCTGTATTCTTGAGACAATAATCTGAAAACCCTCTAAATTTCAGAAGAAAAATCACAAAGGTGAAAAATATGTGATCATTTACTTTTTCCCTTTTTATCACAATTTCGGATCTAGGATTGTTGAAGGAAAAATAAATATTCACATAAATCAATAAATACAGATCCCAATGATCTGAAATTTTGTCTGAATTATGATTTTATCGAAATAATATTTCTCCCAAAATTTGAGAAGCAAATACCCTGTATTCCACCTTATACAACCATTTTATTGAAAAACTAAAAATGCTAATAAAATCAGTAAATTAGCTCCAAATCACCTAAAATTTTTACTGCATCCTCTTGATACAATTACCTAACAACCCTAAAAATTTCATAATCAAATACCTCAGGATTCATGAGATATTAATGATTTACTCGAGCTCTTCCTTGCAAATCTGCTAAGTGCTGGCCACTTGAGTTTCTCTGACAAAGTGTGTGTTTCAGATCTCTTCACACCACTCTCCATAGGTTTTGATCCATTTGAGAAAACCTGCTCTGATACCAAATGAGAAACAATGGTGAAATTGTTCTATTGATCAACAATGCATTACATAGTTTTATAGTTCTTGAAAGAACTAAAAATAGACATGGTGGTTGAGAGAAATCCTCTTAAACTTATTACAACAAACTAACTTAAAGATAGCTCTTATCCTAACAACATGCTAATCTTGGACTATGGTTAAACATTGACCAACCAATCCAAAACCTCAATGTATGCTAATCAAATTAACTAGAAATATGTAAATCAAAACATTAAACTAAAACTAAATACTAGGACTTAATACTTAGGACTAAGGAGGCAATGTTGAAAATATTCCAACACCCTAGACATGGTCTGGGTGAAATCACGTCCTAACAAGCGATCACAATTTCACAGATTGACAAAATCGTGCCCCATAGAGACCAAGTGCGATTTCATAGAAGTTATGTGAAAAATAAAATACAAATGCAAGAACTCAATTACATCACCCAAAAAATTAGTACATGCATGAAAAAGAGTGAAAACACCTGATAGATAGCACTGAAGAAAACAAGAGGGTTAAGACCTCTCGAGTAGTTGATCTCTACTTAGGGCTCCAACACAAATCCACCAAAGTGAGTAATAACAATAGATAATCCAATGCAGTAGAAAATAGATCACACTTCACAATTGAGAGTTAGCTTGCTTTTGGAAGAAGAAGAAGAATGTAGATCACTTAGCGAGCACTTTAAAATCACTTGAAGAAGAGAGCTTGCATGAGATTGGTATTTCAAAATCACATAATTTGAAATAATATTTCAAACCCTCCTTATATAGTGGATTTGAAAGTAGAATGGGTGAGAAAACCAATGAGAGTCGATGCCAAACATGTCAACTTCAAAACATTAGGTTTTACTTACGAGAAAACCCTAGAATGCAAAATCTCACCCCATAAGGATAAACCATGATTTTACCTTATGCAAAATTGTGCCCCATTAAATATGACCACAATTTCACATAAAGGGAAAAAAACAAAAGAAAATGGAGGAAATATCTAGCCCTTGCCCTAGGCAAGTCTAAAGGATCTCCCAGGAGGAGTCAGGGAATATTGCCCACTAAAGTGGGTCAATTTTTTGTGTTTACATTTTACCCCCTCTTTGATGCATTTATGGCCTAATAAATGTGTCAAAGAAAGATGTAAACACTCACAATAAAAATATAGAAAGCAAAAGCGAGGTGGCTAGTTTAGAAGAAAGGAGTGGTGTGAAAATGGTGTTATTTTGAACACTTTCTTATTTTACATGTAAATCGAGGCATTAGAGATATTAATACCTCTTAGACAAGGGTACCCCTTTGATTTTCATGAGGGAGGAAATATCCCAGATAAAACTCGAAATGACAAATGCAAAAGAAGAAAAGGGACAAAAGAAAACAAAAAATAGAAAAAGACAATGAAAAATAGAGATAAAAGTGAAATGGGCAAAACCCTAATTCATTTTTATCACACAAAAGAGGAGAAAGGAGCTCTAGATAAAACTTAAGATGGCATTATTGATGCACCATTAAACGATCACGAGGGGTAAGGCCAACACGAAAGTAAAGTGGGTAGAGGTAAGATCGAAAACCCTCCCAAAATTTAATTATTTTTTTACAATTTTAGACAATTTTTACCAAATCTAGTAGGTTTTCCACGTATTACTGAGGCATGAATTTGTGGTTCGATCGTGATTTTACCCTGGTCCATAGTAGTGAAATTGCTCCCAAAAAAAATAGATGGGCACGATTTTGTGAAATAGTGCCTCGCAAGGACGAGAAACGATTTCATTGAGACGAAATCGTGGTCTTGGAAAACCATATGCGATTTCATTGAAGAAGAAAAAAAATATAAAAAGAAAAGAAAAAGAAGAAAAGGAAAAAAAAATAGAAAAAGAGAAAAGAAATAAGAGGGAAAGCAAGCAAGATAAAACTTAGAGTTGCGAGTGTTTTCTTCGTAATTAATTTTGAATTTTAAATTTAAATTTTAATTAAGGAAACTGATGAAAATTTTTATTATGCTTGTGAATGCAGCTTAGGGTGCTCAAGAGCCATGAGTGGTGAACAAGATCCTTGGAGATGGAGCTGCATGAGCTCGGACAAGCAAAGAGTGACACACTAGTAGCAATAACGGTAGACCACCTAGCGAGGATGTCGTGAGTTGAAGTGGATAAGGCACTATTGATAGCATTAGTAGAGAGATGGTATCTGAAGTTATTGACATTTCAGCTACCCACAAGGGATATGACTATCACAATAGAGGATGTGTGACATATCTTATGCATCCCCATCAAGGAGAGAGTAGTTTAGAGAGCATGATGGTGGCCAGTGACCTTATAGTGACTATCAGGAGGTTGGATCCACTAGGTGTGAGAGAGCATGATAGTCATAGATGACTTGGTGGGGCGATATGGGTTAGACCCATTGATGATCGTGCTCTGTAGGGTGGTTGTAGGCTTGCTAATTTTCCATACTAGTAGGTGACATCTACCATGTATGATGGTGGGTGTAGTAGCAAACATGTGAGACTAGAGAGTGCGGTTCGCATGGGATCATATGTGTTGGCCTATTTGTATAGGATGTTGTACAATGTTGTGTACAAGCGACATACATGGATTGTATATACAATGTTACTCTAGGTATGGAACTGGGAGCACATAGCGACGTGGATATTAGATGCATTTCCAGGACCATTGCCCAGCCCAGACAAAATACATATAGATGGTCCAAATCCCTCGAGCGAGTTGCAAGGACATACATTGGGAACCTACCACTAGCGAGGCAGGTAATATATGAGCTTAGGAAGGCTCAAATTTTATAGTGACCATGGTGTCTACACCCATGATGGATTGAGGATAGTGTAGCACCTTAAATTTGACCCATTTGTATAAAAATACAAAAATATTATAAAAACATTATGTTTGCATTTATCACCTCAAAATTTTTGCCACTATGACGAGATCATACTATGATTAACAAAATAGTAGTATGACCTCCGAAATCATAGCATGATCTCAGGTTTACGATCCTTGCAATCGATGTACGATATCATCAATCGTAATACAATCTTGCTTGAAAATAGAAAACTTAAAATGGAAAATGACAAAATCTATTCAAACTAGTTTTTGCCTCTACCTGCGTAACTGCACGGGATTAATGAGATTGTATCCATTCAGTTTTGCCCAGCTTGGAAGAAGTTGCAACAATCCAACCTCCTCCCTATTTTGGATACTCCTCCTTGCCTATTTTACCAGACCCCTCTCTCCGCAAATTCTCCCAGATATTTGCACTTAGGATCGGAGTATTTCATCATAGATCAGAGGATTTCATCACAGATCAGAGGATACGATAGTGCAATCGTAATACGAACATGCAAGTTCGGGATATGGTCTCGCCCAAAACGCTACGATATCATCTGCAATTTACTTGGGGGTAACTCTGAGTTTTGGTTTGCGTATTCTGGCCTCTTTTTGCTTGATTTAGACTTCATTTAGTATTTTTATCATAACACATATTAGATTAAATCATTTGCATTCTTGGAGTTTACTAAAATCTTAGGTAATTGCATGTTTTAGGTAATTATATGCATTTGTCTATCAATTTGTATTTATTGTTATTGTTCAATAGTGTTTAATAGAGCATAACCATATTTGCAAAGATAAATAAGATCATATATTTCTATTCTTTACCCTCTATCCATGCATCTATTGTCTTTTGTCAAAATCGGATTTGTCCATCTATGATCGGAATACGATCTAGCTGATTGTAATACGATCTTGTGAAATCATAATACAATCTTGCGAAATCGTAATACAATATCTCCCTGCATTGTACGAAATTGGTTTGCTTACAATTTTTATAATTTACACAGACATCTGGATATAGGTAAGATTTAAAATCTCTTCATAGGCATTGCATCAATTTATACATTATGTTTTATGTATTATTTGGTTTACATTTGAAGTTAAAAATGCATGTAGCTTAGTTTAGTTTACATATTGGCCAAACTTAGGTGTGTGTGATTTGAATAAAAAGAAACCATTAAAACAAATCCTGAAACCTAGGCTCGAAAATAGCCAAAAATGTTTCCTGGTGAACCCAAAACCCATTCATCAAAAAATCACCATATATATAAGGTACGATTAAGTACCTCTCTTTTGAGGTGTAGACCACTCATTCTCCCATTCCCCTATGGATCCATCAGCCTTGAGGAAAGAAGTGCAAGAATTTTTGGGCTACATTATTTGGTGAACCTGACGTGAAACATAGGCATTTCTTCTGATATTCTAAATAATTACAAAAATAAAACAAAAACAAACTAAAAAAATTAGTCAAATTTCATAATTTTGCATACCATAGATGGTATATTATAACATAAGGAGATCTGTTCGTATTAATGTTAGTAAAATACTAGCAAACAAAGAATTTTCTTCATTAGGTAGTGTTCTGTACTCTGATATTTGGAGAAGGGTATATATTATAAGAGCTAAAGAGCTCAAACTTGAGAAAATCATAAGGTTCAATTTATCTAGAATCCTGGATCCTGACAGTGCACCTTTCTACTTTGACCTTCAAAGAGTCTGTGATAGGTGGCTAGCAGAAAAAAGAGCGGTAATTTCTTGAAGTATTTATTCCTTTTAATATTATCTTGAGAATGCAATAGTCCTACACAAGTTTTTATCACAAGTGGAAAATTAGGAAATTGTTTTAGACGATAAGAGAAGATTTAATAGGGTTCCTAGAGCTGTGCTTTATCGAGAATACTGTCACGAATTACACTTTTATACATCAAATTGTGAAGTTGATTGCATTAATATAGCACATTTCATAAAATTCCTAAAATCCAACTTCCTATTTGAAGAAGAACACTACCTGTCGCTAGATCAATTGGAACCTGTTAATGATATCTATAGGCTTTTTCAAGAAACTTGAAATATAACATTTATAATATTATAGTTGTGTTTATTTTGTTATTTGCAATCTAAAAACTACAAAAAACCTAAAAAAAATCATATTATATTTTCTAGTTAGGTATATATATATATATAACATATATACCCCAAAACTTTAGCACATATATATAATATATATATGAAAAAACAAATTATTCTTAAAAAACAATGCCTATATTAAGAAGTGATAAACAAGTAGATAATGATAATATGGGAGAACAAGATGATATTGAATATAGAGCACTTTATGGAGAGAATATACTATCAGAAGATGAAGGTGATAATGGGGAAAATGAAGTAGAAGATCCTAATGAACCTAAATTAGATGAAAAGGGACATGTTCAATTTGAGACTCTTTCAAATTTTACTCAATTCATAAAATATCACATAGGTGAATTTAGCCAACCAGTACATATGGATAATTCAAGAGAAGGTTCCATGGAAGCAGCCTTAGCATCCACTTTTCGAATAAATATAAACACATTACCTTACATGCCTTCAACAAACCCAAATGATAATTAAGCAGGCCCATCTAATCCAAATATGATACCTTTAAATCAAAATGCTCTAAAATCAATGGCACAATCATCCAAAATTGTTGTTAGCAACCCAAAAGCAAATCTAAAAAAACAAAAACAACCATTCACATCCATGTTCACTCAAGCTCTTAATCAACAAATGGTAAATCAACAAAAGGTTAAACAAGTACAAAATACCAACTACCAACAAATTCAACAAAATGTAGTTCCTACAAACCCTTTACATAATAGTATTTCAGTTGGAAATCTTCACACAACACCAACTTATTATCAAAGACACAATAATATGGTGCAACAATAGGGACTTGAAGCTATGGTTAAAAAATTGGCTTCTCATCTAGACCAGATGGATCCTTATCGTCCCTCGTACAGTTACCAAGAGATGTGTAGTCAACCTTTGGATCCTATAGTTGTAGAGCAACCTTATCCTAAGCATTTGCCCATGCCTATCCTTCTGATATATAAAGGAACTGAAGATCCTATAGAGAATTTTTGTATGTTTAGAACAACATGTCATGATGTTTCTCATGATGATTTTTTGTTGCTAAATATGTTCCCTAAAATTCTGGGAGGTATGGCCTTAGAGTGGTATTATCAATTACCCAATAACTCTTTAAGGATTTTTGAGGAAACAACATAGATGTTTGTCCATCAATTTAGTGCTTATATAGAAAGGCATGTTACCATTAAAGATTTATACAACCTAAAACAAGGGAAAGATGAAAGTTTTGCAGAATTCTTAGCTAAATGGAGATAAATTTTGGAAAAATTACACTTTGCATTACCTCATCATGAAATTTTGGACATATTTATAGGTAATTTGCAAGAACAACTATCTTATGAACTTTCTACTACTACAATAACCACCTTTGATCAAGCCATTGATTTAGCAATAAGGGTAGAATATGCCCTTATCAGGAGAGGTCAATTTAAGAAAAAATATGAAGATAAAACTGCTAATAATCAATAAAAAAACAAAAAAAGTAGTAGGTGATGGAGTTAGTGACAGTAGAAACAACTCAAATGTTAATCTTGTGGAAGTTGTGAAGAAATTTATATTGAAATTTCTTGATAAACCACCAAGAGAATTTACAAGACTAAAGCAGCCTTTAACTATGATTTTACCTCAACTATTGGAACATGGTTTGATACGGTTGCCTAAAATAAGACAACTTGATACAAGTGTAGCTGGATTTAGATATGATTTACATTGTAACTTCTATAGAGCTAATGGTCATTCAAAAAACTCATGTAAAATATTGAAACACATGATACAAGATCTAATTGACAATGGAAAAATGGAAGTAGAAAAATTCTCGCCAAAATATGCTTAAAATAACACAAAAAAATATCAAAATCAAAATGCAAATAAAAATGTGGACATCTTCCAACACCCTTTACCAAAGCATGGTAAATAAGCTATAAATCAGATAGACCATCATAATGTTCCCCATACAACTTGATATGTGGGAACTATTAGTAATTTTCTACCACATCAAGACTTGCCAAAAACATATGTAACCATTGAATCCGTAGTCACTATTAGACATCTAAAAATTTATCAAAATACACCTTTAGAAAGTGACACTGAAAGTGAAACATAAAGTGAATTAGAGATTACTTCAAATAGTTTTGAATATGAATCAGATCAAGTCACACCTGTTACAAATTTATTTGTTCTAGAAGAACCATTTCCAAGAAGAATAACTACTAGACCATCATCTCAACAATGGCTTTCAAATAAGCAAGCATAAAATGCTAGACCCCATTTCATGATCCACGACATAACAACATTGTAGGTAACATCAGATTTGTTACAAGACAACAAGCACAAAACCAAAATTCTCAAGATCAAAGTCAAAATGAGAAGACAAATCCATTTGTATTAAAATCTCCTACTAAAGAAAATAATGTAACAAGTTCACAAAAAAGATCTCCATATGATATTAATGAAAAATTAGCTACTATCACAACAAGAATATCTCTTTTGGATATCTTAAGGGCTTCCTCCATACATAGGGAAGAATTGATGAGAACTTTGAGCAAGATGATGGTACCTGAAGATATCGAACCAAATGCTGTAGTAAATGTTGTAACTTTGGATGAAACAAACTTTATAGATTTTAGTGATAAAGATATCCCTCCTCAAATTTTGTATGGAGATAACCCTTTGTACATTACAACATTGATTGGAGATGCAGGAGTTAAGAGAGTATTAATTGATAGTGGATCATCATTAAATATGTGAACATATGATTTATTTCAAAGGTTTGGATTTAAGAAATATATGAAAAATATTGAAATGATCATTAAAGTATTTAATAACGAAACTCAAGAAACATGTGGAGTTATGAAGATCCTATTGCAAGTTGGTCCAAGAATTTTGGATACGACTATGTTTGTTGTACCATGTTTTGCATCGTACAACATTCTTCTAGGTTGACCTTGGATCAATGCAATGAGAGAAGTACCTTCCACATTACATCAATGTGTTAAATTTGAATTTAAAAATCAATTAGTCACCATTCATGGTGATCCTAGACCATTTGATATGTGAGATGTGGCAGAACCTGTAGGGATTCCATTTTTTCCTGCTATGTCTGTTGTTCATCCTAGTCCATCTTAATCATCAAAACCTTCTAAATCTAAATCACCTCCTAAATCAACATCATTAAAAACATGTTCTAAATCATCAATATCAAATTCTACATCATTATCATCATCAATTTCTGAAACTATACCTAATCCATTTCCTAAGTCTATAGTAACAGGGTCACCTCCTGAGTCTACAGTGTTTAAATTTATGGCATCTAAAGAACTAGCTAAGAAAAATAATCCATCTACTTCGTATGTCATTTCAGATGAAGTAATACCAAATTTATCTTCAGTGCTTTCAACTACATAAGAAGTTAATTTTGCTACTTAAGATTATTTGGTACTATCTAAGTTACCACCATCTACACGAACATTAGGCTTACTAAAGAAAGGGAGCATTTGTCATATTGGGAGTTGTGAATTTGTGTATGCAAGATATGATTGGGAAACAAATTCAGTTATGAAGATTATAATTGATCAAGATGGATTTTCTAAATGCTATTTCTCTAATGGATATGAAAAATCAAAACCAATGATGTGTAATATGGGTTATAGAGGTAAAGGTTTAGGACCTCATGAAAATGGAATAAAATAACCCTTGGAGGTCGAAGAGTGGCCTACCTAATGTGGTCTTGGTTATATTCCTAAAAAAATAGAACCATTCCCATATAAAGATGATGACCATATTATAACATATCAAGAGTATATGGAACAAAAAGAAATTTTTAAAACGATACATACTTGTAATATGTTGACTATGGTTTATCCAGAAATGATTACTTCTTTGGATGAATGCTTAGAGGGGAATATTTGTCATGATATATATCTTGATGAAGTTCTAAGAAATAATTTTTTCTTTGATGGATCAATGTCATGTGTAGCTCACATAGAAGCCACTAATCCCCAAGAAGAATTATCTAAATGCATGTTCGAAGAATTACAAGAAATGGGGGTATCACTCGCACCTCCCAACTTTGAAAGAGAGTTGAATATTGTTGTAGAAAATTTCATAAAAATCTATATATTGAATTTCTTACCGAATATCCTATTGTCTTCGCTTGGACATACGCAGATATGCCAGGCCTAGATCCTTCTGTAGTTGTGCACCATCTACTAGTGTGCCCTTGTGAATGTATAATTCGCATTTTTTTGAAATAATTAAATTACAAAGCTTATATAGTAGCTCTTAGTTTGTTGGAGAAAAAATAGGGCTTACAAACAATTTTAAACAAAACTCTATTCCTACTATACCGACATCCTGCCGACTTGTTGCTTGTCGTACACCCTAGCCACCTGCCGTCCAACCAAGGTGAAAGGTGGGGTAATATGTAACATTTATTTTTTTTAATTGCCAACATTCTCCCCCTTAAATTTGAGAGGACTAACTACAATCTCTCAAATTTATATATTGAGATCTAGCCATACCTTTGGTGAAGATATCTGCAATGTTGTCTAAAGTATTGTAATGTTTAAGCTCAACGATCTAGTGCTCCACCATGTCTTGGATGAAGTGATACTTCATATCAAAATGTTTTTATCTGCTATGGTGAATTGGATTATATGCCAATTGAATGGCACTCATGTTATCACAATACAGTTGAGTCAAACCACTTTGTCTTTCTCCAATCTCTTCAAGGATTTTTATCAACCATAGGGCTTGAGTACTAGCATATGTGATGGCTATATACTCAGCCTCATTAGATGACAATGCTACAATAGTTTGCTTCTTGGAACTCCATGTAATTAGTCCTAACCCTAGACTAAAACAATTCCCTGATGTAGATTTCCTATCATCTATATTGCTACCCCAATCACTATCACTAAAGCCAACTAATTTAATAGAATTAAATTTGTGGTAATGGATTCCAAAATCCAATGTACCCTTTACATATCTTAAGATTATTTTAGTTTCTTGTAGATGCAACTCAGATGAACTCGTCATAAACCTTGAAACTAGAGAAACAACATATTGAATATTAGGTCTTGTGTTGGTGAGAAACATCAAACTCCCAACCATGCTCCTATAAGTGGTCATGTCAACCTTTGGTGCTCCATCATCCTTTCTCAATTGGATCCCATGTACAGTTGGAGTTGCAACTGATTTGCACTGCTCCATGGCAAATTTCTTGATCATGTCTTGAGCATACTTGTGTTGACATATGAAGATCCCTCTATTTGATTGATGAACTTCCATGCCTAGGAAGTATTGCATTAAACCAAGATATTTCATCTCAAACTATTTCATCATGGAGTGTTTGAACTCCATATTCATTTTAGTGTTACTACCCATAAATATTAGATCATCCACATACAAAAAAACTATGATAATATCTACACCATGCTTTAGGTAGTAAATATTAGGTTCACTTTTGCTTCTAGTGAAACTATACTCTTTGAAATAGTCGTCAATGTGAGAGTACCATGCTCTTGGTGCTTGCTTGAGGCCATAAAGTGTTTTTTGTAATTTATAAACAAGGTTCTACTTACCTTGTTCTTGAAATCCTTGAGGTTGTTGAACATAAACCTCCTCAGTCAAGTACCCATTTAGAAAGGCACTTTTCACATCCATGTGCTGAATTTTCCATCCTTTGTGGGCAGCTAAGGAAAGAATAGATCTAATTGTTTCCTATCGTGCAATAGGAGCAAAGGTTTCCTCATAGTCAATGCCAAATTTCTGAGTAAAATATTTTTCTACAAGTCTAACCTTGTGCCTATTAATGCTTCCATCAGCATTGAATTTGGTCTTGTAGACCCATTTACATCCAACACATTTTTTCCTTTGGGAAGATTTATTAGCTCCCAAGTATCATTATTTTTTATAGAGGTTATTTCCTCTTTCATGGCTTCTTGCCGTACATTCTGAGTACAAGTCTTCTCATAGCTAGATGGTTTTAGTTGTGCACTAGCCAATAAAGCATAATTGACTACATATCCCTTAGGATCATGGGAGTCATCATCCCCATACATATGCAGATTTTCAATTTGTTGCAAAACTGAATTCATTTCACTAGCTTGGCTTCTAGTGTATCTTTTCTAGAAATTTTGATCCAAAATTTGAAAATATGAATGATGTTGTAATGTTCGTTTACCTCTTGATGGAGAGTCAATATCCATCGATGAAGAAATTACTGATATTTGTGGATAAGTACTTGGAGTGGCGACTAATGTACTTGATGTAGTACTCTTGCTTGGGCTTAGAGGGGGTGGTGTGCCTTTGTTTTTCTTGGGAGACACCTGTTGTATTTGTGAAGAACTTACATCTTGGGATTCATCATCAACAAAAATTATTTGATGACCCCATTCTCCACCTTCATCAAAAATTACATCTTTGGAAAGTACAATTTTGTGCATCTTTGGATTGTAGAGTCTATATGCTTTGGTGGACTCACAATATCCTATAAAAGTACATGCTTGACTCTTGGGATCAAGATTCTTTATTTTTTCACCAAGAATGTGTGCATATGCTAAAGAACCAAAAACTTTGAAATGTTTTACATTTGGCTTCTTTCCATACCACCCCTCATAAGGAGTGATTCCATATAAACTAGAAGGACTCCTATTTAGAATATATACACTAGTTTTGACAGCATCAACCCAATACATATTAGTTAGATTCTTAGTTTGAAGCATCATTCTTGCCATCTCAACTATGGTGCGGTTCTTTCTCTCTGCCACACCATTCTATTGTGGGGTGTAGGCGGTGGTAAGTTGCCCTTTGATCCCACTTGATTTACAATATTTCAAAAATTCTTTTGAGTACTCACCTCCTCGATCTGTCCTAAGACACTTTACATAAAAATCACTTTGTTTCTCTACATTGTTTTTGAAATCTATGAAGCAATCAAAAGCTTCATCTTTGTGTTTCAATAAATAGATCCAGCACATTCTAGAGAAATCATCTATGAAAGTGAGAAAATAAGAATTTTTTCCTAGACTCTTTATCTGCATTGGACCACAGATGTCTGAATGCAATAATTGAAGTGGATAGCTAGCCCTCCAAGCTTGTCCTCTTGGAAACTTAGACCTGGAGTGCTTTCCCAAATCACATCCTTCAAAGACCTCCTTATGTTCATTTATTTTGGGAAGTCCTATCACCAGAGCTTGAGAAGTTAACAATTTCAAGTTGGTTGAATTAAGGTGACATATCGCAAGTGCCAAAGCACACTTGGATTTGTTATAGCTACATTTGCAAGTTGATCTCCCCCTGGTTCTCTAAACTTGAGGGTAAATAACATATTCTTGGTCATTGGTACCTGTGTGATGACACGATTACAATTGTTTTTATCAAGAATGATACATTTTCCTTCATCAAAAACAAGTTTGTAATTATTCTCCATCATTTACCCAATGCTTAGCAGATTGTGTTGGAGCTTTGGAGTGTAGTAGATGTCATTCACTTTCTTTATGCCTTCTTTTGTTGGAACCTCCATGGCTCCAATACCTTCAACTTGCAAGGCTTTATCATACCCTAACTTGATGCAGGATTTATAATTGGAATATAATGTAGCAAAGAGTTCTTCTTTGCCACTCATATGGTTGGAGCAACTAGTATCCAGAATCCATGTATCATTTAGATTTTGTTCTAATTTTCCATATGAAACAAAAATATTAGAGGTTTCATCTTCTTCACCATAATTTCCATATTTATTGTTTCTACCTTGAGAATATTTTGATCAATAGTCATGAGCGAAGTGACTTGGTTTGCTACAGTTAAAACAAGTCTTTTTGGACTTGTCACCTCCTTGCCCTTGATTTCCAATTTGACCTAGATTTCCACCTCTATTTTGGTTTCTGCCTCTGTTCTTATTTCCTCCTCTGCTAGGATTTCCTCCTCTGAAGTTGCCTCTACCTCTACCTCTTCTATGACCTCTGCCTTGACATCTTCCATGTCCTCTTCTAGCACTTTCATTGGATGTGAAGGCTTTATCATCACCTCCATAACTAGTTGAAGAAGATTCCTGTAATATCTCTTCATGAGACATTAACGAACCAATTAATGCATCAAAATTTAAAGTGGAAAGGTATTTTGACTCTTCTATGATTATGGCTATGTGATTCCAACCTTGAAGAAGTGTTCATAACACTTTATTTACAACTATTTTAGGTTTAATTTCCTTGCCAAGAGTAACCATTTTATCAACAAATGCTTTTACTCTGACGTAGTAGTCACCAAATTTTTCATCTTCTTTCATTTTGAGATTTTAAAAATCTCATTTTAGGGTTTGAAGCCTCACTTGCTTCACCTGATCACTTCCTTGGAATCCATATTTCAAAGCTTTCCATGCAGCTTATGTAGTTGTACAAGCGGCTATTCTAGGGAAGATACTCTTCTCCAATGCTGCTTGGAGATGATAAAGAGAAGAAGAGTTGCTCTTTTGCACTTATTTCTTTGTTTTATTATCTATGGAACTTAATGTTGTCCAGTCTATGGGTTCGGTGTAACCCTCTTCAATTATGTCCTACAATCCCTTGCCTATGAGTAAGGTCCTCATTTTGATGGACCAATACTCATAGTCATACCCGTTGAATTATGGAATAGGTAAATTGTTATGTAAGGCCATAGCTACTATAAACTAAAAAACACTCCTTTTATTTCTTTGTTATAATAAAGCACTCTGCTTTTCAAAAAAATAATAAAGAAGAAGAAGAAGAAATTACAAATTGAGATCAAATCTGTCTTGATTCACCGTTTCACTGATAACTTGTTCTTCTTGCTGGGGCACTTCTATCACTTGATTCATGAAGTTGTCTGCTACTTGTTATTCATCGTCACTGATCAATATTATCTCTAATGATTTTGGTTCTAGAATTTCAATGGAGTCATTATTGCTGAATTATGGATTTACTGGTGCTTGTGGTGTAGATTTCGACTGGTCAAATCTGCTACCGAAAGAGTTATCTTCAGAGTCTGCCTCGTATCCTGAGTATGGATATCTCTGATGTGCTATTACTGTATTCTACAATTGACTAAACATAGTATGTAGTCCATAAGTTCACACTTTTTCATCAAACCCTTTAGCATTTTCTCTTACCAAACGCACACAAAGGGTATGATAACAACCTCTGGATCATATCATGAAATTTTTCCTTTCAATGTTCCTTTACGAATATCAAGTCTTGTATGCTTTTACCTCTCTCAAACTTTACAAAGAAATTTTTAAGCCTCTCAGGCTTTTTACAAAATATTTCCTCTTAGAAAATATTTATATCCTTCCATAAAAGTTGCAAAAAAAAGATTTTATAAAACTTTACTAAGTTATTAATTAATAATTAAGTAAATATTTTAATTAAAACATTTAAAAATATATATTTTAATAAAGAATATTAAACTAAATTATTAATAAATTTAATAAAGTAAATAAAAATTTACAAATTTTAATAAAAAAACTTTAGGAGGACTTAAAAAAAATTAGAGCCGACGAGACTAAAACCCATGACCTAGATAATAGCACAGAGTCTCCTTACCACCTCGGCAACCTTGGTTGATGAAACAACAAGCACATCCACTATACCTTATAGCTTCACCCTTAGCATTTATATATAAAAAAAAAAAAAAAATTGCTTTGTCTATCATCATTGGGTTTCAAACCTGTGACTAGGTGGGGGGCGGAACCTTAAAGCTGGATCCTCGGGCCAGTCAAGCTATGCACTCGATGAGAAGGTATTGGAAGCGCCTTCTATATGAAGGCAATCCATGCCTTATTTTTTTAAATTTTTTTTGGGACTTTAGTCCCACATGCTCCCTGTGAGGAGCATTTGAGGTGTTTAAGACCCTCAGGGTGCATTAAGTTATTCAATTGCCTTCAAGAAATCAACCGCACACATTTTGGTCTCTTTTACCTATTATGCTCAGCCACGTTGGCCTCCTACCTACGTTGTGCCACTTCGGTCTTCTTACTGCATTGGCCTTCTATCCACTTCTCCTTGATTGCCACATCACCTATCATATCTGCCTCTCACGATCTACCACGTATCTTGGTTAGCTCCTTGTCCACCAGTTGTCATGCTGTCTCCACCTTTGCTGCTCTGCCAATTGTCCCTGGTCCATCAGTTAGATTCTATGGTCTATCACCTGGTCTCCTTGTCCACCAATTGGCTTTCGAGCCAATGCTCCCTCCTTGGCCTGGCCTTGAATTTTGAGGCTAGTCCCTCCTGCTTGACCTTGGGATGCGGTACCTTAGCTTTCATGGCTTATGTGGGCCTTAGTTAGCATCACCTACCTGCTTTGCTCTAATACCATATGTGAATGTATAATTCACATTTATTTGAAATAATTAAATTACAAAGCTTATATAGTAGCCCTTAGTCTGTTGGAGAAATAATAGGGCTTACAAATAAATTTTAAACAAAACTCTATTCCTACTATGCCTACATCCTACTGACTTGTTGCTTGTCATCCACTCTAGCCACCTACCTTCCAACCAAGGTGAAAGGTGGGGTAAGATGTAACATTTATTTATTTTTAACAGCCAACAACCCTGATGCTAAACCTGTAAAGCAAAATCTTAGAAAAATGCATCCTAAAGTAGCACTACTAGTTAAAAGTGAATTACAGAAGATTTTGAATGTAAATTTTATACAAGCTATCGACTATTATGAGTGGATATCAATTTTTTTTCTAGTAACTAAGAAAGAAGCTACTAAAATTAGGGTCTACATAGATTTTAAAGATATGAACGTTGCATGCCCTAAAGATGACTTTCATCACCCTAATTTGGATCAAATCATAGATTTTATAGCTAGGAGTGGGATGTTATCCCTTATGGATGGTTTTTTAGGATACAAACAAATTAGAATAGCTCCTGAAGACCAAGATAAAATAGCTTTTATTACACCTTGGGGGACTTTTTGTTGGAAAGTCCTACCCTTTGGTTTAAAGAACACTGGAGCAACTTATCAAAGAGCTATGACATATATTTTTCATGATATGATGTATGATATTTTGCATGATTATGTGGATGATATTATAGCTCGCTCAACTAAAGAATATGATCACATTAATGATTTAAGAAAAGTGTTTGACATATTAAGAGAATATTTTATACGATTAAACCCAAACAAATGTATATTTGGAGTAAAATCTAGAAAATTATTAGGAGTTATTGTTTCTATGTGAGGCATCAAGATAGATCCTTTAAATATTAAGGCTATCTATGATATACCACCTCCTAAAAACATATCAGAATTAAGAAACTTACAAGGAAAATTACAAGCTATTCATCACTTCATTGATAAATTAGCAGATAGAACAAAACCTTTTCTTAAATTTCTCAAGAAAAATATTTCTTTTCAATGGGATAAGGAATGTCAAGAATATTTTGATAGCATTAAACAGTATCTTCTCAACCCTCCAGTGCTTGTTCCACCTAGACCAGGTTGTCCTTTCATTTTATATATTTTTATTTCGAAATTTGCACTTGGAGCTTTGTTGGCTCAAATTGACGATGAAAAGAAAGAATGAGCCACATACTACATAAGTAGAACTTTAATAAGTTATGAAACAAAATATACTCCATTAAAATAACTTTGTTTAGAAGTTGTGTTTTCTACGCAAAAGTTATGTCATTATATGCTTAGTTAGAAAACATATGTCATTGCTAAATCTGATCCATTGAGGTACTTGATGAGTAGACCATACTTATCGGGACACACAACTAAGTGGGTTCTTGCTCTTAGTGAGATTGAACTCACATTTATCATCCAAAAATCCATAAAATTCCAAGTTATATCAGATCAGTTAGTTGCTACACCTTTAGAGTCTACTCACCCCATGAATATTGAATTTCCAAATGAGTGCCTTTATTTAGAAGATCATTCTGAAACTTGGACATTGTTTTTTGATGGAGCTAGATGTATGAGTGGTGTGGGTTCTGGTATTATATTAATATCTCCTCAAAATTACCTAATAAATTTATCCTTTAAATTATAGTTTGCTTATACTAATAGCACTGCAGAATATGAGGCTTTAATCCTTGGATTACGAGCTGATTTAGCTTTAAATATTAAAGTTTTATTAGTTTTTAGAGATTCTTAACTCGTGATAAATAAAATAAAAAAAAATTATCAAACACGAGATGAGAAAATTCATCCTTATAAATAGTATGTGCTTAAGCTTATTTCATTGTTTGAAAAGGTGACTTTAGAAACCATTCCTAGAACTAGCAACCATACTGCCGATGTTATGGTTGTGGTTGCCTCCTTGTTGCCTTTAGAGATAGATGATGAATATGCTACTATGATTATCCATAAACTCTAAGAACCCACTCCCTTTAAATCCTGCTTAGAGCCATTGGATGTATTTTTTATTAATTATATCACCCTAGAACCTTGGTACATAGATATCTTTAAATTTTTGTATAATGGGACTTGCCTTGAAGGATTAGATAGAAACCAATGTAGGCTGCTATGTAAGCAAGCTGTCCACTTCATAATTATTATTAATACCCTATATAGAAGATCCTTTGAAGGTATCCAGTTAATATGTCTAAACCTAGAAGAATCTAAGAAAACCTTAAGTGAAGCCCATGATGGATCCTATGGAGGTCACTTTAGTGGAAGTGCCATTGCATAAAAGCTCCTTAGAATGGGCTATTTTTGGCCTTCCATGGAAAAATATGCTAATGATTATGTGCATCATTATGACAAGTGTCAAAGACATACTGACCTTATCCATATTCCTACTCAGGAACTCCAAACCATAGCCTCTCCTTGGCTCTTATCTAAATGGGGTTTATAAATTATTGGTAAAATCAATCCTATCTCATCTAAAGGTCATAAATGTAATAACTGCAACAAAATATTTTACAAAGTGGGTTGAAGCTATGCCTTTAGCTTCTTGCACAGGAGTTCAAGTTTTTAAATTTATTTTCAATCAAATCATTTGCAGATTTGGAATTCCATCTAATCTCATTTCAAACAATGGTACATGTTTTAAGAACAAAGATGTTAAAAAATTATGTCAAAAATATAAAATTCAACATAGATGGTCTACTCCTTACTATCCACAAGGAAATGACCAATCTGAAGAATCTAATAAAACATTGATCAAAATCCTAAAAATATTAGTTAATAAAACTGGCTGTGAATGGCATATACAATTATATCCTACCTTGTGGGCTTATCAAACTAGTGTCCGTACTCCTACAGGTGCTTCACCTTTTATCTTGGTCTATGGTGTTGAAGCAGTTTTTCCATTTGAGATAGAAGTTCCTTCTTTAGCTCTTCTTCTTCAAAATGTCGAAGTGGGATATGAATATCATGTTGGCATATTAAGTCAGTTGGAACTTATAAATGAAAAGTGCATCCATGATTTAGAGCATCTTTGCACCTACCAAGACAAACTTAAAAGATCATATTCAAAGAAATTTCATAATCGATCTTTTGAAATTGGTGATCTAGTCTTAAAAGAAAATAAAAAAAATACTAATGCAATAAAATACCTTAAAGGAAAATTTCAGCCTAATTGTCTTGGACCATTTATCATCACTGCAAAATTTGGATCAGGTGCATACATATTGGCTACCTTGGATGGAAAAGATCTCAAGTAACCCATGAATATTATGCATCTAAAAATATATCATTCATAAAGCCAAAATTCTTATCATTGTACATAGTTGTAAATAGTTTTTCTTATGTATTTCAATATAACTTCAAAAATAACCAAACAAATTACAAAATCTCAAATCTACACAAATATTTCAAAGCATTATTAGATCATTATCTCTGCATCTATTATCTACTAAGATTGCAAGTTATATTTTCATTTACTTCAGATTAATTCAAAGGTTATCTTGAACCATGCACTAAAAACCACAAATTTAATAAGTTTTGGATTTTGTTATTTTGATTATAAATATCTCTTGTACCAAAGAACACTATTACTTCATTAAATAATTTTGAGTATTGTCAATGATTTTGCTACTTCTTGAACCAAGGACACATTCTTACATATTAAAATGATTTGTTGCAAATTCGATAAAGTGATACTCCTTAGTAAATCTTAATACCTTAAGTGAAAAAGTTTCTCTTGATATTCTATCATGTGCATGGTCTAGAATACTGAGAAATTGGAAAAAGTACAAGCTCCTCCTAACCGAATAAAATCCCTTGCTCTACGTCTAATCTGGGAAAGTATCCCAAAAAAGAAAAAGAAAAAGAAAGAAAAATAAAAAGAAAGAAAAAGAGAAAAACAAGAAAAATGTTCCAAAGCAATAAAATCCCCTTGTCCAAAAATGAACAAGAAACCCCTATCCTATAAAATGTGAATAAAATAAGGGGGTATTGAACTTGAATCCCTAGAATTTCTCAGTTATTCAAAAACCATGAGGTAAACCCCATAACAGGTGATTTGTGCCCAACTTGCTTGACATTGGGTAATTCCTTCTCACATGGCGATATGTCTGTCACATTAGTAATTTTTCTTTTGTATAGACCAATGTCCGCATTTGGATTAGCTAGCTTTTGGTAGTTTGATTTACATAGTAGTTCAGTACCAAAGCATGCACAAAATCATGGTCAAATGAACATTTCACTCGCACACACATTGGTTCATTCAAAGTTTGCTTTATCATTAACGTACTCAAAATAGGTAAATTAACCTTACAAAGCACACACATTTGTTACTTGAGAGATTTTGTATCATTATGACAATTAGAACAAATAATAAACTCACTTTTCACACACTAGTTCTAGATAAATTTGAATTTGTCTTTGAAATAAGTTAAAATATTTCTTTGGAATCTTGTTAGATAATTAATTTCAATCCTTTGCATTAGTTATTACAAATTATTTTATCATAATAGCACAATAATTTATCTTAAATAATATTGCAAAATCATACATAATCATCATGCATTTCATTTTGATTTTTGTGATGATGGTATAGTTCCTAAGTAACTATTTATCTTCAAATTTCACACTTAGGAATTTTATGCCTAGCGCAAGTCATCTTTCTAAATTTTCATACCCAAAATTAGTCCATATATTTTCTTAAAAATTACATAATATTTTTGGAACATGTGAGATAATTATTTATCTTACATTACTTTGCATTTAAAAAAGAACAAAAAAATTTATATCATCCTGCATTTCATTTTGATTTTTGCGATGATGGTATAATTCTTAAGTAACTATTTTCTTTAAATTTCACACTTAGGAATTTTATGCCTAGCGCAAATCATCCTTTAAATTTTTCATGCTTTGATCAATATATTTCACAAAAATTTATCAAATACATTGTTCTCAAACAAACATCACACATATTCTTTTCATTACAAAAGCCTTAAGATTATTCTTAAGCATACAACCATTTTTAGCAATATCAAAAACATTCCTCACAAAATAGGATTAGCTTCATGACTTAGCGAGCTTTGAACTCCACCAATAGTCACATAACAGAATAACATCCTTTGAGGTTTATCAAAATTTATCATTATCCCAAAACACCTTTTTCAAAAACACATTTTCAAAACTAAATCATTTTTAATCCATTTATCATTTTCAAAGCATGATTAATAACATCTCATCATCCAAAAATTAAAATGCAACATTAATCAAACAAAACACATGAAGTCACATAAATAGACAAAAGATATATATATATATATATATATATATATATATATATATATATATATGTGTGTCAACAACACTGTCAATCGAGATACTCCCTCTGCCCTACCAAGTCTCTCCAGTGGAACTCCTCCCTTCCTAAATAGGAACCTTGGATCTCCAGTAAATCGGTGCATAGCATGGCCTTGGTTTCCAGATGCGATAACCCGAGCACCCCATAGTGGTAATCTCAGAATACACCAAACATCCTCTAGAGAGGAGCCATCTCCCTTATAGGTAGCCAGAAGTAAGAGGACTCCGGATACCATATCTCTGCTAACACTATCAGCAGTCGCATGTCTATGCCAATATGTGGAATTATTACCACATGTGCGAGACCCACTGCCTCTAGGGTAGCCCACTCGTCATCTGTGAGAGCATCTAAGTCTCCCTGCAAGGTAGCATGCCTCCACTCCCTATTCTTTAACTCAACCATCTGTTAAAAATAAAAACATAAAATAAAAAATTAGTGATTGGATTAAAAAATACAAAATTGGATAAACACAATGTAAAATCGTATCAAAATAGATGATATCGTACCAATTTTGTAATATTGTATCGATTCTACGATATCGTATCATACGATATTGCTTATCTCAATACGATATTGATGAAATTGTATTGATTTCCCCAATATCGTACCACACAATATTGAAAAATCGTTATGATTTTACAAAATAGTTACGATTTTGCAAAATCATTACGATTTCACAATTAGGGCTACGCGATGGTAGTCGTGCCCTAAAAATCCAAATTTAATAAAAATTTAACAAAAACATGCAAAAATCTAAGTTAGAGGAAAAATAAAATGCATACCCGGAGTGCTCCATCTCCTGTTCGGACCAAATCGGTGCGATGTGAAGCTCTTGCCATGTTTTTCTCCAGAGCTCTGTAAATGTAAAAGGTAAAAAACAAATAAATTAATTTTTCATGTTATTTTCTTATTTATTCATTTTACTCCTAATTTTTGAGTTTTTTATCCAAACGTCAATTTGGATATAAAAACTCGAAGGGGGTACCATAAACATCATATTTCAAAACAACTTGCATTAAAACTTAAAATCATCAATGAAAAATTGCAATAAAATTTTATTTTCTCATAAAACGTGTCACACTTTTATTTAACGTAATTTCTTTCGAAACTACGTTAAATAGGGGGAAAAATATAGCACCTTAAATTTGACCCATTTGTATAAAAACACAACAATATTATAAAAAAATTATGTTTACATTTGTCACCTTGAAATTTGTGTTGCTCTAATGAGATCTTACTACGATTAAGAAAATTGTAGTATGACCTTCGAAATCATAGCACGATCTCAAGTTTATGATCCTTGTGATTGACGTACGATATCGTCGATCGTAATAGGATCTTGCTTGAAAATAAAAAACTTAAAATGGAAAACAACAAAAGTTGTTCAAACTGGTTTTTGCCTCCACCTGTGAAACTGCACAGGATTAGCGAGATTGGATCCATTCAGTTTTGTTAAGCTTGGAAGAAGTTACAACAATCTAACCTCCTCCCTATTGTGGACACTCCTCCTTGCCTATTTAACCAAACCCCTCCCTCCATAAATTCTCCTAGATCTAGGCACTTAGGAAAACTTAGTTTAATTTTGCATTCTAGCGCTTGTTATTTCATTATTTTCTTGTAGGATCAGAATATTTCATCGCAGATCGAAGGATTTCATCATAGGTCAAAGGATACGATAGTGCTATCATAATACGAACATGCAGGTTCAGGATACAAACTCACCCAAAACCCTACGATATCATTTGCAATTTACTTGGGGGCAACTCCGAGTTTTTGTTTGCATATTTTGGCCTCTTTTCGCTTGATTTAGACTTCATTTAGTATTTTTATCATAAGACATATTAGATTAAATCATTTGCATTCTTGGAGTTCACCTAAAATCTCATGTAATTGCATGTTTTAGGTAATTAGATGCATTTGTCTATCAATTTCTATTTATTTTTATTGTTTAGTAGTGTTTAATAGAGCATAACCATATTTGCAAAGATAAATAGGATCATAGATTTTTGTTCTTTACCTTCTATCCATGCATCTATTGTCTTCCGTAAAAATTAGATTTGTTTTTCTATGATCAAAATATGATCTAGCTGATCGTAATACGATATTGCAAAATCGTAATACGATATCGCCCTGCACTGTACAAAATTGGACTACTTAAAATTTTTAGAATTTACATCAAACATCCGGATACATATAAGGTTTAAAATTTCTTCATAGGCATTGCATCAATTTATACATTCTATTTTCTGTATTCTTTCGTTTACATTTGAAGTTAAAAGTGCATGTAGCTTAGGTTAGTTTGAATATTGGCCAAACTTAGGTGCGTGTGATTTGAACAAAAAGAAACCATTAAAACAAATCCTGAAATCTAGGCTCAGAAACAACCAAAAATGTTTCTTGGTGAACCCAAAATCCATTCATCAAAAAATCACCATATATAGAAGGTACAATTAAGTATCTCTCTTTTGAGGTGTATACCACTCATTCTTCCATTTCCCTCTAAGGCACGGATCCATCAACCTTGAGGAAAGGAGTGCAAGAATTTTTGGGCTACAAATAGGGAGGAGCTAGCTAGGGTCAAGAGAATTAGATGGATTACCACGAAGAAAGGGAAGCCAAAGATCTTCTATTTTGATAGATCCTGAGGTAGTTCAAGATCTTGCAAGGAATCCTAGACCTAGGGGATTACTAGTATCGAAGATTATACTGATACCCAGTAGGGATCAAGGATGAGCCAAAATTATCTAGGTGGGTAGAGAAGAATTTTGATGATCATCCTTACATTGATTCAAGGGTGGACAATGCAAGAGTGGCCTTTGAATACCAATGGTGGTATAGAGGAGTCATGCCCCGAAGGGTCTCTTAACTAGTACCAATACAAAGGTACCAAGTTATGGACCCGAGCATGCAACAAGCATTTCAAGAGGTAACTTGCAAGACCATAGAGAGGGATCAATAAGGCTAGGTGGTCCCAAGATATAAATAGACATGGGTTCATATCAAGCTATTTATGGTGGTCGCTAGTGCTATAGGGACCAAGGAGGTAGGGGCATTTGGATTTCTCCCACAAAGGTTGGGGTGCTACCATGTAGAGGATCGTGAGAGGCCTCCACTTCAGTAGTAGTCAATCAAGGCTAGGCCTCAGGATGAGGGGACTCGAGGGGGGAGGCAGAGGTGCTACGAGAGCAGGTGGTGACTTTGCAGAGATAGGTGGACCTACTCTAGGAGGATAGGTCCAAGAGGATTGAGGGACTACAAAGATCTTTGAGTACCGTAGATATGGAGATGGATGCAACTCGAGCAGAGGTTTCTCATCTCCAAGGAGAGGTGAGCCATCTAGACACAAAGCATTAGAGAGCTCAGACATATGGGATGACTTTCATTAGGAGCAACTAGGCTAGAGAAAAGATTTTCCTTGTACAAGTGGAACTACAAAGGATATGAGAGAGGTTGGAGGTGGAAATTCAGTGGGCTACCTTCTACAAGGTCATGTACTGCTACGTGGTACCAGAGGGGAAGATGGTGATACTAACTTCATCCCTACAGTCAACTATCAAGTCACGATCTCGATCATGAATAGTCTCAGCTTCATCATCTATGAGTATGCAGTTTCCTAGACCACCTCCTCTAGGTGAAGCAAAGAAGATGGGCTCTTAGAGCTAGGGCTAGGGATTGGGATGACATACCAGTTTTAATTGTGATATGCATCCCTAGGGATTGGTTGAATGTACCAGGACTCGACTGTGGTACACCAACCAAACACTTATGTATCTCTCTCTTATCGAGTAATACTAAGCTACTTTTTTATTTTATGTGTTAATGTGTGTGCATGTGATATAATTTTATTAAGTGTTATTTTGATTTATATTTATGGTTTTTTATGTATGAAAACTATCTAATGCAAAAGCTATATAAAATTCATGGATGATATGGATGAAAAAATGGAATAATAAGAAACACAAGAATGAAGGAAAATAAGAAGGAAGAATAAGGAAAAAGAAGAACCAAAGGTCAACTATTGAAAATAGAGAAGGGCAAGTGAAACATAGTATTTGAATCAGCATAGATCATGGTAGATCAGTATGACCAAACACTATGAATCGAATAAAAAATGAGGAGCTAAAACTTTTATGGGTGTATAAATCACCGTGAGTGATGAAGTGTTGGAATTTGACTTGTTATGGGTGGTTGCTTGCTAATTGACTATTGTGAAGCAATTACGCACTAGGATGTATGATGAGGTCTACTAAAATGGCCAAGGAGCTTATCCTGTAATGGGGTGTTGATCCCACTGATTCAAAAGGGAGTATTACCTAATAGGGGATCATATCCAATAAGATACCCGTTAGGATGTACATTATCATTTATGGGGTGCAATATAAGTAGATAAAAATTGATGCCAGGAGCATCCAAAGGTAGCACAACAATCTTGCATCACCAAAAAAACAAAAGAAAAGAAAAATATTCTAAGTGTTTAAAAGTGTCGCGATATCGCGACATACAAGATGTCGCGATATCGCGACATGTTTTGAAAAATATTCTAAGTGTTGAAAAGTGTCGCGATATCGCGACGTGTTTTGAACAAAGGCAAGGGCCAAAGAAAGTGTCGCGATATCGCGACATAAAAGATGTCGCGATATCACGACGTGTTTTGAACAAAGGCAAGGGCCAAAGAAAGTGTCACGATATCACGACATAAAAGATGTCGCGATATCGCGACGTATTTTGAACAAAGGCAAGGGCCAAAGAAAGTGTCGCGATATCGCGACATAAAAGATGTCGCGATATCGCGACGTATTTTGAACAAAGGCAAGGGCCAAAGAAAGTGTCGCGATATCGCGACATAAAAGGTGTCGCGATATCGCGACGTGTTTTTACCAAAAGCAGGAGCAAAAGAAAGTGTCGCGATATCACGACATAAAAGGTGTCGCGATATCGCGACAGGTTTTAAACAAAAGCCAAGGGCAAAGGAAAGTGTCGTGATATCGCGACACATTGGCAAACAAGGACAAAAGCCGAAAAAGTGTCACGATATCGTGACATGTTGGCAAAGAACGACCAAAGCCGAAAAAATGTCGCGATATCGCGACAGATGGACTAAAGGGAAAAAGTGTCGCGTTTTCGCGACCCGGCTAGGAGAGAGAAGGGCGGGTTGAAGAGATGTCGCGATATCGCGACATGCTACTTTTTTGTGAACCGTTACAGAACGACATTTGACAGTTACCAAAAGTCGTTATGGCAGTTCCAGGGGACCGTTGCAGCGGTTACAGGGACAGTTACGAATGGCGGTTGCAGCAAGAACCTGTCATTATAAAAAGAGGTTGTTCGAAGGATTGAGGAGGCTGGAAAGACGAAGACTGTGGCTTCTTTTGCATTTTTTGTACTTTGTAAATCTTCCATGGTTCGGAATTGTAATCTTTCCATGCTTTTGAATGAAAATTGAGTCTTTTCTTTGTGTTAAAATTTGGCTCCCCATCAAGTGGTATCAGAGCGAGAAGATTCTGAGTGTGTAAGTAGAGCGCCGAATGTGAGGCAGCTTGCACCAGGATCTAGGGTTAAGGGTTCTGAGAAGAAGTGAAGAAGAATGCCATTGCGAAGAAATCATGGTGCTGGAAGGAACGTGGTTCCTGAAGGAGACTTTCGAGCATTGCAGAGGCAAGTGCAAGCCCTGTAGGAAGAATTGCGAAGAGGAGTAGAGCCAAGAGGAGAAGACCAGAGCGATGATGAAGCTTGCGGAGTTGATGATCCGTCAGAAGAAGAAGAAGAAGTAATGAGTTCTACGGAAGCTCGAATGATTAAAGCCATTTCTCAAATTGGGAAAAGGCCGAAGATAGACGTCTCCACATATTCTGGGAATCTAAATCTAGAAGAGTTGATTGACTGGATCAACGACATGGAGGAGTATTTCGAATATGAGGAGATTGAAGATCCAAATCGGATCAAGTTTGCGAGAACAAAGTTAAAAGGCCATGCTGGCATATGGTGGAAAGGAGTACAGCTGGAGCGAAATCGAAGAGGAAAAGAAAAGATCACCAGATGGGATCGAATGGTCAAAAAGCTGAAGCGGCAGTTTATTTCGGCAGATTACGAATTAGATCTGTTGCAAAGAATGCAGAGTTTGCGACAGTCCAACAAGTCTGTTAAAGAATATACAGAGGAGTTTTTCAAAATCTCCATCAGAACTGGCCATACAGAGGCAAATAAAGAGAGAGTAGCCCGTTACATTAATGGGTTAAGAACCAGCGTGCAAGAAGAATTGAGTTTGGTTCGAATGAGCACCATTGAAGATGCTTACCAGTTTGCTCTGAAGGTGGAAGAGAAACTGAACCGAAGATTTGATAGTAAACAGAGAGGAAGAGGTCGTGGTGGAAGAACTGGTGGCAGAACCAGTGGAGGTAAATATGATGACCCGAAGAAGACTGGTGAAACAAGCAATCACCAGGAATAGAAGGAGGAGAATGCATACCGGCCCCGTAATCAGAACAATGATTATCAAAGGGGAAGAGGTAGAGGTGGACGCGGATATGGAAGAGGAAGATTTCGTGGAACTTGCTTCAATTGCGGGGAAGAGGGGCATCGATCATATGAGTGTCCCCAACACCAAGAGGCACCGAATAGAAGGCCTAAAGCAAATGCTCGAGTTGCGGTTGTTGATGATGGTGTTGAATCTGAGCACTCTGAAGAAGCAGAGCGAGGAGAAGTGATGGTCACAAGGAGAACCTTGTTGAACGAAGAGAGGGAACCAGACCAACGAAAAAGCTCTGTTTCGCACGAGGTGCAAATGTTCAGGTAAAATCTGTAATATTATTATTGATAATGGTAGTACAGATAATTTGGTCTCTGAGGATATGGTGACTAAGTTAAAGCTAGAAAGAAGGCAGCACCCGCATCCATACCGGATTGCGTGGTTGCAGAAGGACCATAGAGCATTGGTCAGTGAACAATGCTTGGTCAAGTTTCAAATTGGAAGATACCAGGATGAGGTCCTGTGTGATATTTTGCCGATGGATGCTTGCCATTTGTTGTTGGGAAGACCATGGCAATTTGACAGATGTGCGGCGCATGATGGGCATGCAAATACCTATTCCCTGACAAAATATGGAGTGCGCCACAAACTGAAGCCATTGAAGGAGGTTGAGGAAAAGGTATGCAATAATGCTAGAATTTGTTTAGTAGATGGCAAAAAATTTTGGATGGTCTAAAGAGGGATTCAATGTGTTATGCATTAATTCCTATTGTAAAGAGAGAAGAAACTATAGACATTCCAGCAGAAGTTGAACATCTGTTAGCAGAATTTCCTGATATTATATCAGACAATGTGCCTGAGGGTTTGCCGCCAATGAGGAAGATTAGTCATCAGATTGACTTAATGCCAGGATCTAGCTTACCCAATAAGGCCGCCCATAGAATGTCCCCTGTCGAGAATGAAGAATTGAACCGCCAGGTTCATGAGTTGTTGAAGAAGGGATTAATTCGAGCAAGTTTAAGTCCCTATGCAGTACCTGTCGTACTAGCACCAAAGAAGGGTGGAGAATGGAGAATGTGCACTGATTCAAGGGCAATAAACAAAATTACCATTAAGTATCGATTCCCATTACCTCGAATGGATGATATAATGGATTGTTTGAGTGGAGCTAAATACTTCACTAAGATTGATTTAAAGAGTGGATATCACCAGATACGCATCAGAGAGGGTGACGAATGGAAGACAACCTTTAAAACCAAAGAGGGTTTGTATGAGTGGTTAGTTATGCCATTTGGATTGACTAATGCACCCAATACGTTCATGAGGCTGATGAATGAGGTATTGCGTGACTTCTTGAAAAAGTTCGTGATAGTTTATCTGGATGATATTTTAATTTTTAGTAAAACATTGGATGAGCATTTGATGCATGTTCGGATAGTTTTTGAAAAGCTACGAGAGGAGCAGTTGTTGATAAATTTAAAGAAGTGCGGTTTTGTACAGAAAGAGTTGATTTACCTGGGATTTGTCATCTCAGAGGAGGGTCTGAAGATGGATCCTGAGAAGGTGAAGGCTATCATTGAATGGCCTACCCCAAGGAATGTAACAGAGGTAAGATCATTTCATGGTCTTGCAAGTTTCTATAGAAAATTTATTAGAAACTTTAGCAGTATTTGTGCACCCCTAACAGAAACTATGAGAGGGGATAAGAAAGAATTTAAGTGGACTGCCAAGGCAGGTACCAGTATGGACATATTGAAAAATAAAGTGACAGAACAACCCATTCTGGCACTTCCAGATTTTAATAAAGTGTTTTAGGTTGACTGTGATGCCAGTGGCAGTGCCATTGGAGCTGTATTGAGCCAAGAAGGTAAACCTGTTGCATACTTTAGTGAAAAATTAAATGATGCTCGAAAGAAATACTCTGTTTATGATCAAGAATTCTATGCTATAATTCAGGCTCTTAAGAAATGGAGACATTATTTGCTAGCCAAGGAATTTGTTTTATATACTGACCATCAAGCTTTACAGTATATAAATAGTCAAGGTAAACTTAACCAGCGACATTTGAAGTGGGTTGAATTCCTGCAGAGTTATACCTTTGTCTTGAAGCATAGAAGTGGCAAATCTAATAGAGTTGTAGATGCCTTGAGTAGAAGGCATAATTTGTTGATAGAAATGAGAGTGGAAGTTGTTGGGTTTGATGAACTTAAGAGTTTATACCCAGAGGATCCAGATTTTGCAGAGGCATGGAAGGCATGTTTGTCTCCTACTACTGTGGATCACACTAAGTGGTTGGATTTTGTGATCCAAGATGGGATGCTATTTTGGAAGAACCAGTTGTGCATTCCTAGGAGTTCCATGAGGGAAAATCTGATCAAAGAGAAACATAGCGGAGGACTAGCAGGACATTTTGGTCGAGATAAGACCATTGCTCTAGTTAGTGAGAATTACCATTGGCCACAGTTGCAGTCGGATGTGACAAAATTTGTGCAGGGTTGTAGAGTGTGCCAGATGGCGAAAGGAGTAAGCCAGAATACAGGAATGTATTAGCCATTGCCTATACCAGAGAGACCATGGGAGGACATTAGTATGGATTTTGTTCTTGGTCTGCCAAGGACACAATGCGGAAATGATGCCATTTTTGTTGTCGTTGACAGGTTTTCGAAGATGGCCCATTTTATTCCATGTCAGAAGACAAGTGATGTTGTTCATATTGCAGGCTTGTTTTTCAGGGAGGTTGTACGCCTTCATGGTCTACCCCAAAGCATTGTCTCGGACAGAGATACCAAATTTGTGGGTTATTTCTGGAGAACTCTGTGGAAGAAGCTGAAAACAGAATTGAAGTTCAGTTCTACGTACCACCCGTAGACTGATGGACAGACCGAAGTAGTCAACAAAAGTTTGGGTAATCTTCTACGATGTCTGGTAGGAGATAAACCCAAGGGATGGGATCTGATTTTACCGCAGGCAGAGTTTGCTTACAATAATTCTGTCAATCGCAGATCTTGGTAAATCCCCATTCCAGATAGTGCATGGGAATAGCCCGAGAAACGCTTCTGAGTTGAGGCCGATAGATAAAGGAGAAAAGCGCAGTGCTGAAGCTGAAGACTTTGCAGCACACATGAAGCATTTACATGAAGAGGTCCAGCAGCATATCAGTAAAATGAATGCTACGTACAAAGCCAAGGCAGATCAGACATGACGTTTCAAGGAATTCCAGATAGGAGATGAAGTCATGGTTCATTTGCGCAAGGAATGGTTTCCTAGCAAAACCTACAACAAGCTGAAGATGAAGAGGTTTGGACCATGCAGAATCATAGGTAAACGAGATTCAGGAAATGCCTATGAAGTAGATCTACCAAGTGAGCTGAATATTTCACCTATTTTCAATATTTTAGACTTGGTCGAATATCATGAAGGAAGTAGCAGCGAGACACCAAGTCCGTATTTGTGGAGTATTCCAGTGTCTAATCTAGTCGAAGAGGAAATCGAAGACATACTCGACACTCACGAAGGCAGAAGTACCCGAAATAGACAATATTTTGAGTATTTGGTCAAGTGGAAGGGCCGACCTGTCGAAGATGCAACTTGGTTGTCCAGAATAGAGGTTGATCGCCTGGGTTTTCCTCTGACCGTCCAGAAGTGAAGATCACTTCTCAATATACCCCGGGTGTCTGATGCAGGAGCATCCAAAGGCAGCACAACAATCTTGCATCACCAAAAAAAACAAAAGAAAAGAAAAATATTCTAAGTGTTTAAAAGTGTCACGATATCGCGACATGTTTTGAAAAATATTCTAAGTGCTGAAAAGTGTCACGATATCGTGACATAAAAGATGTCGCGATATCGCGACGTGTTTTGAACAAAGGCAAGGGCCAAAGAAAGTGTCGCGATATCGCGACATAAAATATGTCACGATATCGCGACGTGTTTTGAACAAAGGCAAGGGCCAAAGAAAGTGTCGCGATATCGCGACATAAAAGATGTCGCGATATCGTGACGTATTTTGAACAAAGGCAAGGGCCAAAGAAAGTGTCACGATATCGCGACATAAAAGGTGTCGCGATATCGCGACATGTTTTTACCAAAAGCAGGAGCAAAAGAAAGTGTCGCGATATCGCGACATAAAAGGTGTCACGATATCACGATAGGTTTTAAACAAAAGCCAAGGGCAAAGGAAAGTGTCGCGATATCGCGACACATTGGCAAACAAGGACAAAAGCCAAAAAAGTGTCACGATATCACGACATGTTGGCAAAGAACGACCAAAGCCAGAAAAATGTCACGATATCGCGATAGATGGACTAAAGGGAAAAAGTGTCACGTTTTCGCGACCCGGCTAGGAGAGAGAAGGGCGGGTTGAAGAGATGTCGCGATATCGCGACATGCTACTTTTTATTGAACCGTTATAGAACGACATTTGACAGTTACCAAAAGTCGTTATGGCAGTTCCAGGGGACCGTTGCAGCGGTTACAGGGACAGTTACGAACGGCGGTTGCAGCAAGAACCTGTCATTATAAAAAGAGGTTGTTCGAAGGATTGAGGAGGCTGGAAAGACGAAGACTACGACTTCTTTTGCATTTTTTGTACTTTGTAAATCTTCCATGGTTCGGAATTGTAATCTTTCCATGCTTCTAAATGAAAATTGAGTCTTTTCTTTGTGTTAAAATTTGGCTCCCCATCAAAAATTAATAGGCAAGTGATACGCCTGATAGGGGTTTTAGAGAATAAAAATACTTTGTGGGTGTGTGCAAATGTTTTAGAAAATAACCTTTAAGAAGGAGAAGGAGAAAAACATATATATATCCTTGTCTAAGTAAAAGATAAATAAAAACTCAAGAAGAAGAAAGAGGCAATAAGGACATATTAACAAACTATCATCCTTGACCTAAGAAAAATGATAAATCAATGCTTCTAAGATCAAGGAAGAATGGATAAAAAAAAACAAAAAATAAAAAATAAAGCAAGAAAGAAGTTGGAGAAGAATCCCTATGTGGGGATTTTGATAGGCATCAAAACCCTTGAATGCCCTTCTATTGTGACCCCAAACCTTTACCTACATATCCCAAACTCGATAGGATATATTTAGGAAGTGGGTAGTCATTGGAAAGGTAACAATGAGAAAATGAATGCTCAATGAGAGAGGGGTTTCTACCACATATCTTTTCTTCGAAGGTAGTCCCTACAAAGATAAAGGTACACATGCCAATGTGTACAATATCATCTTTATTATGGGGAAACCCATGGTTCTAGGTGATGGTGGCAACTTGGCAAGATCTATATGAGACTCTCAAAGAAACTGATTATCATGATTCTGAGATAAGAAATTTAGGATATGTTCCTCACTCATTTTTAAAATTTTAAATTGCTTTGATATCTGAGATAAGGAACATGGAGAAACAATTGAAGAAATAGGACAAATGTTGAACTCAGATTGAGCTTACTCTATATTTGAGTAAAACTTAAATGGTCGAGGGTCACCCAGAATGGTGATAACTTGATTTTTAAATTCAAACTTTAGGCATTGATGAAGAGTAGAAGAGATGACCTTAATTGCATGTATCCAAGGATTTCCAAGAAGAATATTAAAAGATGTAGGACAATGTACCACATAGAACAAAGTATCCAATGTTTTAGGCCCAACCTTAAGGGTAAGAGATATGATACCATACGCCTCTAGGGACTCATTGTTGAAAGCTTTTATGATGATATCATATTTTCTTAAATATTCCTCTTTTAATCCAATTTTTTGAAAGAATTGATATGTACACAAATTGAAGGAGGAACCATTATCAATCAGGATTTACTTAATAAAGATATCCCCAATAAGTGTGGTGATGTAAAGTGAATAATATTTTTGTAAGTTTGAGGAAGGCTTATCATCATTCGAGAATGAGATGTGATGTATCCCAAAATATCCTACAACATCCACTATGGCATTAGGAGAAATATCTGAGGGAATAGATTGTTGTTTTAGAAATTCCATCAAAGCATCTCTATGGTTGGGAGAAGTTTGTAGGTATTCTAAAACATATATATTTTCTAGATTATTGGCCAACTACTTTTGGAGATCAAATGAAACCCTAGGTTGTGGTTTCAACACTAAAGGTGGAGTCCTTATCTCTGAAATATTTCTTTGATTATTATTCGATATCAAATTGGGCTGCAATGCAGAATTCCATCCTTGCTAAGAATGTTGAGTAGGTTAAGTCTGAGCTTACCTTCTTGTAGTTATCCCAACCAAACCAACCATATTATTGTAAGGAGGAGGTTCATTATGATGATCCACCTTATTAGCTTCTTTTTTATTATGTTTTGGCAATGGATCCTTGAATATTCCCATGTCTTTATTTGTTGTTGAAGATTATTGAGTAGGAGCCTGATTATTTGATGACTGAGAGCTACCTATATCAATGTGTCCTGCATCAATCAAATATTGAACCACATGTTTTAAATTTTTACAAGAGTTTGTCCAATGTCCTTCCACTCTATGATATGCACAATGCTAACCTACCTTGTACTGATGAGATGTAGTATTTGGCTACATTATGGGAGGTAATTTAATTGTGTTGGCTTCTAAAAGTTGTTTTAAAACTACTTCTATGGACATATTAAGCTTTATAAAATTCCTTTGTGGAGGCTTATGAAATATTATCTTTTGTAGGTTTTTAGTGACATTATTAATAGGCCTACTATTCATTTTACCATCACCTCCTGTGTGCTTATTATTATGTTGAGTCCTAGTAGGTTTTTCTTCTTTGAATTTGATTTGGCCTCTTCTGATAAGAGCCTATTCTACTTTTCTTACTAGATCAATTGCTTGATCAAAATATGTAATAGTTACTCTTATGTTGAGTCTTAGTAGGTTTTTCTTATTTGAATTTGATTTGGCCTCTTCTGATAAGAGCCTGTTCTACTTTTATTAATAGATCAATTGCTTGATCAAAGGATGTAATAGTAGTAGTTTCTAGTGCATACAAAAAATACTCTTGTAAATTACCAATAAATATCTCAAGCATATTATTTGGAGGTAAAGTATATCTCAAGCATCCAACTAAAATTCTCCAACGAGCCAATAATTCTAAAAAAATTTCATCTTTACCTTGTTTTAAATTATAAACATCTTTCATTGTTACTTCCTTTTCAATATAGTCACCAAACTGTTGAACAAATAATTATGTTTTTTCTTCAGAACTCTTCAAGGAATAATTAGGCAACCAATAATACCACTCTAATGCCATACCACCAAGACTCTTAGGAAATATTTTTAGCAATAACATGTCATCATATATGATATCATGGCATACTGTTCTAAATATTCTTAAATGTTCAATTGGATCTTCTATGCCTTTATATATAGGCAAAAATAACACAGGAAAATGCTTAGGATAAGGCCTAGAAACAACAATAGGACCCAATATCTTATTACACATTTCCTTATAATTGTAAGTGAAACTTGAAGACTGAATCATCTCAACTTTTGAAACCAACTGCTTTACCACATTTAAATTCTACACTTTTGGAATATTGTTATGCAATATCCCCAAATTCCTTAAAGGAGGAATATATGTGTGTTGAGGAATAAGCGCTTGGTTTAGATTTGATGCATGGATACTATTATTATATGTGTTACCTAATGAAAAGGGATAACCGTAATTTAGTGGGACAGAAGCAAAAGTGTTGAAATTAGAAGATTGAGGAACTTGAAAATAAGTTTGAGTGACATTACTAATTGAAGGAACTTGTAGATTTCTACCAATTTTGGTGGTTATAGTATTGGCATCATTTACCTGGTTTATTAAATTATCAAGATGCAATGATTTGTGCAAGGGGTTATTTTGATCAATCACAGGAGAGCTTATTGGGGGAGGATGTGGGGGAGTATCACCTCTTTCGAGATGAGCTTCCCATTCCATACCCTCAAATATCTTGTCTCTATTAGCTTTCATGAAACCCCAAATATGCTCAAATGATGAGAAAATGAACCCACCATTAGGTCCTTCATAAGGATCAAAACTCATTTTAGTTTCCATATTATATTGTTCTTCAGGATCTATGTTAGGATCCTCTCTATAAATATGATCATCTTTCAGGGGAACATAATAAGACTCAATACACTTTCGCTAATTTCTAAGAAAATGAGCCATTAGAAGAGGCAAAAAGATAGAAGAGAATATTAACAAAAAGCACACAAAGAAATATTTTTAAAGATGTTATTAATGTTCTAAAATCAAATAAACAAATTAATTATCTTGTTTAAGGTTTTAAAAGAAAATGGGGTGTTCACGTCAGGTTCACCAAAGATGTAGATGGTGAAAACCGCTCTACTGTGTACGATTCTCAAGCATAGATCTACAAGAGAAGACCTTGAGGTGAACCACAGGGGCTGCGTTGTTCTCTACACTCAGTTTGGAAGAAAATGTAGGAAGGGTTCACAAGGAATGATTTAAGGACTCGCTCCAAGTCCACTGGTTTTTAGGAATTTTTGATGAATTCATTTCAAGACAATCACCTATATTTGGTCTTTCTAGATCTATGCTATGAAATATAAAGGACAATGTAGAAATACAATATGTAAGAAGACAAGAGTTAACTCTAGAAGGATTATTTCTTTGAATGCTTTCTAACCCTAGAGTTTTAAAATAGAAAATATTCATGCAAGGGCTCAAGAGAGGATACACAAGCAATATTAAATCCTAAGTGCACACTATTTGTTGTTTATCTTTCAATTTACTAGAAATCAATTAAATATATCTATTTTAAATTAAGTCTAGGGCTTATAACAGAAATAGAAGGCACTCAAAAAATAGCCTAAATACTAATTAAGGAACTTATATTATTCGATGGTTGATCCTAGCTTTTATCCTTTGTCCAACAATATCAACAAGTCTTATTCCTACAAGATAACTTAGCAAACACTTGGAAAATATAATCAGCATTAGGGGACCTGCTTAGGCTATTGTATAATAATTCTTGGAGGTGCAACAGTCAAGCCTCCTAGGTCCTTTTAGTTGACCTTTGAAAATAGAAGTGAAAGTTCAACTTTGAAAAATGAACAAGCATGACAGAATATAGCAAAATAGAATGATAAATTTCAATACAGAGTGCAACAGTATATCCTATAAGCAACCTATAATGTACATCTAGGGTTTGGAGACAACAAATTGCCCCATATGTAGTCTGGTTAAAATCATGCCTCGTAATAGGCTATCACAATTTTGTAAACTAACAAAATCGTGCCTCATAGAGACCAAATGTGATTTCGTAGAAGCTATGCAAAAAATAAAATACAAATGCGAGAACTCAATTATGTCACCTAAAAAATTATTACATGCATGAAGAAGAGCCAAAAACACCTAATAGATAGTGTTGAAGCAAAAAAAAGGGTTAAGACCTCTCGAGTAGTTGATCTCTCCTTAAGGATCCAACACAAATCCACCAAAGTGAGTAATAGCAACAGATAATCCAATACAGTAGAAAATAGATCACACTTCATAATTGAGAGTTAGCTTGCTTGTGAAAGAAGAAGAAGAATGTAGATCTGTAGCACCCTAAAATTGGCATAGTTAAACCCTTAGTAAAATATAAAAGATAAAAATTTAAATTTTAAACCCAAAATCGCCCCAAAACTGCTTGTTACCCGCTTCCTTTATTTTTTGCACCATTTTTAGGATTTGTTTTGACCGTTGGACGATATCGTTTCATATCAGATGAAATCGTCCTCGATCTGACGAATTCGTCTAGAATAGAGCATCCAAACGATTTCATCCTAAAACCAAATGTTCATAATTAGCTTCTGTTTCAACAGCCTCTCCAACTTTGGCAGAAGTGTGTCTACGCAGTTGGAGATTCCCCCATTGGAGATCTCCCAGATTGGGATGATCTCCAACCTCCTAGCCTCCCCCTAATCCTATATAAACTAGGATTTTTCTAGTTTATCCCCCCTGACTCTCCTGAACCACCCTAGCTAATGGATTTCCCTACAGATTTAGTTCCTTATACACTAGAGCATCCTCTCACTATTGTCTGCATCCTGTATTTTGTGTTTTCTTGCAGGAACTCTACTATTTTTCAATCTAAGCTATCTCAGATCATTACAAACATCTCGGATGATTTCAGATGATCTTGTCGAGGAGAGCAGACGATCTCGTACGATTAGAGGCGATCCTGACTATAGTCCAGATTGGGGGCAATCAGAGCTCGGAGTTTGCATTTTCTTAAATAGTTTCTGTATTTTCCCATTTATAATTCTACATTATCTTAAGTTATTATGTTTATGCATCTTGGAGTTCACCTCATTTAGCATAACCGCATGATAAAGTTAAAATAAAACATTAAATCTATTGCATTTCTCTTGTTTGTTATTTAAATCCATTATTTAGGCACGTTTACTATTATTGCTATCATTTTTCATTGCTTCTGTAGTTGCATATTTGGTATTTTGTATTTTTTTTTGTGATTGCAGGTTTATGACGAATTCGTCTAATGAATTCATCAGATTTCAAATGATTTCGTCTGATCTCAGATGACCGACTGTGATTTACGATGATTACGTACGAGTTGAGACGATCTGGACTGCTACAAAACTTAGAATATTCATCAGACATTCGAAATCAGGTATGTACTGTTCTAGTTAGTATATTCTCTGTGTTTAGTACTGATTTTTGTCTCTGTATCCATTTAAATTAGTATTGGCATATACAATAGTTTAGATTCATCTTGGCCAAACCTAGGAGTTGAATGATTAAAGTACAAAATAAACACATTAAACCCATTCTCAACCTAGGCGTGGAAACTACCACTCAAAAGTTTCCTGGTGAACCCACCATCCGTTGAAAATTCACCTTTATACTCCTCCCCCGAGAGGCGGGACCTTCAAAGGGCCTCTCAGTCCGAGGTATTGTCCCATCCTTCTTGCATCCCCCTTCTAGGCGCGGATCCTATAGCCTGAGGGTAAGGATGCAAAAAATTTGGAGCGATACATTTTGGTGAACCCGACGTGAAAACTAAAAACCTTTTGAAAACAATCCAAAAAGCAAAACATAAATGCATTTAGAATCAAAGATTGCATATCATATTTGGATGGTAGATTATAATAAAATATGAGTTGTCACCATTAATGTTGAGAATCATGTTGGCAATTTTGGGTACTTTGGGTACATTGCCTTTGCTCAAGTGTATAAGTTGTCATTGATGTCAAGAAGCTCTTAAAGGAATTTGAATCGATGTCAAATAATTTGTTTTGATGAAGGTTACGGCATGACAGTTTCAAAGGTCTTTTCTAAACCCCAAGTTGGCAGGTTTAAAGATTACAGGTGGATGCATTAGTTTAATGCATTTGGGTCCAGGAGGAAGTATTTATTTAAATAATTAAAAACCTTGTTAAGGTTCCCTTTAATTATTTTAAAATAAATATTAAATTATTGTTTGCAATGGGTTCTCCTAACCCATGGTGCAAATGTCTTAACTATGTGGGTGCTATGTTTTAAGATGGTGGGCACTAGCCAAGACCTCCGTCGACATGTTAAACTCCTCGCCGATGTCAAGAGCTTATGGTAAAAATGCATATAAATCTCCCTCGATGAAAATCAAGAATTATCCCATCCACATTTTGAAAAGAGTTGCTCACTGTGAATTCGTGATTCGCTGTTTGGATTTCTTCTTCGATTGTGTCTTCGTCATTTTCGTGAATCCGCTGTTCATTTTTTTATACTCGTCGTTTGTCGTAAATCCATCATAAGGTTTTTCATCTTCGTGTTCGCGTTAGAAGAAAGGGAGGCACTGTTGTTTTATTTAATCCCTGGTGTAGAAGGAACAAGGCTAACAGTGTGAGGTTTAAACCTCATCGGGTGCCTTTGGTGCATCGGTAGTGGCTAGGTTGTTGGCACGCTACCCGAACGGGAGGTTTCGCGTTCGAATAACGCAAAAGGGTTTTTCATCGTGAAGTGGATGCAGCGGGTGGTGTTAGAATTCGTGCGCAATTTCTCCATAGCACGATTTTTTATGTTGGCCAAGGTATTTTTGAAATTAATTTTTGCTAAGTGTATTTTGCGGATGGAGGAAGTTTATTAGAGGGCAAAACAGCTTAGGAGTTATAAGGAGTTTAAAGCTTGTTTTATTTTTGATAAAAGATTCTTTTGATGGTGTTGTTTGAAATATCTTATTGCATTCTTATGAGAGATAAATTTTATTTTTGATAAGACTATAAGGGAGAAATAAGGTGTATAAGGGATAAATTTTTCTTGTAATGTTGAGAGTGCTTTTGGTTGATTATGGAAATGAAAGCATGATGTTTTAAGGTTAAAATTGCTTCTTGTGTGAAGTTGTGAAACCTTAAGTGGGCAGCTTTGAGATTGACATTTGCTTTCATTAAATTGGTAATAATCAAGCTATTCTTTACTTGGTTAAAGTGTTGGGCTTACTCCTTTGTTGATGATTTGAAAAGTTGTGTGTGCTCTTGTTAATTTGAGTTGGTGGATGCTTTTTGTTCAAACAATATTGGAGAGAAAAGGAGTTCTACTTGTTTCCTTTTCTTGATGTTGATTGTGAAATGCTTCAAGGTTGTGTTTTGAGTTGAATGGTGTTGATTGAACCTTGTTTGATGAGCATTGTTGTTGAAGCCCTAATTGATGGTGAAAATAACATGAGTATCATTGTTATGTGATTATTTGCATAGTTGGCAATTGTTGGGGTTTCATGTTCTTGAAAGAAAGCATTCTATCCTATCCATTTCAGATATTGAGTTGAGTTTTCAGATTTGAGATTGAGTTTGACCTGAGTTGATTTGAGTTGAGTTTTGAGATTAGGAGTTGAGTATAGAACATATTGAGTCTCTAACAATTCTCTTTATGCTCTAATTGTTTGACAAATCACATTGGGTCTCTAACAATTCACCTTGTGATTTCCTACTAAGAAAGTTTTTTTCTTGGTGAGCTTGCTGAGTTTTGGACAGGTTTCGGTGGGGACTTATGAGCAATCTTGGACGGGTTCGGTGGGGACTTGTGAGCATTTTTGGACAGGTTCCGGTGGGGACTTGTGAGCAGATTTGGACAGGTCCTAGCAGAGGACTTGTGAGCTGATTTTGATAGTTCTATCAGAGAACTTGAGGACAGAGGTGCACTGGTTCTTTGAGAAGAACCTAAGGACATATTTGGCAAGTCTTTAAGAAGGCTTGTGTTCAAGCTTAAGTGTTGGATAGATCTGACAGATAGAGGAAGACTTGTACTAGACCGACTGACTGTGTTTGGTACAGGTTGCTGAGCTACTGTGGATGTGATCATAGAAGGCAGAGGTCTCTTAGGCTAAGCATTGAGGATAGGAGGTCTTCGATGGAAAGGAGTTCCACGTGCTGGCAAGAGGTAGAGGCGAGTTGATCTTTTGAGGGATCATTTCTAGAGTAGAGGGGAAGGTATCTCCTTTGAGCAGAGGCTCATAAATTCTGATTAGGGGAAGGTATCTCCTTTGGGCCGAGGCTCATAAACATTGTAATTAGGAAGGATTCCCAAAGAACTTTGAGATAACTTTTAGAGAAAATTTTTGTGGACGTAGCCCAACCATTTTGGGTGAACCACGTTAAAATTGGTGTCACTTTGTGGATGATATTGTGCATTGCATTGATATTGCTTTGGGTATATTGCTTTACTATTTTGAAGTATAAAGGAAAAAATAAAAAGAGGTCTTATACTGTTCACCCCCCCTCTCAGTATAAGCTTGTGTTCTTCAATTGGTATCAAAGCGGGTGCCTTCAAAAAGTTTAACAGCTTGAAGGAAAAGCTAGTAAAGAACACAATGGATCATTCAAGTGGCAATGTAGCACCTATTCTTGATGGGTCAGATTTTGGTCTTTGGAGTGCAAGGATGAAGGTTCATCTAATGGCACTTGGTAATGAGGTTTGGGAAGTGATTGAAGATGAGTACACTATTCCTGTACATGGTCCTATTACTAAGGAATAAATGCTCCTACATCACAACAATTCAAAGGTAATGAATGCAATCTTGAAAGGCTTACAGAAAGCAGATCTCACCAAGGTGATTCACTGCAAGACAACTAGTGAAATGTGGAAACAGTTGAAGGTGGTTCATACAGGTGATACAAATGTCAGAAAGGCCAAGTTGAGACACTTCAAAGGTATGTTTGAACAACTCAAGATGAATTATGATGAAAATATTAGTGACTACATGCTTCGTATGGATGAGGTTGTTAACTCCATGAAAGGCTTAGGTCTTGAGCTTGATGAAAATGATGTTTGTGATAATATTTTAAGATCTCTTCCTAATAGATTTAGTGAAAATATTTCTGCTATTGAGGAAGCTAAATATTTGGATAAGTTGAAAAAGGATGAGCTCCATAGTATACTTGCAGCATTTGAGTTGAGAACTCAAGTGAAGGTTGATGTCAAGAAAGAGGAAGCTTTCAAGGCTACCAAGAAATCCAAGGGTAAACAGCTTCAAGATAGTGATGAGTCTTCTAGTGATGAAGAGGCATATTACGACAAGAAAGGCAAGTTCTCTAGAAAGCACAAAAGTATGAAAAATATAAGATGTTTCAATTGTGGAAATTTTGGTCATTATGCTATTGATTGTACTTGTTCCCAAGAATGAAAGTGATGAAGATAAACATGATTCTAAGAGCAAGGATTCTGAAAAGCACAAGCATCACAGGAAGAACAAAGATGAACACAACAATCAAGGAAAGAGGTATTCTCACAAGCACAAGAAGAGTTTCTACCTAGACAAAGCAAGTAAGTGTTCTAGTAGTGATAGTAAAAGTTCTTCAAGTGATGATGGAAATGAGATGTTGTTCATATCAGAAAAAGAGGAAGAACCGAAACATAGATTCATTATCATGAAATGTCTTAGATGTGGAAACTTTGGTCACCTTGAGGATGATTGCACAAATAATGATTTGGTTTCTAGTATGTATGAGGATGCTTCAGAAAACTATAAGGAAGATGCATGTATGGTTTTTGAAAAGGGTAGCACCTCTAGTGATAAGAAATCTGAAAAAGGCTTTGATGATTCAAAAAGCAAACAAATAGAGGAAGATATAGAGGAAGGTGAAGTAGATCTTGAAGGTGAACTTATTAGTGCTCTTAGTGCTTTGAAAAAGGAAAGAAAGAAGAATGATAGACTCAAGGATAAGTTAGATGAATGTTGTATGGATAGAGATGATCTTATAGAAAGTCTTGACTTCTCTATAGCTAAGACACAAGAAATCAAGGATGAGTTAGAGTCTAAGGTTCTTGAGTATAGTGAGTTAGAACAAAAAATGGCTTCTTTGAAAGAGGAAACTAAAGAGTACAAGGATAAGCTTTATAGGTTTCAAGATAGCTCCAAAAAGGTTAAGTCACTCATCAAAGGTCAAAGAAAGACAACGAGATAAAATAGGCCTTGGTTTTGTTAAGCCACACAAGGAACAAGTTGGAGAGTCTAGTAAGAGACTCCAAAAGGAAGAGAGTTCTGATGAGGAAAGTATTTCAGAAAAGGAGTCCTTGAATGATAGATGCACAAAAACAAAAAATAGAATTCAGAATGAGAAGAAGAAGTATTCAGGACCCAAGAGGTCAAATAAAGGAAATTTTCAAGGTAGATGTTTTGCTTGTCATAGGCTTGGTCACATGGCTTCACATTGCATGGCTCAAGAGCAGAAGGTAAATGACAGTTTCAGAAGTGCTAGTTACTTTCAAGGGTATTGCTACTCTTGTAAATAATTTGGGCACAAGGTAGTCTATTGCAAGGTAAATAACAAGAACAAGTTTGCTCAAAATAGGTTTGGTCAGAACAAGTTTGGTCAGAACAAGTTTGGTCAGAACAGGTTTGGTCAGAACAGGTTTGGTCAGAACAGGTGGATTCAAATATTAGGTTTACCTCAGAGAAACAACATCGTCAAGTGTTTCAAGTGCAATAATGAAGGTCACATAATCAGATAGTGTAGAGCTGAAATTCCAGAATACAAGAACAGGAACAATGGCATGATCAGGTCCAAGGATCAAGGCATGGACAAGAATAGGGATGAGAACAAGAACAAGAACAGTGACAAGAACAGGAATATGGACAAAGAGTTCAAGAGAAGGCCCGACAAGGAAGTTATAGATGCTAATGATGATTAGTGCCTAATGGGAGTTTTACTCCCACCCCAGAATTAATCACCTCATCAGGAGGTGGGGGAGGGACTAAGCTAAGAGGCTCATTCTTAGTCCTAAGACCCAAATGTGACCCTTTGCCATTGATAACAAATGGGGAGAGATATGATTAAGGGGGAGAGCTTCAAAGTGAAGAGGAGAGCTTCAAGTCAGGGGAGCAAAACTTCAAAGGAAGATTCTTAGTTATGGGCACAGTTGGTCAGTTGTTAGCACAGTTGGTTTTAGTTTTGGCTCTTGAGAAATGTTTTCAGTAAAGGTTTGCCATCAATGACAAAGGGGGAGATTGTTGGTAATTTTGGGTACTTTGGGTACATTGCCTTTGCTCAAGTGTATAAGTTGTCATTGATGTCAAGAAGCTCTTGAAGGAATTTGATTTGATGTCAAATAATTTGTTTTGATGAAGGTTACGTCATGACAGTTTCAAAGGTCTTTTGTAAACCCCAAGTTGGCAGGTTTAAAGATTACAGGTGGATGCATTAGTTTAATGAATTTGGGTCTAGGAGGAAGTGTTTATTTAAATAATTAAAAACCTTGTTAAGGTTCCCTTTAATTATTTTTAAATAAATATTAAATTATTGTTTGCAATGGGTTCTCCTAACCCATGGCACAAATGTCTTAACTATGTGGGCGCTATGTTTTAAGATTGTGGGCACTAGCCAAGACCTCCGCCGACGTGTTAAACTCCTCGCCGACATCAAGATCTTATGGTAAAAATGCATATAAATCTCCCTCGATGAAAATCAAGAATTATCCCATCTGCATTTTGAAAAGAGTTGCTCGTTGTGAATTCATGATCCATTGTTCAGATTTCTTCTCCGATTGTGTCTTCGCCATTTTTGTGAATCCACTGTTCATTTTTTTGTACTCATTGTTTGTCGTAAATACACTATAAGGTTTTTTGTCTTCGTGTTCACGTCAGAAGAAAGGGAGGCACTATTGTTTTATTTAATCCCTGGCGCAGAAGGAACAAGGCTAACAATGTGAGGTTTAAACCTCACCGGGCGCCTTTGGTGCACTGGTAGCGGCTAGGCTGTTGGCGTGCTACCCAAACGGGAGGTTCCACGTTCGAATAACGCAAAAGGGTTTTTCATCATGAAGTGGACGCAGCGGGTGGTGTTAGAATTCATGCGTAATTTCTCCATAGCACGATTTTTGATGTTGGCCAAGGTATTTTTGAAATTAATTTTTGCTAAGTGTATTTTGCGGATGGAGGAAGTTTATTAGAGGGCAAAATAGCTTAGGAGTTATAAGGAGTTTAAAGCTTGTTTTATTTTTGATAAAAGATTATTTTGAAGGTGTTGTTTGAAATATCTTATTACATTCTTATGAGAGATAAATTTTATTTTTGATAAGACTATAAGGGAGAAATAAGGTGTATAAGGGATAAATTTTTCTTGTAATGTTGAGAGTGCTTTTGGTTGATTATGGAAATGAAAGCATGATGTTTTAAGGTTAAAATTGCTTCTTGTGTGAAGTTGTGAAACCTTAAGTGGGCAGCTTTGAGATTGACATTTGCTTTCATTAAATTGGTAATAATCAAGCTATTCTTTATTTGGTTAAAGTGTTGGGCTTACTCCTTTGTTGATGATTTGAAAAGTTGTGTGTGCTCTTGTTGATTTGAGTTGGTGGATGCTTTTTGTTCAAACAATATTGGAGAGAAAAGGAGTTCTACTTGTTTCCTTTTCGATGTTGATTGTGAAATGCTTCAAGGTTGTGTTTTGAGTTGAATGGTGTTGATTGAACCTTGTTTGATGAGCATTGTTGTTGAAGCCCTAATTGATGGTGAAAAGAACATGAGTATCATTGTTATGTGATTCTTTGCATAGTTGGCAATTGTTGGGGTTTCATGTTCTTGAAATAAAGCATTCTATCCTATCCATTTCAGATATTGAGTTGAGTTTTCAGATTTGAGATTGAGTTTGAGCTGAGTTGATTTGAGTTGAGTTTTGAGATTGGGAGTTGAGTATAGAACATATTGAGTCTCTAAAAATTATCTTTATGCTTCTATGAGTTTGAAAAATCACATTGGGTCTCTAAAAATTCACCTTGTGATTTCCTACTAAGAAAGTTTTTTTCTTGGTGAGCTTGTTGAGTTTTGGACAGGTTTCAATGGGGACTTGTGAGCAGTCTTGGACAGGTTTCGGTGGGGACTTGTGAGCAATTTTGGACAAGTTTCGGTGGGGACTTGTGAGCAGATTTGGATAGGTCCTAGCTGAGGACTTGTGAGCTGAGTTTGATAGTTCTATCAGAGAACTTGAGGACAAAGGTGCACTGGTTCTTTGAGAAGAACCTGAGGACAAATTTGGAAAGTCTTTGAGAAGGCTTGTGTGCAGAGGATTGATTTGTTCAAGCTTAAGCATTGGACAAATCTATCATACAGAGGAATAATTGTACTAGACCGACTGATTATGTTTGGTACAGGTTGTTGAGCTACTATGGACGTGATCATAGAAGGCAAAGGTCTCTTAGGCTAAGCATTGAGGACAGGAGGTCTTCGGTGGAAAGGAGTTCCACGTGCTGGCAAGAGGTAGAGGCAGTTGATATTCTGAGGGATCATTTCTAGAGTAGAGGGGAAGGTATCTCCTTTGAGCAGAGGCTCATAAATTATGATTGGGGGAAGGTATCTCCTTTGGGCCGAGGCTCATAAACATTGTAATTGGGAAGGATTCCCAAAGAAATTTGAGATAACTTTTAGAGAAAAGTTTTGTGGATGTAGCCCAGCAATTTTGGGTGAACCACGTTAAAATTGGTGTCACTTTGTGGATGATATTGTGCATTGCTTTGATATTTCTTTGGGTATATTGCTTTACTATTTTGAAGTATAAAGGAAAAAATAAAAAGAGGTCTTATACTGTTCACCCCCCCTCTCAGTATAAGCTTGTGTTCTTCAAATCAATTAGCAGATATAGAGGATACTTTTGTGCTTAGAGTACCTCAAACAAATAGGGTTCAACCTTTGTGGGACAAACTTGATAGGAGATTGGGTATCATTGGATCTAGGGCAACATAACTTAGGCAAATTAAGAGGTTTGTCCTAGATAGAATCTTGGATCCTGATCAAGTGACCTTATATCATGAACTTCAGAGAGCTTGCCATAGGTGGTTAGCAGATAAAAGAGCCCATGTGTCTTCTGAGCTATACACCTTTGAGGAATACCTCGAGAATGCAGTTGTAGTACATAAATTTCTATCTCATATAGAGGATCAAGAGGTTGTCTTTACGGATAGGAAAAGATGGTATAGAGTTCCTAGAGTTGTGTTATATTGAGAGTATTGCCATGAAATCTATTTTTACAAATCAGAGTCAGAAGTAGATAACATCACTATAGCACATTTTATCAAGTTCTTGAAAAGTCATTTCCAATTTGAAGAGGAGCATTTCATGACTCCTGATGAACTTGATCCTATCAATGATATCTATAAACTATTTATAGAAAACTAAGCTATTATTTTATTATTGTTATTTCTTGCATTCAGTGTGCTATTTGTTGTCTTTGTAAACATAAAAACAATATATATATATATATATATATATATATATATATATATATATATATATATATTATAAATAAATAAATAAAATAAAAACAAAACAAAGTCATAACAAAAATCAAAACATTTTCTTTTAAGCATTATAGTAGGTATATAATTAAAATATATACCTCCCAAATTTGTTGCAAATATATTAATATATATATTTGCTAAAATCTAAATTTAGACATAATGACTAAACTCAGGAATGGAAAACAAATTGAAGTAGAAGAATATTGGTTAAGAAAACTAGAAAATAACCCAGATGTCCTTCCTGAAGACCCAATTCAGGAAGAAGGAACCTTCGACCAACAAGAAGAAGGATTTGCTGTAGGAAATGAACAAAAATAAAATGATAGAGAGGAAGGATCCTCATCCCCAAAAATATCTCCAGAAGGAGTTGTTACTTTTGAGAACATGGAACATTTCCGGAAGTTCCTCAATACTAATATTGGCACTCTTAATAGAGCAGTCCATATGGACAAAGATCAAATTAGTGACACTCAAGCAACCCTAGAAGATATATATCACACACACACTAATCCTTTGTCCTTTGTTGATCAAGAAAGTGATCAAGCTGGACCATCCAATTTGGATATGGCCGCTATGATCCAAAACATGCAACAACAATAGGTTACCCAACCACCTAGAGTGCCTCGTTATCAAGCCTAGGGTTATTCCCACACAAAAGAAACCTTCATTCACTGCTCTATTTCGCCAAGCTATTGATCAATATACCTCAAATCAACAAAAGCCTAAAACAAAACCAAATACCAATTTCCAACAATCGGGGATACAACATAATGCTACAACAAATCTTCTTCATAATACTCTTCCTACCAACCATTTGCATAACAGCAATATAGCATCTAATCCTTATGTCCCGCCTTCCTACGCTCACAAATCCCATACTCATGTACCACCAAACCAATATGGTGGACAAACTGGTAATCTGGAAGCCATGGTGAAACAGTTAGCCTCCCGTATGGACCAAATAGATCCCTACCGTCCCTCGTACAATTATCGAGAGATGTGTAGTCAACCTCTAGATCCTATAGTTGTAGCACAACCATATCCTAAACACTTCCCCATGCATGTCCTACCTATATACAAAGGAACTGAAGATCCCATAGAGCATCTTCGTATGTTTAGGATAGCATGTCATGATATATCACATGATGATTTGTTATTACTAAAAATGTTCCCAAAAATTTTAGGAGGGATGGCATTGGAGTGGTATTATCAATTGCCCACTCATTCTTTGAGAAATTTTGAAGAGACCGATGAGTCTTTTGTGCATCAATTTAGTGCCTATATTGAAAGGCATGTAACCATTAAAGATTTGTACAACCTAAAACAAGACAAAGATGAGTGTTTTGCTGACTTCTTAGCTCGATGGAGGCGAGTTGATAGGAAAATTACACTTTGTGTTACCTTATCGAGAAATGTTGGATATTTTTATCAATAATTTACAAGAACAACTATCCTATGAATTATCAACTGCTACCTTGACCACCTTCGATCAAGCTATAGACTTAGCCCGAAGAGTGGAAGATGCTCTCATTAGAAGAGGTCAGCTCAAAAAGAAAGATGATGAGAAAACATCCAAAAATCAATATAAAAATAAACAAGTTGTGGGTGATGGAGTCACTGATAGCAGAAACATTGCCAATGTTAATACTGCAAAAACAATAAAGAAGTTCATATTGAAACCTCTTGATAAACCACCTCAAGAATTTACTAGGTTAAATCAACCTTTATCAACCATTCTCCCGCAACTATTAGCACGAGGTTTGATTCAATTACCAAATATCCGGGAACTTGATCCAACTATACCCGGATATAGAGCTGATTTACATTGTGATTTCCATAGAGGACCTGGACATGCTACCAACTCTTGTAAATGGTTAAAACATAAAATACAAGATTTAATTGATAACAATGAGATGGAGGTGCAAGCCTTTCAACCTAAACAAAATCCTCCTAATAATGCTCAAAAGAACATCCCTCAAAGTCAGAATCAGAATGCCAATCAATCATTGGACATATTTCAACATCCTTTACCAAAGCATGGTAAAGAGGTGGCTAATCAAATTGAACATCATAATGTTCCCCCTCCTACCCGATATGTAGGAGCCATTAGTGGGCATTTACCTATTCATGATTTAGAAATATTTGACACAACTTTATCCATGGTTACGTCCAGGACCTCTATATAATATTCGAACACCTGATCTTAGTGATGTAGAATATGATACTTGAAAGTGACATGGAAATCACCTCAAATCAATCGAATACTTTTGAAGATGAATCAGATCCTATTCAACCCATCACAAATTCTATGGTTTCGGAAGAACCATTTCCTAGAAGAGTCACTACTCGACCATCTTCTCATCAGTTACTTTCTAATGAACAAGCCATAAACGCTAGACCGAGACCAGTTCATCATCCTCAAAATAATATTGTAGGTACCATCGGAGTCGTTACTCGACAACAGGCTCAAAACTCTCAACAGGATCAAACTCAGAACGATGGATCAGCTCCATTTGTTTTGAAAAATCCCAATAAAGGGAATCATGCACCTAATGTTCAACCTAAGCCTCCTTATAATATTAATGAACAATTATCCAATACTACAGCTAGAATTTCCCTTTTGGACCTTTTAAGATCTTCTCCTATCCATAGGGATGAATTAATGCTCACATTAAGCCAAATGATGGTACCACAAAATATTCAATCTGAAGCCATGTCCAATACTATCATAACTCGAGAAGTCGATTGTATTGACTTTCGAGATAGAGATATACCACAACATAGTTTACATAAGGATAACCCCTTATATATTACTGCCCTAATTGGGGATGTAGCCGTTAAACGCGTCTTGATTGATAATGGTTCATCTTTAAACATATGCACTTTTGACTTCTACCAAAGATTTGGCTTTAGAAGTGACGAAATGAAAAGAACTGATATGATCATAAAAGCCTTTAATGACGAAACACAAGAAACGTGTGGAGTTATTACTATTCCATTGCAAGTTGGTCCTAGAACCTTAGACACGACCGTGTTTATTGTACATTGCCCTACATCATACAATATACTTTTGGGTCGCCCTTGGATCAATGCAATGCGAGCTGTCCCCTCAACTTTACATCAGTGTGTTAAATTCAAATTTAAAAATCAGTTGGTTACCATTCATGGTGACCCTAGACCCTTTGATATGTGTGCTTTGGCGAGAACCGGTTGGAGTTCAATTTTGCCCTGCTCTGTCATCCACACATCCTAATTCTCATCAACCATCTAAACGTGTGAAACACTCACCCATAACATCATCTACTTTTCCCCCATCAACTACACCTCTACATATAGCTCAACCATCTTCCGAACAAACCACATTAGGACCTCAAAAGGATCCTAAACCCACAACCAATGCTTCTTGTTTTACTCCTATAACTTCCATACCTTTAGATCCTTCCATCGACATCTCTACAACGTCTACGCCTATCAAAGACATGATTTCTGCATCCAAAAACATAGGAAATGATCCTTCTACCTCTTACGCTCTTACTGATGAGCTCTTACCCGATTTATCTAAAATTCTTATATCAAAAAAAACAAACATTGCCATGCAAGATGCCCTTATTTTAAATAAACTCCCACCCTCTCCTCGTACCTTGGGCCTCCCACAGCCTATGGGAAGTATTTACCAAGTCGGGAGTTGTGCTTTTATTTATAAGGGATATGACTAGGGAAGAATACCTAGAAACATCAAGACATATTGTGATGGATATGCTAGATGCTATTTTGCTAATGAGTATATTAAAGCTAAACATATAATGCTTAAATTGGGCTATAAAGGGAAAGGTTTGGGACCTTCCCAAAATGGTATGAAAGAACCTTTTGAGGTTGAACCATGGCCTGCCCGATGCGGTGTGGGCCTATTTCCTAGTAAAGGTCAACCCTTCCCATTTGAGGAGGATGACCATCTTACATGTTACCAAGATTATCTGGATAAACAAGATTCTTTGTGTTCAAAGAATAATCCCTTTACCTGTAATATGCTATCCATCGCCTACCCTGAGATGATTGTCGAATCCGACGATGAGTTGGAAGGGGATATCTTCCATGATGTCTCCGTTGATGAATTGTTACATAACGGATTTTATTTTGATGGCTCTATACCTAGTATAGCCCAGCTTGAGGCCTCGACTCCTCAAGACGAATTATCCAAGCTAACCTTGGAAGAATTACAAGAATTGGGTGTTTCACCCACCCCACCTAATTTTGAGAGAGATTTACATATGGAAGTTGAAAACGTTATAAAAATTAACATTGGAACCGAAGATAACCCTCACATAATCAATATTGGATCAGAATTAAGTCAAGAAAAACAAGATAAATACATTTCATTTCTTAAAGACTATGAAGATGTCTTTGCTTGGACATATGAAGACATGCGAGGTTTGGACCCTTCTGTAGTTATGCATCATCTAGTAGTCCATCCAGGATGCTAAACCCTTTAAACAGAAACTTAGAAAAATGCATCCTAAAGTGGCCTTACTAGTCAAAGGAGAACTAGAAAAATTGTTGAAGGTTATTTTTATACAAGCCATTGATTATTTTGAATGGATCTCAAATGTAGTTCCAGTAACTAAGAAAGAAGCTACCAAAGTTAGGGTTTGTATTGACTTTAGAGATATTAATGTTGCATGCCCTAAAGATGATTTTCCTCTTCCCAACATGGATCAAATCATTGATTTTACTACTAGAAGCGAAATGATATCCTTAATGGATGGATTCTCTGGTTATAATCAGATCAGGATAGCTCCTGAAGATCAGGCTAAGACAACCTTTATTACCCCTTGGGGAACCTTTTGTTGGAAAGTGATGCCATTCGGTTTAAAGAATGCAGGTGCAACATATCAACGAGCCATGACTTATATCTTTCACGATATGATGCATGATATTCTACATGATTATGTAGATGATATTATAGCTCGTTCCATCAAAGAAGATGATCATTTAAATGACTTGAGAAAAGTATTTGATCGGTTAAGGGAGTATCTTATCCGATTGAATCCAGCCAAATGTATATTCGGAGTTAAGTCCGATAAATTATTGGGGGTTATCGTTTCTTTACGTGGCATTGAAATTGACCCTCTCAAGATCATGGCTATCATTGATATGCCCGCACCCACAAATATATCTGAATTACGAAGTTTACAAGGTAAGCTTCAAGCTATTCGCCGCTTCATTGATAAGTTGGCAGACAAAACCGGACCTTTTCTTAAACTTCTTAAGAAAGATGTCTCTTTTCATTGGGACGATGAATGTCAGGAAGCATTTGACCTCCTTAAACAATATCTCCTTAAACCCCCAGTACTTTCACCACCTAGATCTGATCGTCCATTTATCTTGTACATTTTTGCCTCAGATTTTGCCTTAGGAGCTATGTTAGCTCAACTTGACGATGAGAAGAAAGAACGTGCTAATTATTACATCAGCAGAACCTTAATCAGTTATGAAACTCGCTATACCATATTAGAGAAGTTATGTCTAGCAGTCGTATTTTCTACACAAAAACTACGACATTATATGCTCAATCAAAAAACGTATGTTATTGCCAAATTCGACCCTTTGCGATATCTCATGAGTCGACCGTACTTATCTGGTCGCACAACCAAGTGGGTTCTTGCGCTAAGCGAGTTTGAACTCACGTTTATAGGACAAAAGTTCTGTTAAGGGTCAAATCATAGCAGATCAATTAGCTTCTGCACCCTTAGAGTCTACCCATCCCCTCATCATTGAGTTTCTCGATGAATGCCTTAAATTAGAGGCAAACCATCCTAAACAATGGTCCCTATACTTTGACGGAGCCCGATGCATGAGTGGGGCTGGTGCGGGTATTATTTTAATATCTCCGCAAAAACATCTTATACCTCTGTCCTTTAAATTAACGTTTGCTTGCACCAATAATACTATTGAATATGAGGCTCTAATCCTTGGATTACGAGCTGCTTTGGCCCTAAAAATTAAAAATTTATTAGTTTTCGGTGATTCTCAACTTGTCATAAATCAAATCAATGATGTTTATCAGACCAGAGATGATAAATTACGCCCATATAAAACATATGTTTTGCAATTATTATCTTTATTTGATCAAGTTACTTTGGAAGCTATTCCTCGAACTAGCAATCGTGCGGTTGACGCTATGGCTGCAGTTGCATCTCTTTTACCCTTGGAGTTAGATGATGAATATGCTACCATCATTATTCGTCGACTCCAGGAACCCGCTTCAAGAAAATCATGCTTAGAACCTTTGGATGTGTTTCTAATCAACGAAACTACTCCTGAACCATGGTACACTGATATATTTAATTTTTTGCAAAAAGGAACCTTCCCTGAAGGTTGTCATAGTAACCAGCACAGGTTATTACGTAGACGAGCAAGTCGCTTCGTGATTATTGGTAATACCTTGTATAGGAGATCTTTTGAAGGCATATTATTGAGATGTTTGAATCTAGACGAATCTAGATCAGCTTTGAGTGAAGCCCACGATGGATCTTGTGGAGGACACTTTAGTGGTAACGCCATTGCTAAGAAGCTCCTTCGGATAGGATATTTTTGGCCTACCATGGAGAATGATGCACATGATTATGTGCGCCATTGCGACAAGTGCCAGAAACATGCTGACCTTGTCCATGCGCCTGCACAAGAACTGCAGGCTATTTCATCTCCTTGGCCCTTTTCAAAATGGGGCTTAGATATCATTGGAAAAATCAACCCTGTGTCATCGATGGCTATTTTACAAAATGGGTTGAAGCTATGCCTTTAGCTTCTTGTACGGGAACCCAAGTTTCCAAGTTTATCTTTAATCAAATTATTTGTAGGTTCGGAATTCTTGCAAATCTCATCTCAGATAATGGAACTTGTTTCAAAAATAAAGATGTCAAAAAATTATGTCAAAAGTATAAAATTCAACATCGTTGGTCCACTCCCTATTATCCTCAGGGTAATGGCCAAGCAGAAGCATCTAATAAAACATTAATCAAAATTCTCAAAATATTGGTCAATAAATCTGGTCGAGATTGGCACATCCAATTATATCTTGCTTTGTGGGCCTATCGAACTAGTGTTCGCACCCCCACTGGAACTTCACCTTTCGTTTTGGTTTATGGCGCTGAAGCTATTTTTCCCTTTGAATTAGAAGTTCCTTCTTTGGCTCTACTACTTCAAGATACTTGAAGTAGGGGATGAATATCGTCTTTGGCAGATTTAGTCAGTTGGAACTCTTAGATGAAAAGTGCATCAATGCTTTGGAGCATCTTCGTGCCTACCAAAACAAGCTTAAGAGAGCATATCTCAAGAAAGTTCATCATCGATCCTTTGAGACCGGCGACCTTGTTTTAAAAGAAAATAAAAAAAATACTAATGCAACTAAAGACCTTAAAGGTAAATTCGAGCCCAACTGGCTTGGACCGTATATTATTATTGCTAAATTTGGATCGGGAGCATACAAATTATCTACCTTAGATGGTAAAGAACTTAAAGAACCTATGAACATTATGCATCTCAAACGCTACTATGCATAAAATTTGGTCATTTCATCATTGTATATATTTGTTTTGCATATTATTTCCTTTTAGTCACTTATATAAAAAGTTTCAAAAACAATCACATTGTATTTCTTTCAATTCATCAATTAAAATCAAAATACAAAAACATCAAAATCGTCAAAATCTTCAAAAACATCTTTTATTTTGTGCTTGTCAATTCTTGAAGTTTGTAGTTATATTTTCAATTATTTTGGATAAATGAGCATTTATTTGGAATCCCGCACTTTCACACTCACATACATAAATATCTTGCTTTTATTTGGTATGATTATTAATCTCTCTTATATCAAAGTCCACATTGGCATTAAATAAAGTTTTGAGCATAGAGAACTGATCTTGTTATTTACTTGAACCAAGTATATCTTTTCACATTAAAATGATTTCATTGCAAATTCGATATGATGCTACATAGTAGAAGTGGTTTCCTGAGCGAAAAGTTTCCCCTGCTATCCTATCATGCACATGGTCTAGAATCTTTGAGAATTGACAAAAGGACAAGCTCACCCCTACCCGAAATAAAAATCCCTTGCTCTACGACCAATCCGAGCAAGTATCCCTAGTATAGGAAGAAAAAGAAAAGTCAAAGAAAATGAGAAAAGAAAAAAATATTATTTTGTACCATCGCAGCAATATTTCAGCATTATCTCAATTCCAAGCAAAAATACAAAAAAAAAAAAAAGAGAGAAAGAAAAGCAAAAGCAAAAAGCAATAAAATCCCTTTCCCTACCCCTTGAAAAGAAAAGAAGGGTGAATGAGCTTGAATCCCTGGAATTCTCAATTATTCAAAAACTGTGAGGTAAGCCCCATAACAGGTGGTTTGTGCCCAACCCGCTTGGCCTTGGGTAATTCCTAGCGTGGTGATATGTCTGTCACATTAGCGACCTTCTTTTGTATAGACCTATGTCAGCTTATGGATTAGCTAGCTCTTGATAACCCGACTTACATAGTAGTCTAGTACGGTCACATGCATATAAATCATGGTTAAGGAACACTCATTTGGTTAAGGCAAATTACTTGTATCAAATTATCTTGCTCAAAATTGGTGAATGAACAATACAATCGCACACACATTTGTATTTGAGAGATTTTGTATCATTATGATAAATCAAGATCGGTAATGAACTCACATTTGCACATGAGGATCCCTTATAAACCTACATTTGTCTTTGAGATAATTTAAAATATTTTTGTAATTCTTTTCGGAATAGTTTTATCCTCTTATTTCAGAATTTTTGTTTTGTATAAAAACAATTATATACATTGTTTCACAAAATCACAAAATGATTTCAAACAACATGTTCATATTATTATTTTTTTGTTTATTAAAAGTCAAAAATTAATCTTGCAATAAAACTAAAATATCCATTTCTTCTTTGGATTTCGCGATGATGGTATAAGTCTATACCTATAAGTCTATGCCTAGCGCAAACCATTGTTCTAATTTTATTTTCCCATTCATTTTAATAAAAACACATATGGCTTACATCATTATGTTACATAACTAAGCTTTAAAATGAACGCACACTTATCTTATTTCAGGTCATTATGTCAACATTCAATTTTGCAATGATGGTATAGTTCCTAGGAACTTATGCAAAAAAATTTATCACACTTAGGAATTTATGCCTAGCAAAAATCATATTTCTTTTTTATGTCATGCATAATATTTTTATGAAAATCTGAAAACAAATCATCACCATCATCATTTTCATCATCACAACATCAAGTCTTAAGACAGTCTCTTAAGCACTCTTTTACTTTTAACAATATTTCTATCCTGGGATTAGCTTGACGACCTAGTGAGCGGCGACTCCATGAAATGGTCTATAACAGCGACAATGTCCTTTGAAATTATTGTTAGAAGTCCTTTTTATTTTTTCAAATTACACCAAAACAACCAATTTATTTACATCAGATTATTTCATTTACAATTTTATGCCATGATATCAAAAATATAATATTTCAAAATGACATAATTACATGAATATTCAATCACAAATTAAAGCATCATACAACATATACACAAGTCATATCATCAAAAACAAGACCATATATATATATATATATATATCAAATTATGTACATCATATCAAAACTGGATTGGTATGCCACAATCTATACCCTGGCATACTCAATCCTCTCAAAAATCTATACAATCTCTATGTAGTCTATAGCCAGCTATCCTTGAGAAGCCCTCGAGCTCTCAGCCTCATCTACTCCCCCGCCCTGACGTGGAGGAGGTGGTCCCATAGAGGTTCGGGCTGTGTCTCGGGTCCTCGTCGTCGATCGTGAGGATGTCCTCGATGATCCCATCATGATCGGCTCCGCAATCGGGGTTGGCAGTGGTACCCTCTGGTTCTCTGGAACCATGTGATAGTATAGCCCCTGGTAGAATGCGGTCTGAGCAATAGACCATGCCAGATCCTGAGTGCTCGCTCCTCCACCCTGAGCTCTGAGTCGTGTGGCCTCATCCTACAATGTCTACACTTGAGCTCGAAGGTGGGCAACCTCAGCCCGGAGAGCCACCGTCTCGTTGCTCTCCCCTACATCGACACCCTTGCCCTTATCAGGCGATGGTGGTCTCTCCCCCTGCTGCGAAGGGAGTCTCTCCTCCCTCCGCCCTATCTCCTATGGCCTCTATGGAGCCCGTGCCATCCTCTGGCATCTCTCCTATGGAGACCACCACTGCTCTCTCCCATCGTGACCTCGCGCTGCCTCAATGGCAGCCTGGCACCGCCTCCCCATCCGATGCACCATGGCATGCACTGGACCCTGCGCCCTCATCATCCGAGGAGGGTGGATGCCTACGTACCAGGCATCGTATCCATCAGTCACCCCAGCATCGTCACCATCCACTAGTTGGATGGGGGCATCGTCAGTGTCCTGGCTCCAGAACCGTTGCATGTCTGGAGCCCCGCTCAGTGTAGTACTATCCCAAATAGTCTGGGAGTACTCATAATCCCTGAGAGAAGGGATCCCCTACTGAAGACCGAACTACCATAGTACCCGATCATAGCGGTGGAGCTCTACCTCTCCCCGCTCCATCCTCAGCCAGTAGACTCGCTTGATGCGAGCCAGCTCCTGCCCATCCTCTGCCCACCCGGGGTGCTCTCGCCATGGCCTCCAGGTGATCTGGTCTAGGATGAGGTCGTCCAGCAACCTCCGTGACATCGACAGATCTATCCGTCACTGTGACCCTCTCTGTAGCCACCAATAGTAAACCCGGGGCCTCTCCCGGTCAACCCCTGTCAATGGGAGCCCTATCGGCCTCCGCACCGTGATGTGCTCCCAGCACCAAATCTGTAGCAGCGATGTCAAGACCAGACATCGACCTCCCTTGTATACGACCCCATGCAGGATCCTATACAAGTGACATAGTACAAAGCTACCCCATGTAAACCTGTACCCATGGTCTCTCATGTCGCAAACTATGTCTGAGAGCACCCACGGTAGTCTGCACCCACTCTGGTGGCACAATAGTAAGCCACCGACCACCCCTGCCAAAACTCGAGTCAGCCTGGATGCCCCAGGCATCTACCGTAGAGACTCGATGTTCACCCCGCCCTTCTCTAGGGTGAAGCTCGGGTCTCCGGTCAGTCTCATCATCGCCTGGCCCTGATTGGCCGTAGGCATCATGAGCCATCCCTGTATGGGGATCCTCATGATCCTCCATACGTCCTCTAGTGTGGGAGCCATCTCCCCTATCGGTAGCCGAAAGCAGGACGACCCCGGATACCATCTCTCTGCTAGGGCTGTCAGAAGCCCTATGTCCGTCGGTACTTGTGGCATCTCTGCCACATGTCGTAGCCCGACCTGTGCTAGTCGATCGTGCTCTGCCTGGTCGAGAGCGGCCAAGTCGTCTCTTAGCCCGTCGTATTTCCATTCTCGGCTCTTTAGTAATCCCCTCTGCAAAACAAACAATAAAACAACAAAAATTCATTAATAACCAATCATTAAAATAAAATTAAAAACATTTTAATCAAGCTTAATTTCTTAACAGCGATGATATCGTCCACCATTGGATGATATCGTCCCAAATTTGGCAAAATCATCCTTTTTAGGATGAATTCATCTCCGATTTCGCAACTTGGGGATCGCCCCTTGTTGAACGGGATCGCCCCTAGTTCGCTGATTTCGCCATCCGACGAAATCGACGATCTAGGGACGATTTCGACGAAATCGGGACGATTTCGTCCCGACGTCGTCGACGGCCTAAAAATGGCCGCGATGCCCCAAACAGTCAAAATTTAAAACAAAAAAATTGCACAAAGTACAATCAAACCTAATCTACTAGGATTAGATCCTTACCCGTAGCCCGCGTCGGACCTCTGTCGCTCTGTGCATTGTCTCCACCATTGTTTCTCTCTGCAGAGCTCTGGAACAGTAAAAATGAATAGTAAAAAAAATGAATTAGGGTTTTACCCTATTTTTCTTAATTTTATTTAAAAACAACAACATTTTTTAAAATTTTGCTTTTTCGCGTTTTTACCTCAAACGTTCGATTTGGGTAAAAACACGGAGGGGGCACCATAGTCAGCAGTCGTACGATTCGACCTAGAATCGTCGTCTAAAAAATTGAGTAAATTTTTGCTTTCTCGTAAAACGAGAAAAACTCGTCTTTAACGCATTTTCTTCGAAAAATTCGCTAAAGAGGGGGCAAAATGTAGCACCCTAAAATTGGCGCAGTTAAACCCTTAGTAAAAGATAAAAGATAAAAATTTAAATTTTAAACCCAAAACCGCCCCAAAACCGCTTGTTACCCGCTTCCCTTCTTTTTCGTGCCATTTTTAGGATTTGTTTTGACCGTTGGACGATATCGTCGCATATCAGACGAAATCGTCCCCGATCTGACGAATTCATCTGGAACAGAGCGTCCAGACGATTTCGTCCTAAAATTGAATGTTCATAATTAGCTTCTGTTTCAACAACCTCTCCAACTTTGGCAGAAGCGCGTCTGCGCAGTTGGAGATTCCCCGTTGGAGATCTCCCAGATTGGGATGATCTCCAACCTCCTAGCCTCCCCCTAATCCTATATAAACTAGGATTTTTCTAGTTTATCCCCCTGACTCTCCTGAACCCCCTAGCTGACGGATTTCCCTACAGATTTAGTTCCTTATACACTAGAGCATCCTCGCACTACTGTCTGCATCCTGTATTTCATGTTTTCTTGCAGGAACTCTACTGTTTTTCAGTCGAAGCTAGCTCGGATCGTCGCAAACGATCCCGGATGATTTTGGACGATCTTGTCGAGGAGAGTAGACGATCTCGTACGATTGGAGGCGATCCCGACTGTAGTCCAGATTGGGGGCAATCAGAGCCCAGAGTTTGCATTTTCTTAAATTGTTTCTGTATTTTCCCATTTGTAATTCTACATTATCTTAAGTTATTATGTTTATGCATCTTGGAGTTCACCTCATTTAGCATAACCGCATGATAAAGTTAAAATCAAACATTAAATCTATTGCATTTCTCTTGTTTGTTATTTAAATCCATTATTTAGGCACGTTTACTATTATTGCTATCATTTTCCGTTGCTTCTACGAGTTGCATATTTGGTATTTTGTATCTGTTTTTGTGATTGCAGGTTTCTAATGAATTCATCTGACGATTTCGTCTGATTTTAGATGATTTCGTCTGATCTCAGATGAGTAACTATGAAATATAAGATGATTACGTATGAGTTGAGATGATCTGGACTGCTACAAAACTCAGAATCTTCATCAGACATCCGGAATCAGGTATGTACTATTCTAGTTAGTATATTCTCTGTGTTTAGCACTCATTTCTGTTTTTGTATCCATTTAAATCAGTATTGGCATATAGAATAGTTTAGATTCATCTTGGCCAAACCTAGGAGTTGAATGATTAAAGTACAAAATAAACACATTAAACCCATTCTCAACCTAGGCGTGGAAACTGCCACTCAAAAGTTTCCTGGTGAACCCACCATCCATCGAAAATTCACCTTTATACTCCTCCCCCGAGAGGCGGGACCTTCAAAGGGCCTCTCAGTCCGAGGTATTGTCCCATCCTTCTCGCATCCCCCTTTCGGGCGTGGATCCTATAGCCTGAGGGTAAGGATGCAAAAAATTTGGAGCGATACAAGATCACTTAGCGAGCACTTTAAAATCACTTGAAGAAGAGAGTTTGCATGAGATTGGTATTTCAAAATAACTTACTTTAAAATAATATTTCAAAACCTCCTTATATATTAGATTTGAAAGTGAAATGGATGATAAAACCAAGGAGATTTGATGCCAAATACGCCAACTTCAAGAAATTAGGGTTCCTTAGGAGAAAACCCTAGATACGAAATCATGCCCCATCAGGACCAATCATGATTTTGCATAAAATGGGAAAAATAAAAATAAAAAAGGGAGAGAGACCTAGCCCTTGCCCTAGGCAAGTCTAAGGGGTCTCCCAGGAGGACTCGGGGAATATTGCCCACTAAAGTGGGTCAATTTTTTGTGTCTACAATCCCTATCAACATTTTCATTCGATGACTCCATTTCATCTCAATAGAGGTTTTAAATTACGTTAATTATCTCTTAGACCACGTTTACACTCGCATGAAGAATTTGAAACCTTAGTAGATCCTTCGACTATGATTTATGTCTATGGACAACAATGGTTGTTAATATATTGAATTCCATTGCTTTGACCTTTGACTCAAATGTATTTAATTGACCAATTGGAGGATAGTTGTAGGCTACAATTGTTGCATAGGTTACTCAACTCTTAGGATAACTATCGAATGTTATTAAGCATTTCAAATATAATAATTTGTGTTAATATTATTATCCATTAGTAGTAATTATCCCACATTCACCATGTGTGAGGATGAATGGATCTTTTAAATAGCCTAGACATTGTAGGCTTAGTAGCCAAGCACCTAAGTACTTGGCTAAACCATCATCCTTATCAGTTAAACCTTCACACGTGCTATGCATTCACCCCCTTGATGACTGTGCTTGTTTTCTTCACTATCATGCTTAGATGTCTCACTGTTTATGATTTTTTCTTGACTGATATTTGACCAAATATAGCTTACCATTGATTATGTTTGACTACAACTTCTAGATCGTGTTTGACTTAAATTTGTTATGAAATATAAACCCCATTTTAGAATGGTTTAAAATGATAAAATAAAACCCTCTCTTTTAGAAAGGTTTAAAATGGTCATATGTTAGTATGGTTTAATATGATGTTGACTTGACTTTGTTATGAAATATAACACTCTTTTAGAATGTTTTAAAATGAGCATATGTTGAAGAACTCAAGCTTATACTGAGAGGGGGTAAAAAATATAAGACCACTTTTTAATTTTCTTTCCAAAATAATATTATACAATATATCAATGGAAATATCAACAAAAATAATCAAATCAATGCACAAATCACCACACACAATAGAGACACCAATTTAACATGGTTCACCCAATGTGGGCTACTCCACGGAGAAAATATTTCACTAATATTTTCTCAACAAATATCATTGGGAATAGTTCTATATTACTATGTTTATGGACCTTTGTACAAAGGAGAAACCAATCCCCTAATCAAGTTCATGGATCTCTATCCACAAGAGAACTCCTTCTCCTCTACTCTGGTTGGTGATCTTCTAGAAGAACTACTGCCTCCACTACACTAGATTATGGATCTCTATCCACTGAAGACTCCTCTAACTCAGAAGACCTATCTTCACTACCCTGGCTAATGGACCTCTATCCACTGGAGACTATTATTCTCTATATTCTATCACCTCCAAAGCTTGCTCTCAGCTTTGTCTCAAATTTGTACTAAATATAGTCCTTCACTCTAGCACAAATCTGCTCAATATTTGTCTCTGATCTGCACTAAACATAGTCCTTCAGTCTAGTACAAATCTACTTAATCTCTATCTTTGGTCTAGCACAAACTTATCCTCAAATTTACACCAAAATATGTCCTCAAATCTATCCTCAAGCCTTAACACAAAAGCTTGACTCAATCAAAAATAAACTCTTGCTAAATCTGCTCCAAACCTTAACTCAAGTTTTTAACAAATCAAGCAATCAAATCTACTCACAAGTCTTCTCAAAGACTTACCTCAAATTATCCATAAGTCCTCTCAAGGACTTATCCAATCTACTCTCAATCTCTGTATTCAAATCTGTATTGTAAGCTTCCACAAAAGCTCACACCAATCTATCCATAAGTCTTCTCCAAGACTTGCCTCAAATATATCCACAAGTCCTCTCTAGAACTTGCTCTCACTACTCTCAAGTCTTTACCAAGAATTACCTCAAATATTCTCAATAAGTCCTCACTAGAACTTGTTCAATCTGCTCAACAAGTCTTCACCAACACTAACCTCAAATCTGCTCAACAATTCCTCACTATAACTTGTCCAATCTACTTGTAAGCTTCCACAAAATCTCACACAATTATGTTCTTAAGTCCACTCTAGGAATTACCCAAATCATCTCATAAGATTTCACTAAAGCTTATTGAACTCAAATAAATCTATCACAGAAAACCTCTTCAATAACACAAATAAGTTTCACACATAATATTTTTTGACTCACATAAACATATAAAGAATTCTTAGAGACTCAATATGTTTCACACTCACATTAATGCTCAATCACTTCCAATCTCTTTCTCAAATTAATTTCAGAATATAGAATAATTTCTTTCACATAACTTTGAACTATCACTCCAATACCTTCAATCAACTATGCTCAATCAACTCCACTCAACCAATCACTCAATGAAGATTTATTCAACAATGCTTATCAAAAAAACCTCACATAACAATGATACTCATGATCTTTCACAAACCCTAGTTCAAGATAGTTCACAACTTCACATAATAATGATACTCATGTTCTTGCACAAACCCTAGTTCAAGCATATGGATACTCACTCAATAATTTCCAATAATGCTTATCAAACAAGGTTTCTAGTATCAAATTTCATTCCAAAAAACCAAACTCAATAATGCTTATCAAACAATCATTTTCACTCCAACTTAGCATTCACAACATCCAACAATCACTCTCAAGGATAATATGCCCTTACCTCTTGTTTGAAGAAGATCTGACCTCAAACACCTGTTTTAATCACAACCACTCTCTTTGCCAATCTCAAGGGTTAGATAGCAAATATTTGTCCTTAATATTTTCTTTCAAAATATTTCACCAAGTCAAAATATCAAAAACTAACTATACCTTATTTCTCCTTTCAATACAATTTTTATGAACTTTGTTTCAACAAAATATCTAACTCCCTTGGCACACCTTATTACTCCTCTTATAAACTCTAAGCACTCAAAAATCAAAACCCAAAAATAAAACTATGCATATCCTTTTATCTCCCTTGTATTACTCAAAAACCCCTTTTTAAAATATGCAATATTCAATTTATAAAACCTTAGGAAATAAAAATTATTTCCACCTTTGCAATTTTTGCATGCAGTAATTAAACCTTAGAAACTTTAGCAATGTGAGTGCATACCTTAGACCATTCACCAAAAGGGCCTTGGCAGGTTTCAAATGCGTAACCCCTTCCTGCCAAGTACCTTTTCAAAGTGTGCACCCACCATGTGGGCTACGTGCCTCCACGCAAATGGAAAGGTAAGCGCATTTTCTTTGTTTCTCTCCAACTGCGCAGACCTCAATGAAAAAGCTTCTCCGCTTACAAAAACGAATGCCACGAGAATCGATCCCTCAACCTTGCACCAGTAAATGTCTTAGTGTAGCCTCTGGCTGCTAATCGCACTACCCAGTGCTTTGCAACGTGGAGTGAGTTCCTCTTTTACTTGTCCTTCAATCTGCCCCTTAAATATTTTAAAACACACATGATTCTACCTCCTAATTTGTGCAAAAAATTTTCTTGTCTCATGTGAATCGCATAGATAATTTTTTGCCATAATGTTTGCCCCTTCTTATATGCAAATTTCCATATGCTCAAAGACGTCGACGATTCGATTTAATTCGAATAATTCAAATTAATTAAACTTTGTGCCCTTTTAACCCTAACCTTTAGGGTTATTAAATTAAGTCATAAATTAATTTATAATTAAATTATTATAATTAATTTATAATTAACTTAATAACTCTTAGAGTTAATAAAATTAAATTATAAATTAATTTATAATGAAATTATTATAATTAATTTATAATTAATTTAAATCTCTAGGTCTTGTCCTTAGACCTTTAATATTATAATGAAATATTATAATATTATTTTTCTTGGGTCTTCCTATTGCCCTTTAGACCTTATCTGACCACCTGGAAGCAATATTTCTTTTGCACTGATTACGAAAACTAATGCTGCTCACTGAAACTGATGCTTGACATCATTCCTCTTGCACTGCTCACTAAAACTGATGTTGCTTACTGAAACTAACTCTTGACATCAATGACAACAAAACTTGCTCATATTTCCAACATATGTTAGATTAATAAAGAAGACAATTTGAGATAATTTTTTAGAAGATGCTTTTAAGGTAATTCCCGATAGAAAACTATGATGGAAATTTTGAGACTTTATGCCTTGTTGCAAACCCTTAAAGAATAGTCGAATTGAATGTTTTGTAAATTTTGGAAATAAATTTTATTGGGTAAATAGAATGAATATGCATATTTGTAGACTTTTGTTGTAATCTCCTATGATTTTTAGATAATAGGCTATTCTATGGTAAGATTTAATCTTTGAGTAAAAGCTGAAATTGATAAATGAATGTAATTAATTTAAGAAAATGAGTGTAGTTATTCTAGTTTGAAATATTGGACGTGGAGTCCATTCTTGGAGAAGGTATGGGACTTATCCATGATTTTGTATTGACTAGAATAATTTACATTTAAGATAAATTGAATCAAGGATTTATCCTTATGTGGAATAAGGTTATAATTTATAGGATGAATGTGGAATTCATGCCTAGAAAGAATTATAATGATTTTTAATTGTAAATCTTCTAGTTTTGGAAGAGTGGGCATGGAGTCCATTCTTGGAGGAGGTATGAGACTCCTCCATGGTTTTATAATGACTAGAATGATTTACATTATAAATAATAAGTTTAAGGGAATATCCTTATGTGGAACAATGATGTTAATAGTAGGATGAATGTGAAATTCATGCCTAGTAAAAGTTATGATGATTTGGTTGTAATATGCATATCTACATTATGGTAGATGTTTGATGCATGATTGCAATAAAATGAGAAAAGCATATGTTGCATGAATTAGGCATATACATGTCACAAGTTGTCCTGATCCTTCACCATGACCTTCTAAGCGATGGAGAACCAAAATAAGACTAGGGCACTACCGTTTTGGAATCTTATTATGTTTGTAAAATTAATACTTGCTAAAGGAAAGCTTATTGTAACGAAAACTGGTACATTGAGTATTGCATACTCAATATTGATTATGTAACATTTGATATGTGTATTTTAATTTTAAGTGTGATTGGAAGATTAAAATCTTATATGCAAGTTATCTTATTGAGTTGATATTATTTAATTCATTTCTTATTATTTACATGTTAAAGCTACTATGGATGATGAAGTGATTTAAGATGTATGCATAATATCATTTGAGTAGATTGGACTAGATGTACCTTGTTAATATAATTGTTGAATTGAATCAAATAAGGATAATAAATGTAGAACAAATATACAAATTATCACAATGTTAAGATAGGCAAAGAGTCAATTAGAAATTGCATCTTGATTGAAAACATGGATAATAATGGTAAACCTAAATTATACTACTAGTAAAAGTAACAACAATAGAGGAATATAGTCATGGTTACGGTGGTTATTACAAGGCCTATATAAATTCATCATATGGAGTGATAATTATTTTATCTACCTCATCATGAAGATGAGGGTGATTAATATTTATGTGTAGACACAAAAAATTGACCCACTTTAGTGGGCAATCTTCTTTGAGCCCTCTTAGAGACCCTTTGGTCTTGCCTAGGGCAACGATAAGGCTTCTCCCCTCTCGTGTTTCCTAGGGCAACGATAAGGCTTCTCCCCTCTCGTTTGCTTTTTCTCTCTCTCTTTATGTGAAATCGTGCTCGCCCTTGATGGGGTGCAACTTTGCATAGGCAAAATTATGGTCAGCCTTGATGGGCTACAATTTCACATTTTTAGGGTTTGTTCTTAAAAAACCCTAATTATTTGGGTTTGGCATGTTGTACATCGGCCCTCCTTGGTTTTCCTACCTTTATCGCCTTCAAATCCACTATATAAGGAGGATTTGAATTAAATTTTTATACATGACACAATTCAAAATTTTTGCACACTTATGGTAGATGATTTACTATTTCTTGCAAAGTGTTTTTATTCGGTCTGCATCCTTTCTTCTTCGTTCATAAGAAAATTAACTTTGGAGTGTGAACTCTGATTGGTTTGTTATTGCATTGGATTGTTGATTGTTGTTGCTCACTCTTGGTGGATTGGTATTGAATCCCTAAGGAGATATAAACTATCTGGAGGTTTCAACCCTTCTACCTCCTTCCTCACTCTCTGCCAGGTGAAAGCACTTTGTTGCATGTTTGTTTTCATTCTCTACATTTAAGATTTATTATTTTGATCTAATCTGAGATATTTTGTCTCACTTCTATGAAATCATGCTTGGGTATCTATGGGGTGTGATTATTCTTGAGAGAAGTCTTGATTACCTGTTACAGGGCATGATATCACCCAGACAATATCTGGGGGTACTCTGCTAACAAAAACCTCATCATTTCATTTTAGACTGCATCCAGAGCATAGTAGTACATTCTATTCTATGATTCTATTATTTTATCTATTGTATTGTATTATGTTTGTTTTCTTCCAAAGGTAAATTTCCGCTTCTATTTATCAAAGGTTAACTAAAAGTACCTAAGGGGCTTTATTGTTGCACCTCCAAGTATTGTTGTACAACAGCCTAAGCAGGCCCCCTAACGCTAATTATATTTTTCAAGTGTTTATCAAGTTATCTTGTAGGAACAAGAATTGTTGATAATATTGGATAAAGGGATAAAACGTAAGGATAAATCACTGGATAAACTATGTTCTGATTAGTCTTTAGGTTTTTTGTTGAGTGTGTTACATTTTTTTTGTAAACCCTAGATCTGATTTATAAGAAACACATCTAATTAAATTTCTAGGTATTTGAAAGATAAACAACATATAGTTTGCACTTAGGGTTAATTTTTTTTGTGCATCTCCTCTTGAGCCCTTGCTTAAAGTTTGTCTGTTTGAAGCCTAGGGTTAGAAAGCATTAAAAGAAAGAATCATTCTAGGGTTAGGTCTTGTGTTCTTGCATTCTGTATTTTTGCATTTTCCTTTATATTTTATAGTATATATATAAAGGCCAAATCTAGGTGTTTGTCTTGAATCAAATACATCAAATATTTGTAAAAACTAGAGGACTTGGAGAAAGTCCTTAAACTGTTCCTAGTGAACCCTTTCCCCCTAGCACCGAGTGTAGAGAACAACATACCCTCGCGGTTCACCCTAAGGATTTCTATTGCAGATCCAACTTTTTGAAATTGAAAGCGATAGGGTTTTCCCTCTACATCTTTGGTGAACCCAATGTGAACACCTCGTTTTTTTTAAACTATTTTAAGCAAGATCATTAATATTTTTAAAATATTTTTGTGTTTTTTTTTGTTTTTTTGTTAGCATTATCTTCTATCCTTTCATTTTTCTAATGCCTCCTTTCCTTAGAAGTCAATAGAAGCACATTGAATCTGATAATGTTCCTTCAAAATATGATGAGATTCATAGAGATGACCCTAACATAGATCTAGAAGAATAATATAATATGGAAACTAAAATGAGTTTTGATCCTTATGAGGGACCTAATGGTGGGTGTCTTTTCATCATTTGAGCACATTTTGAGTTTTATGAAATATAATAGGGATAAGATACTAGAAGGCATGGAACAGGAGGCCCGTCTCGAAAGAGTTGAGACTCCCCCACTCCCCCCTCTAGTAATATCCCCTATGCTTGACCAAAATAGCCCCTTTGCCTAGATCAATGCATCCTAATAATTTTAACGAAGCTATTGATAATACTACAACCACCAACATTGGAAGGAATCTGCAAGCCCCTCCAATTAGTAGTGTCACTCAAAAGTGTTTTCAATTTTTTTCTCAATATTCTAATCTCAACATTTTTGCTTCTATTCTACCAAAATTTAGTTATCCATTTTCACAAGGTGCCACATATAACAATAATATTCATGCATACAATTTGAATCAAGCATTGGTTCCTCAACACACATATGTTTCTCCATTAAGGATGTTGGATTAATGCATAGCAATAATCCATAAGTGTAGAATTTAATAAATATGGTAAATAAATTGGTTTAAAAAGTTGAGATGATTCAACCTTCAATTTTTTCTTACAGTTATAAATAAATGTGTAATCAGTAATTATATCCTATTGTTGCTACTAGGCCTTATCCTACGCACTTTCCTATGCCAGTTTTACCTATTTATAAGGGGAAAAAATATCTGATTGAACATTTAAGAATATTTAGAACATCTTGCCATGATCTCATTTATGATGACATGTTGTTACTTAAAATATTTCATAAGAGTATTGGTGGCATGACATTAGAGTGTTATTATTGGTTACTCAATTATTGCTTGAAGAGCTTTGAAGAAACAAAAAAATTAATTTTTCAACAATTTGGTGCTTATATTGAAAATGACGTGACATTGAAAGATGTTTACAATATAAATCAAAGTAAATAAGAAAGTGTCGTGGAGATTTCCTGCTTACCCTTCTAAGATTTGTCACATCACAGAAAACTCAAAAATCACAATGAGTATTGTGGACTCTAGTGGATCCACCTCTTTCACCCAGGAATAGATTACCTAGAGAGCTCTAAACAGACCAGGTCGGGTAAGGAAACCCTAGACAGTGGGCTCGTATATTTGCTATTATGTTACAATCACCCACTCACTACCAGATATAATGATATTCTTTTAATTATTTAGGACCAAACCTATCATTAACAAAGCATATCAAGACCAGACCGGTGCCATGTCCATTGGGTAGTCATAGCAGATTAATATTAAATAATTTAGAAAGGAAAGAGAAGGAAGAACTAGTTTTTTTTTATTCATTCAAATAATGTAATGTGTAAAAATGATTTAACTAGCAAAAGAAAGTGTTATCCACATATTTTTATTGTATTAATACATAAATAAGTAAACACAGATCATAAACACAAGAGATGCCAAGGATAGAGTTGGAATTTTCATTAATATAAAAGTTTTTTACATATGGAGAGACCAGTAAGGTGCTTGGCTCTTATATGATATTTCATTACAATAAACCCCAGTTCGAATAACATAACAAGGGGTTATTCCTCTCTGTCCTGATTGTAGTGACGTAAGAGTCTCCAACTCTAGCATGTTCCACAAGAAATAATCTCAACGAACATCGCTCCTTGTGCAGTCCCTGGTAAATGACAGGAGAAAGGGCGATAAGAAAAATAGACAGACATACATAGGGAAAATATGACTAATACTTAGACAAAGCTTATACCTAGACTTTTCTCTCTTAGAGGTTTGATAAAAAATCTCCCACTGTAGAAATATCCCTTTTATAGTGCAAACTCATCCAAGTGAGGCTGTAACCGCTTACTGTAGCTGGATCAATCTCATTACCTTAAAAAAATAAGATGGAATCAAAAATGGGCATGTAGCCCATGCCTTCTATCTACGTAGATGGTGGCTATAGTTGTGCATCATCTTCCCCACTGCCCTAGGTCGACAGCTAAGTTGCAACTGGCTCGTGCACTCCTAGTGAACCAGGTGATCTGGGTCACACTCCTCCTCTAAGATTCCATAAAATTTGATCGATAAAACCCCATGCTTCCTCATTGAAGGTCAATAAAAATAATAACATATTAAGATCTTACGTGGCTTTATTTACTCTTTGTCTCACCCATTCCACGTTGTTCTCAATGAAGACACATAAGCGATCCACCATCTGCACCAAAGTTGTAATTTTTTTCGATAATTTCTCATTGGGGTCAATGTCAAAATTTTGAATCTTTTGGAACATGAATTCCTTGATGTCGAGGGATTGAATAAAGTCATCCAGTTTGAAGCCATAATTCTTCAGTTCATATTTGATCTCTTATTCAGTGTCCACCACTTCTTGGTTCCATAGGATCCAATTTTATCTATTATGTAAGAAGATAAATACTTTGGCATATTCCTTAGTAAATAAACAATAGGAACCATCTACTAATATAGTTTTAAACCCCACGATTGGCACGTAGTTGTCTCTGAACCTCTTGTAAACAGGAAATATAGCATTTAATTTTTGATCTCCTTACTACAATTGATCTTGAAAGAGACCGACAATGTGCCTGGTGGCATAGATATCAATAAAAATGGACCCAAAGTCCTCCATTTTTTTCCATTACCTTTTATTTCATTTCCTACTTAAAATCCTCCATAGACCCAAATTGATCACTAACCTATGCAACACCAGCCTGGGAAGGAGTTGGCATTTTAATTGGTTGATCTTAATTTGAAGTTGTTGCACTTTGAGATGGGGCTGCCCCACCTCTACAACCTTGGATTTTATATCTTCTATCTCTTTCTCTATCAGTGTTGCCACCTATGCTTGGGTGGCCACTTGTGATTTCATCGTTTTGATGGGTGTAGTATCTGCTCGCATAACACCTTTACTCACGTCAATGGTAGACTCATTTAGACTCAATGGCAAAGGAATATCAAATGTGGTAGTGGAAACGTCACCTACCTCTTGCCCCACTATTCTTCGAGGTCTTCTTATTCCTTTTATTGGGGACCTTTGTTCTTCCATATCCTGTATCTAGTCCTCTTCATCAATAGTAAATTAGAACGAGTCCCTCACCCTCGTCAGCATAATATTCTTGATGTCTTCAGTGGAAGACATAGTTATTACTTTATTTCTATTAAGAGATCATGTGGGACCCTCCTCTTGTACCTCATACTCTCTAAGTATGTTAGACAATCCCCCAACTTTAGTTATTTTCTTCAAGGCCTTGAGGGGAATAGGACATTCTCTCTGATTAATCACTAAGGTGATGGAGAACAATGAATGTTGTCCCACTACCATGTTGGTCCTCTTTGATGGAAACATCAACATCAAAGGTGACAATGCTATACTTTGGTATGAGGAGACCAACTCCTTCCATTTTGAGGTGGCAACCGGGGAACTAGAGGAAGAGGGGAGCTTGGCCTGCTCTTGTTGTGTCTCACCCACTATTTTCATCATGACCTTAAAAAGGTCAGCATCCTATTGGACAATCTAGAAAGTGGGGTCCTCAAATTCTTATGGGGGAGTCATTGGGACCAGTGGCACCACCTTATACACCAATAATTATCTATGCAACCTCAAATAGGGGCCATAATTCTCAACTACTTCTATCTTTATGTAAGGCATATTGCTCATTTTCCACACTAAATCCAATGATTGATTTACCCTGAATGCCTTCTACATCTCATCTTCAAAGTCATATCCTCTATGATTGACTTGCAGGAGAGCCAACTTTCCAGCAACAGTCCACCTATGGTGGCCCTCGGGGTCATAGGGTCTCCACATAACTTTCGAGAAGCAATAAGTATCCATGTTCTATATGGCCTGCAACATCATAAAATGGCCTAAGTATGAATAATGATCCATCAAGCAAGGGGTAGGCAACCGTGGTATTATCTCCTTCTTCCTGAGGTATCTAATTTTCACCTTCTCAACAATATGCCAGGTGATCTCTAGGATGGCAATTGAAGTTGGGCAGTGCCTTGGAAACACCTTTGGGGGTAATTTGGACCCATATAACTTGATGTAGGAGAAATATTATGTGTAGAATAAATCTCCTACATGATTCTCATGTAAAAAGTTTCTCACTCCAATTCCAAATCTGTCTAGCTCTTTTCCACATAGTCGGGTATGCACTACCGGGATGATTTTCTCAAAGATCTTGTAGCTGGAGGACCCCTCTCAGATTCACAACACTTGATCTTGAACGGCAACAACAGTCACCCTCCCATATGATCCACCAGGGATTTATCCAATTTTTTTATGAACAAATGAATTAAAAAAGAATAATAAGAAAAAGGAGGGAGTTCCTCCTTGTCAGCCAACATGGCCTTCTGCAAATTTGTTAGCTCTTGGTCCATGTTGTCACTGATCATATCCTCCCACTAGTAGAGGGGCATCTTATCCATCCTATTATATTAGATAATTAAAAATATGACCTCCTTTGTAATTAATTGTAAGTCTTTAAAACCCAATATCAAATTGCTCATGTCTGCGTTATCTTGTGCTCAGGGGCGAAGCAATAATTTTCTAATGGTAAAACCTGAGGGCCTATTCTTCCCTATCTTCAACAACATATGTGGGAATATGGTTTTTAGAATGTAATTGGTCTGTAGAGTGAGTGTTTTGAAGTCAACAACCCTTGAAGCTGGGGTGAGCCCGAACACCTACCTGATTCTATCGGTCGTTAACCTGGCTACCACCTAATTCTTATGGTCCTGAATGGTTTGTTTTCTATGGTCGTAGGCCACTGCCAACTAGGCCATAGTTTTGAAGAGTGATATACCTTTGGGTAAGTTAACCAAACTAAATTGATATTCCATTTGTTGCATACAGGGGCTGATTCGGTGCTATCCCTCTATGCTCTCATAAATAGGCTCATTAGTAGCATCGGGTGACGTTGATTGCCTTCCTTCGTGGGATAAAAACTATAGATCGTCACCCCCTCCACCTCTCATTACTACTCCATTATGATATCCCTACTTATGTATGGTAGGTTTGTTAGAGCCTTTGGATCTTGCACTCTCCCCATTCTTCTCATAACAGGCTATACCTCGGTGATCTTGCTAATTCGTGCCTTAACATCAGACACCCCTATCACAGCCACACTCATGGAAGCCATTGAACTGCACTTGGAGAAGGTTTCTTTCTTTCCTCTGTGCTCGACCTCATTAATAAAATACTTTTTCATGTGTTAATAGTGTAGGGTAAGTTCACCACCTTATTTTAAAGTGCATGAATTTAATTAAGTGGTGTTCGTGTGCTTTTCCATACAATAGGGCTTGTTGATTGGCTGGGTGCACCACGTAATCTATGTTTTTGGCTGCACATTACACTAGCTGGATCAAGTTATGGCTTGGGAAGATTCTTAGGACATGTGGTAGTTTTGGGTTGGCCTGAGCGAGGTGCACTCAAGAGAAGCGTGTGTGCGAATTTTACATTGTATTAAAATCTCATGCACCTCAGGAGGATTAGACGCATAGGTTCGTGCACTGCGAAAACTTTGTGTACTCCATTGAGGATATGGAGTGTGTAGAACTCAAAGCGGGTGCACACATTTGTGTACTCACTTAAACTTTGCATGCTCTAAGGGAGTGGAGCACATGGGACTCAATGGGGTGCACAAAATCATGTGCCTTATGACCTTCATGCACTCTACAATAGAGCGCATGGACCAGCAGGTGAGTGCACAACTTTGTAAACCCAACTAGACCCTTGCATGCTCCACTGGAATGGATTGCACAAACACTACTTGGGGAACACACACTCATGTTCCCCTTAGAACTTTTTGCACTCCACTATAAAGTGGAGCATGTGGGCTAGGGATTGGGTGCATGAACTCATGCGCCTCATAGGGCTTCCATGCGCTCCATAATAATGGAGCACACTAGCAGGATCAGAGTTGCCATGGAGGTGCACACCTCTTGAAGGACTTCATGCACTCCATAATTGTGGAGTGCATGGGCTATGGGTAGATGTGTGAAGGCACATGCCCTCTTGGAACTTCGTGTGATTCACTTCATAGTGGAGCACACAAACTCAGGGTGGGTATACGGGTTTGTGTACCCTTCAAGGTCCTTGTATACTCCACACTCCCATGGAGTGCATGGACTTTGCATGGGGCGCACCAAGATGTGTTCCCCATTTCCCAATGGGATGCATAGGCTTAGGTCAGGCACATGACTTGTATGACCATAAGGGTTCTCATGTGCTCCACTAGTGGAGCACATGGACTTAGCTTGGGGTGCATGACCTATGCACCCTCAAGTTTTTCATACACTTTACTCTCTAGTGGAGCACACGAGGTTGGAATAGGGCACATCACCTTGTGTGCCCTTAGGAGGAAGGGACCAAAAAGTGGGACTACCCTTTTTGGGGTCAACACCAGCTTTGACTGGGATAGGGGGATGGATGATAGATATGGACCTCAGAACTCTAGACTCTATGAGTGGACCAACACTAACTTACACACACACTTGCACATTTTTTTATTCCTCATGACCTCCATCAAAGGGACCGAAGGATTTGAGGTGTTGTCCATTCACTGGTATGGGAACTTCCTCCCCCTCCATGTCCTCTAGCCTGTAGGTATGTTGGCCAATTACTTTAGCAACTTGGTATGGCCCCAACCACTTGGGATCAAATTTATCCTTCTCACTAGGCTTGTCATTCTTCGGATCCCAATAAAGCACTACTTCATCGACAGAAAAAATTTGACCCTTAGCCTTTTTGTTGAATAGTTGCATGGTCCTATTGGATTGGGTGATCATCCTTGTAACTGCCTCCCTCCTATATTCTTCTAATTGGACAAGCTGATCCATCCTCCTTTGTAACATGTTTGGTCTTTCATGATCCTGAAGTAATAGGGAGATGGCTGCTTTTTCCAGTTGAGGTGGCAAAAGTACCTTTTCTCCATAAACCAAGTCATAGGGTGATTTTCTAATGGCTCTTTTATTTACAACCTGTCTACCCACAAGGAATATTTTAGTACACTATCCCAACCTCTTTTTTTATTCCCCAGTGATCTCTTAATTTAGGTGATTATATTCTTTTTGGAAGATTCGGCCAATCAATTTCCTTGAGGATAATAATTTGCTGAGTGGGCTAGCTCTATACTATATTTTGCACAAAAGTCAACCATCTCATAGGAAGTAAAATATTTTGCATTATCCGTCACCAAATTCCTGGGCACCCCAAATCTAGTTAATATGTTTTCTTCCAGAAAGTTAATGACAGTTGATGTTGTTGACCTCTTGAGGGGAGTTGCTTCAACCCATTTGGTTAAGTAGTTTGTAGCAGTGATAATCCATTTATGACCTCCTGAAGAGTTTGGGTTGATTTCTCCTATTAGATCTATCCCCCATTGATAGAAAGGAGTTTCAATAATCACTGGATTTAGTGGCATTGCAAGCAAATTTTTCTTACCAGAGAAAACTTGACAGTTATAGCATTTTTGTGATAAACTGATACACATATTTGAATATGGTTGGCCAATAACATCCTACCCTCATAATATGGTTAGCTATTGCTTTTGGAGCAAAATGACCATCAGAGAACCCCATGTGAAACTCTTCAATAATCTTAGGGGCTTCCCTTTTTGTCACACACAACAACAACACTCCACTTGGGTGTCTCCAATAGAGCCGATCTTCTTGTAGGTGGTATTTCTGAGCCTGCTACTTAATACTCCTCATTCTACTAGAAGATTTTTCAGGCAAGAAGGATAGGTTCTTTAGATAAAATAGAACATATTCATACCAATCAAATTCTTCATGCACAAGTTGTTCACCCTGTTGTGCTCCTTGCACCAAAATGGCATTACTCACCTCCTCCTCTCCTTTGTAGGCCATATATTTTGCCAGCCCTTGTCCTTTAATAATTTTGATTGCTTTAAACTCCACATCATACTGCAATAGCTTTACCATCCATCTTGTTGAACTGCCTGTGGGCTCAAGCTGGGTGAGGACATCCTTGATGGCAATGTAGGGGATATAGGCAATCACTTTACTAGAACCAAAGATACTCTTAAAATGCTTTAAAGCCTGAATTAGATCAAACATCTATTTCTCTATTGGATTATACTTTAGTTGGTCCCCCTTCATTCTTTAACTCATGAATGCTATTGGCCTTTCATTTCCTTCTTCATATTTCTAGGACAGTACAACAGTTATAGCATGTTCTAAAGCAAAGGAGTACAGGTTGAAATTCTTTGAATGGTATGGGTAAGTTAGTACAGGCATGGTAGTAATGTCTTATTTAATTTTTTGAAAGGCCTTGATGTTGTCTTCATCCCACTTTATCTTGGCATCCTTTTTAATCATGTCATTTACTAGTTTAGTAATCTCAACAAAATTTGGGACAAATCTTTTGACAATATTTATTTTTCCAAAGAAAGACTTGACTCCTTTGAGGATCTTGGGAGGTGGTATCTATGCAATAGCCTTTGTTATTTTGGGTCAATGTTTATTCCTTTCTTTGAGAATACATGTCACAATAGCTTACCATGGGTGGCCCCAAAAATATTTTTTAATTTATTTAATGAAATCCCATACTCTTTGCACCTTTCTAAAACTTGAGACAGGTGAGAGAAGTGATCTACAAGGTTATTGAAAAATACTGTGATATAATCTAGGTATACCACTACAATTTTGAACATCAACCCTTTAAAGGCAAAATCCATAGCCCTCTGAAAAGTGGTTCCAGCATTCATCAGCCCAAATGGCATCCTCTGGTATTCAAAGTGGTGAGCAAAAATTATGTCTTGAAAAATAATCATTTCTCTTCCATAAATTATCAATCCAGTAAGTCCATAAACTTATGAGTGTCATGCACAATATATTACTGTAGTGTTGGGGGAATGAATCCATTGGTACCTTATTCAATTTTGTGGGGGATTTTTAAATATTTTTATTTTAGCTAAACTAAATAAACTAAGTGCAGAAAATTAAATAAATAAATTACAAGCTAGAATTAAAGTGCTAAAAATAAAGTGCAAAAATAAATGTACAGGAAAAATAAACACACAAAACTAAATTAAATAAAGTAGCAATTAAAATAATAAATCTAATCTACAAAAAATAAATAATAGAAATTAAACAAGGGAGGACTACTGCAGGGAGTGGGCCCAAGCTCCCGTAGATAGTCCACCCGGCTAGCTACGTAGAGCTTGCTCTAATAAGAGGAATTGCACTCTTAATAATTTGGACAACGAATGAAATGAAAATATTTTTTGTAAAATTAATCATCGATCCCCTCCTTCAGGGAAGACTTGTGCATTTATACAATGCACAACCTTCCTCTATTACAAATTTAGGCAAGCCTATTCCAAAATTTTGGTTACAATAGATATGCAATGAATATTGTCACCGTTCAATTATAACAATCATATATTAATTAAAATAGTCATGCACTAATTTTACCCCCTTGTAGGATAAATCAGGCGTGTTCTATTTTATCAAAACAAAATTATAATAAGGCTAGAAAAATCTGTTTGCATGGCTACACACATTGATCACTGGAAAAATTGTCACTCTGGTTCGTCTGTGAGCATGAGAGAATAACACTTACTTTACAAAGGTATCCAACCAACTAAATAATAGAAGTGTTTATTTTATTTTAATAATAGAGCATAAAATATCTCCCACATTGATCCCTAGAAAAATTATTGCTCTAGTTCACGTACATCGATTCACCAGATAATTGTCGCTCTATTCTATTCGTGAGAAAATAATCCTCACCTTGCAAAGTTTAACCAGCCAATCACTTAATAATAGATGCTTTATTCTATTTTAATAATAATGCATAAAATAGAATATCTCCTTTGTCTTCACGTGCAACATCCTCCATAGCTCCCTGGTCAACCAGTCAAAGTTGACTGGGTTAGAGTAAGGCACCTTAGTAAGGTGCCTACTTCAGTAAGGTGCCACACCACTAGTGTAAGACGTCATGCCACCATAGTAAGGCTCCACGCCACCAAAGTAAGGGGCCGCACCACCATAGTAAGGCATCGAAGTAAGGCTCCTTCTTGCACACTTCTAGGTCCAAGTGGGGTGTAGACTGGAAAATACTAGATTAGTAGTAAATCCTGCACTTATACACAGTTTCCACTAAAAATACCAGTCAAGCATAATACTAGATTTTATATCAATTATATGCATAAGTTAAATAAAAATATATCTCACATGCTAATTAAACTAGTAATGATGCCCCTTAAGAATGTATATAAAATGAGCATTTATGGTGCTCATCACAAAGGTCCCCCATGGTGTAGTAAATGTAGTTTTGAATCGGTCCTCCGGGTTGACTTGAATCTGATTATATCCTGAGAAGCCATCTAATAGTGAAATCTTGGAGGATTCCACCATTGCCTGCAGTATTTGTTCCATATTGGGAAGGGGGTAGTTTTCTTTGAGGGAGCTAATATTTAAGTTTTTGAAGTCTACACACAGCCTTATTTCCCCATTCTTTTTCCTAACAGGCACCAAATTTGCTATCCAGGAAGAAAATCTCACTTTCTTAATTATTTTTGCATTGAGCAACTTTTGGACCTCTTTTTGCATGATAGGATGTAGAGTAGGATTAAAATTTATTTGTTTATGCCTAAAAGGTTTGGCACCCTCCTTCAGGGGAATGATATGGGTCATCATTTCAATGTTAAATTTTCGTAGATCATCATATCTCCAAGTAAAACTATCTCTATTTTTTCTTAAGTATTGGATATATTGTTTCTTCTCTTTGGTAGGTAATGATTTGTCTATTTTAACCATTTTAGGATCTCATGTTGTCCCAAAATTAACATCTTCTCCCTCTGATTCATGAGGTGCAGTCTTGTGGGCCTTGTAAAAATCATCAAAGAGAGATTCCAAAGCTACTAGCCCCCTAGGAATTTTATTAGTTTTGAGTTGTATCACTTATGTGGGGGTTCCTATAACATGCTACAATTTTTCTTCATCTTCCTCATCACAAATCACCCCAGAAAATTGGTTTTGTACTATCATAAAATCCTTGATATCGGTATCATCTTGAAAGACTTATAGGTAAACCACATTATCTGGGATAGAAGGATGATACACAGAGATAGTGGGGAATATGTCCATGTATTCTATATCAATTTCAGGATTGTCTACCCCAGAAGCATTCACAACTAGAAAATTGGCAACATGGTTTTTCTCCCTGGGTATATGTGATATATTAAAGGCTAGGAACTTGTCAATCTCATCTAAGACAACATGCTTGTATTGCTTTAGCCTAGGGTGTTTGGTCTAGTATTTCCATTTGATATGTTGTATAATTAATTCAGCATCCCCATAGACAGTAAGGTAGTTGATACCCAATTATTTAGCTTTTCTCAATCCCAGTAGTAGTGCCTCATATTCTGCCACATTATTTGTGCATAGGAAATCTAATCGGTAAGGCACACCTAAGTAATTTCCCTTGATGTTAGTCAAATTAATTCCAGCTCTAGCCCCAGTTTATGACTTAGGTCCATCAAAGGTCATTGTCCACATTTTAGTGGTGAGGACCCTATCTGACTCAGCATCCACTATTGCTTTTATATTGGGTTCTAGACCTTCTGCATTAGGTACTTCTTTAAGGAAAGGGGTGTGCCAAATATAATAAACACCTAACTCATTTTCTTCAACAAAGCTGATAAGGTTGAAAGTGGTATTATCTAGCCTCATTAGCTCAACTGATATTTTATGGAAAGATTATCTCCTCAGGGTGGCTTATTCTTTGGATGAAAGGGATATGGTGGCATATGACCAGTCCAAATGGATTGATCCACCTAACTGCTCTACCTAGTGCCTAGATAGCAACAAGAAAAATAATGGATCCACATCTACCACAACCACATCCATTACAATTCCCTTCTTTGGGTATTGATCTAAAAATACCAAGAGACCTATAATTATCCCTACATAAGGTACTTGCATATTGTCCATGACATAAATGGGGGGAAATATTTAGTACACATTATTCCCAACTGATCAGCCACTTGCTTTGGAATAACATTGTGAGATGCCCCGCTATCAAGCATATAATTATGTATCACATAGCGGTCACCATACCCAGATGTATATCAAAGGGAGATATAAAAGGGCCTAACTGAATCTGGAATTTTGCTATATGAATTAGAAGTTGAAGCTACAAAGACATGGCCTTCCTCTTGGTCAGTCAGTCCAAAGGCCCTATAAATCCGCTCTCTATATTTAGGGACAGTCATCAGTTCTCCAAAGGTTATGTTTATCTTCTACTTGGCTAGTTCTAAACCTATGTCAAATTCTGATTTTCTATTTTTTGACCCACTATTAATAGGTTCAAACCTTTTAGGGGGTGTTTGATGGCCATCATTAGGTTTCTTTGCATGGGCTTGCTCCTTCTAATTAGTTGTATTTTTCTTATCTAGCTTGTCAAGGATGGTTCTGTTACGTAGACTAGTGGCATGGATCCTTTCTAATGTATCAAATTCCTCAGCTTTTGGGGTCAATTTTCCCTGTATTATTTGTTCAAAATAGTTATTTTGAGGTCTTCTTAAGATTTTTACATCATCAAGGGTAAATATTGTAGGCCAACAAGCATTAATTATAATCTCATCTTCTAATTCTTCTTCAAGGTTAACACCTAAATTGAGACCATGATATACACCACAATCAGTTGGATTGTGGGGAGCATCACATGTTGGATAGAAGAAGAGAAATTTAGAGGCTACATTGAAATAAGTCATGGGATTTGGGACAACATCCTGATATTTTTTAACCTCCTTCCTCTTCCAGTTATTGTTCTAATTTCTACCACCCTCATTATTCCAATTTCTATTAAAATTTTATTTGAAAGGGGTTCTAACCTCATTTTGGTGCTATGAAGGTTCTCCATTGTCATCTTTGTCCCTCTTGATTTTGGACAATCGATTTTTCATGGATAGAAACATTTCTATCACCTGTGATGACATCAATAGGGTCGAGCTTTGATTTATTTAAAATTCCAAACCCCACCTTCTTAGTTTTCCTTTTAGTTTGGTTGGGGCTAGGATCTACTAAGGTTGCCTTCATCTTCCCACTATCTATCACATCCATTTCTATCACAGTTTCTCTTTCCATGCAAGCATCGATAGTGAGTGTAGTTTGCTGCCTAAGTTCATAGTTAAAGTCACCAGGGAAGGCATTTTTATAGAAGCAGATGGGCTAATGATCATTAGGCCTTAAATCCATAGGGATTTAGTTTCTCAGCTTGGTGAAATGCATATTGAAATCATCCATTGTTTCATTTTCCTTATTTTTCATCATGGCTAGTTTGGTCAATAGAGACTGTTCATTCTTTTTCTCCCCATATTTTTTTAGGAATGTAGTTTCTAACTCATGGAAAGTGCCAATAGAGTTTATTGTTAGGCTATTAAACCATTATCAAGCATCCTTTTATAGGTTTTGGAGGAATAATTAGAGGACAACGTCCTCATGCTCCACTTCCAAGCTATCCATAGCATACAAAAAGTCTTTTACATGGTCTTCCCTACTCACAGTATTGTCCCCTAGGAACTTAGGTAGATACTTGTGGGCCTTTGGGGGTAAAGGGTTAAAAATAGGTGGTAAAACAAAAGGCTTATATCTATTAAGGTACCAGTTACTCAAATATGGATTAGCCATTGGTGTGATTGGGCCCCTCGGGATAGCAGGTGGGATAGTACTTGGTTTTTGAGAACTTTGAGGAATAAAAATAGTACTACCCTGATTACTAGAAGGAACAAAAATTGAAGTCTTATTTTTACTTTTATGAGCTCTAAAAAGTACCTGTGGGTCCAATATTTTGAGGTAGAGCTCCTCTTAACTACATCTTGTGATTGCTAGATCAACTCCTCGTTGATATTTTTAGTTTCATTAGAGTCACCAACACAAGGTGCAAAAAGTGAGGGGTGCTCTCTGGCTAAGATTGCTTAGCCCAAAATCTCACAGGATATGTCATAGGGGAGTGAAATAAAAAACAGATTTAAAAGGTCCTTCACAACAACAATGCCAAAAAATATTGTGGAGATTTCCTGCTTACCCTTCTAAGATTTTTCACGTCACAAGAAACTCAAAAATCATGAGTATTATGGACTCTGGTGGATCCATCTATTTGACCTAGGAATAAATTACCTAGAGAGCTCTAAATAGATCAAGCCAGGTAAGGAAACCCTAAACAGTGGGCTCATATATTTATTTTTATGGTGCAATCACCTATTCACTACCAGATAGAATGATATTCTTTTAATTATTTATGACCAAACCTATCATTAACAAAGCATATCAAGACCAGACCAGTGTCATGTCCATTGGGTTATCGTAGCAGATTGATATTAAATAATTTAGAAAGGAAAGAGAAGGAAGAACTAGTTCATTTTTATTCATTCAAATAATGTAATATGAAAAAATGATTTAACTAGAAAAAGAAAGCATTATCCACATATTCTGATTGTAGTAATACATAAATAAGCAGACACAGATCATCAACACAGGAGATGCCAAGGATAGAGTTGGAATTTTCATTAATATAATTTTTTTTTACATATGGAGAGACCAGCAAGGCGCTTGGCTCTTATATGATATTTCATTACAATAAACCCCAATTCAAATAACATAACAAGGGGTTTTTCCTCTCCATATTTATTGTAGTGATGTAAGAGTCTCCAAATCTGGCGCATTCCACAAGAAATAATCTTAGTGAACAATGCTTCTTGGGAAAACCCTGATAAATGATAGGAGAAAGGGTGATAAGAAATACAGACAGACATATATAGGGAAAATACAACTTAATTAGAAAAATATTATACCTGGAATTTTCTCTCTTAGAGGTTTGATAAAAAATATCCCATTGTAGCAATCTCCCTTTTATAGTGTAGTATAGTCCAAGCAAATTTGTAACCGCTTACAACAGCTAGACCAATCTCATTGCCTTCAAAAATAAGATGGAATAAAAAATGGGCACATAGCCCATGCCTTCTATCTACACAGGTGGTGGTTGCAATTGTGCATCATCTTCCCCACTGCCCTAGGCCGATGGTTGAGATGTATTTGGCTCGTGTGCTCCTGGTGAACTAGGTGATTTGGACCCCACTCCTCCTTCGAGGTTTCATAAAATTTGATCGATAAAACCCCACACTTTCTCATGGAAGGCCAATGAAAATAATAACATATTAAGATCCCGTGTGGATTTATTTACACTTTGTCTCATCAATTCCACATTGTTCTCAGTGAAGACACATAGGTGATCCACCATCTACATTAAAGTTGTAAGTTGTTTTGATAATTTCTCATTCAGTTCAATGTCAAAATTTTGAATCTTTTGGAACATAAATTCCTTGATGTTGGGGTCTTGAATAAAGTCATCCAATTTGAAACCACAATCCTCCAGCTCATCTTCGATATCTTGTTTAGCATCCACTACTTCTTGGTTCCACAAGAGCCAATTTTGTCTATTCTGCAAGAATATGAAGACTTTGGCATATTCCTCAGAAAAGAAATAATGGGAACCATCTACTAAGATAGTTGTCAACCTTGTGATTGGCAAGTAGTTTTACCTGAACCTCTTGTACATAGGAAATATGGCATTTACTTTCTGATAGCCTTGCTACAATTGATCTTGCAAGAGGTTGATAGTATGCCTGGTGGCATAGATGTCAATAAAAATGGACTCAAGGTCCTCCATTTTCTCCATTACCTTTTCTTTCATTTCTTGTTTAAAATCCTCCACAGACCCAAATTGATCACTAGCCTATGTAACACCGACCTAGGAAGGAGTTGGCATTTTTAACCGATCAACCTTAGTTTGGAGCTGTTACACTTTAATATGGAGTTGCCTTACCTCTACAACCTTGTCTTTTAAATCTACTATCTCTTTCTCTACTATTGTTGCCACCTGCACTTGGGTGACTTCTTGGGATTTCATCATTTCGACAGGTGTAGCCTCTGCCCACATAACACCTTTACTCACATCAATGATGGCCTCCTTTAGACTTGATGGTAAAGGAATATCAAATGTGGTAGTGGAAACTTCACCTGCCTCTTTCCCCACTATTATTTGAGGTCTACTTATTCCTTTTCTTGGGGATCTTTGTTCTTCCATATCTTGTATTTGGTCCTCTTCATCAGCAGTAAATTGGAATGAGTCCCTCACCCTCGTCAGCATAAGATTATCGATGTCTTCAGTGGAAGACATAGTTCTTGCTTTATTTCTAGCATGGGATCATGTGGTACCCTCCCATTGTACCTCATACTATCTGAGTATGTTAGAAAATCCCCCAAATTCAATTATTTTCTTCAAGGTCTTGGGGAAACAGGATGTTCTCTCTGATTAATCACTAAGGTGGCAGAGAACAACGAAGGTTGTCCCACCACCATGTTGATCCTCTCTGATTGACACATCAGCATCAAATTTGATGATGTTGTACTTTGGGATGAGGAGGAGACCAACTCCTTCTCTTTTGAGATGGCAGCCAAGGAATTGGATGAAGAGAGGAGCTTGGCCTACTCTTCATGACTTCAAAAGGATCAACATCCTACTAGAAAATTTGGAAAGTGGGGTCCTTGAATTCTTTTGGAGGAGTAGTCAGGACCTGTGGCACCATCTTATCCACCAATAATTCTCTATGTAACCTCAACTCAGAGCCATAATCCCCAACTACTTCTATCTTATTGTAAGACTTGTTGCTCATTTTACACACTAAGTCCAACAACTAATTTTCCCTGAAGGCCTTCTGCATCTCATATTCAAAGTCATCTCTACTATGATTGACTTGCAGGAGAGCCAAATTTCTAGCAATAGTTCACCTATGGTGGTCCTTAGGGTCATAGGGTCTCTACGTAACTTTTGGGAATCAATAAGTACCCATGTTCCATATGGCCCGTAGCATCACAAAATGGCCTAAGTATGAATAATGACCCATCAAGAAATAGACAGGAAACCATGGTATGTTCCCCTTCTTCCTGAGGTATCTGATTTTCACCTCCTTAGAAATCTACTGGGTGATCTCTAGGATGGCAATTAAAGTTGTATAGTGGCTTGGCAATGCCTTTGGGGGTAATTTGGACCCATATAACCTAATTTAGGAGAACTCTTATGTGTAGAAGAAATCTCTTGCCTGAGTCTCATGCAAAAAATTTCTCACCCCAATTCCAAATCTATCTGGCTCTTTTCCACACAGTCGGGTATGCACTACTGGGAGGATTTTCTCAAAGAAGCTCTTGTAGCTAAAGCACCCATATAATATGCACAACAGTTGATATTGAATGGTGGTAGTATTCACCCCCCCATCTGAGCCACTAGGGATTTATCCAATTGTGCTACGAACAAATGAATTAAAAAATAATAATAAGAAAAAGGAGGGAGTTCCTCCTTGTCAGCCAATATGGCCTTCTACAAATTTGTTAGCTCCTGGTCCATGTTGTCACTGATCACATCCTCCCACCGGTAGAGGGGTATCTTATCTATCCTATTACATTGGATAATTAAAAACATGACCTCCTTCATAATTAATTCTAAGTCTTTAACACCCAATGCCAAATTGATCATGTCTACGTAATCCTGCGCCCAGGGTCAAAGCAAGAATTTTCTAATAGGAAAACCCAAGGGCCTGTTCTTCCCTCTCTTCAATAGTATCTATGGGAATGTGGTGTTGACCATATAATTGGCCTATACAGTGAGTGTTTTGAATATGATGACCCACAAATTTGGGGCAAGCTTGAAAACCTACCTGATTCTATTGACCATCAACCTGGCTACCACCTGATTCTTATGGTCCCAAATGGTTTAGTTTCTATGGTTATAGGCCACTTCCAGCCAGGCCAGAATGTCTAAAGAGTGATAGACCTTTCTGTAATTTAACCGACCCAAATTGGTATTCTATTTTTTGCAGATGAGGTCCATATCGGTGCTATCCCTCTACACTCTCATAAATAGGCTCCTTAGCAGCATTAGGTGGTGCTAATTATCTTCCTCCGTGGGTCGAAACTATAGATCATCACCTCCTCCACCTTTCGTTGCTACTCTTTCATGATATCCCTACTTGTGTTTGAAAGTTTTTTAGAGCCTTTAGATCCTATGCTATCCTCGTTCTTCTCATAATAGGCCATGCCTCGATGATCTTTCCAATTCATGCCTTAACATCAAGCACCCCTATCATAGCCGCACTCATGGAAGCCATTGAACTGCACTTGGATAGGATTTATTTCTCTCCTCTACGCTCGACCTCATCGAGAAGATACTTTTGCATGTTTTAATGGTGTAGGGGAGGTTTTTCATCTTCTTTTAAAGTGCATGGATTTAATTTTGGTAGGTGGTGTTTGTGTGCTTTTCCATCTGATGGGGATTGCTGATTGATCGGGTGCATCATATCATCTACACTTTTGGGTACGCATTACACCATCTTGATTGAGTTGTGGCTTGGGAAGATTCTTAGGATGTGTGGTGATTTTGGGTTAGCCCAGGCAAGGTGCACTCATGCGAAGTGCACACATGAAGTCTGCACCACATTAATATCTCGTACACCTAAAGAGGATTGGACGCATAGGTTCATGCACTGAGAAATATTTGTGCATTCCATTGGGGAGATGGAGCATGTGGACCTCAAATATGGTGCACGCATTTGTGCATTCACTTAAACTTCATATGCTCCAAGGGAATGGAGCACACGAGACTCAATGGTTGCATGAACTCATGCACCGTTATGACCTTCGTGCACCCCACAACAGAGCGCACAGACCTGGAGGTAAGTGCACAACTTTATATGCCTAACTATACCCTCATGTGCTCCACTATAATGGAGTGCATGAATACTACTTGGGGTGCATGGGCTCATGTGTCCCTTAGGAATTTGGGCTAGGGATTGGGCACATGAACTTGTGCACCTCATAGGGCTTTTGCACGCTCCATAAAAATGGAGCGCGTTGGCGGGAACAGAGCATGTGCAGAGGCATGCACCTCTTGAAGGACTTTTTGCATTCCATAATAGTGGATCACATAGGCTCTAGGTGGGTGTGCAAAAGTGTGCGCTCTGGGAACTTCGTGCACTTCACTTCATAGTGGAGTGCATGGACTCATGGTGGTGCATGGGTTTATGTGCCCTTTGAGGGCCTTACGCACTCCACACTCCCATGGTGCATGTGAAATTTGTGTGGGGTGCACCAAGCTATACACCCCTTAAGAAATATTGTGCACCCCATTCCCCAATGGGGTGCACAAGCTTAGGTCGGACGCATAATTTATGCACCCATAAGGGTTCTTGTGCACTCCACTAGTGGAGCACATGGACTTGGCTTGGGATGCATGACCTGTGCACCCTTAGGTTTTTCATGCACTCCACTCTATAGTGGGTCATACAGGTTTGGACTTAGGTGCATCACCTTGTGTACCCTTAGGAATAAGGGACCAAAAAGGGGGGGTCAACATAAAGCTTTTAAAAAAAATGGCTTGTTGGAGAAGTTTAGTTGAACTTTTGAGGTATACTTTACCTCCAAAAGATATGTTTGAGATATTTATTGGTAATTTAGAACAATAGTTGTCTTATGCATTAGAGACTACTATTATTACATATTTTGATCAAGCAATTGATTTAGCAAGAAAATTAGAACAATCCCTTATCAAAAGAGGCCAACTCAAAGTCAAAGAAGAGAAACCTACTAAGTCTCAACATAAGAGTAAACACATAGGAGGTGATAATGGAATGTATAGTAGGCCTATTAATAATGTTACTAACAACCTACAAAAGATAGTACTTCAAAAACCTCCATAAAGAAATTTTATATGGCTTAATATATCTATGGAAGTAGCTTTAAAATAACTTTTAGAAGCTAATGCAATTGAGTTACCTCCCATAAGATAACCATATAGTACAACTCATTGGTATAAGGCAGGTCAGCATTGTGTATATCATAGAGTGGAAGGACATTGGAAAAATTATTGTAAGAAGTTGAAACATGTGGTTCAGGATTTGATTGATGTAGGATGTTTGACTTAAGAAATTATTAGGCATTGAATACTCAGGTACCTACCCAAAAAAATGTGACTACCAATCAAGATATGATAATATTTAAATATCCATTGCCAAAACATAATCAACAAGTAGTAAATCAGGTGGCTCATCAGAATGAGCCTCCTCCCTATGGTAATATGGTTGTCATGGTTGGGATAACCATAAGAAGGCAAGTTCAAACACAACATCCTCAGCAAGGATAGAATTATGTATTACAGCATGGTTCAGTTTTGAAGAATATATAGAAAAAAAAATTAGATACAGGGACTCCACCTATTGTGTTAAGACCACAACCTAAGGTTTCATTTGATCTCTAAAATCAGTTAACTAGTGCTCCAACAAAGATATCAATTTTAGAACTCTTGCAAACTTCTCCCAACCATAGAAATGCTTTGATGGAATTCTTAAATAAACAATCAGTTCCCTCAAATATTTCTCCTAATACTATAGTTGATGTCGTAGGTTCTCTTGGGATACATCACATCTCATTCTCGAATGATGATAAACCTTCCTCAAACTTGCAAGCAGATTCTTCACTTTACATAACTACACTTATTGGGGATACTTTTATTAAGATATTTTTGATTGATATTTTTTCTTCCCTCAATTTGTGTACATATCAATTATTTCAAAAATTTGGATTAAAAGAGGAAGATTTAACAAAATCCAATATCATTATAAAAGCTTTCAACAATGAGTCCCAAGAAGCCTGTGGTGTCATATCTCTTCCCCTCAAGGTTAGGCCTAAAATATTGGATACTTTATTTTATGTGGTATATTATCCTGCATCTTTAAATCTTCTTCTTGTATGACCTTGGATTCATGCAATGAAGGCCATCCCCCTTCTACTCTTCATAAATGTCTCGAGTTTGAATTTAAAAATCAAGTTGTCACTATTATGGGTGATCCTCGAATATTTGAGTTCTGCTCGAATGTAGAGCGAGCTCGATCAAATTTCAACCTATGTCCTACTTCTTTAATGGTTTCTCCATGTTCCTCATCTAAGATATTAGAAAAATTTCAAAATTTAAAAATGAGTGAGGAATATATTTCAAATTCTTCATCTCAGGATCATGACAATCAGTTTCTTCAAGAATCTCTTTTAGATCTATCCAAGCTACCACCCTCACCAAGAACCATGGGTTTACCACATAATAAAGGATATGTTGTACACATTGGCATGTGTACCTTTATATTTGTAGGAAATACCTTCAAAGAAAATATACGTGGTAGCAACCCCTCTCCTATTGAACATTCTTTTGCTCATTGTTACCTTTCCAATGACTACCCACTCCCTAAACAAATCTTATCTAGTATGGGATATGTAGGTAAAGGTTTGGGGCCACAACAAAAGGGCATTCAAGAGCCTTTGAATGTTGAAATCTAGTCTGGAAGATGTGGCATAGGTTTTATACCTTGTAAAGACCAAAATTTACCATATGAAAATGATGATCATCTTATGACTTATGTTGAATATATGGATTATCAAAAGTTAAAAGTGGGTAATGAGGATGGTGGTCCCCCTTTTTCTTCTGAGATCTTGTTTTGTAATATTATTGATTTTGTATGTTCTAAAAATAAGTCATTTTTTTGAAAAGTAGATCCTTCTTGGTTGTCTTCTAATGATATTTATATTAAAAAGAATGATTTTGTTCGTAAATGTATTGATTATCGTGCCACAATTGTCAAAAAATCCACGAAGAAACTTCTCTATGATTTTCATCATTGAGATGTCTTACATTTTGGGAATTTATTTGAAGAAACAGTCCATGGTACACTTATTTCTTATCCCAAGAAACACGACACACTTAGATTTTGTGTCGACTTTCATCCTGCTTGTTAAAATTAATTAACAAATATAAAAATAAAAATATAATAAAAATAATATAAAAACAAATAAAAATTGCATCAAATCAATTAATTATCATTTAGCTATGCATTTGTATTTTCATTGCATCCATCTGCTTGTTCATACTGCATTATTGCTTGTCATCCTTTTGCATTTGTTTGCCTGACATTTAACACAACTTGCATGCTTGAGTGTCATATTTTACATGATTTTATGTTCATGACTGCTTGATCATATAGATTTTGGGGATCTTGTGATAATGGCATGTGATGATACCTAGTTAGGTCATGTACGTCCAAAATGGCCACATCCATAGAAAAATTTTGAAAATATTTTCTAAGGGAGAGAGATGTCCTAGTCCGTGTGCACTTCAGTGTATTTTACAGCAGTGCGGCGCAAGATGTCCTATGCTGAGGTCAGAGCGGTCAAAGTTACATTTTGGTTACTTCCAAAGAGTGATATACAACATATTTTCTAAGGCAAAGGGGATATTTTCCAATCCGCATGAGACTTAGTGCATTTATCAGTGGTGCAACATAGGGTGTTCTACACCGTTGTCAACCTTGATCAAAGATGATGTCATTACTTTTTGAATAGTGGCAAAACACATTTTGTTCTAGCCCGCATGAGAAAAAGACTAACTTTAAGCATTGTTCTATCCCGATGAGGTTCAAGTGTATTTTAGAGTGTATTAGAACACATGTTCCACACTGTGGTCAAATTAGTCAACATGCATCAAATGAAGTTACAATGCAGTGGGCTAGTGCCAAGTTTCATAAAGCATATTTTTTACACTGCATTTCGAGCAGACCAGAGCAATATGTTCTACCCCATAGTTAGTGATGGTCAAAGTTCAATGAAACAAATTTCAAATGGCAGGCTATGAACACTTTATTCTATGTCACAAATGCAAAAAGTACTTAGACAAATTTAATAGCAAGGGCAACGGTCTAGCGAGATGTTCCATACCATGCAAATTTAAGTGTATTTTCCAATATGCTCCAGCCCGCAATCAAAGTGGTCAAATTAAGCCATAAGCTATTATGAAGAGTGGGCTACAACATGTTCTATGCCACATGCTCCCAAGCATTTTTGAAGTATTAATCTTGGTCATTCACAATAAGATCAATGGTTGGTTTATGCTCACGATATCCCAAGAATATAAAAATAGAGTCTTTACGAACATGAACTAATTGATTGAAGTAAGCTAGAAGGTGAAGCATCCATAAGGCCAAAAATCAAGAACATAGTTAGTTATAGATCTATTGCTAGTTAAATTCTACAAGAATGATAGGCAACCTAGATCTTGGTTTTTGATAGCTTGGAGCCAAAACGTCATGAAATATCAACAAGTTGTAGAGTTGAGCTATGAAGGAGCGCAAGATCATGTAGTTTCTTCGAGTATCAAAGATGAATGAAATGATGCCACCTCAAAATTCTATTGATATGGAATTTATTTCTCCTTGTAATGTTCAATTTTCTTCTTTCAATGAAAAACTATTAATAGAGGTTGAACCCTCAATTTTCAGGATCAGATCTAGAGTGTTTTCTTACCTTGATGTATAATATTAAAAATAGAAGGAATATTACTTGGATGTTTGTCTTAGAATTGGTATCTTCAATAATTCTATCGAGAGATTCAAGTTGTGAATTGCTTTTCTACTAATGTTGTTATGGTTAGTCTATTCTTTTGATATTGGATTACTAGCTTAGAGCAATTGAAATATTTTCATAGTTGAATCTATGCTTGCAATAAGTTATTTTTTGTTAAATCTTGATGCTAATATTATTATACTAAATTGGATTATTAGTATTATAGATGTTGAAATAACTTCTTGGAGTATGTCTCTGTTCTGTTTTTCTTGATGAAGATTATCTATTTCTTGAATGTTGTTAATCTCAAGTGTGAGACATTAGAAATTGTTTATTAGAAATGTTTTCCCTATGGATGCCTATGCTATTAGCTCTATCCGACCACTATTTTGATTATAATTCCTTAACACTAAACCTTTTTCTATCCCTATATCTTAAAACTTTTAATTGATCTTACATGAGTCAACACCTTATAAGTTGACAAGGAACAAACCTACACTGGAGGTTAGATTAGATAAATATTTAATCCATCCAATATTGAGGTTTGAACTATAATTAGCGGGTGCACGTATAATCAAAAAATTGGAAGATAGATAGTCATAGTTTCGAGTTTTACTCTGTAAATTTGGATCCCAACAGTTTTGGCACATCCAGTGGGACCTATTTACAAAAAACATTAGTTAACCCATCCTTTATTTTATATCTTTTCCTAAAGGAATCAATATTTGATGAATTGTCTTGACCTTGTTAAGTGGTGAGTAGTAAATTTACCTAGCGACTCCATGAATGCAAGAAACTAGAAATCCATCCCTATAGCTTATAGTTTTTCATGAATACGAGGTCATCGGCATAGAATAACTTAGATTATTTCATCTATTATGAGCTTCATTTTAGAGGATCTACCATCATAAGATATTTGAAACAAGATTTCCATTCAAAAAAAACTCCTCCTGATCCACCTCCTATAGAGCCCCCAAGGCCACCTCCATCAAGAACTACACCAATAAATATGGCTAAAAATGTACCTCCTAATCAGCCCCTACAAAAATATTCCAGGTGGAATATAGTTGGTCACCTAAGACTAGCTCATATACATGATATTACTCAGGCTGTATCTAAAGCCATTCCTACATACGATGGATCAAGAAAAACCGCATATGAACATTATCAAGATATTTTGAATTTAGAAGCCATCCATAACATAAAGAATGAAGATGTCATCATCATAATCTGGACCCTGTCCTTCAGACATAAAATTATGCACTAGTTTAGGACTTTAGAGGATAATACCATTACATCATGGGAAAAATTAGCATAACCATTTGTAGAAGAGTTCAATAAGTCTACTGATCCCTTTTTCCTCAAACAATTTACATCCATGCAAAAGCATCAACAAGAGTCTATTTCAAACTTTAACCTAATATTTAGTAAGACCTGGAAAAGAATTCCACGTGAAGCCAGACTAACTGTAACCCTTGTTTTCATGTACTACATCAAAACCCCTGGATCTAAATTGGGTCTACAAACCCAAAATTCAAGAATATATACCTTCCCCCAAGTCAAAATACAGTTGTCCAAGATAAAAATATTCTTATCAATGTGGGAAGATTACCCCCTAAAGCTATCATGCCCTATTGTTCAAAAATTTACAATGTTCAAAACCAGGCAATTACATATTCTTATATGGATACACCTTCTTTATCATACCTAATTCCTCAAATGATCCCATTACCTCCTCCCAAAGTGTCATCTACTATAGTTCCTTTCCCACCACTTCTTGCCCAAACACCCCAGGAATCCACTGTGCTTCTTGATATACATAATACCCTTAAAATGCTCAGTAACAAGATGAGCTCAAAGGAAAAAAGAGAGATAGAGAGTTCTCAACAAATAAGATTTCCCTATGTCAATAGGGACCAAAAATTTGGTAGCTGTTGGAGCCAAATTTGACTCAACATCAGATACCCTTAATTTTAAATTTTTGACTTCAATAAATTTGACAGTTGTTGTTGGTCTCTATTGCATTCTCCTATGAGAAAATGATTTTCAATGGTTTAGTCCCTAAGAGTAGTTATAAAAATATTAATCTTAATCAAGTCTAAAGTGATGACCTTAACCATTGAAAATCTGCAATTCATGTGACCGTTAATCTTAGCCGTGGAACAAAATACCCGCTAGTCGTTAAGAAATTAGCCACCAATTAAAGGGTTTTTAATTTGCATAAAATTTGATTTTTGAAATATCCACCAAAGCATATCCCCTAAAGTCCTTAGGTCCATGTTAAAATCAATCAAAGTATTCAAAGGCCTAGATAAAAATGAATAAGCCTAAGTTTCAATTAAAGCACGTGAGAAATATGAGGGTATGCACCCCATTTAATTAAAAATCAAGCACCTATCAAGATCTAGATGGCAGCACACAATTGCGATAAAATCCAATGGTCATGTGTCACTCAGAATATCAAACTTTTAAAATTAAAAGGTTTGAGCACCCAAAGATTTTTAAATTTTAAACACAATTATAAGCATGATTTAAAAGGATTAAAACACATTAATAATCATTCCCTTATCAATTAACCGAAGATTAATTAAAATTAAAAGTATGCGCCCCCTTTGTGGTAAAATTCGTGCAAGTTCGAAGATCTAGACGAAAGTGTTTCATCCCTCGAGATCTGGATGGATGCGCTTTCATAAGCTACCCAAGGGATAAGTCCATGAATTCAACGCTTAAAATATTATAATATAAAGTCTAAATCAATTGATTTTTTTATATTCAATTTAAGGGTCATGTGCCCCCTTTGGCTAAACATCAAATGCTATGGGTAAATCTGAAGGCAGTGCACAAGTCAATCTAGATTGGAAGGATGTAATCACATAAATAACTTAAGTCAATGATGTACCATGGTCATAAAGGTTTTATCCTAAGGTCTAAAGAGGTTAAATATTGAGGATACGCACCCCCATTGGATAAACATCGAACACCTTGGGAAGATCCAAGGGCGGTGCTTCATTGGGATAAATTGAACGATCACACTCGATATAAATATAAAATACTTAAAAGGGTTAAGTACCTCTAGATTTATTAAATTGCTAAATCATGATTTAGCAAAGGTCTTAATACGTGGATAATATTTCCCCTTTTGTTAATCGTAGATTAATAACTACTAAAAAGCATGCGCTCCTTATGTTTGTTAGTTTCACATGTCAAGAAATCTATGATTGTGCTTGATCGAGAATCAATCTGATGGCTGCACTCCATCGAGAGAAGTCAACTTTGGTCATGCACCCGTACTGACTAAAGCACAAGCTACTTCAAAATATCTAATGGTTGTGTTTACTCCACCCCGATCCAACAAGTGTGTACTCACCAAAGGTAAACTAGGTTAATTAAAAGTTTTAAATGGACTCACGATTTAAAAATTATGTAGATCTAAGGAAATCAATAGCTACGCTCATTCTGAGATAATCCGAGGGCTGCACTTGCAGAAAGAAAACCAAAAAATAGAAGCACCCTTCGAACGGTTAAGAAGCTAGCACCTTGGTAAGATCCAACGGTGGTGCACGCTCCAAGGTCAATCCAATGACAGTGCTTCCGTGAAGTTTTGGACTTTGAAAAGTCAAGCGTAGAAAATAATAAAGCACACCCTAAGTCTAATCTAATGGCTACACTCGAGTCCACCTAGATTTGATAGTAGCACTTTTTTAGAATCAATCAAAAGCAGAAGGGCATCGATGATAGCATTTTAATTTGCTAAAATATGATGGTCATGCTTTAATCAGTATGTATTAAGGAATGTAAAGCACACATCATGGGCTAATCCAAAGGTCACACTCTATCCCTGCTCATATCCAATGGTAGCATTTCGTCAAGGTGACCAAACATTGACAAGTCAAATTTCAGAGATATGAAGTACATAGCTTCGTCATATCTGATGGCAGTGATTGATCCTAATAAATCCAATGGTGGTGCTTTTTCAAAAATAGTTGGATATTAACAAGGTGGTCATCAATAGGGGTATGGTCAGATCTATATTTGATGGTCGTGCTCATCTCCACCTGGATCCAATGATAGCCTATTGTTTAAAATGTTTAAAGGTTAACTCAGGAGGTTTTTGGTCGGATAATTAATTAGATACCTTATTAAGGCTAATAAAAAGTTCTTAATCAAGTTTTATAAAGGTTTAATACATGGATAATTTCCCCCTTCCTTTTTACTAACCCTTGCGTAGGTCTAGAGAATCCAACGAATACGCACATTCAGTTTCTGATATAACAAAGAGCGCGTAGATAAGTAATATGATTATACAATGCCTATGTTTTAATGAAATATTATTAAGGTTTTAAACCCTAGATTAATCATGGTAAATTATGATTATATGGAAATTAATACATCGCATAATTTTAAGGTCAAATTGAAAATTATATGTCTAAACCTAATTATAATTAGTGATCAATTTATTACAAATCATAATTTTTCACTTAGCACATACAACTAACCTTAATATACATATTATGTCGTATGGCTAACAATCATGCAATATAATATATATCAACGACAACATTTGAAATAGATCAAATATAACGGTAAGCATGATAGGCAATATTTAGGAAGGTAGGTATTACAAATAAGATACTTAAGCCTCGATTAGCTTTTGATTCATTACAATAATAAAGCTTAGGGTAAAAGCAATCCGAATATGGTATGTTTTTTCTTAGGGCTAACCAATGTGTAAATTAAGGGATTTTGATGGACATGCACCTTCATGACACCTATAAAAAGGGTCATCTCATAATGATACATATTTTAAGCTAGCTCCTATGCTAGACCAAGGTGGTTGATCATTCACAAAAATATTCATTGTAAAGAGAAGTCTACAACAAACAAAAATTACTACAATTTTGGATCGGACCAAAGGTACAAACAAAAAATTGGTAATAGTTGCAAGTCTAGAAAATAGCCGAGGAATAAAATGGTCAAATGATCAAACATAATTCCACGAATGGTACTGAAACAAAGATAATGCAGACTATTCAAGCGAAAAAGCCTGATACTGAAGAACAAAAATTATATCATTGAATATCCATCGAATGCGATCACATACTATGCAAAAATAAAATAAGCCTGCTCGAAGCAGACTCATACAAGAAGTTTCTAAACTTATAAATAAGGACAGTAAAAGGTGAGAAAGGGTCATCCATGAGAAGGGCAATGGAGTGTAAAACATAGAAGTCTCACTAGTGCAACCGATTCCTATTCTACATATTCATAAGATGTAAGAAGCACGACAAGAGTAAGAAATCATTTCAACTTTCAAAAATTTGCTCACTCAGTGCTTCGATGGAATATAGTTACAGAGGGGTCACTCCTACGGAGTATAGTTATGGAAGTATCATATAGATGCTTCCAGCTCTTATTTTCCATTATGTATTTCATCCTACCTATCACTGCCCTCCTCCTTTTGGGCATCTTCTCTTGTTCATTGTAACCGTTCATCCCACCAAGTGTCATCTTGTTGTGGCTACTCCACAACTAGCCCCAAAATCGGGGACCCAGATTTAAATTTTGGTTTTTGGAGGATTTTGTATTTTTTAGGTGCCATTTTGGGATACATTCTCCCTCTTGAGCTTGCTTTGTAGCCTCCATGGTTATATCATATGGGTTGTGTGGTGATAAGCGTCTTCCTGGTCTTCTCAAAAGACTTGGTTTTATAGTGTGTGGTTATGCTCTCTCTTGGGCGATGTCTCTTCATTTGAGTATGATGCATTTTGAATAGGGTGATAGATTTAAATTGTGGCTTTGGTCTTTAATGTTTACGTTAGGAGCTTCTTTCATTTTGAGTCTTAGTAATTGAAGTTTTTTTGTTTTTATTTATTTATTAATGAATTTGAAATAAATGAAGCATCTAAAAAAACAAACATATATGTGTGGATATGTCAATATATACAAATGTGTTATGATATGTGGGCATATATATGTTTAACATAAAAAGCAAAATAAAAGGTATATATTATTATTATATATTTTATATATAATAATAATATATAATAAAATAAAATCAAGTATTTTATGATAGGTCAACGTGGAGCTCAACACGCAACATGGAAGACTATGTGGACCATCTTGGCTACAAATGATAGGTCGAGTGACAGAGACAACTGGGTGTACATAGTGTACAGTGGATGGGCCCAATAAATGGCATATTACAGAGTTTTAACGAGGCTAATTATGGGTGGCCAGCATGGCTATGGGAGAGCCCACATGCAACACGTCATCAGTGAATATAGACTCTAGTAGAGGTTTGAAAACAAAGGAATTCATGCATGAAAGGAAAATAAAACAACATAGAGTCTGCAATGTTAGGAAGATGTGGCAATTTTTGGTTTGGAGTGATCAATCAGATGAATATCACAAGGATGCTAATATAGTGGATGCAGATCCATTAAGCAGCAGCTACACAATACTGTTACAGGTCACCGATGCAGACGTTAGAAGTAACAGGTGTAAATTGCAGGCCCTGGTAGAAGAATAACTTGCAAACATTCACGGGGACATAATCTAGCAAGGATTTAATGGACGATGAGCCACACGACATGGTAAAGTGGGATGAAACACCACAACACGATGACCTACTCATAGCATACATGCTAAAAGGGTTTGACGACGATAATATTTTGCGACAACGATAATATTTCGTGGTGACGGGGAGTTGATAGCTAACGTTGGACCCAATCTGAGATAGAATCTCCAGTGGGAAGAAGACATTTTTGGCAAAATATTAACAGATTCCATGACAGATATGGGATATAGGTAATAATGTGCCAAGACCAACACGTATCCAGAACAACATCAAAAATTGGACTGGGAAGTAGCGGGAATGGCGCTGTGGCCACTGGCCAAGGTTTGAATACAACAGAGAGCAGTCCCCGCCAAAACCCTAACCCTAGCTTATTGTGTTATAAGGTGGAGAAGCATGTTAGGAACCCGTTTTGATGTCGTTGTGAGAGTTTGAATAAGAACAAGACGTTGGTATGGTCTAGATAACGAGAGATGCAGATGAAAAGGTAGTGGAGGAGCATTGGTCCCAAAGTCACCAAAAATCGAGGCAACCACCGTAGGAAGGATGCCAGCATTGAACTCGAGCCATGAAAAAATGTGGCATATGCGGTGAAGAAGAATCCCTTCCTTCTATTTTAGTCGATTCAACACAAGACACGGGAGGTATAAGGCAATGGTTACAAGTTTTATTTTTCTTTATTATATATTATAAAGGGATGGGCTAATGTTGCAAGATCGTGGGAGGTATAAGGAGTTGGGAGACATAAGGGTTGTTTATTTGGTTAAATAATAATAATAATAATATAAAGTTAAAAAATTTATTTTTTAATGTTTATATTATATTGGGAGCCCTTGGGAGCTATAAGGATTTAAAGGGGCCTTTCAAAATGTTTTTTTTAAGGAATATTTGTTATTTTCATATATATTATAGTAGAAATGGGGAGTTATAAGGATTGGAATAAAAGGTTTTTATTCTATGATTATTGTTTTATAATGTATATGATAAGAGAGATATAAGGGTTTAAGAGAATTTTTTTGGGATTTTTTTATTATTTTATGATGTTAAAAGGGGAATAGTAGGCAAAGATAAAACAAGGCAATTTGTTTATTGTTTTATTTTTATTTATTTTAACATAATCAAATATGGGAAGTTGAAACGAATCATTTGGGGGAAAAGCTTCAAAAGCCCAATGAGGCCATTGTACAACGACTGGAAATTTTTGTAAACAATACTATTCTGAAATAAATGCTTCCATTTTGGCAAGAAAAAAACTTGTGAGAAAAACTAGAAGGGGATTACGCCTAATACTACTGCATTTATGGTGTATCTTTTCTGCATTTCTTTTTGACTTATATCTATATGTTTATGCCATTAAAGGGTTACAATAGGTGAATGTCGAATAGAATGCAACTATGTTTTATCCTTTGAGTCTCGCACTTGGTCTAATATGATTGTGTTTGCTTTGTAGGTCTGTTAGATCAAGTTGTCTTTAGATTTTATCTCATAACTTGGGATTTTGCAAGGAGGGGATTGTGAACCAAAATCTGATATTTTGTTTTTCCAGCTAAATTTTTAGATATTTTTTGTTGTTTATTTTCTGCAACTTAGATTAATTCTGCCAAAGGAAATATTCTTGGCCCAAATTCTGATGAAGAAAAATCTTCTTCAAAACCCAGTACTAAAGCCTCTAAACCAAAGAGAAAATACAAGAGTGATAGACCTCATTCTAGATCCAATATCAAGAAAAAGGCTAAGATTGAAAAAACACCTGTTCGTTGTTCCCAAAGACTCAAATTCAAGGAAGTTGTTGAAACTCCTCCTTCCACTTCTAAGAAGCCCTTGAAGGATCTTTCCAAATCCCCTGATGTTGTTGAAAAATAACTCCATAAACTTGTTGTCCATGCCACTTCTGTTACCATTGACCATTTGGAGACTTCCCATATGGCCATTGGGAAGGCAAATTCAAAGCTCAAGGAACAACATCAAGCACTCAACCTTTTATTTTTCTATGATGCTTTTGAGGATAATCCAGCCATTTCTGTTGCAGAGGTACCTTATGATGTTAAGGTTGATTCTAAGGATGAGGATGTGGTGGAAATCATGAAGGAATCATGTTTCGAAGCCCCAAAGGATGCACCAAAGGACGATGTGAAGGATTCCATGTTGGAGGCTACTATTGCATCACCAATGCAGATTGACGTGCCCCTTTAAGCTTTCTTCTTTGTCTATTGTTCCTTCCTCTTGAATTATTTATACTCTCTGGTTCTGTTGGTGGAATGTTTGTTACTTTTTGTTCCTTCCTGTGCAAGGATTTAGTCCTTTTTGATTTTGATGGCTAAAAGCCTCTTTGTTTTGGTTCCTTATTTTTTTCCCTTCGAAGGTTTCCCTTTCTGTTTTGTTGTTTTAAAAGGCATTGGGGTGCCTTTCAAATGCCCCCTTTTAATAAAATATTAACTTACCAAAAAAAAACTTAGATTAATTTTGTTGTTCATTTCAGTTTGTGGTTTTTAGATTCTAGTCATTTCCAAAAAAATTATTTTGCTTTCTTTTACATTTTGGTCATTTCCAGAATTTCTGCACATAAATTTGTTTTTCCATTCTAGTCATTTTATAGAAATTCTGTATATATTCACTTTCTATTTTGGTCATTTTCAGAATTTTTGTTTTAGTTCTTTCCATTGTGGTCCATTTTCTAGAATTTTAGTTTTCATTTCTTGTTTGTTTACTTCTATTCTGCTCCTTATCCATAATTTTTGCACCTCCAAACCGCATTAAGCTAATATTCAGATAAAATCAATGTTAGGAGGGGTTACTAACACCAAATTCACACTAATGGTAGATAAAGCAAATGAACACTAATATGCTAACTTGCTAACCATTACTAACACCAAATTCTAACGTAGTGATAGTGGAATGCCCATAATGAAGATAAAATGAATCCACTAACTATAAAATGAACCTCATATTAAAGGCATGGATTTTAAAATGAAGTGGACTATTCCACACACTTTTGCATTTTGAACCTTTTAACTTGAAGATAAAATGAGCTTACTGACTAGGATTCAGGGTAAGTCAGACTAATATCAAGAGCACTAAAAGGAACCAATCATTTGCACTTTTGAAGGTTTAAGGATCATGATTGCTAAGCATTGTTTGAATTGGACTATCAATGCCCCTTGTTAACTGTCACTTGCATGTTTTGAGTTTATTATGGTATACATCTGTTCTATATGCATGAATGTTTGCTTACCAAAACCTTGGAGAAATGGGTGATTTCATCTAATTTCTTTGCAAGAGACAGTTTTCAACTTAATACTTTGTTTATGGTGATCATTTTGGAATAGGGAAAAATATTCACTCAACATTTTGGTGCTAAAAGGAGGGCTTTATTGCTTTGTGATTTAGATATTTTCTAAAGATTAACATGGGTAGTTTTATTTCCACCTTATTGTGCTTACAGATACAACATCATTTAGATTTTATTGTGAGTGATTTGTGAGAAGTCTTTTTAGAATTTTTATGTTTCCAAGTTGGCCCAACCTGAGTACATAGCAACTAGGTCCAAGACCACCGGGGAAACTATTTTCTGGAATCTTTCTCCCAATTCTAGGAGGCCAAGAAACAAACCACAAGAGATCAAAATCCCACCCAGTATACTTGAGCTACGGTCTTCATTAGACTCAAGTACATCTAGTGGGCCTGCACCCACTATTTCCATTGTGGTAGCTACATCAAGTGTATATGTCCCTATTACTGTGATTTTTTATATTATTCCCGTAGGGTCATCACCATTGAATAACATGGCCCAACAACAACAACAACAACAACAACCCACTCTTTGGTGTGGTGCACAAAGCTCTCCCTTGAATATACCCATGGATGTCCATGACATACCTAGACATATTGAAAGGTCGCTACCCAAGTTCATACATGATGGTCCCATTACAACTAAGGAGCATGTCCAAATTTATAAAGATTATATGTTTAGACAAGGGGTCACTCATGAAGATGTTTCCTGTCAAGTTTTTCCTGACAATCTGGACCATATGGCTCAAGAATGGTATAGGAATATTTTCGTAGGGTCCATTACTTCATGGGCCCAATTGGAAGATGCCTTTATTAGCCAATTTCAGTTGTTTTTAGATCCTTCCATCATCTATAATCTATTCATGTCCTATAAACAGTTACCCAATGAGCCTATTAGGATGTTCAATGCTAGGTTCTAAAATCTTTACGTGAATGTAACTTCCCATTTTGTAGTAGATGCCACTATGGCTCTTCAATTATATTTTGGAGCTATAGACACTTTAACATCCTTATTTGCTAGAAGAAATCCTCAAGTTACAACCCTTGCCCTAGCTTACACAGAGACCATGACCTTTGAATAATAAATGACATCGCCAAGTGAGGGGTTGTCTCAATTAGCTGGGATGGGACAATATGGTCCATACAATTAGTTCACCATGATGAATCAGGTGATGGCATCACAAGTGACAATGATGAACAACTTACCATATCAAAAACCATACCCATTCACGCCCACATATTCACCATTTCCCTCTTAACCTAACACATCTATTCCATCACCAACCATGTTGTCAAACAATCATATGACCATGACTGGATTTAGTACAATCAATAATCAGTTGATCATACCTGGATTCAATGCGATCAATACCTAGCCTAATGACTTATCTGTTGGTCACGTCGCTTCAAAGCGTGAACCATGGGTGGAACCAAAATGCTCAAAACCAAGCCATCGTACCCAATCTAGAGGTGTCTAATGTAGGAAATGCTAGTGGATCTGGCACTATGATGCCCCAACCACAAGTGCCTAATTCTAAATTGGAAGAATTAAAGAGAATCACTATCAAGAAAGGAAACGATATAGTCCATATATAGAAAAAAGTTGCCCAAGCTCCTATACCAAATTGGAATCATAACTATAGGAATACAGGACCATATAATACTCAACCCAACAATGGGTGCATACCCAACCCTGTAGCCAATTAGGCAAAAACTTTGGAATATTTTGGTGAATTGGAGCCTTGTTATGAGGAATTACCCCATTTTTGCTTAGGAAAATATGATGCTTTGGTGACTGAAGTTGTCCACATTCAATAGAGTGAGGAATAGGAGGACACTGAGGTCTTAGGAGAAGAATATGATGAAACTTTGGAAGTCCAAGCCATTAGACGTTTTGGGAAAGGAAATCATGGGTATTACACAAGAAGTTCTAAGGATCCCAAAACTTCCTCTACTCCTCCAAACAACCCCTTACTTCCTCTTGATGCAAAAGGTGATGTCAATCCACCTTCACCTCCTGTTGTTGAAGTATACAAACCAACGCAAAAGATGCCAAATTCTAAAAAGTCCACTTATGACTTAGAAGAGGATATGAAAAATACTAAGGCTAACATCTCCTTTTATGAGGTCGCTCAACTGTTGGGACAAGAGAAATTCTTGGGGAAAAGGTTGAATCCACCTAATAGAATTCATGAAGTTAAAGACATTGAGTCCCAATTATTTTTGAGAAGGTAAAATGAGAAGTACCTCCTTTCCTCATAACCATTAGAATTGTAGGTAAAAACCTACATAATTGTTTGATAGATTTGGGTACCTCGGGTAACATCATGCCCCTCGAGATATACCAAAAGTTAGGATTCATGCCAATTGCCTCTAAGAGTAAAGTCGTACAATTGGAAAGATCTGTGATGGATGTGGTTGAAACCTTAAATGATGTCCTTATCCAGATCAATTCAAAACCTAGAGTTCAACATCATGTGGACATACTTGTGCTTAATATTCCCACTAAATACGACATGGTATTGGGAAGAGATTGGAGTAAGAACCTAAATGGGTACATCGTTACATATTCTTCCCATATGTGGTTACCTTGGAGAGGAGTAGCAAACCAAATTAGGGTGGATAGTGAGCCAAGGCTCAAGGAGATGATAATAGAGTATAATAGGCCCAATGAAATTCAATTTACTGAAACTGAGTTAGGAGCCTACACATTTGACATAGAGGAAGCTACCAAAGAATCTCAAAAAGAAAATCTTTCTTATAGCATTTTGGAAGAGGATAGTTTGGTTTAGACTCTAATATTTTATGTATCTAGGTCAAAACAAGGTGTTGGAGCTAGTATTGAACTTACATGTCCTAGTAGCAAGCCTATGCTCACTACCTATAGATTATAGTTTCTAGCCACCAATAACGTGGCAGAATATGAAGCACTTATTTTTGGACTTCAATTGGTCCTAAGGAAGAAAGTTAAGTGTCTCAAAGTATTGGGAGATTTGAAGTTGGCGGTTAAACAAGTTACGGTTAAACAAGTTAAAGGGTAATATTCTTATTGAGATAAAATATTAAGCCTTTACAAAACCAGAGTTAGGGATTTGGTAAACGATTTTGATGCCTTCAATATATCATTTATCTCTAGGAAAAAAAATCGAATGGCATATTCTTTAGTTGTAGCCGCAAGCATGCTCAAACCTATGGACCATAAAAAATGAAAGAAATTTTCAATTTAATTAGTGCCTTACCCCTCGATACTAGACAATGTTACTAATTTCCAAGTCTTCAATAGTGAAAAACATGTTTTCAACTTCATCACTAATTCTAGTATTTTTGAAAATCAGGTGATAGATGAAGATAAGAGAGGGCAAGAAGAAATAGAGTGGCAATGTGAAGCAACCCAAGTGAGGAATAATATGCCAAATGATATGGCTTCTCTAGAAAAGATATTTGATATCGGATATCAAGAAAAAATAGGCAAAAAGGTACCATCCCCTAAAGAAGCATGTGATATAATCAATTTGGGGAGTGCAAAAAATACGTGAAAGGTATTCATTGCTAAGGCATGTACGAGACAAGAAAAGGAGTCTATCACTCATGAATTAAAGTAATATATAGATTGCATAGCATGGAGTTATAAGTATTTGAAAACTTATGATGAAAATGTGATAATGCATACGATTCCATTGAAACCTGACTCCAAGCCTTTTAGACAAAGACAAAGGACGATCAAGCCGATTCTAGAACCCCTAATAGAGAAAGAGGTGAAGAGATTACTAGAAGCAAAAATCATATTTCTTGTCAGACATTCTACATGGGTTTCCAATCTTGTCCCAGTGAGAAATAAGAATGGAGAGATAAGGTTGTGTATTGAATTCGAGAATTTAAACAAGGCGTGCCAAAAGGATAATTACCCATTGCTTACTATTGATGAGATTATTCAAAAGGTTAATGGGTAAAAAATGATGTCATTTTTGGATGGTTATTTAGGGTATAATGAGATTCTTATTCATACAAATGATAGAATGAAGACAACATTCACAAAGAAATGGGGTACATTCACATATATAAGAATGCCTTTCGAATTATTGAATGTGGGTGCAAATTTCCAATGAGCCATGGATTTTGCATTCAAAGGGCTCATTAGCAAATGTATCATTGTTTACGTGGATGACATTCCTATTTTCTCTAAGAAAATGGAAGATCATGTCAGGGATTTGATGAAATTACTTCAAATATGTGGGGAACATGTTATCTCCCTTAATTTGAAAAATACATCTTTGGGGTAACAAAAGGTAAGCTTTTGGGTCACATCATTTTGAAGTATGGGATTGCTATTGATCTAGAAAAAATAGTTGCTATACTAGTTTTTCCTCCACCCAATAGCAAGAAAGAGTTAAGATCCTTCTTTGGCAAAATCAATTTTTTAAAGAAATTTATTTTAGGATTTGCTGAGATTGCCAAGCCCTTGAAAAACATTTTAAAGAAGGATTTTCAGATCCAATGGACCAATGAAAATAGGGAAAATTTCAAAAGCATAAAATATGCTATCTCTAGGGCCCTTATTTTAGTTAGTTTAGATTATGCTAAACCTTTTTATGTCTATACATTTTCTTCAGATCATTCTTTTGCAAGCGTCCTAAATTAGAAGAACAAAGGTAACATTTAAAACCCCGTAGCTTTCTTGAGTGCTCCTTTGAAGGATGCAAAATTGAGATATTCTATTTTGGATAAACAAATTTATGCATTATTCAAGACTATCAAGAAATTTAGACATTACATAGTTTATAGTAAGGTCTTTGTTGTAGTTCTTGACCCTTCTATTAAGTCTATGTTTTTGCAAAATGAACTAGGTGAAAGACAGAGAAAATGGATTTCGACCCTCAAAGAATTTGATCTATAAATCCAACCTATGAAAATAGTTCGTGGACAAGGTTTGGTGAAGAAAATCATAGAAATCGATCCGTTGATATCATGTCAACATTATGAGGTAGATGACATAACCAAAGATGAGTGGTATGTTGATATTGTATATTTCTTGTTGCATGGCAAGTGCCCGTCACATCTCAATTCCACTCAACATAGAGCTTTGCATTTGAAATATGAAAATTTTTTGGTTAAGTCTGGGGTATTGTACAGGAGAAACCATGAAGGGATTTACCTTCGTTGTGTTGATCAAGAAGAGGCAACCCAAGTACTTAAGGATTTCCATGGAAAATATGGAACTGGACATGGATTAGCCAATGCAACGACACACCAAATCCTTAGAGTAGGGTACTATTGGCCCCATTTTTTCAAATATGCACATGCAAATGTAAGATCATCCCACATATGTCAAGTGACGACCAACATGGAACGAAATGCTGCAATGCCATTACATTCTATGGTAGAGGCAAGGCCTTTTGCACAATGGGGATTGGATTTTATTCGGGTGATAAATCCTAACTCATTTGATTCTCATTAATACATCCTTACTACCATAGATTATTGCACAAGGTGGACCGAATCCATTCCCACTAAGTACGCTACTTTAGAGGTTGTTATTAAGTTTTTAGAGGATAATTTTGTGAATCGTTTCGAAATGCCCAACGCGATTGTAAGTGATAATGGCTCTACCTTTTCTTCTTTGGAATTTGCAACTTGGGCATATGATAATATGGTAAGCTTGAAATTCTCCTCAAATTATTACCCACAAGGTAATGGTTTAGCAAAATACTCTAATAAAAACTTGCTATGTGTAATAAAAAATTACTAGAAAAGAATCCTAGGGATTGACATAGCAAGCTAAAGTTCGTCCTTTAGGCTGATAGGATCATAACAAAAGAATCAATAGCAACATCTCTGTATCATTTAGCTTATGGACAAGATCCTATTTTTTTCGCAAATTTAATATTACAAATATTGCATTTCATGAAGGAATATATTGGAACTAATGATAAACTTGAAACTAGATTGACACATTTAATGCATCTTGATGAGAAAAGAGATGAGGCTATGCTTCATTTTAGCAAACATCAAGATGTAGTGAAAATATGGTTTGATAAGAGGTCTAAAATCAAAACATTTAAAGTTTTAGACCTAGTATTACTGTGGGATAAAAGACATGAAAAGAAAGGAGATCATGAAAAATTTGATTGTTTGTGGTTGGGTCCATATCAAGTGTCTAAAATCCTAGGTGAGAACATTTTTAGACTAAAAATCTTGGATGGGAACGACTTGGATTTTCCTGTTAATGGTCTGCACTTAAAGCACTACTTCCAGGGTTGAAAAAGGTAAAGTCTTGTATTATATGTAAATATTTTTGTTTTGTGATGTTTTTTATTTTGATTGTATGTTTTGTATTCATTCGCTTCCAAGCATTTTTTTGTTTTTAGTGTCCTAGAGTGTGGTTCAAGTTTTGGTGTGTAGTTACTCTTTAGTTTTAGGCTTTTTTTTGTTTGATCCTAGGTCGTATAAGGTAAAATTGCCCATTTTGAAAACTTGTTGATCCTGGAAAGAAAAAAAGAAAGAAAAATGAGATGTCACTTTATACCTCATGAATTTTAACTAAGATAAGGAGAATATGAAACATTGGAATTGTATTGCAGAAAGCTCCACAACTACCACAAACACATTAAAGAATATCATTTGAAGCTTGGGATGCGTGAAGTTGTCGGTTTTGCAAATTAGGATGAAATATTTTATATACTCCATTTGCATTTCAAAAACAATGCATACACCCGTATTTCATAACACATTTCATAATATTGCATACATCACCCTCGCATTCCACATTTTACATCCCATAGAAATATCATTTATCAAGTTCAAAGGTCCTAATTGGTCCATCAAAGGTCAAGTTGCTTTAATCAGGGGAACCTTCACAAAGGCATTTACACAAAGCTACAAAAGATAAATCTTCATGTAGGCACACCATAGTTTCATAATTCCTAGGATGTTTTTGGTCACTCAGCCATTTCTAGTGTGGTGGGAAATCGCCAAAAAACATGTCAAATTCTCTTAGGATCATTGCACAATATACACTAAGAAGATCTTGAGATTGGGAAATGATGTCAAATCTGTCTTGAACAAAACATAATTTGCACATATTAAAAACATCTTGGGTAAAATGGCCAAAACCATCCTTGGGAGAAAATGTGAGGCGAAAAGGGTCATCCTTGTCAGTCCTATCATGCAACATAGTCCATAAAATAGTGGTTTTCACTACTATCACAATACTTGAAACTAAAAAAATCAGAGTAGTAAGGATAGGGTCAAATTATCATCATACTTAGGTTGAGAATTTGATTCCCCAAAGCTCTGAGTTTGCTTGCATCACACACCACTGACTATTGGGTTGTAAGGATCATACTACATGTTCCCTCAAAAGGATGGGTAGTCATCCCTAAGATTCAAGAAATAAAAAGCAAAATCATGGACTATGGGGCTAACCTCCATCGAGGCTATAGATGCTTGACTGGAAGTGGAGTACGCTCATGCGTGGCAACACGTCTCATTTAAAAGTGAGACCTCTGACAGCTCAAATGGACATGCTAGCCTTGTGGTTTCATCCATAATAGGTTTAATCATTTTGGTCAAAATGAGGTAATGAACTCACTTGCACACACACTAGTTCTGGATTGTAGCGATTCATAACTGAGATCTTGATCTGGTAAATAAATTCACGGTACACATATTTGGTCCTAAGAGGATTAGATAGTTTTAGTGTGTTTATTTATGATGCTAGAATGTTTGAGTCTCTGCAAAACAAGTCATTCATATTATGGCGTCCTATCAATACATCCAATCCTACATAAATCATCCATAACATATCATATGCATAAATTATAAAGACATAAACATCCATGTGAAACTGATGATGGAATGTTGAATGGTTCTAAATGATAAGGAATTAATCATTTTGCACACAATGAGCTGATGCTAAATGATTTTGATGCTTCATGTCTTTTTGGTCTATTCTCATTATCTAGATACTTGTTGATGCTTGTAATTCTAATGTTTGGGTTTGGTGTGGTTTCAGATTTTGGGTTCTTACCAAAATGCTTAGGAGCATTTCCTAGAAAAGTCACCATTTGTTGTGGTTGCTCCACTAGCCCCAGAATCGGAGACCCAAATTTAAATTTTGGTTTTTGTAGGATTTTGTGTTTTTTAGGTGCTATTTTGGGATACATTCTCCCCCTTGAGCTTGCTTTGTAGCCTCCATGGTTATATCATATGGGTTGTGTGGTGATAAGTGTCTTCTTGATATTCTCAAAAGACTTGGTTTTATAATGTGTGGTTATGATATCTCTTGGGCGATGTCTCTTCGTTTGAGTATGATGCAATTCAAATAGGATGATAAATTTAACTTGTGGATTTGGTATTTAATGTTTACGTTATGGGCTTATTTCATTTTGAGTCTTAGTAATTGAAGTTTTTTTGTTTATTTATTTATTGACGGATTTGAAATAAATGAAGCATCTAAAAAAAAAACAAACATATATGTGTGGATATGTCAATATATACAAATGTGTTATGATATGTGGGCATATATATGTTTAACATAAAAAGGAAAATAAAAGGTATATATTATTATTATATATTTTATGGATATAATAATAATATATAATAAAATATAATCAAGTTTTTATGAAAAAATAAAATTACCATTTTGCTTTGTTATTCATTAATAAAGCAAATGACAAAAAAAAAAAAAGATCTATATATATTATAATATATATTCTATATTATATATAATATATAATATAATGTATAATGTATATTGTGAGACAAGAAAAGTCTCCCCAAGATCGAATAATGCTCCACAATATCAATCACACACAAAAGAGGAAAACCCACAACATCAATATTAAGTGGTAAAACCCTACTTCAAATGAAGAAGGGAAACATCCACTATGAAGCTCACTATATTACTCATTTGATTCAACAATACAAGAATGCTTCAATGTTATGCAATAATATGCATCAACATGATATTACAACACAAGTCAATATGACAAGATATGTTAAGATGTAGTAGACAACACCCCTATTTAAAGAGAAGTTTTTCTACTACAACCCTAAATCTTATCACAATCTAATCTTGATATGTGTGACAAGTGGCATCTATCAAATATTATAAAGTGCTTAGTTACTTTCTAATCTTATCACAATCTAATCTTTGAGATGTGTGATAAGTGGCATCTATCAAATATTAGAAAGTGATTAGTTACTTTTGAATATTTGCTAGAAAAAGGGAAATAACTTTTTCTCACAAATTAAATATTCCTAGCATCCTTATTTTATTTATTAATTGGATGGGAATATTTTTACATAAAATAGAATTATTTTCTAATTCAAATATTATTCTTTAGACTTTATATTTTAGTCTAAGAATAATTTACACAATGTTGCATTACATATTCCAACACTCCCCCTTAATGCAATATTGGGGAAAGGAATTATGAAACAAAGAAACGTTCTCCCCCTAAAGATACAAATGGGGATGAGAATAAAATGAGTAATATAGTTACAATGAGCTTCTATGACCAAGAATGGTCTACAATAAGGAACCAATACAAAATGGGCCAAAATGAGACTGCAAGCCCCCAACGGAGTAGCTTCAGATACAAGCAGCTTACAAAGTCATCCATCAACCACAAGTGGTTGCAAATAACTAGAAGAAAACATCACAAGGGTGTCATCAGTAAGCTTGTAAAACCCCAAATGAAAGTAACTGCAAGCTACAATAAACTCAACATAAGATCAGTTAGATACATCATCATAAATATATTCACCACAACATATATGAATATCCAAAGATGATAACAAAACTGATCTAACAAATAGTGAACTATAAGTCATCACAAAAATATTTTAAGCCATACTTATAGTCACATGCTATATAGTTGATCAAAAAATATCATGATCAAAGTTGCATAAAGCAAACAAGGAGTACCATGATAATGCAAACTCTAAAGTACCATGTACAAAAGTTGCATAAGGTATATGAAAATAATAATGTGTGCACACCGTTTGCATAAAGCCAACCATAAAATATCATCTACAAAAGTAGCATAAATGCTAACAAGAAAGTACCATGATAAACCAATTGCATAATGCCAACTACATAAAAACATGTATAAAGTTGCACAAGGCAACAATAAAGTACCATGTAAAAGAGTCACATAAAGCAATTGCATCATATACCATAATTGCACAATGCCATATACAAATTAACATGTACAAAAGTTGCACAAGGCAAACAAGAAAGTACCATGTTCAAAAGATATGCAAAAAGCAATTATACCACCAAAGATCAACTCATATATATAGCACAAAACACCTCATAAGGATGAATTTGTCATCACACAAGTGTAACTACACTTCATTCCCCCTTGAGGATAACTTCACCAAACCAAGTGAGTCCCTCAGATTACAAAATGGCTCCCTAGGAAGAGGTTTGGTGAACAAATCAGTAGAATTAGAAGATGATGGGCAATACTCCAACTGAATAGTCTCATCCAATACCTTCTCTTTGATAAAGTGGCTTGGATTTCAACATGCTTTATCCTTTGATGCATTATAGGATTTTTAGCCAAGGCAATAGCTGATTGATTATTGGAGAGCAAACATGAAGGACCAAATTGCTCAAAGCCAATTTCCTTCATGAGGGTATGAATCCAAACCGCTTCTTGTGCAGCTACTGTTGTAGCCTTATACTCTGCTTCCATTGTAGAAATAGCAATTGTATCTTGCTTATTGGAAGACCAAGAGATAGCTGCAGACCCAATACTAAAAACATATGTTGTGGTAGAATTTCTATCTATTCTATCCCCTCCAAAATTAGAATCAGCATAACCAAAAAGAGCAAAGGAAGGAAGCCTAGAATACTTGAGTGTCAAATATCTAGTACCTAAAATGTACTTCAGAATCTTCTTGGTAGATTGTAAGTGCTCAATATAAGGTTTCTGCATGAACCTAGCCATCATACCAACTACAAAAGCAATATATGGCCTTGTGATGGTAACATAAAGAAGACTACCAATGAAATGCCTATACAGTGTAGCATAAGCCAACTGAGATTCTATACTTACTTCTAACTTAACCTCTCTAGAAATAGGAATGGAAGTAGGATTGCCATCCTCTAAATCAAACCTCTTAAGAAGATCTCCAATATTCTTGGATTGACTCAAAAAGGTATAATCCTCATGCTGATAAACTTGCATGCTAAGATAGTAGTGTAGAAGATCAAGGTCAGTCATTTCATACTCTGACTATAATTTGGAGATGAAATAAAAAATAGCCTCATTCTCATTTCTAGTCACAACAAGGTCATCAACAAATAGAGCACTTAAAATGACCAATTTATCCTTCCTAAGCACATAGAGATTTGTATTTGAATAGCATTTATCAAAACCAAGAGACAAGAATTAACCTGAAATCTTCATGTACCATGCTCTAGGTGCTTGCTTCATACTATACAAGGTTTTCTTTAGTTTACACACAATTGCTTCCTTACCTTGTACAACAAATCCTTGTGGTTGACTCATGTAGATATCTACATCCAAATAACCATTTAGAAAGGCACTTTTCATGTCAAGCTAAAAAATTTGCCAACCTTGAGCAGCAACAATAACAATGAGAAGATAAATGGTGGGCATTTTGGCAACTGGTGCAAAGGTTTCATCATAGTCAATGTCAAGTTTTTGAGCATAACCCTTAACAACCAATCTAGACTTATACTTTTCTACCTCTCCATTAGAATGGTACTTGATTCTATAGAACCACTTGTTCCCAATAACATTTCTCTTATTAGGATAAGGCACTAGATCCCAATTTTTATTCTTTAGAAGAGAATCCATCTCAACCTTCATGACATCAACCCAACAAGAGTGTTGTGAAGCTTCTTGGTAAGAAGTAGGCTCATGATCATTCTCTATCTTAGCTAGAAGAGACATGTTAAGGGTCATACTTCTAGTTATCCTTTGGCTAACTGAATTTTGCTCTTTAGGACCCCTAGAATGATCCAACCACTTGGTCCTTTTGACACAAGGCCCACCCTTTTCTAACTCAAGAAGGTCTTCATTGAATTTGACATCTCTTGAAAAAAATACAATGCATGAAGAAGGTGAGTATAACCTATAGCCCCTATGTTCTGCATCATAGCCAACAAATATGCATTTTTGAGACTTTTTGTCCAATTTCTTCCTCTTTTTTGAAGGAATATATGAAAATTCATCACATCCAAACACTCTTAAGTGTGACAAATTTAACTTCTTACCATTCTGAACCTCATAAGGAGTCTTCCCCTTAATTGATTTTTAAGGACACCTGTTAAGAATGTAGATTGTTGTACTGACTGCTTCACCCCAAAGAAATTGAGGTAAGTGGTCACCAAGCATGCATCTTACCATCTCCATGATTGTCCTATTTTTCCTCTCTGCAACACCATTTTTTTAGGAGTGTATGGACAAGTAAACTACCTTTTGATCCCATGAGAAGAATAAAACTCATTGAAATCATTGCTATTGTACTCCCCTCCATTGTCACTTCTAATCATTTTATCTTTGCTCCCTTTTGATTTTCTACCAAAGCTTTGAACTCCTTGAATGTCTCAAAACAATTAGATTTTTTCTTAAGTAGATACCCAAATATTATTCTTGAATAATCATCTATAAAGGTGAGAATATAGGATGCACCACCAAGTGATCTAACATGTAATGGACCCATAATATATGTATGAATGAGTTGAAGAATTTGTGTGGCCCTTGTTGACTTGTCCTTTGCAAACTTTTGTTTGCTCATATTGCCTAAGATACATGTTTCACACAAACCATGAATAGGTAAAATGTTAGGCAAGCCTTTAACCAAATTTTTGGACTTCATCATATGAATATTTTGATAGTTTGTATGGCATAACCTTAAGTTCCAAAGCTTGCTACTAGGAGAAACATTAGTTGCTAAACACACTTTAGGAGGAGCATCACCTAACACATAAATATTATTCTTCACATAAAATGTAATGATTGGTATCATGCCTTTCCTAGTGCTCCATGAATTTGCATTGAACTCAATAGTGTGACCACTTCTAGCAACTTGCAAAACTGAAATTAAATTTCTCCAAAGGTTAGGCACATATAGGACATTATCAAGTAATTTCCCTTCAATTACAACATTGCCAACACCTTCTACTTGAAGTCTAGTATTATCACCAAAGACAACTGAATCTGAAGAGTGCTTATGGAAGTCCGCAAACTTATCATTTTCAAAACACATATGGTTAGTGCATCCAGAATCTAACACCCATTCATTAGAAGTAGATGAGTCAATGGAGTAGAGGGCACAAATAAAGGCATTTTTATTATAATTTTGCTTTGCAATGTTGTTCTTTTTCTTTCCCTTGCCAAACCATTTCTTAGGTCCTTGTCCCTTAGCCTTTTCTTGCTCTTCCTTTTCTACAATATTCTTCTTCTTGAAACAATTTTATTCCTTGTGGCCTTTCTTGCCACAAAAGTTGCAAGTGAAATCAACTCTAGGCTTGTTGGGTTGGAAATTTTGATTTTTCCTTCCCTTGTATTTCTTCTTGAAGGAAGCCTTAGTGGCACTCAAGGAAAAATTCTTCTCCTTGACAACTTGACCATTCAATTTGTCTCTATTAAGAGACTCTTCATGTTGAATCAATAATTGTGAAAGAGTGTTGAGAGGAATGTCATCATCTTCTTGCTCTAGCCTAGTCTCAATAATGATAACAAAATTCTTGAACTTGCTTGACAAGTTCCTCAAAATGATAAAGCTTAAGAGCTTCTCACTTATCCAATCACAATTACAAGCCAATAGTTGAGTTCTCATGTCTTTCATATTTGAGAGGACGATCAAGGCACTTTCTTCTTCGCCTTGCATAGTGCTAAGAATTTTTGACAATAAAGTGAATTTCCTTGATGTGTTGGACCCTATATGGACTTGTTTTAGCAAATCCCATGCATCTTTAGCATGTTCACAATGGCTTATAGTGAGCAATATCTCATAACTCACACTATTGATAATCATGGAAAGTGCAAGGTGACTCTTATTGTTGTATGTCTCAAGTGCCCTTACCTGGGTTGGGATTGCTTCATCTCCATTCACAATGGGTCATAACTTTCTTGCTTGAAATTCAGCCCTCATCCTTGGTTCCCATATTCCAAAATTTGATCCATCAAGGATGTGCTTAGGTGTGAAGGAGATTCCATGATTAGCCATTCTTAATGGGTTTTTCACCTCAAAGGATTGAAGACACTTTATGGAGATCCCAACCGCTCTGATACCAAATGTGAGACAAGCAAAGTCTCCCCAATATCGAAGAATGCTCCACAATATCAATCACACACAAAATAAGAAAACCCACAACACCAATATTAAGTGGTAAAACCCTATTTCAAATGAATAAGGGAAACATCCACTATGAAGCTCACTATATTACTCATTTGATTCAAAAATACAAGAATGCTTCAATGTTATACAACAATATGCATCAACATGATATTACAACACAAGTCAATATGACAATATATGTTAAGATGCAGTAGAAAACACCCCTATTTAAATAAAAGCTTTTCTACTACAACCCTAAATCTTATCACAATCTAATCTTGAGATGTGTGACAAGTGGCATCTATCAAATATTAGAAAATGCTTAGTTACTTTCTAATCTTATCACAATATAATCTTTGAGATGTGTGATAAGTGGCATCTATCAAATATTAGAAAATGATTAGTTACTTTCTAATATTTTCTAGAAAAGGGGAAATAACTTTTTCCCACAAATTAAATATTCCTAGCACCCTTATTTTATTTATTAATTGAGTAGGAATATTTTTACATAAAATATAATTATTTTCTAATTCAAATATTATTCTTTAGACTTTATATTTTAGTCTAAAAATAATTTAGACAATGTTGCATTAAATTTTCCAACATATATATTATATATTATACATTATATATTATATATTATATATTATATATTATATATTATATATTATATATTATGCATTATACCTTATAATAAGTGCCAATAAGTTAAATAATTTTTTTTTTATAATAAGTGCCAATAAGTGGCAGTGCGCCATGTGGAATTGATGACTTGGAAATAACTAGGGTTACACGACAGAGTTATTGACGTGGGTTTCTAGCCTCTCGAATAGTAAATCGAAGGAGGACTACCGGTTAAGCATGTGCTACGACGTGAGCATATCACATGAAGCTATTGATAGTGAAGCAGCGACACCTTGTCAGCGATCATATCCAAAATGGAAATAGGGAGCGAAGCGATTGGATGAATACGTCACCACAGATGGTGATTATCTATCAGGTCATGGTAAGGGTTGCTACGTGCGGAGTGAGGTCAATTGGGACCTACCATCAGAATAGTGACTATGATACATGGACATTCTGTGAGGATACCATGGGCACCAGGCGTGAGCTTCAGCAAACACAACGTTGATCAATGTGGAGCTCGGCACGCTACGTGAAGGACTACATAGACCATCTTGGTTGCAAATGATAGGTCAAGTGATAGAGACAATTGGGTGCACATAGTGTATAGCGGACAGGTTTGAGCAATGGCATATTATAGAGTTTTAACGAGGTTGATGATGGGTAGCCAGCATGGCTATGGGAGAGCCCACATGCGACACGTCATCGACGAATACAAACTCTGGTAAAGGTTTGAAAATAAAGGAATTCCTACACGAAATTAAAACAAAACAACGCAGAGTCTGTAATGTCAGGAAGACATGGTGAGTTTTGGTTTGGGGTGACCAATAAGATGAAGATCACAGGGATGCTAATATATTGGATGCGGATCCATTGATTAGCAGTTGCACATTACTGTTATAGGTCACCGGTGCGGACGTCACAAGTAACTGGCATAAATTACGGGCCATGGTAGAAGAATAACTTATAGACATTCATGAGGACATAATCTGGAAAGGGTTTAATGGATGGTGAGCCACATGATGCGGTAAAGTGGGATGAAACACCACAGCACGATGACCTACTCACAACATACATGCTAAAAGGGTTTGACGACGGTAATATTTTGCAGAAAGGGTAATATTTCGCTGCGACGGGGAGTTGATAGCTAACGTTGGGCCCAATCTAAGATAGAATCTCCAGTGGGATGAAGGCATTTCTAGAAAAATTTTAACAAAGTTTGTGACATACATGGGATAGAGTTAATAACATGCCAAGGCTAGCACGTGTCCAGAACGACATCAAAAATTGAACTGGGTAGCAGCACGAATGGCACTATGGCCACTGGCCAGGGTCTGAATACAGTAGAGAGCGATCATCGCCAAAACCCTAATACTAGCATGCTACGTTATAAGGTAGAGAAGCATGTTAGAAAAGCATTTTAATGCCATTGCAAGAGTTTGAAGAAGGATAGGACATCGGGATGGTCTAGAAAATGAGAGATGCGGATGAAAATGCAATAGAGGAGCATTGGTCCCAAAGTCACCAAAGATCGAGGCAGCCACCATAGTAAGGATGCTAGAATTGAACCCGGGCCACGAACAAATGTGGCATATGCAGTAAAGAAGAAGCCCTTCCTGCTGTTTTAGTTGATTCAACACAGCACACGGGAGGTATAAGGCAATGGTTACAAGTTTTATTTTTCTTTATTATATATTATAAAGGGATGGGCTAATGTTGCAAGATCATGGGAGGTATAAGGAGTCAGGAGACATAAGGGTTGTTTATTTGGTTAAAATAATAATAATATAAATTTTTAAAAATTGTTTTTTAATGTTTATATTATATGGGGAGCCCTTGGGAGCTATAAGGGTTTAAATGGGCCTTTCAAAATATTTTTTATGGCATATATTTGTTATTTTCATATATATTATAGTAGAAAGAGGGAGTTATAAGGATTGGAATAAAAGGTTTTTATTCTATGATTATTGTTTTATAATGTATATGATAAGGGAGATATAAGGGTTTAAGAGAAATTTTTTGGGTTTTTTTTATTTTATGATGTTTAAATGGGAATAGTAGGCAAAGATAAAACAAGGCAATTTGTTTATTGTTTTATTTGTATTTATTTTAACATCATAAAATATGGGAAGTTGAAACGAATCATTTAGGGGAAGAACTTCAAAAGCCCAATGAGGCCAATGTACAATGGCTGGAAATTTTTGTAAACAAGACTATTCTGAAATAAATGCTTCCATTTTGGCAAGAACAAACCTTGTGAGCAAAACTAAAAGGGGATTGCGTCTAAGACTACCGCATTTATGGTGTATCTTTTCTGCATTTCTTTTTTACTTATATCTATTTGTTTATGTCATTAAAGGGTTACAATAGGTGAATGTCGAATAGAATGCAACTATGTTTTATCCTTTGAGTCTCGCACTTGGTCTAATATGATTGTGTTTATTTTGCAGGTCTGTTAGATCAAGTTGTCTTTATATTTTATCTCATAACTTGGGGTTTGGTAGGGAGGGGATTGTGAACCAAAATATGATGTCATTTTGTTTTTCCAGCTAACTTTGTAGATATTTTTTATTGTTTATTTTCTGCAACTTAGATTAATTCTAGTGTTCATTTCAGTTTATGGTTTTCAGATTCTGGTCATTTCCAGAATTTCTATTTTGCTTTCTTTTACATTCTGGTCATTTCCAGAATTTCTGCACATAAATTTGTTTTCCATTCTGGTCATTTTCCATAATTTCATATTTATTCACTTTCTATTCTGGTCATTTTCAGAATTTCTATTTTAGTTCTTTCCATTTTGGTCCATTTTCCAGAATTTCAGTTTTCATTTCTTGTTTATTTACTTCAATTCTGGTCCTTATCCAGAATTTTTGCACCTCCAAACTGCATTAAGCTAATATTCAGATAAAATCAATTTTAGGAGGGGTTACTAACACCAAATTCACACTAATGGTAGATAAAGAAAATGAACACTAACATGCTAAATTGCTAACCATTACTAACACCAAATTCTAATGTAGTGATAGTGAAACGTCCATAATGAAGATAGAATGAATCCACTAACTGTAAAACGAATCTCATATTAAAGGCATGGAGTTTAAAATGAAGTGGACTATTCCACACACTTTTGCATTTTGAACCTTTTAACTTGAATATAAAATGAGCTTATTGACTGGGATTCAGGGTAAGTCAGACTAATATCAAGAGTACTAAAAGGAACCAATCATTTGCACTTTTGAAGGTTTAAGGATCATGATTGCTAAGCATTGTTTGAATTGGACTATCAAGGCCCCTTGTTAACTATCACTTGCATATTTTGAGTTTATTTTGGTATACATTTTTTCTATTTCACTCTTCATTGATTACATATATGCACAAATGTTTTCTTACGATAACCTTGGAGAAATGGGTGATTTCATCTAATTTCTTTGCAAGAGAGATTTTTCAACTTAATACTCTGTTTATGGTGATTATTTTGCAATAGGGAAAAATATTCACTCAACACATATCCCCACCATCCATAGTACAAATCAATTCCCATTGCTCTTGCCTACTTCATAATCATTCTGTAATCAATGTAATTTTGTTCGTTTGTCACCCACACTCCATCTCTTCTCGTCACCATCACATCGGTTCTCCCCTGTCTTACATCAAAATTTTACTAGAGTAGCCTAGTTTGATCCCAATTGATAAAATCATATGAACTAGGAAAAATAAGAAAAAAATCTATGTATATATGTATATACTGGTTCACCAATTTTATACTTTCGAAATTTCCCATTACACCACCTAGAAGAGCTCCCTTTGAACCAAGAGCAAGAGATACAGGAAATCTAGCTCTGCATAGTTTAAAACAACTGGATAGCACATAGAGAAGATCAGAAGGAAAAAGTGATAAATGTAAGGCCCAAATGAGGCCAAAAATAATAGATTCAAGAACTTGGAGCTATAAATACACCAACTGCTGTCAGAATCTACATCAAGCATTTAGAGATAGAATTTTTGCTAAAGTATACTTGAGTGCCCTATAAATTGTGTTGTTGTATCCTTTGTGTCTATTTTTCTCTATCATCCCTCATTCTTCCCTTTGTTGTGCAGGTTTTGGTAGAATTGTGCTTGAGAAGCTGAGAATATTTCCAATATTTTTGAGCCTAAAACTCAGAGATTTTTCCTGTTACCAAATTAGAGCAGATAAATTTGATGAAGTCTTGTTACATTATTTGAACAAATACTTCTCATTGTATTAAGAGATTTTAATAGATTTTAATGGCATTCTATCCACTTTGCATGTAATTTATTTGGAAAAATTAATACAATTATGGGGTTTAGTTCTGTCATTTGTCTATAGTTCTATGTTTTCTCATAGTAGATTACACTATTTGAATGTGTTATGAGCGTATCTTTCATTGGTTAACTTTTAGATTCACTACGATATTCGACTGGGTCTAATAGTGCCAATTTCTCTTTTCTCCATTGTTTTTTTTTATATTTTAAAGCGTTTTTAAATTGCTATAACATCCCAATGAATCTAGGCACCATTCTACATAAGGCATAATAATTGTTGTTGTTTTTTCTTGGTCATTTTATATATAAGTAGCATATAATTAAAATCTTGAGTGCTTAAACTTGTAAAATCTTAAGTTTATGACTAGGGTTTCCTTACCTATTCTGGTTATTTTCTTTAGCAACATATCTTTTATCAGAGTAAAGAGGCATGTTGACTGGATTCTATAATAGCTTGTTGGTTTCAAATGATTTCTTGTAGCATGATAGCTCAACCCTATAGATGTAAGAAATTGTTCCAATAGTTTTTTGGCATCATTTTCGGGGATGAATTTTTAAATTCTAATCTTGGGTTTGACAACGATTATTATTTTAATCAACAGGCAATCAATTAGAGTAAATAACCTACATTTTGAATTTTATGACTTTTACGTTCTTTATTTTCTTTTTCCTATGATTTTTCAATTATATTTTGAAGTAATCTTTATGTTTCTTAATTTTCTTGAAATTCCCCCAAGAACCATCTCTTGTGAGGCTGAGAGTAAAAATATCAAGCAATCTTGATCATAAGTTTTGTTCTTTCTGCACCACCTGTGCTAGCGACTCTGTCTGGACGAATCCAAAAATCAAAAATCAAGAAATAAGGAGCAGAATGTGTTGGCGCACACTAGGAGAAGCAGTAAAGAGCTATTTCTAGAATTTGAGAACCCTAAGGTACTTACCTATAATCAAAAAGTACTTATTAAGAATACTATGCATGAAAGTAAATATTGTCCTACAAGTAGAAAATACGTGAAGAAAAATAGAAATCAGAATATTACTACTACAAAAATAGCTGTTAATAGTGGGTTAAATTTTGTTGTAGATGATACATTCAATTATTCTCATTGCCCAACTAATAGTAATATTGTGGTAGATAATTTAGTTGATTATATTAAGGTGACCCAATCCCATATTCTTGTAGGTAGTGTTTATGTGAATCTAAATCCCATTACACCTATAGTCACTATGGCTTAGCCAAATAAAAATAATTTTCAAGTGTGGAGAGCTAATAGGTATAGGTCTTTTACTTTACCTGCAACCTTGAATGTCTTACCAAATAAAGCTCATAAGTATCTTCCCAAGTTTTAAGAAAATAATGCAGTAACTGAAGAGGACCATATTAGAAGTTTCTTATATGCTTTGGATATCTTAGAAGTAGAACATGAAGATGTAGTCCTAAGGCTATTCTTGAAAACCTTAGAAAAGTATGCCAGGGACTGGTTTAACAACCTCTCATCCAATGACATTCCAAATTTTGTTAAGATGGAAACTGTGTTCCTAAAGAAATTTGGAGAGATGAAAAATGAACAATCCTTGTTAACTGATTTGGCCACCATGAAGAAAAATGGAAATAAAGCTATCAGTGATTTTAATAGATGATTTTACAAAACTAGAAATAAAATCCCTATTAATCTCATGCCTAGTGACATCTAGTTGATTTTTTTCTATAAAAATGCTTTCCAAGGATAATTCAATTATGAATTAAGGTAAGAACAAGCCACCACTATTGATGAATGCATGGATCAAGTGATTGAAATCAAAATAAATATGCTCGATAGTGGTAAAATGAAACCTTATTCTTTAGAGATAAATTAAACCGATAAAAAGCCCAAAATATTAGCTTTCAATTTACAAAGAGTTGAGGTAGATCCAATGGAGAAATTGGCTAATCATATGGTTGAAATGTTTAACACCATGAACAATAGGTTAACAAGAATAGAAAGGAATAATGGAAACAATGGGAACAATGGTGAGCCATCACAACTAGAAAGACAACATGTTGATAATCACCCTCCCTTCAAAAAAAAATTAATGGGAATTGGGGAAACAAAAATACCTCTGATGAAGGAAATAGGAATAGGAATAGTGGAAATAATAAATGGAAAAATAGAGAGTCTGACAGATATCAGAATAGTGTTCTTAACCCCATGCCATCTGCCAATATAATAGAATGTTTTCCTTCTTTTTTTTCAACCTATGATACCCCCCATAACCCAGAAGGATGTAGTATTTACTTAAGTAAACAACACGATATAGATCTTAATGATGATTTAGAAGAAGACATAAGTATTAATGTTTATTGGTATCTAGAAGACGAATCCAGATAACGGCTCTTTGAAGAAAATATGGACAAGTGTGCTTCAAATAATCATCCTCAAATCTTAGTAGTTGAAGGTACTAAAATTTTACAAAAACCACATGATTCAAGATATGATAAAATGAAGCAGGGGAAATTAATACCCACTACTAAAGAAGTGGAAGAATTGGAAGCTACCAATACTCTTAATTTAAGAAACATAATAGATCATGACAGGACAGATAAAGCTCCCACTAACAAAAAAAGAAATCAGTCATTCACAAATAAAAATATTAGTAAAGATAAAACTGATAGAATCCCCAAAAAGGTAATCCTTGACCTAGTAGAGTTAGAAGAGGAAACACCTAAATAAGAATGCAACAAGATGTTGGATGTAAAAAGATAGAATTTGATGCTGGGTCAGAACTCAGTAAATAGAAAGTCAATATTACATTTTGTGAACTTAAGAAAGTTCAAAAAAACAAAGAACAAGTCTGTAGGGCATTTGGATTAATTGAACAAAGAGAAAATCTAACTTGCCATGCCTCTAGGAAAAATCATCAAGATACAAGGTCACCATACTAAGTCGGAACCTTCTATGTGTCATTAATATATAACTCGGATGAAGGGGAGAGATATGTGATTCATAATTGTATGTTGTATAGTGGAGCTTCACATAATATCATGCCCAAAATGATAGCTGACCAAATGACATTAATATGTACAAGATATCTTATCCTTGTTTCAATAATGGACAGTAGGCAAGTACCTTGCATTGTAGTGATAATAGGATTACTAGTTTTCCTATACCAATACCCCAAGAAAGGTATAGTGATGGATGTTGCAGTAGTTTATGTTGACCCTTTCTTTTTACTACTACTAAGAAGGCATTGGGCTGAATAATTAGGGGATTCAATTCAATTAGATTGGTCTTATGCTACCATTCCAATGTTAGATAAAGAAAATGTAACTCTACGAAGAGAACCTTTTAACAAATATTTTGTAGAGTTAATTAAAATATATGAAACCATGATAAACTTGGTAAATTCAATGGAAGAAAAGGAATAGGATTTTATTCGATATGGCATAATCCATTCCTAGTGGAAGTACCAGAGGCAAAAAATATGGATCCAAAAGTTATGAATATGGTTGATGCTGAATTAGACAGGGTATTAACACAAGAGATGTGGACCATGATCTTTGATGGATCTAAATCTCAATCTGGAGCAGGTGCAGGAGTTAATTTGACTGACATAAAAGCAAACTATCTTGGTATTCCTTATAGACTAGAATTCCCTTGCACCAATAATGTAGTTGAGTATGAAGATCTGTTGTTAGGATTGAGGAAAGCCAAAGAACTGGGAATAAATTACCTAACTATAATAGGATATGCAGAACTAATTATTCAAAAAATAAGAGGAAAGTATCAAACTAAGCATCCTAGGTTAAAATAATACATAATTGTAGTATTGGAAGAGATTGATAATTTTTTAGCTTTCAATATTTCATATTTTCCTAGAGAACAGAATCATATTTTTGACCTCTTAGCTGTAAATGCATTTTGTCTAGATCATCCAGAAATTACTATAGAATATATGGATATATTTCCAATCATTTCAGTATAAAAGCCTTCTATACTAGACAACATTGTTTACTTACATGTCTTTCAAGATGATGTAGACATAAAGAATTCATGACCTTAAAAAATTAGTATGCTGACGTAATTTGTGATGAAAAGGATGAAGAAAAATTAAAAGATCAAATAGGAGAACCAGTAGAAATAATCCAACTAAAAAAAATAGGATACCAAAAGGATTAGTTTCTCTGGAAAATTTATTTTATGATTTTGATAAAGCTTTCAAACCTATCTTGAAAGAAACTATAGCTGAAGATGTTTATATTGGTACATTTAAAGAGCCCATAATAGTGAAAATAGACACAACCTTACCAGAAAAATAAAAATTTGGATATTAGTTTCTTAAATAAGAACAAGGAACATTTTGCTCGGATATATGAAGATCTTAAAACCTTTAAAACTGATGTAATGCCATATATAATACCTTTTAAGGAATATTCCAAGCCATTCAAACAAAAACAGAGGAAGTATAACCCTACCTTGCACCCAATAATGCAAAAAGAGGTACAAAAATTGTTGGATTCCAAGATCATCAAAAAGGTAAGATTTTCATCTTGGATATCCAATATAGTACTAGTCATAAATAAAAATGGGTATATTAGAGTCTGTGTAGACTCTAGAAATTTGAATAAAAGCTCATTAAAGTATAATTATCTATTGCCTAATATGGAACAACTATTTCAAGTTGTAGTTGGTTCATCCAAAATTTCCCTATTAGATTGATTTTATGGATATAATCAAATTCATATTAATCCAAAATATAGACATAAGACAACATTCACCACTCCCTGGGGCACCTTTGAATATTTGATAATACCTTTCGATCTAATGAATGCAGGTTCTACATTTCAGATAGCAATGGACTTTGCCTTCAAAGGATTGATGTTCAAAATAGTGGTGCTATATTTGGATGATATCATAGTATTTTTCTAAAAAACCATAAGACCATTTAGAACATCTTAATGCATTCTTTACTCGATGCAAAGAGTTTGGAATTTCCCTAAATCCTAAAAAGTGCATTTTTGGAACAACACAAGGGAAGTTACTAGGATACATAGTGTCAAAAAAAGGGGTGAGTATAGATCCAAAAAGAATAGAAGCTATCTCAAAAATCCCCCCTCCTAGAAACATCAAAGGAGTCAGGTCATTCTTTAGCAAGGTTAATTTTGTTAGAATATTTATTCCCAATTTTTTTGAGATGGCCAAACCCATAAATAATATGGTTAAAAATACTAGAAAAATAAAATGGATAACAGAGAACTTGGAAGCTTTTGGAAATATAAAATAAGCCATTTCTACTGCCCCAGCCTTAACCTACCCTAATTACTCAAAATATTTCAACATCTATTCATAGGCATCTGAACATTCTATTGCTGCAGTCCTTTCTCAGAAGGATGATGAAACTAATGAAAGATCAATAGCCTTCATAAGTTTAGGATTGAAATGAGTACATCTTAAATATACCCTGCTAGAAAAACATGCTTATGCAGTAATTCAATCTTTACAACATTTCAAAGGTATATTCGGTTCAAATAAAGTTTACTATTGTATCCCTTTCATAACAATATAAGATATCTTCACCTAGTCAAAACCACTAGGAAGACCTGCAATGTGGATGGTGAAATTATTACAGTATGATGTATAATTCTAAATAGTCAAAATTGTAAGAGGATAGGGCTTAGCAAAATACCTGGCATATAAATAAGAATACTAATAATATCATTACATTAGATGAGATGCATGACATCAAGAGATTTAATGATGCTGAATGTAAATGGTATGATAAAATATTAGCATACCTACAGACTCTGTCTTTCCCAAAGGACATTCCAATTAATAGAATGAGATCAGTAAAAATACAAACACAAAAATATCATGTGTAGGATGGTGTGCTTTATTGGATACACTCTGATGGTGTATTTCTAATCTATCTACATGAAAAGGAAGTCCTAGAAGCAATTAAGGAATTTCATGATGGTTTTTATGGAGGACATTTTTCTCCCAAGGCTACAGCTAATAAAATTATGAGAGCAGGCTATTACTGGCCCTCACTTTTTAAGGATGTGTATCAGTATGTAAGAAACTATCATAATTGTCAAGTTTTTGCAGGTAAGAAGCACTTGGTTGCTATGCCTCTCAATCCAATGATAATAGATGCACCTTTCACATCGTGGGGCATTGATTTGATTGGAGAAATCAATCCAAACTCATCAGGCAGGCATAAATGGATCATAACTACAAAAAATTACTTCATAAAATAGGTAGAAGCTTCACCTCTAAGAAGTTATACATCTCAAAATATCATAAATTTCTTAGAAGAAAGTATTCTAACCAGATTTGGGGTCCCCCAGAAGATAGCGACAAATAATGGACAATATTTCGTATCATTTGAGATGGTAGAATTTTATGCTAAGTATGGAATAAAACTCTCTCACTCCACAAATTATTACCCACAAGGGAATAATCTAGCCGAGTCATCAAATAAGAATTTACATACCATAATTAAGAGATCATTGGGTAAAAATAAGAACTAGGACAATGAATTAAAATTTTCTCTATGGGCAGATAGATTGTCTCTTAAAATAAATACAGGGAAAACTCCCTACGAATTAGTATATGGAGAAGAAGCATTGATACCTCCAAGAATAGAGAAATTAGCCCTTTCCCTACTGTTACAAGATCATGAGAACCCTGATGCCTTGCAAAGAAGATTAGACAAAATTGTCCAAGTGCAAGAATAAAGAAGAGAGACCTTAAATAGGATAATTGAACAAACTCAAAAAACTATAAAATCATTTAACAGGAAAGCAAAAGGTACTCCTTTCTTTGAAGGTGATATAGTAATCTATTGGGATCCCAAAAATGATAAGCATGGTGAGAAAGGAAAACTTGAACCCAATTGGATTGGCCACTATCAAATAGCTCAAGTTGTTGGTCCAAACACTTACAAGTTGCAAACCCTAGAGGGTCAACTGATAAAAATCCCTATCAATGCTATACATCTCAAAATTTATAATCCCGATACCCTTTCCTCCTTGAGTCTTATCTGAAAGTGGCATCCCTTTTGGGATGTTTTCCACAAATAAAAAAATAAAAAAATTTATAACCCCTATCATGGGGTCAATAGGGAGTAAATGCCCTAAGTAAAAGATAAAAACAATACAAAAAAAAAATGATAAAAACCTAAAAATAGAGTGTTGTTCTTGTCAAGATGTTATGTTGTTTTGGTTAGTGTTCTTCTTACTGTTGTGTCCTATTTTGCTTTGTGTAGTTATCCTTCATGACTATCATAGGAAAAAGAGTATTCTTTAAATGTTTATTTCTCTAAAATATAAGCAAAGAAGAGGAAATTTATTTTAGATTTTGATGATGCTTACAATTTTCAAAATTGAATGTTCATGCAACTATCATAAGGTATGAGACAAAACAAAGTAAAATCAAAGTGGTTGGTCCATCATGACGAAGTCTCACATTACAAATGATACTAAAATAAATTTCAAGGGTCCAAGAGAAAGAGTTATCTTTGGTAATATGGTTGAGCTAAAAATCATTACACTCTATATTTATAGCCAAAAATTGGTCCTCAACTCAGGCATACTCATTGCATAGTCTACTTATATCCAAATATTTCTCAAAAGAGGAAGAAAATTAAAATAAAGCAGATTGAGTCAATACTTGAGATATCTGGAAAAACCTCTACCGAGGCTATAGACACTTGACTGGCAGTAGAGTAAAACCGGATGGGATCAGTAGCATCTCCATTTAGGCTATAGATGCTTGACTGACAGTGGAGCCCTGTAAATGGAAAAAATATTAAAGAGTGAAATCACCTATTAGGTTTGACTATTTTCCAAATATGATGAAGTTCTGGAAGACCCAAAAATTAAAATGAATACACAAACACACACTCAGGCCAAGGCATGATGGAACAACCAACTTTGATGCATAATGTATAATCATGTCTTAGGAATTTGTTGAACAATCATGACAATATTTCAAAAAGCTCATCTAGATTTAAAATTTTGATCCTTTAATTCAATTTGACTGAAGAAAATAGCAGTTTGTGGATACTCTATTGCTTTGATACCTTGTTTGTTGTTGCTTTATTGTCTTTTTTTAGTTTTAAATTTTCTTCGCTTATGTTTTCAAGCTACTAATCAGGCTTGATATTTTGTGATTCTATTTAAGGCTAAAAATAAAACTAGGAGATTTTGGAATTCTCAAGTGCCTCAAGTTTTTAGCACATTGTCCCAGTTACAGTCTATGTTGGAGCCAAATTTGACTCAACATCAGATACCCTTAATTTTAAATTTTTGATTTCAATAAATTTGATAGTTGTTGATGGTCTCTATTGAATTCTCCTCTGAGAAATTGATTTTCAATGGTTTAGTCCCTAAGAGCAGTTATAAAAATATTAATCTTAATCAAGTCTAAAGTGATGACCTTAACCATTGAAAATATCTAGTTCATGTCATCGTTAATCTTAGCCATGGAACAAAATACACGCTAGCCATTAAGAATTAGCTATCAATTAGAGGGTTTTATTTTGCATAAATTTTGATTTTTGAAATATCTGCCAAAGCATATCCCCTAGAGTCATTAGGTCCATGTTAAAATCAATTAAAGTATTCAAAGGCCTGGATAAAAATGAATAAGCCTAAGTTTTAATTAAACCATGTGAGAAATATGAGGGTATGTGCCCCCTTTGATTAAAAATCAAGCACCTCTCAATATCTAGATGGCAGCGCACAATTGTAATTAAATCCAATGGTCTCACGTCACTCAAAACATAAAATTTTTAAAATTAAAAGGTTTGACCACCCAAAGATTGATTAAAATTAAAACACAATTATAAGCATGATTTAAAAGGGTTAAAACACATTAATAATCATTCCCTTTTAAATTAACCAAATATTAATTGAAATTAAAAGTATGCACCCCCTTGTGGTAAAATTCATGCAAGTCCAAAGATTTGGACGGAAGTGCTTCATCCCCCGAGATCTGGACGAATGAGCTTTCATAAGCTACCCAAGGGATAAGTCAACGAATTCCATGGTCAAAATATTATAACATAAAGTCTAAAACAATTGATTTGATTAAATCCAATTTAAGGGTCATGTGCCCCCTTCGGCTAAACATCGAGCGCTATGGGTAAATTCAAAGGCAACGCACAAGTCAATCTATATCGGATGCAATCGCATAAATAACTCAAGTCAATGATGTACCATGGTCAAAAAGGTTTTATCCTAAGGTCTAAAGAGGTTAAATATTGAGGATACGCACTCCCATTGGATAAACATCGAACACCTTGGGAAGATCCAAGGGCGGTGCTTCATTGGGATAAATCGGATGATCGTTCTCAATCTAAATATAAAAGTGTTAGCCTTAAAATGGTTAAGTACCTCGGTATTGATTAAATTGCTAAATCATGATTTAGCAAGGGTCTAAATACATGGATAATCTTTCCCCTTTCATTAATCATAGATTAATAAAGACTAAAAAGCATGTGCGCCTTATGTTTGTTAGTTTCAAAGGTCAATAAAAATCTACGATTGCGCCTAATCGAGAATCAATCTGATGGATGCGCGCTACCCAAAGAAGTCAACTTTGGTCGTATGCCCATACTAACTAAAGCACAAGCTACTTAAAAATATATAATGGCTACATTTACTCCACCCCGATCCAAAAAGCACACGCTCACCAAAGGTAACCCAGGTTAAGTAAAAGTCTTAAATGGAATCACGATTTAAACTCTATGCAGATCTAAGGAAATCAATGGTTGTGCTTATTTCGATATAATCTGATGACCGTGCTTGCAGAAATAAAATTGAAAAATAGAAGCACCCTTCGAATGGTTAAGAAGCTAGCACCTTGGTAAGATCCAATGGTGGTGCATGCTCCAAGGTCGATCCAACGGTAGCACTTCCATGAAGTTTTAGACTTTGACAAGTCAAGTACAGAAAATAATAAAGCACGACCTAAGTCTGATCCAATGGTTGTGCTCAAGCCCACCTAGATTCAATGATAGCACTTTTTTAGAATCAATAAAAAGTATAAGGGCATCTACGGTACCATTTTAATCTTCTAAAATCTGATGGTCGTGCTTTAATCAAGATGTATTAAGGAATGTAAAGCACACATCATGGATTAATTTAACGATCACACTCTATCCTTGCTCATATCCAACGGTAGCACTTTGTCGAGGTGACCAAACATTGACAAGTCAAACTTTGAAGATATATAGTACATAGCTTCATCATATCTGATGACCACTCTTGATACTGACAAATCCAATGGTGGCACTTTGTTGAAAATAATTAAATATTAACAAGGTGGTCGTCAACAAGGTTATGGTCAAAGCTATATCTGACGGTCGCGCTCATCTCCACTCGGATCCAATGTTAGCACATTGTTTAAAATGATTAAAGGTTAAATCACAAGGTTTTTGGTTGGATAATTAATTAAATACCTTATTAAGGCTAAGAAAAAGTGCTTAATCAAGTTTTAGAAGGGTTTAATACATGGATTATTTTCCCCTTCCTTTTTGCTAACCCTTGCGCAGGTTTGGAGAATCCAACGGACGCACACATTCAAATTCTGATCTAATGGTGAGCGCGTAGAGAAGTAATCTGATTATACAATGCCTATGTTTTAATGAAAAGTTATTAAGGTTTTAAACCCCAGATTAACCATGGTAAATTACAATTATATGGAAATTAATACATCGCATAATTGTAAGTTCAAATTGAAAATTATATGTCTAAATCTAAGCTTTAGTGATCGATTTATTCCAAATCATAATTTTTCACTTAGTACATATGACTAACCTTAGTATACATATTATATCGTATGGCTAACGATCATGCAGGATCATAGATATCAACGATGACATTTGAAATAGATTGGATATAATGGTAAGCATGGTAGGCGATGCTTAGGAAGGTAGGTATTACGAATAAGATACCTAATCCTTGATTAGCTTTTGATTAATTACACTAATAAATATTAGGCTAAAAGCAATCCAAATCTGGTATGTTTTTCTCCATTCCTTATGTTCATATTTTAAAACATTTTTAAATTGTTATAACAGCCCAATGAATATAGGCATCATTCTATATAAGGGATAATAATTGTTGTTGTCTTTGCTTGGTCATTTTATACATAAGTAGCATATAACTAAAATATGGAGTGCTTAATCTTGTAAAATCTAAATTTTATCACTGGGATTTCCTTACCTATTCTGGTTATTTTCTTTAGCAATATATTTTTTTTCAGAATAAAGAGGCAGGTTGACCAGAGCCTCTAATAGCTTGTTGGTTTAAAACAATTTCTTGTAGCGTGACAGATCAACCCTATGTATGCAAGAAATTGTTCCAACAGTACCAACAATAACACAGGAATCAGAGTATATATAATGCAAGAAGATACGGGATGTTCCTCTGAAACAAGCCTAGTAAATGTGTGGTGTCTTGTATACAATGATTCCCATGATTCAGAATCATGTGTCATGTACCAACACCATGTGTAGTAGGCCATGAAAATGGCATAGAGAAATTAGAAGGGTAGGGTCAATATGCTTTAGAAACTAGACCATATCATGGTTGGATAGGACCCAGATGAAGAAGGGTCGATTTTAGTTATGACAAGATCAGGGAAGAAGACCTTGTAGGTTGATCCACAAAAGATGGGTCAGTTTCAATTCCCTTCCCAAAAGAAGAAATATGCTCTCCATCAAGGTAATTATATTTTCCTTATTCCCAAAGCAAAGGAAAAGAAGGATATGGTTCTAAAAGACCAAGAAAAGGATATCAACTTCCCTAGAATATATGATAAAGAAAATGACAAATAAGGGATGAGATCCAAGAGCGAAGCACAATAAAAAATTAGATTTCCCTCCATAACCAAGAGGTAAAGGATTGAGGCCATACAACAATACAAAATGAAGTATGATGAATCATAGAGAAAGTCTAAGAATTCCTCTTTAGTGAAATTAGAGTATAACATTGTAGAGGAGATGAAAATAACACCCTCAAAGGCCAGCCTTTACAATACTCTCTTTATCCCTGGCCAAATAGACCTGTTGAAGGCTTCTCTAAGAAAATATCGCCAGGAAAAGTAGGCTACTACAGTCTTCAGCATGCCCTATGGGAGAGACAATATGTCCCCTGCTACCCTAAATAGCAAACCCCCTCCCTTTTACATTTCTATGAGTATGAAGGGTTGTATTATCTGCAACTACATGATTGATTCAAGGGCTTCCACCACAGTTATGCCCAAGGTAATCTATGAGGAGATGGGAATGGAATATACTAGGTCCTATCCTAGATTTTTATAGTTGGATGGAACCCCAAAAAATATATTAGGGATAATTTAGGATGTTTTAATGTGGTTTCATAGGGCTCGGGAGATAACCATTGTGCAAGAAATAGTGGTGGTAGACCTAGAGCCTTATTTTGGCCTATGTCTTTCAAGGGAATTCACTACCAAATTGGGAGAATGTATGTACATGGATTACTTTAGTATGGTGATTCCATTTAAGGGAAATAGAATAAGGATTACACCCGAGAAGACCATGTTCTATCATATTGAAAATTTTAAAGAAGACATGTGTAACCTCACTCCTCTGGATGAGTTCAAACTGGTGGAAATTTTTGAAGAACTAGAGGTTGAGGATGAATTGCTATTCAATAATATTATAGTCAGTTTGAAATAGGCATGGGTACATATAGCATTTCCTTAGAAATAGATAAAAGGGTCCCTACCATATCCAATCAGTCATTAAGGGAGATAGAGACTTGGACCATGCACTTTGATGGTGCAAGATGCAGAAACAGGGTTGGTTCTAGTGTATTGTTGCAGTCTCAATCAGAAGGTGCAAAGAATTTCACATATAGACTGACATGGTCATGTACCAACAATACCATAGAGTATGAGGCTTTGTACCTTGGGCTAATGCAAGATAAGAGTATGGACATCAATATACTAAATATATACGCTGATTCTAAACTAATTGTTAATCAAGTAAGAGAGAGGTGTAGTAGTAAGCACCATTACCTGAAGGCATATAGGAATAGGGTATGGAATTTGATGGAATCCTTTGATGCCCTAAATATTAATTTTGTTCCCAGAATACAAAACACCTTGGCTTATTCCTTGGCAGTGAGGGGATCTAATTTCAACCCTTATGTAGATATAGAAGTTACAAAAGCCAAAGAGATCAAAATAATTTTTAGGCCTGTAGTACCAGACAAGCATATCTTCTGGTAGGTTTTTGAAAGTGATGAATAGATCATTGATTTCCTAGTAAGGGAAGCATGTCTATAAACCATTCAATAGGAAATTATAGAGGATATAGACCAACAAGATGTCATCTAGCTAAAAAACAATCATATCCCTAAGGGGTTGGTCACTTTGGAAAGCTTGTTTGATAACGAAGATAGGAAGAAGATCAAATCCATGGAGATCAATAAAAATATCTACAAGGAAATTGAGATCAAAAAGGAAAAGAACCTCAAATTTGGAGTCTGATGTTCTCCAAAAGAAGAGGAGGATATCAAAGTCCAGTGCTTGAAATACCAAGACATTATGGCTTGGTCATATGAATATCTTAAGGTATATGATAAAAAGGTGATCCAACATACAATTGAGCTAGAACCAAATGCAAAACCTTTTAGGTGGAAGTAGAGGCTTGTGAACCCCAAAATTATATCCATAATGAGATAAGAACTGTTAAAGCTACTAAAATCTAATATTATATATCCAATCAAAGTACATATGAGAGGGTTACCCCTAAATTTGAAGGACCACCCTCATCCCCTCCTAGTCCACCAGCTGCTAGGGTTACCCATGAAAATAATACAAATGAGAGGGTTACCCCTAAATTTGATTGCATATGATTAGATAAAATTACCTCATGTAGGGCATTCAGTGCCACTGTGAAATCATGCACAGAGTTAATAGGTATGAAAGCAACAAAAATGACACTATAATTCTCATTCAAAATAATATGATCCAATACTTTCACTATTAAAATTGGTAAAAGGGTTACAAGGTGATATCCTTTTACAACTTTTTTCCCTGAAGTATACAATGGGATCTTCCCTAAGGAAGGCCTTTTGGATGTGGTGCAAAGGCAGCAGGATATGTCTTCTTTATGTTCCTCAATGCAGGTGGGCTTCTTGCTCATGTGCCACAGCTAGTTGGATGTGTTCTATGTGTACCTATTGACGTACAAAATCTTGTTAGTGCATTGAGGGGTTTGCCTCAGTCAAACCCCATGGTTATGAAGACAAAAATACTCTTAAACAAGCTTAAAATATGAAAATTACTATTAAAAACTACATAAAAACACTAAATTAACTCATACTTACCTTGTTCGGTGATTTTGGTGGCTATAGCATAGATTCACAGGGGGTCATGTGAATCTGTTGTGAATTGGGAGGTTCACACGGGGTCGTGCGAACCTATTTTTTCCAGATAGAAACTACAAGATGACTTTTGTGGTTGTCCTGGAACAACTTCTTTTTTTATTTTTGTGAGGGTCACCTTCAGAAAGTGTATTTTTATGGGGTTATCGGCCTATCTCAATCACAAGAAAACACCATGGAAGTGACAAATCAATTGCGATGTGTATACGATGGTTGTATGATGGATGTAGGATGGATGTGATAGCTGTAGTTATTTTGACATAGTTTCGATAAGAAAAAGTTGGTTGTTATGAAATGGTGAAAAATACCTTCTATTTATAGACTTGGCCAAGGTGAGAGGGAGGGGATGAGGTGTCCCCTATGAGGTGTCAATGGTGAGGTGTCCACCTAAGAGGTGTCCTCTGAGGTGTCCTGGTTCATAAATGAGGTTGGGTGAGAGAATCCCTCACCCATCCATAAATAATGATGACTTTGCTAAAATATCCATTTGGCATTAATGAATGCCTTTCTAGAAATATTTCTCAGTTAAAAATTACCTTTTATGTACAAAAGTCTCCATCTTTCATTTATGACCCAAGGGAATGTGAGGTGGGGAAATATCTGGGTGAGAGGTGGTAATGCTAGGATAGGTTAGAATAGGTGAGGTGGAAGGCTAGGCTAGTCAAAGTAGACTAGGTGAGGTGGAAGGCTTAAATTAAACCAATATTAGATTTAATTAAACATGTGATTAGCCTTAAAGCAAGTTTTGACCAAAAGGGTTGACTTTTGACCATAAAGTGCTTTTTGACCATGGTGAGGAATTCAACCTTAGTTGAGTTGGGAATGAGGTCACATGAGTACCTAGAGTTAAGCATAGGAATGGGTTGAGCTACCCCAAAGGGGCTAAGGATGAATAATGATTTTGATGAAAGAATAGTGTTTTCAGCCAATTTATGCAATTTTTGAGGGTTTTGCAAATTGATTGGCTGTGAAGATGAAGATATGGACAATGTGTGAATTTTGGGTGTCTACATTTTACCCCTTTTTGTATTGGATTGTGTGGAAACACGATTTAGTATAAAAATTGATGGAGTAATTTGGAAGGTAAATAATTTGCAATTGGATGATTTTTGGATGATTACGAGAGAGACACATTGATAAAAAAAATGGTTTATGATTTATTGCTTTTGGAGGAAGGCATAATATTACCTTGCATTGTGATCAACTTGAGATGCTTCAATTTAGATGAAATAAATACCTTTGCTAATTTTTGCTTTTGATTGATTGATAAGCTTGTTTTGATAATATTTGACAAATCGTTGGAGCCATAGGGTAGAACTTTTAGGAGCTTCATTCACAAGTGGTATTACAATTGCCACTATGAAGATTGGAATCCATGAGGTGTCTACAAGTAGAGGTGCTTTGATATTTTATCAAACATTGATTTATTTTGGTCTTGAGATAATCATTTAGCAAAAGTTTTCTTAGGCAGATGTCGAATCTATGATTGGATTTTTGGTTGTTTGATCATGTGCAAGGTAAATTTTGATTTATTGGATGATGACTATCCCCTCAAGAAACGCATTGGCGATGGAGGAGAAAAAAATAAGTGATGAAACGGTTGATAATGATTAAGAATAAAAATGGAAAATTTTGCATGAAATCAGCAAAATAGAAGAATTTGGTGGGAATCCCAAGGAAATTTGGTGCAGGTGTGGTTCACATTGCGTCATGTGAACCTTTCAGTTCACATGTGTGGGTGTGAATCTATACCAGTAGGCTTTAAATGGTGGAAAATGACATCCTGATGTCATTTTTGCATGTCAAACAAAGGAGTGGTGGGAGAGAAGAAAATTGGAACGGAGTGTTTCCAGATTGCGAATGGGGTGAGACAGGATAGCGAGTGCATCAGCAAGTACGAGTATAGGGGTGGTGATGCCAAAGGTAAGCGGTTTATTCTTTCTCTATTAACGTGTACTTGCTTAGGGTAAAAAGAATGTGTGCTTTTATTTAAAAATGTTGTAAATCAAACGTGTAAGCATGGGATGGGTAAAATTTGTATACTTTGTGTAAAAACGGTCAAATGGGTATTCCGATATGGTGTTTAATTTTGCATGTGGTGATTTTGCTTGTGGAAAAGCATGCATTTGATGTGATGTGTGAAATGGGGTGTGAGTGTTGCATGCATGTGAAAAGTGACAAGTGGGGGCTCCTAAGAAGCCAAATGGGTGTCCAGATCTACTTTTTTTTACTGATTTGACCTCATTTTGATCACCTCGTTTTGTGTGCCTGTGTTGGGAGGGTTTTAACATTTTTTGCATATTTAGCATGTTTTTGTCATTTTATGCATGTTTGAATGGTATGGACAAAATTTGGATTTTATGGCAAACACACATGTGCAAAAATTTGGACAATCAGGAGGTTTGCACGGGGTCATGCGAACCGGGGTGGGGTCATGCAAACACGTTTTTTTTCATCATGCATATGTACATGCAAAAGCAAAATGGATTGGTTTTATATATAGGGTTTCTAACTTATGATATGTGTTTTGTGTAAGGTGAAGAATATATTCATGCGATATCGACTACGTAAGTGTAAAAGGCTTTGTAGGATGTGTGGCAAGCAGAATATGGGGAGTGGTTGCGGGCAGTCGTCTTATATGGCATATGGGATATGCATGAGGTTCATGTGAACCATGCATATATTTCAGATCTCTATGAGAGGTAGAATATGGATAGAAACACCTTTCATTTACCTACATGGGAGATGACAGTGACCCTGGAGGACATCTAACGCATCTATCGGCTATCGATAGAAGGGATTATTGTGATGAAGGTAGATAAGGATCTGAGGGATGGTATTTTGGAGAGGGTATTTAGGAATCAGTGGTAGTGGATGGATGGTAAATGTGGAGTGGATTATGTGAATTATTGGTAGAAGAAATTTCTATTAAATCGCCATGCGATGGTGATGCTACTCATAGCGAGTCATGCGTTGTTGGATACTTCAGGGATGAAATTCACCTAGAAAATGATGGGTATTGTATGTGATATGGTGGAGAGTTGCATAGTGTATGCATGGGCACCCACTTTGTTAGCACAGTTTTATAGGGAGCTGCATGTGGTGGTGAGGATAGAGAAGACAAGCATTAGTGTGAGTCCACTACTGTAGGTGTGGGCTTGGGAGCACATTTTGATTTTGTGGCTCATAGATTTACCACATGAGGTACATACACTCGATGGCCAAGATGTACCCAATGCTATGATGTGGAGGACAAACATGGAGAGCAAGTAGAAGAGGTTATGTGAGGGTTATCTATTGTATCACCATGAGCAGTTAGGGGGATTTGTTATAGATCAAGTGCGATGGAGGCCATGGCAAGGTGTGTCTGATTGGACTGAGGATACGGAGTAGTTGGTATGCATCAGGAAAGGGTGATGGGTGGTGGGGAAGTATCTATCATAGGTAGAATACTTTCCATTCTCTCAAGTGTAGTGGTAGTTTGGATTGCATTAAGAATGACTTGATCTACCTATGGAGATCTATAGAGTGGTCACGATACAGGGCTACATCCAGTACTGCCACCATTAGATTTGAAACCTAATGAACCATTGGTTGTTCTTGACATGGACAACATAGGGACTACACCAAATTATGATGTGTGGTGGTCTATGCAGTAGTGGGAGCTAGTGCTTGATATGGTTGATGGATGGGTGGAGGTAACAGGAGTGTTACCCAATAGGGGCCTGCCAGCTGGGGCAAGGGCAGCATCACCACGGCATGTGGGATCACCTAAGCTAGATGAGAAGGAGGTAGAATTAAATCAATTTATTAGGAATGTGAGATAGTGTTGTGGTGATAGAGATCATTTGGTGAGTGATAGTGATGTAGGGCCATCGACAGAGGGTGGTGAGGGGATCGTAGAGGGCACAATGGTGATGGAGGATGTACCCATGATGAACATCATGGGTGACTCATCGGATGAGTCACCAGTGATGGAGGAGGGAGGTATAGACAAGGATATGGTAGAGTTAGAGGATTTTGATTTTGGGGGAGAGCTAGAGGGCACCCTGGTAGCTAAGGATGAAGTGTGGTAGCTATGGGGGAGGTGAAGAAGCTTAAGGATATGCTTCTATATATGGAGATAGATTGTGTAAGTGATCGCTCAACTTTGGATGAGGAGGAGGTAGAGGTAGACCTGAGATCCACCTTGGAGGAGTGGGATGAGGCCAGGGTATACTTGTAGTAGATAGTAGAGGACAGGGATGTGCTCAGGGCACCCTGGTAGCTGAGTATGAAGTGTGGTAGCTATGGGGGAGGTGAAGAGGCTTAATGATAGGCTTCTAGATATGGAGATAGATTGTGTGAGTGATCGCTCAAATTTTGAGGAGCAGGAGGTAGAGGTAGACCTAAGGTCCACCTTGGAGGAGTGGGATGAGGTAGGGTATGCTTGTAGTAGATGGTAGAGGAGAGGGATGTGCTCAGGAGTGAGTAGTATATCCTAAGGGGTGAGTGAGATGCTACCGTAGGGGAGAGGGATGAGATGATAGAGGTTGTAGGGCTTGTTAGATGTAGCTAGGGAAGAGATAGAGGTCCTAAAGGTCAATCACCTAGCGAGGATTACAGATTTGGAGCATAGCATGTGTGAGGCATTAGCCGTGAAGGAGCGGATGGATTAGGAGATCACAGGATTGGCAATGACAATGCTACAATTAGAGTAGGCACGAGCTGATGTTGGGTGTTTGTAGTAGGTAAATAGTGGGTTGATAGCCTCCAACATGAAGGAGGCTATGAAGAGGATGAATTGCAAGGGATAGATACTGATTTAGGGGATACTTATCCCATAATACTCTGGTTCAATCTCACTATCATAGGGACAGTAGTATTAAAGTCAGTAAAGTTCCCCATCAGTGGGTGGGAGGATGTAGTAGATGGAAGCACCTACAACATCTCAGGCAGTAGGGATGTCACCACTCGCACGAGTGGAGGCACCAGCGGTCATGGAGACCGAAGAGGCACAGTCAACACAGGTGGTGGTAGGTCAGGTTATGACATATGAGGGGAGTGGAGAGACTCTTATGGGATAGAAATGATGAGGGTGCTGTGAGTGTAGTGACGGATGAGCAACCCATATTTTTGTAGTATGGTATATGTACATGATGATATGTTTTTGGTAGTTGTATATCGACATGGATACACAACTCATTCTAGTCATATGGAATTTTTAATATATGGATGTATAGATATGATACTTTCATGTGATGATGTACCCATAAGGGCACACACATATTTTATTGTAGCTTAATGGCACTCTTTTTGATATATACATATATATACATGATATTATGTGGCATTTGTGTATGATTGCATTTATATGTTTTTTTGTTTCTGCTTATGATGCTATATGAATGATGTATATGCGATAGTGAGTAACTACATATATATATGTAATGGTTGAATGCATAGGTAAATTGGATGTGATATTATGAAATGACATATAATGAGTATGCATAGGATGATAATGCAAAGGTGTAAAAGTATTACTTGGGGAAAACATTTGCATCGTTGCAATGATTGGATGATGTACTCCATTTCGTTTTTCCAAGGAAGTTGGATATGAATATTGTAGTGAGGAGATTCGAACATTATAGTTTGGAAATAATAAAACCCATTGAATAATTGAGCAACACTTCATAAACAAGTTCTAGGCTATCTTGGTAAACAAGACCTCAATCCTAGATTTGTGTGTGTAAAGTGTTGTTCATTTCACCATTTTGAAAAAGGGTGGTTTGTAGCTACATGGTAACTTAGCCTGTAAGCTAGCTCATCGGTAAGGACCCAAGGATTGTAGGGATTCAAGCATTTTGATAACACTCTTGAGGATTTTCCTTTTGTTTTTTGATCCTATATTGTAAATGTTTTGTTTTGTTCTTTCTTATCTCTATATTTTTTTTACGGGCGTTGGCTTTTGTTTTCTACCCTTTTTCATATTCTTTGTAGCTTGTCATTTTATCAATAGTCATGTAGGACACAAATCATGTGAATTATATGATGAGCATGGTGATTTTTTCTAGGCATTAGTATGCATATAGTGTAGCCAGTCCTATTTTCAAAATTTTGTTAGTGTGTAGGCCATGCAATTAAATCTAGGAATGAGAGCAAGGTAACCAAGGGAAGTCTGGAAATGCTTTTTAAATGTGCCAACTTTGGATGGTGGTTGATTATATAACTGTGTATAGGTGAAGCACTCAAAACATGTCAATAATCATGTTTCTTGAAAATGGATTTGGGTATCAAGCTGTTATGCTAGCATGTGCATGTTTAATTTCCCAAGTACAGTATTCACAATGATTATGTATAAATACATGTATGGATGCAACTTATAAGAATATTGGAATGTAAGGATGTGGATCAAGGGTATGATTTAAATTATGTGATGTGGTAGATGAGGAGAAGTAGGAATCTATTTGCAAGGTTGCCCCAATTTTATGTACAATGAAGTGGTGAGATTGAATGATATGGGATATGATGGGGAACAAAAGAGAAATAAAGGAAGATAGAATAGAGGAGGAAATGAGAAGGAAAGAGAAGAATAAGGGAAGAAAAGAAACCAATCAAAGTTATGTAGTCGCTCGAAATGTGACCATACAACATTGATAAGCAACAATAAGAGGAGAAAAGAAGGAGAAAAAAAAGGAGATGAAGAAAAGAATGAGGAATGAAAGGTATGTAGTTGCTCGAAGTGTGACCATACAATAGTCATTAGAGAAGAAGGGGGGAGGAAGAAAGAAGGAAAGAATAAATGTGAGAAAAATAGATCTGGAGTAAAATGTAATTTGATCTAATGCCATAGGATGCCAAAAAAATGATGATGTAGCTATTTTTGTGTTTTTTTTATTCTAAACATATTAACAAGTGGTAATGAGCTGCAATGCCTACTCTTAGGTGTAAAATGCTCAAAAATTTAGAATGTTGATGGGCTCAAGTTCAACAGTGCCTTACAATGTGGCAAGGTGATATGCCTTAGATCTAAACTTTTGAGTGACCATGTAGGGGCCTAGGCAATTAGGTACAAATTTGTCACAGAGATGACACGGTTGGATGGTATTTTTCTAGTTCTCTTTGAGGACTAGATCTCCAAATTGAAATTCTCATTGGTGTACCTTAGAGTCATAGACACATCGAATATGATATTGGTAATAATGGCGTAAATGGTTTTATTTGTAGCTTTTGCTTGTCCATTACCCTGTGGGTAGTATGAAGTAGAAAAGCTATGTTGGATGTTGAATTTCTCACATAATGAGTGAACATTCTTGTTCTTGAATGGTATACCATTGTCAAATATTATCTTGGTGTAGACAACTAAAACGCGTCATGTCGAGGGTGACTACTCATATGGACATGCTACAAAACCATATGGAGGATCTTGGACAGACTCCAAGATAGAGTAGTGGTTCTAACCACTCAATTTAGGCATTTTGGCCTAAGCAGTATGAACCACAGCCCATACCTGTGGTCTCTAGTCTAAACTGTGGTTGACACCTATGATCTGCAGTCTGGACCACAACTGTGACCTGTGATCTTAACTGAAGTTCAGTTAGGCCTTCCATCCGAGCCAAATCAGTTGGAATGACAAAAATATCTAGGAGGCATTTTAAGGACGAAAGATTCTAGAGGCTTCCATCCCAACTATCCCAACCACCCTTATTAGTCTTGGCTTATCCATGAAGCCACCCCTAGCCCTAGGGGCATGATATAAATACCCCCTCCAAATTTGGATAAAATGGGAGAGAGTTAATTGATCAAGAGAGAAGTGAAGCCCTATCAAATTGCATATTGAATCTATGCATTTGAGATCCCCTTTGTTATTCACCTAAATACCAATTATCCATGGATGCCCTAGGTGCCTAGGATATTCAAGAAACACAAATCCAGGAAAATGAAGGCCCTTCACAATTATTTGACAACCAAATCTATCAAAGGACAACAAAGGTGACCCTTGAACATCAATTTGGATAAGGAGGTCAATCCCACTACCCCTAATTCTAAGGACAAACCTATCAGAGGTTAAACTATGGCTGTTAGCCACGGTTCATAGTGCATATCGCCCACCATGGTTGCGATTTGCAAAAGGTGACTGATCACCTTACTTGTTTTGATTTTGACTGCACAAATTAGTTATATTAGTCTTTTCATGGGTTTAATTGCATTTTAGAGAAACTCTGACCATAGGAATTAGTCATTTCATGCATTGTATTAAGTAGGATTATATTGGATCTTTTATGCACTTTATTGCTCCTAACTTGATATTTGATCCATGCATCATTTGCTTATTCATGTCCTTCATGTTGTAGTATAATTCTTGATCAAATTAGAATAGTTTAAATTCTTTCTATATGTTTTTTTGTTTTTACTAGTTTAATGGCATTTACATACATGTTTCCTTAAAGGGCCTCATCACGAGAGGATATCAATATTTTTAATCATGTGTTTTTGTTTCTTGTTCACAAGGAGACAGGTGCAAGAGGAGCTTATGTCAGATCCACCCCAAGGTAGTTTGTGACTAATCAATAGAGCACTATAAGTGTGCCTACCCTATTGAGGGCATTGGCAATTGTAATATCAGTATCATCTTTCAAGTGACCCTAAGAGGGAATTTTTGTAATCAAAGCTCATTCAAAGATTAATACAAGAAACCTTACGTTGTTTTTGTTCAATTTATGTACTTGTGTGAATCTTTATGCTTTCATGATGATATAGATCAATATAGTAGCTAGGTGCACGCTTTGTGATTAGGTCATATGGCGATCACGGTGGGACTCCATAATTTTAGCCTTGAGTTCTGACTTTCTTGGATTTTTCTTATCTCAGGTGCTAATCGCAACTTTCAACTACAGTTATTTTTTTCCCGTGGTTGTAACCTACGGTCACTACTATAGCCCACAGATTGAACCTGCGGTTAATAGAGGAAAAGGCAGATAGCAAGAAACTCAGTGGGCAGCAGAGCAAGAGCTAAGGTAGGCCCTAATTTCACTATTTATTTTGAATTATCTACTCTATTTTTTTCCAGAAAGCATTGAACTGTTGCAAACTAGGAACTTAAATAAAAAATTCAATGAACAAGTCTTAGTTTGTTTCCGTTTTCCTTTCATTAGAAAGGCATTGTTGGGAACAGCAGACCTCTGAGTGCAGTCTGCTCCTAAATATAGTGACCTTGATGGAGATTGTGTGTCGTTTGCATGCTTGAGGCCCAATTAGTGGCAATGTCATTGTAATTGCATCGTCAAAATATCATATAGGACATTAGCATGCATTCTTTCTGAATTTGAAATATTCTTTTCTTTTCATGCATATCATGTAGGAATGATTATTATGCTCTTTTATGCATTTGTCATTTTTGCAAAGTAAAAGGAACCACACACACCACCTGGAACTTGAACGCTAGTGAGTTTGGCTTCATCTCCAACCACTAGTAGGGTTCAACGACGGTGAGCGTAATTTCCATTCGTTGGCCTAAATCCTGTGTACCTTGTGTTACTAGACCATACCGGGTCCAAGATCCTTTTGTACCCTAAAAAATTTGCATATACTCTTCTTCGGAGGGTATGACGATGATTGGGGGAAAATGGGTGAGGAATTGGGAGGACCTGTGCCCCCTAACCATGTGTGGGCTTCACTTCCACACATTATAGGTTGGTTTACATGACTTGGGTTTCATCGCCAAGTTGTCGAGCTATGGGTATATAGGTGAAAGTCAATTTAACTGAGTATAAAATCCAACATTTTTTCAAAAAATGTGAGATTTTCTAACACTGATACAACACATATGAAAACAACATCAAACAGTTTAGGGCTCACAATAAAAATTTAAAAGGAGACAATCATCATTTGTATACCTTGTTTGCATAATAAAACACATCTAGATGTTAGGTACACAAATGGTGAACACATAGGGTGATCGAAAAAGGTATAGAAATGATGCCCATGATCAAACCCCAACTGGTTCATAGTAGCATGTGTCGAGTCCTCATACACATGAGCGAACTGAACAATGCTCGACAAGCATTAGAGGTGACAACTCGACATGGGGAGATCCCATTGAGCGGACCCCTAATAGAGGAGCTTTGATACACTCCTTTAGGTATAGGACTGAGTGCGGAGCTTCTTAGCATGAGGATACTCTACTCCAAAGCCATTATCGAGACCGCACTGCACACGCATCCATAGGATCAGCCAAGGAATATGTTGTGTAGGGGACCAAGTTGGTTCCCATATGTACTAGGTCCATAGGAGGTTCTAACCCTCCATAGTCATAGTATAGACGGACCAGAGATTCGCCCATTTAGGAGCAAGAGGATAGGCTTACTTCCGAGCATAGGTCCACCCATACTCCCACGCATGGCCCACCATGCAAGATCACCATTGATATATCAAAGGTGGGAACTAATGGAACACCACTGCATGAGCAATGGAGGTCTAGACAGTTAGATGGTCTAGGTAGTGTTCTTGAGTAGCTAGGCTACAAACCTATAGCTCTGCCCACTCGTGTTCCAAGTGAGCATAGCAAAAGTTGTATCAAGATCACTAGAGAGCATGGAGAGGCTTCTAAGTGCCCTCATGTCATGCGTCCACCATCAGCACATTTTTTTGATGGGTACAGAACCCATAAGGTAGCTCGCACAGAGCATACACACCAGAGGCCTCCCACAGTCGACCAGATCGAAATATCACATAGACTGGTGTCTGAACAGAGATGTCAACTCCTCTAAGATCAATTGGAGGATGCTCACCTAGAGAGGCAACATATTGAATATGAAAATATTAAAGCATAAAGGCTCCTACGATAGAGATTATATGAGTAGCGCATGCGCGAGGAGCGTATTCTAGCTCAGAAGGAGCGCATAGAGTAGGAGGATCAGCTAGCCAGGGCTGGCCTATACCCTCCCTAGGAGCATAGAGAGTGTATGCATAGGAGGGTTGTTTCCCTAGATGATATGCATGAGGAGCACAAAAATGCTCGTATTCATGTCAGTGCCCAAAAGAGGGAGTGACTGTCATCACCCAATGATCTTAGATAGAGGCAGTATGAACATGTAGATGTATATGGATACGATCAAGAGTATCCTAAGAGTTACCGAGTTGAGGAGGAGGAAGAGCCACGTCCTCAACCTCCCCCAAATAATACATTACCTCCTAGAACTCCATGTCATCTTATGGAGGAGGACCTTTTGTCTTTTGAGGCGTACAAGGTTTTGGCCAATAAGGTCAAAGCAATAGAGAGGCAATGCGTGGCTATGCAAAATCCGACACTGAGAAAGATACACAATGAACCTCTAGACTCCTCGGTGCCTATGCATCCATATCTTGAGCATTTTGATATGCCCAGGTTAGAAAAATTCAAGGGTTATGAGGATGCCCAAGAGCATGTTATGAGTTTTTTGGATGCTTGTTTCTAGATAAATTCATGATGCCTTGTTGTGCACCTTCATTACGACACTCTCCAGCCTAGCCCGAGAGTGGTTCAACCAGCTGAAGGAACACAATATTACTAGTTTTGAGTAGTTAGCTGATGCATTTCTTGAACACTATTCATTTGGTATCAAGAAACATGCCAACCTTTTTGATTTGGCTGTGTTAGCTCAGCGCGACAATGAGCCCATCGAGTAATATGGAAAGAGATGGTGTAGAATAATGGCAAAGCTGCCATTCCCTATTCTTGTAGTTGAATTGACCCAAATGTTTACAAAGAGTTGTGCCAAGCATATCTCGCTACTATTGTAGCTATAGTAGTATGCTACATTCGAGGAAGTTGTGGTGCAAGCCAAGGTGATCAAGGACATCAAGTTGAAAGAAGGCAACTTGAAGCTCAAGACCAAGAAAGAAGGGTTTAAAAATAGTACTACAAAGCAATAGGGCAAGCAGGCCCACATGAATCAAGTAGTACTAAATCTTGGAGGAGAGGACAAGGGACAACAAAAGCCTAATTATCAAGCCTAACCTCCTTCTATGCATTATGAGACACACAAAAACAACTATAAGGGAAAAAATAGAGAAGCACACCCACATCGCCAGTTCACACCTATGATGGAATCGATGACTTTGATTTTCCATCAATTGTGAGAGGCCAAGGCCATATGATTGCTTGAGGTCAAATTAATATATCTGAATGTGCCAAAGTCAAAGTGGCAACAAGACGATCTGTTCTACATAATCCACATAGCGAAAGGCCATGACATCGAGACATGTTGGTCCTTCAAACACATTGTGTAGAACATGATAGAAAAAGGAGAGCTTGTAGTACCAGGAAATCCATAGGATCCCGACAACAGAAACATGAGGATTTTCAAGAATCCACTACCTAATCATGAGGCACCTCGTAACAACGCCGACTAGGTCAATCAAGTGAGAATCGAACCACCTACCCAGGGGTTCGTAGGCATGGTCAATGTTGTTACTAGAAATTGGAGGTACGATCAACCGAATCAACCTCATGCTCCCATTAGAATACAAGCTACGCCAGATCAACGGCCAGCTCAGAACATTCCAGGCCCACCAACTAGACTGGTGGTGACCATAAGGATCAGGTTAGTTCAGAACCTACAGATAACTCCCATGAAGTTGTCAATATATGAGCTTATTCAGCAGTCCCCTAGACACAGGGAGACTCTTATTTATATTCTGAGGTCCATTGAGGTACAATCCCAATATGTGCATGCATTTACAAATTTCATGGTACATGTACAATAGTGTCAGGAACCCACAATATAATTTTATGATCATGAAGTGAAGATGGTTCCTACTATGATGGCTGACCCGCCACTGCATATTATTACATGTGTTAACCACATGCCTTTCAAAATGGTCTTTATCGACACTAGATCCTTGATCAATATAATTACGACCAAGACGTTGAGCCATATCAAGTTACCCAAATCACACATTGTGCCTACCACCTTTACGTTGAGAGCATTTAACGATGCACTATGCTTGATGGTTGGTACAATTGTTCTACCTATTTAGGTGGGACTCAAGACCACCCCTGTGATGTGTCACATGATAGAGGGTGCCATGTAGTACAACATTCTACTCGGAAGGCCTTGGATTCATGAAATACATTGCATCCCCTCTATCTTGCATCAATGCATGAAGTACATTCATGAGGGATAGGTTCACATAGTGTCCTTGGATGAAGAACCACTCAAGTTCATGAACCTAGCAAATTTGCATGGAGGTTTTGTACTCTCATCAATGCACTTGGATATCCAGCCTACTTTGCCAGTTAAGATTCCAAGAGGTAAATCAGCAGCCCATGCTCAACCATCGATATTTGTGTCACACAGATCTAAGCATATGACTGCAACTTCTTTGAAACTGACTACATCGACAAGAAAAGAAGCTAAAGGTGAAATTGGACAAGAAAGTAGATCACATGCCTAGACCATTTGTCAATGAGACTCCCACTCCCATGCATGTGGAGGAACCTCAAGACAAAGCCGAGGAGGCACCTCAGCCTACTTTTCCTGCATCTTCAACAGGGTCATCTACATCATAGGTGACCGTTCATCTGGCTAGCATAGGGTTGGGTGAATATCATGTGCAAAATGTTACTTTTGAACCTATCCTAAAGACTGCACAAGAGATGTGCTGACCGCACGCCTATCGATTTTTGATTGGATCTATAGTGTCGTTGGGTGGGCCACCCAACCAAACAAACTTTGTCTATGTAGGGCTAGATCAAGTGTCGACCATAATGTCCATAGATGAGGATGATGACAAGCCATTCTCTATGAATGTGTGCTATCTATCCAACCTGGAATACTCCATGTGCATTTTCAAGTCGTATCATTGGCATGGGCATGGTCTTGGTCTTTCGAACAAGGATGTAGGACTCCACTTGAACCTCATTATTAGTTAGCTACTGATAGGTTTGGGTTAGGGTTATAGGTACAGGATCATGACGATTTGCTTGTTGCATCCTTAGATTGCATGTACCTGAGTCTGGGGGACGATGTGGATTTTAATCCATATCACCCTAATCTTTCCAGCTTTTGGAGGACTCGCCAGACGATATCGTTTGTTACCATAGGGCCACCTGATTCATATCATGATGGGCCCTTAGAGGACAACCCCAGAGGCAACCTGGGTAATCAAATCCATAGTGCTACCGATAATACTGGTATGCAGGGGCATAACCCCACTACTATAGGTGATCTTGAGTTGGGAGATCTTTGTGATGATGATGGAGAGGAGTCCACATCTGAAATGAGTGGACCTAGTTATGATGCAGATGATGAGTCCTCAAATTATGATCAATCTGAGGATGAAATCAAGTCGACATTTTTAGGTCCAGCATTTATACACCATCTACTGCCTATGGAACAAGTGGAAAAGATGAATAAGCGCTTCATAGTCGATAGTGATTATAAAGATGAAATAGAGGAGGCCTATTTAAGGCCTCACCCAACTAATCTCCCATTGTTCATAGACACGATAGAGTGGCCCATCCATGGTAGTGACCATAGTGATGTAGATGAGAGGACCGATTCCAAGCTTTTGTATCCACAATATCTATTGCCTAGGGAATTGGAGCATGTTATGGAGGAAGTCCCTCCCAAAACTGAGTGCTCTGAGGAAGAAATAGCATTAGTTTACGTGGAAGTATCATATATACAATAATTTTATTAGATTTATTTGGATAGTGATGATAGTGACCGCAAAATTAGATACATGGGGCCACATCTGGCAAGTCGCCCCTTAGAAGAGGGGGGAAGTGACAGATTGTATTTGTACAGTGATGATGAGGATTCGTTGGAGATGTCCTATATGGGACCTCATCACCTATGTAATAGGCCTCCACCTCGAGCTCCCCACCTCTTACAGCTATAGGTTTGCGTCGGGAGATTAATCTCCATCGTATCCTAAGGGAAAGAAGAGAGCTCAAAGAGAGGTATTAGGAACTCTTTCCCCATTTGCCTATGTATGCAGAGCTCCTTGAGCTTATAGATCCCATTTTGTAGCTAGTGCACCGAGAGGATCCAGTTATACGAGCATCCCACAAAGAGGATATGTTTGTGCCCATACCATCTGAGCCAGATCTTGGGTATAGAAGCTACACTTCAGATATATATTTTTGTCCATGTGGTTCTGGAGATTAATTCCATTCCATTAGTATGGTCTCCATTTATTTGACCACTCCACTCTATAATCTAGTAGATCCATTCAAACCACTACATCTGAACATGGATACTATAGATTGGGATCACGCTGACTCACCAGTCCAGCCTGAAGATTTCTTCCCTAATGAAGAAATGCTGCAACCATTTCATTTTGCACCAGGTTGTGCTTATGATGTTTATCACACTGAGGGTGCTTCCCATGAGTAACATGTGAACCCGACTGATGACATCCATATGATTCCTACGCCTCACCAGCTTGATGAGGGATCACATATGTCAATAGAGAAAACCTTTGATGTGGATATCAGTAAAGATCCCACCAATACAAAGAAGGTTAGATTTGGAGAGTCTCACTCCGGATGAGTATGATAGCATCATACCTCTACTGAAAGAGAGACCTGATCTCTTTGCTTAGACTTACAAAGACATGTCGGGTCTAGATATGAAATTGGTTACTCATAACCTTTCGCTAGATCTATCGAAGAATCCAATCAAGTAAAAACTTAGAAAAATGCATCCAACAATAGCCTTAATGGTGAAATATGAGTTGCAAAAGTTGTTGGACATAGAGTTTGTCATCTCCATCGACTATCCAAAATGGGTATCCAATATGGTGCCCATAGGAAACAGACGGAAGGGTCTGTATTTGTATAGATTTTAGAGAACTCAATAAGGCAACACCCAAAGATTAATTTCCATTGCCAGATATTGATGCTCTGGCAGACGCTACTGTAGGTCATGAAATGCTCTCCTTTATGGACGGTTTTTATGGATACAATCAGATTCAGATTAAACCTGAAGATCAGCATAAAAATGTGTTTATAATGCCATGGGGTACATTTCACTACAAAGTTATGTCATTCGGTCTTAAAAATACTGGTGCCACATATCAGCGGGCAATGACATATATCTTTCATGACTACATGCATAAAATCTTAGAAGATTATATCGATGACTTACTAGCTAAGTCATTGTTGTGAGTAGAGCATATGAAGGTCTTAAGAAAGGTCTTTGATCGTCTTATAGAGCATAATGGCAGGTTGAATCCTAAGAAGTGCGCATTTGGCATAACTTCAGGTAAACTATTGTGATTCATCATTTCTAAACGAGGCATCAAAGTAGACCCAGCAAAGGTCAAGGCTATTCTAGAGATGCGTCCTCCCACTAATATCAAATAACTAAGAAGCCTTAAGGGAAAAGTAGCATCCATAAAGTGATTCATCACTCAATTATCAGATAAATTTTGACCCATGAATTGACTGCTACACAAGGGGGTCCCATTTGATTGGGATGAGGACTGCCAAGAAACCTTTGCTGAGATTAAGAAATACCTGGCAACGCCACTAGTACTAGCTCCACCAAGGCCATATGTGCCTTTTATGCTATATATATCGACAACCAACTTTGCATTAGGGACCATGTTAGCCCAAAATAACGTGCAAAGTAAAGAGCAAGGTGAATATTACATCAGTCGCACCTTAGTGAGTTATGAGTCAGGATATGCATATGTTGAGAAGCTTTATTTAAGAATGGTGTTCACTACCAAGAAATTGTGGTATTACATGCTAAGTCATACAACATATGTTATATCGAAACATAATCCTTTGTAGTATATGATGAGAAAGACATATCATAACACATGTACTACAAAGTGGATCATGCTATTGATAGAATTTGATTTGCAATTCATCAACCAAAATTCCATCAAGGGACAAGTCATAGCTGATAAACTGGATGAGGCACCACTGTCCAACAGTAGACCTCTAACCATTGATCTTCTAGATGATGTGGTCTTCATAATATCTGAAGCTCCCGAACCCAAAGAACTAGAGAATAATGCTGATATGACATTGTTCTTCGACGGTTCAAAGTGTGAGCAAGGGGGTGGTGTAGGAATAGTGTTTTTCATGCCACAAGGAGCTCCAATGCCCTTGTCGTTCAAGTTAGACTTTTTGTGCACCAACAATAATGCTGAGTATGAAGCCCTACTTTTGGACCTCCATGTAGCCATCGCCATGGGTATTAAAATATTGAACATTTTTTGTGATTCTCTACTCATAGTTAACCAAGTTAAGGGGCTCTTTCAGTGTCGATGTCCCGTACTAAAAGCCTACAAAGATATTATTGCCACTTATCTGGCTAAATTTTAATGGTATGACATTGAGGCAATCTATCATTCGTCAAATAGTTTCACAGAAACCATGGCATATTTGGGGTCCTTGATCCCTCGGAATCTATCTTCTGATTTTACTACCATCCATGTTAGAACGCTTTTGCACCCAGTAGTGGAGTGTGTAGCATTTGATAACAAAGAGTCAGTCAACATGATTATCGTGGAACCAATAGTTGATTGGTTCCATAGAGTAGAAGACTTTCTTAAGCAGGCACCTTAGGAGTCATTGACTTCTCAGAGTCCTATGGGGAGTGGTACTACCATTCACCATAAGGTTATTTCCCAGTCTGCATTTACAAAGTTAAATACGCAGGGGGAGCAGGTCATCTTAGCAGTCAAATTTGAGGCTTGTCAAAGCTAGATGTTGCAAATCCAAGACTTCTTAAAACTTGGTATGATCCTAGAGGGATTGTCATGTTTCACAAGATGCACATTAAAATAGAAAGTTATTAAGTATATCTTTATAGGAGACAATTTGTACTCATGCAACTACGAAGGAGTTCTCCTTCGATGTCTTGAGCCCCAAGAGTCATCTTGGGTAATTTTAGAAGCTCACAACGGTATGTGTGGTGGCCATTTCAATGAAATAGCTATTTTCAAATGCATCCTTCACATGGGTTATTATTGGCCCACTATGGAGAAGGATTGCAATGTGTATGTCAAGATATGCATTAAATGTCAGCATTATACTAATCTTATGCACTTGCCATCATAGGCCTTACAGCCCATTCAAGCGGCTTGGCCATTTGCTCAATGGGGACTAGATCTTATTGGCAATATTTCTCCTCCATCATCAGGCCGACATACATTCATTATCACGGCTATTGAGTATTTTACAAAGTGGGTGGAAGCCATTCCCCTTACAATGACCACTAGAGCTCGCATCACATAATTTATTCTCGAGCATATCATATGTCATTTTGGGATACCATCCAAAATAATTTTGGATAATGGAAATTATTTTAAGAACAAAAACATGCAGACTTTAACATCTAAATACTGCATTAAACACAGTTTTGTAACTCCATACTATCCGCAAGCAAACGGGGCAAGCTGAGGCCTCAAACAAGACTATGGTAGCCATCTTGAAAAGGATAGTGTAATAACACCACAAGGATTGGCATATACAATTACCCCTTGTATTATGGGATTACAGGACTAGCATTCAGATGCCCATTGGGGCAACACCATTTTCACTAGTATATGGCACTGAGGCCATTATGCCCTTAGAGTTAGAAATTCCAACACTGTGAGTCGTATTGAAGGAGTTCATCGATGACGACACCGCGCGGTAAGCTCATCTTGATCAATTGATGTTACTCGATGAACATCACATGAATTCCCTCACGCATATCCGTTTTTATCAAGAGCAATTAAAATAAGCTTACAATGTCAAAGTACACCAGAGAGACTTTGAAGTTGGAGATCTTGTGCTGAAAGAGAACCAACAAAACTCAATTTTTTTGCCTGATATGCTAGACAAATTCACGGCTAATTGGCTAGGGCCTTACATCATATCTAAAAATATTGGTCCAGGTACCTATCGCCTAATGTTGCTAGAGGGTGTGGAAGAGCTTAAGCCTCTCAATATCATCCATATTAAGGCATTCTATGCTTGAGAGTGTAGTAAATGCACCAAAGGCATCTGTAAGCCCTTTGGTCAACCCAAAAGCTCTAAGGGTTTGTCCACAACCACTTGGTCATCCCAAAAGGCTCCGAGTTCTCAAATTGAGAATCTTGGTCAAGTAAAGGCACCAAAGGCATCTGTAAGCCCTTTGGTCAACCCAAAAGCTCTGAGGGTTTTTTATCAACCGCTCAGTCATCCAAAAATACCCCAAGGTCTCTGTTGAGTAGCTTGGTCAAGTAAAAGCTCCAAAGGCAGTTCCTCGCCATTTGGTCATCCTTAAAAGCTCCAAGGACAACGTCGTTTGGTCAAATATGAAAGCTCCAAAAATATATAAAAATTTGAAAATATATAAAATTCTAAAAAAAATTGCTAAAGCTTAAAATCCAAAAACATTTGCTTTCGTAGTTTGCATTTTCATATATGCATTCACATCATCATATTGCATTTAGGAATTTATCATCCATTGCATTCCACAGTATAGTGTAATGCATCTATAAAAATTTTACAAACAATCACACGTTTGTGTGTCAATCATGCACCCTTGCATTTATCATAATTCATTGCATTCATACACGATACCTGTTATGGAGAAATACGTATGCATATTAAGTTTTCCAGTCACTCAACCATACCTAGTGGGTTCTTCAAATATTGTAGAAAGATTTATTTATTTTTATAGACAAGGTCATTAGTTGAAATAGTGCTTCAACATATCAGAATCCCATCACTTAGCAAAATAATATAAAATCCTGCTAAGACAAGAGAGGATGAAAGCTGCGAAAGTAGTCTTAGGTATCTAGAGAGATGGGTTTCATGACCTGCTTATCTTGCAAATAGTCATTCTAGAAAGGTGCACTTTGGCAAAAGGACAAGAATTTCCCTTATAAATTCCAAAGTCACAAAGTTTAAATCCCAAGTTACAAAGTGCAAAAGTACAAATTTCAAGTTCAAAATGTAAAGTGACATAGTGAATCAAAAGCACTATAAAAATCCTTTGCTCAAAGAAAGTGGTAACATGTGGACTAACAATGATTTTTATCACTACATATGAGCAAGTAAGAAGGGTGAGAACTTGAATCCCTGGATTGTCCACCTTTTGAAAGCCATAGAGTGATCCCCGATCACAACAATGGGTTGGAAGAGTCCTACCTACAATTGGATGGGTAGTTCTATTGGGTGATCCCCAAACATAGAAATGGGTTGAAAGAGTTTCGCTTGCATTTGGAGGGGTAGCCCTGATCAATTTGCAATATGAGCTAGCTCTAGGTACCTAGGATTACCTAGTTGTATAAGTCTAATCAAAGTTGAAACAAGGATGGTACGATCGTATGAGGAACCCTATCTCACATATGGGTTGAAAGAGTCATGACTGACATACGGGATATGCTTATGATCTATCTAAAAATACTCACATGCACACACATGGATAATGAATAGTTGGGTCTGTAATGGTAAAAGCCTTGTCCAATATAAGCCTTGTACAATTAGTATGTAATTTTTGGAGAGGTCTACTAGGGTGTTTGAGTCTCAAGGAAAACCCCAAAAATTTCTCCAATAGCAATAAGATACCAAATATCATTAGACTTCAGAAATACGAGTCATTCTTTCATCAGAATGCATTTTACAAAGCACAATAAAAAATATAGGATAGATACCGCATGAATATCAGAAATGATGTTTAGACGGCCACTGACTATTTAGTGCAGCAGAAGAAATATAAAAAATGACATATTCATTCATTAGCCTTATACCAATATATTTCACTGCATTTCATATATGGGTGATTAATTTATTAATTTCTTGTAATGATAATTATCAATTATTTTGCATGATTGTTATACATTTTGTGGTATCATATTTTAAAAATTGACATATGTTGTAATCACAGTGACACTGAGAGGGGAGGTGAATCAGTGTGACCTTTTAAATTTCAAATATGCAGTTCTAAAACCAGCAACAGTTTAAAACTTATAAAAGATATATCAACTACGGTAAGAAAGCATCACACATAACACAACAATTTAACGAGGTTCACCAATGTGGCTACTCCTCAAAATGACTGCTTGGACTACCATCCAAATCCAGCCAATGCAAAGCTGCAACTTTACAATATCTTTTACCAGCACCAACTGGAAGGAGCACCAACCCCTTAGCTTTATCTATTACAAATAGAATGGAGCACCAACTCCCAATTTACCAGCACCTACTGGAAAGAGGCACCAACCCCTTATGCCAAGCTACAACTTGGAAGTCAATAATGATTAAGAAAATTATAGAATAAAATTCTCACGTTATTTCTTACAGTCTGCTGTTTCTCTGTCGTCTGCTACTTCTGTGCAACACGCTTCACACTGTCTGACACTTCTGTGAACTTCTTCGCACTCTCAGTAGCAATCGGATGATCGTTCACTTCTGCTGTCTGCACGCTATCACTTCGCACTCATAACTCCACCTCTGCACATCGCGCTCTTAATTCACACCATCACGATCTGCACACTTCGCTTCAACTCTAACTGCGACTTCGCACTCTGCTCGATAAGAACTTTACTTGCGCAATCACTCTGCTCGCATTCGCACTTTATCTTCACACCACATTTTTCAAACTCGAAGAAGCCCTCCTTTTATAGAAGAAATTTCAGGAACAAACCCTAAAGAACGTCGGCTGAGAAACCCTAGAATTTGTCGGCTGCCAAACCCTAAAATCCGTCGGCTGTAACCCTAAGAATGTCGGCTACAAAACCCTAGAAATTGTCGATTGCAAAACCCTAAAATCCATCGGCCCAGATTTAACTTTGTCGGCCTCAAACGCCTCTGCCACCTTTGTCACCTTCCTGTAGCTTATTGCCGCGAAATAATAACATGTCGCGATATCGCGACACCTTTTGTAGCCGTACGCCTTCTTGTCCTTGTTGTCGCGAAATCATGACCATTTTGGCCTTTGATAGCTTTGCCACCGTTCTTGTCGTGAAATCGTGACACTTCAAACTTTTGTTGACGTCATCCTCATTCTTGTCACGAAATCGTGACGCTTTCGGCTTCCAGCGGCTTTTCTTGCACCCTGTCGTGAAATCGTGACACTTTCAGCTTTCGTTGACGTCATCCTCAACTTTGTCATGAAATCGTGACGCTTTCGGCTTCTAGAGGCTTTTCTTGCAGCCTGTCGTGAAATCGTGACACTTTCAATTTTGCTGACGTCATCCTCAGCTTTGTCGTGAAATCGTGACGCTTTCGGCTTCTAGAGGCTTTTCTTGTAGCCTGTCATGAAATCGTGACACTTTCAATTTTGCTGATGTCATCCTCATCTTTGTCATGAAATCATGACGCTTTTGGCTTCGTACATTTCTTGCTTCATGCAGTAGCGAAATCGCTACAACTTTGTGCCTTGTGCTTTCGACTTGTAGCATAATCGCTACATCTTTGAGTTCTGCGCTTTTGACTGGTAGCGAAATCGCTACACCTTCGTGTTGTGCACTTTTGACTCGTAGCGAAATCGCTACACCTTCGTGTTGTGCTTTTTCAACTCGTAGCGAAATCGCTACACCTTTGTTTTGTGCAATTTTGACACGTAGCGAAATCGCTACACCTTTGCTTTGTGCACTTTTGATTCGTAGCGAAATCGCTACAACTTTTCACTTAACACTTTCTCCCTGCTTTGGCCAACAAAAATTCAACATGTAGCGAAATCGCTACAACTTTTCAACTTAACGCTTTCTCCTTGCTTCGAAATTTCAACATGTAGCGAAATCGCTACAACTTTTCCACTTAACACTTTCTCCTTGCTTCGACCAGTGAAAATCCAACATGTAGCGAAATCGCTACAGTTTCTCGACTTAGCTTCTTGGCCTCCAACATGTCACGAAATCGTGACAGTTTGCCTTGCGCCTTCTCTCTCCTCATTTTTGTCGTGAAATCATGACATTTTCGGCTGTGCCTTCTCTCTCCTCATTTTTGTCGTGAAATCATGACATTTTTAGCTGCCTTCTCTCTCCTCATTTTTGTCATGAAATCATGACATTTTCTGTGCCTTCTCTCTCCTCATTTTTGTCATGAAATCATGACATTTTTGGCTGTGCTTTCTCTCTCCTCCGACCTGTCATGAAATCGCGACAGAAAACATGTCGCGATATCGCGACAGTTTTCTAACTTGTCTTTTTCTTCGAATTTTTGAAACTGGGTCACTTCTGTTTTCCTGGAATTGCACTTTACATAATCTGACTATCCTTTGAATTTTTGTCCTCTGCATCTGAATGGCTCCTGAACTGTCTATCCACTGCATCATTGGATCTAACTGCCTGTGTTGACAACAATGACAAACTTCTTGCAACACCTTGCTCAACAATCTCCCCCTTTGGAATTGTTGGCAACACCTGTGTACATTCCTGTAACTCTTCTCCCCCTTTGTCAATAATACCAAAGGGCTGTTGTAGACTCCCCCTGAGTCCATCCTCACACTTCTCAGGCACAATTTGTTGCATCTGGCACAAATTATGATCATGAGCAAAAGAATAGTCAAATACTCAAATGCTCCCCCTGAGAAAGTGATCCCCGTAGCTAGTCACTTCTTAGGAAGTGTGACTACTCCTAATTTGCTTCGAAGGTACTCAAATACTTCCTTGGGCAAAGGTTTTGTAAAAATATCTGCTACTTGTTCTGTAGTTGGGACAAAATCCAATTTAACTTCTCCTTCTGCAACTTTCTCCTTCAAGAAATGATACCTTATAGCAATGTGTTTTGTCCGTGAGTGCATTACTTGGATTCTTAGAGATGTTAATTGCACTTGGTGTTATCACACTTAACTGATATTGGTTCACTGAAATTAATACCTAGATCTTTCAAAGTTTGTTTCATCCACAAGACTTGTGTGCAACATGTTGCTGCTGCAATATATTCTGCCTCAGCTGTAGATAAAGAAACTGACTCTTGCTTCTTCTTGTGCCATGCAACCAATCTGTCCCCCAAATAGAATGCACCTCCACTGGTACTCTTTCTGTCATCAACACATCCAGCCCAATCTGCATCTGAATATGATATAAGAGTGAAGTCTTTGCCTTTTGGATACCACAACCCATACTCCATGGTGCCCTTGAGATACCGAAAAATCCTTTTAACTATCTGTCACATGAGTCTCTTTGGGACTGGCCAGAAATCTAGCTACCATGCAAACTGCCTGCAGAATATCAGGTCTAGTGGCTGTTAAATATAGTAGACTTCCAATCATAGATCTGTACATGGTTTGGTCTACAGGTGGAGATTTGTCTTCTTTACTCAATTTGCAGCTTGTTGTCATGGGAGTCTTGGTCGGCTTACTGAGTCCTCCATAGTGAACCTTTTTAGCATTTCTTTCACATATTTGATTTGGGAAATTAATATGCCTTTCTCATTTTGATTTACTTGTAGCCCAAGAAAGTAAGACAGGTTCACCAATCATAGACATTTCAAATTCATTCTGCATCTTATTTGCTAAGTCTTTACAAGATTCATCTTTGTTGCTGCCAAATATGATATCATCTACATAGACAACTAGAACAATGAGATGCCCACCTTCTATTTTTACATACAGATTACTGTCCACTAAACCTTTCTTGAATCCCTGTTGAGAGAGATAGTTATCTAGCCTAGCATACCATGCCCGTGGTGCTTGCTTTAATCCATACAGTGCTTTCTTTAATTTGCAGACAAGGTTAGGATCCTCACTAATTTGAAATCCATCCGGTTGTTCAATATAGACCTCTTCTTCGAGTTTCCCATTTAAAAAGGCAGATTTTACATCCATCTGATAAACTCTGAAGTTTTTGTGAACTGCTAAGGCCAGAAACATTCTAATTGCTTCTAATCTGGCCACTGGAGCAAAAGTCTCTTCAAAATCAATGCCTTCGACCTGTGCATATCCTTTACAAACCAGTCTTGCTTTGTTCCTAATGACCTGTCCGTCTTCATTTAATTTGTTTCGAAATATCCATTTGGTGCCGATTACATTCTTGTTTGTAGGTCTAGGTACTAATTCCCAAGTTCTATTCTTTTCAATCTGATCTAACTCTTCATTTATTGCCTTCATCCAACTATCATCTTTGCTTGCTTCATCTATGTTTTTGGGCTCAATGCTAGATAAAAGAGAGTAATTACTTATTACTTTCCTTCTTGTCTGAATGCCAGCTGTGGGATCTCCAATTATTTGGTCTCTTGGATGATTTTTTTGCCAGCTAACTGTTTTGAATTTCTTGTTTTCTTGCACCTCTGAGTCATCGACTAATTCATCTGAATCAAGCGTAGATTTATTTTCTGTTTCATTCACCTCATCTCCTTCAACGACTTCTTCATAGATTGGGTAGTTTTCCTCAAAGTCAGCTAATCGTTTCCCAACTTCATCGAATTTAACGTCTGCACTGTCCACAATTTTCTTGAGTCTCTTGTTGTAGCATTTGTAAGCTTTGCTTTTTGATGAATACCCAACAAAAACACCTTCATCTGCTCTATCTTCAAACTTCCCAAGGTTGTCATCTATTTTTCTGATGTAGCACTTACAACCAAATATTTTGAGATGTTTTGTTGTTGCTTTTCTACCAAACCACAACTCATAAGGTGTTTTGCATTCATGAGTTCTTAACATATATCTGTTTTGGATGTATACTGCAGTGTGAACTGCTTCTTTCCAGAATCTATCTGCTATTTTATTTTCTGCCAGCATGGTGCGTGCCATTTCCTGTATAGTTCTGTTCTTTCTTTCTACTACGCCATTCTGCTGTGGAGTTCTAGCTGCTGAATATTGTCTCCTGATACCATGTTTTTCATAGTATTCTATAAATTCATTCGAAATGAATTCTCCTCCTCTGTCTGATCGTAAGCATTTGATCCTTTTTCCTGTTTCATTCTCAACTAGCTGTTTGAAGGATCTGAACATTTCAAAAGCTTCTGTTTTATCTTTTAAGAAAAATATCCATGTCATTCTGGAATAATCATCGATACACAACATGAAGTATTTGTCGTCGTTTATGCTTTGAGTTCTCATGGGTCCACATAAGTCAGTATGAATAAGTTCCAAAGGCCTGCTAGTGTGGTATTCTTTTGTTTTGAATGAGACTCTGGTTTGCTTTCCCTTCTGACATGAAGCACAAACACTGTTTGAAGGTTTCTTAATGGTTGGAATATCTCTCACTGCTTGTTTAGAGCTGATTTTCACCAAATTATCAAAACTTATGTGTCCAAGCCTCTTGTGCCACAGCCAGTTCTCTTCTTCTTGTCCAATAAAACACGTACCTTCTGAAGTTTCTGAGAGTGTATACAGATTACCAGACGTCCTTGAACCGGTTGCTATCAATTTCCCACTATTTATTTTTTTGACTTCACAACCCTGCTTCTTGAAGACTACTTCATGACCTTTATCACAGATTTGACTAACACTTAACAGGTTATGTTTCAAACCATCCACAAATAAAACTTCTTCGACTTGATTTTCCCTTCACTAATTTTGATGAGACCCTTTTCCTATTATTTTGGCTCCATCATTATTTCCAAACTTCACGAGAGCCACCCTCATATTTCTGTAGTTTTTCAAATTTTTGTTTATCACCTGTCATATGACTTGAGCACCCACTGTCAAGGATCCACGGTACACATTTATTCTGAGCTCTGAAAGTTGTCTGCACTATTAAAGACTCCTTTTCTTCCCTGAGTTGTTCTTTCTATTTCCATTCTGTTTTAACTGTGGTATTGGGTTCTAGCTTGGATTTCCCCTTTTCAGAATCTTGCACATATCCTTCAGAAGGAATTCTATTTTGTTTTGCCCTATATGGTTGAATTCTTCTTTTCTGAGATTGATTTGAAACAGAAGTTCTATGACAGTTTCTAGCAATATGCCCAAAGTTGTGACAATTAAAGCATTCTACTGCATAACTCATTAGAGGAGCAAAAGCATTTCTACTAGTGAAACTTCTTGGACCTATATTATACTTGCAGTCAACAATTTTATGCCCATAACCATTACATTTAAAATAGAAACCATAGAAATAATGATTGAACCTGAAAGATGGTCTTTGCCAAGTTGTTGCAGGAGCCTTAGATCTTCTTTTCTTTTGATGTGTGACCTTGGTAAAGCCATCATTGTCAGTTCCTATTTCAGGACTGGCATTACTGCTTTCTTTTGCCTGATTTGTTTTTCTTTCAACAACTTGTTTCTTGTCTTTACTCTTTTCACATTCAACATTGCTTGCCTTTGGTCCATTTGATGATTCTCCTTCAGTAAAGCCCAGACCGAATTTGATACCTGTGGGTCTTTGATCGCTTAGGATTTTGTCCAGCTTCATCGAACTTTCTTCACGTTTTAAATGACAGCTAATTTTTCGATCCAGCTCTTGTATCTGTATTCGAAGACCAACATTTTCTTCTTCCAATTTGCAACAGTAATCTATCTTCATGGTTACCTGTACTTCAAGATCTTCGAACATTTTCTTGTACTCTTTTGTCTGTGTTTTTAGACTGGCTATAATGTCATTTGCATCCTCAAGCTTCCTTGACAGTTTTTTATTCTTTCTTTTCTCAGATTTCCATTCCATAAGAGCAGAAACCAGCTCACCTTCTAAATCAACTTCAGCCTCACCTTTTTCAATAGATACTTCAGAGTTCATTCCTTCTCTCTTTTCTATTTTTTTGCCTCTTCTGATTTTTCTACTTCAAACGCCATAAAGAGAGCCTCACCTGTTCCTTCTTCAGAGTCTTCACTAGAACTGTCCTCTGAAGATTCTGCATTTCGGGAGATAAAACTTTTCTTTTTGAAATTACCTTTTCTGAAGTTTGTTTTCTTCCTCCATTCACCTCTTTCTTGATGCGGAGTTTCTTCACCTTTGTTCTTGTCATTGAGAGGACATTTGGTAGCAAAGTGTCCAATGCCTCCACAATTGAAACATTTAAAAGGTAGCTTTCCTTTGTATTTTCCTTTTCCTTTTCTCAGCTTTCTAACAAAATTTGCTTCCATTTCATCTGAAGCATCCTCTTCTTCAGACTCTTGTTTTGTGTTTTTGCCTTTTAGGGCTTTGAAATCTGCTTCTCTATCTGTGGGATTAGACCTTCCTATTCTCATTTCAAACGCAGTCAAAGATCCATGCATCTCATCCATACTAAAGCGATTTAGATCTTTAGCTTCTTCTATGGCTGAAACTTTCGAATCAAACCTTGGAGGTAGAGATCTTAATACCTTTTTCACAATCGTAGCATCATCCATATCTTCGCCGAGACCTCTCATTGAATTTGTGATTCCATTGACTCTTTGCATGAAAGCCTCTATGTTCTCATCATTGTTCATCTGTAAGGATTCGAATTGAGCTCGGTGTGTTTGAAGCTTGGCCTCCTTGATCCTATCGTCTCCTTCATGAATGTTCTCAAGTTTGTCCCATACATCTTTTGCAGATTCACAGTTTATGATTTTGACTAGCTCACTGTCCACTAATCCACACATGATGGCATTTTTTGCTTTTGAATCATTTTCAAATGCCTTCTTACCGGTAGTGTCTATTGGAGCAGTGGTGGGAGCTTTGTAACCATTGACTACTGCACCCCAGATGTCAAAACCCAATGCACGAAGATAAGTCTGCATCCTTACCTTCCAGAAAGCATAGTTAGTTCCATCAAACAATGGTGCTTTGTTTGAGGAGAAGCCTTCACCACTTGCCATTGCATCACTTCCAAGATCACCCTAGCTGATTGAGCCTATTCAGGAACCTGGCTCTGATACCAATTGTTGTAATCATAGTGACACTAGAGGGGGGGTGAATCAGTGTGACCTTTTAAATTTCAAATATGCAGTTCTAAAACCAGCAGCAGTTTAAAACTTATAAAAGATATATCAACTACAGTAAGAAAGCATCACACATAACACAACAATTTAACGAGGTTCACCAATGTGGCTACTCCTCAAAATGACTGCTTGGACTACCATCCAAATCCAGCCAATGCAAAGCTGCAACTTTACAATATCTTTTACCAGCACCAACTGGAAGGAGCACCAACCCCTTAGCTTTATCTGTTACAAACAGAATGGAGCACCAACTCCCAATTTACCAGCACCTACTGGAAAGAGGCACCAACCCCTTATGCCAAGCTGCAACTTGGAAGTCAATAATGATTAAGAAAATTATAGAATAAAATTCTCATGTTATTTCTTACAGTCTGTTGTTTCTCTGTCGTCTGCTACTTTTGCGCAACACGCTTCGCACTGTCTGACACTTCTGTGAACTTCTTCGCACTCTCAGCAACAATCGGATGATCGTTCACTTCTGCTGTCTGCACGCTATCACTTCACACTCATAACTCCACCTCTGCACATCGCGCTCTTAATTCACACCATCACGATCTGCACACTTCGCTTCAACTCTAACTACGACTTCGCACTCTGCTCGATAAGAACTTTACTTGCGCAATCACTCTGCTCGCATTCGCACTTTATCTTCACACTTCATTTTTCAAACTCGAAGAAGCCCTCCTTTTATAGAAGAAATTTTAGGAACAAACCCTAAAGAACGTCGACTGAGAAACCCTAGAATTTGTCGATTGCCAAACCCTAAAATCCATCAGCTGTAACCCTAAGAATGTCAGCTACAAAACCCTAGAAATTGTCGGCTACAAAACCCTAAAATCCGTCGGCCCAGATTTAACTTTGTCGGCCTCAAACGCCTCTGCCACCTTTGTCACCTTCCTGTAGCTTATTGCCATGAAATAATAACATGTCACGATATCGCGACACCTTTTGTAGCCGTACGCCTTCTTGTCCTTGCTGTCATGAAATCGTGACCATTTTGGCCTTTGATAGCTTTGCCACCGTTCTTGTCATGAAATCGTGACACTTCAAACTTTTGCTGATGTCATCCTCATTCTTGTCATGAAATCATGACGCTTTCGGCTTCCAACGGCTTTTCTTGCACCTTGTCATGAAATCGTGACACTTTCAGCTTTCGCTGACGTCATCCTCAGCTTTGTCGTGAAATCATGACGCTTTCGGCTTCCAGAGGCTTTTCTTGCAGCCTGTCGCGAAATCGTGACACTTTCAATTTTGTTGACGTCATCCTCAGCTTTGTCATGAAATCACGACGCTTTCGGCTTCCAGAGGCTTTTCTTGCAGCCTGTCATGAAATCGTGACACTTTCAATTTTTTTGATGTCATCCTCATCTTTGTCATGAAATCATGACGCTTTTGGCTTCCGTACATATCTTGCTTCATTCAGTAGAAAAATCGCTACAACTTTGTGCCTTGTGCTTTCGACTTGTAGCATAATCGCTACATCTTTGAGTTCTTTTAATGTTAGCGAAATCACTACACCTTCAGTGTGCACTTTTGACTCGTAGCAAAATCGCTACACCTTCATGTTGTGCTTTTTCAACTCGTAGCGAAATCGCTACACCTTTGTTTTGTGCAATTTTGACACGTAGCGAAATCGCTACAGCTTTGATTTGTGCACTTTTGATTTGTAGCTAAATCGCTACAACTTTCACTTAACACTTTCTTCAACATAGTAGCGAAATCGCTACAACTTTTTCAACTTGCGATTACACTTTCTCTTCTCCTGCTAATCGGAAAAATCAACATGTAGCGAAATCGCTACAGGTTTCTCGACTTAGCTTCTTGGCCTCCAAGACATGTCACGAAATCGTGACAGTTTGCCTTGCGCCTTCTCTCTCCTCATTTTTGTCATGAAATCATGACATTTTCGGCTAGCCTTCTCTCCTCATTTTTGTCATGAAATCATGACATTTTCGGCTGCGCTTTCTCTCTCCTCCGACCTGTCACGAAATCGCGACAGAAAACATGTCGCGATATCGCGACAGTTTTCTAACTTGTCTTTTTCTTCGAATTTTTGAAACTGGGTCACTTCTGTTTTCTTGGAATTGCACTTTACATAATCTGACTATCCTTTGAATTTCTGTCCTCTGCATCTGAATGGCTCCTGAACTGTCTATCCACTGCATCATTGGATCTAACTGCCTGTGTTGACAACAATGACAAACTTCTTGCAACACCTTGCTCAAAAACATACATAGTTTACATTCATTTCGTCTGTTTTAAGTGATTAAAGCATACAGGTTCATTTCCATTAGATTATGATTATGTACATAATGCATTACCATACATTGCATAGCATACCATAAACTGCATAAAATAAACACATTCCCACAAAGCAAAAATAAATATACGTTTAAAAATAAACATTACATCCATATGCATACATCATATATCGCACATATAATCATCTATATCACTGCATATCATCATCATAAAGTAAAATAGCTATCTAGTGCATGTCATCCATACATCGCATCATATAAACATAGCATTTACATAAGCCTTGCATCCATGTGCATCAAATAAACATAAAATCAAAAAAATAAATAAACATGTACACATAATGAGCCATAAAAGATCATATCATGTATATATGTGTCCAAAATAGTACATAGGGAGTACAAAATACCAGTAGGCTACAACTATGTAGGTCCTCAACCTTACACACAAAATGATATATCAAAAATGTAGTTGACAGCTGCTATAATTCATATCTAGGTTGCTCCCCCCGTATTGGAGCTCTCACCGCCTCCCTCTACAATATGCTCTAGAGCCTGCTCTCCTGGATGACCTGGCACTTATGGTAGATCCTGATATCGATCCTACTTGTCTCCAAAGCCTAAAGCACCCAGCACATAGGAAACTGGTAACTATAGCAGGCTAGTCTTCTAACTAGAGGCCCCTTATGTCTGCCCTAGATCTAGTCCTGGCCTGTGATCTCTCTGTATGTGTGCTAGAGGACCTGTGCGTCCTATAAGTCCTATGAGTCCTGTGACTCGAGCTCCCTATAGACTATTTAGTAGTCCTAGTCTAGGTCCTCTGAGACTCTGATGCGAAAGGATCCTCAAGAACTTGTAGCCCATGCATCTCTATGTAACCGACTAGCTGATCAACACAAGCAAGTCGGGCTGTGTGCATCTCATTACCAACTATGGTTTAGGAGCAACACCCATTTTAGGTACCCTCCTAGACCACTAGGGCATAAAATTAAATCATACAGCTAGCCTAAACTAGTGGGGTTCATTACCAACAGTTTAGTGAGGTTTATTTTCTACATTACTTAATGTAGTTCATTTTACTGGTATTGAGTGTGTGGTCTCAGTTTCGAGTTACTTTGCCCTCACTCTGGCCTTGGCTAGTGGATGGCTGATCAGGATCCACCATCGAGGTAGATGAGTGTAATTGTGGTAGAGTTTGGTAGCGTTCCAGATCGAGGAATGTTCTCTCTCTCTCTCACGGCTCTCAAATTGCTAGTAGTTGCAAGAAAATAATGAAAATTTTCAAATGGGAATGCAATTTATAGGTCCTCCTAGTCTCCACGGACCGCAGCTGACACCTGTGATTCTAGAACTGGTGTTTTTTGCCCACAGGTCTGACCTACGATTCCCAAAATTTGGAAATGTAAATCACAGACCGTACTCGTGGTCCGTAGCTAGCAATAATTGCACTTAAAACCCACTGTGGGAAGGTCTAAAAAGATAAATTAATGACTCCCATTGGATAAAAATTCAAAATCAATGATCAAAATTGCAAATTTGGTGATGTTAAAAACACCAAGATCAATCAAATAAATGCAAAATTAAACAAAAAAAATCAAATAATGAAAAACCAAATGTGCCTCGTATTCAGTGATTTATCCTATAAAATTGGTGGTTGCAACGACTTGTGATCCATGCAATCCGACAAGATGAGTAAATCACCATAAGGACATTTGAGGTAAACTTGTCATTTCTTTTATGACATCTTTCAACAAATCATCGACAATATGATTCAACACAAGTCTAATTTCATTTGTATTATTTTGATTCTCTAAGACGGCTATCGTAGCTTGACTGCTCCATGGGATAGAGATGTGCAAATACTACTAAGAGTTACAATCATAAGTTGAACTAGGCCTAACCAAGGCATTAAAAGGCTCAAATTTAAATTTTTTTAGGATCATTAATTATGGTCAAGCGATTTCATCGCTTCATACATTGTCACTACCCTCATCGACTCATCGCTTGATGGGGTAGTCATAACTTCATGTCATAATCAAAATAAATAGAATATCCCTAAGATCATAGATCCCTTGATCTTGTCAAAATTGTGTATGTTCTTGTGAATCATTGCTAACAGCTATTATAAGCTTCCCCTTTTGCTTGGGGTAAATAGCAAATATGAAATTTTGTTTGTAGCTCTCATCCTTCGGTTATATAGGCCTAACTCCTATTGTAGCACCAAAGCTGCCCGAACGTCTGATGGCAAGTGCAGATTTTTCAAATGTAAGCCTTTCCAAATTAGAAGCAATGATTCCAGGATGTGCATTATTTTGCTGTACCTAGGGCATATAATGTTGATCAGACTAATGATCATCATAGAACCTTCGACATCATTTTAGGATGTACATTTTTCCTTAGCATTGTTCGATCTCACAACACATCTCAAAAGGGGCATTTGTAGACACCTAAAACACGTCATGTTGAGGGCGACTACTCATATGGACATGCTACAAAACCATATGGAGGATATTGGATAGACTCCAAGATAGAGCAATGGTTCTAACCACTCAATTTAGGCATTTTGGCCTAAGCAGTCTGAACCGCAGCCCAGACCTATGGTCTTTAGTCTAAACCGTAGTTGACACCTGTGGTCTACAATCTGGACCGCAACTATGACCTACAATCTTAACTGAAGTTCAGTTAGGCCTTCCATCTAAGCCAAATCGGTTGGAACGACCAAAATATCTAGAAGGATGCAGTTGAAGGATGGAATATTCTAGAGATTTCCATCCCAACTGTCCCAACCACCCTTCTTGGTCTTGGCTTCTCCATGAAGCCACCCCTAGCCCTAGTGGCATGCTATAAATACTCCCTCAAAATGGGGAGAAAAGGGGAGAGAGTTAATTGATCAAGAGAGCAGTGAAGCCCTATCAAATTGCATACTGAATCTATGCATTTGAGAGCCCCTTTGCTATTCACTTAAAGACCAATTAGCTATGGATGCCTTAGGTGCCTAGGATATTCAAGAAACACAAATTCGGTCAAATGAAGGCCCTTCACAGTGACTTGACCACTAAATATGTCAAAGGACAACAAAAGCGACCCTTGAACATCAATTTGGATAAGGATTTCAAACCCACTGCCCCTAATTCTAAGCGCAAACCTATCAAAGGTCAAATCATGGCTGTCAACTGCGGTTCATAGTGTAGATCGCCCACCATGGCTACGATTTGAAATAGGTGACTGATCACCTTACTTTCTTTGCTTTTGACCACACAAATTAGTTATATTAGTCTTTTCATGAGTTTAATTACATTTTAGAGAAACTCTGACCATAGGAATTAGTCATTTCATGCATTGTATTAAGTAGGATTATATTGGATCTTTTATGCACTTTATTGCTCCTATCTTGATATTTGATCCATGCACCATTTGCTTATTCATGTCCTTCATGTTGTAGTATAATTCTTGATAAAAGTAGAATAGTTTAAAGTATTTCTTTATGTTTCTTGTTTTTACTAGTTTAATGACATTTACATACATATTTCCTTAAAGGGCCTCATCACGAGAGGCTATCAATATTTTTAATTGTGTGTTGTTGTTTCTTGTTCACGGGGAGACAGGTGCAAGAGGAGCTTATGTCATAATCCTTCCACATCGTGAAGAAGGGGGTCAGCTCCACCCCAAGGCAATTTGTGACTAATCAATAGAGCACTATAAGTGCGCCTCCCCTATTGAGTGCATTGGCAATTGTCATATTAGTATCATCTTTCAAGTGACCCTAAGAGGGCATTTTTGTAATCAAAGCTCATTCAAAGATTAATACAAGAAACCTTACTTACGTTGTTTTGTTTAATATATGTACTTGTGTGAATATTTATGCTTTCATGATGATATAGATCAATGTAGTATCTAGGTGCACGCTCTGGCATTAGGTCACTTGGATGGGATGCCAAAATGATAAACGATTTTTTGTTTGATGATGTCAATAATTTTAGGACCGATTGTCTGAACTAAATAAATGGCCTCAATCCATTTCATAAAGTACGTGATTGTGGTAATGATGAACTTGTGATTTCTAGATGTGGCAGGAGTGATTTTTTTGATAAGATCCAAATCCTATTTTGAAAACAGCCACATTGATTGAATAGGTTGTAGAGCCTAGGAAGGCAAATGCATGAGATTGGCATGATGTTGGTATTTGATACACTTCTTGACATAGGCGGGTTATAGTAGCCCATTCATAAGATGTGTTTGGTAATGGCCATACCATTGAAGTAGCCACTGCAAGTACCATCATGAGCCTCTTGGGTGATACGCTGGGCTTCAAAAGGTTCTAGACAGCACAATAATATGTCGTTATAAATTTATCTGTAAAGGATATCACCCAAAAATGTATAGTGAATGGCAGGTAGTTTGAAAGCTCATTTGTGAGTATGATTGAGATCCTAGTGGGAGAATACCGAGCTTAATGTAATATTTGACTTGGGAAAACCATGGGTCATGTGGTTCATCTTCGATGATATTGATGCCATCATCACGAGAAGACAGGTTGGTAGAAATGGTATAATGGAAGAGGGTGTGAATGGATACATTAGTGGTGTCAGATAACAGGTTTTATGGAATGAGTGAGCCTAGAGAAGCCATAGTGTCTACAAAATGGTTCATGGATAACGGAGTAGCAGTGATGTCATACCACTCGAACTGGACCAACAAGTGTTCGATGACCTGTTTATACTATTGAAGAAATGGGTAACGATATTGCCATTCTTCCTTAACTTGATTTACAATGAGTAGGGAGTCACCATATATGTCCAGGCATCGAATGTGCATTGATATTACTTGATTTAAGCCTAGGATAAGAGCTTCATACTCAGCATTGTTATTGGTGCAAGGAAAGACTAATTTAAAGGAAAATGGGAGTGGCTCCCTCTGTGGAGTGAAAAAACTATACCTGCACCTTCTCCATACTCACAATGAGAGCCATTGAAAAAGAGGGTTAATTTAGTGGTTGATTCAAGTTCCACTAGCTCTTTAGCTTCGATAGTACAAAATATAGAATCATTGGGAAGTTGGATGAGTAATAGGGTATCACTTGGTAGAGGGGCTTCAACCAACTGATCAACAATAACTTTGTCTTTGATGGATTTTGGACTAATGAATTCAAGATCTAATTTTGTGAGTAGCATGATCCATTTGGTTGTTCGACTATTATGGTAGCTCTTACCCATCATGTAGCGAAGTGGGTTATCACGGGAAAGTACATAGGTAGTATGGTTGATCATGTAATGTCATATTTTTTGGGTAGAAAAAATAATGGCAAGGCAAAGTTTCTCCATGTAAGCATACCGTGTCTTGTAATCAATCAATGTGTGACTGATATAGTATAGGGTTTGTTCTTGGTCCATTTCATTCTTTTGAGTGAGGAGTGTGCCTAACGCGACATCAGTAGAAAAAATTTATAGGTGGAAAGGTCGATCTGGATGGAACAGAGTGATAATAGGTGGAGATATCAGGTATGATTTGATGGTATCAAAGGTGGATTGACATTTATCGTCCCATGTGAAATGGATCCCCTTTTGGAGTAGATGATTGAATGGCTGAAATTTATCTGAAATTTGGGTTATAAAGCACCGTATGGATTGAATCCTTCCTTGAAAGCTATGTAGCTACTTAATATTTGTAGGGGGAGGCATGTCAATGATATCTTAAACTTTTTTGGGATTGACTTCGATGCCTCATTGTGAAATGATAAAATCTAATATTTTTCCAGTGGTAACACCAAAGACACATTTTTTTATATTTAACTGGACATTGTTTTCTAAGAGGTGATCAAATATTTGATGCAGGTCCTCAATATGTTGACCATGGGTTTTAGATTTTGTGATAAGATCGTTGATGTAGTCCTTGATAGTTTTGTGCATAAGATCATGGAAAATATAGGTCATGGCACGTTGGTAAGTTTCCCCAGCATTCTTGAGGTCAAAGGGCATGACTTTGTAACAAAAGGTACCCCAGGGTGTTGTGAAAGAAGTTTTATGCTATTCATCTGGATTGACATGAATTTTATTATAACCTAAAAAAAATCTATGGGTGATTTTATTTCATGTCCTACTGTGGCATCGACCAATGTATCGATGTTAGGAAGTGGAAAATTGTCCTTGGGACAAGCTTTGTTAAGATCTCTAAAATCAGTGCAAATACAGATACCTCCCTTGGGTTTTTCAATAGGAACCATGTTTGAAACCCACTTAGGGTAATCGATAGGCTGTATGAAATCCACATCTAGGAGTTTCTATAACTCCTCTTTGATCATAAGAGCAATGGTGGGGTGCATGTGGTGCAACTTTTATCTGATGGGTTTGGCCTTGTTATCCAGGATAAGGTTATGTAAAACTAGTGATGGATCAAGGCCAAGCATATCCGTGTAGGACCATGCAAATACTTTAATGTAATTCCTAAGGAAATTGGTAACAAGGATGTGCTCTTCTTCGAAAAGGCTATCAGAAAGATAGACAATGTGCGTGTGAGCAGGATCGTTGTCAATGTCAACTTCAATAGTGTCCTCGACGTGAATGTGATAACTATCATGAAGTTGGGTAGGGGTGGGGATAATATGAAGGTCATTGATGGCTTTGAGGAGATGGAATTCATCATCTAGATAAGCATTCATATGATTAATCCATGGGAGATGAGGTGGGATGAAAGGTAAAGGTGTATTAGCAGATCGCAACAATTGAGGTGTTGGAAGAAATTCGGTGGCTGAGGGGTGGAGGATATATCGTTGAAATCAAAAAAATTGGTACAAGAAGTGGAATGTAATTGGGATGGTTTGGATATTGTAGCGGAGCATATAAGTCAACAGAGATCATGTTATTAGAAGTGCTAGATATGGTGGAAGTGGGTGAGGAAGGTGGTGATGAATCAAAGGAGGATAGCAATGAATCCAAAAAGGGTTGGTGATGACTTGTGTTTAACACCATCGATGGAGAAGGAGAATGAGGATATGTACCATGAGGTGATGCTATCTCACAAAGGGGAATAAATGGAACATCTAACAGGGGTGAAGAAGGTGGATCGATAGGCAAAGGTAGATTGAGTGATAGGTCGATGAATTGGTTAGCAAGGGCATCAACTTCTGAAGCGGGGAGGAGTTCTGGTGGTGGAGATAGTGGAAAGAACACAGATGGAATATCATTTGTGGAATGAAGGGATGAACTTTCTATCAAAATATTGAGCTTGAATTATTCATCAAAAAGGATCTCGAGGGGATTAATATCAAGATTATGCAAATTAGTCTTGAGGGTATGGGAATTTGGGGGATGGTAACCAATTCTTGATCGATCGATAGGTTTGCACGAGGGAGGATTGATGTGGGTGTGACACCCCTATTCATATCTTTCTAGAAAATAACCATACTAGTTATACATGCAAATATAATGCCAATAAAAATTAGGATTGGACATGTGGTTAAGGTTACCACAAAATCTGGTTTGTGATGGTGGAGGTGTTGGAGGTTCCACAGATGAGTCAAGTCCCCATACACAAAATTTGTGTAATTTTTAGGTATACCAAGAGGAACCATTGCCCAAATAGTAAAGGGCACATCATGAGGTTGACCAAAGTCACAGGTTGATTGGATGGTGGAAGGAATAACCTGAGCATTACTTATGTTATACTCACCAAGACCTGGTGCGGTCATGAATATAGAAACATGAGGGGTTGTATGCTCAGGATAAGGGGAGGACTCCTTGGGTGGTGGCGAGGGTGGAAGGATAGGTGTAGATGGATTATGAGGTAAAGGAGATGAATTAGGAGGATCTAATTGAGTTAATTGGTTGTCAAGTTAGGTGGTGCATTGTGTCCACTCATAGCACTTAGTAGGTATTCTAGTGATGGGATGATTGGCATGGGTGAATTGAGAAGTGGGGATAGAGGCTATGGTTGATGAACTAGAGATTATTCATGTTTGCATAGATCGAGGTGTAAAGTGGAAGGAATATGGAGGTAGTGGAGTAAGAATGGTAGGGTTGTTGGATGAGGATGTTAAGGAGGGTGTAGCAAAAAAGGTGAATAGAGGGAGTGGTGTGAAGGATGAAGAGGTGTGATGGGAAAATGTGGGAATAGTTGGGGCACTGGGATGCTGAGGTGGATTTGAGGAGGTTGATGCAATGTTGCTTAGATCAGGTGTGGGTTGTGATTGTGAAGATGAATGATAGGTGGTATCTAAATAACAACATGGAGTGGGAGCAAACTTCATGGATGAGAAGGGTGGACCTGGTGTAAGGGAAATGATGTTGCAAATTTTGAATGGGTCATTTTCAATGGGGATGTAGTGGACCAAACCATTATGGACATATTTGATACAGTGATGTAGTGTGGAAGGGACACATTGCATATCCCAAATCTAGGGGCATCCCAAAAGGATGTTATAATGTATTTCACCTTCGATAACATGGAAGAGTGTGGAGATGGTTTTGGCACCAGCCTTGATGGGAAGGATGATGGTACCAAGGGTGGAGCACATAAAGGTATCAAAAGCTTGAAGGTCCATGTATGGAGTGGCAATATGGGAGGTTGGAAGATGAAGGTGGCCAAGGGCTATGATAGAAATGATGTTGATGGAGGAACCAGTGTTAATGAGGACCCGCTTGTAGGTGACGGTGTTTATGGAAGCTTGGATATGCAATGGGGTATCCGCTTCCTCACCTACAAATTTCATAGTTTTATGGTCATGGAAGCCAATAGAAGGTTGTAGGCATCTTTGAACATTACAAAAAAAGTTAGCAAACACATCTGTATCATGAATCTCAAGATTGAGAGAACAAAGGATAGAATCAAGGGCTTCATGATGAGGTTGGGATTGCTGCAGGAGGTCATAGATGGATAACTTTGCAAGGGTAGTTTGAAGTTGATGGTAAATAATACCATAGATGGTGATGAATTTCCATGGTATTGGTGGTGGAACAGGTGGGGGGTTCGATGGATTTAAATCAAGTAGTGGTTGAGACACTGATGGATTTTGGGCTTTAGCATGGGATGGATAGCATTGATTACAGGTGATGATGTTGATCATACCTACAAATCCCTATTGTGAAGAACCTTGATTGACATGATTGACCTAGAATGGGTCAGATTGAGGTAGATTATCCCCATGCTCAGGTAATGGATTTTGATAGATCCCCAGGTTTTGATTCTTTGGTGTAAGGGAATTGGAAAATTGAATAGTGTTGTGGTCGATAATATCTTGCACGATTTGGTAAAAAATATGACATGAATCACTAATATGGCCATTTTTACAATGGAAATCACAAAATACCTATATATTATGGTCATATGGAAGTGGATGGTTTAGATCAAGAGGTTGTACATTTGGTAGAGTGATCAGACCTCCATCATATAATCAGAAAAATAAAGCAGGCAAGGGCTCATACAAAGGCATCCAATTGCGTGGTGGATGAGGGGGATGAGGATTACAACCTTGATATGGATTAGGTAGTGTAGGAGGGTTGAATTGATAAGCATTGGTAGTTGGGGGAGGGTTGAATTGGTATGCATTTTGGGGTGATCACTATGGAGCAGATTGTGGAGGTTGAGATGGTGCGAGTTGAGGTGATGGGGGTGAAGAATTGAGTAGTACCTAATTGGTTTGATGCAGCTTTGAAGTGGGTGGTACATATGGGGGGTAATTGTAGCAATAATTTGTTGGATAGGACTGATTCTACCAAATCTTGATTTTACATGTGTGGACCTTTATGTCCTCAATAAATTTGGCTTGGGCAATGGCTTCCTCAAGTGTTCAGCTCTGATGGATTTGTAATGTTGGATAAATTTTCTTGTGACAATTATTGGTAAATAGTTTAATGAGCTCAGAAGGTGGAAGAGTAAATTCAAGATCATGAATGACCACTCTCCAACAAGTGACAAAATTAGTAATAGGTTCACTGTCAAACTGGTGTAAAGAATAGACATCTGACAAGGCGAGCTTGGTTTTGATATTGATTGAGAAATGCTCAAGAAAAATATTGGCCAATTGTTCAAATGTGAATAGAATGTGGTGAGGCAAATGGTTGTACCAATATAATGCTTGTTCCCCAAGATAAAGTATGAAACTGTGGAGCATAAGGGGATCACTACCATGAAGTTGGTAACAAGCAAAATTGTAATTGTTAAGATGCTCTCTGGGATCTTCCTTTTGAATTTTTCAAATTTTGGGATCTCAAATTGGTAAGGATATGGATGTATGGGAATAGATGGGTGAATTGGTTCATTGCACAATTCATCATATGTGGGTTTTTTAGGCCCATAACCAATTATGCGTAAATCCAATGTATGAATCTACTCCTGCATGACTTAAAACTCACTAGAAAGAACCATAGTGGTATTTTGTGGAGTGGGAAATTGGGGTGAAGGTGTAGATGTAGGTAGCAGCTATTATGATGCCTACAAATAATCTAAATTTGGTGGATATTTGAATTTTTGTTCCTCCCACCGGTGATAGTAAGTGGTATGTTGTGGATAAGGCACTGACATAGTTTGGTATTGTGGGATAGGAACTTGAGATGTATGAGGTGAGATGTATGAAGATTGTACTATTGGTGGTGGTTGTTGTTGATCATAATATCCAAGAATATATTGGCTAGGCATGGGTTCCTGTTGCTGCTATGCATATTGAAAAGTTGGTTGTGCCTAAACAGTGGTGGTAGAGGACCATGTGGGTGGTGAGGTAAAGAAGTCAGATGGTGTAGAATATGGGGTAGGGATAGATGAAGATGTAGTGAAAGAGAATTGGTTTGAATATGGGGGTGCAACCAATGAGGATTGGGGTGGCACGAATGAAATTATGAGCAAGGGTTCGGGTTGAACTGAATAGTGATGTGGATTAGCTTGATAGGTAGGATTCAATGGTGGAGGTCAAAATGAAGGTGGGGGTGGTAAGCAAGGTAGTGATGGAGGTCCATATGAAGAAAATAGAGGATATTTTGTGGGTGTATGGGTAGAAAACTGGGGCATAAATAGAGGTGGTTGCAGAGATAAGGATGATTGTTGTGGATAAACCTGTAATGAGGGATGAGATAAGTACGGTGATAGAATTTGGTAGTACTAATATGGGTGTGAAAAATACTATGATGGGAGTGATGATGGTGGCTGGGATGAAGGTTGGTAACTCGATGATACCTACTGTGATGGCAAGATATGGGATGAATATGTGGTAGTAGGTGGCATAGAATATGGAGGTGTAGAAATCATACCTACCATAGTAGTAACAACATTAGGTATGATTTGGAAAACAAAGACATCAAAATTGTCTCCCAAAAAGGGATGGGATGACTATTCTAGGAAAGGATGGGTGGCAGATGGTGAAGGAGGTGGGCTGAACTCATCCACCATCATAACAGGTATGGGATGACTAGGAGGGGTATAGATGAATGTTGATAATAGGTGGATGGGGGATTAGGATATGAGAGATCATTAAAATGAGGTGGCTCATTGAAGGTCTCATCTAGGATATGAGATGGAGCAAAAAATACCACATGGGACATGGGACTAGTGCCAGGGGTCGAGGGCCCAATCAAAATATCAAGTGGAAAAATGGAAGTAACATACTCAAACTTGAAAGGTGGTTCAGGGGTTTGAGAAATAGAGGCACCTACGATCATGATAATCCGCTGGGTAGCCTCGATGGCACGACGAAGGGCTTCATGCATATGACTATGCATAACCGACATGGTGATGTGTGCAATAGTTTAGTAATAGCCAAAATATGTGTAATCTGGACTCTAGGAATTTTTGAGGCTGACTAGGATACTATATGTTATTAAAAACATAGGTTTGCATAGGGTCATGTGAACTGCTTCTGAGATCGAATATTTGCATGAGGTTGTGCAAACCACTAAAAATAGAAACATATGATGGATATGTGCTCTAGAAGTTGTTTGTGTGCTCTTTGAAAGATCTGTGACCTAAAAAATAGGTTCACATGGGGTCATGCAAACCACCTCCATGATCGAATATTCGCATGGGGTCATGCAAACCACCAAAAATAGTGATAGAGGATGGATTTTTGCGGTGGAGATCCTCTATGTGCTGTGTAGACCTATTTTGTGAAGTTTTGTAGCCTAGAAGCTAGGTTTTTCATGGGTTTGTGTTAATATATCTGAGTGTAGGGAATTTGCATTGGGGGTATGAACCACCTAAAAATAGATTGTGCAATGTTTGGCATGGAAGTGAAACTGTGGAACAACTGAGAAGTGAGTTATAACAAGTTTGGTATGTTGTTGTAACCACTTTCATGAGACTCAACAATAAGAAAATATTCTTTCTTTTTTATTTTTGTGTGTTTTGATGAAAGTATGTATCCACCCTAAGAACAAATCACAGGAATGGGTGAACTCTACTTTTCAATTAGGTATGTCATAGTATAGAACCTTCTACAATGCCCAAATGTGCATACAATAGAACTATATTTCCAATGGGTGAATGGCAACCTAGATGGATTTTGGTACAGTAAAATGGTATCCAAAGGGGGAGACTCAAAATGCTCAAATGAGTCAATATACTCTCACAAAGAGAGGTTACGTTGTCAATGTGGTGCTACCGACATACCCATGCTTTCACTTAACCCTCATGTTTAAGGCATCCCCAGTAATGATCAGATACACCCACTAATTATTTGAAAATCCCTATGGTAAAGGGGCTTTCTAAAACTACCCACTTCGAAGGTACCTTCCAATGATTAAATCTGGATAACCAACACTCAAAATGGGAAGGAACAATTAGGTATTAATTCTGAAATGATCCACCTAGGAGGATACTATGGTGACTAAAATTGGAGGTGAGCTAGTGGAGGGTAGAACTCCGACCTCACTAAACTCTAGTGTTGAATTGGTGATGAAATCCAATTCGAACTAGAGATGAAAGTCATTTCCTTAAATTGTTAAAAATGGGATGTGAGTGTGTGGTGTTTGTTGTGCAGTACTATTTTTAGAAGTAAATCTATCCTAAATGCCTTTTCAAATGAAAGCTATGCTAGGATGTCTTTTCAAAATAAATTTAATTACTTGCATACTCACAAAAATAAATTTAGGCTAGTGATTTACAGAATGAAAATCTAATTAAGTGCTTTTGACAAAAATCTAGTTAAATGCCTTTGGAAAGAAAAGTATAGCTAGATGATTTTCAAAGGGAAATGACAAGAAAATAAAATTATTGGAAAGGAATCTAATTAAATGCTTTGGGAGGGAAATAGCAAGAAATAAATATAGTTAAATGCTTTTGGAAGGGATATGACACAAAGGAAAATGACTGGAATTGAAGCTAGGCTAGAAAGCAGGTGTAAATTTACCTAAAATAAACAAGCAGATGTGATTTTGTGAAATACGAGCCCATTAGGAAAGGTTAGCCTCAAAATGAGGTAAAAACATAAATTTCACACAATACCTACATCCAGGTGTGTGTAAAACATTTTTTTTTACCTTTTGCTCTGAATTTGTGTTGATTTTGGAGATTCGCACTCCAGGGTGCGAACCTATCCTCTAGCAGGTGGTTTCATGTGAACCAAGTTTCGAAGACTGGGATGACTGGTTTTAGGTCTTGATGATGATTTTGAAGCTCATGGAGTGTTCTAGCATAGGTACCTACACAAAAAGTTCCAAAAGTCAATTTTTAGCTTGGCAAGATAGCATAAAACCCTAAAAGATTTCGCATATACCTGAAGAAAGAAAATTGCAAGAAAATAAGCTAACTATTGCTACACAAAAATACAAGGATACTTTAACCTTGCATACACCATGGTAAGATATGATTGGTGGTCTAGGTATGGGGGCATGCAATCCCTAGGAACATGAGGCTCTTAACCTCCCCTGACTTACCTTGTCGATGGTTGTGGGTGTTTGAAACCAATACCTGGGCGTCAGGTATAAATTTTGAGGTATATTGGGGAGTTCACACGCCCAAGTGTGTACTCACTACTCTCTTTGGAGGCTTTCCGGTGCACCAATGAACCTTTTACGATTTGGCCTAAGATGGGTTTCAGGGCATTTTGGTTTGGGATTTCTTCAAAGATGATAATTACCTACCATACAAAAATAGGCCACAATTTTTGTTAGAAGGTAATTAAGCTAGTGCTTGGTGGGGTCACACCAGGTGTGCCCAAATGAAAGCAACAAAAATAATACTATAATTCTAATTAAAAATTATAGGATCCACTGCTTTTGCTATTAAAATTGGTAAAAGGGTTACAAGGCCCTTAAGGCTACAATGGGATCTTCCCTAAGGAAGCCTTTTCAGATGTGGTGTAAAGGTAGTAGGATCTATCTTCTTTGTGTTCCTTGGTACATGTGGGCTTCTTTCTCATGTGCCACCACTATTTGGATGTGTTCGATGTGTACCTATTGAACTACAAAATCTTGTTAGTGCATTGAGGGGTCTACCTCAGTCAAACCCTGTGGTTACGAAGATAAAAAGACTCTTAAACAAGCTTAAAACATGAAAAAAAATGTTATAAACTACATAAAAACACTAAATTAACTCATACTTACCTTGTTCAGTGATTCTGGTGGTTGTAGCATAGATTCTCATGGGGTCATTCGAATATGTTGTGAACCGGGAGGTTCGCACGGGGTCGTGCAAACCTATCTTTTTTGGACAAAAACTGCAAGATGACTTTTATGGTTGTTCTAGAATAGCTGCTTCTTTGATTTTTGTGAGGGTCACCTTCAGAAAGTGTACTTTTATAGGGTTATTGGCCAATCTCAATCACAAGGAAACACCATGGAAGTGACAAATCAATTGTGATGTGTATACAATGGTTGTATGATGGATGTGATGGCTATATTGATTTCGTAGAGTTTCATTAAGAAAAAGTTGGTTCTTATGAAATGGTGAAAAATACCTTCTATTTATAGACTTGGCCAAGGTGAGAGGGATGGGATGAGGTGTCCCTTGTGAGGTGTCAATGGTGAGGTGTCCTCCTAGGTATCTTGAGTTCATAAATGAGGTTGGGTGAGAGAATCCCTCACCCATCCACAAATAATGATGACTTTGCTAAAAATATCCATTTGGCATTAATGAACACCTTTTTGGAAATATCTCTCAATTAAAAATTACCTTTTATGTGCAAAAGTCTCCATATTTCATTTATGACCCAAGGGAATGTGAGGTGGAGAAATATCTGGGTGAGATGTGGCAAGGCTAGGATAGGTTAGGATAGGTGAGGTGGAAGAATAGGCTATTCAAAGTAGACTAGATGAGGTGGAAAGCTTAAATTAACCAATATTAGATTTAATTAAACATGTGATTAGCCTTAAAGCAAGTTTTTGACCAAAAGGGTTGACTTTGGATCATAAAGTGCTTTTTGACCATGGTGAGGAATTCAACCTTAGTTGAGTTGGGAATGAGTTCGCATGAGGACCTAGAGTTAAGCGTAGGAAGGGGTTTAGCTAGCCCAAAGGGTATAAGGATGATGAATAATTTTTTTGATGAATGAGTAGTATTTTTAGCCAATTTATGCAATTTTCAAGGGTTTTGCAAATTGATTGGCCGTGAAGATGAGGAGATGGACAATGTGCAACTTTTGGGTGTCTAAAAGGTAGTTTTGATTGCTAATTAAGATTTTATTATTTGTTATTTTGTTTTTGCATGACCATCTCAGGTTGAGACGATCAAGAGGTGAATGGTAGTGTAGTTCAATAGTCATTTTCCAAGTGTTGTGCACTAGGTGCATTGAGGGGTATCATAGAGAGGAACTGGTTGGGTTCCCTCCTATTCAGAGGTTTGAGGGCTCCATCCCTGATCCAAAAATTTTCCCACCTGTACAACCATACAAGAAGCTATATTTGATTAACGATCGTCTTAGGGTGAGAAACTTTCAAAATAGGGACCATCTCATGCAAAGAAAGCTTTAAAATAGAGACTATCTTAGGTAGAAATGGTTAAGCTTGAGTACCTACAATCACTAGAAAAAATCAATAGTTAGTAAGAACACCTACATTAGAAAAATAGGGACTGAGTCCCACTATGATTTCCATATGAAAGTAGAAAATTTGCACCATAAAACAAATAAAGCAGGAATGAAACATAATGATTAAAAAAGATAAGATAAAATGGATCCTTTAATATATTTATACTCATATTTTCAAAGAGTTACAGTAATAACCCCTCCTAGTGAATGCTACCAATGATACAATGATTATAATATATCAAAATGAGGTCTCCAGGTGCAATATAAGAAAAATATTTTTGCTAGCATAGTTCATGGGGGAGTGGGTTTTCTAGGACCACTGCATCATATCTGATGTGGAGCTTCAAATATTTTTTCGTACTTGAGTCATTTTGCCTACACACAAAGAAAACAAAAAAATTATAATAAATAGCATATGAGGGGTGAATGTCATTTTATAGACCTCTTATTCAAATACTAGGACACTCTACATGAAAAAGCAGAGGGGTAGTATGCATGAAAAAGTAGATGCATACCACTGATCGATTGATTGTGTATGGTTTGATAAATTTAGCTCATATAGGGTGTTCAGTGCTACTATAAAATCATGCATAGAGTTAATAGGTAGTTTCGATTGCCAATTAATATTTTGTTATTTTTTATTTCTTTGAATGCTATATCCATTGCTCTTTGGAAATTACCCCTGCATTTGAAATTCCAAATGGCATGCACTAATAAGCGAAGGTTCCCAATTTTGTGGTGAAGTTTGTTTTGTACTCATATTCATCTTGGACCTAGATCTGATTGAAACCTGAGAAGCCATCTAGTAGAGAGAACCTCTCTGCTCCTACTACTATGTGTAGTATTTGGTCAATTTGAGGTAGGGGATAGTGATCCTTCAAAGAGACTTTGTTTAGGCTATGAAAATCAACACATAGCCTGATATCCCCATTATTTTTTCTTACCGGGACCAGATTTTCCACCCAAGTTGAGTGTTTAATGGGATATATTATTTTGGCATTAAGTAGTTTCATAAGATCATGTTTCATTAAAGCTTCAATCTTTAGGTTTACTAGTATTTGTTTCTTTCTTATTAGCTTTGAGCTAGGTTCTAACTCGATGGCATGTTGAATGGTATCTCTGTCATAGAATTTTAGGTCATCATATGTCCAGGATATAATGTCATCATATCTCCTGCACAGCTCCTTAATCATATTTAATTCATATTCAGAGTAGTCTGTACTAACTTTCAAATATTTTCCTAGGACTATTAGGATCTCTTTAGATTCTCTATCATCAATTTTGATCATGTGGCCCACCATATGATCATTACTATCAAAAAAAATTCCAATGTGATCAATCCTTTTGGGATGTGGTTGTTCTTTAGCTACAGGAAGCCTTCCTCCTTTTTTTGATCTTCATATTTGATATGTTTAGTAGAACAGTTCATCTCTTGGATTAGGAAATCCACTATCTATTCATCATTCTCAATAACCTAATAAAATATGTCTTTGTCTTCCATCAAAGGTCAGTATATTAACCTTATAGCTTTAGGTTTGTATATGACATTTGACAGAGGATAGTTATTAGCACCTATAGCTGCTAGGGTGTCAGCATGAGTATTCTGGTCTCTAGGGATATCTTTGGTGTTCAGGGACTCAAAATATTCCAGTAGATCCCACACTCGGTTCTTGAATACCTTGAGATAGTGTTGTTTACTTATGCATTTTTCAATGACCTGGTTGACCACTAGTTCGAAATCACTAAATATTTGTAGATACTTAACCCCTAGTTTCTCAACCTTTACTAATCCTAAGTATAAGGCTTCATATTCTACTATATTATTAGTGCAGCTCCAGGTCAACCTATAAGAAGAGGTTTTCTGATATCCTATTGGTGTGATCAACACCACTCTTGCGCTTGCACCATTCTTGCATCTGGTCCCATCGAAGCACAACTTCCACATTTTATCTGATGCCTGCATGGAAACCTTCTTTGATCTCTTGTCATCTAGTTTTTGGATAGAATATGTACCAATCCCTATTTCTATCATGGCATTGAAATATCTTAAGTAAAATTGATCCTCAATCTGGAGCTCTTCTAGGACTTCTTCCATTAGATCTTCCTCCTTGGTAATGATGCCCACTATTTTCACCTCCTGGTCTTCCTCCTTAAGCCTCTCTATATGAAACGAAGAGGGATTTTCCAGGAAAATTTTTGCTCTTCTGCCTTTAAAAGGTATCTCCATGTGGGATTAATCTAATTACATGTGTTCCCCTATCTTAGTAGTGAATTCCTTGGAGATACATTCCAAAGTATGGTTCCAGATCCACCACTATAATATTTTGTATCACAATAACCTGAGGTAGTATGTGCAACACCATAGGGACATATTTGATCACTCCTACATTTTTTATTGGGTTACCATCCAACTGCAAGACTCCAATACAATTCCTTGTATACTCCATACCCATGACATCACATACTCCCTTAGGCATCACCATTGTAGAAGATCCTTAATCTATCATGCAGGGTTATGCATAAGGGGTCGGCCCATAAATCTATTTATAAAATCAAGGAAAATTGTCTTGGAACCCTGGCAAAATTTGTAGAAGTATACATGGCGAATTGCATTTATTTGTCTCCAAAATTTTCAAACCGTGGCAATATTAATTTGTCTCAAAAAAATTTCAAATCATGGCAAATTTTTTTGTGTTGGGGGCTATGAATATCGTTTGCAAAATCTAAAAATGTATGACATACTTAAAATCTTTAGGCCAATATGAAATACTTTAGGCTGACATGATGACCAATGGCATACCGATTGGTTGCAATCATGATGATCGATTGTAGCCATGATGATTAGTTGCAACCATGACCATCGGTTGCATCCATGACCATCGGTTGTAGCCATGATGATCGGTTGCAGCCATGATGATCGGTTGCAACCATGATGATCTATTATAGCTATGATAATCGGTTTTAACCATGACGATTGGTTGCAACCATGATGATTGATTGCAAGCGTGACGATTGAATGCATGCCGATCAATTGCATGCATGTCGATGTGCTATAGTAGTCTTGAGTTCCCATCGGTAGTAGCGACGCATTTACACCACGTGTCATCCATTCATTAAATGATTGCATGCAGAGGACATGTGTCACCCATCCAAGAGTTGATTGCATGCAGAAAAGTCTATATAAAGGGAATTAACAATCATTTTTTCACTTTTTCTATCATCGTTTTAACCTTTTTCCTCCTATTGTAAAGCTTTCTTACCCACTTTTCTCTTGTTTTAATGCTTTCTTACCCTTTTCCCTCTCATTTTAATGTAATATATACCCTCTTCCTCCACTTTTATCTTGGTTTTAACAATTTACCTTAATTTTTAAGCAGTTTTTAACCATTTTTCTCTTGTTTGAAACCTTTTCTACTTTATCTTCTTATCAATACCCGTACACCCTATAACATCCCCTGCAACCCTTGGAATGTTTAAAGTTAATTATAAGAACCTGTTTTGCCCCTTGATTTCAAAAAATTTATCAAAATCGGGTTATGACATGTCTTGGGTCACGAAATCTGGTCTTCGATGTCTAGTTTCAATGCCCCATTTCGATACGGACGTTAAAATGGTGGAGAGTATCATTGTATCTTATAATATGGATTTGGGAAAGGTAAATTTTGTCGTCGATAATAAAAACATCATTCTTTCATTCTTAGCCACAGATATCGCCATATTGACAGCATTGCCCCATGCTGGTGTTGAGTCTGTCACTTCCAAATACCCATTAACTAATGATGACAAACTCTACTTGGATACCAACTTAAAAGTGTAGTCAAAATATTTTCAAGGTATAACTATATTTTTATTTAATTGAATTTAAATTCTTGTCAGTGATTGACCGTACAATTACTAATTTTAGTTTTTTTTGCAGTTACGTCCACCAAGTCCATAAAGGGTTTAACCATACCGACAATTGAAAATAAATTTCTTCGAGCATGTTACGAATTCTTCCTTGCTAGACTCATTCTGCAAGGAATGCCGACAAAATTTTTTATGTAGGCCTTAGCATATTTGATTTGTTGTATTGGACACCATAAATTCGACTGGTGCACCTATGTTTCAAATTGGATCATATTGGAAATAGAGAACGTGAAAACCCACGCTTCACCCTCATTGACAGTTAGCACATGTAATTATATTATTGCTTTTTTTATGAATCTTTTCATAATTTTTAGAACACTTCAGTACCAACATCTTGGCACTCAACCCTTGTAAATTTAGCCATGACAGAACAACAGGTTCAGGTAATTATTTTTTATATTTTAGAAAAAAAAAATTATTTTTCCATTATTTGTCTTTTTGTAATTTTGATATTTTATACCAAACATAGAAAAAGACATTCTCTTCCTCTTCAAAGCGGGATGTTGCTGTCAGAGTTTATAATCCAGAGGAATCAAGAGACTCCGAAACACTTGTGGAGGAAGCAACACCACCACTAAGGAGAAGATCATCAAGGAAATGTAGAAAATCTATTTCTCTTGATTGTCAATAATATCCACTTGTGGTTGCACGTCCGATGCCAACGGGCGTAGTTACGCATGAGGTTTCATCTTCTAGGAATAAGTTTTAATTACTACCAAAACAATTTTTTTACAATATTTTTACTATTTTTAATTAATTTTGTTTTTTTTAGATGTACAGCATGACCACATTCCATTTGTAGCAGTAGCTACGCAAGATGTTTTTTCTTCTACCGGTAAGTGTTATAACAAATTTTACAACCAATTTTCATAATTTAATTTTATAACAAGTTTTTTTTTCTACTTCACAAAATTTATAACTAATTTTTATTTTTTATGTTTTAAGGTCCCTTGCAACAATTTCGTCAACAAAATCAACAAATGCCGCCACCTCCTCCACAATGCCCAACTCAAATGCGAGGTCAATGCTTCCTAGTTGGAAAACACTTTCTTCCATCTAGGCCACAGAGAGAAGCAACACAACAAATTTTAGAGAGAGAAGCATCAAAGACTTTTTCTAGTTTCGGTCATATTTATGTTAATAATTTTACTTTTAAGGATATACCGAAAGCTTTTGGTACTGGGTTGGATGATGTTCCACTTGATAAAGATTAATTTTTGCAATATAACACACCCACTCAATTTCAACTATCAGAATTGCTTCAAGACAAAGTAAATGAAGGTGCAGAATGTTCAAGCAAATCTCCTCCAAGGGAAAGAAGCACCCGTCAAGCTCCTCCTCGATAAGAGGATGAAATAATAAATTTTTCAAAAAAATATTTAGTTTCTGATAACGTTGAATCTACAATTAAGGATTTGCTACTTCCAAATATAACAGAAATGAAAAAATGGGAGTATCGGGCTAAGGTGTTGATAAAGGAAATTAATGTCTGATACAATAATTTTCCAAAAAGAGAAAGAAAATTTTTGGTTGTTGAAAATGAACCTGAAAATATGGAGGCTCTGCTACAGCAAGTAAAATCTATCATTTTGAAGGTGAATACATCATACACAGATGAAATTTTAAAGTTTATGATGAAAAAATTGGAGAACATAAACGATGAGGCCCAAGCTTATTAATATGAATGGGTAGGTGATAATAAAAAGGTTGATGTTGTTGTAGCTGCAAAGAATGTTGTTGAGGTTTGACTTAATCACTTTTGTGTTCAAAATTTTGTTATTTGTTTTTAAATGTAATTATCTTTTCATGTTGATTAATTTTTTTCCCTTTTTGCAGGTAAAGTATGAAAATCTCAAGAAGCAAGTTCAAAATCTGCAAGACTATTTCAATATGGCAAAGGAGTTCTTAAACGCTTCCATGTCAATGAAAAAAAGAGCACAGGAATCACTTTGACAAAACAACATTTTGCAGAAAATCATTATCCGTAATGGATTGGATCCTGATGTTTTTCTTAAGGAGAAGGGTAAATAAGTTCAAGGACCAACATCTGAAGATATTGGCAAAGAAGAAAATACCCTTCTCGACGGAATGCAAAATGTTGATATGATCCTTGTCAATTGTGGAGCAATTGATAGTACTGTTACCCAACTCGAGAAAAGAGCCATCAAAATGTAGAATGTGGATGAGGAAAAAGGAGCTAAACAAAGGAAATATGAGGGAGGGATCATTGCTATGGAGACTATGGAAGCCATTGAGAAGGAAAAATAAGTGGAGGAAGGGGGAAAAGATTCTGAAGTGAAAAAATAAATTTTAAAAAATAATTTTAAGACATTTCATATGTTTTCATTGGAAAACAAGATACTTCTTTTTTTATTTGTGGAAAACATCCCAAAAGGGATGCCACTTTCGGGTAAGACCCAAGGAGGTAGGGTTATCCATTCCACCAAAAATGCCCAGGACTCGAACCTAGCCTACCACCTTTGACATACTCAAGGAGCAAACAAACACACAAAACCAATTTAAAAATAAGTAAATAACAACAAAAATAATAAAATAAAATAAAAAACATGCTCCTTGAGTGTGTCAAAAACAAAAGCACAACCAAACACGCACAATAAGATAAAAGAAACCACAACACAAACCACATAGAAAAACACAAGAACCACATAACAAAACACAAACAAGACAAAAACAACAGAACACTACAAAGACATAACAAAAAAAAACATGAAAAATAAACACAACCAAAACCTAAAAAATAAAAAAATTAAATAAAAATAAAAATAAAAAACAACCAACAACAGAAAATAAACAAAAACAAAAAACATAGAAAACACTCACACATAAAAACATGAAATAACACAAACAAAGAGAAACCCAAGAACAAGAATGAAAAAAAACACAAGAACAATAACAAAAAACATAAAAAAAAAAAATAACAAAAACACAAGAACAACAAAAAACAACACAAAGAACACAAAAACAAAACAAAATAAAAAAACCCACCCACCTTAAAAAACTCAACAAAAAAAACAAAAAACAAAAAAGAAATAAAAAATGAACAAAACAATGACCTATCTAGACCAGAAGACTATTAAGGCAAAAATCAATAGAGGGAACAAAATAAAGAATAGAATGAGCTAGGGAACTAAAAAAAACTGAATGAACCAAAGAGAAGCAAAATAAATAAATAAATAAGAAGAAACTAGGTACCTTCAAAACTAGAGCCATCCAAAGAAATGGTAGAAAGAAGAGCTTCCCTAATTTGAGAAGCCCACCATATAGGAGGGTGGACATAACAAGTAGGATCACCTTTGTCCAAAGCCCAATTAGCTAAAGCATCAGCACTCTTGTTTTGATCTTTGACCACATGATTGTAATCAACTTTCAAAAAACCCATTTGGATTAACTGAATCTTCTCAATAATTCTTTTTATTCGCCAATCCACCTTATGATTCTTAGAAGGATTCTTCAAGAGATTAATCATAAGTTGAGAGTCAGACTCAACTAACACATTTTCCCATCCAAACTTAGTAGCCTCCTTAAGGCCTCTGAGGATACCATACCCCTCAGCAAGGTTATTGGAAAGAATACCCAAATTCTTAGCAAATGTAAAAACCAGGGAATCATCTGAAAGGCTACCAATTCCTCCCACACTGGCTTTTCCAGGGTTCCCTCTAGAGGCTCCATCAGTATTGAATTTTCCAAAATCCTTAGGAGGAGGTGTATCGTTCCAAATTTTTCGCACCCTTACCTTCAGGCTAAAGGATCCGTGCCCGAAAGGGGGATGCGAGAAGGATGGGACAATACCTCGGACTGAGAGGCCCTTTGAAGGTCCCGCCTCTCGGGGGAGGGGTATTAAGGTGATTTTTTAATGGATGGTGGGGTTCACCAGGAAACTTTTGAATGGCAGTCTCCACGCCTAGGTTGGGAATGTGTTTGATGTGTTCAATTTTATCTTTAATCATTCAAATCCTAGGTTTGGCCAAATGAATCTAAACTGTTCTATATGAAATGCAGATTTAAATGAATACAGAAAGCAAAATTAAATAGAAAATACAAGAAATATACTAGATTAGAAAAAAGCCATACCTGATCCGGATGTCTGATGGAGGTTCTAATTTTTGAAGCAGTCAAGATCGCCTCTGATCTGACAGGATCGTCTAAGATCAGACAGGATCATCTGAGATCCGACGAATTCATCAGACGAATTCGTCAGAGACCTGCAATCAGAGAAATAGATACAAAACACAGAAATGCAAGCAATACTAACAGAGGAAAATGATGTAAAATGACAATATAGATACTAAAATGATAATTATGAATAGAAATTCAAGTGAATTATAGTATTCTAATGACAAATTATGATCTTATCATGCACTTAAGCTATATGGGTGAATTCCAAAATGCAGAATAGTAGAAAATAACAATAAGCTAATCTAAATGTGGAATGAAATAGCAAATGAGAAGAGAAAAGTGCAAACTCTGGGCACTAATTGCCCCCAATGTTGACTACAGTCGAAATCATCTGTAGAGTGTGAAATCATCTCGAATTGGGGCATGATCGTCCGAGATCGTACAGGATCATCTGCGACGATCTGAGCTTGCTCCGGCTGAAGAATGACAAAGTTCCTGCAAGAAAATTCGAAAAGGGACAAAGGCAAACAGTAGTCTAAGACATTCTAATGCAAATAAAACTCGAAGTACAGAAAAATTCAGCCAGGGGAATGTCAAGGGGAGGGCCTAAGATTAAATAGGCATAGGAAGGAGGTTGGGAGGTTGGAGATCATCCCAATTTGGGAGATCTCCAATGGGGGAAGTCTCTAACCGCGTAGACACGCTTTTGCCCCGGTTAGAGACGTCGTTGAAACAGAAGCTAATTATGAAAAATTAGTTTTGGGACGAAATCGTCTGGACGTTCTGCTCCAGACGAATTCGTCCGATCTGAGGCGATATCATCTGATCGGTGACGATATCGTCCAACGGTCACAACAAATCCTAAAAATGGCACGAAAAATGAGGAAAGCGGTTTAACAGGCGGTTCGGGGTTAAAATTTGAATTTTGAATTATTACTAAGGTAATTTTAATTATTTGCTAAGGTTTACTGCGCCAATTTTAGGGTGCTACATTTTGCCCCCTCTTTAGCGAATTTTCCGAAGAAAATGCGTTAAATATGAGTTCTTCTCGATCTACGAGAAAGCAAAAATTATTCCCATTTTTAGGCGACGATTCTAGGTCGAATCGTACGACAGCTTACTATGGTGCCCCCTCCGTGTTTTTACCCAAATCGAACGTTTGAGGTAAAAACACGAAAAAGCAAAATGTTAAAATGTTGTTAAGTGTTTTTGAATAAAATTAAGAAAAATAGGGTAAAACCCTAATTCATTGTTACTCGTTCATTTTCCTGGTTTCTAGAGCTCTGTAGACAAGATGGTCGAGACAATGCACAGATCGATAGAGGTCCTGCGCGGGCTACGGGTAAGGGTCCAAACTTAATTTAGAATGCTTTAATTTTGAATTTCATGCTTTTTAGATTAATTTTGAATGATTTTTGAGCATCGCGGCCATTTTTGGGCCGTCGACGTCGTCGGGACGAAATCGTCTCAATTTCATCGAAATCGTCTCGATATCGCCGATTTCGTCCAAGGGCGAAATCGACGATATGGGGACGATTTCATACAATAAGGGACGATTCCCTCTTGCAAAATCGGAGATGAATTTGCTCAAATTTTGGACGATATCGTCCAATAGTGGATGATATCATCATTTGTATGAAATTGAACTTGTTTTACTTGCATTTTTAATCATTGTTTTATTAATGATTTTTATTGTTTTGTTGTTTATGTTGCAGAGAGGATTACTAAAGAGCCGAGAATGGAAATACGGTAGGTTGAGGGATGACTTGGCCACTCTATCTCAGCAGAGCGAGATCAGTTGGCTCAAGTCGGCTTGCAGCATGTGGCAGATATGCCACAAGTTTCTACAGATATGGGGCTATTGACAGCCCTAGCAAAGAGGTGGTATCCGGGTTCTTCTTGTTTCTGGTTATCGACAGGGGAGATGACTCCCACATTGGAGGATGTATGGAGGATTTTGAGGATCCCCATACAAGGATGGCTAATAACTCCCATGGCCAATCAGGGCCACGCGATGATGCGACTGTGCGGAGATCCGAGCTTCACCCTGGAGAAGGGCGAAGTGAACATCGAGTCGCTACGCCAGATGCCTGGGGCATCTAGACCGACACAGGTTTTGGTTGGGGTGGTAGGTGGTCTACTTCTATGCCATCAGAGTGGATGCAGACTACCATGGCTACTGACAGATGTGGTCTACGACATGAGAGACCACGGGTATAGGTTTGCTTGGGGGAGCTTTGTACTATGCCGATTGTATAGGATCCTGCATGGGGTCGTATACAAGGGCGGTCGATGTCTGGTCATGACATCACTACTACAGGTTTGGTGCTGGGAGCACATCACGGTGCAGAGGCCGATAGGGCTCCCACTGATAGGGATTGATGGGGAGAGGCCCCGAGTTTTCTACTGGTGGCTCCGAAGAGGGTCACAGCGGCGGATAGATCTACCAATGTCCCGAAGACTACTTGATGACCTTGTCTCCGACCAGATCACCTGGAGGCCTTGGAGAGATCATCCAGGGTGGGCCGAGGATGGACAGGAGCTGGCTCACGTTAGGCGAACCTGTTGGCTGAGGATGGAGAGGAGAGAGGTGGAGCTCCACCGCTATGACCGAGTTTTGAGGTAGTTCGGTCTACAGCAGGGGATCCCATCTCTCAGGGACTACGAGTTTTCCCGGACCATCCGGGATAACACTACAGTCAGTGGGGCTCCAGATATGCAGCGCTTCTGGAGTGAGGACGCGGACGATGCCCCCATCCAGCCAGTGGATGGTGATGATGTTGGGGTTGTCGATGGCTATGATGCCCGGTACATAGGCATCCGCCCTCCTCGGATGATGAGGGCTCAGGGTCTGATTCATGTAGTTGTGCATCGGATGGGGAGGCGGCGCCAGGCGGCCATTGAGGCGGCACAGGGTCACGGCGAGGAGAGAGCAGAGGAGGCCACAGGCTCAGCAGAGGCCATGACAGTGGGAGAGGAGGGAGGAGAGACCCCCTTCTCCACGGAGAGAGAGGCCACCATCGCCTGATAAGGGCAAGGGTGTCAAGGTAGGAGAGAGTAGCGAGATGGCTACTCTTCGAGTGGAGACTGTTCGTCTCTAGGCTCAGGTGCAGTCCTTGCAGGATGAGGCTGCACGACACCGAGAGGAGGCCACACAGCTCAGAGATGAGGTCGCACGCCTCAGAGCATGGAGCGGAGGGGCGAGCACTCGGGACCTAGCACGGGCTATTGCCCAGATCACATTCTATCAAATGCTATACTACCATATGGTGCCAAAGGAGCAGAGGTTACCGCTGTCGGCCCCCATTGCGGAGCCTGTCATGATGAGGTCATCGAGGACATCATCACGATCAGAGTCCAGGACTCATAGCACCACACGTACTATGATGGGGCCACCTCGTCCACCTCAGGGCGGGGGAGGAGATGAGGCTGAGAGCTCGAGGGGTTCTCGAGGCTAGCCACTATAGACTACACTACATATTGATACATAGTGTTTATTATTTTTGATAGAGGATTGAGTATGCCGAGGTACAGATTGTGGCATACCGATCCAGTTTTGAGATGATGTATATATTGTTGATATATATATAGATGAGATATTTTTGATCATATGACTTGTCTTATGTGTTTGTATGATGCTTTAATGTTTTGGTGTGATTGATTTGATGATTCATGTAATTATGTCGTTTGGAAATATTATGGTTTGAATGTCATGCTTTTAAAATTTAAATGAAATAATCTGATGTAAACAAATTGGTTGTTTGTGGGATAATTTGATAAAAATAAAAGGGACTTCTAACAATAATTTCAAAGGACATTGTCGCTATTATAGACCATTTCATGGAGTCGCCGCTCACTCGGTCGTCAAGCTAATCCCAGTATAGAAATATTGTTAAAAGTAAAAGAGTGCTTAAGAGACTGTCTTAAGACTTTGTGTTGTGATGATGCAAATGATGATGGTTTGATGATGATTTGTTTTCAGATTTTCATAAAAATAGTATGCATGAAATATTTTAAAATGATTTTTGCTAGGCATAAATTCCTAAGTGTGATAAATTTTTTGAATAATTCCTTAGAATTTATACCATGGTTGCAAAATTGAATTTGAACATAATGACATGAAATAGAATAAGTGTTCGTTTGTTTGTAAAGCATAATTGTGTAACATAATGATTTAAGTCATATGTTTTGATGAATTTTGTTTTAAAATAAATGGAAAATAAAATTAGAACGATGGTTTGCGCTAGGCATAGAATTATAGGTATAGACTTATACCATCATCGCGAAATCCAAAGAAGAAAATAGATTGTTGGTTTTATTGCAAGATGCATTTTTGATTTTTGATAATAAACAGAAAAATAATAATATGAAAATTTTGTTGGAAATTATTTTTGAGATTTTGTTTAGAAGATGTATGTAATTGCCTTTATACAAAACAACAATTCTCGAAATAAAAGAATAAAATTATTCCGAAAAGAGTTACAGAAATATTTCAAAGTATCTCAAAGAGAAATGTTAGATTTATAAGGAATCCTCATGTGCAAATGTGAGTTCATTACCGATCTTGATTTATCATAATGATACACAAAATCTCTCAAATACAAATGTGTGTGCAATTGTATTGTTCATTTACCAATTTTGAGCAAGATAATTTGATACAAGTGATTTGAATTAACCAAATAAGTGTTCATTAACCATGATTTAGATGCATATAACCGTACTGCGACTACTATGTAAGTCGGGTTATCAAGAGCTAGCTAATCCATAAGCAGACATAGGTCTATACAAAAGAAGGTCGCTAATGTGATAGACATATCACCACGCTAGGAGTTACCCAAGGCCAAGCGGGTTGGGCACAAACCACCTGTTATGGGGCTTACCTCACAGTTTTCGAATAATTGAGAATTCCAAGGATTCAAGCTCATCAACCCTTCTTTTCTTTTCAATGGGTAGGGAAAGGGATTTTATTGCTTTTGCTTTTGCTTGTTTCGCTTTCTTTGCTTTCTTTTTTTTTTTTTGTACTTTTGTATCTTTTGCTTTGATATTTGAGATAATGCTGAAATATTGCTGTGATGAAAAATAACCTTTTTATTTTTCTCTTTTTCTTGACTCTTTTCTTTTTCTTCCTATGCTAGGGATACTTGCTCGGATTAGTTGTAGAGCAAGGGATTTTTATTCTGGGTAGGGGTGAGCTTGTCCTTTTGTCAATTCTCAAAGATTCTAGACCATGTGCATGATAGGATAGCAGGGGAAACTTTTCGCTCAGGAAACCACTTCTACTATGTAGCATCATATCGAATTTGCAATGAAATCATTTTAATGTGAAAAGATATACTTGGTTCAAGTAAATAACAAGATCAGTTCTCTATGCTCAAAACTTTATTTAATTCAATTTGTGGACTTTGATATAAGAGAGATTAATAATCATACCAAATAAATCAAGATATTTATTCATGTGAATGTGAAAGTGCGGGATTCCAAATAAATGCTAATTTATCCAAAATAACTGAAAATATAACTGCAATACTTCACAATTTGAGAGGTACAAAATAAAAGATGTTTTTGAAGATTTTGATGATTTTGAATGTTTTTAATTTTAAGTGATGAATTAAAAGAAATACAAGGTGATTGTTTTTTGAAATGTTTTAAATAAGTGACTAAAAGGAAATAATATGCAAAACAAATATATACAATGATGAAATGACCAATTTTATGCATAGTAACGTTTAAGATGCATAATGTTCATAGGTTCTTTAAGTTCTTTACCATCTAAGGTAGATAATTTGTATGCTCCCGATCCAAATTTAGCAGTGATGACATATGGTCCAAGCCAGTTGGGCTCAAATTTACCTTTAAGGTTTTTAGTTGCATTAGTATTTTTTTGATTTTTTGAGGATTTTGATTTTTTTATTTTGATTTTAATTTATGAATTGAAATTGGTGGTATATACAAGATGATCTATATACACTATACAAGGTTATTTGAGTATAGCATGTCTAAGGTTGCTTCAAAATCAAAGGAGGTTTTGAAGGATAATTTGGTTGAGGTGAAGGTAAGAACAAAAGGTGATGAATAAAAGGTAGCGATAACAAAAGCTTTGTTATAATGTAGAATAATGTAGCAAAAGATTTGACTTTTATATGTGTAAAATTGATCATGTTACAAAATAAAATGTAAGAAGGATAAGAAAGTTCTTCATTCTTATCACTATATTCCAAGTCTTGATAAGATGGAGGGAGCATATGTGAAAGATATGCATGGATGTTATTTGATAAACAAGGATGATCATATATGGATGAAGAAAAGTGATGGATAGAAGATAATTGTGATAATAGAGAATGTATAGAACTTGATGTTTCAACCATTAAATATTCTTCAAATGGTTTTGGGTCACCATGTATGGTAACAATTTTATTTGCAATTTCAAACTTCAAACATTGGTGAAGAGTGGAAGGGACAACCCTCATCGTATGAATCCAAGGACTTCTGAGAAGTAGGTTGTAATATGAAGGGCAATATGCCACATAAAATAGAGTATCCAGGATCTTGGATCCAATATTGAGGGGAAGAATTATAGTACCTTGAGCTTCTTGAATTTCATTGTTAAAATATTTTATAATAACATTTGATTCATTAAGATCTTCTTCCTTTGTTTTGAGTTTTTGGAATAATTGATAAGTGCATAAATTAAGAGAGGAGCCATTATCTACCATGATAGTTTTAACAGGTGTTTCTTTACTAGATCCTGTAATGTAAAGATAGTAGTCTTCTTGTGGAGTAGAGGAAGGAATCTCCTCATCATAGAATGAAATATGGTTAACCTCAAGAGGGTTTACACCATTAATTATGTTCTTAGAGAAAATATGATGAGGAACAAATTGTTGGCTAGGTATCTTGAACAAAGTTTCCTTATGAGAACTTTGTAATACTTCTAAAAGGGATATCTTTGCTTGAGGATTAATCACTTGTTGTTGGCTATCAAAGTGGATTTCAGATTGAGATTTTGATTCTAAAGATGAGCTTTCTATGCTTACATTCCATTTTGGATCATTCTCTAGAGCCAAAGATAGTTTTGAAGGTTGGTCAAATGAGGAACCCATATCTTGAATATCGGATTGAGTTGATTGAACTTGAGGTTGCTCATTTGTAGTTTTTGTTACAATATTAGTAATATCATCATGATGGGACACATTAACATGCAATATTTGATTGGTTTCCTATTGTTGATAATTGAATAGGGGTTCTTGGGAGATCCCCATGTCTTGATTGATTATTGGTATTTGTTGTGTAGGAGTTTGATTGTTTAATGGAGATTTATAATCAGTTGTAGATTGTAATTCCTTTATATTAAAAAGACCCTTATCAATCAAATCTTGAATTGCACATCTTAAATCTTTACAATTTTGTGTCATATGTCCATCTACTCTATGATATTCACAATGTAGCTCAGGTTTAAACCAATCTGTTGTGGTATCAAGTTGTCTTATGGAAGGGAGTTCAATCTTATTTGTATCAAGTAAATGCTTGAGAATTATATCCATTGGTTGATTGAGCTTTGTAAATGTACGTGATGAAGGTTTTCGAGAGGTTTTTGATATGTGCCTTAGGAGTTCAGTCATAAAAGGACCTAATGGTTTCTTACCTCTCTTTTCTTTGTTATGGGTAGAATGATGATAGGAAGATTGTGAAGTATGATGTGAGTGCATGGTAGGATTGGAAGAATAAGTATTTTCTTGTTGAAATGGATGTGTTGTATTGAAAGAAGAATATTGAAAGGGTGGAGGAGGATTATATGTGGATTGATAGACATAATATGGATATATGGGAGAATAGATAATATCGTTATGAAGAGGATTGGAAAAGGGATTGTCCTGTTGGGTTAAGGATGAAAAATGAGAAAAGTGTGATGGAGGTGATGTTGAATAGGGATGAGGTTGGTCATAATCAACAAATGTATTTGGCTGAATTCTTCCAACATTACCGATGGGCTCATATTGATTTGAGTAAAAACTCATGGTTTCTTTAGTACTTCTAAAAGTAATATTTAATATCTACTATTTAGAATTGAATCTAAAACATACAAACTTGAAATGATGATTTTGTTATATTTTTTTTTGTATACATATATATATATATATATATTTTTTATTTTGTTTTTCAAAAGGTTTTTAGTTTTCACGTCGGGTTCACCAAAATGTATCGTTCCAAATTTTTCGCACCCTTACCTTCAGGCTAAAGGATCCACGCCCGAAAGGGGGATGCGAGAAGGATGGGACAATACCTCGGACTGAGAGGCCCTTTGAAGGTCCCGCCTCTCGGGGGAGGGGTATTAAGGTGATTTTTTGACGGATGGTGGGGTTCACCAGGAAACGTTTAGTGGCAGTCTCCACGCCTAGGTTGGGAATGTGTTTGATGTGTTCAATTTTATCTTTAATCATTCAAATCCTAGGTTTGGCCAAATGAATCTAAACTGTTCTATATGAAATGCAGATTTAAATGAATACAAAAAGTAGAATTAAATAGAGAATACAGAGAATATACTAGATTAAAAAGCCATACCTAATCCGGATGTCTGATGGAGGTTCTAATTTTTGAAGCAATCAAGATCGCCTCTGATCTAACAGGATCATCTGAAATCAGACAAGATCATCTGAGATCTGACGAATTCATCAGACGAATTCGTCAGAGACCTACAATCAGAGAAATAGATACAAAATACCAGAAATGCAGCAATACTAACAGAGGAAAATGATGTAAAATGACAATATAGATACTAAAATGATAATTATGAATAGAAATTCAAGTAAATTATAGTATTCTAATGACAAATTATGATCTTATCATGCACTTAAGCTATATGGGTGAACTCCAAAATGCAGAATAGCAGAAAATAACAATAAACTGATCTAAATGCAGAATGAAATAGCAGACAAGAAGAGAAAGAGTGCAAACTCTGGGCACTAATTGCCCCCAATGTTGACTGCAGTCGAAATCGTCTGTAGAGTGCGAAATCATCTCGAATTGGGGCGTGATCATCCGAGATCGTACAGGATCGTCTGCGACGATCTGAGCTTGCTCCGGCTGAAGAATGACAAAGTTCCTGCAAGAAAATTCGAAAAGGGACAAAGGCAAATAGTAGTCTAAGACATTCTAATGCAAATAAAACTCGAAGTACAAAAAAATTCAGCCAGGGGAATGTCAAGGGGAGGGCCTAAGATTAAATAGGCATAGGAAGGAGGTTGGGAGGTTGGAGATCATCCCAATTTGGGAGATCTCCAATGGGGGAAGTCTCTAACCGTGCAGACACGCTTTTGCCCAGGTTAGAGACGTCGTTGAAACAGAAGCTAATTATGAAAAATTAGTTTTGGGACGAAATCGTCTGGACGTTCTACTCCAGACGAATTCGTCCGATATGAGGCGATATCGTCTGATCGGCGACGATATCGTCCAACGGTCACAACAAATCCTAAAAATGGCATGGAAAACGAGGAAAGCGGTTTAACAGGCGATTTGGGGTTAAAATTTAAATTTTGAATTATTACTAAGGTAATTTTAATTATTGCTAAGGTTTACTATGCCAATTTTAGGGTGCTACACAACTAACAACTTTTTCCATCCAGCCGCCTCCTAAAGACCCCCGAGGATACCATACCCCAACAACAAGGTTATTGGAAAGAATACCCCAAATTCTTAGCAAAAGTAAAACCCAGGCCCCATCTAAACTTCCCCCAATTCCCCTCCCACCTTTCTTTTCCGGGGCTCCTAAAGGCTCCCTCCCATTGACTTTTCTAAAATCCTTAGGAGGAGGTTGCCAATTTCTATCCCTATCCATCTTACTAATACTCACATTCCCTTTAAGTTGGTTGCCCTTAGAATGTTTAATCTTCAATCTTTGCATCACTTGATCCCATCTTTGGTGGGAGTTTTGGGGGTGATTAAGGAGTTGATGGACTGATTCAACTAAGTTGGCTATGGTCTTTTGCAAAATATAGTGAATATCCTTCCTATCTTGATTAAAAATTTGGCTATTCCTTTCATTCCAAATATTCCAAAGAAGAATGGTAGAACCCATCCAAACTAACTGCCTAATAAAATGATCAACACCCTCTTGATTAGGCCAATCCCTCCAAAGATTTTCAAAAGTAAAAAAATTGGACCACTGTAAGCCAAGTAAAGTGGCCATTCTCCTCCATAGCTCAGAGGCTAAATTACACTCAATAAAAATATGTTTGATATTTTCTACATTCTCTTCACACATTTCACATCTAAAAGGGCCATGAAAACCACGCTTCATAAGTTGCTCACCAGTAAGCACCCTACGATGCAATAAAATCCAATTAAAGAACCTCACCTTAGGCCGGAGCTTTTGAGCCCACAATCAAGAAAATATGTCGGAAGAATGGTTGGGATTATTATGGCATAAGGTCAAATAACCTTGAGCAACCGAATACTCACCCTTAGTAGTGTTGTTCCATCCAAAACAATATTTTTCATGGGACCAAGAGAGGGATCTCATATGAAGGATGCCTTGGATATCTTGTCTTTGCCTTTTTGGGATTTGAATAGGCCAGTCCTCGATAGGGATCCAATATCTACCAACCTTTGAATTACCAATATAGCACCTATAGTAATTAGCCACCTTTATCCAATTAGCTCGGTGAAGCTCCTCCATCCAAGGCCTCAAATCGGGAAACTGAGTTATCAAAGGCTTGTGACCATCCCAAGAATCTATCCAAAAATTTGCATGTTGACCATTATGAATGATCCAAAATAATTTTTTCTTTATCAAATCCTCACCAGTCTTAAGAAATGCTAAAATGGGAGAACCTTTGGTAGGAAGTTGATAGCGAACAAGGTCTTCAGGACTTTTGTTCTCGAGCATATTTAGCACGGAGGTTATTGGCCCAAAGAGCATTGGGGTTATGCAACATCCTCCAATATAATTTAGCAGCTAAAGCTTTGTTGTTATTAATTGAAGACCAGAATCCTAACCCCCTTCACTCTTAGGAAGACATAAAGTATCCCATTTCACCAAGGCCCATTTTCTTTTCTCCTTAGTACCACTCCAAAGGAAATAATGATTGATTTGATCCAATTCTCGAAGAATAGCCTTTGGGATATTCAAAATGGAAGAAACATAAATAGGAATAGCTTGAAGGACTGATTTTACCAAGGTGATTCTACCCCTAGAAGAAAGCCACTTGTTGGTCCACCTTCCAATTTTCTTCTTGACTTTGTCCAACAACCAATTCCAATATTTATTTTTTTGCCTTTGAATATTTATGGGAATACCTAAATAAGTGATTGGAAGAGATGTCTTCTTATATATTAATTTATCCAAGACCATGGATTCCTGTCTAGCAGAGCAGTGAAAGAAAATAACTTTAGATTTGTCTTCATTGATCAACTTCCCAGTAGCCTTAGAAAAATAGCTAATGATTTGCTTAATATTAGAAGCTTCCTTAACTGTAGCTTTACCTAAAATAGTAGAGTCATCCACAAATTGAAGATGAGAGATAGGTCTAGCTCCATGAGCAATGGTAACTCCCTCAAGGGTTTTGTTTTCCCTATTTTTGGTTATAGTCCTACCCAAGCATTCAGCAAGAATGATGAATAAATAAGGGGATAGCGGGTCACCTTGCCTAATACCTCTGGAAGCTGGGAAAGACTGAGAAGGCCTACCATTGATAAGAACTAAGTAGGAAACTGAAGAGATACATCCCATAATCCAATCCATCCAATCCTTAGAGAAACCAAATTGCCTCAAAACTTTGATAAGGAAGTGCCAATCCACTCTGTCATAAGCTTTGGATAAGTCTAACCAAATGAACATGGAAGGAGAATTTTGCATATCCATGGAATGGATGGCTTCCTGAGCAAGAACTATCTCATCTACTATTTGACGTCCTTCCACATAACCCCCTTGCTCTGGAGAAATAATCTTATGAAAAAGAGGCTTCAACCTTTCTACCATGATTTTAGTAATGATTTTGAGAAGAACATTACATAAAGCAATAGGTCTAAAAGCTGAGATATGATCAACCTCTTGAGATTTTGGAACAAGAGTAATATAATTTTTATTGATAACCTTCAAAATTTCTTTGGTTTTCCTGGCTTCTTCCACCACCTCTAATAAATCAACATGAAGGATATCCCAGAACTCTTGGTAGAACTCAATAGGAAAACCATCAGGACCTGGGGTTTTCCCTTTTTGCATTTTAAAAACTACTTGTTGAAGCTCATTGATAGTAATAGGAGCAGTTAAAATAGAGTTCTCCTCAGAAGTGATAAGATAAGGGATTGCTTGAAGAACATTATGTTGAGAAGTTGAGTCAAGGGGAGTAGCAACAAAAATATTGGAAAAGTAATCAACAACAATAGATTTCATGCCATCCCAAGTATAAACAACATCTCCAGAATCTGATTTTAAGGAAGAAATAAAGTTGTGAGATCTTCGAGCTAGAAGAGACTTGTGGAAGAAATTTGTGTTTCAATATCCTTCTTTGAGCCATTGAATTCTAGATTTTTTCTTCCATAAGATTTCTTCTCTTTTTCCCATTCCTCTAACTGAGTTGTGAGTTTAATTTCATCTACACTTCTCTTCTCTATGAGGCCATCTAAATGGATTTTATTATTCAAATTTTCAATATGAGCAATAAATTCATGTTTTTTTTATGAACATCCCCAAACTCTTTCCAGTTCCAAGTCTTGATTTTGGATTTAATGTATTGCAGTATTTTGGCAAAATAGAACATCTTAGTCCCATGCCTAGGTTTACCTTCCTTCCACCATTGTTGCACACGAGGTCTGAAGGAAATGTCTCTAAGCCACATTAATTGAAAATGAAAAGGAGAGAAACTCACATTGGTTTTCCACATTTCCACCATGACTGGCCAATGATCCGAACCAGCATTATTAAGAGTCTTCACTTTAGGAATGTGACCATGGATTAAGAAATTTTTAGAGAGCAAAAACCTATCCAATCTCTCCATTATACAATCTAAGCCTTGCCTTCTGTTAGACCAAGTCATAAGGCCATTATCTAGTTGGATATCCACGAGATGGAGGTTTGCAATATATTCGCTCATGAGGTCAATTCTTTTGTCCAAATTTCTATTTCCCCCCTTTTCTCATCCAAAGAGAGGATGGTATTGAAATCTCCTCCGATCAAGATCCAAGCTTTAGGAAAATGAGAGATAATATGAGTAATATCCTTCCACTGTCTTCTTTTTTCCTCCAAAGAAGTCAGAGCATAAATAGTAATGTAGAGCATAATCTGGTTGGAATGTCTACTTTGAATAGCTATAGCCAACAAACCCCAAATGCCAACCATATGGTGAATAACTACCTCTTTTGGGTCCCAAAGACAAGCAATGCCACCCGAAGTCCCTTGGGAACTAAGGGAAACCACTTTTCCAGCTGGCCAAATTTTATTGGCAATTAAGTCCATATCCTCCATTGACATCTTTGTTTCTTGAAGGAAAACAAGATGTGGATGATTTACCTGAATCATTCTTCTAATTTCATTTTGTTTTGAAAGACTCCCTTTGAGTCCTCTAATATTCCAAGTGATGATCTTCATTAATACCAGGGATAAAAAATTTGGGAAGGGCATTAATATTACCTTCCTCTACAAGATTTTCACCTTCTTTTACCATATGATATTGATTGGTCTTGCGACCTACTTTTTGATTAGAATCCATCTTCAATTTTTTTTTCCTTGTTTCTTGACTTATTCCAATTGAATCTGAGATGGTTTCTAACCTTGAAGAATGCTCAGTACACAACCAAAATTTTACTAGATGGTTCAACGGAGTCTATATTGGGACCTGCATTATTTGAAGTTTTGACATTTGAAATATTGTTTTTCTTGTGTAAATTTTCTCCTTTTTTTTTTTCGTTGAAAACCTTTGATTTGTTGGTTTGTCTCTGAGTTCTTCCCTTCATATTTAAATTGTGTTTCTAAGATTTCAATTTCCATTATTTCCTCTTCCTCACTTGGGACATCATTTGTGGAAAGGATTTCAAACATATTAGCAAATGACTTTGATTGATCCTTCATAACTTGTTTTTTTTTAGTGTTCTTCTTCTTAGGTATTTGGAAACCTATTGATTTTATATCTTCTTTCTTTTGATCAGGAATTTTATTTGGGCAAGCACTGGCCAAATGACCATATTCATAGCAAATTCTACAACGAAAAGGAATGTTCTCATAGTCCACTACTTGCTCCCAAGTGTCTTCCCCAAATTGTAATGTGATCTTTTTAGGTAGGGGTTTGTCAAAATCCATTAAAACACAAATTCGAGCATAAATAATATGTTCAAAATTTTGAGTACAATCGCAGATCATCATAAAAGTTCCTAAAGAGTTTCCAATTGAAGAAAAAATAGTAGGATTCCAAAATTCAATAGGGAGGCCAAAGAGTCTAACCCACACGGGAGCTATAGAAGGCATCTCTTCTTCGACTTTAAATTTAGTATGCCAGGGCTTCATGAAAAGCCCTGCCCTTCCAAAAAACCAAGGACCCCCTTGAAAATTTTTCTCTCTATCTTCATTATTAGCAAATAAAACAAGAAAATAACCATTTGGATAAATAGAGATTTGTAACTCACCTTTAGTTTTCTAGCTTTTTGCAGCCCAGACTTTGAAAGCAGATAGACTCGGACGAAAACCCACGAACCGACAAATTAGTCCTCTTTTTTCCAAATCTTCAATGCCAGTCTGAATGTTACCCATATCAAGCTTAAAAATAGGAGTTCCATCAGCTTCTTTAAGATATCCTGACTCCGTTTTCTTGGGATAAATCTTAGGCATTCTTAGAGGTTTATGGGAAGCCCTAATATTGATATTAGCATTGGGCTGAGGCTGTCCACCATGAAGGGCATCCCTAAAATTCATTTTTGGGACTGAGTCTTCAAAATTCTTACCCTTGATAGGGTTTTTCATAGTAGAATTATTTTGTGGGTGCACCTTAGCACCAGATTCACTTGAGATATGAGCCATTTTTTGATCAACTGCTTGAAACTTGTTTCGTGATCTCTTTAATCCTTGCCCTAGACATTGTGGAAAGGTATGGTTTTCACTTTTTTTTTGTGCAGCAAATTGGAAGTCGTTGTCACTCAAGTTCATAGTATGATCTATTGAAAGATAAATTTCTAACCCATATTGTATCCCCTACAACATTTCCTGCTAAAATATTGAGCATAAACCACAAAAATATTGGCCTCTAGGGCCCGAAGGCCCTAAAAACCAACCTCTGGAGCTGCTTGCACTCAACCCAGATGAAACCCTCGCATAGTCGCTTGCCAAATATATCATTCACACATAGGGATGAAATAGGATATGTGTTGCTCCAAATGATATGAAAATTGGTGGAGACGTTCTAGGGTTTTTCAGGCATCTACCCTCAAAATTTTAGCTCAATCCGAGTCTGGATGAGTGAGATATGGCCGAAAAAAAATGTTGTGTTATTTTCATCTTTTAAGTATTATGGTGTTTCATTTCTTAGGTATAGATTTACATGTTATTCATGTTGTGATATAAAAATGAATGGATATATCTATGAATGGGTTTCAAATTTCAGTGCATTCATAGTCATTATAGTTGTATAAAATTGAATATGGTAATTTATATTATGTTATATTGTTTTTATATTTCAGAGTGAGTTTATAATGGATATATCTATGCATGGGTTTAAATTTTCATTTTCCATATCTAGAGTACTATTCTATATGCTTTTTTCATACATATGTAGAAAAAATTTTAGTAGTTATGTATATATACAAGGTTAACTCAATGACAAAGCATAAACCATAAAAAATCTCCATATTTTTTCACATCATCAATGATGATCGACTGCAGACATGTGGATCGGTGGTAGACATACCTACCGGTGGCAGACATACCTACCGGTTGCAGGCATGATGATCGGTGGTAGACATGTTGATCGATGGTAGATATGCCAATCGGTTGCAGGTATGATGATCAGCTACAGACATGCCGATCGACTGTAGATATACCGATCGACTACAGATATGTCGATCGACTACAGACATGTCAATCGATTGAGACATGTCAATCAATTATAGACATGATGATCAGTTGTAGACATGTTGATTAGTTACAGACATGGTGATCGGCTGCAAACATGTCGATCGATTACAGATATATTTATTTGTTGTAGGCATGATGATCGGCTATAGATATTTTTATCGATTTTAGGCATGACAATTAGCTGTTGGTATGATGATTGGTTGTTGGCATGACAATCGATTGCAGACATGATGATAGGTTGTAGACATGATGATCGACTGTAGACATGTCGATCGATTGCAGATATGTTGATCGATTACAGATATGTCGATCAATTGTAGGCATGACGATTAGCTATAGGTATACCGATCGGTTGCAGACATGTCAATCAACTACAGACATACCGATCGGTTGCAGACATGTCAATCAGTTGTAGGCATGATGATCGACTACTAGTATGATGATGGTAGCAATGTTGCATCTATGCCATGTGTCAACCATCTATGAAATTATTGCATGTAGAGGCCACGTGTCAACCATTTGTGAAACGATTGCATGCAGAGGCCATGTGTCACCCATCCAGAAGTTGATTGTATGGAGAGAAGTCTATATAAAAGGATTAGCAGTTATTTTTTTGCATATTCTATCACAGTATTAATTGTTTTCTTACTGTTTTAACGCATTCTTACCCCTTTTCCTCTTGTTTTAATGCATTCTTAACCCTCTTCCTCTAGTTTTATCTTATTTTTAACTTTTTACCATAATTTTTAAGCCAATTTTAACCCTTTTCCTCCATTTTGAATCCTTTTCTATCAAGTATCATGTACCATCCTCTGTGTCTTCTGATCCATATTCATACACCCTATGGCATCCCCTTCCACCCCTAAAATTTGTAAAATTAATTTTAAATTCCTGGTTTGCCCCTTGATTTTTGAAATTTTATCAACATCGGGTTACGACATATCGTGGGTCATGGTCTCTGGTCTTCGGGGTCTAGTTTCAATGCCAATTTGACACAAAAAAAAAACTGCTGGAGAAGATCATTACATGTTATAATATTTATTTGGGTAAGGTAAATGTTATCATCGACAACAAAAACATCATTCTTTATTTCATGGTCGCAGATGTCGCCAGATTAACAACATTGCCCCACGCTGGTGTTGAGCCTATCACTTCCAAATACCAATTAACTAATAAATACAAACTCTACCTGGAGACCAAATTCAATGTGCAGTTGGAATATTTTCAAGGTATAACTATTTTTTAATTTTATTGAATTTAAATTCTAGTCACTGGTGTATTACTGATTTTATTTTTTTTGCAGTTTCATCCACCAAGTCTAGAAGGGGTTTGACCATATTAGCTATTGAAAATAAATTTCTTTAGGCATGTTGTGAATTATTCCTTTCCAGACACATTCTGCAAGGAATGCTGATAGAAATTCCGATGTAGGCCTTAGAATATTTGGTTTGTTGTCTTTCACACCAGAAATTCGACTAGTCTACCTATGTCTCACATCGGATTAGATTGGAAATAGAGAACGTGATAACCCACACTTTACCCTCATAGACAGTTAGCACATGCAATTATATTATTATTATTATTTTATGAATCTTTTTATAATTTGCATAACACTCCAGTACCAACATCTTGGCAATCAATCCTAGACAATGCAACCATGAGAGAACCACAGGTTCAGGTAATTTTTTTGTCAATATTTAAATAAAAAAAATTATTTTCCATTATTTTTCCTTTTGTAATTTTGACATTTTATATATACATAGAAAAGGGCATCCTCATCCTCTTCAAAGCGGGGTGCTGCTGTCAGAGGTTATAATCTAAAGGAACCAGGAGACTCCAAAACACCTGTGAAGGAAACACCACTACCTGTATGGAGAATATCAACAAGGAAACCTAGAACATCTAGTTCTCCTGATCATTGACAACCCCCACCTACGGCTGCATTACGTCCACTGCCAAAAGGAAAAGATTCTAGAACAAGAAATTGAATTTTAAATTTTGATATTTTGAAAGACAATTTTATGAAATTTCATATGTTTTCGTATGAAAACAAGATACTTGCTTTTATTATTTTACTTTTAAGAGATACACTTTTATAATTGTGTGTTATTTTCATATTTTAAGTATTATGGTGTTTCAAATATGCTATTTTGTTTTTATATTTCAATTTTCAAATGAGTTTATGAATGATATATCTATTCATGTGTTTAAATTTGAGTTTATTTATATTCATTCTTGTTCTTGTATAGAAAAGTGTTTTTTCTTTTTTATTATGCTATATTGTTTTTATATTCAATGTTATTTTACGATGGAGATATTTATGAAAGAGTTAAATTTCAATTTCCATATATTATGCTATGTTGTTTTTATATTTCAATTTTCAAATGAGTTTATGAATGATATATCTATGCATGTGTTTAAATTTCAGTTTATTCATATTCATTCTTGTTGTAGTATAAAAGTGAGTATTTTCATTTCTATTAAGCTATATTGTTTTTATATTTCAAGTGATTTTACGAAGGATATATCTATGCATGGGTTTCAATTTTTAGTGCATTCATAGTTAGTCATTATAGTTGTATAAAAATGAATATGGTAATTTGTATTATGTTATATTGTTTTTATATTTCAAGTGATTTTACAATGGATATATCTATGAATGGGTTTAAATTTTCATTTTCCATATCTAGAGTAATATACTACATGCATTTTTCATATATATGTACAGAAATGTTTACTATGCATACAAGGTTTACTCAACGACAAAACATAAATTATACAAAATCACTATATTTTGTCATATCATACAACTAATGATACTAATGATACATACATACATTTAAATTCAAAGGAAAAATAACTATTTTTTGTCAACATATACATTTAGTTCAATAACATAGCATCATTACGTATACATGTTTTTCAAATTTTCAACTTACTCAAAGCTATAACATACATCATAAATTTTGAAAACATAGACAATCCATATCATTAAAAAGCAAACATGCATAATCATTGAAAATTGAATTATTATATGATTTTACAACAAATCAAATACAAAAAATCTTTGATAATATGAAATATTTCAAATACGAAAAATCACTAATAATATAAATTTATTCAAATCACTAAAATTTTACAAAATGATTTCAAATCCAAAAAAATCTTAGATTATATGAATTTGTCATCTAATAATTGCAATTTTTACATTTTTGGAAGGTAATACAAAGCTTTATCAACTTCTCCACAAGAATGCAAAATCCGTGAATTCTACGTTTCCATAATCTCATCATCACTCCTAGCTGAATCATTTTCATCATTATCAACCATATTAGAGAGACCTCTTCTTTCTGCTAAGGACTTCCAATATGTCAACGCCCTATCATAGGGAAAGTTACCCATCTCGTACGATGACACATACATTCTCAAACAATTTTCCAAATTTCTGTCCAACTTATTACGAACTTTTGATTTAACAAAAGTTAATGCACTGAAAACTCTTTCATCTTCAACAGATCCCAAAATCATTGTCTGACATAATTCATATAAAATAAAGTATTCACTCATAGTATCTTGCATGACACTACTTTGATACAATGTTTGCCAGAAACATGTGATTGAACCAATCTCTTGTAGATTTTTGAATTGTGCAATTTGATTATCCATTGTTATTCTAAAATTGGTTGACTGAAATCTCAAAAGATCTTTTTTTAGAATATCATTGATTTCAAATCCATTTATTTCCACACTTTTAGAGAAATGTGTCATAATATTACCCATATATTTTATAAATAACTCACTTCTACTACTTTTGTCACCACAAGAATTCTAGAAATTAGGATTAACAACAGCCATGGCTTCAAGTGTCTCATCTCTTTTAAAACGATCTCTTATTTCTCTTGTTAATGCATTTGCAATTATTTTCAATTTATTCTTAGTGTTATCCAAAACCTCATCAAATATGGAATGTGTAACGGGCACTTGTTTAATATCATCTGTCAGAGTATTTAATCACTTTTCAAAATGATATACAGGAATCAAATTTCCATTGATAGTAATACAAAGATTTTCGTTGATGTTGAACTTTGAAAAGTTGTTCAGTTCATTGACATTAATTAACGTATTCCAACTATCAAATTTGGGATCATCAAAATTTTTTATGGATAAATAAATCCTGTCAATAACCATACATATTTGTTTTCTCATCCTCATGAAATTGACAATATAAATTACCCTTTCCTATGCAAGTTTAATCATAGTATTCATTTCTTGTAACATTGGTAGAATACCACATAATGTGAGAAGATTTTCCAAGTTAGTCATAAGAAAAAGCAAATATTTTGCCTTGTCAACATCTCTACGATGTGCATACATAAACCCAACCAAGGATTGATATTCTGAAAATACCCTTTTTGTAGGAAGAAACAGTGAAATCCACCTGGTTTCCACATCTTTTAACATTTTTTTGCCTTCAATTACACCTAGAGAAAACTGTTGAAACTTTGCAAACCTTTTTGGACTGCATGAAAAGTATGAGTGTATATCGTGAACGAGTTATTCCACTCTGGATACATTATCAAATTGCTCACAATTTTGTATGCAAGATTCATTAGATGAGCCATGCAATGAATAGGAATCACATATGGGGCAATGGAAGTTTGAAGCCTAACACAAAGACCATTCCTTTGCCCTTGCATTGTAGCCGCACCATCAGCTCTAACACAAATTAAATTTGTGGCAATTTCCTTTTCATCCATTCTAGAAATATCCTTTAAACTGGTTACAACAACATTATAAATGTTTTCCACATTACAATTTTCAATCATTTATATAGTGCTAGTAAATGAGGTTGTTTCAAATGATTTTTGAATGTGTAAACATGTATGCAAATCCAAGATGTGTTATCAACAATTGTTACCTCATCAATGGAAAGTGAAATAAATTTGGCTTGTTTCACATTCTCTCTTAGGTCTTCCTTCTCAACCAGTGATAGATATTTTACCATTTCCCAACCACTTCAATCTGACCAATGTGAACTGGTAAGGTTTTGTGCGTTGGCTAGTTTAAGTATTTCCTTAAAATTAGCAAAATCAGACATGGGTCGACCTTTTTTTAGAATATTGTATACAATAGAAAACTGTAATTTCTTTTAGGCTAATACAGTATTATTAATTTTTTGAAATTGTGCCTCGATTATTCCATCCTTCTCAATGAGAGTTTGTTTTTGTTTCATTCTTTTTTTTCATATTCAAGTGCATATCTCACATGCACACATTCTGATGCATCCTTCCACCTATGAGATCTATTAATTGTTCATTTCGTATTTCTTTGATGTAAACTTTCCCACAGTGTTTTTCTATTGTGTCTTTCTTATTTTGCAATAAATGATACTTTCCTAGCTTCCATGTACAAACAATGCATTTACACATATTCAGTTTATTATCTCGCTCAAGAAAGGGCTATAATCGTGCCCATTCATTTTTAAAATCCCTTCCAATAGTCCATTCGCTTATCTTTTGACATTTAGATTTTTGACTACAAGATTCCCTAGAAGTCTGAATTTTAATTGTACTATCTTTTTCTTTTTTGGTTGATGTATCTGAATTTAAAATCTCCTGAAGTGGTTTTTGAATGTCGTTATTAGAAAAATTATGTGGTCTCATCTCATCCACTGGAATATCTTTGAGTGAATGCACATCAGGCTCGACAATGTTTACTGCATTCAATGTTTTGTGTTCTCTATCATTTTTTGTTGTAAAAAATACATTATTTTAAAAAATTAACATAATATAATTTTATAAAGCATTTAAAAAGAGGTAGATAAGCAGAAAACCATTTATCTATTAATAGAGAAAGGTTTTACATTTAAGAAGAACAAAAATTTTAAAAACTAATGGTAAAAAGAAGAACAAAATTTAAAAAAAACTAATGGTAAAAAGAAGAACAAATTTTTTAAAAAACTAATGGTAAAAAGAAGAACAAAAATTTTAAAAAACTGATGGTAAAAGGTGTTTGTACCTACAAGTTGTGTAGAATCTATAGAGATTGATGTCTCATTGCATTTTGATATTTGTGTAAAATATTTCAAAATTGTCTTTTTACAAGAATATTGACCTTCCTTCTTTCCATCTTCAGTAGGTGACATTGTATCTATAAATAAAAACCTTCAAATGTTAGGAAATGTATATGAATTTGAAGGAAAATAGCAAACATCTCTCAAGACAAATATATGATCCTAACACACAACATGATAGGGAATACTTATTGACCACAATTGTAGATAGTGCTTCTATACTATGTATGAAACATACTCTAAGAGACAAGAAGCAGTCTCTACAAGAGAAATGATCCTAACACACAAATAGATGACATTGATAGTTGTCTACCATAGTTATGTATAGTTCACCTACAGTGCCTATGAAACTATAGAAAAAGAGATTTGGACAAAAGAACAATGGAAGAAGAATACTCTACTAATTTTTAGTCATGAATCCTCTACAACCAATACGTTTTTTTTTATAGACACTTGCAAACGATCAGCTTATATCGATTGAAATTCCCTGCAACCGATAGAAAAATGCCGATCACACATCCCTATAATCAAAAAAATGATTTTGATTGAAACCTATACAATAGAGAGACAAATATCGACAACACTATCGATCGATTATCCCTACAACTGATAGGCTTATGTCGACAACACTACAACCAACTAGCTAATACCAATCGACACTGTCTTGCAATTGACAGACTAATGTCGATTGGCACATCTACAACCTACTAAAAAATACTGATAGACAATCCCTACAATTGATAGGTAAACTTCGATCAGCAGTCCCCGTAATCGATAGATGAATTTCGATCGACACCACTACAACCGATCGACTAATGATAATTGACATAGTTTTGCAACCGACCGACTAATGATGATTGACATGGTTCTACAACTGACTTACAGACATGGCTCTACAACTAATCTACTTATGTCGACAGACATGGCCCTACAATCGATTGGCTTATATCGATAGACATAGTGTTTCAACCAATCAGCTTATGTCGACAAATGGCTCTGCAATCGATCATCTTATGTTGATAGAAACAACTCTACAATTGATCTCCTTGTGCCAACAGACATGACCCTAAAACCGATCGGCTTATGCCTATAGACACGACTTTGTAACCGATTGGCTTACATTGATAGACATAGCTCTGCAACTGATCTTCTTATGCTGATAGACACAACCCTGCAACCTATCATCTTATACTGATAGACACGGATCTACAACTGATTAGCTTATGCTGACAAAAATGGCTCTACAACCGATCTCCTTATATTGACAAATACGACCCTGTAATCGATCGGCTTATATCGATAGACACGCCTCTACAATCGATCGGCTTATGTCGACAGACACAACTCTGCAATCGATCGGCTTATGCTAACCAACACGGCTCTATAACCGATCAGCTTATACCGATAGACACGACTCTACAATCGATCGACTTATGCCAACCAACACAGCTCTACAACCGTTCAGCTTATGCCAACAAACAAAACTCTACAATCGATCCTCTTGCATTAATCACACTCCTCTATAGAGTTGTGTTTCCCCAAGATATTTTGACAGTCACTCCTTTGCAACCTTCTCAAGTTTTTTGTTGTTTCAAAGCTATTTTTGAGTTAGAGTATTTTTTATGTATGTTTATCGGTACCCAGTATAGTATATATACGGGTAGTATATGAGGAAATTTGGGTAGGAAAAATAAAATCATTTATAATTTGAAGGCGATTTGGGTAGGAAATATAAAATCATTTATAATTTGAAGGTGAATTGGATGGGAAAATCAAAATCATATGTAATTTGAGGTCGACAAATTAAAATAAATTTAGGTTCATGATTATCAATGGCAAGCAAATTTTACCCCAAAAAAACTTCCACCTCGTAAATTTTGGGTGAATGGGCCCCAGTGAAAGGATCCAAAATTAGCCTTTTCAAAATTTTAAAAATCCTAAATAGATCCAATTTACGATATTTCGCACTTGTGCATAACCCTGCTATTATGTAATTGTGCACCACCCATCCTTCCATTTCTAGGAAAAATAAAATGGAGAAGACATATTCTTGCTCACTCCCATGACCAAGGCATCTTGAGTCAAGTTCTACTTATAGAGTGACTTGCTTTGGCCCTTTATTAGTTGTAGTGCCACTTGGATCAAATTGATTTATCCAAGGATCATCAGAGCATCAAACATACTGACCTTTGAAAGTCTTCTTTAATTCTTGAACTATATTGAAATCTAGAGAGGTGGGCTATTTTTCCTTATCTTTTTGGTAACTTTTGTACCTATTTCAATATTCCTGAGTGGATTCTATCCACTAGCTCTTGGTTAGGGAAGGGTATTTCAACCTATCTCTAGCTTCCTCCTGTGTCTGCATCACCTTATGTTGGCCTATGTTGGGTATATTTTCCTCCTTTGAATAGGTAGTTTTTGGGTGGGAGCTACCTGAGGGGTCCTCCTCCCAGCATATTCCTTCTCTTTCTTGTCACTAGATAATTTTAGGATATGGAGGTCTTCAGGACCCACTAGTATCAATTTATTTCTAGACCTGATGTGCACAAATATTTGGTCATTTAAACCCAACATACAGTTATGTTTGTTGAGCAAGGTGCAACAAAAGTATTGTCATTGTTGTCAACACAAATAGACAGATCGGTTGATGCAGTGGACAAGAAGTTTAGAAGCTCTCTGATACAGTGGATAGGAGTTTAGAGGTCATACAGAGCATGCATAGTGAATTTCCAAGAAGACCGAAGTGGCCCATATGCAAAAGCTCAAAGAAAAAGACAAGTAAGAAAATTGTCACGATATCGCGACATGTTGAGAAGCTAGAAATACTGTCGTGATATCGTGACATGTTTTAAGAGAGAGAAAGCATAAGGAAAACTGTCACGATATCATGATATGTTGAGAAGAAAGGAAAACTATCGTGATATCATGACATGTTAGAAGAGAGATAAAGCGCAAGGAAAACTATCGTGATTTCGTGACATGTTGGAAGAGAGAGAAAGCGTAAGAAAAATTGTCATGATATCATGACATGTTAGAAGAGAGAGAAAGCACAAGGAAAACTGTCATGATTTCATGACATGTTCGAAGAAGAAGCGCATGCAGGGAAAACTATCATGATTTTGCGACATGTTCGAAGAAGAAGCGCATGCAGGAAAAACTGTCATGATTTCATGACATGTTCGATGAGAAGGCACATGCAATAAAACTATCATGATTTTGTGACAAGTTCAGGGAGAAGGAGCTCGCAAAGAGAAGTGTCACGATTTTGTGACATACTGCAAGAAATATTGTACGGATGAAAAAGTGTCACGATTTCACGACAGGTTCGAGAGAAAGAGCTCGCAAAGAGAAGTGTCATGATTTTGCGATAATTTGCAAGAAGGATTGTACGGATAGAAAAGTGTCACGATTTTACGACAGGTTCGAGAGAAAGAGCTCACAGAGAAAAAGTGTCGTGATATCGTGACATGTCAAGTTTTCGTGACCCGATGAGAAGAAAAGCGCCAAGGAGAAAAAGTGTCGCGATATCACGACAAAAGAAAATAAGGAGAGTACGGAAGAGAAAGTGTCATGATTTCGTGACATGTTCTATTTTTGCGAGGTCAAGGCAAGAAAAGGCACAAGGCAGCGAATGTGTCACTATTTTGTGACATGTGTTTTCACGAGCGAAAGACAGAAAAGAGCTGCTCATAGTGAAAAAAGTACCATTGAATGTGTGAAAGTGCTGTCGAAAGAGGGTTAGAAGAGTGTTGTTGAAAGAGAGCGAAAGAGTTGCTCATAGTGAAAAAAGTGTCGTCGTATAGATGGAAAGTGCTACGAAAAGAGGGCTATAAGAGTGTCGTAAGATTGTGGTAAACAGAGCAGTTAGTGAGTAGAGAGGGTTGTAAGATCGTAGTAAGCAGAGCAGTAAGAGTGAGATGTAAGAGTGAGCCGTGAGACAGGGTTGTAAGAGTGCGATAAGTAGAGCCGTAAGAGTGTGTATGTTTCATGGACAGCAAGTTTAGATTGCAATTTGAGTATAGAACATATTGAGTCTCTAAAAATTCTCTTTATGCTTTTATGATGTTGATGTGAGCAATAGACCAATGAGGGTATTGTAAAAGTGAAGGCATTTTTATGTCAAAAAGATTCAAAATAGAATTCTGAGTTGGTGCTTGGAATCAGGGGTTGGTGCTCCTTTCTGTTGGTGCAGATAAATTAGGGGTTGGTGCTCCTTCCAGTCAGTGCTGGTAAATCAGGGGTTGGTGCTCCTTTATGTTGGTGTAGATAAATCAAGAGTTGGTTCTCCTTCTAGTGGGTGCTGGTAAATTGATTGTAAAGTTGGTGCTTTGCAAAGGCTGGATTTGGATGGGAGTCCAAGCAGTCTATTTTTGAGGAGTAGCCAAAATTGGTGAACCTCATTAAATCTTGTGTTGTGTGATGTTCTCTTATGATACTTGTTGTTTCTGGTTTTAAGTTTTCATTATTTTAGATTTAAGAGTTACACATTTAAGTTATAAAAAGCTACACTGATTCACCCCCCCCTCTCTGCCATTGTAAGTCTAACAATTGGTATCAGAGCCAAGTTCTCGTCTTAGGCTAAATAAGTCAGGGTTGATCTTAGATTAGTACGCAATGGGTAATAAGAATAGATCCTCTTCCAAAAATACATCTCAGTCAGTTTCAGTTCCTGTGGAAGAGAAAATTGAACTAGAGAAGGTAGAAGAAGTGAAATCTAAAGTATGCAATGAAAACCTGGAGATTGAAGTAGATCTAGAAGGTGAGCTGATCGCCGCACTTGAAGAGTTGAGTATAGAAAAGAAAAAGAACAAAATACCATCCAAGAAGTTGAAATAATATGGGAATGATATTAAAGATCTTTTCTTACAATTTCAAAAGGCCAAGAAAATAGAAGAATCCTTGAAGACACAACTGGATGATAAGGTCGATGCATATAGAAAACGTGAAGAAGAATCTAACAAAATTGTTAGTAATATGAAGCTGTAAGTAGAAGAGTCTAAAAGGGTTGAAGAAATCCTCAGGTCTCAGATCAATCAGAAAGAGACTATTTGCTGCAAACAAGAAGAAGAGATTGTTTTATTGAAGAAACAACTAGAAAAATCCAATACAAATCTCAAATTTGAGAATAGCACAGAGTTGCTAGAAAAAATGATAAGCCAACAAAGAAGTTCCATGGATAAGCATGGTCTTGGATATGAAGCTGAACAACCTTCATCCTCCAAATATGCAGAGAAGAAGAAGTTCATAGTTAAAGGATCGAAGCAAGAAAAGGTGGAAGTAGAACAACCTTCATCTTCCAAATGTGCAGAAAAGAAGAAGCTCACTGTTGAAAAATCAAAGCAAGAAAAGTTTGAAGCTGAATCCTCAAAAGAAAGAAAATATCAAAGGAGATCTACAGCAAAGCAACCAGAACAAAAGAGGTTTTATCACTCCCATTCTATTCATAATAATGCTTTTAATGGCTATTGTTTTAGATGCAATCATTACGGTCACAAGGCAATTTATTGTGGATTGAATAATAGATCAAAGAGTTATGCTGATAGAAATACATCTACTTCTCTGAGTGAACACCATGTGCAATGTTTTAATTTTAATGGCCATGGGCACATAGCAAGGTTTTGTCCAAGCACTTCTGTATCTAATCTAAGGCAATACCATAGATTTCATCAGACACAAAGAGTGCAACACAGAAAGGGGACATATCATGTGCGATGTTTTAAATGTAATGGTCATGGGCACATAGCAAGGTTTTGTCTGAGCACGTCTATATCTAATCTAAGGCAAGACCATAGATTTCATCAGATGCAAATAATGCAACACAGGCAGAGAACATATCATGTGCACAAAAGAAAAGAAAATAATCATCCATCAAGAACGCACAAGAGACAACCCCGCAAGAGAAATGTTCAAGTTCACGAACAGGGGCAAAATAGGGAAGTAATTGAAAAACTCAAGCCCAAGTTCAGGAAATCCTGGAGAAAGGCTAAAGAAAGGAAATCATGTCTCCTTGGACTAAAGGAGGCTACTCTGCCATTTCTCTAAGCAACTCCATGTGGCACATCCTCAGGGGGAGCAATATTAAAGTTTTATTTTAATGCTCCTATGTATTTGTCTGGGTATCTGAGGATGAAATACCAGCAATCAAGAAATTGTTGTACAATTGTCAAAGTTTTTTTATTTATTTATGTAGTGGACTGTGGAAGTACCATGAAGGGTTGTGATTAAATTGAGAAGTTGGCACCCTTGGTAGTTTTGATATTTGTCATTGTTGTACTATTGATGATTCTTCCGCCACTGTTCAAAATTACGGATCATAACAATTTAGATTTTTTGGTTTAATGAAAGAATGTGTGTGTGCCCTAGCTACGTACTTGTGCTTCAATAAAAGCAACGTGTATTTGTTCTATGCTTTTATGTGAAGAGTGTTAGATCTTTCATGATGCCTTGGTGAATATAGTTAATTCACAGACAGTTTCGTTTTAACTATTGATAAAATGCCAATTCAAGGTTAAGAAGTATGAGGCTGAGTAAGGTGCACTATGATTGGCCATAAAGTGTTTGACAAAATGTCTTCTCCTGATTTGCATAGTTGAAAGTAAGGTGTGATCTGCAGTAACTATAGAAAACTCAGATCAGGTTGTAAATTTAAAAAGGAATTTGGTTGTGTTGTAGTACAGTATTTGATGCTTACACAGAGTTGAAAGTGGATTGAGGTAGCCTGCTAGATTCTCATTGAAGAGAGAGACAAACAAATGACATTAGGTTCAAGCTTGTTGAGAATATCCAAGATGCATTTGCAGATGCTGCCAGCATTGCAGAACAAACAATTGGATATATACAATCAGTGTATGCCTTCACTAATAGTGGACAAGTTTGAGATTGCAGAGCAACAGAGGGTTGGTACTCAGAAGACAGTAGTCCAGCCATGTTCTTACACATATTATATTGGTGAAGTTGATAGTGATGATGTCATTCACTGGTTATTGTTTCTATTCACATTATTGATATTGTTGATGCCTATTATGCTTATCATGATGTTGTCAAACAGTGAAATGAAGTGGTCTTGGACTTGTTGAGTGGATATTTTGCCCTATAACAAAATGATCACGCAACTAGAGTCTCTGACAGGAAACTCTCTCTTGCAAAGAAATTAGCTATTTCTCCAAGGTTCTTATGAACAAACATTCATATGCATAAATAATAATATTCAATTTAAATGCTTGGAACACCTTAGTGATTGCAAGTAACTGTAAACAAGGGGCAATGTTGATTTATTTCACCATGAAACTTTAGTGATTGTTCATTGTTTTTTTTTTAGATTTTGATATTTTTTAGATGTTTATAATTTTAACGACTACAAATTAAAATAAAGTAACAACTTATGGAAAAGTAAAGTGCAGAAAAATAAAAATAAAATGCCTTCAGTATGATGCTATCCTATTTCGACAAAACCGAAGATATGAGGTTTCCATGCATGCAACCTAACCTATTGGACCTGCAAAACATGCACAATCTTGATAAGCTAAGTGCTGGCTCCTAAGGATTTGAATGAGGTTTTCAGATTTAAGCATTCGCATGCAGCAACCAAGAAAAACTTGTATCAACTACATTTACAAGCCTAAAATCTGAAAAGGGAAAATAGACATTTAATCTTGCATGCAGAAAATGACTCCTTCTTTCTTGCCCATAAGATGCAAATTTTTGAAATATTATCTGCATTAAATATTTGTCATTTTACAATAGCAGACATCTGGTTCTCCAAAACCAGAAAAAGTGGAAGAAAAGCACTCCAAAGCAGGCCCAGAATGGCTCATCACCCTCAGCTCTGCAACCCTGCTCCCAACGGTTTCTGACCCCTGTATCTACCTTTGGCTTCTGCTTTTAAACCTTCTGGTACGGTTCTCTATTTTGCCCTGTGACGCTTCGCTTCATCTCCCAGGTCTCTTCGTTTCATCTTCCCGCCTCTTTGCATTATTTTTGGCTTTTGTTCGAGCGTCGAAACGTTTGATCTTCTCTGCTAACTGTAACCATTCTGTAACCCTTACACCTTTATGCCACGTGTTCAGTGCTTCCCTGCATGTTCCATAATGGCCCCCTATAAATCATGACCAAAAATAGCATGTCACGATATCGCGACGTTTTTATGTATGCAGCCTTGCTCCTCTACCTACTCCGCGAAAATGAGACATGTCACGATATCGTGACATTTTTCTGTCAGCAGCCTTGTTCGTCATCATGCATCGCGAAAATGATACATGTCACGATATCACGACATTTTTTTATTTTGGACCGAGCGGATGCAACCTATCACGAAATCATGACGTTTTCTCCTTCGCTGTGTTTTGTTGCACTTAGCCGCGAAAACGTGACATGTCACGAAATCGTGACACTTTTTCATTCCATACCATCTTGTTGCTTTTTGTCATGAAATCATGACGCTTTTCTCTTTTGGGCTGTCTCGCTGCTTTCTATCATGAAATCATGACGCTTTTCTCTTTCGTACCATTTTGCTGCTCCTGAAACGTGACATGTCGACTGTCGCGATATCGACGTTTTTCTTAGTTCATTTGTTGCTTTAGGTCAGAAACGGACATGTCGCGATATCGCGACAACTTTTGACTCTTCTCTTTCCTTCCAATTTCATGACAAGTCGCGATATCGTGACATTTTCATTTGTCTTTCTCTCTCCTCTATGAACCGTGATTTCAGACATGTCAGGATATCGTGACAATTTTGACTTTAACTTGGTTCTTTGTCTTAGATTTCACAACACGTCGCGATATCAGACATTTTCTCTTCATGATGCATTTTTCTTGCAAATTTTCATTTCTAGCCGCGACAGAGCAACATGTCGCGATATCGTGACAACTTTTCATTTCTAGCCGTGACGGAGCAACATGTCGCGATATCATGACAACTTTTCATTTCTAGCCACGACGGAGCAACATGTCGCGATATCGTGACAACTTTTCATTTCTAGCCGTGATGGAGCAACATGTCGCGATATCGTGACAACTTTTCATTTCTAGCCGTGACGGAGCAACATGTCGCGATATCGCGACACTTCTTCTCTTTTGTGAAATTTTGCTTTTTTCCTTGATTTTTTTAGCATCTGGGTCACTGCGGTCTTCTTTGAAAACATGCAAAAAAGGTGGGTCCCCAATTTTGGGGTGTGTTGTGGATCAGCCACAACAAATGGCGACTCTGTTGTCAAATGCTCCTGAGCATTTTGGTGAGAACCCAACCTGAAATATACAAGCTTAGATACAGGCGTCAGCACATAAAAGATAAACCAATACCGATAGATCAGAAATACATGAAACATCAGAATCATTAAGTATCAGCTCGGTGTGTGCAATGTGTTTTCATTCCCTATCGCTTGAACTGGATCAGCATTCCATTGTCAGTTTCACTTATGATTTGTATGCAAGGCTATGAATGATTTGTGCAGGATTTGATGCATGATGAAGATACTAGAGATATAACAACCTGCTTTACAAAGGCTCAAACCTTCTAATATCATGAACAAACATATTAAAACTGTCAAACCCTCTTAGGACCAAATATATGTATACTTGAATTAATTTACTAGACCCCAAAGTTGGTTATGTGTCACTACCATCTTGAACCCATGTGCAGGTGTAAGTGAGATCGGAGCTTTGGGGAATTGGATTCTCAACCTAAAGATATGGGAATTTAACCCTATCCTTACTACTCTGATCTGGAATTCATTACCTCATCTTGAACAAAATGATTTAACTCTGTTATGGATGAAATTGTCAAGCTAGCCTATCCGTTTGAGCAATCAGTGGTCTTGCTTTTAGACAAGACATGTTGCCACGCATGAGCATACTTAACCCCATAATCCATGATTTGGCTTCATTCATTCTCTTCTTTTTTTTATTTCTTGGACCTTTGGGATGACTACCCATCCTTGCTAGGGACATGTAGTACGATCCCTCCAATCCAATATTAAGATGAAATAGAAAATATTAATTTTATTTTTATTTCTTGGACCTTGGGGATGACTACCCATCCTTTGCAGAGGACATATAGTACGATCCTTCCAATCCAAGATGATAAAATGAAAGATGGAAAATATTAATTTTATTTTTGTTTCTTGGACTTTTGGGATGACTACCCATCCTTTGCAGAGGACATGTAGTACGATCCTTCCCATCCAAGTTTTATGATAAAATGAAAGATGGAAGCTTTGGGGAATCGGATTCTCAACCTAGGTGAGATGAGAATTATGCCCTATCCTTACTACTCCATGAAGGTCAAATCAGAGCTTTGGGGAATTGGATCCTCAACCTAAGTGAGATGAGGATTTAATCCTATCCTTACTACTCTGATTTTAGGCTTTAAGCATTATGGGAGTGGTGAAAACCACTGTTTTAAGGATTATGTTGCATGATAGGACAGACATGAAATATTCTTTCGCCTCACCTTTTCTTCCAAGTATGGTTTTGACCATTTTGCTCAAGATTCTCTTTAATATGCGTAGAACGTGCTTAGTTCAAGATAGTTCGGGCATCAGTTCCCAACCTTAGGATCCTTTTAATATATGTTATGTAATAACCCTAAGAGGATTCAACACCTTCTCAATGATTGCACATGAAATGAAAATGTAACTGAGATGACATGTATATGCAATGCGGAATGTGACATGAGATATGAATGCACTGCTTCTTTTGAAATGTGGATGGAGTATTGCCATAAAAAAAATATAAAACTGACTACTTCATGCATCACAAGTTTCAAACGATATTATTAAACTGTTTGTGTTTCTTGCGGAGCTTTCTACAACATAATTCCAATGTTTCATATTTTCCTGATCTTAGGCATGAGTTGACATCTCAAATTTTTATTCATTTTTTTATTTTTATTTTTTTATTTTTAGACAAACCAAACATGTCCAGAGGACTAACACACAAAACTTAAAACCAAACCCAAAAAGCAACTTCAAAAACAAACTTGAAAACACAAACCAAAACCCAAAAACCAAAATCTATATACAAATGTACAATATAATACAAGATGATGCAAAGCTTGGACTATCACTTTCCTGGATCCCAAACATGATTAGAACACTTCAACAAAAATATAATGTGATATGCATGCCAAGTGTTGTAGGAATCCAACAAAAACAATATTAGACCACACCATGCACCAACTTTTAACTTCCCTTGCTCACCCCACCAATTAGATTTAATTCCATTAGTACTCTCATAGGTGAGCGTTAAAATACTAAAATGATTAGACAATAAATGATATTCAATTTTATCTTGTCTATTCTTGAAAGTATCCATTTCATAGTTCGATTCATGATTTAGAACTAGGCTCTCTTTATCCAAAATGAGACTTTGTAAGCAAGAGCCTATTTCTAAAAATTTTAAAGCCAAATCATTTTCCAAATTTGTAGGCCAATCAAATTTGTGTAAGAGTTTGCAAGCATCTAGGATATTTACCAAATTGAGATCATTAGGAGTTTTTATCCTAGGTTCAAGAATTAATTGTTGATGAATTTGATTTAGCAATTTAAATGCATCAAGCTCCTTTTCATTCATTAAAGTAATGTTATCAAAGGTGTGGTTAGAAATTAATCCTTGTTCTACATTCACCTTCAATGGCATTTCATCATAATGCAACACTTGTTCTTTCTCCATGATTTGTTTATCAAAGGCACCAAACTTAGGTACCCAATTGAACACGTGTCCATCCCTTTCAAACCATAAGTCTTGTCTATCTAGGGGTGGGTTAACTAACATATTTCCATGATCAATCACTTGGGTTGTTTTGGATAACGTGGGATTTTCAATTGGATCATCAATGATATCAAACCCAAATGATTTAGGTTTTGTAATTTTCTCATTTTGAAATGGCATAATCGTTGTAGCACAAGTAAGTGGATCAAGATTTTCAACTTCTTTTCCTTCAAAGGAATCTAAAGCAAGTGACTCTCTTTCTTGATTCATGATTGTAGAATCCTTATCATGCTCCAAAATTTGATGAGATTCGAATTTCTCTTCCAAAACTTTCTCAAATTGTACAGGATTTATAGTATCCTCATGTGAGGAAGCAATTGAGTTATCCTGCATATTAATTGACACAACAAGTTTGTTAGAAGATTTAGATTGATAATATTCTTCCCATTTCTTCCACGAATCATAGTAATCATCTTCCAAGTTCAAGTTGTGACGTTCAAGTATTTCTTCTTCATCTTCTGATTCATCAACTTGTTTCTCATCCAATTCATCTTCACCTTCCTTAGATGGTCCCGTTATTTCCAAAAGTGGGTTATTTCTTGAATTCAAATTGGTAAAGCTATCATAATCCAAATTTGTAACCCATGATTCAATTTTATCACAATTTGGAAGGTGTGGATCCTCTTGGTCATCACTTTCGAGAGCATCATCCAAAGTGTCTTTCGAGAACAAGTGGTGAAATTCGATTATGTCTTCAACTTCATTTGTTGATTTTATTTCAAATTCATTTTCAGCCACTTGTGATGACTTAGGAGCTTCTACAATGGGATCAATTTTTGAATTCCGTGTCATATAGTTGCTCCAATCCTTTGCAAGTACATCTGCCCAAATCATATCCACATAAGTTTGTTCATCCAAATACTCCTTTTTGGGTAATGATTCTGGATATTTATTTTCCAAAACAAGATGGTGATTATTTGATTCCAACTTCTTGTTACCCATCCATAGAATTTCTTCTCCAAAATCTTCATGCTCTTCAAGACATTTCGAATAGGTATTCACTTCAACGTGAGTCACCTCAAAATTTCTTGTATCATTTGAAGAAGCATAACATGAAATATCATTAAGATCGGCATTATGAATTTTCTTCCTAGGATGATTTGGATGCATACATTGATGTGCTCTTTTTTGCGGTGGAACATGCCTACATACCTTCTTAACCACTTTCTTTTGCTCTTTTACTTCGATACGAACTCTTTGGGTTGAGTGGTAGAAGTAGTAGGATTAGTTGGATTGATATCCATGGACAATGCTTGAACATTTGTTGCAATGGTTCCATGAGTGACCACATGATTCTCTAACTGAGGCATAGTTGGATGGATGGAAGCACTTGTATAAGCACACGTGGGAGCATAAGTTGGTCTGGTAGGATAAAGTTGATTGTAGGGAAAAACATTTGATATCAAATTTTGTTGTGTCCACACTTGATTTACCATCGAGGTTTGATTGCAAGCCCCTAGTTGTCCTACCATAGTTGATTGTTCCATTCCATAACCTTGTGGCCTCAATTGTTGATCTACAATCATAGCTTCCGTGTAGGCCGATGCAAGATCAGTAACCAAGGGATTCATCCTGACAAATATGGCAAACAATGGATCCAATGCTCGAAAGTATATTTGAAGAGCACCACTTTCCTCAATAGTATAGGGAGAAATTAATCTCGCATAAAGCTTTCGAAACCTCACGTTGAAACTTCTCATTGGCTCATTAGGTTCTCTTTTGCAAGAAGCAAATTGTTGAAATATCGTGAGAGGATCAATGAACAACCTAAATTGATTGATAAATTCATCTTTCAATTGAGTCCAAGATGTAATAGAACCAGTGGGTAAATTGATGTACCAATCATATGCCACCTCATCTAGGGTTCCAGGAAACATTCTACATGCCACATCCTCATGTTCGACATTCCATCTAACTAGGATATCCACATAGGCTTGAATATGCTCCTCGGCTAATGTTGGATCATTGTGTTTAAACTTGGGCAAATGCTTTTCTACGTTCTTGGGTAAATCATGAAAATCTCCACTAATGTTCAAAGGATTAGCATGTATCCCATACCACGTTCCTGCAGTTGTAGCCATTAATGAAACTCAGAGAATAATTTCAAAACCAATTTGTTAGTCATGAATAAAAGAAGGAACCATGACAAAGCAATATTCTAAAAATGTAAATTAGTTTCTGATTCACCAGATCGCATATGCGCAGGTGAAGAGCATACTCCTAGTGTTGTAGGCTTTCCGATTCACAAGATCGCATTACACGCAAGTGAAGAGCATAATACCGACAACCAATACATTTTAGACAAAATAATTCCTTACAAGTGAGCATGAAATGACTAGCAAATATCAAACCTGTAACGTGTTAATAATCATGTTAGCATCAACCAAGCAATGTATCCATTAAAATCAAATGAAAGTAATTGCATGGAGACAACCTCGTTAGTCAAGAATTTTTTTTTTTATTTTTTAAATCCAATCAAGACACATTATTCCTGTATGAACAATCAAAAAATGTTAGAACAATGCATAGCAATTCATGTCCTCCTTTTAACAGTACAATGTTGTATTGTTAAAAGAGGGCTAAAGATAATAACCAATAGGGCATGAAATATTCAAAATTTAAATCCCTATAGCATTTAAATCACACTGAAATAAACCCATTCAGGCCCTCCTTCTAGCGCCAAAATGTTGAGTGGATATTTTGCCCTATAACAAAATGATCACGCAACTAGAGTCTCTGACAGGAAACTCTCTCTTGCAAAGAAATTAGCTATTTCTCCAAGGTTCTTATGAACAAACATTCATATGCATAAATAATAATATTCAATTTAAATGCTTGGAACACCTTAGTGATTGCAAGTAACTGTAAACAAGGGGCAATGTTGATTTATTTCACCATGAAACTTTAGTGATTGTTCATTGTTTTTTTTTTTAGATTTTGATATTTTTTAGATGTTTATAATTTTAATGACTGCAAATTAAAATAAAGTAACAACTTCTGGAAAAGTAAAGTGCAGAAAAATAAAAATAAAATGCCTTTGGTATGATGCTATCCTATTTCGACAAAACCGAAGATATGAGGTTTCCATGCATGCAACCTAACCTATTGGACCTGCAAAACATGCACAATCCTGATAAGCTAAGTGCTGGTTCCTAAGGATTTGAATGAGGTTTTCAGATTTAAGCATTCGCATGCAGCAACCAAGAAAAACTTGTATCAACTACATTTACAAGCCTAAAATCTGAAAAGGGAAAATAGACATTTAATCTTGCATGCAAAAAATGACTCCTTCTTTCTTGCCCATAAGATGCAAATTTCTGAAATATTATCTGCATTAAATATTTGTCATTTTACAATAGCAGACATCTGGTTCTCCAAAACCAAAAAAAGTGGAAGAAAAGCACTCCAAAGCAGGCCCAGAATGGCTCATCACCCTCAGCTCTGCAACCCTGCTCCCAATGGTTTCTGACCCCTGTATCTGCCTTTGGCTTCTACTTTTAAACCTTCTGGTACGGTTCTCTGTTTCGCCCTATGACGCTTCGCTTCATCTCCCAGGTCTCTTCATTTCATCTTCCCGCCTCTTTGCATTATTTTTGGCTTTTGTTCGAGCATCGAAACGTTTGATCTTCTTGCTAACTGTAACCGTTATGTAACCCTTACACCTTTATGCCACGTGTTCAGTGCTTCCCTGCATGTTCCATAATGGCCCCCTATAAATCATGACCAAAAATAGCATGTCGCGATATCGCGACGTTTTTATGTATGCAACCTTGCTCCTCTACCTACTCTGCGAAAATGAGACATGTCGCGATATCGCGACATTTTTCTGTCAGCAGCCTTGTTCGTCATCATGCATCACGAAAATGAGACATATCATGACATTTTTCTACTTCGGACCACGTGGATGCAACTTGTCATGAAATCGTGACGTTTTTCTCCTTCGTTGTGTTTTGTTGCACTTAGCCGTGAAAACGCGACATGTCACGAAATCATGACACTTTTTCATTTCATACCATCTTGTTGCTTTCTGTCATGAAATCACGACGCTTTTCTCTTTCAGGCTGTCTCGCTACTTTCTGTCATGAAATCGTGACGCTTTTCTCTTTCGTACCATTTATTCTGCTCGTCATATTTTCTTTCCCTCTCCTTGAGCCGCTGAAACGTGACCTGTCGCGATATCGCGACGTTTTTCTCTCTATGTTCATTTTGGCTTCTTTAGGTCATGAAATGACATGTCGCGATATCATGACAACTTCTATCTTCTCTTGCTGCCTTCGACCGTGATTTCATGACAAGTCACGATATCATGACATTTTTCATTTTGTCTTTCTCTCTCCTCTATGAACCGTGATTTCATGACATGTCGCGATATCGTGACATTTTGAGTCTTTAACTTGGTTCTTTGTCTTGCATCGTGATTTCACAACACGTCGTGATATCATGACATTTTCTCTTCATGATGCATTCTGCTGCTCTTAGCCAAAACGTGACATGTCACGAAATCGTGACAATTTTCCATTTCTTTCGATATCGGACATTTTTTTTAGGTGACAACTTTTCATTTCTAGCTGACGGAGCAACATGTCACGATATCGCGACAACTTTTCATTTCTAGCCACGACGGAGCAACATGTCGCGATATCGCGACAACTTTTCATTTCTAGCCGTGACGGAGCAACATGTCGCGATATCGCGACAACTTTTCATTTCTAGCCGCGACGGAGCAACATGTCGCGATATCGTGACAACTTTTCATTTCTAGCCGCGACGGAGCAACATGTCGCGATACCGCGACGGAGCAACATGTCGCGATATCGCGACACTTCTTCTCTTTTGTGAAATTTTGCTTTTTTCCTTGATTTTTTTAGCATCTGGGTCACTGCGGTCTTCTTTGAAAACATGCAAAAAATGGTGGGTCCCCAATTTTGGGGTGTGTTGTGGATCAGCCACAACAAGACTCAGGGGAAGCATTTATGTATCTGCTTATCCATTTGCTCATGTTTGTGATTTTTGCTAACTGTAATAATTCTTGCTTAAGAATGTTGTGGATGGACTCAGGGGGAGTTTGCAGCAGCCCTTTGGTATTATTGTCAAAGGGGGAGAAGAGCTACAGGCAATTGAGTTACAGGTAATTGCACGTGTGTTGACAAAAATTCCAAAGGGGGAGATTGTTGAGGAAGGTGCAACAAAAGTATTGTCATTGTTGTCAACACAGATAGACATATCGGTTGATGCAGTGGACAAGAAGTTCAGAAGCTCTCTGATATAGTGGAAAGGAGTTTAGAGGTCATACAGAGCATGCACAGTGAATTTCCAAGAAGACCGAAGTGGCCCATATGCAAAAGCTCAAAGAAAAAGACAAGTAAGAAAATTGTCGTGATATCGCGACATGTTGAGAAGCTGGAAATACTGTCATGATATCGTGACATGTTTTAAGAGAGAGAAAGCACAAGGAAAATCGTCATGATATTGCGACATGTTGAGAAGAAAGGAAAAATGTCACGATATTGTGACATGTTAGAAGAGAGAGAAAGCGCAAGGAAAATTGTCATGATTTCTTGACATGTTGGAAGAGAGAGAAAGCGTAAGAAAAATTATTGTGATATCATGACATGTTAGAAGAGAGAGAAAGTGCAAGGAAAACTGTCATGATTTTGTGACATGTTCGAAGAAGAAGCGCATGCAAGGAAAACTATCACGATTTCATGACATGTTCGAAGAAGAAGCGCATGCAGGAAAAAATGTCACGATTTCACGACATGTTCGATGAGAAGGCACGTGCAAGAAAACTGTCATGATTTTACGACAAGTTTGGGGAGAAGGAGCTCGCAAAGAAAAGTGTCACGATTTCGTGACATACTGCAAGAAAGATTGTACGGACGAAAAAGTGTCATGATTTTGTGACAGGTTCGAGAGAAAGAGCTCGCAAAGAAAAGTGTCACGATTTCATGACAATTTGCAAGAAGGATTGTACAGACAGAAAAGTTTCGAGATTTCGTGACAAGTTCAAGAGAAAGAGCTCGCAGAGAAAAAGTATCACGATATCGCGACATGTCGGGTTTTCGCGACCCGATGAGAAGAAAAGCGCCAAGTAGAAAAATTGACGCGATATCATGACAAAAGGAAAGGAGAGTACGAAAGTGAAAGTGTCACGATTTTGCAACATGTTCTATTTTCGTGAGGTCAAGGCAAGAAAAGGCACAAGGCAGCGAATGTGTCACTATTTTGCGACATGTGTTTTCACGGGCGAAAGATAGAAAAGAGCTGCTCATAGTGAAAAAAGTGTCGCTGAATGTGTGAAAGTGATGCCAAAAGAGGGTTAGAAGAGTGTTGTTGAAAGAGAGCAAAAGAGCTGCTCATAGTGAAAAAAGTGTCACCGTATAGAGGGAAAGTGCTATGAAAAGAGAGCTATAAGAGTGTTGTAAGATTGCGGTAAACAGAGCAGTTAGTGAGCAGAGAGGACTGTAAGAGCGCAGTAAGCAAAGCAGTAAGAGTGAGACGTAAAAGTGAGCCATGAGATAGGGTTGTAAGAGTGTGGTAAGTAGAGCCATAAGAGTGTGTATGTTTCATGGACAGCAAGTTCAGATTGCGATTTGAGTATAGAACATATTGAGTCTCTAACAATTCTCTTTATGCTTCTATGATGTTTATGTGAGCAATAGACCAGTGAGGGTCTTGTAAAAGCGAAGGCATTTTTATGTCAAAAATATTCAAAATAAAATTTTGAGTTGGTGCTTGGAATCAGGGGTTGGTGCTCCTTTCTATTGGCGCAGATAAATTAGGGGTTGGTGCTCCTTCCAGTCGGTGCTGGTAAATCAGGGGTTGGTGCTCCTTTCTGTTGGTGCGAGATAAATTAGGGGTTGGTGCTCCTTCCAGTGGGTGCTGGTAAATTGATTGTAAAGTTGGTGCTTTGCAAAGGCTGGATTTGGATGGGATTCCAAGCAGTCTATTTTTGAGGAGTAGCCAAAACTGGTGAACCTCATTAAATCTTGTGTTGTGTGATGTTCTCTTGTGATACTTGTTTTTTTTGGTTTTAAGTTTTCATTATTTTAGATTTAAGAGTTGCACATTTAAGTTATAAAAAGCTACACTGATTCACCCCCCCCCCTCTCAGTTCCATTGTAAGTCTAAAAATGTTCACTTTCTCGGACTATATTGACATGACCCTTCTGTGCCCACTCCATTATTTCCATAGCTAGCTTTTGCACGTAGTGTTGGTGCATCATGCATGTATTTTTTGCATGAGTATCATTTCACATAGAGAACCAATAATCCATCTAGGTGGTAGTAGAGGAAGGTTCTCCTTTTTCATTTGTTAGAACACTATTTGTTCTTTTAGGGGGTTTGTTGGTTGAGGCAACTTGATCACGAGATACATACAAGAATATTCTAGGTTGAAAATTTATTTTCGCCTCTCTTCTCTTCATGAGATTAATTTCATTTTTGAGAATTTTTATAGAGTTTTGGACATCCATGTTTATATTTTTATAGATTTATGTAGGTCCAACAGAATGGCCATCTGATAATCTGGATTGGGGAGTGCTAGTATTGTAGGAGGAGAAGGGAGAGCTGGTAGTGTAGGTATTGCTAGGAGATCGGGTTCCATTGGGGGGTAGGCCCCTATGGTTCATTCGTTGGGGAACACTTGTATGATAAGGAGGCACTCAAGACATTGATTGTGAGTGATTCTGGGGAAGCTTGGAGAAAAATATATAGTAGTCTTAGAGGAAATATTTCCAACAACTATCAAGATTATTTTAGCTTTCCTGGCTTCTTGAAATATTTGAGAGAAAGTTAGAACATTAGCTTACCTTATCATTAATCTCAAATCAGGGCTAAAGGCTCTCAGATAATAGTATACAACTTGTTCATCAGTTGGCCTAAGACCATCGGGGATCCTATGCTAGGAGCAAGTGAATCTAATATTAAAATCACTTATTTATTCCTACGGATGTTTTTGTATCATGGTAAACTACGTGAGTGAGGAGAAGATGTCAACCTATTTGTTGAACTCAGCAACCAACCTTCCTACTAGGTCAGCCCATGAAGTGATACTTCCATTAGGAAGGGTTCTATACCAGTATAGCATCTTACCCTTCAATGAAATAACCAATAACTTAATCATAACATCCTCATCAGCATTACTGTGAACAACGGCCAGGGTTGCTACATCTTGGTAGTGTTCAAATATCATATTTCTAATACTATCATAGGTAGGTAATGCTTTTAAGGCTACGAGAGGAATAGCATTATGGTTAGCAAGGTTGAGGGGACCTGTAATGTTCTAGGTGGGGTACTCCAAATTTTGGTTCTGGTGTTGATTTTGGACCATTACTTTTGTAGGGGTTATCTGCTTCTCAGAATCAAGATTAGGGGACTACTAATCCTTCATAGGTGTGCAAAATAAAATAGGTTTAGGAGAGGCCGCTAATAATTGCTTTAATAAATTTAGCTCAAAGAACTCAATAGGTTCCTCATAAAAACTAGCTTTGCATCTTGTAATCATGAAATATTTCTACTGCAAAGGTTTTCTAGGTTCACAATTCAACAGAGTTTCTAGGTGATTATTGGATGGTTGAGTGGAATAGATAATCACCTAATTCTATGCTACTCTAGATGTGGGATTATTCGAGTCCCATAAGGCATGCCAAAAACTATTGGTTAGTAATTTATAGCTAATGGAAGGATTGTGCGCACTATAGACTAGACCAACATTGAAAGGTCACTGGATAATGTAACCTTGTGACCAATCTCTAGGGAAGACCGGTTCCTTATAACTTCAATGAAAATTTTGGTAGAGTTTAGGGACAACAAGAAAGAAAGCAAATAAAATTAAATGACATTGAATTAAACTGGGTGGATAATCCGCATCAAGATATATGCAGGTGAAAGCAGGAATACATTCACATATACAACCATCTAATAGACCAACTGATACATTTTGATTATTTTTTTATTTGTGGAAAACATCCCAGAAGGGATGCCACTTTCGGGTAAGACCCAAGGAGGCAGGGGTATCCATTCCACAAAAATCGCCCAGGACTCGAACCTGGCCTACCACCTTTGACATACTCAAGGAGCAAACAAACACACAAAAACATTTTAAAAATAAATAAATAAATAACAATAAAAATAATAAAATAAAATAAAAAACATGCTCCTTGAGTGTGTCAAAAAGAAAAGCACAACCAAACACACACACAATAAGATAAAAAAAACACAACACGAACCACATAGAAAAAACACAAGAACAACATAACAAAACACAAACATGACAAAAACAACAGAACACTACAAAGACATAACCAAAAAAACATGAAAAATAAACACAACCAAAACCTAAAAAATTAAAAAATAAAAATAAAAAACAACCAACAATAGACAATAAACAAAAACAAAAAACATAGAAAACACTCACACATAAAAACACGAATTAACACAAACAAACAAAAACACAAGAACAATAACAAAAAACATAAAAAAACACAAAACAACAAAAACACAAGAACAACAAAAAACAACACAAAGAACACAAAAACAAAACAAAACAAAAGACACACACACCTTAAAAAACTAAACAAAAAAAAAAAAAAAAAAAATTGAACATAACAATGACCTTTCTAGACCAAAAGACTTTTAAGGCAAGAATCAACAGAGGAAACAAAAGAAAGAATAGTTTGAGCTAGGGAACTAAAATAACTTGATCGAACCAAAGAGAAGCAAAAATAAAGCAAGAAGAAACTAGGTACCTTCAAAACTGGAGCCATCCAAAGAAATGATAGAAAGAAGAGCTTCCCTAATTTGTGAAGCCCACCATCTAGGAGGGTGGCCATAACAAGTAAGATCACCTTTGTCCAAAGCCCAATTAGCTAAAGCATCAACACTCTTGTTTTGATCTCTGACCACATGATTGTAATCAACTTTCAAAAATCCCATCTGGATTAATTGAATCTTCTCAATAATTCTTTTTATTCTCCAATCAACCTTATGATTCTTAGGAGTCTTCAAAATATTAATCATGAGTTGAGAGTCAGACTCAACTAACACCTTTTCCCATCCAACCTTAGTAGCCTCTTGAAGGCCTCTGAGGATACCATACCCCTCAACAAGGTTATTGGAAAGAATACCCAAATTCTCAGCAAAAGTAAAAACCAGGGAGCCATCTGAAAGTCTACCAATTCCTCCCGCACTGGCTTTTCCAGGGTTCCCTCTAGAGGCTCCATCAGTATTGACTTTTCCAAAATCCTTAGGAGGAGGTTGCCAATTTCTTGTCCTATCCATCTTACAAATACTCACATTCCCTTTAAGTTGGTTGCCCTTAGAAGATTTAATCTTCAATATTTGCATCACTTGATCCCATATTTGGTGGGAGTTTTGGGGGTGATTAAGGAGTTGATGGACTGATTCAACTAAGTTGGCTATGGTATTTTGCCAAATATAGTGAATATCCTTCCTATCTTGATTAAAAATTTGGTTGTTCCTTTCATTCCAGATATTCCAAAGAAGAATGGTAGAACCCATCCAAACTAACTGCCTAATAAAATGATCAACACCCTCTTGTTTAGGCCAATCCCTCCAAAGTTGTTCAAAAGTAAAAAAATTGGACCACTGTAAGCCAAGTAAAGTGGCCATTCTCCTCCATAGCTCAGAGGCTAAAGTACACTCAATAAAAATATGGCTGAGAGTTTCTACATTCTCTTCACACATTTCACATCTAAAAGGGCCATGAAAACCACGCTTCATAAGTTGCTCACCAATAAGCACCCTACGATGCAATAAAAGCCAAGTAAAGAACCTCACCTTAGGCTAAAGATTTTGAGCCCACAATTGAGAAAATATGTCAGAATATTGGTTGGGATTATTATGGCATAAGGTCAAATAACCTTGAGCAACTGAATACTCACCCTTAGTAGTGTTGTTCCATCCAAAACAATCTTTTTCATGGGACCAAGAGAGAGATCTCATATGAAGGATGCCTTGGATATCTTGTCTTTGCCTTTCTAGGATTTGAATAGGCCAGTCCTCAATAGGGATCCAATATCTACCAACCTTTGAATTACCAGTATGGTACCGATAGTAATTAGCCACCTTTATCCAGATTAGCTCGGTGAAGCTCCTCCATCCAAGGCCTCCAATCGGGAAACCGAGTTATCAAAGGCTTGTGACCATCCCAAGAATCTATCCAAAAATTTGCCTTGTTGACCATTATGAATGATCCAAAATAAATTTTTCTTTATCAAATCCTCACCAGTCTTAAGAACTGCTAAAATGGGAGAACCTTTGGTAGGAAGTTGATAGCGAACAAGGTCTTCAGGACTTTTGTTCTCAACATATTTAGCACGAAGATTATTGGCCCAAAGAGCATTGGGGTTATGCAACATCCTCCAATATAATTTAGCAGCTAAAGCTTTGTTGTTATTAATAGAAGACCAAAATCCTAACCCCCTTCATTCTTAGGAAGACATAAAGTGTCCCATTTCACCAAGGCCCATTTTCTTTTCTCCTTAGTACCACTCCAAAGGAATCGATGACTGATTTGATCTAGTTCTCGAAGAACAACCTTTGGGATATTCAACATGAAAGATACATAAATAGGAATAGCTTGAAGGACTGATTTTACCAAGGTGATTCTACCCCCAAAAGAAAGCCACCTGTTGGTCCACTTTCCAATTTTCTTCTTGACTTTGTCCAACAACCAATTCCAATATTTATTTTTCTGCCTTTGAATATTGATGGGAATACCTAAATAAGTGATCGAAAGGGAGGTCTTCTTATATCTTAATTTATCCAAGACCATGGATTCCTATCTGGAAGAGTAGTGAAAGAAAATAACTTTAGATTTGTCTTCATTGATCAACTACCCAATAGCCTTAGAAAAATAGCTAATGATTTGCTTAATATTAGAAGCTTCCTTAACTGTAGCTTTACCTAAAAGAGTAGAGTCATCCACAAATTGAAGATGAGAGATAGGTCTAGCTCCATGAGCAATGGTAACTCCCTCAAGGGTTTTGTTTTCCCTCTTTTTGGTTATAGTCCTACCCAAGCATTCAACAAGAATGATGAATAAATAAGGGGATAGCGGGTCACCTTGCCTAATACCTCTGGAAGCTAGGAATGACTGAGAAGGCCTACCATTGATAAGAACTAAGTAGGAAACTGAAGAGATACATCCCATAATCCAATCCATCCAATCCTTAGAGAAACCAAATTGCCTCAAAACTTTGATAAGGAAGTGCCAATCCACTCTGTCATAAGCTTTGGATAAGTCTAACCGAATGAACATGGAAGGAGATTTTTGCATATCCATGGAATGGATGGCTTCCTGAGCAAGAACTATCTCATCTACTATTTGACGCCCTTCCACATAACCCCCTTGCTCAGGGGAAATAATCTTATGCAAAAGAGGCTTCAACCTTTCTACCATGATCTTAGTAATGATTTTGAGAAGAACATTACATAAAGCAATAGGTCTAAAAGCTGAGATATGATCAACCTCTTGAGATTTTGGAACAAGAGTAATATAAGTTTTATTGATAACCTTCAAAATTTCTTTGGCTTTCCTGGCTTCTTCCACCACCTCTAATAAATCAACATGAAGGATATCCCAGAACTCTTGGTAGAACTCAATGGGAAAACCATCAGGACCTGGGGTTTTCCCTTTTTGCATTTTAAAAACTACCTATTGAAGCTCATTGATAGTAATAGGAGCAGTCAAAATAGAGTTCTCCTCAGAAGTGATAAGAGAAGGGATTGCTTGAAGAACATTTTGTTGAGAAGCTGAGTCAAGAGGAGTAGCAACAAAAATATTGGAAAAGTAATCGACAACAATAGAGTTCATGCCATCCCAAGTATAGACAACATCTCCAGAATCTGATTTCAGGGAAGAAATAAAGTTGTGAGATCTTCGAGCTAGAAGAGATTTGTGGAAGAAATTTGTGTTTCGATCTCCTTCTTTGAGCCATTGAATTCTAGATTTTTGCTTCCATAAGAGTTCTTCTTTTTTCCCATTCCTCTAACTGAGTTGTGAGTTTAATTTCATCTGCACTTCTATTCTCTGTGAGGCCATCTAAATAGATTTTCTTATTCAAATTTTCAAGTTGAGCAATAACTTCATGTTTTTTTATGAACATCCCCAAACTCCTTCCAGTTCCAAGTCTTGATTTTGGATTTAATGTATTGCAGTATTTTGGAAAAATAGAACATCTTAGTCCCATGCCTAGGCTTACCTTCCTTCCACCATTGTTGCACACGAGGTCTAAAGGAACTGTCTCTGAGCCACATTAATTGAAAACGAAAAGGAGAGAAACTCACATTGGTTTTCCACATTTCCACCATGATTGGCCAGTGATCCGAACCAACATTGTTAAGAGTCTTCACTTTAGGAATGTGACCATGGATTAAGAAATTTTTAGAGAGCAAAAACCTATCCAATCTCTCCATTATACAAGCTAAGCCTTGCCTTCTGTTAGACCAAGTCATAAGGCCATTATCTGGTTGGATGTCCACAAGATGGAGGTTTGCAATATATTCGCTCATGAGGTCAGTGCTTTTGTCCAAATTTCTATTTCCCCCCATTTTCTCATCTAGAGAGAGGATGGTATTGAAATCTCCTCCGATCAAGATCCAAGCTTCAGGAAAATGAGAGATAATATGAGTTATATCCTTCCACTGTCTTCTTTTTTCCTCCAAAGCAGTCAGAGCATAAACAGTAATGCAGAGCATAATTTGGTTGGAATGTCTACTTTGAATAGCTATAGCCAACAGACCCCAACTGCCAACCATATGGTGAATAACTACCTCTTTTGGGTCCCAAAGACAAGCAATGCCACCAGAAGTCCCCTAGGAACTGAGGGAAACCACTTTTCCAGCTGGCCAAATTTTACTAGCAATTGAGTCCATATCCTCCATTGACATCTTCGTTTCTTGAAGGAAAACAAGATGTGGATGATTTATCTGAATCATTCTTCTAATTTCATTTTGTTTTGAAAGACTCCCTTTGAGTCCTCTAATATTCCAAGTGATGATCTTCATTAATACCAGGGCTAAAAAATTTTGGAAAGGGCATTAATCTTACCTTCCTCTACAAGCTTTTCACCTTCTTTTACCATATGATATTGATTGGTCTTGCGACCTACTTTTTGATTAGAATCCATCTTCATTTTTTTTTCCTGTTTCTTGACTTACTCCAATTGAATCTGAGATGGCTTCTAACCTTGAAGAATGCTCGTACACAACCAAAATTTTACTAGAGGGTTCAACAGAGTCTATATTGGGACCTGTATTATTTGAAGTTTTGACATTTAAAATATTGTTTTTCTTGTGTAAATTTTCTCCCTTTTTTTCTGTTGAAAACCTTTGATTTGTTGGTTTGTCTCTGAGTTCTTCCCTTCATATTTAAATTGTGTTTCTAAGATTTTTGTTTCCATTATTTCCTCTTCCTCACTTGGGACATCATTTGTGGAAAGGATTTCAAACATATTAGCAGATGACTTTGATTGATCCTTCATAACTGGTTTTTTCTTAGTGTTCTTCTTCTTAGGCATTTGGAAACCTGTTGAGTTTATATCTTCTTTCTTTTGATCAAGAATTTTATTTGGGCAAGCACTAGCCAAATGACCATATTCATGGCAAATTCTACAATGAAAAGGAATGTTCTCATAGTCCACTACTTGCTCCCAAGTGTCTTCCCCAAATTGTAATGTGATATTTTTAGGTAGGGGTTTGTCAAAATCCATTAAAACACAAATCCGAGCATAAATAATATGTTCAAAATTTTGAGTACAATCAACAGTCATCATAAAAGTTCCTAAAGAGTTTCCAATTGAAGAAAAAATAGTAGGATTCCAAAATTCAATAGGGAGGCCAAAGAGTCTAACCCACACGGGAGCTATAGAAGGCATCTCTTCTTCGGCTTTAAATTTAGTATGCCAGGGCTTCATGAAAAGCCCTGCCCTTCCAAAAAACCAGGGACCCCCTTGAAAATTTTTCTCTCTATCTTCATTATTAGCAAATAAAACAAGAAAATAACCATTTGGATAAATAGAGATTTGTAACTCACCTTTAGTTTTCCAGCTTTTTGCAGCCCAAACTTTGAAAGCAGATAGGCTCGGACGAAAACCCACGAACCGACAAATTAGTCCTCTTTTTTCCAAATCTTCAATGCCAGTCTGAATGTTACCCATATCAAGCTTAACAATAGGAGTTCCATCAGCTGCTTTAAGACATCCCGACTCCATTTTCCTGGGATCAATCTTAGGCATTCTTAGAGGTTTATGGGAAGCCCTAAGATTAATATTAGCATTGGGCTGAGGTTGTCCACCATGGAGGGCATCCCTAAAATTCATTTTTGGGGCTGAGTCTTCGAAATTCTTACCCTTGATAGGGGTTTTCATAGTAGAATTATTTTGTGGGTGCACCTTAGCACCAGATTCACTTGAGATCTGAGCCATTTTTTGATCAACTACTTGAAACTTGTTTCGTGATCTCTTTAATCCTTGCCCTAGACGTCGTGGAAAGGTATGGTTTTCACTTTTCTTTTGTGCAACAAATTGGAAGTCGTTGTCACTCAAGTTCACAGCATGATCTATTGAAAGATAGATTTCTAACCCATATTGGATCCCCTGCAACATATCCTGCTAAAATATTGAGCATAAACCACAAAAATATTGGCCGCTAGGGCCCGAAGGCCCTAAAAACCAACCTCTGGAGCTGCTTGCACTCAACCCAGATGAAACCCTCGCACAGCCGCTTGCCAAAAATCTCGTTCACACATAGGGATGCGCTAGGATCTGTGTTGCTCCAAATGATCTAAAAATTGGTGGAGACGTTCTAGGGTTTTTCAGGCATCTACCCTCAAAATTTTAGCTCAATCCGAGTCCGGATGAGTGAGATATGGCCGAAACAAGTTCGATAGTTTGGGCAGTCCTACGAAAAATGTCCCTCCTCAATCCAAGATCCCTTTAATTATATTAGCTATAATATTTGAGATTTTTTATTATTATCATTAATACTTCACACTATGTTTATAAATTCTAGAATTGATAAATCAATAGTCAGAATCTAGATAGTAGAATAACAACTAATTCATTTATCAACTTTAGTAGAAAAGCACAAACATGAAAATACATACATACATATGCAAAATGATTTGAAGGCCAAACAATGCTTTGTTTATATTAATGAATTTCCAGTCTTGCATACAAATTGTAATAGCTTAGAGCCGACCCTTCGAATGGGTTACATTTAGTATTTTATAGCTAGAATATAGGGCTTTCTTTTTATGTTGGGTGGGTTCATTAATGTATGTCATACCTCTTGGATGGTGGGATATTATTTCTCTGACTCCATGTTGTATTTGATCAAGCATTCTAAGGAACTAGGTACTTTGTGAGATTATATCTATTAATTATATCCCCTTTTCCTAGCTTTATATTTATTGGCATGACTGTACCATTTTCAATCATGGTCTTGGCTACAATGATGGGTTATTAATTCTACCTACAACACACCTCCCTTTGACTACATCGTATTGGTAGGGAACCCTATCCTCAGATTTCAATGTAGGTATTTAGTAGGTATACTACAGTGTCTGGAAGCCAACATTAAATGCAAATGAGAATGCTTTAGATATAGGTTTGAGACCTAGGCTAGCACCAGCATAGACCGATCCTTTCCTTATAGCATCCTAACCCCAAGTGGGATATTTTAGAAGCCTTTGTAGGTGACAACTCACCCTCCACTTTTATCACTTCACCAAGGTAGCATTTTTGGGGTACTTCCATATTCAAGGATCTTCAAAATAGTCACCCTAACTAGGGTGGGTGCCTTAGGATGACTTCACCCTCAATATTATTTCAACTACCCACCCAAGCTGAGGTGGGATAATTGGGACGAATCCACCCCTCGTGTTGTCACAAACTTCTGCCTAAGTTGGGTGGGTAGCTTTGTGGCTTTCTTTGTTTCACCCATCCATCAGAGCTTACCGCCATGGCTCAGGTGGGATTTTGGTTGGGGTGGAACATATCTTTGTATGAAAAACCTTTGCCCTAACATATTCTGCCCAAGTAGTGGACCTTCTTCTTATTTTGGGTGGGATTTAGCATCATTGTATTATCTGCCCTATAAATGCCAACAAATTTTAAACCACCTGTTGAGTAGAAATTTTTCCCAATTGCAAAATCACCATCACAGTTAGGATTTTGATTAGAAAATCCTCTCTTGCAAAGAAACAAAAATTTATCCAAGGTTCCTTTTACTTAATGTATGCTTGTAATCTTGTGAAGATATATCAAATAAGTGCTAGGAATACCTTAGTGATTTGCAAATAATTGTTAACAAGGGGCCTGTGTTGGTCTTACTTTATTATGTTATGCTTTTATTGTTCATTAATTGAAAGGGCTTGATTTCCCTTATGTGCAAAAATAAAATGATGAATGAATGCATGAAATTGATCTCTTATTCACTTTATTTCTAATTTGCCAAGGTGATTTAATTCATTTATCTTGGAGTGTTTTAGGTAGATTTTATCTTCTTTTGTTAAGCAAATTTTAAACAAGTTTTATATTCTTTAAACCTTGCTTTGAGAATGAAACAAAATATTAAAATCTATCTCTAAATGTGAATCTTAAATGATGATTGGATTCATTTTAGCTTGTTTGGAGCATGAAAAGAGAATAAGTTTGCATGACTAACTTTAGAATGTAATGGCCTTGAAGTGCCATATAAATTACCGCTCTTCAATAAAATTGAAATTTTCATAAAGGGAAGTTAATTTATTGCTTTAACTACAATAATCTTTGGAATACCATATAAATTACCCCTATTTAATGAAATTGTAATTTTCATAAAGAGAAGTTAATTTATTGCTTGAAAAACGAACATGCAAAGCTTGAAATTTGACTTGCCTTCAAAATATGAAATTATGCTAAATTTGAAATTACAAAACTCCTTTAAAAATGTGAACTTTGAATAATTTTTGTAATTTCGAATTGGCTTCAAAATAAAATCAAAATTTCTCTAAATGAAACTTTAAAGCTTATTCTTGGAATTCATGCATTTATTTTTGGAGTTTTAATTTTTTTTGTATTTTTTTATTTTATCTGCAAAAGTTAAAAAATAAAAAAGACAGGGTTAGAGAAATAAAAATAAAAATCTGGAATATGGACCAGAATGCTAAAAATGTTAAAGACAAACTACTATCAGTATAATGCTACCCTATTGTGCAAAACCATAGATGTAGTAATTTTTGAATGTAACCTAATCTAATCGGAGATGCATTCACATAGTCCAAACTAAACTAGGTGTAATATTCTAATGAAACAAACCAAAATCCATGTTTCTAAACATTCAACAACGCAAGCATTAAAATCCATTATATGATGTATATAATCCTAAAAACATGGAAGGGAAAGATAGACCGCTAGTTCAAAACATTCAAAAGAATATTTCCTCCACTTTTGCTTACAAGGTGCAAGTTTCTGTAGTATTTTGCATTAAAAATAGAAAAATACAGTCCTTGTTTTTCCCAAAATTTCCAGCCTTGTAAAATTTTCTAGCCTCCCTTCTATGTTTTCAATGGGTATTTAAAAACTTCAATCTGACCTTTTGCTTCCTTTTCCTCTTCGTTTCGCTTTCCAAACACCTTTTTTTCATTTTCTATTTTCTTTTCTTGGCCCTCGTAACATTTCCAATAATACCTTCTCTTGCAGAAACTCTCCTTACGTTATATGTTTTATAAAAATACTTTCAACACTACATCTAGCATTATCCCAAATGTGCGACTTGGGGCTACTTGTCATGTCAAATGTTATGTTTACTTCAATAACACTATATTTCCCTCTTATTATTATTAGAGAACCATTAAAATTGGGCCCTATGTCACCATGCACCAATCATTAGGCCACCAAATTCCTTTTAGATACTATTCCTTGTTGTACCCCTTCGGAATAAAAATCCACGTGGACCATCTATCCATAAATAACACTAACAATTTCAAATCCTTGTATTTCATGCTACCACCCATGATTGTTTCATTTTTCTCATAATGATAATTTCTTCATTCCTTTTTGTTAGCGTGTTTGGCCAATTTGTGAACACTGATTAGGCCTCTAGTTAACATATACTCTATAGTCTCTGTGAAACAACTGATAGCTCGAGACTCTATAACCTCTGTCCATAGACCCCAATAAAGGAGTCAAATAAATTTAGATATCTTATTAGTCATCCTCTTTGACACTGAGTGGACGGTACCTCCCTACCACGGTTGCAATGATAGATTGTTTAGACATTTTCACCAAAGCTCAAAAATTTGATAAAGCTAGAACTGATTCTGCTCATGCTACCACCATGAAATTGCATTGATACAACCTTTGCTATGGTGAGTCCTCTAACTTATGATGCACGCTCACCCAATCATCGTTCAACCGATCTCCATTCGTATGCAAATGCCACCCTAAAGTGAGCATCCCAAGACTATGTATTGCATGCTATTGTCTACATGTCTCTATATTTTTAAAACCTATGCATAGCATTCAATAATTTAGTCTTCATCGTATCCATACCTACGTTAGCACTTTCATATCTACCAATCAATCCACATAGATGCAACCCGTAATAGAAATATGTCTTATTTTTTGGATGCATTTGAGCATAATCTATGTAATCTTTCGAGCATCCATTACGTTCATCAACGTGTACCTTGGTTATAGATACCCCATATAGACCGCCTGCCATTCACCTCCACATCCTTTAATACCAGTCAGCATGGGCCCATATTTGATTTGCTCATATCCTTGATCTATTTGGTAATCCATGTTAATCCCCACATAGTCAATTTGAGCCTCTTGGTCGAAGAAATCTACTTATTATAGTGTGATCCAAAATACACTGTCACATTCGTGCCATATTTCATTTGATTCATGGTAGTCCATATGTGGCATGTTCTCTATCATCAATGCATTCACCATTGCAACCATTGTTTGTTGTCCTTGATTCCCATACGAGCATTGAATCCATCGTGTCATTGATAATAAATCAACCTCACACATCTATGATAACATTTATCCTCTTTGATAGAAAATTTGGCATGAATTTCTTACCTTCTTCATATTCGACTGTGTCTTAGAGTCTATGCTCACACTGGATCCAAATGTTCATTTTAGGTTTACCCATGGCATTGTTCGTATTTTCTTTGGAGGCCAAACCTATTCTCCAATGTTGCTATCGTGCAATAAGAGCAAGGAGATCACACAAGCTTCATAGTATATTTGATTACCTAAACCAAACAACTATTATGCTCTATGTCATTACCACATTACCACATCATACTATCCATTTTACTCCGTAGCTATGTCCATTCATCGCTTGTTACATCTCCATGTCACCTCAGGTTATCACTCAGAAATAAACCATGTCATTTGTGTAGCCTCATGCTAGCAGTAAATCATGTTATATACGTGACCTCATCCATCGAGTCTACTAACATTTGGGTAGTCTACATTTTCTAGCTATCATCCACATCATTGTTGAAGATTGTATCCACTCCATAGGGTTCGTTCACCATAATCTATGCAGGTCCATAGTTCTGCCACCACTGATTGGTCCATGTTGTCATGTGATTTGCTTTGTTCTATTGTGAGGTCCCCTGTCATCGTTATGTTGTCATATTTATCTGGTCATATCCACTTGATAACCTATCATAGCATATAAGAAACATAATTTAAAATACTTCAACATAAAACTATTAATAAAACTAACCCTAAATTAAACTCAACTAACCAATACTACAAAATGCCATTCCTTTTGTTTTTTATATATTTATATATATATATATATATATATATATATACATTTATTTTTATTTTTAGTTGTTTTCTTTTATTTTGTTTTTATTTTTTATTTTATTTTTAACTAATTCTTTATTAACATGATTTCGATTTAGTTAATTTCAAATGTTTTAAATTTCACTTCAAAACAATTAAAATTAACCAAAGCATAATAACATCTAATCAACATTAAAACTTTGAAAAACATAAACTAAACTTTAAATCTAACAAAGAACTAGATGCCTAAAAAGAAATTAAAAGCACACATTAACCAATGCCCTAACCTTGGAATTCATGGGTAGGGACTTATCAAAATTGTCACTCACAAAAATAAATAAATAATCCAAAAATCAAAATTTAAGGTGGGTCCCCAAATTTGGGGCAAGTTGTTAAATGGCCACAACAAACGGTGACTCTGCTGGGAAATGCTCCTAAGCATTTTGGATAAAAAACCCAATTCTAAAAATAAACAAACGAAAGATCAGAAATACAAATCATCTAGCAATCTCCAATAATGTGGGGTAGATAACTTCAAATGAAACATATGAACCCTTTGCTTCTGCTTAGTGTGTGTAAAATTTATTTCATTTTATATTCTTGAAAACCATATGGACTCTGTCACATGCTTTACATTTAGGCTATGAAATACTATTCATAAAAATAATTTTTATAGACAGAACCCTACTACCAGTAAAGCATCTATAGCCCTGGTAGAGTTGATCTAAATTACCCTTATGTTCAATTGATATTTTGCAAAGCCTTTTTTTTTTAACAAGATTTTTCTAGATAGAGCCCTACTGCTAGTCAGGCATTTATAGCCCCAGCAGAATTTATCCAAATTTGGTGACTAATTTTAGCAAGTTTTCCTTTGCTTGCCTTTTCTTTTTTATTTTTTATTTTTTTTTTAAATGGCTTTGCAAAAGTTTATGCACCGCATGGTTTAGAAAGTATCTAAAGCTATAGATAGAGCATTTTAGATTTTTGCCTTAATTTGTAAACCAAAATGACTTCATCCTTCAATATTCCAAGGAATACCCTTTAGTATGATGTGTTCATGTGTAGCTTTAGCAAAATGATTCATCATTCCAAAATTCACTATCTTAGTCCCAAAATCTAGGAATGATTACTAAACAATTTCATCTCCTTTTCTTTGATCCACATGATAGGCAATTCATCCTTCATGACAAAGGAACACAAAAAATAGTCAAGAGGCCAAGCATTAGTAGCTACCACAAAACACTACCGCAAATAAAGGGAACAACCCAAAACACAATACTTCAAAAAAATCCCACTCCTAACCTGATGTAAACATACAAGAAAGAAAAACAAAACTTGCCAAACCAAAATTAGGGACAATGCCCAAAAACCAAAAAAACTTAAATACAAAAGCATAAAAACCAAAACTATATACAATAATATACACTATGTACAATTTGATGCTAGATTTATGCTATCACTTCCCTAGATCCCAAACATGATTAGCACACTTTAAAAGGAATATCTCATGATATTCATGCCAAGATTTACAAAAATCCAACCAAAATCAGATTAAGCCACACACTACCAAAACTCTCATTTTACTTCTCTCACCCCACCATTTTAATCTAGTTTCATTAGCAATCCCATAGTGGAGTTTCAAATCATCAAATTGATAAGGCAATAATTGATTTTTAATTCTTTCTTGGCTATTCCTTAAAATGTAGATTTCACAATTCAATTCATGATTTAGAATTAGGATTTTCTTTTCAAAAATGAGGTCTTGCAAGTAGGAGCCTATTTCTAAAAATTTCCATGTCAAGTCATTTTTCGTGTATTTAGTCCAATCATGCTTATGTAACAATTTGTAATCATCTAAGATATCTACTAAATGAGGATCCTTATAATTTTGTATCTTAGATTTGATTGTTAATTGTTGATGCACTTGATTCAATAATCCAAGCATATCTACTTTTGTTTCATTTATTATTAGCGGTGTGAGTAGAAATCAACTCAAATTTTTTGTCAACCACAAATGGCATTCCAACATTGATAACATTTGAATCCAATAGATCATTATTTAAGCATTCACTTGGAGTTCGAATGGTGGAACACAAAATATGAGATTCTACCTTTGACACATTTCTATTTACCAATACTTGGAGAGGACTTGTAACTTCTTCTTTTTCCTCATGATCTCCATCATTGTCATCATCTTGTAGCCCTTTACCTTCATCAATGACCTCTTCCTCATCCAAAACAAATGAATCATAAGAAACATTTACCATTTCTTCATGTGAGATGGTGATTTCAGCATCCTGCATATCAAGTGAAATAGAAATTTCATCAGTAGGAATGTGAGAAAACAATGATTCCTCATATCTTACCCAACCATTATAATAATATTCTAAAAGCAAGGGATGAAATTATGTCGCATATTTACAATATTTGGAATCATCTATTAGTTAATTTTTACCTTTATCTATTTATAAAAGTGGATCAATTCATGCATTTAGCTTTCTATGATTATCCCAATCCTCACTTATAAATAACGACTCTAAACCTTTCATTTCTAGCGGGTCATTAATTGGAACACATGGGATTTTTTGATCATCCACTTTAATACTTTCATTCAACTCTATGGAAGGTCCTGACCTATCACACATTTTAATATTAGTTAGATCTAGGACTCCTCCATGGTCTGAAATAATATTATTGTGAAAATAATTTGAATCTATCTCAGGAACATGATTCAAAAGATGATCAATATGGGTATTCTAAAATTGATTTGCACTTGATAATGATGGTTGATTTTGAATGGTAGGTTGAGGTGCATAAATTGTTGGGTGGGTAAGGGAGGTATTAAATTATTGAGGATTATACAATCCAAAACCCACATTATAACCTTGAAACTTAACTGATGTTCAAATGCTAATGCTTAGGTATAAGCTTGGGATAAATATGTGATTTGAGGCATCCCTCACAAATAAATAGAGATTTATGGATCAAGATAATTGAAATACACTTGGATAGCCACTCCCTCTAGAGGAACATAGGGTACCACCAATTGAGTATATAACCCATGGAACCTTTCAATGAACAACTTCAAAGATTCATTTGGTCCTTTATGGGTAGCAACAAACTGATTATACATGAGGATTGGGTCAACTAGCTTTTTCTTAAAATTATTGAGGAACATTACCTCTAGTTGAGCCCAAGAATTGATAGAACCTGTAGGTAAACTAAGGTACCAATCATAAGTAAATTCATCTAATGTAAATGGAAACATGTTACAAGCAACATCTTCAAGCATAATTTGCAATTGAATTAAAGTGTTCTTGTATGCATGAATATGTTCTTTAGTCGATTCTATTCCCTCATGCCTAAATTGAGGTAGATAATCCAAATGATCTATAGGCACATGATGTGAAGTCCTGGGTATGTTTAGAGGACTACCTATCATCATTGTAGTAAACCATACCATTAGTGAACCTTAAAGAATATAACTTTAGTACCAACTTTGTTAGTTTGAGAGATATATTTTGCAAAGAAGCATGAAATGACTAACAATTTCAAATGAATAAATCATCACGTTCATCCATTATAATGCATCAATTAAACCAAGAAATAAATAATTTTCTCCAATTTGCAAAAGGTTAGCATCAATGAATCATCAATTAAGAACTTTCAAATCAATAAATTGTGATCACCTATAAACAAAACCTCGTTAGTCAAAATCAATACCTTCAAATAACTCTTTCAAGTATCATGAACAAGTTAGCATTCCAGTAGCAATAAAGTAAACCAATTCATTCCCTCATTCTAGCACCAATTCTGTTGAGTGGAAATTTTTCCCAATTGCAAAATCACCATCACAGTTAGGATTTTGATTAGAAAACCCTCTCTTGCAAAGAAATAGAAATTTCTCCAAGGTTCCTTTTACTTAATGTGTGCTTTTAATCTTGTGAAGATATATCAAATAAGTGCTAGGAATACCTTAGTAATTTGCAAATAAATGTTAACAAGGGGTTTGTGTTGGTCTTACTTTATTATGCTATGCTTTTATTATTCATTAATTGAAAGGGCTTGATTTCCCTTATGTGTAGAAATAAAATGATGAATGAATGCATGAAATTGATCCCTTATTCACTTTATTTCTGATTTTCCAAGGTGATTTAATTCATTTATCTTGGAGTGTTTTAGGTAGATTTTATCTTCTTTTGTTAAACATATTTTAAACAAGTTTTATATTCTTTAAACCTTACTTAGAGCATAAAACAAAATATTAAAATCTATCTTTAAATGTGAATCTTAAATGATGATTGAATTCATTTTAGCTTGTTTGGAGCATGAAAAGAGATTAATTTTGCATGACTAACTTTAGAATGTAATGGCATTGAAATGCCATATACATTATCCCTCTTTAATGAAAAATAAATTTTCATAAAGGGAAGTTAATGTATTTCTTTAAATACAATAACCTTGGGAATGCCATATAAATTACTCCTCTTTAATAAAATTGTAATTTTCATAAAAAGAAGTTAATTTATTGCTTGAAAAATGAACATGCAAAGCTTGAAATTTGACTTGTCTTCAAAATATGAAATTATGCTAAATTTGAAATCACAAAACTCCTTTTTGGAACTTTGAATAATTTTTGTAATTTCGAATTGGCTTCAAAATAAAATCGAAATTGCTCTAAATAAAACTTTAAAGCTTATTCTTGGAATCCATGCATTATCTTTGGAGTTTTAATTTTTTGTATTTTTATTTAATCTGCAAAATTTAAAAATGAAAAATACAGGGTTAGAGAAATAAAAATAAAAATCTAGAATATGGACCAGCTGAAAATGTTAAATATAAACTACTATCAGTATAATGCTACCCTATCCTGCATAACCAAATATGTGAGGATTTTTGAATGTAATCTATCTAATCGAAGCTGCATCCACATGGTCTAAACTAAACTAGGTGCAATCTTCTAAGGAAACGAACCAAAATCCATGTTTCTAAACCTTCAACAATGCAACCATTAAAATGCATTAAACGTTGTATATAAGCCTAAAAACATGGAAGGGAAAGATAGAATGTTAGTTCAAAACATTCAGAAAAATATCTCCTCCAATTTTTCTTACAAGGTGCAAGTTTTTGCAGTATTTTGCATTAAAAATAGAAAAATACAGTCCTTGTTTTTCCCAAAATTTCTAGCCCTGTGAAATTTTCCAGCCTCCCTTCTATGTTTTCAATGGGTATTTAAAAACTTCATTCTGAATTTTTGCTTCCTTTTCCCCTTTTATTCACTTGCCAAACACCTTATTTTTATTTTATGTTTTCTTTGCCTGTCCCTCGTAACATTTCCAATAATACCTTCCCTTGCATAAACTTTCCCTACGTTATATGTTTTATAAAAATACTTTCAACAGTACATATAATGTTATCCCAAACATGCCACTTGGGGCTACTTATCATACCATATGTTATGTTGCCTTCAATAACACTATATTTCCCTCTTATTGTTTTTAGATAACCATTAAAATCAGGCCCTACATTGTAATGCACCAATTATTAGGCCACCAGATTCTTTTTAGACACTATTCCTTGTTGTGCCCATCTGGAACAAATGTCCACGTGGACCATCTATCCATAAATAACACTAGCAATTTCAAATCCCTATCTTCCATGCTATTGCCCATGACTATTTCATTTTCTCATAATGACACTTTCTTCATTTCTTTTTGTTAGCATGTTTAGCCAATACGTGAACACTGATTAGACCTCTAGTTAATATATACTCTATAGTCTTTGTGAAATAACTGGTAGTTCGAGACTCTATAACCTCTATACATAGACCCTAATAAAGGAGTTAAACAAATTTAGATATCCTATTAGTTCTCCTCTTTGACACTGAGTGGACGGTAACTCCCTACCGCGGTTGCAATGATATATTATTTAGACATTTCTACCAGAGCTCAAAAATATGACAAAGCTAGAACTACTTCTACTTGCGTTGTCACCATGAAATTGTATTGATATAGCCTCCACTATGGTGAGTCCTCTAACTTATGGCACATGCTCACCCTATATTTTTTCATCTGGTCTTCATTCGTATGCAAACGTCATCCTATAGTAAGTATCCCAAGATCACATGTTGCTTGCTGCTACTTGTATATCTATACATATTTAAAACCTGTACGTAACATCCAGTAATCTATACTTCATTATATCTATGCCTATGTTAGAACTTTCACATATACTAGGCAATCCAAGTAGACACATTCCGTAATAGCAATATGTCCTATTGTTTGGCTACATTCGAGCATAATATGTGCTATCATTTGGATATCAATTACATTCATCAGTGTGTACCTTGGTGATAGATACCTCATATAGTCTATTTACCATTCACCTCCACATCCTCTGATCCTAATCAACGTGAACACATATTCGATCTACCCACATCCTTGATCTATCTAGTAATCCATGTTAATCCCCACATAGTCAATCTGAGCCTCCTCATTGAAGAAATCCACATGTTGCAGTGCCACCCAAAATACGCTGCCATGTTTGTGCCATATTTCATTTGGTCCATGGTAGTCCATAGGCAACATGTTCTCTATCATTGGTGCATTCACCATTGTGAACACTATTTGTTATCCTTGATTTCCATACGAACATTAAACCCATCGTACCACCAATAATAAATCAACCTCGTGTGTCTATGATAACATTTATCGTCTTCGATAGAAATTCTAGTATGAATCCCTTACCTTCTTTGTTTTTGGTTGCATCTTAGAGTCTATGCTCACACTAGATCCGGATTTTCATTTCAGGTTTTCCCATGGTGTTGTTCGTGTCTACTTTGGAGGCCAAATCTATTCTCTAGTGCTATCATCATGCAATAATAGCAAGGAGATCGTGCAAGCTTCACAATATATTTAATTACCCAAACCAAATAGCTACCATGCCCCATGCCATTTCCAAATTGCCACATATGCCACACTATCCATTTTACTCTGTGGCTATGTCATTCATCTCCCATTACGTCTCCACATCACCTCAAGTCATCGCTCGATAATAAAACATGTCATCTATGTAGCCTCATGTTGGTAGTAAATTGTGTCATATACGTAACCTCATCCACCAAGTCTGCTAATGATCGGGTAGTCTACGTTGTCTATATATCATCCACATCGTCTATGAAGATTGTATCTACTCCATAGGGTCCATTCACCATAATTTGTGCAGGTCCATAGTTCTACCACTAGTGATTGGTCCATGTTGCCATGTGAGTTGCTATGTTTGATCACGAGGTCCCCGTCATCATTATGTTATCTGATTTAATGATCTGGCCATCTCTACTTAATAACCTGCCATAGTATATAAGAAACATAAATTAACATACTTCAATGTAAAAGTATTAACAAAACTAACCCTAAATTAAACTCAACTAACCAAAACTACAAAAAGACCATTCCTTTTTGTTATATATATATATATATATATATATATATATATATATATATATATATATATATATATATTCATTTAATTATTATTATTTTTTTAACTAGTTCTTTTTTAATATGATTTCAATTTAGTTAATTTGAAATATTTTTTAATTTCAAATGTTTTAAGTTTCACTTTCGAACAATTAAAATTAATCAAATCATAATAACATCTAATAAACATTAAAACTTTGAAAAACATAAACTAAAATTTAAATCTAACAAAGCACTAGACGCCTAAAAAGGAATTAAAATCACACATTAACCAACGCCCTAACCTTGGAACGCATGGGTAGGGACTTATCAAAATTATCACTCACAGAAATTCAAAAAAATCCAAAAATCAAAATTTAAGGTGGGTCCCCAAATTTTGGGCAAGTTGTGCAATCTCCACAACACCACCCACCATGCTATAGACTTTCTCATTGAAAGCAACCAAGAAAGAGTTTAAAAGTCATAAAAATTTTGAGGTTTGAGGGTCCAACTAAAATTAAACTATGTCAAAATTATTTTAATTTTTATAAGCTCTTTAAACCCTTAAAAAATATTTTGGCGACCTCGACGTTGCTCATTAAATGGCCTTACATCAACTTGCAAGGGTCGATACCACCAAAAACATCATCTCTATCTAAGAATACCTGTGTCACTAGAGTCAACATATGACTTGATGATGAACTAAAGGGGAAACCTTGCATCATTCAAATAAGGGCAGAAAGCCTTACACCCGATTGTTAGATGACAAGTAATTATAGTCATAAAAAGGCAAATAAATATTTTTTGAGAGGATGACAAAAATAGTCATCAAAATATGACAAAACAACACATCGACAATCACTTCCAAATCAACACATGACTGGTAGAATGATGTCATGAACACAAATTAGGAATATCAATACACTGTTTGGAAATTGCACTTAAGCACCCAATAGATACAAATGAAGATCATCTACTCCTAGCGTATTGCTCATTAAAAGCATGTGAGGTTGGCTCTTTTTGTGTTTTCAAAGCATGTGAAGAAAGTGGGATTGAGAGGTTAGACATCAAAGCTCCTTTCTCTTATGTAATAATGAAGTGTCTTTTCTATCTCATATCGAGCCCTCATAAGCATGTAGCTAAATCATTAAAAATATAAAATAGATATAATACACAAATGATCCCTTACAACTCATAAATTCCAATGAAGCTTTCTTCAACTCTGATACCAATGTTATGGGATTAAAATCCAACTATTTTTTATTTCTTATGCATGAAATATATAGGCAAATATTTGCCTAAATCACAAACAACTAATATCCACCATATTTTCCATGAAGTGTAGAACAAGAAATGTAGAATATTGTTGCCTAAGATTAACATAGCTAAACTAGAGAGAATATATAACTAACAAATAATTTACTAATTCACTAAGCTACCTAATTACCTATAATGACAACTATGCATCTAGAATTGTACGTGAGAATATTATTATCATGTTTACAATTATTTGTAAAAAAATAAAATTCTAAGCCTAAGCTAATAATATAAGCAAATCATATAAGAAGAAAGAGGGATCATGTGATCATTCCTTATTACAATACCCCTAAAATTTCAAGTTCCTCAAGGTCTAGAGTCCATTGCTCAAGGTTTGATGACTATGAGGGGTGTGTAATTAATTAAAGAGACACTTTACTAGGGATGTATTCATGATCAATATAATTGGTGTGAGCATCTCTAGAAGGGTTGTGTGGTAGAACTTTTACCTCATATCCATTCACATCAATGATTGCTAAGATTTTTTGTTGGTTGGAGGGGAATGTTATCATCTGCTTGAGTCAAAACCAACTTATACTAATTGTCATGGCTACTCTCAAGGATTTCATAGTATCCTTGCCCAGTTCCATCATTAAGTTCTAGGTGAACAATACTTAATGTGTTTATATACACATATCACAAAAATAGGTCAAAAATATGAAAAGAGGAAGGCTCACTATCCTTGTCCTCATCCCAATCATATTCTTCTATTAAGGTGACCTCACTTTGGGGTTAATTGAAGTAAAGTTATACTTCATCATCGTTGTTATCCAAAGAGGGGTAAGGTGACCTTCTATTGAGGTTGGGGATATTATCATAATCACCAGCATCTTAGCCAAGTTTAAGACTACAAAGGTTCTTTTATACCTTGTTTATGATGTCATAGCTCTTTTCCTTGATAACCAAAATTATAAAGGATTTGCTTTGGTGTAAGATAAAGGTTGGATATATAACATGAAGTGTACTTTCATTCAGTTGGACATGGATTTCTTCCATGGATTATTTCCTTGTTGGTTTTCCCAACAGAAACAAAGGTGCAATTTCCTATTTGCATGACCATTTCTTTTCTATAGGGAAACCCTATAGTGCAATATGATAGGGGTAACGTGGCTAAATCCAAAGCTAGTAGCTCATTGTGCCAACCATTGAGGTTTATATGATTGACATCTTGAACCTCCATTTTTTCTTTACCCTTTGTTGTGGGATTGCTATTAGTCTCGATTTCTTGGTTGGTACCTATCCCCTTAGATGGGTCAACCTTTAAGGTATCATCAATGAAAGGATGAGAAGTGTCCAAGGAAGGGCAAAGGTAATCCTTTGTCTTTTTCAACTAAATGTCTTGACAATATATTAAGGGTTATTTTTTTACCATAATGTTGTATAACTTACCTTGATATTCATATTTCAAACATTGGTGGTAAGTTAAGGGCATGACTTACTTAGCATGGATCCAAGGCCATCCCAAAAGGATGTTGTAGCTCAAATCACAAGGCAATACATAAAAAAATATGTTGAGGATATGAGACCTCACTTTTAATGGAATAACTATAGTCCCAATGGCCTCACACTCCTCATTGTCATAATATTTTATGAAAATGTTAATTTTTCTACGTCTTGTTTATTTATATCTATCCTATTAATGAATTTTAGGGTACATACATTTATGGATAATCTATTGTTGACAAGGGCTCTTTTGATGCATTGCTTGCCAATGTGACATGTGATATACAAAGGGAGTTCTCCCAACATGGAATGGGTTGGAAGGTCATCTTTAAAAAATATATGGTTGCATGATTCACACTAAGGGATCCTACCATGTTAACCAAATCATTACAACTAATATTTTCTTGGATAGTTTACTCACTTAAAATTTTAAACAGGTTTTCCCTATGACTCAGAAAAGTGTTTAATAGCTTGAGTATAGAGATATTTTTTGGAGTATCCTCCAATTGTTGTTGGAGGTTAAAGGCCCTTTTTACTTACTCTTTAGGATTTAGAACCAAAGGTGGTTCTTCAGGAGTAGAGGCACATATAGGTTGAAATACCAAAGGGGTATCAAAATATTATTTTGATACCCCTTTGGTATTTCAAGCAAAATATTTTCTAGCAATGGCACTAGTCCAAATTATCCCTACCAAATTTTGATCATACAAGGGAACATTCCTATAATGGACATGATTGGTAGCTTGTTGCTTGTGTTTAGTTAAAGGGTCATGAAATATTTTCATGTCTTGATTGAAATATGTTGCTTTTTTAGAACAACAAACTGTAAGATGATCTTCATCAATAATATTCTATATTATATTCTTAATAGATATATTTGTTTGTATAGTAACTTTTCATGTGATGGAAGGTGCAATGCTCATTAGCCTTGAACCAGGAATGCTTATACCTTCTAGGGTTGATAGGCCTTATAGTTAGTAACTCTATCATTTAAGAATTCAATAACTTTCCCATCATATAGGATAAGAATTTGTTTAATAGAGTAAAATTCCTATGGGACTTTTCTTGGTTTAGGCAACACGATGGTGGCATTAACATTACCTGCTTTAGAATTTTTAGTAGGGAAAGAATCAATTATATCATTGCCTACGACATGTTTTTTCTTGTATTTTCCTTTGACATTGGAGGAAGAGAAATTTTCCTCCTCCTTAGTTTTCAATTTTTCTCTACAATGAAGGGCAAATTCTACTTGATTTGCTAAGTCTACCACATATTCAAGGGAAGATATGCAGGTAATTTCTAAGGAATATGAAAATACACAATAAATTTCTTTGTGGTAGAGTAAAGTGAATATTCTTAACTAAAAAATGCCATCGAGTTTAAAATTTGATGAAAGACTTATATTTACCTTGCTTAAGTTGATAAATATCATTTATAGTGCACTTTTCTGTAATGTACGTGGAGAACTGTTGGATAAACATCTCCACCAAATACCCAAAGTTCTTAATTGAATTATGTGGTATTGAAAATACCACTCTAAAGCCTTACCCCCAAAGCTTTTAGGGAATAACTTTTATAAAAGTGTCTCGTCATAAGCAATAACATGGAAAGCAACTTAGAAATTTTGATTTTTGGGTTACCTTCACCCTTGTACATGTGAAATTTTGGTGCTACAAAGTTTGGGGGATAAGGTCAACTAGCCAAGAATGAATCTATAGGTTGGTTGTAGTAATCCTTATAAGAGTATTTTTTTTCCTACTATGGCTCCTTGGATAGAAACCAATTGTTGCTTAAATTTTCAGTTTTCCTAAGCCAATTATTCTAATTTAATGTTTATATCCTAAAACCTAGAATAAGGATCTTGTGGTGTTATAAAGTAGGGTTGTGAATTAACCCATAAATAATATTTAGAATTTGGATGGATTGATCCAAAAGGGATGATCATATTATTAATTCTATAATTATTTGGAATAAAATGGTTAGTATAAGGAGTGTTAGTGAGAATTGGAATATGAGAAGGCATGCTAAAGAACAAATTGGAAGATATCACATTTGAAGGATTTGATATGCTAGGGAAAACATCCATATTTTGAACTTGTGAAATGCTTCTATGTTTAGAGGCATAGAACCCTAATTTCTAGAATAATATGGGATACTAGGTAGCCTCCCTTCTAAATATGTGATGATATGGAGATTAGACTCTATTTGGTTCAATTTAGAAGGGTTAACACCTAGGTATAAAGACCTAAGAGATGGGTCTCTCTCCTAATAACTCATGGCATTGGATTTGGGTTGTTGCAAAATATCTAGGAGGGATTTCTTTGTAGCAAAAACGATCAAGGGTTCTTCGTCAACCCTCAAGATGGTTTGCATAGCTTCCTTATTTCCTCTTAGGAAAGTAGCTATGTGGTCCATGGATTTATAAACTACTTCACCTTATTCATTGTAAATAGAGGAAAGGGTTATTGAGGGAGTATTTTCCTCCTCTTCTTCCTCACATGTTGGATTTTTATCATCTTTTTCTTCTTTAGAAGCTCAGGCAAAGCATTCAAATTTTGCACTATCATGCAATATTTTTATTAAGATAAGGATTTTTAGCCATAGTTAAGGAAATGGGAAATTCAATTTTGTTATAGTTTTGTTTTTGGAGTTACTTATAGTAGAAAGAGAAAATGTTTCAATAACCCTTATATCCCCAAAGAGAACAACCGGCCTTATGAATATCGTTAGCCCACCATAATATACTTACCAAGAGAGATAACCCTCAAAGCTTGTACGATAGTTTACTCAAAGGGTTGTTATCCTTCCCCTAGTAGGACTAACAATTGGTTATATTCTTGTTATCTTTGTTTAATATGATTTACTCTATACAAACAAATTTAAGTGGTCTTAATTAGAGTGTAGTAAATTTTAAGTTGATTAAAGGTAAGGCTTAGATAAAAGGGTTTTGGACCCATATGATATTTCACATTGGATTCACTAAATATGTGGGGGAACCAAAAGGATCTAGGAGATGTTGGCCTCCAAGTTTATCTAAGGGCTAGCCCACACTCAGATGAGAGAGCCCTGTTGCACCCTTATTGTTGTGTGCATTTTGAGCTATTTTATCTTTGCTAAGGAGTTTTGGGTTCAACATGGGTTTTATAGATTACCTTAAATCTAATTTTATGTGTTTAATTTTTCAAACACCTAAGGTTTTGTTCTACCCTAGTGTCTAATATACAAGAATGATAATGATGCAATGCATGTGAAGATAAATTTGCATAAAAACTAGTTTACATATAATTTTGTTTTAATGAATGCTAGTCCTAAATTTGTAATAAAGTAAGATTTTCCTTTTTATTTAATTTTTATTTGAGGTAATGGCACAAGAATAATTCAAAAAATAAAAATACATCCTAATGCAAAAGATGCATGCATTTAGAAATTGAATGCCTATGTAATGAAGGAGATAAAGAAATTAAAGTAAACTAAAACTAAGAGTTCTTTGATTTTTCCATTTTATGTGAGATATAAGATAAAACAAGATAATATATAAGTTGTAAACAATAAATAGACTATTCTAATGAACAAAAAATAGAGGTCAATAATTATTCTTACTTGGTTTGATGGTTGTTGCAAATCTACCACCTATAGATGAATCCATTGTCTAGTGAATCCGCAAGTTGTAGAATTTTTAATGGTGAATTCACTCAACCTGTAGAAAAAATAAACTAAAATAGTTATTAGATTTTTAGGGCTTCCAAATAGCGATAAATATTAAAATTACTAATTGGAATAGTTATGCTTCCTTTTTTCATATACAAAATAAAAAATTGCTTTAAAATGGATGTAGTAATACCTGTGATGAATCTACACCTAAAAATTTATAGCTAGCAGATTTGATTCTATAGAAAATATAGAGTGATAGAGGATCTAAAAGAACATTCCAAATGATGATAAGAAGTTGTGTTCGGATGACTATGCAAAATATATGCTAGATTGCTAAAAGGATTTGAAGCTAAGTGTGTAGATGATGAATCTGCCACTCGAACTAGTTATAGGCAGTGAATTTTCTTGTGTAATAGAAATAGAAGGATGGCTTTTGGCTTAATATTCTACGGTTACAATATCCAAGAACGAATTTTCTACCTAAATAGGGTATAGATTGAAAATTTTCTTTGGGATGACGAAAAAAAAAGGGGCAGATGAAAAATAGTTATGGGCCATTGTTGGGGAAGCCTAGAGAGCCTTACTGGAAGTTTTTCTATCCTAAAAGGATCTCTAAATGCCCTACAAAATTTTATTAGATACTTGATGGTGCAAAATATTCATTAGATTAAATGGGAACAAAAAATATTGCATTCATGAATCAAGAATAGAAAATTATGAATTTGAACATAAATGTAATATAAGATATTAAGAAGATAAAAAATGATATAACCAAAACCACAAATGTTAGGTGCCTCATCTCTTACCCATTAAACTACTTGAAGATATATGACCTTGAGATATTGATGTAGCAGAGTTTCATCATTTGAAAATTGTATTTTTTTATCTAAAAAGTCTCAAAAATATATAATATGTTGATACCCAAGAGAGTTCCTTCCAAAAGCTAACCCAAGGGGCCAATTTATAGAAAAATACCCACTTAGGAGTTTCCCTAGGGAGGAGTGAGGTGTCCATTTAAGTTAGCTAATTTGGGGTTGGCACCTACCTTGATTGGTAGTGACAATGTTTATTGGGAGGAGGGAAGTTAGTTGCCCCCTGATATCAATGAAAATTTAGGGGTTTTAGGGTAGCATAAGAAAGTATGTACTTTGGAGGATTGTCCTTTCATTGAAGGTTTTGAAAATAAAAAAGTGTTTTTAGGTCTATTTCTTGTACTTTAAATTCTCCACACCATAATAAACCTATAAATGACAAGCCTCACTATGAATAATTTGAAAAATCAAAGATATTGATGAATAGAAAATTGTTAGTGGGAAAGAAAAAGGGAGAGGAAGACCCTTAAAGCAATAATAAAGAAAAAATGAAACTCAATGACATATTGATATGGTAAAACAAAAACAAATATGGCAAGCATTAACTATAAATGAGGCTAAACCTATAAATGAAAGGGAAAAAGTGATGATAAAAATAAATTTTTTTAATATTAAATGTATTAAGACCCCCAAGAAAAGAATTATTAGTGAATTAGTAGGTTGTTATAGTCTTGATATTGTTTTAATATAAGAATAAAAAATAACTAGAAGGAATGTAAGGGTGTCCCCAAAAAGTTTTTGAAGATGGGAGATTATCTAGCAATTTTTTCTATAGGAGCATTAGGAGATATTGTAACAACATGAGGCATTTTACAATATTTCAATATATTATAACCATGAATAGAGGTCCAAGGTTTAAATCCTATGAAGGGTAGAGTTATACACCATGTGTTAGAGTTAGAGTCTATTACATCATTTGGATCATGTAAATCTACCTTCCTAGGTACATACTTAGGACATTAGATTACTTTAGGGGGAAGTTATCTAGTTACTTTATGCAATGTAATAAATGCACAAGTGTCAATGTGCAAGGTGTCCCTTGCACAACTAGGTAGAGTGTTGGCCAAGGAATCTATATTCCATTATAAAAGGGCATCATTTTAAGAGTTTGACAAGTAAGTCAGTAGGTAGTAGTAGTACTGTGTGATTTCATAAGTGATGGAGGACATTATAGTCCTATAGCATCTTGCATGGAGTGTCAATTTCCTCCATAGCAATATTGTATTCATTTCCTTCATTTCTATTTATAGCATATTTTTACAATCTCGTAAATTTATTTTCTCTTATATTTATGCATCCTGTGATTGCCATATCCCATTGCAATCTACCTCAAAAGCTAACACCATGCTTTGGAAACCAAAGGATGGTTGGATAACCATATATTGAGTAAATAACATATTCCATAAGGTTATTTTCATATGGCCTATGGCCTCATAGACGTTAAAAACTAATTTACCCTTTATCCTATTTATAATAAGATATTATAATTTGAAATCCATTTTACTCCCATATAATAAAAAAATTTAAATAATAATAAATCAAACAATTAATAAAATATTATTTATTTTCCTTTCTATCAAAAAAATTCTTCATTTATTGTTCTTTGGGTGATATTATTCTATGAAAATCAAGTTTATTAAAATAATAATAGTAATAGACAACTTATTTTGAAGTCACAGTAAATGGAACTTTGCATAGCATCTACTTTTTTGTTGAAGAAGAATGGTTGCTTTGCGAAGAATTTGGGTTTTTTTTAAATGTCTCATCTTTTAGGAGCCATATCTTCATGAAGAGTTATCCAATTCAACTGATTCTTAGACTAGCCTATGTTTAATTTGAATAGCTTTAAAATAAGTGGTTATATGAAGGAATTTGAGCAATATTGATGGAGATAACGTTCTTGTGAAGCTAACCATCTAAAACAAGGGCAATGATGATTTTTCAAGTTGTGAAAAAAAAAATTGCAAATATTTATCAACTAGGGTTCGGATGATGAGAAGAGCAATAAAGGGCTAGGACTTTAGTGAGGCAAGAAATTCTATCTAGACATAGAATTTTTCAACTAAGTTTTTTTTCCCTTCTTTATCTTAGAAATTTTGAATGTAAATTATTGTAAAATTTTTCTCAAATATTATATTTGCGATGGGACATTCTAATAATTTTCAATATATTTTGAGTTTTAGTTTCCTTTTTATGGACTAATTTATATTTAAATCCTTAGAATCATCTCTAGTGGTAGTGGTTAGTAAGCGCAATTCAGAGAGATCCTCGTTGCTCCAATATAGGGTGGTTTTTGGTAAATTTAATGGGTATTGACCATGGGTATTAGCCTTGAGAAAATGTATTGATAGGAGTTGAAAGTCTCCAAAAGTGATTCTATCCTTTATTTCCAAAGGTTTCTTCCTAGCCATTTTTTTCTAAAGAAGAAAGATAAAAAATCCTAAGGGGGTCATTGGTTTATGGGAAGAGCAGGACTCTTCCTTACCTACTGGTATTAAGGATTTTCACCTGAAAATGTAAATATACCCCTAGTACCCATCTGGATTAGGATGTTTGGTTTGCCCATTGACTTTTGGGAAATATTTACCTTCAATGAAATAGGCAACACTCTAGGAGAATTCCTTGATATTTTAGATACTATGAAAGATGGATTCTTGGCTATTTATGCTTAGATATTGGTCATGATTAATATAAGTAAAGCTTTACCAAAATCAATCATTCTTAATTATGGGGATAATATGTGGACCTAAACCATAGATTATGAAAATATATCTTTTATTTGTAGAATATGTGATGATGTGGGACATATTGAGAGATCATGCTCTAAGAAGAGCCCATGGAGAAACTTACAAATGGTTATGGATGAAGATGGAGTTCAAATTCCAAAAAATAGATCTAGAAAAATTAAAGAAAATAAAAAATGGAGACTAGTAAGGAATGATATTGGAATAAATACCAAATATTTTGAGGCTTTAGCCTATGAAGAAAAAGTAGATCAAAACTTAGAGGACACATTACAATAGGTTCAACATATTAACAAGGAACCAACTATTCAATATGATCCCAATTTAAGTAATAAAATTCTCAATGAACCTAAGGAATGTGTCTCATCATATTTGAAGACTCTCTTGAAGTACCATGCACCATTTAGAAGAAATAAATTGGTAAATAAAATGCAGTTTTAGAAGTTAATACCTCTATCATTAATAAGGAAATACCAAAAAATAAGCAGGACAAGTCAAAAGCTTCTGTAGTAGAGCCAAGAGAGGATAAATATGGTGAAAAATAAAATTATGAAAGAATATTGAGGAATAGAATAATAAAATCTACTCCTGATATAGGCAAGACAAAAAGAGTAAATCCCTCAAATTATCAAGCAAGATCCAGGGAGGCAAGAGCAAACATAGATAAAGAAACACAAACTAAGTTGGTTAAACTTCTCTTTACCAACAACAAAATGATATTGGTAATACACAGGTGGGGCCATTAGCCCCTAATGAGACATGATTATCATATCATGGAATATAAAGGGTGCTAATACCCCCTCAAAGAAGAGGAATATCAAGGACCTATGTTTAAGTAATAAGCCTAATATTATTTGAATTCAGGAAACTAAAATGATAAAAGAAGTTTCAAAAACTATGAAAGGAGTATAGGCAATATGTGAATGGGATGTTATGGATTCTGAAGGAATGGTAGGGGGAATTATAACTTGTTGGAATCCTTCTAGGACCTCCTTTGTAACCATTCACAAAACTAGATATTGAATAGCCTCTTTAGTCACTTGCTACTTTGCAGATATTTATTTTATTCTTATCAATGTCTATGGACCTACAACTCAGTCAAGTAGATTAGAATTTTGAAGTGGAATTGAAGCCTTTATGAGAAGTAAAGACCACAAAACCTAATTCATGATCATAGGATATTTTAATTCCATAACCAAGCTGGATGAAAAAATGATAAAATTACGAAATTAACCCAAAGTATGAGAGATTTATCAAAATTTATTAAAAATAATTATCTATGGGAGGTTGAGTTTGAAGAAGACAACTATACATGGACCAAAAAAGGGAGAGACCAGAGAAAAAAAATTAGATAGATGCATACTCTCATACCATTGACTAGATGAAGGAACTTGTGCTAAAATTAATACATTAACAAGGACTGGTTCAAATCACTAGCCAATACGAGTTAAAATGGTGGTAAGTGAATTTAAAAAATATCATATTTTAAATATGAGAAAATATGGGAAGACCATCCTCAATTTGTTGATATGATAGCACAAACATGGAATTATTCAAGAAATGGTGGGTTGTATGCTCTTCCAAAATAAATTAAATCTATGACATATAGATTAAAAGAATGGAACAAGAACACTTTTGTAAACATTTTTCCGAAGAAAGAACTAAAAGTTAAACTTTCAAAATTCTAAAAAGGTGATCATAATAATCCAATCTTAGAGGAAAGGGAGTTGCTTAGTGAATATCATAATATTTTGAGTAAGGAAGAGAAGTTTGGATATTAAAATCAAGACAGACTTGGTTAAAAGGAGATAAAAATACAAAGTTTTTCATAGGATGGCTATAACATAGATCAACATCCAGAAATAGCAGAATTAAATCAATAGAAAGAGTTTGGATTGAAGATCGGAGTGGAACTATAAAAGAGGTAAAGTATTTTTATTAGAATATTCTAGGATCAGAGGAGACTTAATTTCTTAATGGTAAACTTCTTCAAGATGTACCTTCAGTTATAATGAATGAAGATAATATGAAATTGATGAAGCCTATTACTCTAGAAGAAGTTCATTTAACTTTTTCCTCTTTTAATAAGGATAAATCCCCAGGTCTGGATGGGCTCTCTGCAACTTCTTACCAACATAGTTAGGATATAGTGAAGGGTTATTTATTGGTGGTAATGTAATAGTCTAGGGTAAAACAATCCATACCTTATAAAATAAATGCAACATATCTTACCCTAATTCTAAATAAGAAGGATGTTGAATTGTTTGATTCTTTTAGACCCATAAGCCAATGTAATATGGCATATAAGATTATCTCCAAAGTAATGGTGAATCGATTAAGACCATTATTAGACAAAATTATTTCAGAAGAGCAAGGAGGATTTTTCAAAGGGACATAAATTTTGGATGGGATCATAGTAGCTCATGAACTTATACATTCAACAGCTTCAAGGAAATAGAAAGCAATGATCTTAAAACTTGATATAAGTAAAGCCTATGATAGGGTTAAATGGGATTTTCTTTTTGCAATTTTATAAAAGTTTGGATTTGGGAAGAAATGGGTTAGATGGATTAAAGCTTGTGTGTCTACAATTTCTTATTCAGTGTTGGTCAATGGGTTATTAATAGAATCTCTTAAATCCAAGAGAGGCCTTATACAAGGAGATCCTCTATCTCTTTATGTGTTCATTATTATGGTAGAGTTTTTGAGTAGGAACTTAAAGAAGGCTTGCAAAGATGAGCTTATAAGTGGACTTAAGATTAGTAATAACATCAACAACATCACCCATCACTAATTTGTATATGATACAACCCTTATTGGAAGGGCAAGGATAAATGAAGCTAGAGTTTTGAATAAAATTTTAAAGGAATACGAAAGAGCATCTTGTTAAAAAGTTAATAGGACAAAATCCAAAAATTACTTTATTAACACTTCAACTAATATCAAAGCAAGAATTTGTAGGTTACTTCAAATGGAAGAGGTAAATTTACCAACAACTTATCTAGGGATGCCTTTATTTGAGGGGAGAATGAGGATAGAATTATGGAATCCAGTTATTAGTAAAGTTCATAATAAAATTCTAGTTTGGAAAGGTAGATGGTTATCGTTAGTGAGAAGAGTGCAGTTAATTAAGTCAATCTTACAGGTCATTCCAAAATATTATATGTCATTGTATACTATGCCAAATTCAATTGAAAAAAAAAAGTATAATCTGTATTATGCAATTCTTTTTATGGTCAAGTTTACATGATAAAAGGAAATTTTCTTTGGTGAAATGGAGCAAGGTGTGTGATGATAAAACTAGGGGAGGTCTTGGTTTAAGAGTTCTTATAGATGCAAAATTAGCTCTTAGGGAAAAAGTAATTTGGAGATTGTACAAATAGAGTCAAATATAATGGGAAAGAATTCTTCTAAGTATGTTGAGCCCAATGACCCAAGTTTAATATTTATTCCATTCTCTCTACCAAATGGTTCTGCTATTTGGAATGGTTTAAAAAATCTATTGATCTAATGATTAAAGGTTTAATATGGGTGGTGGAAACTAGAGAAAATATTTCTATTTGGATGGATACTTGGTGTGATAAAAAACCACTCAGTTTATATTTAATTTTGAAACCTTGTATGAGATTACTTCAAAATAAATATGGTGATAGGATTTCAAACATTTTGTACAAAGACCAGGAACGAAGATACAAAGAGAAATAAGATTTTTTTACAAGTATACAAGATATTAATGCTAAGATGCAATTGAGTAGAAATATTACAATTGTGATTATTCTAAGGGAATCCAAGGATAAATTGATTTGGGAGTTGAATAGCTCAGAATAATACACAATAAGAAGTGGATATAATGTAAATCATCAATAAAATAGTAATATCACTAGAATATGGAGAGATATTTGGGATAGCCCAAGCATTCCTAAAGTCAAAATATTTATTTGGCTAGTAGGTCATAAAAGAATTTTATCCTAGGATAACCTTATGAAAAGGAGTTTTCATGGCCCCTCTCATATATTCTTTGTAAAAAGGAGGAGAGTATAAACCATCTCTTGGGACATTGCATAATAGTCTAGAAACTATGGCAATGAATTCTTAATATGTCTGGTAAATGCATGGTGATGAATAGCATAATTGAAGATTGGTTAAAGAAATGGTAGAGCACTTATAAAAGTGAGGCTTTACAGACAATATGAGATATATCAAAAGATACAATACTTTGGACTGTATGGCTAGAAAGGAATAGAAGAATATTTAAAAGGAAAGGAAAGAAATTTAGAGATAATAAAAAGGAAGATATATTTAGCCATAGAGGAGTCTAAACCACCCCTATTAACTCACCAAGTCCTTAATCTGGAAGGAAAGAGCCTTTATAGATGGATTCAAGTCATTAAATAGAATTATGATGTTGGGTACAAGAGAAGCACAAAGAAGGCAAATAATATAAAGTGGAAACCACCAAATGTGGAGTGGCTTAAATTGAATTTTGATGGAGCATCTAAAGGAAATCCAAGACCAAGAGGAGGAGGAATAATTAGAAATAATAGAGAAGATATTTTGTCTCATTATGCTTTCAATAGTGGATTTAAGACAAATAATGAAGTTGAAGCTTGGGCAGCTTTAGAAGGGTTAAAAATATGAAAACAAATGAAATGGAACAAAGTATGGATGGAAGGTGATTCTATCATAGTGATAAATGCAATTTTGAGGAAAGCAAAGGCTCCATGGAACATACAAGAGATAATTGTGGAAATTCAAGATCTTGCTAAAGAGTTTGAAGAAATCAGGTTTACACATACATTAAGGGAAGGAAACAAATGTGTAGATAGGCTAGCCAATAGAGGGATTTTGATTGAGGATCGTGAAGTTAAATTCTCCTTTCCATGGTTAGAGGAAGTAGTAAGTTTAGTTGAAGCTAACAAGAAAATGTTGACTGTCTGAATCAAATAATGATTAAGATTTACTTTAATATTTTTTATTGGTAATATCTACTTTATTTTATAACAATAATGTGCTTTCATATATACTATTTTGTGGTTGCACTTATGCTTCAATAAGGAAACTAGCAATCTAGATTTGGTAAAGCGGGCTATGATAGTGCAATGTTTTGGAAATATTACTCTACTAAAATGCAATGCATGGATAGTAGAGGTGAATTTTTGGTATTGTGAAGGCTGTTATAGAAAATGTTAATAAGGATGCTGAATTTGGAAATATTTGTATTCTTAAAAAAAATTGAAAAGATCCAGAAAATAAAAATCAAGAATTCATACATTTTGTGTAAAATGGTGTAATTTTCTAGCTATAACATCTCTATTGAAATGAAAATTGTATCTATCTATAAACTCTCAAGCTCTAAAGAAAAGAGTTGTAATTTGTCAAGGATGAGGAACCTTAGTACAATCCTTATTATCTAGACATATATATAATTAATTTATTATTACAAAACAAAATTATTTTTTTAAATTATATATATTGTACACCATGACTTGATGCTATGATCGAAGGCAATGCGACTTAACCTTGTGACCAATTGTTCAAAAATAAAATGTAGTTGTCGATTCCTCATAAAAAATAAAAAATAATAATTTTTGAAAAACTTTTCAAATTTACTAATAATCAATTTATTACCTTATTAAGGTCTCCGAGAGCTATGTGGATTGGTAATTTCTTGTTTGGATAGGAACTTACCAAGAAGACGCCCAGGTTCAAACCTTAGGAGCAACCTATTTGCAAAGGTAGTAGTTTGATCTGAATCTTCTGAGTGTATGCTAGATCGACGATGACAGTATGAATCCCAAGTGATCGATGGTATCCTTCACGTTGGGTTGACAATAATGAGGTATAATAGGTTTGCTAGGAGTAACCCCTGTGGTTTGAACCCTGCGCTTATCGATTACTAAAAATAGTGTGGTTGTGACCAACTCTCCTATGTAACCAAAAGAAAAAATATTACCTTATTAAGTCCTGAGAGGAATATTATAGTGGGAAGTCTTTGGGTATCATCGAGTCTTGGGAGGGATATTATAGTGGTAAGTCTTTGGGTATCATCGAGAGATTAAGTTTAAACTTTTGTATGAAGAGACCAAAACCCTTTATAAAAACTTATGTTTTACCTTCATATTTTTATTTTGCCAAAAAAGAATAGGTCGATTGGTAGTTGTCAAGTGTTTGTTTATGGGTTCCCATGATTTCAATATTATCAATGGACTACGATTGTTTGAATTCATAAAAAATTAAATATTATAAAAAAATTCTATACAATAAAAAATAAATTTATTATTGTATTAATCAAATAGTAAATCTGGGTTACTCGAGTTTGCTAATTCCAACCTACTTTGTATGATGCATATTGGGTTTTCATTAGACTCAAGTTTGAATTGTTGGAAATATAATTCTGTTACACCGTTTAATTATCTTTAAAAAAAATAAAAGATATTAATTAATGTTCCAAATAAATGAAAGATTTGCATGAGGATTTCCATGTTTATTTTTTTTGTAGGGAGACTTTATGGTTAATGTCTTTGAATGTTGGATGCCTTTAATAAGAAGATTGCATCTTCCATACTTTGCGGCATATACTTTATGGTTAATCATAGTAGCTTTATTTATTTATTTATTTATATATATATATATATATATATATATATATATATATATATATATATATATATATTGATTTGGTTGAGTAGTCTCTTTCCAACCATGATCCTTCTTAAAGTTGAGAGCTATACTTATCAATAGGGAATTTAACACAAAACTACCACACACCCACCCCTCACACACTCAATTATTATAGTTTTTTATTAAGAGTTTATATATATATATAGGATTAGAATAAGTTTTATTGTATTATATTATTATTATATTTTTTAAGATATTTTAGAAGTTAAAATATGGGGCATTGCAAGAGTTATTTTTGTGGTGATTTGAATTTGGGTCTTCATGGGACCCCAATGTCATACCAATGTACTATTTTGACAAGGACATTATTATAATAACTTAGTTATTAAAGATGTAATAGTTAGCAAGATTTGAATATGGTTTTTATTGAAAATTTGTAAATTTAAGAATTGAGCTAATGTCATTTGAAAGGGAACTTTTATTTTATTTTAATTAGTAATATTCCATGTTAAATTATTATTTTTTAGTTTGATATAAATGATCGTATATTAACATTGAATAAATTACTTTTACTAGATTTTTTTTTATCTAAAATTTCTTCTAATGTTTTCTAAAGTACATTTTTTTTTAAGTAATTACATGGAATTGAAATAGATATAACTTGCATCACATCATCGTGATTATATAGTGTTATTATAATAACTTGGTAAAAGTAGCAATATTTGAATATGAACATAAGTCTCCTACTTGAAAGTTGAGAAATAGAACAAGTTGACCATTTTTTATAATATTTTTAAAGATATTATTATTACTAAAAATATTACTTTGTTTAATTTTGACGATTTTATATTATATTAATATAATATAAAAGAACATATATTTTAGTTTAAAGGGAAAAAGAATTTATAATTTGAGTCATACAATAACTTTGAATTTCTTTTAGATGATATTATTAATAAGAATCTTGAAAGCCAATCATCTTGAAAATATCTATTCACTTTCTTCTTCTTTTTTTAAATTGAAATTTTATATCAGAACAAGATTATTTACAAGTTGGAACAGGACTCCTCCCAATATTAGCTAATAAGAGCACTCATTTCCTCTTTTTAACTTTCCAAAAAACTTCATAACTCTAAATCCCAATATCCTAAGAACTAACCACTTTTAATTACAACACTAATAGGAGATTTGCATTTGAACCAAATATCCTAAACCATATGTCTACATTGGCTATCCAAATTAGTTGGATTTGCTTACTAACCTATCCAATCCTCTTGTCCTCAATAGCCATACCACTGTGTCACTAAACCCCTACCTCCTTGGTACCCATCTTTACCAAGAAGTCCACCACTGTATTTAGATCTATACACACTAAAATAGGATCACATCATCCAATTTCCTCCACCACTCCTTAATTTGGGTGATAAGAATCCTCAATATTTGCATTTCCAAAGAAAATTTCCTCATGCAATTCAAAACTCCTATCAATATTTGAGGATCTAATTCTATTATTATCCTCTTAGAACTTTATCTTACTACCTAAATAGAAGCATATTTGATAGCTAAGTCTTATGATTCATTTTTCATGCCCTTGCCTAGGTCCTACAGCTCCCAATAGAGCACTGTCCAAACATGATCTATGCAGACTACTCTAATTCTAGCTCTATCTAGATTACCTTTTGTAGCTCTATTAGTATTAATTTGAATCTAGCCTTTTGAGGGTGTTTTTCAACTACCTTTTATCTTGTCCATCATGCACTTCAGCTTCCTTCTTCATTCTCCCTATATTAGTTTGAGTTTCCTTTTTAGCATACATTGTCATAATTTCTATGACTTTTCTCCAAATGACCTACCAAACACCATCCAAGGATGAAAAATTTCTCTAAAAATTTTATCATTTCTCTCCAGCCAAAATTACCACCAAATAAATTTTAATCCAAGCTTCCACCCAATACGAAGAGCTTTATATTTTTAATATGCCCCTCTTCCATCTTTCCCAAATATATTTTTTGGTTCAAATCACCATTGGCTCATAATTTATAAGCTAAAAATCATATCTTCCAAATATAACTTGTAACCAGACACTCAATCATCAGGTGGTCAGATGTGTCCTTGCATTTATGGCATAAAATACACTAGGATGAGCCAACGATTCCCCTACATATCATATTATCAAAGGTAATAATTTCATTGCGTATGAACTACCTGGTAAAGAATTTTACTTTTAGCCAACCCTTTTTTTTTTTGTATTAGGCCCAAACACAAAGTTTCATATTTGGTTGCATTAATAATGCAACTCCATGTTATTCTATAGGAGAATTATTTGATCCCCTTTCAAAGGAGATATCAACGCTATCCTGGATTTGATCCCATTCTTGCATCTAGATCTATCAAAGTAAAGCTTCCAAAGCTCTATCTTTCAAAGTTCTTGATTCATCACAACTAGGACATTTTAATGTTTTGGCTCTATTATGTTTTATGTGTCATCTTTGGTTTCAATCATGGCATTGTAATCCTTAAAATATAATTCATCTTCAGCTCAAAAATATCTTCTAGAGGTTCTATTTCTTCACTAATCATGTTGATACACTCTTTTATCTTCTCTATGTGATATAATATTGGATTCTATGGGTAGATTTTAATTTATTTCCCGTTATGTGGGACCATCATATGGGAATATTCTATGTACATATAGCCTCCTAATTTTGTTGTAAATTCTTAGGAAAGGCAAAGGCCAAAATATGACTCAAGATCTATGATCACCACTTTCTATGTTACAATGATTTTTGGTGCTTTATGTAGTGTCATGGAAATATCTTTGATTATTACAACTGTCTCTATAGGGGTATAATTCAATTGCAAAAATAAAGGTCATGAGTGAGTGTATTCCATACCCATAGATTCACACACTACTTTAGACATCACAGTAGTTGTAACTCCAGAATCAATCATACAATTATGTATAATCCAACCCTCCATGCGTAAGGACATGTAGAAGGTGGTGGTCTATTCTTTTCAATTCTAGGAGCCAAAAAATCTTAGGTTAGATTATATTCTAATTTGGTGCACCTCTAAAGGTGGTCATCTTTAATGAATCTATGAGGAGGTTGATCTATCCAGGAATCATCAAGGTGTTGTACATGCTTGGTTTGGAGGGAGTCTTCTATAATTATTCAACAATATTGAATCCTGATGATTTTGGTTGTTTCTTTTCCTTATTTTTAGGTTCATCAAACCTTTTTCTATACTCCTGAGTGGCTTCAATCCTTTGATGTTTGGTTATAAAAGAATATTTCAATTTATCTCGATTTTGTTCCTTAGAATCGAGTGGAGTCTCTTTTGCTTTTTCCTCTAATTCTAGATTTGGTCATCCCTTTTTTAGATTTAATGAAGGTAATATTTCTTTTGATTTTGCATGAACTATAGCTTTTTGGAATCAAACAATGTTTGCTCTTTTGTATTTTGAGGTTGAGTTGGGACTTGAAAGAGACCTAAATTTTATGGATATATTTGTAATGGTTTATTTTTGGACCTCATCAACTCTTATATGCATCCTTCCTCTAAAGGATATTGAATGATCATAACTTTTTATGGATTCCACAACATATTTATTTGACCCTTTTGTGCCTTTTCAACTTTCTTTGCAACAACTAGCTAAACTTGATGTTGGTACGTTATGTAGATATCAACATTATGAGGATAATTACATACTATGCACCAGAGGTTACCTTCTAATGTTGAGATTAATGATCTTGGTTATTGATCATTACAAATATTTTTAGTCTTTTCAAAAACATTGCTAATGTAAGCTTTTTGATATTTAATGATGTAGGAAAACCTTCTAGGTTGGTACCTCTCAGTTTTTATTTTTTGATGGTTGTCACCATTTTACTTAAGATCTTCAATATAGCCAATAACTCTATCATTATTAGAGACTCTTTTGGCTCTAGGACTAGTAATTTTGGTAAGGTTATTACTAGAATAATGCCTTGGGGTAGGAATAGGAGCTATCAAAAGGAGATGTGTGATCATGATTGAAGTTTCCTTATATTGAGTGGATTGGCCAATCTCTAGGAAATATGGCATCAAAATCCTATGGAGTAGCCTTCCTACAAATATTAGAGTGTTATTTATAGCCATAGTAGCTTAAAATATCTAAGTTATCACATTATATTATTGTGTTTGGAGTCCTAAATCAAGACCTAAGGCTTTGATATAATAATGGTGTAGCAACCCAAAAATCAAGAACAAGAAAACACACAAATATAGAAGGAAAAAAAAATTGACTAAGGAGAGGGATTAATAAATCCCTAATCAACCTTAGATTAACTTAATGTTTAACAAACCCCTAATTTTCTCAAGAACTATACTACACCAGATTCCCCTTATGCAATTCCCTTCTACATAGGCCTATCTCATGTTATGCACATAAGTCCATCCATATCATCATCCTTGATGAGCTAGACTTGTCACCTTCAACCATTATAAGGTGTACATGCATCTCCATGTTCTACGCAATTTATTATGCGTAGGTATTCTACGTGTATTACGAGTTAAGCTATCAATATTGTCCTCTGACAAACTATCTTAACTCAGGTATGATCTTCTATAAAACCTAGTTACCATTTTTCCTGAGGGGGTCTCAAGCCCTTAAGTTACCCTCTAAGTTCACCCTAGAACTTACTACTGATTTCTTATAAAAGCTAGTCAAACAAGGAAGGAGAAAATAGATCTAGATACTAAATCTAACAAAATATAATTCGTTAAACAAGCAAAGAATAACTAGAAACATGAAGTAATAAATAAAGAATAAACATGCATAAGAAAGTATTTAAATACATTCACATTCAATTGATAGAATACAAAGGTACATCAACTATATTGTTCATTTATTACATAAGCATGTATGGTAAAACCTCCATACCTTTAAACAATACATTAAATCAATCTCATCAGGGAAATCTCCCCACACTCTAATCTATTTACATATATAATTAAGATGTAAGGTAGAGAGAAAACTTGTTCATTGGTCCATCTGTAACTTTGGTCCTCTCGTTCTTCCATCAATTAATTGAGGATAGTAGGGGATCAAGACACTCATAGTTTAGGATAGACATTCTTCAAAATTCATCTACTCATTAACTTGTCAAATTGCAACTATACAAACAACCCAAGCAATTCAAATTTCTAAAGCATAGTTGATATCATAGAAACTACTCTTTCTATTTCCCCTCTCATATTCTTATGAGAGTTATTCAACAATGCATCAAGATCACATATTTTTCTTGTAATAAATGACTCAACCCTTATTCAACAATCAAAGTCCCATACCCTTAATTGTCAAATAATCTAGGTTCACATTTATTTACTAAATTAAATCCAACTACTTTAATCCATAAATAATATTTCTCTTCATTTCATAAATTAAAGTCCCACACCCTTAATTTACAAAACAAACCATATTTATATTTATTTATTCCATTAAATCCAACTACTTTAATCCATAAATAATCCCTTTCTTTTCATTTCATAAATTAAAGTCCCATACCCTTAATTTACAAAACAAACCATATTCATATTTATTTATTCCATTAAAGCCAACTACTTTAATCCATAAATAAACCTTTTTCTTCATTTCATAAATTAAAGTCCCATACCCTTAATTTACAAAACAAACCATATTCATATTTATTTAATCCATTAAATCCAACTACTTTAATCCATAAATAAACTTTTTTCTTCATTTCATAAATTAAAGTCCCATACCCTTAATTTACAAAACAAACCATATTCATATTTATTTATTCCATTAAATCCAACTACTTTAATCCATAAATAAACTTTTCTTTTCATTTTATAAATTAAAGTCCCATACCCTTAATTTACAAAACAAACCATATTCATATTTATTTATTCCATTAAAGCCAACTACTTTAATCCATAAATAAACCTTTTTCTTCATTTCATAAATTAAAGTCCCATAGTTTCTAACTAATGAAAACATGTAAGGTTTCTTTTTTCCACCATCTAAAATTCACCATTTTTAAATAATGAACTCTATAAAGAGCCTTTACTTTCATTAATCTAAAATATACCATTTTAATTAATGAAACTTATATAAAATAAGTATTTTTAATTCTATTAATCTAAAATCTACCATTTTAATTAATGAAACTATATAAAGGAAACCTTTTATTCTCATTAATCTAAAATATACTATTTTAATTAATGAAACTATATAAAGGTTTCCTACCCAGATACTCTATGTCCTCCCATTCAACAAATAACCCACTACTAAATCTGGAAAATAAGGGACAGAACACTATAGAGTATTAAGCCACAGAGGCAATGAGGGCCCAACTTTAGGTAGTATACAAAACACATCTAGCTATAGTGAGGGCAAAGTGCTCAGGTATCACACTCGATGTTAGACGATAGCCAAGAAGTGGTTGTTGGTTCACCATGGTTTCGCTCAACCTAAAGCCCACTATGTGGACTTTACATGTTGTAAATCATCCAAGGGAGGGGTTATCCCTAGGAACCCAACATTGTCGACTCGCTTCAAGGATGCCTAGATCTAAGCGTTGTCTAAATTCTACCTAGCATAGTCTAAAAATATAGGTAAACATCCACGACAGGGAAACAGGGAGTGGCACGAGCCAACTGACCCAACAACGAAGGCCTATCTACAGGGTCAACTATTCAACATGTTATCCAACTCGTAGATTTATGAACTAACCCCATACTAGATAGCATGAAAGTTTGGTCATAGAGGGTTTAACTCAGCTACATCATAATGAAGGTTTCACATATGTGGTTATAACAATGACAACCCAAGAACCACTCTATTCGCTCGAAACTAAGACTCCATAAATGAGGAGGTCTACCTTGGTCAAAGGGATGATGTACATAGTGAAAACATATAGTCCAGCAATAGACTAAAAACCAACGAAATAAAACCTCAAATACATCTATTTAAGAGTAATTCCACAAATCTAACCTGGTTATTTAAGTTTTGGCTAGCTTCCTTGGTTGCACTAACGAACGTTTATCTCCTTCTTGACCTCTTCATGTGATGCCTCTCTTTTTGTTTCATGGTACTTTCTACCCATCCTTCTCTCAGCACTCACTACTCTCTCCTTCAATGCTCGTCTCTCCTCTATCCCTATGCATATCTCTTCCTATCTCTCTTAGCACATATCTCTTCCCTTGGATTTCATCCACCGCCTATCCTATCTCTCTTAGCGCATATCTCTTTCCTTGGATTTCATCCACCGCCTATCCATCATAACTTTCCATCTACATCCATTAGGTGGTAGAGGGGACATTTTCTTCCTTTTCAACTTCCCAAGGTGCTACCATAATTAAATCCATTCCTCCACGTTGATGAAGCCATCCTTTGATGTTAATTAATTCATCCCTTCATGTCAGTTGGAAACTTTGCCTAGATCGATACTGAATACCATGTGCTTATACTGAGAGGGGAGGTGAATAGTATAATATAAAAAAAAAATTATTTTCAATCCATATGATAACGTGACCAATATTAAAGTAGTAAACACTACATAAAGCATCACACACATGAGAGACATGATTTAACATAGTTCACCCAATGTGGGCTACTCCATGGATAAAATATTCCTTATAAGTTTTCTTAATAAATTCTCTTGGGAATCCTTACCTATTACAATATTTATGGACCTCTATCCAAAGGAGACACCAATCCCCTAATCAAGTTTGTGGAACTCTATCCATAGGAGAACTCCTTCTCCTATGCTTTGGTTGGTTCTCTTAGAAGACTTATGCCCCCACTGCACTGGATTGTGGATCTCTCTCCACTAAAGACCTATGTCCTCATTCAGAAGACCTTTGTCCTCACTGCCCTGGCTAATGGATCTCTATCCACTAAATACTAATATCCTCTACTCTATCACCAACAAATCCTGCTCTAATCTCTGCTCAATCTGTATCTCAAATCTGTATGGAACATTATCCTCTAACTCACACAAATTTGTTCACTAATATGTTTCTACTCTAGCACAAACCTGCTCTCAAATATGTACCAAAATTTTTCCCCAAATCTGTCTCTACTCTAGCACAAATATTCTCATAAATTTGTACCAATCTCTATCCTCAAAACTATCCTCAAGCCTTAACACAAAGCTTGATCAAATCACAAACCAACTCTACTTAGATTTACCCAAGGCCTTAACACAAGGCTTGAACAAATGAATCAACTCTGCTTTCAAGTCTTCACAAAGACTTACCTCTAATCTATCCTTAAACTTTCACAAAAGCTCATTAAAACAATTTTAGATCTTACAAATAAAACACAACTTCATTCTCTTTCAAAAAACCTCTTCAACACACAGACAAGTTTCACTCAAAATATTTCTTAGCCACATAAACATATAGAGAATGATCAAAGACTCAATATGATTCACACTCACAATTTTTGTACTCAACAAAACACTCTTATCACTTTCAACCTCCCTTTCAAACCAATTCAGAAATGAAATATAGTTTTTTTTACACTTGAACTATCACTCCAACTATCAATCAATAATGCTCAATCAACCTCACTCAAACATCCACTCAATGAAACACAAATTAGCTACAAACCTTAACCAAGTGTTTCACTATTCTTCCAAAAAATCACACTTATGAAACTCAAACTTTGACTCAAGATGATTTCAATGTCAAATAATAATGATACTCATGTTCTTTTAACACCCACAAATCATGCACATGAACACTCACTCAAACATTTCCAAAAATGCTTATCAAACAATCCTTTTCACTCCACCTTTGCATTTCACAACATTCAATTCAACAATATTTCACTCATGAGGAAGATGTACCCATACCTTTTTTTTTTATGGGGATATGTCTTCAAAGCCTATCTTAATCACAATCAAATATTTTTGTCAATTTCAAGGTTAGGTAGCAACAACTTATCTCAAAATCTCCACACAAATATTCTCCCAATAATTATTTCACCATAAAAATTAACAAGTCTCAAATACACCTTATAATATCCAAAATCTCAAAATATAAGTCAACAATTTCATTTCTCCTTTCAAAAATAATTATCACAATGTAGCTTTATTTCAAAATACAAAATACAATTTTCCTTGCATACCTTATCACTCCTACTTTATAAAACAGATTATAACCACCAAAAATTAAAATAAAATATTTTAATTTTCTTATACCTTATATCTCCCTTAAAAAACTCACAAACTGCCTTTTAAATCTCATGAAACCCTTTAATGCAGATTTTTGAATATCAAAAACCTTTGGAAAATTAAATCATGAAATGCATACCTTTCATTTTAATTCTACCCAAAAAGTACTTCTAGAAAAATTCGAACACACGACCTCGCCTTTCCAACACCCTAGCCCAAATCTAGGCCACCAATTGGGCTACGCACCCACACAAAATCAAAGAGCACACGAACCCCCTTTTGTTCCTTGTCTCTTCTCACACTTAGCATGAATAAAAATATTTTTCCCTTGGCAAAACATAATCGCGTGAATGAAACCCACGATCTTGCCCTCACAACGCTCGGGCTTGGCGTCAGCTGCCACTTGCACTAATGATGTCGATGGAACCTCTTTGCCACGTCACTTGCACTTGAACCCTCATCTGCATCTAAACTTTAAAACGTGAATTCCCTCTTATTACTTAGCAAAGCAGCACACAAAATATTATTCTTAGCATAGCATATGAATCACATATCATCGGGGGAAAATGAAAATTATTTCCCCTATAAATACATTTGCTCTTTGCCCTTACACGTCGGCCCAATTTTGAATTTAAATTTAAATATTAAACTTAAACCTTTAACACCTATTATTTATTTAAATTAAAATTTTAACCATAGGTTAAAATATTTGTATTTTAAATAAATTAAATTAAATCCTTTGCGAGCCATATTTTGAAGAAGTCTAATCATCCTTAGAGAGAATCTACTTAGATTTTCTCAAGAATGAAATTCTAGATTCACTCTTCAAGATTGGAGTGCAATTGGTTTTCATCACATAGATTAAAGTCCCATACCTTTAATCTATAAAGCATTAATCCATTTAGTATTTTATCACTATATTCCTTATCAATATTGGGTCTATAGTTCCCAATATACTACTCCAAATGGATACAAAGTCTTTTAAAATATGATTTGCTTATCTTTTATTTCAAGAACCATAGTTCCCTTAATTAATTAATGGATAACTATGCTCTATTTTTCCTTATATCATATTACCATGTTACTACTACTATATTTCTTTCAATATAGACCTTTAAGATACTTCTAACCCCTTCAAGTTAATGAGGAAGGTATTGCACCCTTCTGCTTTAACTTTTACTACTCAAAAGGAAAACATATCTAACATCAAAGTACATTTAAGGCTACCATTAACTCTTATCCACTAAATATTCCAAATCCAAAATCTTATCCCAAAATCAAGCCTCTTAATTGTCTTACTCAGTAATTTAGACTTTCCTATATGGAAAGCATATTCTACAATAATTAAAAGGTATTATATATATGGTAGGGAGCTTATACTGTCCCTTTTTAATATAAATAGTACATGAGTCTTTGAGTCACCCTATAAGATAAACCAGTACGATTATTTTAAACTTTGTTACCCATATCTTGAGACCCTGGAGGTCTTCCAATATCGGTACTTTTCATACTCAAAAATTTCATCCAAAATTTTTGGTATTCATACTTCATTTGGACTATTTCATGGTTATATATGGTTCTATGCTTCATTCATATGCTTTTCTTCTTTCCAAACAATGAAACGCATTAACCTATGGTGTCTTCGATGATATTATTTTACCACGATGCTAATTGGACTACTAGCAAGCTAGCTATTTCAATGCACATAACCCATAGAAATTGTTCATTCTCTTCTTACTATAATTCTATGGTTTTGTGACCCAATAAAATGCTTTCATTTTTCCAGTGGTCAATCGTGCCCAATTTTATTCAATGATGAGTTATGATTAACCCTTCAGGCCCAAGTCTTTCTCCACCAACTACCCTGTAGCGAAATATTCATTATGGTTCCTCTGAACCTGATTCCCCTCTCAATGATTGTAAACTTTAATTAGTCCATTATACCCTTAATTAGAGAGTGCCCTATAAGTGACAATTATATTCTCTTATATGGCCAACATTCTGTGCATACGAGCAAGGCTTCCTATGCATATTACAATGAGTGAGTTTGAGCAATGAGGTCATCAGAGTGGTAATAGAATCTCTCATAGACTAAATACTTTGTGAATCATGATCCTAGACCATAACTACGATGATATGATTTCTAAGTCCTTCAAAGGGACTCTCTTAATCTTTCTACGATCTCCTGATCTCTAATGGCGATCCAAAATAGGGGCAATTTGTAGATCATCCATTTCGAGTTTGCTAGAAAATGAACCAATGAAACATTGGCAATTCAACATATTAGTGGTCTCTCTCATTATATCCTAGGCCGATTTTAAAGACCCTCTGTTGGAGACCTAAAGCACAAGCACAACAATATTTTTCCTATCAATAAGGTAAAACTCAACTACCTAATAGGGTCCAACTTTAATACAAACATAACCATGGACATCGATGGCCGGTTGAAAGTCTCCTAAATCGATGCTCAAAGAATTGTGCATTCGAGGGTATGTATTGGATGAAAGTATGAATTACAAATCATCTTTTGAGGCTTAATCATGATGCACCTCATATCACATTTAGGATGTCACCTAATGCATAGTACAGGATTTGCATTATTTAATAAAGGTGTGGTCACCCAAACATTCACTACTCAATCTGTGGTGGTTATAAGTTACTCTTAGTAGTGACGATCTAATTAACCAGATTTGGAGAAATCACACTTTGGTCCATATAGGTTCCAACTTCCATGTCTAATCACCACATGATGAGGGCATAAAAAAGGGTTTACAAAATCAAGGTAGATGGTCAAAATGGTCTTAGCCTTAGTACCTTCAAAAGCATATCACCTATCGATAAGAATCTAGTCTTCAAAATGGCCAAGGATTTATGAACCAAAGACCCTAATGAAACCTAAATTTCAGCCCTTATAATCACCAAGATATTTATATGAATATGTATAATCGGTCAACTTTTATTTAGTCCTATAAACAAAGCTATTATTCGAAGCATCGATAAATGATTAACTCATTCCAGCCATCAAGGACTTCCTCCCAAAACAAGTATATATATGCATAGAGAAATTAACTCAAAGTTTAGGGAACTTACACCTTGGTTAAGAGGTAACTTCATCTTCCAATACAATGCTCCTCCTTGTGTAAGCTTGGCTTCCCTTTCATTCCATAACCTTCCTCTCGATTCTTCTTTCTAATCACTCAAGTTCCTTACTTTTTCTTGAGCAAATGACCGTAGTAGTCCCTTAAAGGCCTTCTGCTTTTTGTTCCACCCAAGGTGGAGATCATACTCTCTAGTCCTTCCAGATTTCCTAGATCCCCCACTTTCTTCCCAAATTGGTCTCTAATTTATAGGGAAATTTCTCCATTTATGGCCAAATAGTGGTCTTATTATTTTATTATTTAAAATATGCCTTGGGCTCATTAGACTTATCAAGTCATGTGGAGTGTAAGCCAAAAGTAGGAAAAAATGATCCTACTAAGGATAAGGTAAGTGGTCCTTTTTTTTTGTGTGCCCTTTTGGTCCACAAACCTCCAAAACAACCCTAATTAAAAATAGAGCAGAAAATCTCACTTTTCTCTCCACCAACCAAATTATGCCATGAGGGGAAATAGGATAGGCTTTTAGTATTAAATAATACTAGTACCCAACTTGGTCCAATAAGAATTGGACATTTGATTGCATTAAAATTAAATGCAATTGGAATTAAACATGCTTAATTATTTTTATTATTTTCCCTCCTAAACCGCTTCAAAATTCCTAAATTTGAATTTTGTAAACTTCTTTAGGGTCTATGACCCCTTTCTATGAAAAATTAATTGATCCCAAGATCAATTAATGCCCTATTTATAGGGTTTGAGTGTAACGAGTCGTCACATACACCCCCTTGAAATAACATAATCCTCTATGTTTGTACAATTTCCTAAATGGAATACAATTAACTAGCAAAGCTAGTATTTATCCTATTGAAACATCAGGTTCTTCTTTCTTTCAGCACCTCAATATTTATGGTAAGCTTCACCTTCCATCCATGAGAGCACCTGGACCTACAAAAATGTAAAATATCGACAATATCATATTATTTTTACACAACAGAGCATCCATTTTGCATAACAAAAAGTATTGAAAGCATCATCAATACACAATTTCACCATAATATTATAGTTCCAATTCATTTTCTACTGTACAAACAATGAATCTAGAGAACTGCAATGATAGAATTTACAAAAGGATGGCATAGAGATATCATGAAATTATGTATTTGTGCCTTATTAGACATAAAAATTCTTGTTAATTTTATCAAAACTCCCACCAAGGAGTATTTGGCTTACACTCCGTTAGACTTATCAAGTCATGTGGAGTGTAAGCCAAAAGTAGGAAAAAATGGTCCTACTAAGGATAAGGTAAGTGGTCCTTTTTTTTTTGTGTGCACTTTTGGTCCACAAACCTCCAAAACACCCCTAATTAAAAATAGAGCAGAGAATCTCACTTTTCTCTCCACCAACCAAATTATGCCATGAGGGGAAATAGGATAGGCTTTTAGTATTAAATAATACTAGTACCCAACTTGGTCCAATAAGAATTGGAAATTTGATTGCATTAAAATTAAATGCAATTGGAATTAAACATGCTTAATTATTTTTCTTATTTTCCCTCCTAAACCCATTCAAAGTTCCTAAATTTGAATTTTGTAAACTTCTTTAGGGTCTATGACCCCTTTCTATGAAAAATTAATTGATCCCAAGATCAATTAATGCCCTATTGATAGGGTTCGAGTGTAACGGGTCGTGACATACACCCCCTTGAAATAACATAATCCTCTGTGTTTGTACAATTTCCTAAATGGAATACAATTAACTAGCAAAGCTAGTATTTATCCTATTGAAACATCAAGTTCTTCTTTCTTTCAGCACCTCAATATTTATGGTAAGCTTCACCTTCCATCCATGAGAGCACCTGGACCTACAAAAATGTAAAATATCAGCAATATCATATTATTTTTACACAACAGAGCATCCATTTTGCATAACAAAAAGTATTGAAAGCATCATCAATACACAATTTCACCATAATATTATAGTTCCAATTCATTTTCTACTGTACAAACAATGAATCTAGAGAACTGCAATGATAGAATTTGCAAAAGGATGGCATAGAGATATCATGAAATTATGTATTTTTGCCTTATTAGACATAAAAATTCTTGTTAATTTTATCAAAACTCCCACCAAGGAGTATTTGGCTTACACTTCGTTAGACTTATCAAGTCATGTGGAGTGTAAGCCAAAAGTAGGAAAAAATTGTCCTACTAAGGATAAGGTAAGTGGTCCTTTTTTTTTTGTGTGCCCTTTTGGTCCACAAACCTCCAAAACACCCTAATTAAAAATAGAGCAGAGAATCTCACTTTTCTCTCCACCAACCAATTTATGCCATGAGGGGAAATAGGATAGGCTTTTAGTATTAAATAATACTAGTACCCAACTTGGTCCAATAAGAATTGGACATTTGATTGCATTAAAATTAAATGCAATTGGAATTAAACATGCTTAATTATTTTTATTATTTTCCCTCCTAAACCCCTTCAAAATTCCTAAATTTGAATTTTGTAAACTTCTTTAGGGTCTATGACCCCTTTCTATGAAAAATTAATTGATCCCAAGATCAATTAATGCCCTATTGATAGGGTTCGAGTGTAACGGGTCGTGACATACACCCCCTTGAAATAACACAATCCTCTGTGTTTGTACAATTTCCTAAATGGAATACAATTAACTAGCAAAGCTAGTATTTATCCTATTGAAACATCAGGTTCTTCTTTCTTTCAGCACCTCAATATTTATGGTAAGCTTCACCTTCCATCCATGAGAGCACCTGGACCTACAAAAATGTAAAATATCAGCAATATCATATTATTTTTACACAACAGAGCATCCATTTTGCATAACAAAAAGTATTGAAAGCATCATCAATACACAATTTCACCATAATATTACAGTTCCAATTCATTTTCTACTGTACAAACAATGAATCTAGAGAACTGCAATGATAGAATTTGCAAAAGGATGGCATAGAGATATAATGAAATTATGTATTTGTGCCTTATTAGACATAAAAATTCTTGTTAATTTTATCAAAACTCCCACCAAGGAGTATTTGGCTTACACTCCGTTAGACTTATCAAGTCATGTGGAGTGTAAGCCAAAAGTAGGAAAAAATGATCCTACTAAGGATAAGGTAAGTGGTCCTTTTTTTTGTGTGCCCTTTTGGTCCACAAACCTCCAAAACACCCCTAATTAAAAATAGAGCAGAGAATCTCATTTTTCTCTCCACCAACCAAATTATGCCATGAGGGGAAATAGGATAGGCTTTTAGTATTAAATAATACTAGTACCCAACTTGGTCCAATAAGAATTGGACATTTGATTGCATTAAAAGTAAATGCAATTGGAATTAAACATGCTTAATTATTTTTATTATTTTCCCTCCTAAACCGCTTCAAAATTCCTAAATTTGAATTTTGTAAACTTCTTTAGGGTCTATGACCCCTTTCTATGAAAAATTAATTGATCCCAAGATCAATTAATGCCCTATTGATAGGGTTCGAGTGTAACGGGTCGTGACATACACCCCCTTGAAATAACATAATCCTCTGTGTTTGTACAATTTCCTAAATGGAATACAATTAACTAGCAAAGCTAGTATTTATCCTATTGAATCATCAGGTTCTTCTTTCTTTCAGCACCTCAATATTTATGGTAAGCTTCACCTTCCATCCATGAGAGCACTTGGACCTACAAAAATGTAAAATATCAGCAATATCATATTATTTTTACACAACAGAGCATCCATTTTGCATAACAAAAAGTATTGAAAGCATCATCAATACACAATTTCACCATAATATTATAGTTCCAATTCATTTTCTACTGTACAAACAATGAATCTAGAGAACTGCAATGATAGAATTTGCAAAAGGATGGCATAGAGATATCATGAAATTATGTATTTGTGCCTTATTAGACATAAAAAATCTTGTTAATTTTATCAAAACTCCCACCAAGGAGTATTTGGCTTACACTTCGTTAGACTTATCAAGTCATGTGGAGTGTAAGCCAAAAGTAGGAAAAAATGGTCCTACTAAGGATAAGGTAAGTGGTCCTTTTTTTTTTTTGTGCCCTTTTGGTCCAAAAACCTCCAAAACACCCCTAATTAAAAATAGAGCAGCGAATCTCACTTTTCTCTCCTCCAACCAATTTATGCCATGAGGGGAAATAGGATAGGCTTTTAGTATTAAATAATACTAGTACCCAACTTGGTCCAATAAGAATTGGACATTTGATTGCATTAAAATTAAATACAATTGGAATTAAACATGCTTAATTATTTTTATTATTTTCCCTCCTAAACACCTTCAAAATTCCTAAATTTGAATTTTGTAAACTTCTTTAGGGTCTATGACCCCTTTCTATGAAAAATTAATTTATCCCAAGATCAATTAATGCCCTATTGATAGGGTTCGAGTGTAACGGGTCGTGACATACACCCCATTGAAATAACACAATCCTCTATGTTTGTACAATTTCCTAAATGGAATACAATTAACTAGCAAAGCTAGTATTTATCCTATTGAAACATCAGGTTCTTCTTTCTTTCAGCACCTCAATATTTATGGTAAGCTTCACCTTCCATCCATGAGAGCACCTGGACCTACAAAAATGTAAAATATCAGCAATATCATATTATTTTTACACAACAGAGCATCCATTTTGCATAACAAAAAGTATTGAAAGCATCATCAATACACAATTTCACCATAATATTACAGTTCCAATTCATTTTCTATTGTACAAACAATGAATCTAGAGAACTGCAATGATAGAATTTGCAAAAGGATGGCATAGAGATATCATGAAATTATGTATTTGTGCCTTATTAGACATAAAAATTCTTGTTAATTTTATCAAAACTCCCACCAAGGAGTATTTGGCTTACACTCCGTTAGACATATCAAGTCATGTGGAGTGTAAGCCAAAAGTAGGAAAAAATGGTCCTACTAAGGATAAGGTAAGTGGTCCTTTTTTTTTTGTGTGCCCTTTTGGTCCACAAACCTCCAAAACACCCCTAATTAAAAATAGAGCAGAGAATCTCACTTTTCTCTCCACCAACCAAATTATGCCATGAGGGGAAATATGATAGGCTTTTAGTATTAAATAATACTAGTACCCAACTTGGTCCAATAAGAATTGGACATTTGATTGCATTAAAATTAAATGCAATTGGAATTAAACATGCTTAATTATTTTTATTATTTTCCCTCCTAAACCCCTTCAAAATTCCTAAATTTGAATTTTGTAAACTTCTTTAGGGTCTATGACCCCTTTCTATGAAAAATTAATTTATCCCAAGATCAATTAATGCCCTATTGATAGGGTTTGAGTGTAACGGGTTGTGACATACACCCCCTTGAAATAACACAATCCTCTGTGTTTGTACAATTTCCTAAATGGAATACAATTAACTAGCAAAGCTAGTATTTATCCTATTGAAACATCAGGTTCTTCTTTCTTTCAGCACCTCAATATTTATGGTAAGCTTCACCTTCCATCCATGAGAGCACCTGGACCTACAAAAATGTAAAATATCAGCAATATCATATTATTTTTACACAACAGAGCATCCATTTTGCATAACAAAAAGTATTGAAAGCATCATCAATACACAATTTCACCATAATATTACAGTTCCAATTCATTTTCTATTGTACAAACAATGAATCTAGAGAACTGCAATGATAGAATTTGCAAAAGGATGGCATAGATATATCATGAAATTATGTATTTGTGCCTTATTAGACATAAAAATTCTTGTTAATTTTATCAAAACTCCCACCAAGGAGTATTTGGCTTACACTCCATTAGACTTATCAAGTCATGTGGAGTGTAAGCCAAAAGTAGGAAAAAATGGTCCTACTAAGGATAAGGTAAGTGGTCCTTTTTTTTTTTGTGCCCTTTTGGTCCACAAACCTCCAAAACACCCCTAATTAAAAATAGAGGAGAGAATCTCACTTTTCTCTCCACCAACCAAATTATGCCATGAGGGGAAATAGGATAGGCTTTTAGTATTAAATAATACTAGTACCCAATTTGGTCCAATAAGAATTGGACATTTAATTGCATTAAAATTAAATGCAATTGGAATTAAACATGCTTAATTATTTTTATTATTTTCCCTCCTAAACCCCTTCAAAATTCCTAAATTTGAATTTTGTAAACTTCTTTAGGGTCTATGACCCCTTTCTATGAAAAATTAATTGATCCCAAGATCAATTAATGCCCTATTGATAGGGTTTGAGTGTAACGGGTCGTGACATACACCCCCTTGAAATAACACAATCCTCTGTGTTTGTACAATTTCCTAAATGGAATACAATTAACTAGCAAAGCTAGTATTTATCCTATTGAAACATTAGGTTCTTCTTTCTTTCAGCACCTCAATATTTATGGTAAGCTTCACCTTCGATCCATGAGAGCACCTGGACCTACAAAAATGTAAAATATCAGCAATATCATATTATTTTTACACAATAGAGCATCCATTTTGCATAACAAAAAGTATTGAAAGAATCATCAATACACAATTTCACCATAATATTACAGTTCCAATTCATTTTCTACTATACAAACAATGAATCTAGAGAACTGCAATGATAGAATTTGCAAAAGGATGGCATAGAGATATCATGAAATTATGTATTTGTGCCTTATTAGACATAAAAATTTTTGTTAATTTTATCAAAACTCCCACCAAGGAGTATCACAATATAATTTGGTTAACCTCTAGAATGAATTGACCTGATAAAATCAAGTGTTAATAAAACACATCATAATTTCAAAATCTCTATTTAGGATATCCACATATATCCTAATATGCATTTTAATACCAAAGCATCCACCTAGATGTCTTCCAGATTATATCATCATGGAGAAGTCTCATACCTTCTCTGAGAATGGACACCAATCTATTCTTCAAATTCATTGCATTTTTTATACAACAAAAATCAATGTTCATGCATTCCTTTAAATCACATACTAACTAAATTCATTATAAACAACAATATTCATATAACATTCATCTTCTACAAAAAAAAAATATGATATTTCAAAGCGTTTCTAATATTTATGCCTCATCCTTGGCATGAATAAACTACTACAAAATGGTGGCCTACAAAGTGGTGGTCTAAAGGACCTTAAGGTTGATGCTCCTGGGTTTGTTCTTCTCCTCGTACTGTGCTGGTACTTACGGCTAGAGATGGCGATGGAGCTAATTTTCTAGAAGCTACTTGATAACTACATCCCCTTCTCCCATGTTGTGTATTAACATCTGGTTGTGATGGAAGAAGCATATCGTGATTTAGCAAGGCAACCAAATAATATTTCAGGAATGCAACATTAAATTTCTCCCTTATTTGATGAAATTGTGATTTTTTTGTGAGCATGGCTGCCATCGCTGGTGCTTTCCAATTATTTCTTTGTAATATCTCTGCTCTGAGCCTATCTCATTCAGCAATGGTAGCATCTCTCTCAGTATCCAACCTTGTTATTTCTTGTACCCAGATATCTTCCTAGGCATTTTGCATAGAAGACTCTCTCATTGTTCCCCTAGTTATTCTTCTAATTCTTTTCATTGTTGTATCTCTTGCCATAACTGCCCCTTCTTGTTGTTTAGATCTAGTAAAATTATCTAGTAGCTTATTTCCTTTAGGGCAGATGCATCACTAGATCGATAAGCAAAAGCAAAAGGATCATAAGGCATACAATGGGGTTTACACCACATATAACTAATATCATCTAGGCAAATCCTGCCATGAATATGATCGTATTGGATGCCATGAGTAGGTGAAAGGTTTAAAACCTGTAAGTTATTACATACAATCACTTTTTAGATTTTCATTGTTGATCCGAGTGATTATCCGATTCAGTTTCCAACCCATTAATCTTGTCCATTCATTTACCCAATATCATCTTGGCTTTTCCAATGTGGATCCTTCAGCTTCCATGACACTCTTCGTATTCGGTTTTATTGTCTCATTGAATATTTTGATTTGCCTTATCAATTCTCAAGGTAGTACGTGTCCTTTCACCTTTACGTACGGTCCTATCATTTCCCCCTTCAATGGTTCCATAGGTTGATTCTGACCATACTTATTATGGTGCCTTACCTTTAGGTACTTCTTTTCCAATTTTGTAATGAGTATTTGTTGACATAAAACACCTTATTGAAAAGGGAGAGAAAAATTCTCTTAAATTCCTTTTGGTAGGAAACCGGTTCAGTAATTAGCCATCATGTTTTGTTATGAAGAAGAGCAGCACAAATTTTATGAGTCTTTTTTTGGGCTCCTCAAAATTTTCTTCAGCAAAGGGAAGGATTGCAAAACTTCTTACAAAGTCAAGTTATCAAAGCTCGTAATGCTCTTATATCCATGGAACAAATATATTGTAATACCTTTTTCCAAAATGCACTTTATGATGTGTGGCTAAGGAATAATTCCATAATTATTTAGCTTTTGAAAGTCCTTTAAGTCATTTTGAGTGGTTCAATCGATTCTTCAATTGGCCTAACTATACTTTCCATGTCCATTTTAGGGATTCCTGGTTACCTCCTATAATTGATCCTCTAAATATTCCATTTCAATTTCTACCATCCTATTATTTGGATTTGGTCAAGAAATATATTCCCACTGGAAATGTTGCTTTTGATAGCGAGCTTTATCAGAGTCTTTTGTATCAAAGGTATGTGCAAACTCACTTATTCTAGGAAATTTAAAATAGATTCACTCAAACTCGGTGTCTGACAGAAATGGATCTTTTGTTGTGTGGACGTCGTGGCACTCCTTGGCCATATTATGTGTTTTATAGATATATTGTAATTCGCTACAATATTCTTCTTCCAGTCATCTATTTTGAACGTAGTTTATCTCCAGTCAAAGATTATAATAGCTCGGATTCTTACTAATACTATGTTGATTTTCATCTTACCATTGCTATTATGTCCAGTTTCTAGTTTTGGCATATTTGTATGCAATAAAAAGAAACTGTCTAATAATATTTAGTTGTTGGTTTTTCTATGTTTTGTCCAAATATTTTATGCTTCAATTTTTTTTGGAAAATAATACCACATGCATGGTATAATGAGTAGTTTCAAATTTAAATAGCATAGTACACCTCAATACATACAACTACCACCCATATGTACGGGTGGTATACCTTTCTGTGGAGTCAGGATACTCAGATTATCGAAGTTGTTTGGCAGAGTTCTTCCCAAAGAATTCCATGTCAAGAATAGTATGGATTTTCTCCAGCTAATATTGTGACAGCTTCTATACCCAAAGTATATTGTAACATTGATCAAAAATTAAAACAAAGAAAACATTGTTTTGTTTATCTCTTGTTATTAAATTTTCAGTAGTTAGTTTTCAATGACTAACTTGTATTCACACATGGTGATAATTTCCAAACTGAATTTAATCGTTCTCATCAAGAGTTTTATTCTTTTTGTTAATACCACATGCGTCGCGTTATGACATATGTAAATATTTAAATGATGTGAAGCACCTTTACTAAGTTATAGCAAAGAACTTGGTATCTTCAACTGTGGTAAAGGTTCAAGTTTTGGCTATCTCTGGGTGAACTATCATAGAATAATTTGTAGGTCGCCAGAGTTAGTCATAGTTGAGATGCCTAGTTTCTTGGCCAAAGGCCAAGTTGTAACAATAAAACATTCTTTTGATTATTCCACTAACTCAAGTTGTTAGACACACTTGAAGATAAGGAGTAGGCAGCCAAAAGACATAGATGTTGAGTGATTTCCCAAAAGAATCTAAGGTACACCACTCAAAACCCATACAGGAGAGTTCACTTAGCTCTTCCACTTTCGAACGACTATGGATATACTCATGGGGGATAGGAACTCAGATATCATAATCTCAAGCACTAACCTTGTCCTTACCAAGTGTTCATTGTTTAGAGTTGTGGAATCCATATTTTAATATTTCTCTCATGTTTTGTTTCATGCCTAAATATTTTGCTAACCTAGATCTAACTAGAATCTATTAGTTAGCCTAGGATCTGATACCAACTATAACAACTATTGGAATATGTAATGCAACATTGTGTAAATTATTCTTATACTAAAATATAAAGTCTAAAGAATAATATTTGAATTAGAAAATAATTCTATTTTATGTAAAAATATTCCCACCCAATTAATAAATAAAATAAGGGTGCTAGGAATATTTAATTTGTGGGAAAATGTTATTTCCCCTTTTCTAGCAAATATTAAAAAGTAACCAATCACTTTTTAATATTTGATATATAACATTGTGATAATATTAGGGCAATTTTAGGGTTGTAGTAGAAAAACTTCTCTTTAAATAGGGGTGTTGTCTACTACATCTATATATATATATATATATATATATATATATATATATATATATATATATATATATATATATATATATATATATATATATATATATATATATATATCATGTTGATGCATATTGTTGCATAACATTGAAGAATTCTTGTATTGTTGAATCATTGAGTAATATAGTGAGCTTCATAGTGGATGTTTCCCTTCTTCATTTGAAGTAGGGTTTTACCACTTAATATTGGTGTTGTGGATTTTCTTCTTTTGTGTGTGATTGATATTGTGGAGCATTCTTCGATCTTGGGGAGACTTTTCTTGTCTCACATTTGGTATCAGAGTGGTTGGGATCTCCATCAAGTATCTTCAATCCTTTGAGGTGAAAAACCCATTAAGAATGGCTGATCATGGAATATCCTTCACACCTAAGCACATCCTTGATGGATCAAATTTTAGAATATGGGAACCAAGGATGAGGGCTAAATTTTAAGCAGGAAATTTATGGCCCATTGTGAATGGATATGAAGCAATCCCAAGGCAAGATCACTTGAGACATACAACAACAAGAATCACCTTGCACTTTCTATGATTATCAATAGTGTGAGTGATGAGATATTGCTCACTATAAGTCATTGTGAGCATGCTAAAGATGCATGGGATTTGCTAAAACAAGTCCATCTAGGGTCCAACACATCAAGGAAATTCACTTTATTGTCCAAAATTCTTAGCAGTATGCAAGGTAAAGAAGAAAGTGCCTTGATCTTCCTCCCAAATATTAAAGACATGAGAACTCAACTATTGGCTTGTAATTATTATTGGATAAGTGAGAAGCTCTTAAGCTTTATCATTTTGAGGAACTTGTCAAGCAAGTTCAAGAATTTTGTCACCATTATTGAGACTAGGCTAGAGCAAGAAGAAGATGGCATTCCTCTCAACACTCTTTCACAATTATTGATTCAACATGAAGAGTCTCTTAATAAAGACAAAGTGAATGGTCAAGTTTTCAAGGAGAATAATGTTGCCTTGAGTGCCACTAAGGCTTCCTTCAAGAAGAAATACAAGGGAAGGAAAAATCAAAATTTCCAACCCAACAAGCCTAGAGTTGATTTCACTTGCATATTTTGTGGCAAGAAAGGCCACAAGGAACAAAATTGTTTGAAGAAGAAGAAGATTACAGAAAAGTAAGAACAATAAAAGGCTAAGGGACAAGGACCTAAGAAATGGTTTTGCAAGGGAAAGAAAAAGAACAACAATGTAAAGCAAAATTCTAATAAAAATGTCTTTTTTTGTGCCCTCTACTCCATTGAATAATCTACTTATAATGAATGGGTGTTAGATTCTAGATGCACTAACCATGTGTGTTTTAAAAAGGATAATTTTATGGACTTTCATAAGCACTCTTCAGATTCAGTTGTCATTGGTGATAATACTAGACTTCAAGTAGAAGGTGTTGGCAATGTTGTAATTGAAGGGAAATTACTTGATAATGTCCTATATGTGCCTAACCTTAGGAGAAATTTAATTTTAGTTTTGCAAGTTGCTAGAAGTGGTCACACTATTGAGTTCAATGCAACTTCATGGAGCATTAGGAAAGGCATGCTACCAATCATTACAAGTTATGTGAAGAATAATATTTATGTGTTAGGTGATGCTCCTCCTAAAGTGTGTTTAGCAACTAATGTTTCTCCTAGTAGTAAGTTTTGGCACTTAAGGTTAGGCCATACAAAATATCAAAATATTCAAATGATGAAGTACAAAAATTTGGTTGAAGGCTTGCCTAAAATTTCACCTATTCATGGTTTGTGTGAAACATGCATCTTAGGCAAGATGAGCAGACAAAATTTTGCAAAGGATAAGTCAACAAGGGCCACACAAATTCTTCAACTCATTCATACATATATTATGGGTCCATTACATGTTAGATCACTTGGTGGTGCATCCTATATTCTCACCTTTATAGATGATTATTCAAGAATGATCTTTGGGTATCTACTTAAGAATAAATTAGATTGTTTTGAGACATTCAATGAGTTCAAAGATTTGGTAGAAATCAAAAGGGAGCAAAGATCAAAATGATTAAAAGTGACAATGGAGGGGAGTACAATAGCAATGTTTTCAATGAGTTTTGTTCTTCTCATGGGATCAGAAGGTAGTTTACTTGTCCATACACTCCTCAACAAAATGGTGTTGCAGAGAGGAAAAATAGGACAATCATGGAGATGGTAAGATGCATTCTTGGTGACCACTTACCTCAATTTCTTTGGGGTGAAGCAGTCAGTACAACAATATACATTCTTAACAGGTGTTCTTCAAAATCAATTGAGAGGAAGAATCTTTATGAGGTTTAGAATGGTAAGAAGCTGAATTTTTCACACTTAAGAGTGTTTGGATGTGATGCATTTTCAAATATTCCTTCAGAAAAGAGGAAGAAATTGGACAAAAAGTCTCAAAAATGCATCTTTGTTGGCTATGATGCAGAACATATGGGGTACAAGTTATACTCACCTTCTTCACGCATTGTATTTGTTTCAAGAGATGTCAAATTCAATGAATACCTTCTTGAGTTAGAAAAAAGTGGGCCTTGTGTCAAAAGGACCAAGTGGTTGGATCATTCTAGGGATCCTAAAGAGCAAAATTCAGTTAGCCAAAGGATAACTAGAAGTATGACCCTTAACATATCTCTTCTAGCTAAGATAGAGAATGATCATGAGCCTACTTCTTACCAAGAAGCTTCACAACACTCTTGTTGGGTTGATTCCATGAAGGTTGAGATGGATTCTCTTCTAAAGAATAAAACTTGGGATCTAGTGCCTTATCCTAATAAGAAAAATGTTATTGGGAACGGTCTATAGAGTCAAGTAAAATTATAATTGAGAGATAGAAAAGTATAAGGCTATATTGGTTGCTAAGGGTTATACTCAAAAACATGGCATTGACTATGATGAAACCTTTGCACCAGTTGCCAAAATGCCCACCATTCGGCTTCTCATTGCTATTTTTGCTGCTCAAGGTTGGCAGATTTTTTTAGCTTGATGTGAAAAGTGACTTTCTAAATGGTGATTTTTATGTGGATACCTACATGAGTAAACCACAAGGATTTGTTGTACAAGGTAAGGAAACACTTGTGTATAAACTAAAGAAAACTTTGTACGGTTTGAAGCAAGCACCTAGAGCATGGTACATGAATATTTCAGGTTACTTCTTGTCTCTTGGTTTTTATAAATGCTATTCAGATACATATATCTATGTGCTTAGGAAGGATAACTTGGTAATTTTAATTGCTTTATTTGTTTATGACCTTGTTATGACTGGAAATGAGAATGAGGCCATTTTTGATTTCATCTCCAAATTAAATTTAGAGTATGAAATGACTAACCTTGGTCTTCTACACTACTATCTTGGCATGCAAGTTTATCAACATGAGGATTGTACCTTTTTGAGTCAATCCAAGTATATTGAAGATCTTCTTAAGAGGTTTGATTTGGAGGATGGCAATCCTACTTCCATTCCTATTTCTACAGGGGTTAATTTGGAAGTAAGTACAGAATCTCAGTTGGCTAATGCTACATTGTATAGGCAACTCATTGGTAGTCTTCTTTATGTTTTTTTTTTTTAATTTACATGGTGGAATCGGTAGCTGCCACGAATCCGAGCAAGCTGTCCAACTTTTATGGCCGCCACAGTATTCTATGTTGTCCGCCTCGGAAGCTGCCACACAGATCTTCATGCAGTCCACCCCTATAACCACCATGCCACAATCATTTTAAACCTTTTATGCCATTGAAAGCACCAGGAAAGGGACAAGAATTCAGTTTGACGAGGCCCGAGATTTGAACCTTGGACCTCCGCCCCCTATGGGGTTTGGATGAACCAATTGGTCTACACCTCGGACCTCGATAGTCTTCTTTATGTTACCATCACAAGGCTAGATATTTCTTTTGCAGTTGGTATGATGGATAGGTTCATACAAAAACCTTATATTGAGCACTTACAAGCTACCAAGAATATTCTAAAGTACCTTTCAGGTACCAGATATTTAGCACTCAAGTATTCTAGGCTTCCTTCCTTTGCTATTTTTGGCTATGTTGATTCTAATTTTGGAGGGGATAGAATAGACAAGAAGTCTACCATAGCATATGTTTTTAGTATTGGGTTTGCAGCTATCTCTTGGTATGCCAAGAAGTAAGATACAATTGCTCTTTCTATAACGAAAGTGGAGTATAAGGCTAGGATAGTAGCTGCACATGAAGAGGTTTGGTTTCGTACCCTCATGAAGGAAATTGGCTTTGAGCAATTTGGTCCTTCACGTTTGCTCTCCGATAATCAATCGGCTATTGCCTTGGCTAAAAATCCTGTAATGCATCAAAGGACAAAGCATGTTGAAATCCAAGCCCACTTTATCAGAGAGAAGGTGTTGTATGGGACTATTCAGTTGGAGTATTGCCCATCATCTTCTAATTCTGCTGATTTGTTCACCAAACCTCTTCCCAAACAGCAGTTTTGTAAGTTGAGGGACTCACTTGGTTTGGTGAATTTGTCCTCAAGGGGGAATGAAGTGTAGTTACACTTGTGTGATGACAACTTCATCCTTATGAGGTGTTTTGTGCTATATATATGAGTTGATATTTGGTGGTATAATTGCTTTTTACATCTCTTTTGAACATGGTACTTTCTTGTTTGCCTTGTGCAACTTTGTACATGTTACTTTGTAGATGGAATTGTGCAATTATGGTATATGATGTAATTTCTTTATGCGATTCTTTTACATGGTACTTTCTTGTTGCCTTGTGCAACTTTGTACATGTTTTTATGTAGTTGGCATTATGCAATTGGTTTATCATGGTACTTTCTTGTTAGCATTTATGCTACTTTTGTACATGATATTTTATGTTTGGCTTTATGCAACCGGTGTGCACACTTTATTATTTTCATATACCTTATGCAACTTTTCTACATGGTACTTTAGAGTTTGCATTATCATGGTACTCCTTGTTTGCTTTATGCAACTTTGTACATGATATTTTTTGATCAACTATATAGCACCTGACTATAAGTATGGATTGGCATCTTTTGTGATGACTTATAGTTCACTATTTGTTAGATCAGATTTGTTATCATCTTTGGATATTCATATATGCTGTGATGAATATGTTTATGATGATGTATCTAACTGATCTTATGTTGAGCTGCTTGTAGCTTGCAGGTACTTTCGTTTGAGGTTTTGCAGGCTTACTGAAGACACCCTTGTGATGTTTTATTCTTGTCATTTGCAATTACTTGTGGTTTATGGATGGCTTTGTAAGTTGCTTGTATCTGAAGCTACTCCATTAGGGGCTTGTAGTCTCATTTTGGCCCATTTTGTATTGGTGCCTTATTGTAGACCATTCTTGGTCATAGAAGCTCATTGTAACTATATTACTCATTTTATTCTCATCCTCATTTGTATCTTTAGGGGGAGAATGTTTCTTTGTTTCATAATTCCTTTCCCCAATATTGCATTAAGGGGGAGTGTTGGAATATGTAATGCAACATTGTGTAAATTATTCTTAGACTAAAATATAAAGTCTAAAGAATAATATTTGAATTAGAAAATAATTCTATTTTATGTAAAAATATTCCCTCCCAATTAATAAATAAAATAAGGGTGATAGGAATATTTAATTTGTGGCAAAATGTTATTTCCCCTTTTCTAGAAAATATTAAAAAGTAACCAATCACTTTTTAATATTTGATAGATGCCACTTGTCACACATCTCAAGATAAGATTGTGATAATATTAGGGCAATTTTAGGGTTGTAGTAGAAAAGCTTCTCTTTAAATAGGGGTGTTGTCTACTATATATATATATATATATATATATATATATATATATATATATATATATATATATATATATATATATATATATATATATATATATATCATATTGATGCATATTGTTGCATAACATTGAAGCATTTATTGTATTGTTGAATCATTGAGTAATATAGTGAGCTTCATAGTGGATGTTTTCTTCATTTGAAGTAGGGTTTTACCACTTAATATTGGTGTTGTGGGTTTTCCTCTTTTTTGTGTGATTGATCTTGTGGAGCATTCTTCGATCTTGGGGAGACTTTGCTTGTCTCACAACAACCCCAATTGTCACTACTCAACCACTCAATTTTTCTTTTTTGCATACAATTATAATGAGGCAAGAGGCATAGTCATATTCTAAGAGTGAACGGTTCCTTTCATATTTGTAAGTTATCAAGGCTATTAGCTTCAAGAGATATTAAGACTTGATCAGAGTCACTCTTGAGTAGAAGTGATTAGCTTCTATGAAACCCTCACAATTAGGTTTCATCCCTCACAAAAGGGAAAATCACCATTAATCATACTATCCACCAAGACCAGTATATAAGTGGAAACCTTACAGATGGAAACCCATCGTACATGATATAACCCCACTGGTTAATCATGAATGTTAGATCCCTCTAACATTCATCAAATCACTACATGTGATTTGAACTTACATCATCCTCGTAAAGTCACCTTAAACATGACTAATCTGCATGAAATATTTCAAGGTTTATTTGTCTGCCCTTATTATAGGCATCCCTTTTGTCTACCAATTAGATGATTACAAAGGGTATTATTTAGACATTTTTTCTCAAGTTCAATAATTTATCAACTCATAATTATCCACAATTTGTTCCATGTTAGTCAATGAATATTTGTATAATGCTTAAATCAACATACATCCAATGAAACTCTTAATGATTAACTTCATTACATAAATGATCACATTTTAATAATTTAAAGATATGCATTATCCATTCCATCTAGGCATAGCATAAACAACATAATTGGATTAACCATACATTCTAACATCATATTCTAGGTTATATCTCAAATAAGGGTGCATGAAAGTAAACATTACCACTTTGACTAAAGCATATCATCACATTTCCATACATTGAAATTAAATGTAACATTCACAAATAATAGAGCAAACCACAAATAGATGACACAATGATTTATCCTGGAAACCCTCATGGGGAATAAACCCAGCCTCCAAAATAAGTATTATCCACATATTCATAAACCAAAGGCATCCAGGATTACAAATATAAAAGGGTATCTTTTTTTTGAAAAATAATTTGAAAAAACTTGTATTAAAACAAAGATCATTTACAAGTTGGGATGAGACTTTTCCCAACCTTAGTCAGAGAGAACACATGTTTACAACAGTAAAATAATATTTGCATTGGAGCCAAATATCTTAAACCATATTTCTACAATGATTGTTCACCTGTTTACAACTATAAAAGAAGATCTACATTGAAACATAAATCTCCTAAACAGTATTTTTGGAATGGTTATCCAAATTAGCTAAGCACTGGATTTGCTCACCAACCTGCCTAATCATCTCATCCTCAATAGCCATGTCATTGTGCCACTAAACCCCTACCTCCTTCTCAGTATCCATATTAGCCAGGAAGTCTGCCACTTTATTTAGATCTCTACTCACATAAATTGGAATCACATCATCTAATTCCCTCCATAATTCCTTAATTTGAGTGACAATAATCCTCAACCTCTATGTTTTCAAAGCAAATTTCCTCATGCAATCTAGAGCTCCAACCATTATTTGAGAATCTGATTCTAGGATTATCCTCCTATGACCTTGTTTTACTGCCCAAATAGAAGCATATTTGATAGCTAAGGCTTCTGCTTCATTTTTTGTGGCTCTTCCCAAGCCTTGTAGTTCCCAATAGAGCACTGTTCCAACATGATTTCGGCAAACCACTCCAATTCCAGCTCTACCCGGATTGCCTTTTGTAGCTCCATCAGTATTAATTTTAATCCAACCTTCTGGGGGTGATTTCCAACTAGCTCTGTCCTGTCCCTCTTGCACTTCAACTTCCTTCTCCATTGTCCCAATAACAACCTGAGTTTCCTCTTTAGCATAGACTGCCACAGTTTCTATGACGTTGCTCCAAATGACCTGCCAAACTCCATCTAAAGAAGAAAAAGTTTCTCTAAAAATTCTAGCATTTCTCTCCAACCACACTTGCCACCAAATAAAGTTTAATCCAAGCTCCCAACCAATACAAAGAGATTTAGATTTAAATCTACCCCTCTTCCATATTTCCCAAATATTAATCCGATTCAAATCACCATTAACTTGAATTTTATAATATAAAAACCATCTCTCCCAAATCTGGCGTGTGAATGGGCACTCAAACATCAAGTGATCAGTTGTTTCCTCGCTCTTGTAGCATAAAACACATTGATATGGACCAATTATTCCCCTGCATTTGAGATTATCAAAAGTAAGAATTCCATTATGCATGAACTGCCAGGCAAAAAAGTTAACTTTCGGCCAACCCTTGGACTGCAAAATCTTTCTCCAATCCTCAACCTGATATGTATGAGGAGGAGGCTCTGGAAGGATCTTATCATATCCATCCTTCACTGTGTAGACACCAAGGCTCCCATATCCCCAAGCTAATTCATCCTCCTCATATCTACCTATGAGAAATCTTTCTACCAAGATTTTAGTCATGATGGGTGTCAAATTCGGAGGGATTGAAATTGGCCACTCATCCAACTTCTTAAACTGCTTAAACTTATAATTCCCTAACTGACTAGTGTTGAAATAACTTTCAATTTGGACCCATCCCTTGGTTTCTATGGTTGTTTTTATTGGTTGCAATTCAGGAAATTCAACAATGATAGGTGGGTATTGATCCCATGAATCTGTCCAAAATCGTGCCTTCTCCCCTCTCCCCACTTTCCAAAATAATCTATCTTTTACTACCTGAGATCCTAACTTGAGAGACTGCCACACTAAGGATCCATTACCATCCAAAGGGAAATGACCCGCCTCATTTAGGTTTACATGTCCCAAATATTTACTAGTTAAGATTCTACTGAATAAAGAAGTTGGTTGGGAAATCAACCTCCAGTAAAGCTTTCCAGCCAAAGCTTTATTATTTAACTTTGATCTTCTAAGTCCCAAACCTCCTTTTACCTTGGGCTGGCTTACTTTATCCCAACCTACTAAGGCCCATTTCCTCTCTCCTTTTACTCCTTCCCATAAAAATTTTCTAGCCATCTTGTCCAACTCTTTCCATATGGTATGTGGGGCAACAAGGATAGAAAATTTATAAATTGGCATGGCCTGAATGACTGACTGTAAAAAAGTTAATCTACCCCCATAGCTTAACCATTTGTGAGACCAATGATTAATTATGACCTTGATACAATCCAAAATATTCCTCCAGTTATCTATTTTTAGTTTTTTAAAATGCAAAGGGACCCCCAAGTATACCACTGGGAGATAAGTCCTTGTGAATCCCAAGATCTCTAAAATTTTATCCTAAAGCCTTTGATCAAGATTGAAAAAGACCACTTTGGATTTTTTATCATTGATGACTTGGTTTGTATCCCTAAGGTAGAAATTAAGTGTATCTCTAATAATTCTTGCTTCCCTGAAGCTGGCCACTCCCACCAATCCTGTGTCATCCACAAACTATAGGTGAGTCAAAACTTCCTCACCCACCTTGATACCTATTAGCAAACCTTGTTGTCTTCTCCTCAATATGATTCTACCCAATCCTTCAGCCAATATGAGAAAAATATAGGGAGAGCAAGGATCTCCTTGACGAAGGCCTCGAGTAGCTCCAAACGATTATGATGGAAGACCCTTGATTAACACTGAGTATGTTAGAGTAGAAACACAACTCATGACCCATTCTATCCAATCTTGAGAGAAACCAAATGCTGCCATCATCTTTGACAAGAAGCTCCACTCCACCCTATCATAAGCCTTTGACATATCTAATTTTATGAACATTCCTCTATTACCAGATGTTTACATTGAATGGATTGCCTCCTGAGCTAGAACCACACCATCCAAGATCTTCCTACCCTCTACAAAACCCCCTTGCTCTAAGGAGATAATGTTATGTAGAAGAGGTTTTAGCCACTCAACCATTACCTTTGTGATTATTTTATATATGACATTGCATAAGGCAATAGGTCTATAATCTGAAATATGTACCCCCTCCTCCCCTTTTGGAATTAAGGTAACAAAAGTATGATTTAATGCTTTAAGCATTCTTTTACTACCTTTGGACTCCTCTATAACAACCATTATATCCTCCTCCAAGTTATCCCAAAAGGCTTGAAAAACTCAATTGGAAAGCCATCTGGACCTGGTGTTTTTTTGGTGCTCATTCCAAAGACTACATTCTTTAGTTCCTCTCTATCAATGGGTTTAAGTAGGGTCTAATTTTCTTCTTCAGAGATAACAGAGGGTGTGATAGCAATAACTTCCTTTTGAGCCTCTTCATCTTGCACCATACTTTCCTTAAATAGTTTATAAAAATAATCCATTGAATAGAAATGCATACCTGGAATTGTATCAAAGGAGTGTCTGTTGGCAATTTTGGGTACCTTGAGTACATTGCCTTTGCCTAAGTTTAGTTGTTGTCATTGATGTCAAGGAGCTCTTGGTAGTTGTTGTTTTTGATGTCAAGGAGTTCTTGGAGCAATTTGTTTTTATGTCTAAGTATGTGTTTTGATGAAGGTTTCAGCTGGTCAATAAGTCTCCAAGAAAATCAGAGTAGCCCAGTTGCCAAAAATCCAAAAAAAGATAAGTTAGAAAAAGTTTGCAGGCTGCTAGAAAAACTGTCGTGATTTCGCGACATGTTTGAGGAGAGAGAAAGTTTTGGCAAAACTGTCACGATTTCGTGACATGCTGGAAGGCAGAGACGAAGCAGGAAAACTGTCACGATTTCGCGACATGTTTGAGGAGAGAGAAAGTTCAGGCAAAACTGTCGCGATTTCGCGACAAGTTGAGTTGGCAGCGTTGAGTTGCAGAAAGTGTCACGATTTCGCGACAAGTTGAGTTGGCAGCATTGAGTTGCAGGAAGTGTCGCGATTTCACGACAAGTTGAGTTGGCAGTGTTGAGTTGCAGGAAGTGTCACGATTTCATGACATGTTTCAAAGAAGTTGTACGGATGCAAAAAGTGTCACGATTTCATGACAGGTTGAGTTGGCAGCTTGTAGTTGGCAAAAGCGTCGCGATTTCGTGACATGTTCCAGTTTCATGAGCAGTTGGCAGAAAAGTGCTTAAGGCAGCGAAAGCGTCACGATTTCGTGACATGTTCCAGTTTCACGAGCAGTTGGCAGAAAAGTGCTTAAGGCAGCGAAAGCGTCACGATTTCGTGACATGTTCCAGTTTCACGAGCAGTTGGCAAAAAAGAGCTTAAGGCAGTGAAAGCGTCGCGATTTCGTGACATGTTCCATTTTTGCTAGTGCAAACCGAGAAAAGGTTGAAGAAGCAAGAAGTGTCACGATTTCGCGACAAAGTTGCAGATGACGTCAGCAAGAGGCAAAGGTGTCACGATTTCATGATAGAAGCTGAGAAGAAGGCTTTGGAGTCTAAAGCGTCACGATTTCACGATAGAGTTGCTGATGACGTCAGCAAGAGGCAAAGGTGTCACGATTTCATGATAGAAGCGGAGAAGAAGGCTTTGAAGTCTAAAGCGTCATGATTTCGTGACAAAAGTGAGATGACATCAGTGAAAGGCAAAAGTGTCATGATTTCGTGACAGAAGAGCGAAGGAAGCATACAAAAGCAAAAGCATCATGATATCGCTACAGCAAGTTAAAGAGGGTGTACGACAGGTAAAGGTGTCGCGATATCGTGACATGTTGAAGTTTCACGCCAGGAGCTTCAGGGAGGCAGTGAAGCCGATAGAGTTAAAACTGGGCCGACGCAGCATAGGGTTTTACAGCCGACGTGATTGAAGGTTGAACAGTCGACTAAGAACAAGATTTCAACTTGAGATTGTGAGTATTAAAGGAGGGTTGTTTGAGCAGTTTTGGCATCGATCAAAGTGTGCGTTCGAAGAGTGGCATTCATAGATTTAGTGCGACAGTGAGGTTCGATCATCAAAAAAGTAGAGTGCAAAGTTCGACTGTAGTATAAGAGTGCATTTCATCGAATCATCTAAGTGTGGAAGACTGTGCTATTGTTCATGCAAAGACTGTGCTGTTGTTCATGCGAAGACTATGCTGCTGTTTATGCGAAGACTGTGTTGTTGTATGCACGAAGAATGTGCTGCTGAGTTTTTCATAGAAGAGTATAATTTGATCGAGTGCTGTTGTGTTTGCGCAGACTATGAAAAGTTGGTTTCGACCAAGTAGAATCTATAACAGAAAAGAAAAGAGGAAGAGGACAGATTTGTGCCAAACCGAAGGACTATGTTTTGGTGCAAAAAAGAGGACCAGCTTGCTGTGACAGAGTTGAGGACAGAGATCTCCAGCCAGAGCAGGGAAGACAGGTGTCTTCTGTGGATAGAGTTCCACTTGCTAAGGGCAGAAGAGGTAGAGGTCTTCTAGAGGATCACCAGCCAAAGCAGAATTAGGGGAAGGTGTCTCCTTTGAGCTGAGGCTCATAAACATTGTAATCGAGAAGTATTCCCAGAGGACTTTGATAAAATTTAGTAAGAAATTTTTATCCGTGGAGTAGCCCGCATTGGGTGAACCACGTAAATTGTTGTGTCTCTTTGTTGTTGATGTGTTGTGCATTGTTTTAATTGCTGCTCTTGATAATGCTATCTGTTCTCTGCATAAAGCTGATTTGAAAGTTGATTTAGAGCAAAAGTAAAAAGTGGTCTTATACTGTTCACCCCCCCTCTCAGTATAAGCTTGTGTTCTTCAATTGGTATCAGAGCAGGTTCCTTCGAAAAGGTTTTACAGTCGGAAGGAAGAACTGATTTAGAACACAATGGATTTCTCAGGTGGCAATGCAACGACCTATTCTTGATGGATCAGATTTCGGTCCGTGGAGTGCAAGAATGAAAGTCTATCTAATGGCTCTTGGTAATGAGGTATGGGAAGTTATTGAAGATGGGTACACCATTCCTGCAAATGGTCCTTATACTAAAGAAGACAGGCTCCTACATCACAGCAACTCAAAAGCCATGAATGCAATCCTGAAAGGTTTACAGAAGGCTGATCTTACCAAAGTTATTCACTGCAAGACAGCTAGTGAAATGTGGAAACAATTGCAGGTTGTTCATACAGGTGATGCAAATGTCCGAAAGGCCAAATTGAGACATTTTAAAGGTATGTTTGAACAACTCAAGATGAATGATGATGAAAATATTAGTGACTACATGCTTCGGATGGATGAGATTGTGAACTCCATGAAAGACTTAGGTCTTGAACTTGCTGAAAATGATGTGTGTGATAAGATTTTAAGATCTCTTCCTAATAGATTTAGTGAAAATATTTCTGCTATTGAGGAAGCCAAAGATTTAGATAAATTGAAAAAGGATGAGCTCCATAGTATTCTTGCAGCTTTTGAGCTGAGAACTCAAGTGAATGTTGATATAAAGAAAGAGGCAGCTTTCAAAGCTACCAAGAAATCAAAAGGCAAACAGATTCAAGAGAGTGATGAGTCTTCTAGTGAGGAAGAAGCATATTACAACAAGAAAGGCAAATTCTCTAGAAAGCACAAAAGCAAGAAAAATATAAGATGCTTCAACTGTGGAAAGTATGGTCATTATGCTACTGATTGTACTGTTTCTAAAGATGAAAGTGATGAAGATATACAGGATGTCAAGAGCAAGGATTCTGAAAAGCACAGGTATTACAGAAAGAACAAAGATGAACACAGCAATCAAGGAAAGAGGTATTCACACAAGAACAAGAAGAGCTTCTATTTGGACAAAGTAAGTAAGTGTTCTAGCAGTGATAGTGAAAGCTCTTCCAGTGATAATGAAAATGAGATGTTGTTCATTTCAAAAAAGAAGAAGAACCAAAACATAAATTCACGGTCATGAAATGCTTTAGATGTGGAAATTTTGGGCACCTTGAGGATGATTGCACAAATATTGAATTGGTTGCTAGTATGTATGAGGATGCTTCAGAAAATGATAAGGAAGATGCATGTATGGTTTTTGAAAAGGGTAGCACATCTAGTAATAAGAAATCAGAAAAAGGTCTTGATAATTCAAAGTGTAATCAAATAGAGAATCTTGAATGTGAACTCAATAATGCTCTCGGTGTTTTGGAAAAGGAAAGGAAGAAGAATGATAGACTCAAGGTTAAGTTAGATGAATGTTGTATGGAGAGAGACGATCTTATAGAAAGTCTCGACTTCTCTATAGCCAAAACACAGGAACTCAAGGATGAGTTAGAGTCTAAGATTCTTGAGTATAATGAGTTAGAGCAAAAAATGGTTTCTTTGAAAGAAGAAAATAAATATTACAAGGATAAACTCTACAGATTTCAGGATAGCTCCAAGAAGGTTAAGTCTCTCATCAAAAATCAAAGAAATCCAACAGATAAAATAGGTCTCGGTTTTGTTGAGCCGCACAAGAAACAGATTGGGGAATCTAGCAAGAGATTTCAAAAAGAAGAAAGTTCTGATGATGAAAGTACTTCAGATCATGAGTCTGTGAGTAATGAATGCGCAGAAACAGAAAACAGATTTTTGAATGTGAAACAGAAGTTCTCGGGACCCAAGAGATCGATTAAAAGAATATTTTTTGGTAGATGTTTTGCGTGTTACAGGTTTGGACACATGGCTGCACATTGCATGTCTCAAATGAAGAAGGTTAACAATAATCTCAGAAGTCACAATTTATTTCAAGGGTATTGCTACTCTTGTAATCAGTTCGGGCACAAGGCAATTTTTTGCAATTCAAATAACAGGCGGATTCAAAGAACAACTATGCCTGAAAGAAATAATGTTGTCTGTTACAAATGCAACAATACAGGTCACTCAGCCAAAAAGTGCAGAGCTGATCTTCCAAGGTACAGGAACAAAAATAGTGGTATAAACAGGTCCAAGGATCAAGGTGTGGACAAGAAAAGAGATGAGAACAAGAACAAGAAAAGTGTCAAGAACAGAAACATTAACAAAGAGCTCAAGAAAAGGCCCGACAAAGAAATTGTAGACACTGATGATGATGAGTGTCTAATGGGAGTTTCACTCCCAACTCTATTTTAAAAATCACCTCATTAGGAGGTGGGGGAGGGACTAAGCTAAGAGACTCATTCTTAGTCCCAAGCCCCAAAGGTGACCCTTTGCCATTGATGACAAAGGGGGAGAGATTTGTGTAAGGGGGAGAGATATGAGTAAGGGGGAGAGCTTCAAGTGAAGAGGAAAGCTTCAAGTGAGGGGGAGCAAAACTTCAAAGAGATTGATTTCAGTTTTGGCTCTTTAAGATGTGTTTTTAGTAAAGGGTTGCCATCAATGACAAAGGGGGAGATTGTTGGCAATTTTGGGTACCTTGAGTACATTGCCTTTGCCTAAGTTTAATTGTTGTCATTGATGTCAAGGAGCTCTTGGTAGTTGTTGTTTTTGATGTCAAGGAGTTCTTGGAGCAATTTGTTTTTATGTCTAAGTATGTGTTTTGATGAAGGTTTCAGCTGGTCAGTAAGTCTCCAAGAAAATCAGAGTAGCCTAGTTGCCAAAAATCCAGAAAAATATAAGTTAGAAAAAGTTTGCAGGCTGCTGGAAAAACTGTCACGATTTCGCGACATGTTTGAGGAGAGAGAAAGTTCTGGCAAAACTATCACGATTTCGTGACATGCTGGAAGGCAGAGACGAAGCAGGAAAAACTGTCACGATTTCGTGACATGTTTGAGGAGAGAGAAAGTTCAGGCAAAACTGTCATGATTTCATGACAAGTTGAGTTGGCAGCGTTGAGTTGCAGAAAGTGTCACGATTTCGTGACAAGTTGAGTTGGCAGCGTTGAGTTGCAGGAAGTGTCACGATTTCACGACAAGTTGAGTTGGCAGTGTTGAGTTGCAAGAAGTGTCACGATTTCGTGACATGTTTCAAAGAAGTTGTACGGATGCAGAAAGTGTCACGATTTCATGACAGGTTGAGTTGGCAGCTTGGGTTGGAAAAGCGTCGTGATTTCGTGACATGTTCCAGTTTCATGAGCAGTTGGCAGAAAAGTGCTTAAGGCAGCGAAAGCATCACGATTTCGTGACATGTTCCAGTTTCGTGAGTAGTTGGCAGAAAAGTGCTTAAGGCAACGAAAGCATCGCGATTTCGTGACATGTTCCAGTTTCATGAGCAGTTGGTAGAAAAGAGCTTAAGGCAGCGAAAGCGTCGCGATTTCGTGACATGTTCCATTTTCGCTAGTGCAAACCGAGAAAAGGTTGAAGAAGCAAGAAGTGTCACGATTTCGTGACAAAGTTGCAGATGACGTCAGCAAGAGGCAAAGGTGTCGCGATTTCGTGACAGAAGCCGAGAAGAAGGCTTTGGAGTCTAAAGCGTCACGATTTCGTGACAGAGTTGCTGATGACGTCAGCAAGAGGCAAAGGTGTCACGATTTCATGACAGAAGCGGAGAAGAAGGCTTTGAAGTCTAAAGCATCATGATTTCATGACAAAAGTGAGATGACGTCAGTGAAAGGCAAAAGTGTCATGATTTCATGACAGAAGAGCGAAGGAAGCATACAAAAGCAAAAGCGTCACGATATCGCTACAACAAGCTAAAGAGGGTGTACGACAGGTAAAGGTGTCACGATTTCGTGACATGTTGAAGTTTCACGCCAGGAGCTTCAGGGAGGCAGTGAAGCCGACAGAGTTAAAATTGGGCCGACGTAGCATAGGGTTTTATAGTCGACGTGATTGAAGGTTGAACAACCGACTAAGAACAAGATTTCAACTTGAGATTGTGAGTATTTAAGGAGGGTTGTTTGAGCAGTCTTGGCAATCGATCGAAGTGTGCGTTCGAAGAGTGGCGTTCATAGATTTAGTGCGATAGTGAGGTTCGATCATCGAAAAAGCAGAGTGCAAAGTTCGACTGTAGTATAAGAGTGCATTTCATCGAATCATCTAAGTGTGGAAGACTGTGCTGCTGTTCATGCGAAGACTGTGCTATTGTTCATGCAAAGACTGTGCTGTTGTTTATGCGAAGACTGTGTTGCTGTATGCACGAAGAATGCGCTGCTAAGTTTTTCGTAGAAGAGTATAATTTGATCGAGTGCTGCTGTGTTTGCGTAGACTGTGAAAAGTTGGTTTCGACCAAGTAGAATCTATAACAAAAAAGAAAAGAGGAAGAGGACAGATTTGTGCCAGACCGAAGGACTGTGTTTTGGTGCAGAAAAGAGGACCAGCTTGCTGTGACAGAGTTGAGGACAGAGATCTCCAGCCAGAGCAGGGAAGACAGGTGTCTTCTATGGATAGAGTTCCACTTGCTAAGGGCAGAAGAGGTAGAGGTCTTCTAGAGGATCACCAGCCAAAGCAGAATTAGGGGAAGGTGTCTCCTTTGAGCTGAGGCTCATAAACATTGTAATCGAGAAGTATTCCCAGAGGACTTTGATAAAATTTAGTAAGAAATTTTATCCGTGGAGTAGCCCGCATTGGGTGAACCACGTAAATTGTTGTGTCTCTTTGTTGTTGATGTGTTGTGCATTGTTTTAATTGCTGCTCTTGATAATGCTATTTGTTCTCTGCATAAAGCTGATTTGAAAGTTGATTTAGAGAAAAAGTAAAAAGTGGTCTTATACTGTTCACCCCCCCTCTCAGTATAAGCTTGTGTTCTTCAGTGTCCATTCTAATCTTGGAGAGCTTCCATGTTGTTCATTTGTCTCCTAGCACAAGCAGTCCGATGGAAAAATTTGGTATTTTTATCACCTTCTAATAACCAAGTGGTTCTTGCTCTCTGTTTCTAGTAGGTCTCCTCTTGGTTGTCAATGTCCTCAACCGCTTTATGCAATGCATCATCCTCTTCTTTGAGTTGCTCTGTAATTGTTCCTTCCCTAAAGTGTTTTTGAACCTCATCCCATCTGGCCACCAATGGAGCTCTTTAGACCTGGAAGTTTGTCTTGTTAGCTCGCCTCCATTATTTCAGTTGATCTTTGATATAATGAAGTTGTTTGTGGAATCTAAACATTGTTGTCCCATATGCTAGGCGACCTTCTTCCCACCACTATGGAATTTTCTTTTGAAGTTCCTCTTTTTGTAACCAAAAGTTTTCAAATTTAAATGGTTTGTGATGCTACACTGTCTTGATCCCTCCTTCCAACAAAATGGGAAAGTGATCTGAAACTGGACCCTCCAAAATCTAAAATTTTATATTCCATTTTACAAATGCCTCCTCTGAAACCAAAAAATGGTCTAACTTCACCTTCCTGCTATGTGGCTCCCTCCTATTATTAGTCCAAGTATAGTTGGTTCCAGGGCATTTAATATCCACCAAGTGTAATGCCTGGACGTGGGCAATCATAAGTCAATCCCTTGGGTCCAAAATTGGGGTTCCCCCTTCCTGATATCTAGAGGATAAATTAGAATTAAAATCCCCAGCAATAATCCAGTCTAAATCTTCACTTGAGACTCTCATGTTATTCACAGCTTTCCATTGATGCATCGGACCATCTAGGTTTTAAGCCCCATAAAATTTGTGATTAAAACATGTTCAACTGTGACATTATTTCTAAAATGTTATGTGAGAACACCCCTCCAAGCTATATGTTCTATTGCAGTCCATTCAAGAGATTTCCAAAGAGTAACTATCCCCATTGAGGCACCTTGGGCAGCCACTTCCATATGACCAGCACCCCTCCAAATTTTGTTAACTGTTTTACACATAAGATCTAATGACATTTTTGTCTCCTGGATAAGAAAAAAATATGTTTTACATTTTTCTAAGAGTCTTCGAACAACATATTGATGGGTTCTACTATTTAAACCCCTAACATTCCATGATTGTATAATAATTGGTTACCTTGAGAGCAGTTAAAATCTATTGGCCTCACCGATCCTCCAGTGATCAGTTTATCTCCTTAAACTGCTATCAATTCCTTGTTTGATTTTCTACCCACTCCTTGAGAGTTGCTATTTTTTGATCTCTTTTCCACCCGAGTTATCTCTAAAGTTGGCCTTTCTCTGTTCTTTTCTCGCTATGCCCATGCCGACATCCTTAATTATTGGTCGCTCTTGGTTATGCACTATCAATGCCCCTGCACTCTCTGATTGTGGTAACTCACTGTACTCAATTACTTGCTCTATGATGGGGGGAGATGAAAGAGGAGCTTGAACATGGATGTTATTATTTTCATTATTCCCATCCACTCCTTCCATGAATTGTTCTTCTTGGTCCATTAGTGTCTTAAATATCTCATACCTATTGGAGGGCTTGAGTTGGGTTTGCTCTTTACCATCTTTTTTTCTTTTGCCTTCTCCTTCTTTTGGGATGTTCAAAACCATATCCCTGTGCTTATTTACCCTGAGAAATATTTGTTGGTTCTTTGTTGATTGTTGACTTACCCTCAATAGGAATATTTGACATTCCTAGAGGAGCCTCCATTTTTATGTTCATATTATTTGGGCAAGATTGGGCCAAATGCCCATATTTGTGGCAAACTCTGCATCTGAAGGGCAATGCCTCATAATCTAGTTGTTGAATCCAAGATAGTCCTACAATTTCAAGTTCCACCTCTGCCGATAGAGGTTGGCTAAGATCCATTTCCACACATAATCTTGCATAAATAGTTGTGTTTCCTTCTATTGTGTCTTTGGAAACACCCAAATGTCTTCCAAGGGAATTATCGATAATTTCCAATACCTGCTCACTCCAAAACTCCATTGGAAGTGCATACAAATGGATTCAAACCGGGACAACAATGGGTTCAATTTGAGGATCAAATCCCACTCTCTAGGGTTGAACAAATAATCATGTCGGACCATGATTCCTATTTTCTGATTCGAAAGCCCTATTTCTATCGGCAAGTGAAGAAAAACTAACAATAAAATATCCATTGCTAATAAACCATAAAGAATACTCACCAAGAGGCTCCCAGTTTTTCCGGACCCAAGAATGCAAAAAATTCAAGGTAGGGTGAATACCCATGAATTTACAAATCAAATCATGATTGGCTCTATATAAAACTGTTTCTTCAACCATCCTTTGCTCAATGACAATATTTGGCCTTGATTCTGACTGTGGCAAGCATCCATTAACTTGTTGATATGTTGATCTATTTCCAGCAGCCATAAAGAGCATTTTTAATGCAATTTTTTGTGCTTCTTCAGTCTTTGATGTAGATTTATCCTTTAACAAATATGCAAAAGAACTATGTCTCTCTAGAAGAGGATCCAGAGGAGTCCCAATTGGACCCTCCTGGGGCAACAATCTTGTCTTCAAATCCACAGTAACCATAAATATCTTCCCCCTTGAAAATATATCCTATAAAAGGGTATCTACAGATCCCTTTTTAATCAAATACAGGCCAAGGAATACTATTGTCCCATTTTAATTTCTTGATGCAATTAAGGAATCACTCTAATTCCTTTCTCTAAGTCATCAATAAAGCTTTAAGGTATTTCCTATACCAAAAAGGGACCCATCTATTCCTTAAAAAAAATCATAATGCCTTTAAAGAATCTCTAATTCCTGTATAGACCATGGTGTAAATAAGGAATCTATTTATTTTCCCTTCTAGGACATTTCATTATCTACATTGTTTATAAAAATTATTGGAGCCATATTTTGGAGAATTCTAATCGTTCTTAGAGATAATCCACTTAGATTTTATCAAAAATAAAATTCCAGATTCACTCTTCAATATTGGAGTGCAATCGGTTTTCATCACATAGATTAAAATCCCATACCTTTAATCTATAAAGCATTAATCCATTTAATATTTTATCACTATATTCCAAATGGATACAAAGTCTTTTAAAATATGATTTGCTTATCTTTTATTTCAAGAACCATAGTTCCCTTAATTAATTAATGGACAACTATGCTCTACTTTTCCTTATATCATATTACCATGTTACTACTCTTATATTTCTTTCAATATAGACCTCTAAGATACTTCTAACCCCTTCAATTTAATGAGGAAGATATTGCACCCTTCTACTTTAACTTTCACTATTCAAAAGGAAAACATATCTAACATCAAAGTACATTTAAGGCTACCATTAACCTCTTATCCACTAAATATTCCAAATCCAAAATCTTATCCCGAAATCAAGCCTCTTAATTATCTTACTCAATAATTTAGAGTTTCCTATATGGAAAGCATATTCTACAATAATTAAAAGGTATTATATATATGGTAGGGAGTTTATACTATCCCTTTTTAATATAAATAGTACATGAGTCTTCGAGTCACCCTATAAGGTAAACCAGTGCGATTATTTTAAACTCTGTTACCCATGTCTTGAGACCTCAAAGGTCTTCCAATATAGGTACTTTTCATACTCAAAATATTTATCCAAAGATTTTGGTATTCATACTTCATTTGGACTATTTCATGGTTATCTATGGTTCTATGCTTCATTTAAATGCTTGTCTTTTTTTCAAACAATTAAACACATTAACGTATGGTGTCTTCATTGATCTCATTTTACCATGATGCTAATTGAACTACTAGCAACCTAACTGTTTCAATGCACATATGCCATAGAAATTGTTCATTCTCTTCTTACTGGAAGTCTATGGTTTCATGGCCCAATCAAAGGTTTTCATTTTTCCAGTGGTCAATCACACCCAAGTTTATTAGACGACGAGTGATGATTAACCCTTCATCCCTGGGTCTTTCTCGAGCAACTACCCTATAATGAAAGATCCATTATGGTTCCTCTGAACCTAATTCCCCTCTCAATGATTGTAAACTTTAATTATGTCATTATACCCTTAATTAGGGAGTGCCCTATCGGTGATAATTATATTCTCTTATGTGGTCAACATTCTATGCATACGAGCAAGGGTTCCTCAAAAGATTACAATGAGTGACTTTGAGCAATGAGGTCATCGAAGTGGTAATCGAATCCCTCGTAGACTAAATACTTTGCAAATCATGATCCTAGATCAGAACTACGATGATAGAATTTCTAAGGCCTTCCAAGGGACTCTCTTAACCTTTATACAATTTCCTGGTCTCTAATGGTGGTCCAAAATAGGGGTAATTTGTAGATAATCCATTCCAAGTTTGCTATAAAATAAACCAATGAAACGTTGGCAATTCAACATATTAGTGGTCTCTCTCATTATATCCTAGACCGAGTTTAAAGACCCTCTGTTGGAGCCCTAAAACATAAGCATAACAATATTTGGACTATCAATAAGGTAAAACTCAACTACCTGATAGGGTCCAACTTTAATACAAACATAACCATGGACATCGACGGTCGGTTGAAAGTCTCCTAAACTGATTCTTAGAGAATTATGCATTTGAGGTTTTGTATTGGATGGAAGTATGAATTACAAATCCTCTTTCAAGGCTTAATCATGATGCACTTCATAGCACAGTTAGGATGTCGCCTGATGCGCAGTACAAGGTTTGCATTATTTAATAAAGGTATGGTCACCCAAACATTCACTACTCAATCGATGGTGGTTATAAGTTACTATTAGTAGTGATGATCTAATTAACCAGGTTTGGAGAAATCACACTTTGGTCCATAGAGGTTCTGACTTCCACGTCTAATCACCACATGATGAGGGTACAAAAGGGGTTTACAAAATCAAAGTAGATGGTCAAAATGGTCTTAGCCTTAGTACCTTCAAAAGCATATCATCTACCGACAGGAATCTAGTTTTCAAAATGGCCAAGGATTTATGAACCAAAGACCCAAATGAAACCTAACTTTCAGCCCTTATAATCACCAAGATATATATATAAATATGTATAATCGGTCAACTTTTATTTAGTTTGATAAACAAAGCTATTATTCGAAGCATCGATAAATGATTAACTCATTCCAGCCATCAAGGACTTCCTCCCAAAACAAGTATATATATATATATATATATATATATATATATATATATATATATGCATAGAGAAATTAACTCAAATTTTAGGGCACTTACACCTTGGTCAAGAGGTAACTTTGTCTTCCAATACAAGACTCCTCCTTGTGCAAGCTTGGCCTCCCTTTCATTCTAGAACCTTCCTCCTAATTCTTCTTTCTAATCACTCAAGCTCCTTAATTTTTCTTGACCAAATGCCCATAGTAGTCCCTTAAAATGCCTTCTAGTTTCTATTCCACCCAAGGTGGAGAGCATACTCCCTAGTCCTTCCAATTTTCCTATATCCCCCCCACTTTCTTCCCAAATTGGTCTCTAATTTATAGGGAAATTTCTCCACTTATGGCCAAATAGTGGTCTTATTATTTTATTATTTAAAATATGCCTTGGACCCATTAGACTTATCAAGTCATGTGGAGTGTAAGCCAAAAGTAGGAAAAAAGGGTCCTACTAAGGATAAGTTAAGTGGTCCTTTTTTTTTGTTTTGTGTCCCCTTTTGGTCCACAAACCTCCAAAACACCCCTAATTAAAAATAGAGGAGAGAATCTCACTTTTCTCTCCACCAACCAAATTATGCCATGAGGAGAAATAGGATAGGCTTTTAGTATCAAATAGTACTAGTACCCAATTTGGTCCAATAAGAATTGGATATTTGATTACATTAAAATTAAATGCAATTGGCATTAAACATTCTTAATTATTTTTATTATTTTCCCTCCTAAACCCCTTCAAAATTCCTAAATTGGAATTTTGTAAACTTCTTTAGGGTCTATGACCCATTTCTATGGAACATTAATTGATCCCAAGATCAATTAATGCCCTATTGATAGGGTTTGAGGGTAACTGGCCATGAGACTAAGGTAAACCTACTATAAAATTCATAGATATGACCTACCATTTCTATGTAGGTATACTATGTGGATACAATTGTCTTGTGGGGTGCTTGCATTATACCTTAACCTTCTGACATTCGAGGCATTGAGCGATAAAATCGGTAATATCCTTCTTCATTCCTACCCAGAAGAAGGTTCTTTTCAGGTTTTCCCTCATCTTTATCCCTTCGGGGTGAGCTGTATAATGAGATCTATGGGCTTATTGCATGATTAGATTTATTAAATTCTTTGATTTTGGTATGATGACTCTATATTTATAGCACAAAAGGTTATCTATCACCCAAACTCCTTATTGCCCTCGGGGTATCTATTTATTCTAGCTCAATTTTCTTGACAATATTCATTATGATATTGTGAAAGGGATGATAATCAGATCATTCCAAGCTGCAAGGATCTCAAGTGTTAACCAAAACAAGAATCTGAAAGCAAATTTATAGCATAATCTTACAATAGATATGCAAACAAGAGAGCAATAATATCATATCTTAGATCTAAAAATGGAGCATTGAGTACAATGAAGGTGCCTTGATTATATAGGCAAGGATGATCAACCATAGTCATAGGATCAAGCTAAGGATAAATATCCACCATACAAAAGGAGTATGTGATATGGTCCATAGATATGTAACTGCTATGGGAGAAAGAATATCAACCCTCCAAATGTCACCCCCAGGAATACTCAAACCTAAAAATATCCTCATAATATCTAAGAAATAAATATGTAACATCTCATAATATCTAAATAAGATAAATGAAATATCCACACATAAGTGCGTGGGAAAAATACATGGAATAACTAAATAGAAAGGAAATAAATAACCTAGGTGAACATGAGCTAAGGTAAATGTATCGCTCCAAATTTTTTGCATCCTTACCCTCAGGCTATAGGATCCACGCCCGAAAGGGGGATGCGAGAAGGATGGGACAATACCTCGGACTGAGAGGCCCTTTGAAGGTCCCGCCTCTCGGGGGAGGAGTATAAAGGTGAATTTTTGATGGATGGTGGGTTCACCAGGAAACTTTTGAGTGGCAGTTTCCACGCCTAGGTTGAGAATGGGTTTAATGTGTTTATTTTGTACTTTAATCATTCAACTCCTAGGTTTGGCCAAGATGAATCTAAACTATTCTATATGCCAATACTGATTTAAATGGATACAAAAATAGAAATGAGTGCTAAACACAGAGAATATGCTAACTAGAACAGTACATACCTGATTTCGGATGTCTGATGAAGATTCTGAGTTTTGTAGCAGTCCAGATCATCTCAACTCATACGTAATCATCTGATATTTCACATAATCATCGCAAATCATAGTCGGTCATCTGAGATCAGACGAAATCATCTGAAATCTGATGAATTCGTCAGACGAATTCGTCAAAAACCTGCAATCACAAAAACAGATACAAAATACCAAATATGCAACTATAGAAGCAACGGAAAATGATAGCAATAATAGTAAACGTGCCTAAATAATGGATTTAAATAACAAACAAGAGAAATGCAATAGATTTAATGTTTGATTTTAACTTTATCATGCGGTTATGCTAAATGAGGTGAACTCCAAGATGCATAAACATAATAACTTAAGATAATGCAGAATTACAATGGGAAAATACAAAAATAGTTTAAGAAAATGCAAACTCCGGGCTCTGATTGCCCCCAATCTGGACTACAGTCGGGATCGCCTCCAATCGTACGAGATCGTCTGCGCTCCTCGACAAGATCGTCCGAAATCATCTGGGATCGTTTGCGACGATCCGAGCTAGCTTCGACTGAAAAATAGTAGAGTTCCTGCAAGAAAACATGAAATACAGAATGCAAACAGTAGTGCGAGGATGCTCTAGTGTATAAGGAACTAAATCTAGGGAAATCCATCAGCTAGGGGGTTCAGGAGAGTGGGGGATAAACTAGAAAAATCCTAGTTTATATAGGATTAGGGGGAGGCTAGGAGGTTGGAGATCATCCCAATATGGGAGATCTCCAACGGGGGAATCTCCAACTACGTAGACGCGCTTCTGCCAAAGTTGGAGAGGCTGTTGAAACAGAAGCTAATTATGAACATTCAGTTTTAGGACGAAATCGTCTGGACGCTCTGTTCCAGACGAATTCGTCAGATCGGGGACGATTTCATCTGATATGCGACGATATCGTCCAACGGTCAAAACAAATCCTAAAAATGGCACGAAAAAGAAGGGAAGCGGGTAACAAGCGGTTTTGGGGCAGTTTTGGGGTTAAAATTTAAATTTTTATCTTTTATCTTTTACTAAGGGTTTAACTGCGCCAATTTTAGGGTGCTACATTTTGCCCCCTCTTTAGCGAATTTTTTGAAGAAAATGCGTTAAAGACGAGTTTTTCCCGTTTTACGAGAAAGCAAAAATTTACTCAATTTTTTAGACGACGATTCTTGGTCGAATCGTACGATTGCTGACTATGGTGCCCCCTCCGTGTTTTTACCCAAATCGAACGTTTGAGGTAAAAACACGAAAAAGCAAAATTTAAAAAATGTTGTTGGTTTTGAATAAAATTAAGAAAAATAGGGAAAACCCTAATTCATTTTTTTACTATTCATTTTTATTGTTCCAGAGCTCTGCAGAGAGAAACAATGGTGGAGACAGTGTACATAGCGACAGAGGTCCAGCGCGGGCTACGGGTAAGGATCTAATCCTAGTAGATTAGGTTTGATTTTACTTTGTGCAATTTTTTGTTTTAAATTTTGACTGTTTGGGGCATCACGGCCATTTTTAGGCCGTCGACGACGTCGGGATGAAATCATCCCGATTTCATCAGAATCGTCCCTAGATCATCGATTTCGTCGGAGGGCAAAATCAATGAACTAGGGGCGATCCCGTTCAACAAGGGGCGATCCCCAAGTTGTGAAATCGGAGATGAATTCATCCTAAAAAGGATGATTTTGCCCAATTTGGGATGATATCATCCAATGGTGGACGATATCATCGCTTTTAAGAAATTAAGCTTGATTAAAATGTTTTTAATTTTATTTTAATGATTGGTTGATTAATGAATTTTTGTTGTTTTATTGTTTGTTTTGTAGAGGGATTACTAAAGAGTCGAGAATGGAAATACGATGGGCTAAGAGATGACTTGGCCGCTCTCGACTAGGCAGAGCGTGATCGACTAGCACAGGTCGGGCTACGACATGTGGCAGAGATGCCACAAGTACCGATGGACATAGGGCTTCTGACAGCCCTAGCAGAGAGATGGTATCCGGGGTCATCCTATTTCGGCTACTAACAAGGGAGATGGCTCCCACACTAGAGGACGTATGGAGGATCATGAGGATCCCCATACAGGGATGGCTCATGACGCCTACGGCCAATCAGGGCCAGGCGATGATGAGACTGATCGGAGACCCGAGCTTCACCCTAGAGAAGGGCGAGGTGAACATCGAGTCTCTAAGGCAGATGCCTAGGGCATCTAGGTTGACTCAGGTTTTGGTAGGGGTAGTAGGTGGCTTACTTTTGTGCCACCAGAGCGGGTGCAGACTACCATGGGTGCTCTCAGACATAGTTTGCGACATGAGAGACCATGGGTATAGGTTTACATGGGGTAGCTTTGTACTATGTCACTTGTATAGGATCCTGCATGGGGTCGTATACAAGGGAGGTCGATGTCTGGTCTTGACATCGCTACTACAGATTTGGTGCTGGGAGCACATCATGGTGCGGAGGCCGGTAGGGCTCCCATTGATAGGGGTTGATCGGGAGAGGCCTCGGGTTTACTATTGGTGGCTACAGAGAGGGTCACAATGGTGGATAGATCTATCGATGTCACGGAGGTTGCTGGATGACCTCATCCTAGACCAGATCACCTGGAGGCCATGGCGAGAGCACCTCGGGTGGGCAGAGGATGGGCAGGAGCTGGCTCACATCAGGCGAGTCTGCTGGCTGAGGATGGAGCGGGGAGAGGTAGAGCTCCACCGCTACGATCGGGTACTATGGTAGTTCGGTCTACAGTAGGGGATCCCTTCTCTCAGGGATTATGAGTACTCCTGGACTATTTGGGATAGTACTACATTGAGCGGGGCTCCAGACATGCAACGGTTCTAGAGCCAGGACGTAGACGATGCCCCCATCCAGCTAGTGGATGGTGATGATGCTAGGGTGATCGATGGATATGATGCCTAGTACGTAGGCATCCACCCTCCTCGGATGATGAGGGCATAGGGTCCAGTGCACGTATTGTGCACCGGATGGGGAGGCGGTGCCAGGCTACCATTGAGGCAGTGTGGGGTCACGGTGGGAGAGAGCAACGACGGTCCCCATAGGAGAGATGCCAAAGGATGGCACGGGCTCCATAGAGGCCATAGGAGACAGGGCAGAGGGAGGAGAGACTCCCTTCATAGTAGGGGGAGAGACCACCATCGCCTGATAAGGGCAAGGGTGTCGATGTAGGGGAGAGCAACGAGACGATGGCTCTCTGGCTGAGGTTGCCCACCTTCGAGCTCAAGTGCAGATGCTGTAGGATGAGGCCACATGGCTCAGAGCTCGGGGCGGAGGAGCGAGCACTCGAGATCTAGTATGGTCTATTGCTCAGACCACATTCTACCAGGGGCTATACTATCACATGGTTCTAGAGAACTAGAGGGTACCACTGCCAGCCCCGATTGCGGAGCCGATCATGATGGGATCATCGAGGACATCCTCACGATCGATGATGAGGACCCGAGACACAGCCTGGACCTCTATGGGACCACCTCCTCCATGTCAAGGCGGGGGAGTAGATGAGGCTGAGAGCTCGAGGGCTTCTCAAGGATAGCTGGCTATAGACTGCATAGAGATTGTATAGATTTTTGAGAGGATTGAGTATGCCAGGGTATAGATTGTGGCATACCAATCCAGTTTTGATATGATGTACATAATTTGATATATATATGGTCTTGTTTTTGATGATATGACTTGTGTATATGTTGTATGATGCTTTAATTTGTGATTGAATATTCATGTAATTATGTCATTTTGAAATATTATATTTTGATATCATGGCATAAAATTGTAAATGAAATAATCCGATGTAAATAAATTGGTTGTTTTGGTGTAATTTGAAAAAATAAAAGGACTTCTAACAATAATTTCAAAGGACATTGTCGTTGTTATAGACCATTTCATGGAGTCGCCGCTCACTAGGTCGTCAAGCTAATCCCAGGATAGAAATATTGTTAAAAGTAAAAGAGTGCTTAAGAGACTGTCTTAAGACTTGATGTTGTGATGATGAAAATGATGATGGTGATGATTTGTTTTCAGATTTTCATAAAAATATTATGCATGACATATAAAAGAAATATGATTTTTGCTAGGCATAAATTCCTAAGTGTGATAAAAATTTTGCATAAGTTCCTAGGAACTATACCATCATTGCAAAATTGAATGTTGACATAATGACCTGAAATAAGATAAGTGTGCGTTCATTTTAAAGCTTAGTTATGTAACATAATGATGTAAGCCATATGTGTTTTTATTAAAATGAATGGGAAAATAAAATTAGAACAATGGTTTGCGCTAGGCATAGACTTATAGGTATAGACTTATACCATCATCACGAAATCCAAAGAAGAAATGGATATTTTAGTTTTATTGCAAGATTAATTTTTGACTTTTAATAAACAGAAAAATAATAATATGAACATGTTGTTTGAAATCATTTTGTGATTTTGTGAAACAATGTATATAATTGTTTTTATACAAAACAAAAATTCTGAAATAAGAGGATAAAACTATTCCGAAAAGAATTACAGAAATATTTTAAATTATCTCAAAGACAAATGTAGGTTTATAAGGGATCCTCATGTGCAAATGTGAGTTCATTACCGATCTTGATTTATCATAATGATACAAAATCTCTCAAATACAAATGTGTGTGCGATTGTATTGTTCATTCACCAATTTTGAGCAAGATAATTTGATACAAGTAATTTGCCTTAACCAAATGAGTGTTCCTTAACCATGATTTATATGCATGTAACCGTACCAGACTACTATGTAAGTCGGGTTATCAAGAGCTAGCTAATCCATAAGCTGACATAGGTCTATACAAAAGAAGGTCGCTAATGTGACAGACATATCACCACGCTAGGAATTACCCAAGGCCAAGCGGGTTGGGCACAAACCACCTGTTATGGGGCTTACCTCACAGTTTTCGAATAATTGAGAATTCCAGGGATTCAAGCTCATTCACCCTTCTTTTCTTTTCAAGGGGTAGGGAAAGGGATTTTATTGCTTTTTGCTTTTTCTTTTCACTTTTGCTTTTCTTTTCTCTTTTTTTTTTTTTGTATTTTTGCTTGGAATTGAGATAATGCTGAAATATTGCTACGATGGTACAAAATAATATTTTTCTTCTTCTCATTTTCTTTGACTTTTCTTTTTCTTCCTATACTAGGGATACTTGCTCGGATTAGTTGTAGAGCAAGGGATTTTTATTCGGGTAGGGGTGAGCTTGTCCTTTTGTCAATTCTCAAAGATTCTAGACCATGTGCATGATAGGATAGCAGGGGAAACTTTTCGCTCAGGAAACCACTTCTACTATGTAGCATCATATCGAATTTGCAATGAAATCATTTTAATGTGAAAAGATATACTTGGTTCAAGTAAATAACAAGATCAGTTCTCTATGCTCAAAACTTTATTTAATGCCAATGTGGACTTTGATATAAGAGAGATTAATAATCATACCAAATAAAATCAAGATATTTATTCATGTGAGTGTGAAAGTGCGGGATTCCAAATAAATGCTCATTTATCCAAAATAATTGAAAATATAACTACAAACTTCAAGAATTGACAAGCACAAAATAAAAGATGTTTTTGAAGATTTTGATGATTTTGATGTTTTTGTATTTTGATTTTAATTGATGAATTGAAAGAAATACAATGTGATTGTTTTTGAAACTTTTTATATAAGTGACTAAAAGGAAATAATATGCAAAACAAATATATACAATGATGAAATGACCAAATTTTATGCATAGTAGCGTTTGAGATGCATAATGTTCATAGGTTCTTTAAGTTCTTTACCATCTAAGGTAGATAATTTGTATGCTCCCGATCCAAATTTAGCAGTAATAATATACGGTCCAAGCCAGTTGGGCTCGAATTTACCTTTAAGGTCTTTAGTTGCATTAGTATTTTTTGATTTTCTTTTAAAACAAGGTCGTCGGTCTCAAAGGATCGATGATGAACTTTCTTGAGATATGCTCTCTTAAGCTTGTTTTGGTAGGCACGAAGATGCTCCAAAGCATTGATGCACTTTTCATCTAAGAGTTCCAGCTGACTAAATCTGCCAGCACGATATTCATCCCCTACTTCAGTATCTTGAAGTAGTAGAGCCAAAGAAGGAACTTCTAATTCAAAGGGAAAAACAGCTTCAGCGCCATAAACCAAAATGAAAGGTGAAGTTCCAGTGGGGGTGCGAACACTAGTTCGATAGGCCCACAAAGCAGGATATAATTGGATGTGCCAATCTCGACCAGATTTATTGACCAGTCTTTTGAGAATTTTGATTAATGTTTTATTAGATGCTTTTGCTTGGCCATTACCCTGAGGATAATAGGGAGTGGACCAACGATGTTGAATTTTATACTTTTGACATAATTTTTTGACATCTTTATTTTTGAAACAAGTTCCATTATCTGAGATGAGATTTGCAGGAATTCCGAACCTACAAATAATTTGATTAAAGATAAACTTGGAAACTTGGGTTCCCGTACAAGAAGCTAAAGGCATAGCTTCAACCCATTTTGTAAAATACTCGATAGCGGTTATGATGAATTTGTGTCCATCAGATGACACAGGGTTGATTTTTCCAATGATATCTAAGCCCCATTTTGAAAAGGGCCAAGGAGATGAAATAGCTTGTAGTTCTTGTGCAAGCGCATGGACAAGGTCAGCATGTTTCTGGCACTTGTCGCAATGGCGCACATAATCATGTGCATCATTCTCCATGGTAGGCCAAAAATATCCTATCCGAAGGAGCTTCTTAGCAATGGCGTTACCACTAAAGTGTCCTCCACAAGATCCATCGTGGGCTTCACTCAAAGCTGATCTAGATTCGTCTAGATTCAAACATCTCAATAATATGCCTTCAAAAGATCTCCTATACAAGGTATTACCAATAATCATGAAGCGACTTGCTCGTCTACGTAATAACCTGCTTGGTTACTATGACAACCTTCAGGGAAGGTTCCTTTTTGCAAAAAATTAAATATATCAGTGTACCATGGTTCAGGAGTAGTTTCGTTGATTAGAAACACATCCAAAGGTTCTAAGCATGATTTGCTTGAAGCGGGTTCCTGGAGTCGATGAATAATGATGGTAGCATATTCATCATCTAACTCCAAGGGTAAAAGAGATGCAGTTGTAGCCATAGCGTCAGCCGCACGATTGCTAGTTCGAGGAATAGCTTCCAAAGTAACTTGATCAAATAAAGATAATAATTGCAAAACATATGTTTTATATGGGCGTAATTTATCATCTCTGGTCTGATAAACATCATTGATTTGATTTATGACAAGTTGAGAATCACCGAAAACTAATAAATTTTTAATTTTTAGGGCCAAAGCAGCTCGTAATCCAAGGATTAGAGCCTCATATTCAGCAGTATTATTGGTGCAAGCAAACGTTAATTTAAAGGACAGAGGTATAAGATGTTTTTGCGGAGATATTAAAATAATACCCGCACCAGCCCCACTCATGCATCGGGCTCCGTCAAAGTATAGGGACCATTGTTTAGGATGGTCTGCCTCTAATTTAAGGCATTCATCGAGAAACTCAATGATGAGGGGATGGGTAGACTCTAAGGGTGCAGCAACTAATTGATCTGCTATGATTTGACCCTTAACAGACTTCTGTCCTATAAACATGAGTTCAAACTCGCTTAGCGCAAGAACCCACTTGGTTGTGCGACCAGATAAGTATGGTCGACTCATGAGATATCGCAAAGGGTCGAATTTGGCAATAACATACGTTTTTTGACTGAGCATATAATGTCGTAGTTTCTGTGTAGAAAATACGACTGCTAGACATAACTTCTCTAATATGGTATAGCGAGTTTCATAACTGATTAAGGTTCTGCTGATGTAATAATTAGCACGTTCTTTCTTCTCATCGTCAAGTTGAGCTAACATAGCTCCTAAGGCAAAATCTGAGGCAAAAATGTACAAGATAAATGGACGATCAGATCTAGGTGGTGAAAGTACTGGTGGTTTAAGGAGATATTGTTTAAGGAGGTCAAATGCTTCCTGGCATTCGTCGTCCCAATGAAAAGAGACATCTTTCTTAAGAAGTTTAAGAAAAGGTCCGGTTTTGTCTGCCAACTTATCAATGAAGCGGCGAATAGCTTGAAGCTTACCTTGTAAACTTCGTAATTCAGATATATTTGTGGGTGCGGGCATATCAGTGATAGCCATGATCTTGAGAGGGTCAATTTCAATGCCACGTAAAGAAACGATAACCCCCAATAATTTATCGGACTTAACTCCGAATATACATTTGGCTGGATTCAATCGGATAAGATACTCCCTTAACCGATCAAATACTTTTCTCAAGTCATTTAAATGATCATCTTCTTTGATGGAACGAGCTATAATATCATCTACATAATCATGTAGAATATCATGCATCATATCGTGAAAGATATAAGTCATGGCTCGTTGATATGTTGCACCTGCATTCTTTAAACCGAATGGCATCACTTTCCAACAAAAGGTTCCCCAAGGGGTAATAAATGTTGTCTTAGCCTGATCTTCAGGAGCTATCCTGATCTGATTATAACCAGAGAATCCATCCATTAAGGATATCATTCCACTCCCAGCAGTAAAATCAATGATTTGATCCATGTTGGGAAGAGGAAAATCATCTTTAGGGCATGCAACATTAATATCTCTAAAGTCAATACAAACCCTAACTTTGGTAGCTTCTTTCTTAGTTACTGGAACTACATTTGAGATCCATTCAACATAATCAATGGCTTGTATAAAAATAACCTTCAACAGTTTTTCTAGTTCTCCTTTGACTAGTAAGGCCACTTTAGGATGCATTTTTCTAAGTTTCTGTTTAACAGGTTTAGCATCTGGATGGACTACTAGATGATGCATAACTACAGAAGGGTCCAAACCTGGCATGTCTTCATATGTCCAAGCAAAGACATCTTCATAGTCTTTAAGAAATGAAATGTATTTATCTTGTTTTTCTTGACTTAATTCTGATCCAATATTGATTATGTGAGGGTTATCTTCGGTTCCAATGTTAATTTTTATAACGTTTTCAACTTCCATATGTAAATCTCTCTCAAAATTAGGTGGGGTGGGTGAAACACCTAATTCTTGTAATTCTTCCAAGGTTAGCTTGGATAATTCGTCTTGAGGAGTCGAGGCCTCAAGCTGGGCTATACTAGGTATAGAGCCATCAAAATAAAATCCGTTATGTAACAATTCATCAACGGAGACATCATGGAAGATATCCCCTTCCAACTCATCGTCGGATTCGACAATCATCTCAGGGTAGGCGATGGATAGCATATTATAGGTAAAGGGATTATTCTTTGAACACAAAGAATCTTGTTTATCCAGATAATCTTGGTAACATGTAAGATGGTCATCCTCCTCAAATGGGAAGGGTTGACCTTTACTAGGAAATAGGCCCACACCGCATCGGGCAGGCCATGGTTCAACCTCAAAAGGTTCTTTCATACCATTTTGGGAAGGTCCCAAACCTTTCCCTTTATAGCCCAATTTAAGCATTATATGTTTAGCTTTAATATACTCATTAGCAAAATAGCATCTAGCATATCCATCACAATGTGTCTTGATGTTTCTAGGTATTCTTCCCGAGTCATATCCCTTATAAATAAAAGCACAACTCCCGACTTGGTAAATACTTCCCATAGGCTGTGGGAGGCCCAAGGTACGAGGAGAGGGTGGGAGTTTATTTAAAATAAGGGCATCTTGCATGGCAGTGTTTGTTTTTTCTGATATAAGAATTTTAGATAAATCGGGTAAGAGCTCATCAGTAAGAGCGTAAGAGGTAGAAGGATCATTTCCTATGTTTTTGGATGCAGAAATCATGTCTTTGATAGGCGTAGACGTTGTAGAGATGTCGATGGAAGGATCTAAAGGTATGGAAGTTATAGGAGTAAAACAAGAAGCATTGGTTGTGGGTTTAGGATCCTTTTGAGGTCCTAATGTGGTTTGTTCGGAAGATGGTTGAGCTATATGTAGAGGTGTAGTTGATGGGGGAAAAGTAGATGATGTTATGGGTGAGTGTTTCACACGTTTAGATGGTTGATGAGAATTAGGATGTGTGGATGACAGAGCAGGGCAAAATTGAACTCCAACCGGTTCTGCCAAAGCACACATATCAAAGGGTCTAGGGTCACCATGAATGGTAACCAACTGATTTTTAAATTCGAATTTAACACACTGATGTAAAGTTGAGGGAACAGCTCGCATTGCGTTGATCCAAGGGCGACCCAAAAGTATATTGTATGATGCAGGGCAATGTACAATAAACACGGTCGTGTCTAAGGTTCTAGGACCAACTTGCAATGGAATAGTAATAACTCCACACGTTTCTTGTGTTTCGTCATTAAAGGCTTTTATGATCATATCAGTTCTTTTCATTTCATCACTTCTAAAGCCAAATATTTGGTAGAAGTCAAAAGTGCATATGTTTAAAGATGAACCATTATCAATCAAGACTCGTTTAACGGCTACATCCCCAATTAGGGCAGTAATATATAAGGGGTTATCCTTATGTAAACTATGTTGTGGTATATCTCTATCTCGAAAGTCAATACAATCGACTTCTCGAGTTATGATAGTATTGGACATGGCTTGAGGTTGAATATTTTGTGGTACCATCATTTGGCTTAATGTGAGCATTAATTCATCCCTATGGGTAGGAGAAGATCTTAAAAGGTCCAAAAGGGAAATTCTAGCTGTAGTATTGGATAATTGTTCATTAATATTATAAGGAGGCTTAGGTTGAACATTAGGCGCATGATTCCCTTTATTGGGATTTTTCAAAACAAATGGAGCTGATCCATCGTTCTGAGTTTGATCCTGTTGAGAGTTTTGAGCCTGTTGTCGAGTAACGACTCCGATGGTACCTACAATATTATTTTGAGGATGATGAATTGGTCTCGGTCTAGCGTTTATGGCTTGTTCATTAGAAAGTAACTGATGAGAAGATGGTCGAGTAGTGACTCTTCTAGGAAATGGTTCTTCCGAAACCATAGAATTTGTGATGGGTTGAATAGGATCTGATTCATCTTCAGAACTATTCGATTGATTTGAGGTGATTTCCATGTCACTTTCAGTATCATATTCTACATCACTAAGATCAGGTGTTCGAATATTATATAGAGGTCTGGACGTAACCATGGATAAAGTTGTGTCAAATATTTCTAAATCATGAATAGGTAAATGCCCACTAATGGCTCCTACATATCGGGTAGGAGGGGGAACATTATGATGTTCAATTTGATTAGCCACCTCTTTACCATGCTTTGGTAAAGGATGTTGAAATATGTCCAATGATTGATTGGCATTCTGATTTCGACTTTGAGGGATGTTCTTTTGAGCATTATTAGGAGGATTTTGTTTAGGTTGAAAGGCTTGCACCTCCATCTCATTGTTATCAATTAAATCTTGTATTTTATGTTTTAACCTTTTACAAGAGTTGGTAGCATGTCCAGGTCCTCTATGGAAATCACAATGTAAATCAGCTCTATATCCGGGTATAGTTGGATCAGGTTCTCGGATATTTGGTAATTGAATCAAACCTCGTGCTAGTAATTGTGGGAGAATGGTTGATAAAGGTTGATTTAACCTAGTAAATTCTCGAGGTGGTTTATCAGGAGGTTTCAATATGAACTTCTCTATTGTTTTCGTAGTATTAACATTGGCAATGTTTATGCTATCAGTGACTCCATCACCCACAACTTGTTTATTTTTATATTGATTTCTGGATGTTTTCTCATCATCTTTCTTTTTGAGCTGACCTCTTCTAATGAGAGCGTCTTCCACTCTTCGGGCTAAGTCTATAGCTTGATCGAAGGTGGTCAAGGTAGCAGTTGATAATTCATAGGATAGTTGTTCTTGTAAATTATTGATAAAAATATCCAACATTTCTCGATAAGGTAACACAAAGTGTAATTTTCCTATCAACTGCCTCCATCGAGCTAAGAAGTCAGCAAAACACTCATCTTTGTCTTGTTTTAGGTTGTACAAATCTTTAATGGTTACATGCCTTTCAATATAGGCACTAAATTGATGCACAAAAGACTCAGCGGTCTCTTCGAAATTTCTCAAAGAATGAGTGGGCAATTGATAATACCACTCCAATGCCATCCCTCCTAAACTTTTTGGGAACATCTTTAGTAATAACAAGTCATCATGTGATATATCATGACATGCTATCCTAAACATACGAAGATGCTCTATGGGATCTTCAGTTCCTTTATATATAGGTAGGACAGGCATGGGAAAGTGTTTAGGATATGGTTGTGCTACAACTATAGGATCTAGAGGTTGACTACACATCTCTCGATAATTGTACGAGGGATGGTAGGGATCTATTTGGTCCATGCGGGAGGCTAACTATTTCACCATGGCTTCCAGATTACCAGTTTGTCCACCATATTGGTTTGGTGGTACATGAGTATGGGATTTGTGAGCGTAGGAAGGCGGGACATAAGGATTAGATGCTATATTGTTGTTATGTAAATGGTTGGTAGGAAGAGTATTATGAAGAAGATTTGTTGTAGCATTATGTTGTATCCCAGATTGTTGGAAATTGGTATTTGGTTTTGTTTTAGGCTTTTGTTGATTTGAGGTATATTGATCAATAGCTTGGCAAAATAGAGCAGTGAATGAAGGTTTCTTTTGTGTGGGAATAACCCTAGGCTTGATAACAAGCACTCTAGGTGGTTGGGTAACCTGTTGTTGTTGCATGTTCTGGATCATAGCGGCCATATCCAAATTGGATGGTCCAGCTTGATCACTTTCTTGATCAACAAAGGATAAAGGATTAGTGCGTGTGTGATATATTTCTTCTAGGGTTGCTTGAGTGTCACTAATTTGATCTTTGTCCATATGGATTGCTCTATTAAGGGTGCCCATATTATTATGGAGGAACTTCCAGAAATGTTCCATGTTCTCAAAAGTAACAACTCCTTCTGGAGATATTTTAGGGGATGAGGATCCTTCCTCTCTATCATTTTCTTTTTGTTCATTTCCTACAACAAATTCTTCTTCTTGTTGGTCGAAGGTTCCTTCTTCCTGAATTGGGTCTTCAGGAAGGACATCTGGGTTATTTTCTGGTTTTCTTAACCAATCTTCTTCTACTTCAATTTGTTTTCCATTCCTGAGTTTAGTCATTATGTCTAAATTTAGATTTTAGCAAATATATATATTAATATATTTGCAACAAATTTGGGAGGTATATATTTTAATTATATACCTACTATAATGCTTAAAAGAAAATGTTTTGATTTTTGTTATATATTTGTTTTTATTTTTTTTGTTTTTATGTTTACAAAGACAACAAATAACACACTGAATGCAAGAAATAACAATAATAAATGAATGGCTTAGTTTTCTATAAATAGTTTATAGATGTCATTGATAGGATCAAGTTCATCAGGAGTCATGAAATGCTCCTCTTCAAATTGGAAATGACTTTTCAAGAACTTGATAAAATGTGCTATAGTGATATTATCTATTTCATACCTTGATTTGTAGAAATAGATTTCATGGCAATACTCTCGATATAACACAGCTCTAGGAACTCTATACCATATTTTTCTATCCGTAAAAACAACCTCTTGATCCTCTATATGAGATAGAAATTTATGTACTACAACTGCATTCTCGAGGTATTCCTCAAAGGTGTATAACTCTGAAGACACATGGGCTCTTTTATCTGCTAACCACCTATGGCAAGCTCTCTGAAGTTCATGATATAAGGTCACTTGATCAGGATCCAGGATTCTATCTAGGACAAACCTCTTAATTTGCCTAAGTTCTGTTGCCCTAGATCCAATGATACCCAATCTCCTATCAAGTTCGTCCCACAAAGGTTGAACCCTATTTGTTTGAGGTACTCTAAGCACAGAAGTAATCTCTATAGCTGTTAATTGATTCTCAACATTAATGGTGACAACTCGTCTTTTATTATAATCTACCATCTAAATATGATATGCAATCTTTGATTCTAAATGCATTTATGTTTTGTTTTTTGGATTGTTTTCAAAAGGTTTTTAGTTTTCACGTCGGGTTCACCAAAATGTATCGCTCCAAATTTTTTGCATCCTTACCCTCAGGCTATAGGATCCACGCCCGAAAGGGGGATGCGAGAAGGATGGGACAATACCTCGAACTGAGAGGCCCTTTGAAGGTCCCGCCTCTCGGGGGAGGAGTATAAAGGTGAATTTTTGATGGATGGTGGGTTCACCAAGAAACTTTTGAGTGGCAGTTTCCACGCCTAGGTTGAGAATGGGTTTAATGTGTTTATTTTTTACTTTAATCATTCAACTCCTAGGTTTGGCCAAGATGAATCTAAACTATTCTATATGCCAATACTGATTTAAATGGATACAAAAATAGAAATGAGTACTAAACATAGAGAATATACTAATTAGAATAGTACATACCTGATTTCGGATGTCTGATGAAGATTCTGAGTTTTGTAGCAGTCTAGATCATCTCAACTCATACGTAATCATCTGATATTTCACATAATCATCTCAAATCATAGTCGGTCATCTGAGATCAGATGAAATCATCTGAAATCTGATGAATTCATCAAAAACCTGCAATCACAAAAATAGATACAAAATACCAAATATGCAATTGCAGAAGCAATGAAAAATGATAGCAATAATAGTAAACGTGCCTAAATAATGGATTTAAATAACAAACAAGAAAAATGCAATAGATTTAATGTTTGATTTTAACTTTATCATGCGGTTATGCTAAATGAGGTGAACTCCAAGATGCATAAACATAATAACTTAAGATAATGCAGAATTACAATGGGAAAATACATAAATAGTTTAAGAAAATGCAAACTCCGAGCTCTGATTGCCCCCAATCTGGACTACATTCGGGATCACCTCCAATCGTACGAGATCGTCTGCTCTCCTCGACAAGATCATTCGAGATCATTTGCGACGATCCGAGCTAGCTTCGATTGAAAAATAGTAGAGTTCCTGCAAGAAAACATGAAATACAGAATGCAGACAGTAGTGCGAGGATGCTCTAGTGTATAAGGAACTAAATCTGTAGGGAAATCCATCGCTAGGGGGTTCAAGAGAGTCAGGGTAGGCAGAATCGGGGGATAAACTAGAAAAATCCTAGTTTATATAGGATTAGGGGAGGCTAGGAGGTTGGAGATCATCCCAATCTGGGAGATCTCCAACGGGGGAATCTCCAACTACGCAGACGCGCTTCTGCCAAAGTTGGAGAGGCTGTTGAAATAGAAGCTAATTATGAACATTCGGTTTTAGGACGAAATCGTCTGGACGCTCTGTTCCAGACGAATTCGTCAGATCGGGGATGATTTCGTCTGATATGCGACGATATCGTCCAACGGTCAAAACAAATCCTAAAAATGGCACGAAAAAGAAGGGAAGCGGGTAACAAGCGGTTTTGGGGTTAAAATTTAAATTTTTATCTTTTATCTTTTACTAAGGGTTTAACTGCGCCAATTTTAGGGTGCTACAAGTAAACAACCTACTCTAACACCCCCATCAAGTGAAGCTAGGGGCAAAAAATAAAAGTGGCATATCCACAGTATGAGTCCCGGTAACAAGGCCTGATTAGGTACTCATGTACAATATATCCATGAAGAAATCTTGAACTAGAAGAAGTAAAAACCACATGGGAAAAGATCATCCTGCTAGAAAGAGAGAGAAAGAAGAAGGAAGATGTCCTCAAGAACACCCCCCAAGGACAAATTCTGAAACCCCAAGCATGCCATGCAACTCAAGGTAGTGAGGTGATGCAAAATTCTTTGTGAAGATGTCGGCAAACTACTACTGAGTTGGAATGTACTCCAAGCAAAGAACTCCATCCGAAATGTGCTAACGAATGAAGTGCATGTGAATCTCAATATGCTTGGTCCACTGGTGCTCAACAGGATTGCGAGAAATGTGAATTACACTTTGGTTGTCACACCAAAGTACTATTGTTGAATCATGTGGGAAGCCAAACTTTGTAAATAACTATCATAGCCAAAGAACCTCTTAACTCACTATGACTGTTGCCTTGTACTTTGCCTCTGTAGATGAAAGTGCAACAGCTTGTTGCTTCTTGCATGCCCAAGCAATCAGAGAAGATCCAAGACAAAAAATGTAGCCAGAATTGGAACGCCTATCATCAATAGAACCTTCCCAATATGAATCAGTATGTCCAACCAATTGAGTATAACCTCAGGTGTAGTGCAATCCAAAGTGTGAAGTACCCTGTAGATATATCAAAATCCTCTTGGCAGCCTGCCAGTGACTATTATGAGGGGCATGTGCAAACCGAGACACAAGTCCAACTACAAAAGAAATATCGGGGTGAGTATGGGTCAAGTACATCAAACTTCCAACTAATTGCCTATAGAAGGTAGGATAAAAAGAGGAGTGGTGCATTTGGAAGTAAGAGAGACCCCAGACTCAAAAGGAGAGGGACATGGCTTGCAATCAGCCATGCCAAAACACTAAAGAATATCATGGGTGTACTTTTGCTAACTCAAATGAATCCCCGAATCTGACTGAGAAATTTGCAAACCAAGGAAAAATTGCAAAAGAGCAAGATCTATCATATCAAACTATGTTGAAAGAGCCCTTTGAATAGTATGAATGTGGTAAGAAGAGCTACCAGTGAGAAGCAAATCATCAACATACAAGACAAGTATAACTATATCCTCTCCGAAATGTTGTGTATACACTATATGATCTGAGTGGCAACGAACAAAACTAGTAGATAGAAGAAAATAGTCCATCTTCTCATACCAAGATCGAGGGGCTTGTTTGAGACCATAGAGAGACCTTCGTAGTCTACAAACAAGAGAAGAGTCATGAACAAACCTAGCAGGTTGCTCCATGTAGATTTCCTCTTACAAATATCCATGCAAGAAGGCACTCTTCACATCCGTCTGGTACACTGGTCAATCCTATGATGCAGCAATAGAAAGTACAAGGCGTAGATAATCCATCTTGGCAATGGGTGCAAAAGTCTTAGAGTAATCAATACCTTTGACTTGCGAGAAACCCTTCGCTACAAGATGAGCCTTATACTTATCAATGGACCCATCAACTGCATATTTGGTTCGGTATACCCACTTACACCTAACCAACTTTCTTCCCTTAGGAAGAGAAACTAAATCCCAAGCATGATTCTTCATAAAGAAGAATACTCATCTATCATAACATCATCCAAGTCCTATATCCCATTAGCCTATGAGAAAGACTGTGGATTCCTAGAAACTACCTGACATAAAAGTCCAGAACCTATAGAATGTGCATGATGATGTCTAGTGGGTGGACTATCTTGTATGAAAGGTGTTGCCTCAAAAATTGTGGTACAAGCCCACCTAGGCATAGTGACAACATTAGGAGGAACAATATTCTCATATGAATCTATATCCATGACCTCCTCAACTACCTCCTGAACTTGCTTCTCAAAGAAGGGATCCTCAATATGAAGTGAAGAATCATCAATGGATGGAAGTAAAGAAGAAGAATCATGAGAAGAGAAGCGCTCATCAAACTGAACATGAGTTTTGAAAAGAACTTCATGAGTATCAAGATCCAAAAGTTGATAAGCTCTCATGTCCTTGCAATACCCAACAAAGATCAAGGGTTTGCTCTTCTTATCCAAGGCTTTCCTTTGCTTATTTTGCACAAATGCCCAAGCATGGCTTACAAAAACTTTGAAAAATGAGATATCGGGCTTAGTCCCGGACCAAGCCTCCTCTGGAGTCAAATTCTCAAGTGCTCTATGTGGTGTGTGATTATGAATGTAGTTCATACAATTAACTGCTTTTGTCCAATATATAGAAGGTAAATCCCTAGAATGCATCATGCAGTTAGTCATCTCCTACAAATTTCAGTTCTTCCTTTCTGCTAAGCCATTTTTTTGTGGAGTATGAGGAACAGAATTTTGGTGAACAATGCCATGTGCTACCAAAAAATCATAAAACTCTCTATTGAAGTACTCCCCCCCATTATCAGTGCAAAGCTTCTTTATGCAACTAGAATATTGATTCTCAACAAAAGCCTTAAACACCTTGAAGTGTGAAAATACATCACTCTTGTACTTGAGAAAATAAACCCAAGTATGCCTTGAGAAATCATCAATAAATGTAAGTGCATACTTAGCTTCTTTGAAATGAGTAGAAAAAACCATCAAGGCACTATGCACAAGCTCAAGTGGTGAAGATATTTTTGACTTACCCTTAGGAAATGGATCTTTGTGTTGTTTCCCTAATGCACATCTAGAGAAAACTCCATCAAGACAAGAAACTCTAGGTAAACCACAAACCATACCATGAGTTCTCAACTCCTTCAAATATCTATAATTAAGATGTCCAAATATCTGATACCAAAGCTTACTCTCAGAATATGCATGAGCAACCAAGCATGTCCCTACAGAAGAAGTGTCATCAAAACCCTCAAAGTGATATAGTCTAGAACTATGATCAATAACACCTTATGCAAAAAGTGAATGAGGCTCCAACAAGGTTCTAACTTTAGCTCCTTGTGGTGTGAAATTAACTGTTTTGCCCTGAAAAGAATGAAAATTTTGATAAACATAAAGTAAATTTGTAGTAATGTCAGGAACATATAGTGCATCATTGATGCATCCACCATTAATTTGTATGTCACCTTTTCCCTTAACATAAATAAAGGAAGAATCTCCAACCTCAATGTTGGAAGTAGAACTCAAACCAAGATATATAAATGACTCCTTAGAAGAAGTCATATGGTGAGAAGCACCAGAATCTATAACCCAACTATCTATAGAAACTAACTGAGATCTCCCAACAACATTAAGTTCTTTGCCATGCTCACTAGAAGGAGGTGGAGTGGAAATAGAGATCTTGTGTTTTCTGACTGCATCCTCTAAGGATTGCATTCTCTTCCAACACCTATTTTCTACATGATTATTCCCCCCACAAAAGGAGCATGAAAGGCTAGACTTATTATTGGATTTAGGAGACTCTTTGGGTTTAGAGTTAGATTCTTTGGGTTTAGGGGAACTTTGATATGGATAAGGATAAGACTTAGGTTTACCTTTGAATTTTCCCTTACCCTTAGGACTAGATGCTACTAATGCATTTTGAGAGGTAGAAGACTCAAGGTTAGACAATTTGGATTCTTCCCTAGTAAGTCTTTCACAAAACAACTCCAAATAAGGCATTATGAATGTGTCACCTAAGGCATCCATGCTAGAGAAAAAGGTAGAAGCAAATATTTGGAATGGACCTTTCAACTTGGATAGAATTAGGTAAACACACTCTTCATATTTCTTGTCTCTCCCACTCCCCTTTAACTGTGTCAACAAGTGCTTGAATTTAGTAAGATAGTCTACAATAGATGGAAAATCTTCAGGATTGAGAGAAGTGATCTCAACTTCAAGTTGCATGGCTTTTATGTGATCCACCTTACCAAATAATCCTTTTAATTTCTCCCAAATTTTGAAAGGAGAGTCACATCCTTCCAAATGAAATAAAATACTATCACTTACATAAGTTCCTATCAAACCCATACATTCATGTAATTTGCATTGGTGCTGAAATTTTTCATATTATCTAGTGAACTCTGGTTGTTCTTCAAGCATTAAAGCCCATAATCCTTTGCATTTAATGATTTTTTCTATTCTTGATCTCCATGTGTGGTAATTATGTGTTGTTAATGGCTCACATTGATCTAATGCAAAATAATATGAAGAAGCCATTCTACAAAAATCACCAAAGAGTAAAAGAATGCAGATAGGGTGCACAAATCAGCACTGAGACAACCCCCACAAAATATTATTTTATTAGCTTCACAGGAATGTAGAATATGGGACTTTATAACAATAGTCCATATACAAGGTTCAAGTGCAAAAACCTTTCACAATGCAATATTGAGAGTGCAGTCATAAAATAATTATAATTGTCTAAATATAGATCCAAAAATTCTTAAATTTTACAGGCATATCAGAAAAATGATTTTACAGGCCTGGTAAAAATTTTGCTGAGCAACTCCTAATATTTCTCCTGTAAGGATGATTTTACTAAAAATAGTAAAATCATTGTAACTATCAAAATACAAATCCAAATTCTTTGAAATTGTATGGGACGGTCTATAATATGATTTTACACATTATATAAAAAATCTACAAAAACTTAGAAGTTTTGATGAAGATATACACAGATTACTAAAAAATTGCAGGTTTTTGTAAAATCAAGATATCTTGAAGAATACTGATCCAAATGAGCTGAAATTTTTGGCACAACTCAAATGAATGCATCTACATACCTCCAAAAAAAATTGTGGAAAAATGGAATTTCTATCATGAGATACATGGAAAATATAAAAACGGGCTGGGTTGGTGACCCTACCAAAAAGGGAAATGCTCAAGAAAAAAAATACTTAGGATAGATCCAAGGGAATGAGGCTATTGCAGTATGGGTAGAAGAGATTTTAGGAGGCTGGTAATGATATTACAATGGAAGGAGTGACACAAACTGGCCAAAAGACTCCACCAAGGACCCGATCACAAAAATCGAAGCTTCCACACCATTCTTTGAACCTGCAAGAGAAACAACTACACAACACTCACAAATGGATGACTACAACACCTATCACTCTGATGCCATGAAAGGAATTATAATCAGATCATTCCAATATACAAGTATCTCAAGTGTTAACAGAAACACCACATTCAACCAAAACAAGAATCTAAAAGCAAATTGACAGCATAAGCTTACAAATAGATATGCAAACAAGAGAGCAACAATATCATATATTAGATATGAAAATGGAACATTGAGTACAATGAAGGTGCCTTGCTTATATAGGCAATGATGATCAACTATAGCCTTAGGATAAAGCTAAGGACAAATATCCACCATACAAAAGGAATATGTGATATGGTCCATAGATATGTAACCACTATGGGAGAAAGAATATCAACCCTCCAAATGTCACCCCTAGGAATAGTCAAACCTAAAAATATCCCCATAATATCTAATAAATAAATATGTAACATCTCATAATATCTAAATAATATAAATGAAATATCCACACATAAGTGGGTGGGGAAATACATTAATAACTAAATAAAAAGGAAATAAATAACCTAGGTGAACATGAGCTAAGGTAAACAACCTACTCTAACATATTGCTCCTACCTCACTTGGTCCATGAACTTTATGTGACTCCTTATTATGGCTGCTATGTGTCTCCATCTATTCAAGGCATAAACAACCTTATTGTAGTTTTCCTTTATGTACTCAATTTCAAATATTTACTCAGCGAGAAACATGATCCACCTTCTCTATCTCGTATTGATTATTGGTTGGGTAAATATGTACCTTAGACTTTGATGATCTGATTATAACTCAAAATTTCTCCCCACCAGATAGTGGTGCTAAATCTTTATAGCATGCACCACATTCGCCAGCTCTAAATCATAAGTACCATAATTGACTTCATTCTTTTTAAGTTTCCTTGAAGTATAAGCTACTACTAAATCTTCTTGCATAAGTACTCCTCCTAATTCTTCTAGCAATACATCAGTGCATACTAAAAAATCTCCTTGAGGATCTGGAATCTTCAATATTGGTGTGGTAGTGAGTTTCTACTTCAACAAAGCAAAAGCATTTTCGTACTTTTTCATCTATTTCAATTCCTTCCCTTTCTTTTGAAGGTTAGTTATTGTCGAAGCAATTTTTTAGAAATCCTTTATATAAAAATAGCCCGTTAACCCCATGAAGCTTCTTACTTCAATAATATTAGTAGGGTGCAACCAATTTAGGTTGGCTTCGATCTTCTCTGAATCCACAAAAATTCCTTCTACTGATATGATATGCCCTAAATATTGCACCTCAAAAACATATAAATCACTCTTGGCTGGATTTTTGTAGAGTTGATTCTACCTTAGTAACTCTAACATGATCTTGAGATGCTTATCGTTCTCTTCCTTGTTTTAAGGGTATATTAGGATATCATCTAGAAATACAAGGACAAACTAGTTTAGGTACCTTCTAAAAACACTATTTATTAAATTCATGAATGCAGCTGGGGCATTAGTCAGTCCAAAGGGTAGGACTATGAACTCATAGTGTCCATACCTATTCCTAAATGTCATCTTGTGAGTATCCTCCTCACGTATTCTTAACTAGAGATACCCTGACCTCAAATATATCTTAGTAAACATTGTGGCATCTCTCAGTTGATTGAATAAATATTTGATTCTAGGTAGGGGTTACCGGTTATTTATTGTAGTTTTAATCAGCATCCTGTAATCAATACACAATATCAAAGAGCCATCTTTCTTTTTCATAAATAAAACAGGTTCACCGCAAGGTGACACAATTGGTTTTATCAACCCTTTCTCTAATAACCCTTGCAATTGTACCTTTAATTCTTGCATCTCTATAGGTGTCATTCTATACGAAGATCTATGAATTGATTTTGTTCCTGGTATAAGATCAATTGTGAAATTAAATTCCCACACAGGAGGGAGCCTAGGTAAATCCTTAAGGAATACATCCTTGAAATCCTGCAAAATTGGATGTCTCCAATACCTCTTTCTTTCGATCGTTACCAACTTCGTTTAGCTTTATTACATAGACAATCCGTCCTTTTCTAAGGACTTTCTTCAACTACATAGCTAACAACATCTAGGGTTTTAATACCCCCTATTTGCTATAAATTTGTAGCATTTTCTTACCTTCTTCAAAATATTCGATCCACTTGTCATGGAAATTGATTATGGCTTTATGTGCTTGTAACCAATCCATCCCTAATATCACATCGAAGGCATGAAGTGGAGCTACATATAAGTAACCTTTCATGGTCCCACTAGCTAAAGTAATTTCTATCATAGGAAAACACTGGTTTATGGAGTAGGTATGTCCATAACCGTACTCGACCCTCCATCCATGAGCCAAATATCCTGGTATTTTTGGCATATATTTTGCTAACTTACAAGAAATAAAGCTATCAGTGGCTCCAATATCAATTAATATATTTACTTGCTTATCAAAAATATTACCTTTTATAATCAATGGGGTGGTTTGCCCCTCCCAATTGTAGCATAAATCTGGTGTGCAGGTTCTTTTCCTTTAATATAGGGTGTGCTTGGACCTAGTCAGTGTGGGAATTGGTTAGAAAAATGTGGCCCTCTAAAATGGTAACATCTATCCTTGGGCCCTTATCGCTTCTCTAACTTTTGATTCTTGCCTTTAATTGTTGGAAATGAAACTTGTGGTTTTTATGGTTGAGGCTTAGCGTTATTGGGGTTGTTGCCTTTTTTATAAAATTTCTTCTTGAACCTCTTCTGAATTCCATTAGATTTCCTTTTAGTATTTTGGGGGGTTTTGACCTTTTGATCTTGTTCAGTCTCCCATTTCATAAGCCCATTGTTATTTCTATTTTTTAGTTCTTTTCGATCTTGCTCAGACAATGTTTAATATTTATAACGAAAGTGCAACTCTTCTTTCTTTGCTAGGTCATATACCTTTTGCAATGACCTAGGTTCTTGCATATCTACATTGTGCTTTATCCTAGATTGCAACTCATGAATAAAATTATGAACCCGCATCTTCTCATTATAAGCAGGTACATACTTCAGTAATTTTACCAGCTTTTTGTAGTATACCTCCACTAAGTTGGTTCCTTGCCTTAAATTGGCATACTCCTCATAATTCAGGGTATAAAAATTTTCTATGAGGAACCTCATTTTTAATATGATTATAAATTACTTCCATGGAATGTCTACTGGTTCAATATTAGTTTCCTCATAATAAGTTTTCCACCAGTCTAGGACAACTCCTTCAAGGTAAATAGTAGCCCAAATAGTTTGGGTCCCTAAATAATATCCCTTTACTGTGAAGTAAACTTCCAGTTCCCTTAACGAAGCCTTAGCTACATCTCCATATCCTTCTCCATAAAACTTGGAGATACACATATTCTTTAGGTCTCTTACTATTTCCTTTTCCAAGAGGGTTCTAGCTTGTAACTACTTGGTAGTCAACCCCTCAGCTTGGCTAACTTTTGAACCTCTAGCTTGTGAATTTTGGTTCATAATGGTTTCTAACACTTGTCTTAACTGATCTTGAATTGTGGCAACTATGGTAGTGAGATCTTCCATTCCCGTATTGGAAGTTTCTAGACCCTCATTATGGATCACTTTTTCAACATTATTTTGTTGAGTTTGTCTAGGTGTAGGTCTTTCTCTTTTGGCCTTAGGTGGTATCTTGACCTGGTTTTGACCAAGAAAAAAATATTAGATTATAGTTTCATCTTAAACTGTACCACTAATTAAAGATACAATATAGAGTCCTTCTTGCCAAAATATTAGTAATATAACTAGGATAATATTCTAATATTATGATGTATCATTAATACAAAAGCCCATACTGAGGTATCATAACATTCATCTACCCTTGGGATCAACTCCATTAGATTCTAATAAGCAGAGACTCTAGGTCATCCCAGATTTTAGCTTAAACTTAAGGAAGCCTTCATTGGAGACTTCCAAATCTATTTTAGCACATAATAAGCTCTATACCCTCATACCTAGAGCTTTGATACCAATGTAACGACCCAAAAATCAAGAACAAGAAAACACACAAATATAGAAATATTTTTTTTTAACTAAGGAGAGGGATTCATAAATCTCTAACCAACCTTAGATTAACTTAATATTTAACAAACCCCTAAGTTTCTCAAGAACTATACCACACGAGATTATCCTTATGCAAGTTCCTTCTATGTAGGCCTATCTCATATTATGCACATAAGTCCATCCATCTCATCATCCTTGATGAGCTAGACTTATCACCTTCAACCATTAGAGGGTGTACACACATCTCCATATTCTATGTAATCCATTATGTGTAGGTATGCTACGTGTACAGTGAGTTAAGCGATCAATCTTGTCCTCTGATAAGCTATTTTAACTCAGGTATGATATTATATAAACCTAGTTACCATTTTTCCTAAGGGGTCTCAAGCCCTTAGGTTACCCTCTAAGTTCACCCTAGAACTTACTACTGATTTCTTATAAAAGCTATTCAAACAAGGAAGGAAAAGATAGATCTAGATACTAAATCTAACAAAACATAATTCATTAAAAAAGCAAAGAATAACTAGAAACATGAAGTAATAATTAAAGAATAAACATGCATAAGAAAAGATTTAAATACAATCGCATTCAATCAAAAGAATACAAAGGTACATCAGCTATATTTTTTATTTATTATGTAAGCATGTATGGTAAAATCTCCATACCTTTAAACAATACATTACATCAATCTCATCAAGGAAATCTCCCCATTTTAATCTATTTACATAAATAATCAAGATGTAAGGTAGAGAGCAAACTTGTGCATTGGTCCATCTATAATTTTGGTCCTCTCATTCTTCCATCTATCAAGTGAGGCTATTAGGGGATCAAGACACTCATAGTTCAGGATAGACATGCTTCTAAATGCATTTACTCATTTCATTGCCAAATTGCAACTATACAAACAACCCAAGCAATTCAAATTTCTAAAGCATAGTTGATATCATAGAAACTACTCTTTCTATTTTTCCTCTCATCTTCTTATGAGAGTTATTCAACAATGCATCAAGATCCATGCTTTGCTTGTAATAAATGATTCAACACTTATTTAACAATCAAAGTCCCATACCCTTAATTGCCAAATAATCTAGGTTCACATTCATTTGCCAAATTAAAGCCAACTACTTTAATCCATAGATAATATTTCTCTTTATTTCATAAAATAAATTCTGATACCTTTAATTTACAAAACAAACCATATTCATATTTATTTTTTCCATTAAATCCAACTACTTTAATACATAAATAATCCCTTTCTTTTCATTTTATAAATTAAAGTCCCATACCCTTAATTTACAAAATAAACCATATTCATATTTATTTATTCCATTAAAGCCAACTACTTTAATCCATAAATAAACCTTTTTCTTCATTTCATAAATTAAATTCCCATACCCTTAATTTACAAAACAAACCATATTCATATTTATTTATTCCATTAAAGCCAACTACTTTAATCCATAAATAAACCTTTTTCTTCATTTCATAAATTAAAGTTCCATTGTATCGCTCCAAATTTTTCGCATCCCTACCTTCAGGCTATTGGATCCGCGCCCGAAAGGAGGATGGGAAAAGGATGATGCGGTACCTCGGACGAGAGGACTTTGCGAAGGTCCCGCCTCTCAAGGGAGGTGCATTTTGGTGATTTGTCGACGGATGGTGGGTTCACCAGGAAACATTTGGCGGCAGTTTCCACGCCTAGGTTTTGGGAATGTGTTTTAATGGGTTCGTTTTATCCTTTAAACATTCATCCTAGGTTTGGCCGAATGATTCTAACTTAAACTACATGAAAATGCAATTTAAATGAATACAGTAAACAGACTGAAAGCAAAAAAATAGAGAATTTGCAGGAGGCTAATGGAGATTACCTGATCCGGGATGTCTGATGAAGTTTCTGATGCTTGAAGTAGTCTGGATCGTCTGGGATTCGACAAAATCACCTGCAATCTGTCAGAATCATCTGGAATCTGACAGGATCGTCTGAGACAGACAGAATCGTCTCAGATCTGACGAATTCGTCAAACGAATTCGTCAGAAACCTGCAAAACAGAGAACAGATGCAAAATACAAGCAATTCTACTATGCAAAACAGAGGCAAAATATGCTAAAGAACAAGGTGAATACTAAGCAATAATTCAAAATAGAAAGTAAAACAGATCATCTGCATTATGATGGCAAATCATGAATTTAATGTGCAATCTAAACTAGATGGGTGAACTCCAGATGCAAAGTAGAATAAAAACTAAATAAATGATCTGATTTATAGCATAAAATGACAGAGAGAAAAGAGAGAAGAGCAAACTTTAGGCACTGATTGCCTCGATGTATGCTGCAGTCGAGATCGTCTCGCATCAGTACGAGATCGTCCCTAATTTGACAGGATCGCCTCCGATCTTGATAGGTTCGTTGGCTGCGATAGGTGCTGGGTCCGGCTGAAAACCAGTGATATACCTGCAATAAAATTACTATAGGAATAGTGCAAAAAGCAAATTTGAGAAGTTCTAGCACATAGGGAGTCGATTTGCATAAAAATTCAGCCAGGGGTTGGGGAGGGAAAAGTCTTAGAGTTAAATAGGCTTAGGGAAAGTTGTTGGGAGGTTGGAGATCTTCCCAATTTGGGAGATCTCCAACGGGGAAAGGGTCCCAACGACGCAGACACGCTTCTGCCCGAATTGGAGACCCGTTGGAACAGAGTCTAATTATGAAAATGCAGTTTTGCGACGAAATCGTCTGGACGTCCTAGTCCAGACGAAATCGTCAAATCTAGGGCGATATCGTCTGATCGGCGACGATATCGTCCAACGGTCAAAACAACTCCTAAAAATGGCACGAAAAAAGGGGAAACGGGTTTCTCGACGGTTAACGGGCGGTTTGGGAGGTTAAATTTGAATTTAAATTTATTTACTAAGGTGAATGTAATTATTCCAATTTGACTGCGCCAATTTTAGGGTGCTACATTTTGCCCCCTCTTTAGCGAATTTTCCGAAGAAAATGCGTTAAAGATGAGTTCTTCTCGATCTACGAGAAAGCAAAAAATTATTCCCATTTTTAGGCGACGATTCTTGGTCGAATCGTACGACAGCTTACTATGGTGCCCCCTCCGTGTTTTTACCCAAATCGAACGTTTGAGGTAAAAACGCGAAAAAGCAAAATTAATTAATTATTGTTGAATAAAATTAAGAAAAATAGGGTAAAACCCTAATTCATTTTTACTGTTCATTTTCTGGTTTTTAGAGCTCTGAAGCAGAAATGGTGGATATGATGTACATAATTTTTTGAGATATATATATAGATGAGATATTTTTGATCATATGACTTATATTGTGTTATGTATTTTGTGTGATGCTTTTATGTTTGATTGATTGATTTCATGTGATTATGTCGGTGGATATATTATAATTGGAATGTCATGCTTGTAATATTTGAAATGAAATAATCTGATGTAACAATTTGGTTGTTTGTAATGAAAATGTGATAAAAAAATAAAAAGAGACTTCTAACAATAATTTCAAAGGACATTGTCGCTATTATAGACCATTTCATGGAGTCGCCGCTCACTCGGTCGTCAAGCTAATCCCAGTATAGAAATATTGCGAAAAGTAAAAGGAGTGCTTAAGAGACTGTCTTAAGACTTTGGTGCAATGATGAAAAATGATGGTGATGATAATAATTTGTTTTCAGATTTTCATGAAAAATATTATGCATGAAATATTTTAAAATGATTTTTGCTAGGCATAAATTCCTAAGTGTGATAAAATTGTTGAATAATTCCTTAGGAATTATACCATCATTGCAAAATTGGAGGTTGACATAATGACATGAAATAATGAAAATGTGCATTCTTTTGAAAAGCAAAATTTGTGTAATATGAAGTCATATGTTTTGTATGATTTTTGATAAATTGGGAAAAAAAATTGTTACAATGGTTTGCGCTAGGCATAGAATATGTAGGTATAGACTTATACCATCATCGCGGAAAGCAAAGAAAAATAGATAGTTTTATTGCATGATTGATTTTTGATGAACAGAAAATATGATAATGAGGACTTGCGCTAGGCATAAAATTCCAATTTTGGTTTTGAAACTATACCATCGTTGCGAAAGTCGACACGATATATATGATATGTTTTGAAAGGAATTTTTGATTTTTGCTATTATATAGTTGTCTTTGTGGAAAACAACTGTACTTGATTTATTCCAAACAAGTTGCAAAGATAATATTTCAAAGTATTTTGAAGACAAAAGTTAGATTTATAAGGAATCCCATGTGCATAAGTGAATTCATTTCCAATCTTGATTTATCATAATGATAGACAAAATCTCTCAAATACAAATGTGTGTGCAATTGCATTGTTCATTTACCAGTTTTGAGCAAGATACTATGATACAAGTGATTTGAAGAAACCAAATAAGTGTTCATTAACCATGATGTAGATGCATATAACCATATTAGACTACTATGTAGATTGGATTATCAAGAGCTAGCTAATCCATAAGCAGACATAGGTCTGTACAAAAGAAGGTCGCTAATGTGACAGACATATCGCCACGCTAGGAGTTACCCAAGGCCAAGCAGGTTGGGCACAAACCACCTGTTATGGGGCTTACCTCACAGTTTTCGAATAATTGAGGATTCCAGGGATTCAAGCTCATTAACCCTTCTTTTCTTTTCAAAGGGTAGGGAAAGGGATTTTATTGCTTTCTTGCTTGCTTTTGAATTTTGCTTATTTTTCTTTTTGTATTTCTTTTGCTTGATAATGCTTGGAACATTGCTGAAATAACATTTTTCTTTTCTCTTTTTTTTTTCTTGAATTTTTCTTTTCTTTTTCTAGGGATACTTGCTCGGATTAGCTGTAGAGCAAGGGATTTTTATTCTGGGTAGGGGTGAGCTTGTCCTTTTGCCAATTCTCAAAGATTCTAGACCGTGTGCATGATAGGATAGCAGGGGAAACTTTTCACTCAAGAAATCAGTTCTACTATGTAGCAAAACATGGAAATTACAAATATAATCATTTTATTGTGAAAAGATGTGCTTGGTTTAAGTAAATAACAAGATCAATTCTCTATGCTCAAACTTTATTTAATTGAATTTTGTGGACTTTGATATAAGAGAGATTAGTAATCATGCCAGATAAAATCAAGATATTTATTGTTGTGATTGTGCAAGTGAGGGATGCTAAATAAATGCTAATTTTATCCAAAATAAGTTGAAACATATAACTGCAATAATTGTAAGAAAATATATATAAATGATTTTGAGAAAGTTTTGAGAATGTTGACTCTCTCTTTCTTCTTTATATTGTTTTGGTTTCGAAAGAGTCAAGCATATAGCTGTTTTTGTTTTTTTTGATTTTTGTTTTGATTTTTGTTTTGAGCAAAAAGAACTTTACAAGTGCTTTAAATAAATGCAATAGATAGTTTTTGAAGATTTTTGGAGATTTTATGAATGTTTTTGATGTTTTTGAATAAATTGAAAGAAATACAAGATAATGATTTTGAACAAATATATACATGGATGAAATGACCAAATTTATGCATAATAACGTTTGAGATGTAAAATATTCATGGGTTCTTTAAGTTCTTTACCATCTAAGGTAGATAATTTATATGCTCCTGATTCAAATTTAGCAGTAATGATGTATGGTCCGAGCCAGTTGGGCTCAAATTTACCTTTGAGGTCCTTAGTTGCATTAGTATTTTTTTGATTTTGAGGATTTTGATTTTTTTTGTATTTTGATTTTAATTTATGAATTGAAATTGGTGGTATATACAAGATGATCTATATACACTATACAAGGTTATTTGAGTATAGCATGTCTAAGGTTGCTTCAAAATCAAAGGAGGTTTTGAAGGATAATCTCGGTTGTGGTGAAGGTAAGAACAAAAGGTGATGAATAAAAGGTAGTGATAACAAAAGCTTTGTTATAATGTAGAATAATGTAGCAAAAGATTTGACTTTTATATGTGGAAAATTGATCATGTTACAAAATAAAATGTCAGAAGGATAAGAAGGTTCTTCATTCTTATCATTATATTCCAAGTCTTGATAAGATGGAGAAAGTATATGTGAAAGATATGCATGGATGTTATTTGGTAAACAAGGATGATCATATATGGATGAAGAAAAGTGATGGATAGAAGATAATTGTGATAATAGAGAATGTATAGAACTTGATGTTTCAACCGTTAAATATTCTTCAAATGGTGTTGGGTCACCATGTATGGTAACAATTTTATTTGCAAGTTCAAACTTCAAACATTGGTGAAGAGTGGAAGGGACAACCCTCATCGTATGAATCCAAGGACTCCTGAGAAGTAGGTTGTAAGGTGAAGGACAATATCCTACATAGAATAAAGTATCGAGGATCTTGGATCCAATATTAAGGGGAAGAATTATAGTACCTTGAGCTTCTTGAATTTCATTGTTAAAAGATTTTATAATAACATTTGATTCATTAAGATCTTCTTCCTTTGTTTTGAGTTTTTGGAATAATTGATAAGTGCATAAATTAAGAGAGGAGTCATTATCTACCATGATAGCTTTAACAGGTGTTTCTTTACTAGCTCCGATAATGTAAATATAGGGGTCTTCTTGTGGAGTAGAGGAAGGAATATCCTCATCATAGAATGAAATATGGTTAACCTCAAGAGGGTTTACACCATTAATTATGTTCTTAGAGAAAATATGATGAGGAACAAATTGTTGGCTAGGTATTTTGAACAAAATTTCCTTGTGAGAAATTTGTAATACTTCTAAAAGGGATATCTTTGCTTGAGGATTAATCACTTGTTGTTGGTTATCAAAGTGGATTTCAGATTGAGATTTTGATTCTAAAGATGAGCTTTCTATGCTTACATTCCATTTTGGATCATTCTCTAGAGCCAAAGATAGTTTTGAAGGTTGGTCAAATGAGGAATCCATCTCTTGAATATCGGATTGAGTTGATTGAACTTGAGGTTGCTCATTTGTAGTTTTTGTTACAATATTAATAATATCATCATGATGGGACACATTAACATGCAATATTTGATTGGTTTCTTGTTGTTGATAATTGAATAGGGGTTCTTGGGAGATCCCCATGTCTTGATTGATTATTGGTATTTGTTGTGTAGGAGTTTGATTGTTTATTGGAGATTTATCATCAGTTGTAGATTGTAATTCCTTTATATTAAAAAGACCCTTATCAATCAAATCTTGAATTGCACATCTTAAATCTTTACAATTTTGTGTCATATGTCCATCTACTCTATGATATTCACAATGTAGCTCAGGTTTAAACCAATCTGATGTGGTATCAGGTTGTCTTATGGAAGGGAGTTCAATCTTATTTGTGTCAAGTAAATACTTGAGAATTATATCCATTGGTTGATTGAGCTTAGTAAATTTACGTGATGAAGGTTTTTGAGAGGTTTTTGATAAATGCCTTAGGAATTTTGTCATAAAAGGACCTAATGGTTTCTCACCTCTACTTTCTTTATTATGGGTAGAATGATGACAGGAAGATTGCGATGTAGGAGGTGAGTGCATGGTAGGATTGGAAGAATAAGTATTTTGTTGTTGAAATGGATGTGTTGTATTGAGAGAAGAATATTGTAAAGGTGGAGGAGGATTATATGTGGATTGATAGACATAATATGGATATATGGGAGAATAGATAATATCGTTATGAAGAGGATTGGCAAAGGGATTGTCCTGTTGGGGTAAGGATGAAAAATGAGAAAAGTGTGATGGAGGTGGTGTTGAATAGGGATAAGGTTGATCATAATCAACAAATGTACTTGGCTGAATTCTTCCAACATTACTGATGGGCTCATATGGATGTGAGTAAAAACTCATGGTTTCTTTAGTGCTTCTAAAAGTAATATTTAACATCTACTATTCAGAATTGAATCTAAAACAGACAAACTTGAAATGATAATAATTTTTTTTGTTTTTCTTGTATACATATATATATTTTTTTTTTTTTTGTTTTTGTTTTTCAAAAGGTTATGATGCATTCACGTCGGGTTCACCAAAATGTATCGCTCCAAATTTTTTGCATCCCTACCTTCAGGCTATTGGATCCGCGCCCGGAAGGAGGATGGGAAAAGGATGATGCGGTACCTCGGACGAGAGGACTTTGCGAAGGTCCCGCCTCTCAAGGGAGGTGCATTTTGGTGATTTGTCGACGGATGGTGGGTTCACCAAGAAACATTTGGTGGCAGTTTCCACGCCTAGGTTTTGGGAATGTGTTTTAATGGGTTCGTTTTATCCTTTAAACATTCATCCTAGGTTTGGCCGAATGATTCTAACTTAAACTACATGAAAATGCAATTTAAATGAATACAGTAAATAGACTGAAAGCAAAAAAATAGAGAATTTGCAGGAGGCTAATGGAGATTACCTGATCCGGGATGTCTGATGAAGTTTCTGATGCTTGAAGTAGTCTGGATCATCTGGGATTCGACAAAATCACCTGCAATCTGTCAGAATCATCTGGAATCTGACAGGATCGTCTGAGACAGACAGAATCATCTCAGATCTGACGAATTTGTCAAACGAATTCGTCAAAAACCTACAAAACAGAGAATGGATGCAAAATACAAGCAATTCTACTATGCAAAACAGAGGCAAAATATGCTAAAGAACAAGGTGAATACTAAGCAATAATTCAAAATAGAAAGTAAAACAGATCATTGCATTATGATGGCAAATCATGAATTTAATGTGCAATCTAAACTAGATGGGTGAACTCCAGATGCAAAGTAGAATAAAAACTAAATAAATGATCTGATTTATAGCATAAAATGACGAGAGAGAAAAGAGAGAAGAGCAAACTTCAGGCACTGATTGCCTCGATGTATGCTGCAGTCGAGATCGTCTCGCATCAGTACGAGATCGTCCCTAATTTGACAGGATCGCCTCCGATCTTGACAGGTTCGTCGGCTGCGATAGGTGCTGGTTCCGGCTGAAAACCAGTGATATACCTGCAATAAAATTACTATAGGAATAGTGCAAAAAGCAAATTTGAGAAGTTCTAGCACATAGGGAGTCGATTTGCATAAAAATTCAGCCAGGGGTTGGGGAGGGAAAAGTCTTAGAGTTAAATAGGCTTAGGGAAAGTTGTTGGGAGGTTGGAGATCTTCCCAATTTGGGAGATCTCCAACGGGGGAAGGGTCCCAACGGCGCAGACACGCTTCTGCCCGAATTGGAGACCCGTTGGAACAGAGTCTAATTATGAAAATGCAGTTTTGCGACGAAATCGTCTGGACGTCCTAGTCCAGACGAAATCGTCAAATGCGGGGCGATATCGTCTGATCGGCGACGATATCGTCCAACGGTCAAAACAACTCCTAAAAATGGCACGAAAAAAGGGGAAACGGGTTTCTCGACGGTTAACGGGCGGTTTGGGAGGTTAAATTTGAATTTAAATTTATTTACTAAGGTGAATGTAATTATTCCAATTTGACTGCGCCAATTTTAGGGTGCTACACCCATACCCTTAATTTACAAAACAAACCATATTCATATTTATTTATTCCATTAAAGTCAACTACTTTAATCTATAAATAAACCTTTTTCTTCATTTCATAAATTAAAGTCTCGTAGTTTCTAACTAATGGAAACATATAAGGTTTCATCTTTCCACCATCTAAAATTCACCATTTTAAATAATGAACTCTATAAAGAACCTTTCCTTTCATTAATCTAAAATCTACCATTTTAATTAATGAAACTATATAAAAGAAGCCTTTTATTTCCATTAATATAAAATCTACCATTTTAATTAATGAAACTATATAAAGCCTTTTATTTTCATTAATCTAAAATCTACCATTTTAATTAATGAAACTATATAAAGGAAACCTTTTATTTCGATTAATCTAAAATCTATAATTTTAATTGATGAAACTATATAAATGTTTCCTACTAGATACTCTACGTCCTCCCATTCAGCAAATAACCCACTGCTAAATCACGCAAGCAAGGGATGGAACACTATAGAGTATTAAGCCATAGAGGCAATGAGGGTGTAGCTTGAGGTAGTATACAACACATGACTAGCTAAAGTGAAGGTGGAGTGCTCAGGCGTCACGGTTGGTGTTAGATGACAGCCAAGATGTGGTTGATGGTTCATCATAGGTTTGCTCAACCTAAAGCCCATTGTATGGACTTTACAAGCTGTAAAACGTCCAAGGGAGAGGTTATCCTTGGGAACCCAATGCTGATGACTCACCTCAAAGATACCTAGATGTAAGCGTTTTCTAAATTCTACCCAATATAGTATAAATACAAAGGTAAACATCCATGATAGAGAGACAGGGAGCGACATGAGCCAACCATTCAACGCATTATCCAACTTGTAGAATTATGAACTAACCCCATACTAGATAGCATAAAATTTTGGTCATAGAGGGCTTAACTCAGCTACATCATAATGAAGGTTTTACATATGTGACTACAGTGGTGATGACCCAAGAACCACTCTACTGGCTCAGCACCAAGACTACATAAAGGAGGAGGTCTACCTTGGCTAAAGGGATGACATACACAGTGAAAACCTATAGTCCAGCAACAGACTAAAAACCAATGAAATAAAACCTCAAATACATTTATTTAAGAGTAATTCCATGAATCCAACCTAGTTATTCAAGTGTTGGTTGGCTTCCTTGGTTGCGCTAATGAACGTCTGTATCCTTCTCCACCTCTTCATGTGGTTCCTCTCCTTCCGTTTCATGGTACTTGCTACCCGTACCTCTCTTAGTGCTCATTGCTCTCTTATTAAATGCCTCTCTCTCCTCTATCCATGCATATATATCTTCCTATATCTCTCAGCGCATATCTCTTCCCTTGGCTTTCATCCATTGCCTACCCATCATAACTTTCCATCTACATCCGTCAACTGGTAGAGGGGATATTTTTTTCCTTTTCACCTTCCCAAGGCAATGCCAAAATTGAAGCTATTCTTCCACATCGATGAATTCATCCCTTCACATTAAATAAGCCATCCCTTCACATTAATGAATCCATCCCTTCACGTCAGTTGGAAACTTCACCTAGTTGGCTCGATCTGATTTTGAAGGTCGGTTCTATTTTTTAATTTAAACTAATAGTAAATTATTATTTTATTAAGAAAATTCTCATATAATTAAGATAGTAAAATCTTTCTCAATAAGTTAAATGAATTCCTGTTACTACTACGAATGGAGCAATCATTAGTATCATGGAAATTCTTTTATTGCTTAATATGAAAAAACAGTTTCTTTTTCTTAAATAGAGGTTTCTTCATCAATTCTAAAATAAATCAACTTTTTATTTAAAATAAAATCCCTTTATCATTCTAAAAAATAAATCAACCATTTATTTAGAATGAAATCTATTTATCATTAAAATAAATCAACCATTTATTTAAAATAAAATATATTTATCTTTCTAGAATAAATCAACCATTTATTTAAATGAAATTTATTTATCATTTTAAAATAAATCAACCAATTATTTTAAATGAAATCTATTTAGCATTCTAGAATAAATCAACCATTTATTTAAATCAAAACTATTTATCATTTTAAAATAAATCAACCATTTTATTTTAAATGAAATCTATTTAACATTTTAAAATAAAGCAATCATTTATTTAAAATGAAATCTATTTATCATTTAAAATAAATCAACCATTTATTTAAAATGAAATATCTTTATCATTCTATTTACTAGAGCACACAAGGAGTCATGAAGACAACCTATTCATTCATACTTCTCAAATTATTGAGGTAATAGTGTTGAAGTAAAACACAATCAAGCATTTGCAACAGACAAAGAGGAAAATCTTTCCATCAATTTAGTCATTTGTTTCAGCCTTTAGAAGTTATGATAGCTACTAGGCCATTAGTATGGAGCTCAAGGTGGCTAACTATTGATAATTATCCCTAACCAAATGCATACCTGTATGAATATATCCATATTTGTTACCTCTGAGTTGCCTTATCATCATTTCTCCAACCTCAAGTACACTCACCTTAGGTGGATGACTCAACTTCTTCCACTTACGAGTGTATTGATCCTACACATTGGCAATTTTTTAGCAATATCATGCTCTTTAATATCTATTAACATCGTATAGTTGCTTAATTGCACAAAAATCAAGTATTAAAGCACTATCAATTAATACATTATTTTCCATGTCGAAAGTTCCATCTGGGAGGGTCATGACAAAAGGTATGTCATTGGACTAGGGCACCTAATATCCTAAGGGAATTTTTTCCAAGTCTGATTGATCTTGATGTTAAAAATCAGTGATGATCTCTTGGGAATGTCTTTTTTTAATAGTAAAGTGGGTAAGTAATGAAAAGGGATCATCCAACTCATTAAATATTTTGACAAAAGGTCTTTCCAAGTCAGCTCATGAATGAATTATTCCATCTTCCAGAGTACGATACTAACGTAGTATATTTCCTCTAAAATATAAAGTGATAATTTTGACCATAATATATTCCTCTCAGATGTTATGAATTGTAGCCAATGAAATCATATCTTAGCAATGTTCATATGTCATTTTGCTAATGCCATCATAGGTGGGCAAGACTTTGAGTGTTTCTTGAGGGATTTCATCAAGACGTATCAAACCCAATGGTTTGGTAGTGTTCCACTCAAAGAAATTTTGAGGAAGTTGTTGCTAATATTGAGCCATGGCCTCAAAACTATACGTTTATGGGAATTTTTTAGGACTAGAATATGTGGTGCCTACACATTTCTATAGTGGATCTTGAGGTAGAGACTCTATTTTATCTTGGCCTAAAAGTTAGCAACTCAAGAAATGGAAATGGATGCTCAATATTCTTGGTTGTTGACCTTGTCAACATAAAAAAATAGGTAACTAGACTAAACTGGTAACTAGGTGTTTATTAATCAGTTTTAACTCAGTGAACTCACCATGTGAATAGTTTAAATGATCTTAGGGATCATAATTTCACCAATATTTTGCTTAATTTAATAGATGGAAAAATTACCACAATTCATCCCATCAAACATGCCAAAAATTGTTGGTATAAAATTTGCCTAAGTCTATGTAAAGCACCCTAGACTTTAGCCAATCTTGGACGAATGAGATTTCTCTCATTCAACCTCTAGAAAAGGTTGGCTCCTTAAAATTTCTATAATTGAAATAGGGGTTTAAGTTAAAAGCGAAAAATGAAAGGATTAAAAGGGAGTAAGGATTATAAGAAACTGTTAAAATATGAAAGAGGTATAGCATAACAACATTAGATGCTCATTGCATAAATTCTAACATAATTAATTTCCCATTAAGCCTAATAGACCAGCCATTATCAAATTCATAACAATATTTATTTAACTACAATCATATATTTTAATAATTACAAGGACTTAATGAAAAGCAATCCAACAGTGATCCAAAGAGTATAAATTTTTTTTAACAAAATAAACTCATCATAAGTATAATAGAAATGAATTAAAACATAATCATTCATACATAAAAACCTATGATCATAATTGCAATAGAGGCCAAACAACTTTCACTTTTCCATTAATTAGCAAAAATTGTTCAAAATGCACCTAGATAAATTGTTACAAATTTAACCCTTGTTTCAAGATCTAGCCCTATATTTATGACCTACTCTTTGAATCTTGTAGCTTAATATTTATAGCTATAGGTCTATTAGACAAACAACTTGGCAGAAGATTTTCGAAGCTTGCATTTCTAAGGTGGTCGGTTTATATTCTTCCTTGCATTTGAATTCAAATATACCTATGATTTACTCCATGGATATTCAACTATATTTTGTAAATGGCTAAGCTACTACAATCATCTATCAAAAATATCACTTTTACACTAAACGGTCTTAGCTTGGACAACTGCAAGGAACCAAATTAGTTGCAACTCTAAAAGGGAGGTTCCAGGGTGATGAGTATTAAAGTCAGGCCTATGATGATATCAAACTTCTTGGTTTCTTGGAGAATTTATTGAATCAAATCTAGACTTTTAGGATGGTTAGATGAAGTCGCTATTGGAAAATATTTTGTTTCATTCATCTTTGGCTAGTATTTTATATTTGTTTGCTTTGTTCACCCTTGGATTCATCAACATCTTTGTATCAGGAGCTCCTATATTTTATATTGTAATACCTTTTGCACATTCTTGGACTTCGATGCAAGATTTTTAAGATCATCACTTGAATATGTTCGAGATTATTCCATTTTATCTTTGATTTGAAGGTGTATCCTTCAACCAATTTTGAAGATGTGCTTGCTTCGTCTTTGTAAAATTTGAATTTATTCAACTTGACGCAAACTTATGCATTTTTATAATTTTGATGTGCCCTGTATATGTCATTTTCAAAAATGATCTGGAACCATTCCATTCCTTCTTTGTGCAATCCCAAAATTTCTTTTCAAACTTAGTTATTTTTTTGGTGAAGTGCTTAATCACTTCGAGACTCATTTTTCGGCTAAAGTACACATTGCTTGGGAATTTGAGACATCTTCAAAGACACCTTTCTTCAATGAGACTTAAAGAATATTCAGATAAATTTAATTTGTGAATTAGGGCATGAATTTGACCTACAAGAATGCAAGGCATGGATGATTGTTGTGATGTATAATAACAATGATTTAAGAGGATTGGATGGGATAAGCATCGATGGATATAGAATATATTTTTTCAAGGGATAACCAATTAAACTTGATTCCTTTTCTCAAAATTTTGGAAAAGGGTTTACATTTGTCAACCAATTGAGAAATAAACCTCCTAATAGCTTGTAATTTGTCTTGTAGACTTTGAAGCTAGGTTATATTTTTAGGAGGTGGAATCTCAATGATAGCAAATATCTTATCTAGGTCTACTTCAATGATACATTGGGAGACTATAAATTTGAACAACTTTCCTGATGTTACTCCAATGATACATTTGGAGGGTTTTAGATGGACCTTATATTTCCTAAGTCTATCAAAGATATGTCTCAAGTCTCTAACATGATCTTCTCATCTTGTAGATCATCCAAGAATGTCATTGAAATAATCCTTGATGATATCATGCATCATATGGTGAAATATATATGTCATTGCATGTCGCTAAGTTTATTTGGTATTTTTTAAGCCAAAGGTCAAGACATGATAGTAAAATATCCTCCAAGGTGTAATAAAAGTTGTCTTGGATTGGTCTTTTGGATACTGGCCACATGAGCCAAAATATATGAAGTGGAAGATCTGTGGTGGGTATATCAAGTCTTGGTATCATAGACTTCATCAAAATCCAACAATGGCTAAGTATTAGGAACCACATCAATAAGAAGTCTAATGGTATGTTTGGTCTCCAATGTAGAATCATGATATATCTTCAAAATATCTATAATGGTGATGTCATGAATCCTAATATGTGTAGAATATCAAGCCAAAAAGCATTTTCAAACAATTGCTGAAGGATTTTATAAGGCACATAGGGAAGAGGTTTAGTTTTGCTATGTTCCTTCTCCAAAAAATATCACTTATCCAAGTATAACCAAACTTTACCACTAACCTAAATATGATGAGGAATTTATGTCTATCCATGGCCTACTTATTTTTTTTGTTATATATTTTGCAAAATTTGAACCACCTTGGATTGAAGCTTGGGCAAATGTTGAATAAATGAGTGTACCTTATCTTGATCTTTTTGAACATGAGAGATGGTGTAAGAAGGCAAAGATAAGGACAACTCATAAGAAGACAATGGTTGAAAATGTAAATAAATGTCAAAAGGATAATGCCCTATGGAATAATGCTTTACCCTATTGTATTCATGCTCTATATGAGTGAGACTCAAGTCCCACCTTGTTGGTGAAGCATGGTGATAAATTCACAAACTTTGAAAAGGTTGAAAATCCAACTAAAATTCTTTATTTATGAGTGTGCAATATATAGGCATAGAAGTACCCAAAATACATAACCATCTCCACCAAATCCTCGTATATGGTAAAATATGAGGGAAGAGATAATATAACCTAAACTTAACTTAACAAATCATATCCTAACCAAATATGCAATAAAATGTGCAATTCTAGCTAAAATAGCAACATACTATCATAACTTAACTAATCCTAACAAATACTTCTAAGTGCCAACTAGTGCACAAGAAGTGTACGTAAGAATATTAGAACTCACATTACAATTATTTGCAATAATTAAAACTATGTGAACCTATCTAGGAAGAAAGAGGGATCATGTGAGTGAACAAACATTAATCTTCATTGGAATCCAATAATTTCAAAAGAGAAGGGAAGTTACGATATATTTGATGAGAAGAAATCCAATGAGTCTAATGTACAAACTACTTATGTTGAGCCACAATATTTGAAGTGGAAGAACCCTAGAAATTTTGATGAGTCATGGTGTCATAGACCTAATCAAAATCCAACAACCACTAAGAATCAAGAACCACATCAATAGGATGACTAATGGTAGGTGCGGTCTCCAATGTAGAATCATGATACAGCTTCAAAAGATCTACATTTATGACACCTACTAAAGGATAGTATAAGACCCATAGCAAATCATTTTGATTTTGCTATGAGTCTTATCTAAAAAACATTGCTTGTCTAAGTGAAACCAAACCCTATCACCAACCTAAAAAGGTTGACAAATTTGGATTTACTATGGGTCTTATATAAAAAATATCACTTGTCTAAGTGTAGCCAAATTCTATAACCAACCTAAAAATGTTGAGAAATTTGATGTTGATCCATGGTCTATTTCTACTTTTGTTGTATCTTTTGCAAAATCTGAATCACTCTAGATTGAAGATTCTACAAGTGTTGAATAAAATAGTGAGCCTTGTCTTTCTCCTCTTAAATGTGAGTGGTAACAAAAGAAGACAAAGACAAAGGTAACTCATAGAGATTCAATGACTGAAAATCCAAATAAACCTCAAATGGAGAGTGATTGATAGAAGAATGTACTACCCTTTTGTATGCATGTTCAATGTGAGTAAGACTCAAGTCCCACTTGGCTAGTGAGGCATGATGATAGATTCACAAACTCTGCACAAGGGTACAGTTCATCACTTCGGTCTGCCCATCATATTATGGATGATAGGCTATTTACATATATAACTTGGATAGGCTATTTATATGAATTATGGTACATCCAACAGAATTTCCAGGTTGATAGGCTATTAACATATATAACTTGGATAGCATTGATCACCATTAGAATTATAAGATCCTTATTAATATATATAACTTAGATAGGATTTATCTATTTAATGATGATGCTTAAAAATGAAGCTTTGAGTAATGCTAGCCTTTTAAAAATTTAGACCATATTATAAAATATGACAATGGTAAACCTTCAAATTTAAAAGTTCAAGTAGGTCCCCAAATTGGGGTAAATTGTGCAATGGCCACAAAAAATGGTGACTTTGCTAGAAAATTCTCCTGAGCATTTTGGATAAATAACCCGATTTGAAACCAATAAAACTAAAAATAAAAAAATAAACATTATCTCGTACTATCCAAATAAAATGGGGTAGACAACTTAAAAATTAAATAGATGAACCATTTGTTTATGCTCTGTGTGTTAATTGTGATTCATTTTACATCCTTTGAAATAATTTAGACTCCATCATTTGTTTTGCATTTAGACTATAAAATGTCACTAATGAAGATGTGTCTTTGGATTACTCCACTATCAGTGAATATCCATAGCTCCGGTGGAGATGACCTTGATCTCTTCTAGACCTTGCTCTACTACCAACCAAGCGTCTATATCCCCAGTAGAGATTATCTGAATCACCCAGGCATTAAATAAATTTTGCATTTTACTTATTTTCTTTTACATCATCTAGACATTGCTCCACTTCCAGTCAGGCATCTATAGCCCCAATGAAGATTATCTAAACTCTTTTGATTGATTTAGCTTTTCTTTCTTTCTTTTTTTTGTATCAAGTATAATATTGCTTTGTAATATTTACCTGTTGCCTGGGTTAGAGATCACTTAAGGCTAAAAATAGAGTGTATTAGATTTTTGCCTTAATCTACAAAACCAAAATGACTTTATCCTTCAAAATTTCAAAGAATACCCTTTAATATGATGTGCTACATGTGGAGCTTCAGAAAAATATCTCATTGTTCCAAAGTTCACTATCTTAGTCCAAAATCATAAGAATTATTACTAAACAATCTCATTTTCTTTTCCTTAATTTCATTTGATTTTAAAACAGGTAATCTATCCTACATGAAAAAGGAACAAATACCAAAAAAGAGGTCAAAGGTTAATAGCAATCACAAAACACTACCACAATTATAGGGAGCGAAACCCAAAATATGAAGATGCAAAAAAATAAACTCCAAATGAAAGCAAACCCAGAATGCTATCAAACAAGAAAGAAATTATGTACAAAAATAAAACAAAACATGAAAACCCAAAAAATTGTTCACAAAATATACAATATATGTACAAGCAAGAATTCACTTAGCATTTACTTGGATCCCAAACCTGATTTCTATCACAAATGGAAAGACTTTTAACATGATAAGCACACCAAATTGTTTGAACATCATCCCATAATATGATCAGGCCTACAAGCACAAAATACTTTAATTTACCTCTTTCACCCCACCATTTTAATCTAGTTCCATTAGTAATCCCATAGTGAAGTTTCAATTCATCAAACTGATAAGACAATAACTGATTTTTAATTCTTTCTTGTCTATTCCTTAAAATGTAGATTTCAAAATTCAATTCATGATTTAGAATTAGGCTCTCTTTTTCAAATATGAGATCTTGCAAGTAGGAGCCTATTTCTAAAAAATTTAAATCCAAGTCATTTTCCATGTTTCTAGGCCAATCAAATCCACACAAAAGGTGACAAGCATCTAAGATATTTGATATATGAGTATCACTATAGTTTTGTATCCTAGGTTCACTAATTAATTGTTTATGAACTTGATTTAGCACTTCAAATATAGTTTCCTCTTATTTATTTGATGTGTCCATATTATAAATTACCTCCAATTTGTTGTTGAAAGTATATGATATTTCCTTATCAAGTGCATTTGAATATTCAAAAATATCATGTAAATCCTTACCAAAACTTTCATTAGTCAATAAATAAGGTGAGAATTCTACCTTTTCATCAACCCTTAATAAATCATGAGTAGCATTTAACATTTCTCTTTCTTCATCTTTAATCAACATGTTATTTTTCAATTTTATGGGAACTAAAGGCTCCTCTCGTAGGGTAGCATCTTTAATGCCCTACATACCAAACAAAGAAATTTTTTTATTAGAGAGTGTAGGAGCAACAAATGATTCTACATATTTCTTCTAACAATTATAATAATTGTTGTCTAAACCCATGGAATGAAATTCTATTGTGTCTTCTTCGTAATATTTAGATTCTTCAAGAAATTCTTTTTCAAATTCACCTTCAACCATTTTTTGTGGCTCAAGGGTTTCTACAATGGAATCAATTCTTGTATTCAGATTTGCATGATCACCACAATCCTCATTTGTAACCCATATTTACGAATTGTTCTTTGATGGCTCACTTGTTTATAAAAGTGGATCAATCCTTGCATTTAGTTTTCTATGATTATCCCAATCCTCACTTGTAAAAAATGACTCTAAGCCTTTCATTTCTTGCTTGTCATAGTTTGGCTCATGTTGGATATCATCATTTGGAGCATGTTGGATTTCTTGATAGTCCATTTCAATAATTTCATCTAAGTTTATGGAAGATCCTGATTTATCATATGTTTCAAGACTAGTCAATTTTAGGACCCCTCCACTGTCTAAAAGGATATCACTTTTAGTATCTTTGACCTGTGTCTCATGAGGAAAATTTGTAGAATTATCAAGATGAGTATCTTGAGGCATTTGTTCCTATAATTGAGCTATGTTTCTTTTAAGCTGTAGAACTAGCCTTTGCAACTTGTCCTGCATATCAGGTGAAGCAAGCGTTTCATTAAAAAGAGCAGCAAAGTCCTCCTATTTAGTACAACAAACATAATCATCTTCTAAAACTATGGAATGACATTCAACCATTTCTTCACAATCTTTAGATTCAACAATAGATTCCTTTTCAAACTTACCTTCATCCACCTTTGAGTGCTCAATAGTTTCTAAAAGTGGATCAATTCGTGCATTTGGCTTTCTATGATTATGCCAATCCTCACTTGTAAATAATGACTCTAAGCCTTTCATTTCTTCTTGGTCATTATTTTGAGCATGTTGAAGGTTTTGATCATCAATTTTAATCATCTCATCCAAATTTATGGAAGATCCTAAATTATCATATGTTTCAAGGCTAGTTAATTCTAGGATTCCTCCATTGTCTGAGATAGTATCATTGTGAAAATCATTAAAATTTATCTCATGGACATGATTTGAAAGATGATCAATATGGGTATCTTGAGGCACTTGTTCTTGTAATTGATCCATGTCTCTACTAAGATGCAATGAGAACTAGTGCACAATATCCATTTTAGAGTTGGTGTCATTAACGTGAGTTGTAGTAGTCTGATGCATTCCATTATCCAAAGATATTGGAGTGTTTTGACATTGATTTGGATTTGAGGTTGGTTGTTGATTCTAAATGATATATGGAGATGAATAAATTATTGGGTGGATAAGGGAGGTATTAAATGATTGAGTATTATGCAATCCAAAACCCACACCACAACCTTGAAAACTCAATTGTTGTTCAAATACCATTGCTTGGGTATAAGCTTGGGATAAATATGTGATTTGAGGCCTCCCTTGCAAATACATGGAATTTAATGGGTCGAGAGCATTGAAATACACTTGGATAGCAACTCCCTCTATAGGAACATAAGGTACCACCAATTGAGTATATAACCCATGGAACCTTTACGTGAATAACTTCAAAGATTCATTTGGTCCTTTACAGACAGTGACAAACTGATTGTACATGAGGATTAGATCAACTAGATTTTTGTTAAAATGATTGAGGAACATTACCTCTTGTTGAGCCTAAGAAGTGATAGAACCTAAAGGTATATTGATAAACCAATTATATGCAGACTCATTCAAGGTATAAGAAAACATTTGACAAATAACACTTTCATGCAAAACTTGTAAATGAACCATAGCATATTTGAATGCATGAATGTGTGCTTCAGTTGACATCCCTCCATCATGCCTAAATTAGGGAAAAAAAAATTTAAATTATATAGGCACAATAGGTGGAGGTCCAAGTATGTTTAAAGGACTGCCTATCTTCCATGAAGAAAACATGGCTATTGTGACTTGGTCTTGACTCTTTTTTATATTTTTATCATATAGCCTCATTATGTGGAACATCTGCATCAAAATAAAGCATAACAATTAGTTAAATTAGATGAAAACCATGCATTAGTGTCGAATTTGAACAACTTAACTAAATAAATCAAAGCAAATACATCAAATCAGCCCTCCTTCTAGCGCCAATTTTGTTGAGAGATATTTTTGCTTGATTACAAAAATACACTCACAGTTAGGATCTTGTTAAGAAATCCTCTCTTGCAAAGAAATAATTAGTTTCTCCAAGGTTTTGTTTGATTAATTTTTTAAAATGTGCTTGTATGCTTGTAAAAATGTGAAAATCAGGGTTATGCATAGCGGCTATTTATCGCCAAATTGGCTAAAATTAGGATTTTCAAAATTTGGAATTGGCTAATATTTGGGACCCTTGACCAGGGCCCATTAGCCAAAAATTTCTAGGTGCAAATATTTTTTGGGTCGATTTGCCCCAATTTTATAATAATTTGACCATTTTAAGTTTAAATTTCCAACATTACCCCTAATAATATTGAACCTTCTACATGTATTTGGACATTATTTGTCTGTATTTCAAAACTGATTCACCAATTTTTTATAAATACATTTTGGGATCGACCCCTTAAGCATAACCCTAGTGAAAATATTGTTGTAGTACCTCAGAGGTGCAAGTTAATGTTAACAAGGGGCATGTGGTTTGATATTTAATTTAAACTGTGAAAATGTTGTTGTTCATGAAATTAATTCCCCAAATGTAATATTAATAATCAAATATTGCAAAAAGAAATAAAACTTGTGGAGTGCAAATATTTGAATTTAACCTTAGCAAATAATTTTTAATTAAATTTATCCAAATAACTAATGTTTGAATTTTAATTTTTTGGTAAATTTAATTAATTAAATCCTAATGTTTATTTTAAATGTGAAATATCAAGAATTTAATAAAATAAAATAAACATTTACCTTAATCTAGAAAAAAAAAAAACTATACATAAAATTATTAGGGTTTTGATTTTTCCATGCAATGAAATTAAATAAAATAAAATAAAACGAACTTAGGGTTAGGAAAAATAAAAATTAAAATTAAATAAAATTAAAACACAGGTTACAGTAACTTATGAAATCCCCATCCTGAATCTGTAAAAGGAAATATTCTAAAACTTAACCTAATCTAATCTGACCAGTATTCACATAGTCTAAATTAGATCCGATGCAATCTTCAAAGGGAAACAATCAATATACTAAATTATTAATAATGAAACTACCATCAACATGCATATGTATCATTAAATAATTCAATAATATTGTTTACAAAAATATTCAATCAATACAAACTTCAGAATACCTCACATCAATTAATTCTTTGTGGATGAAAAACTTCTCTGTATAGCAACCTAGGAGGAAACCTTTGGCAATGTCCTTCTTCAATTATTCTCTTTCGCTTCTCCAAAAATCTTCTAACCCCTTTCTTCTTGGCTTTCAATCTATTTATAATTTTGAAATTTTTGTTTGTTCAATTTACTTCATTTCATAACAGTTCCACAACGGGCTTTATAACTACATTATTCAACTGAACTCTATCCTCTTTTGCTTTGGAAGAAAATCCTCAATTTTATAGTTTTAGGTGATAATTCCATTCAAAATAAACCTCATAGAAACACACACAAGCAAATTTATTAATATCTATGTAAAAAAATTGATATCTTAAAATATCATCTATTTGGCAGCAACAATTCCAATGTAAAACATATACAACCTGGCAATTTTGTTGGATGTGCTATAATCACGCTGACATTATGGACTGATATGAAAGAAGTACCTAGAAGTAATATGCTATATGATGATGTGTTGAGGTGATACACATATGTAAAATCACAAGCGATATTAAGGGTATATACAGTCAAAACAACATGTTTTTACAACATCATGATTGGCTCACGGAATGATATTTTGCCTGAATTTCATCGAACTTATATTTGCTGATTCACAATTAGATTTCTAGGAGATATATATTTTATCCCATGTCGCTTCATCAGTTTCCACCTTCACTATCAAAAAAACTTGTTATAATGCACCATAAACTATGATTTGTTTTTGAGAATTATCTGAATTTGGCAACCCTAGTAAACATTTCTCTCTACATAAGGATTAAATATTTCATTCAAGCTCCTCTCAGGCTACGCTATTTATGTCCATTATCCAACTCATAACAGTAAAGTAGTGGAACCAAACAGCCAATGCTAGGATACTGTCAAACATTGTGCTCTTATGTCCATGAGCCCACTTGACATTAAACATGTTATTTTATTCTAATAACAATGTGAGATTTGAAAATTATTCACCCCATTTGGTGAACATAACATTGCATGATGAAAATAAACATTTTAATAAAACAAACACTGCGTGATGAAAATAAATACTATGATACCTATTTTTGTAACTCACTCCACCATTGTCTTCTAAATAAATTAGTTTTTTTCTTTATACTGCTTTTGTTTGGTGAAGACTCCTAAAAATATTTGTAGTAAAAGAATGAAGTTACCTGCTATTAATCGATCATTACCAGAGGATTGTGCTCCTGGATTTATAAAAAAAGAAACACCAATGATTTCAACCAGAACCAAGTCCCTCCTATACACTACTTCTACCATGACACAATAAGCTCCAACAAAAAATGATGTAAATAAAACTATAAGGAAATAAGATTTAAATTCTCCATCCACCATCGCTAGAGAAGCTATCATCTCCATATCAAGAAGCACCACCACCATAGCCTTCGCCACTATGATCACTTCCATAGCTACATTTATATCACTCATGGTCATATCCATAGCCATTGCTATGATGACTATCATAGCCACTACTACCACTGTAGTTGCCTCCTCCACTTCATCTAGCCTAAGTACAATTCACAGTGGTATTTCTCCCATCCAAATCTCTCCCATTCATCTCTTCGATGGTATTTACCATGGATTCTTGGTCCATAAAATTCATGAATTCAAAACTACGAGACCTTCCAGTCTCTTTGTCACTTACAACTATGTAAGCCATGACATTGCCTTAAGGTAGGAAGGCATCCTTCAGGCTCGTATCATTGGTGGACCCAAAAAAGCCACCAAAAAAATAGTGGAATTCAACATTAGGAGAAGCCACTTTTCAAATAACATAACGATTTCTTCTTGCCTATGTCATACTATTTGTGCTTTGTAAATCTGCCTGTGTAGATGACACAATCACTTCCAGCCCAGCCATTTTCTTCTACAGTTTATTCATTGCATTCGTGCAACCATAACTTGTTTTTTTCTTCGTACACTATACTCTTCACAGCATCTGCTCTTTGCTTACTCAAAATAGCCTAGAAATTTACCAGATTAAAACTATTAGCACACTACCTAGAAAATATAATTTAGATATCACATATGCCTTGAATTATTTACTTTAATCATTTTAAAAATATTCCTATTTCCTAATGCAATATGCACAATAGCAAACTTACGAGGATCGTTCGATGGTAAATATGAACTACCACATGATAACTATATGCCTTAGGTATATGAACTACCACATGGACTTAATACAGACTCACGGTGTCACTGTCAGGCTAAAATATATGCTACATAAATAGAATTCCACCCACGGAGTCATTTACACTAATATGCATATATGGTTCACCAATTTGCACTAATATCCCTTACAAACATACTATTTTTGCTTTTGGCCAAAGTATTCATGAATTAGCATATTTAATACGTAATAAAATTTTAATATAAACATATTCCTTATAAAGAAAAGGGGGATTTTGCTACTCTAGAATAAAAAACAAAATCAAAACCCTATGGGATTAACCATCAAAATCATAAGGTCATTATTAACATATATAACTTGGATAGCATTGATCACCATCAAAATTTTAATGTCCTTATTAACATATATAACTTAGATAGCATTGATCTATTTAATGATGATGCTCAAAAATGAAGCTTTGAGTAATGCTAGGCTTTTGAAAATTTAGACCATATTTTAAAATATGACAATGGTAAACCTTCAAATTTAAAAGTTCAAGTGGGTCCCCAAATTGGGGTATGTTATGCAATGGCCACAACATTAATTTTAGTGCAGAACAAGTTTTGCAACAAGGAAGAAACTTAGATATTTTGCTAAATTTATCAATAACAACAAAAACATAATCATGTTGTCACACTGTCATTAGAAAATCGCTAATTCCATGGAAATTATTTCTCAAGGATGAGAATAAATAGGTAAGGGAATGGCTAAGCCAAATTTTTTGTTAGTAGGCTTAGATCGGCAACAAACTACACACTGCCCTAAAAATCTCAAAACCTCTTGCTGCATCTATGGCCAATAGAAGAATTATTGCAAGTGATGAAGTGTTTTGTGCTTACCAAAATGACCACCATAAAGTGTAGAATGAGCTTCCTTAATAAGAGATACTCTAGGCTCATGAGGAACACAAACCTTGTCCAATTTGTAAATAATTCCATCCTTGATATGAAAATATTGGAAAGGATGCAAATTGGAAGAAGTAGGATTACTCACTTGCTGAAATATCTTCCCAAAATTAGGATCTTGTGAATATTGAGTTGGCCAATCTTGAAAACCCAAGTGTGAAGTGGTCATTACTATCAATGCATGAGTGGTAGGAGGCCTACTCAAACAATATGCCATATAATTACTCTTCCCCTTTTTATACTTGATGACCAAGTGAAATTGTTGGAGATAAGAGGTCCACTTCATATGTCGAGCTTCTTCAATTTTGTTTTGGGATTGAAGGAATTTTAGGGGCATATGATCAGTGTGAACAATGGTTTCTTTCCCCAAAAGGTAGTGTCTCCAGTACTTAATAGCTTGAACTAAGGCATACAACTCCTTGTCATATGTCACATAGTTCAACTTTACAACAAAAATATTTTCAAAATGGTAAGCTATTGGATGACCATTTTGTTTGAGGACAACACCTAAAGCAACTTGAGATGCATCCATCTCAATCTCAAAAGGTTGAGAGAGATTAGGTAAAGCAAGCATAGGTGTTGTACAAAGTTTCTTTTTCAAATTCTCAAAGGCAACTTCTTGTTTCTTTCCCTATTGAAAGGATACCTTAGACTTGGTTAAGTAGTGCAATGAAGTTGCAATAGTGGAATATTGAGGAATGAACTTGCGATAGAAATTTACAAGTCCTAGAAAACTCCTTAACTCAGTGAGAGTAGTAGGAGGGGGCCACTTAAGTAGGACTTCTACTTTAGTGGGATCTACCTAAATTCCATGGTCACTAATCACAAAACCAAGGTAAGATATGGAAGTGTTACCAAAAGAGCACTTGGTGAGGTTGGCATATAATTGATTCCTATGTAGGATGTCAAGTGTTTGCTAAATATGTCTAAGGTTTTCCTCCCAAGTAGATGAGAAAATCAATATATCATCAAGATATGTAATTACAAAGTGATCAAGAACATCATGAAAAACCTCGTTCATCAATATCATGAAGTATCAAGATCATTAGTAAGACCGAAGGGCATGACTAGCCACTCAAAAATGCCCATACTCATCTTAAAAGTTGTCTTCCATGTATATTTAGCTTGTATACGCACTTGGTGATATCCACTTTTAAGATCTATCTTAGAAAAGAACTTTGCTCCTTGGATTTTATCTAAGAGATCATCTATGTGGAGAAGTGGATATTGATTCTTAATAGAAATTTTATTCAAAGCATTGAAATCAATACACAACCACCAAGTACCATCCTTTTTAAGAACCAATAATATTGGTGATGCACAAGGTGAAGTACTTGTTTTAATGAAACCCTTTGACAATAAATCTTCAATTTTATTTTTAATTTCTTCATTTTGTAATACAAATTGTTGATACATGGGTGCATTAGGAACTGAAAAACCTGGAATGATTTTAATGCTATGATTTATAGTGTGTATTGGTGGAAGAGACTTTGGATCCTAAAAAATATTTGAGTATATTTTCAACAGTTTATCCAAATTAGCATGTCAATGTGTGGGTGAAGCAGATGCATTAGTGTGTTGTGGACAAATTAAGATAAGTGCAACATCATGAGCTTGTTTAATTGCCTTTTTTTCTTTCTTGGATCTTAAAATTAGATTAGGTGTATTGGTGCATTTTATTAGGTAAGCCTTATATTCATGTTGAAGTGTGTATAATCTGTTAAAGGCATCATAGACTGATTTCCTATCATACTGATACAGTTGACCAAGCAAAAGCAAATAGCAGTCCATAAGCATCACATCATAAGTGACCCTATCAATGAATTTTGAACCAAATGCAAAACTTACATTACAAGTGTGAATTAACTTGAAGCTTGTACCACTATCCTTCCAACCCAAATAATAGGGATGAGTATGAGGCTCCATCGAAAAATGCAATTTTTTGACTATGGATCTCATAATTAAATTCTTCTACGAGCCATTGTCTACAATACAATCAGTTGAAAAGTCATGAGTTAAATGTGCTCTAGTGATGAACAATGAATCATGAGTGCTCACTGATGAACTATGGTGCATCAAGGTAACTTGATTAAGTTTACCTCTTAATTTTGAGTATGGTTCATTCTCTCATACCGCATCAATGATACCTTGCACTTTATCTTCCACTTGAGATATTACAATCAAGCTTGTTTTATTTAACTTAAAACATTCAAACTTTTCAAATGGTTGGGCGAACTGGTGGGAAAATTTTTTGAGCTCTGGTGAACTGGCAGGAAAATTTTTGTGCAGGCGACAGGCAATGCTCTAGGGTTTGTGGAGTGAAGGAAAATCCAGGGCAATTGGTGGGTTGATGTAGTGTTACTCTGGTTACTGTGGATCTGAAGGAATGTCTGCTGCCCCAGGAGGGCCCAATGGGGTCTCCTCCAGATCCTCTCTCTGGGAGAAAGAGCTCATATGCTGATTTGCTAAAAGAAAATTCTTCGTCTGCCAATGATGAAGCTCAGAGGAATGCTCTTCATACGCTCTTCAAGAATGCTGGAAAGAGCTCAATAGCACATCGAGTTAATGGATGCCTCCCACAATCCGCCTCAAGACCCAAGATTGTCATCGAACCAAAGATGGTCGAAGACACAATCATATATAGAGCTAACCATGATCTGATTTGTAAATTCATGGGTATCCGACCTACCCTGAATTTCTTGCATACCTAGGTCAGACAGAACTGGGAGCCTCACGGTGAGTACTCCTTATGGTTTATCAACAATGGGTATTTCATTGTGAGTTTTTCTTCTCTAGCCGATAGAAACAGGGCGTTTGAATCAGAAAAGAGGAACCACGATCCGGCAGGGTTATTTATTCAACCCTGGAGAGTGGGTTTCGATCCTCGTATTGAACCCACATCTGTCCCAGTTTGGATCTGGTTGTACGCTCTTTCGATGGATTTTTGGGGTGAGCAGGTTCTAGAAATGATCGATAACTCCCTCAGTAGACATCTGGGCGTCTCCAAGGACACCATAGAAGGTAACACAACAGTCTTTGCAAGAATTTGCATGGAAATGGATATTAGCCAGCCTCTCCCTGTAGAGGTGGAACTTGAACTGGCAAGACTATCTTGGATCCAACAATTAGATTATGAGGCTCTGCCCTTCAGATGCAGAGTTTGCCATAAACATGGCCATTTGGCACGGTTTTGTCCAAATATTGTGAACACAAAAGCGGAGGCTCCGCTTGGAATGCCAAATCACCCCAGAGAGTGTAATTCTACTCTTGTCAAAGAACCATCCAATACTCCTCAGGGTAATGATGTCCAAAAATATGGCTTTGAACAGTCCAAAAGAAGGAGAAAGCAAAAGAAAAATGGTAAGGAGAAATCACAACTCAAGCCAGCAAATAGGTATGAAATTTTTAAGACACTAGTGGATCAAGAGGATCAAGTCATGGAAGGAGTGGATGGGAATATTGAGGATAATAACATCCACACTCATGCTTCTCCTTCATCCCCCCTGTCTTAGAACAGGTGATTGAGTCCACTGATTTACCGTAGCCAGAGAATGTAGGGGCATTGATAGTGCACTCCCAAGCACAGCCAATAATTAAGGATGTCAGCATGGGAACTACAAAAAATAATAGAGAAAGGTGAGCCCTAGGGATAACTCAGGTGGAAAAGAGATCCAAAAATAGTAACTCTCAAGGAGCGAGCAGAAATTCTAATAAGGACCTGCTAGCAGTTCAAGGGGACAAGCTGATCACTGGAGGATCGGTGAGGACAATTGATTATTATTGCTCTCAAGGTTTTCAATGATTATTCAATCTTGGAATGTTAGGGGTTTAAATAGTAGAACCCATCAATCTGCTATTCAAAGACTCTTACGAAAATGTAAAACAGACTTTTTGCTCCTCCAGGAGACAAAAATGTCTTTAGATCTTATGTGTAAAGCAATTAGTAGAATCTGGAGGGGCGCTGGCCATATGGATGTGGCTGCCCAAGGTGCCTCAAGGGGGATTTTTACTCTTTGGAACCCTTTGGAATGGACTGCAATAGAACATATAGCTTGGAGGGGTGTTCTCACATCTCATTTTAGGAATAATTTCACAGCTGAACATGTTTTAATTACAAATTTTTATGGGGCTCAAAACCTTGAAGGCCAGAGGCTCCAATGGAAAGCTGTACACAACATGAGGTCCTCAAGGGAAGATTTAGACTGAATTATTGCTGGGGATTTTAATGCTAAATTATTTGCTCGTGATCAGGAAGGTGGAACCCCAGTTTTGGATCCGGGGGACCGGCTTCTGATTGCCCAAGTCCAGGCCTTTCACCTAGTGGATATCAAAGGCCCTGGAACCTACTTTACTTAACAAGAGGAGGGAGCCACACAGCAGGAAGGTAAAGCTATATCATTTTTTGGTCTTTGAGGAGGCATTTATAAAGTGGAATATTAAATTTCAAATTTTGGAGGGCCCAGTTTCAGATCACTTTCCCATTTTGTTGGAGGGAGGGACTATGACAGGGCAGCATCACAAACCGTTTAAATTTGAGAATAATTTGTTACAAAAGGAGGATCTTCAAAAGAAAATTCTTCAGTGGTGGGAAGAAGGTCGTCTACCTCTTGGGACAGCAATGTTTCGATTCCACAAATAGCTTCATTTTGTCAAAGTTAAACTAAAACAGTGGAGGCAAGCTAATAAGTCAGATTTCTAGCTCCAAAGAGCTCCCTTGGTGGCCAGATGGGAAGAGGTTCAAAAAAACTTCAGGGAAGGAACAATTATTGAGCAACTCAAAACCGAGGATGATGCCTTGCACAAAGCGGTTGAGAACATTGATAACCAAGAGGAGACTTACTAGAAACAGAGAGCAAGAAACACTTGGTTATTAGAAGGAGATAGAAATACAAAAAATTTCCATCGATCAGCCTGCGCTAGGAGACAGATGAATAACATGGAAGTCCTTCAAGATGAGAATGGACACTCCTTTGATACTCTTCCTGGTATGCATTCCCATTCAATGGATTACTTTTCTAAACTTTTTAAGGAAATTATGGAGCAAGATGTAGAGGCTCAAAATGAAGTAATTGATGTCATACCCTCTATTATCTCTGAAGAAGAAAATCAGGCCCTTCTTAGACCCATTGATAGAGATGAACTGAAGAATGTGGTCTTTGGAATGAGCATTGGCAAATCTCTTTTCCTATTGAGTTTTTTTCAGGCCTTTTGGGATACCTTGGAGGAGGATGTTTTGGATGTCACAGAGAAGTCCAGAACTAATAAAATAATGCTTAAGGCAATAAATCATACCTTCATCACTTTAATTCTGAAATGGGAGAATGGGACTCATATCTCTGATTTCAGACCTATTGCCTTATGCAACGTGATTTATAAAATAATCACAAATATAATGGTTGAACGGCTAAAACCTCTCCTTCATAACATCATTTCCTCAAAGCAAGGGGGTTTTGTAGAGGGTAGACAGATCTTGGATGGGGTGGTTCTCACCCAGGAGGAAATACATTCAATGCAAAAATCTTGTAATAAAGGAATGTTCATTAAACTGGATATGTCCAAGGCTTATGATAGGGTGGAGTGGGGTTTCTTGTCAAAGATGTTGGCTGCCTTTGGTTTCTCTCAGACTTTGGATAGATTGGGTCATGAGTTGTGTTTCTACGCCTTCTTATTCTGTTCTAATCAAAGGTCTTCCTTCACAACCTTTTGGAGCCACACGTGGTCTTCGTCAAGGGGATCATTGCTCTCCCTATCTTTTCCTCATTTTTGATGAAGGATTAGGTAGACTCTTCTTGAGGAGAAGACATCAAGGCCTGATAATAGGTATCAAGGTGGGTGAGGAAATTTTGACTCACCTATAGTTTGTGGATGATACTGGACTGGTTGGAGTGGCCGACTTCAGGGAAGCTAGAGGAATAAGAGATACTCTTAATGTCTACCTTAGGGCCTCAAACCAAGTCATCAATGATAAAAAATCCAAAGTGGTCTTCTTCAATCTTGACCAAAGGCTACAGGACAGAGTTATAGAGATCTTGGGATTCACTAGGACCTCTCTTCTAGTAGTTTACTTGGGGGTTCCTTTGCATTTCAAAAAATTAAAAATAGATATCTGGAAGGATCTTTTGGATGGTATCAAAGATAGAATGAATCATTGGTCTCATAAATGGTTAAGCTATGGGGGCAGATTAACTTTCTTACAGTCAGTTATTTAGGCCATGCCTATTTATAAATTTTCTATCCTGGCTGCCCCACATACTATTTGGAAAGAGCTGGAAAAAATGGCCAAAATATTTTTATGGGAAGGAGCAAAAGGGGAGAAGAAATGGGCCTTGGTTGGTTGGGATAAAGTTACCCAGCATAAAGGAAAAAGGAGGGCTGGGACTGAGAAGCTCCAAGCTTAATAACAAAGCCTTGGCTGGAAAACTGTACTAGAGGTGGATTTCCCAACCAACATCCTTATTCAGTAGAATCCTAACCAGTAAATACTTGGGTCATGTTCACCCCAATGAAGTGGGCCATTTCCCTCTGGATGGTACTGGATCCTTAGTGTGGCATGCTCTCAAGCTTGGATCTCAAGTTATTAAAGACCAATTGTTTTGGAAAGTGGGGAGAGGGGAGAAGGCACGTTTTTGGACTGATTCATGGGACCAGTACCCACCCATCATTGCTGAGTTTCCCAAATTGCAACCAATTAAATCTGCCATAGAAGCCAAAGGCTGGGTCCAAATTGAAATTTATTTCAACACTAGCCAAATGGGGGAATATACGTTCAAGAAGTTTAAGAGGTTGGAGGAGTGGCCAATTACAATCCCTCCGAAGCTGGCACCCATCTTGACCAAAATCTTGACAGAAAGGTTTCTCACAGGGAGAGACGAAGAGGATGAATTAGCTTGGGGCTATGGTAACCTTGAGGTATATACAGTGAAGGATGGATATGACAAGATCCTCCTAGAGCCTCCCCCACATTCATTTCCGATTTAAGATTGGAGGAAGATATGGCATTCCAAGGGCTGGCCGAAAGTGAATTTCTTTGCCTGGCAGTTTATGCACAATGGAATTCTCACTTTTGATAATCTCAGAAGTAGAGGAATCATCGGTCCATCTCAGTGTGTATTATACCACAAGAATGAGGAAACAGTTGATCATCTGATGTTTGAATGCCATTTCATGCGCCAGATTTAGAAGCGTAGGTTCTCTCACTATAAACTCCAGGCTAATGGTGATCTGACTCGGACCAATATTTGGGAAATATGGAAGAGAGGTAGATTTAAATCTAAAGCTCTTCGAATTGGTTGGGAGCTTGGCTTACTTTTCATCTAGTGGCAGGTGTGGTTGGAGAGAAATGCTCGTATTTTTAGAGAAACTTTCTCCTCGCTAGATGGAGTTTGGTAGGTCATCTGGAGCAAAGTCATAGAAATGGTTGCCATCTATGCTAAAGATGAAAATCAAGTTGGTCCTGGGCCACTGGAAGAGGGAGCTGAAGAGCAAGAGAGACAGGACAGAGCTAACTAGAAACCTCCCCCAGAAGGTTGGATCAAAATCAATACTGATGGAGCTGCAAAAGGCAATCCGGGTAGTGTCAAAATTGGTGTAGTCTACCAAGATCATGCTGGTTCAGTGCTCTATTGGGAACTGCAAGGTCTGGGAAGAGCCATAAACAATGAAGCAGAAGCCATTGCTATCAAATCTGCTTCCATCTGGGCTGTTAATTAGGGCCACAAGAGGATAATTCTCGAGTCTGATTCTCAAATTCTGGTTGGCGCTCTAGACTGCATGAGGAACTTTGCTTCGAAAGCATGGCTTTTTTCATGATATCATGACCTGTTGCATCGTCATGGCTTTTTAGGGAGGCTGTCGCGATATCGTGACATGTTGCGCCATCGCAGCCTTTGGAGGGAAGCTGTCGCAACATCGTGACATGTCGCGCCATCACGGCCCTTGGAGAGAAGTTGTCATGATTTCATGACCTATTGCACCGTCGTGGCCTTTGGAGGGAAGCTGTCATGATTTCGTGACCTGGTGCGTCATCGCGGCCTTTGGCTGGAAGCTGTCATGATTTCATGACACTTTTGGAGAATGGGTGCCAAGGGGGGTAATCGTCGCGATTTTGCGATGTTTTTGGAGAATAGGAGCCAAGGGGATAATCCGTCGTGATTTCGTGACACTTTTGAAAAATGGGTGCCAAAGGGAAAAATCATCGTGATATCGTGACACTTTCAGAGTATTAGCGCCTTGGGGAACAGACATCGTGATATCTCAACACTTTTGAAGAACGGACACCAAGGTGATAACTCGTCACGATTTCACAACACTTTGGAAGAATGGGTGCCAAGGGGAAAACTCGTCGCGATATCGCGACATTTTTGGCGAATAGGCGCCATGGGGAAAAATCGTCGTGATATCGTGACACTTTTGAAGAATGGGCGCCAAGTGGAAAACTCATCGCAATATCGCGACACTCTTGAAGAATGGTTGTCGAGGGGAAAACTCATCGTGATTTCATGACACTTCTGGACAATAAGCGCCATTTGGAAAAGTCATCACGATATCGCAACACTTTTGAAGAATGGGCGCCAAGGGGAAAACTCGTCGCGATATCACGACACTTTTGAAGATTGGGTGCCAATGGGAAAACTCATCGCAATATCATGACACTTTTGGAGAATAGGCGCCATTGGGAAAACTCATCGCGATATCACGACACTTTTTGTGTTTGGGTGCCAAGGGGAAAAGCCGTCGCTATTTCGTGACACTTTTGGTGAATAGGCATCGCAGGGCAAGGCTGTCGTGATATCGCGACATGTCGCGATTTCGTGGCTTGTTGCTCCGGCGCGTCCATGGATGGTTTTCTTGTCGCGATATTGTGACATGTCACGTTTTTGTGCCTTGTTGACTTCTTGCGGTCTGCGGTGGATAGTTCCGCGTTTTTGTGCCTTGTAATCATGCTTCTTTGTTCTCGGCTGGGAAGTGTTTACTCCCATTTGTAACTGATCTTTGTTTTAATACAAGTTTTTTCAATTTTTTCAAAAAAAACATTCAAAATTTTCATGTCCCTTATTTTTATAATAATTACAAAACTTTTTAGAAGTTGAAGTAGTAGAAGAAGAAGACTTAGAAGAAGTGGGAGGAGAAGCAGATGTCTTATTTTGTGGAATTTTTTTCTTTTCAAAAGAAGAACCATTCCCTTTTGATGTACTTCCAACAACTAAAGTAGGAGTACGAAACCCCTTTGATTGCACAAAAAACTTATCTTCCACAAGTTGCACATGGTTGAAAGCTAGGTCCAAGGTCTCCATAGGAACATACATAATCTCTCTATACAGGTGCTCCAAAATCCCACTCTAAAATTTGAGAATAAAAGTTGCTACTTCATCATCCACATCAAGAAGGATGTGATACCTATTGAATTGAAATATGTATTCCTACACGAACATGTTAGTTCCTTGTCGAAAATGAAACCACTTAATAACCAATTCTTTTTTATAATTTGAGAGATATAAATTTTGCTTAAATGCTTTCACAAGATTATTCCAAGTGGTAAGGGCATCTTGGCCTTATTTTTGCTTGACTAAAACCTTAGCTAATCCTAAAAGCTTAAGCTTTGTAAATAGGACCCTATCATCATCTTGTGCATGAGTGTAGTAAAACTAGCATTCCATATCTAGAATCTAGCTATTCAAGACATCTAGATTTCTTGACCCATCATAGAATGGAACTTCACATTGAGCCTTCAATCGAGGGTCGTTGTTGTAAATCTTGACATCAATAGCATTTTGAATACTAATGTCATTAACCTTGTTAGTAAGGCTACTTACAACTTGTGCCAAATTAGTTTTATTTGCCTTATTTGCAAGTATATTTACAACATCAGCCAATTCTGCCATTTGGACAGCCAAATCTGAGGCCATTTGAAAATGGGTATAAGCCAAGAGAAAAGGGAAAAGGGCACTTTAATCAAGGTAAATTTTGTGTACCTTGTTACAATTTGTGCCCCTTAAATGAAATAACTCCTAGGCTAATTACAAGCAAAATAATGTTGTCAATCTAATTTAAATGCAGATTAACAAATTTTCTTTCTAAATTTGAAAGTTGCTGGTGGTGGAAGAAAAGCATGAAATATTGGAAAAATGCTTGTAATTTGGAAAATTTAAGTCTAAAATAAGGTTTAATTTTAATAATTTATTAATTTAAAAATAACTTAATTAATAAAAATAAATTAATTAATCAATTTGATTAATTAAATTAATTAAGCCATTTAGAAATAAATTAATAAATTATAAAAAATTTACATGCAAATAAAACCTTATAATAGCAAAAATTAAATTTATCCCACTTTTACCATGTTTGCCAAAAATATCAAATGCATGTACAAATTTTTTCCACTGCATGTTGTTTGAGAAAAAATAGTGATAGTTACCAAAAATTCCAGGGTGGTTATCCAAACCATCGTCCTTATCTTTCGATACACCACTTCAAAAGGCTCAAAATGGAATTTTGGGAAATCTAGTGAATTTAAAAATTCGCAAGTGCATATCCAACCAAGTGACCTCCTATCACCCAAGCACTACGAGTGCATATACATCAACATCAAGCAAATCTTGACAAGCACGGTGCCTAAAACAGGTTGCCATTTACTATACCCACAGTAGCCTATGGTGCAAGCACTTTCATGCCTACTAAGAGTAGGTGCCTCCCACAATCTGGTAGGCACTTGGCAGGCGCTGATAGTGTCAGGTTGTAGAGTGCCCGTGGATACACTTGGGACAACTTGAGTGGCAGATATTATCATACCTATAAAAGTTAGGTGCAAACGCATTTGACACAATTAGGCACTATGCCTGACAAATTCAAGTGCAACCATAATAGCCAAAAAGGTGGCAGCAGTATGCGACCTGTATCGCATGTTGGAAAATTGGTCATCAATTGCCAAAATGATTCAACGCCTGCCAAAAAATATCCCTAGACTATAGAGTGGGTTGACTGGGTTGACTGAGTGTGCCCAACTATATATATATATATATATATATATATATATATATATATATATATATATATATATATATATATTACAAGAATAAAATAATATTATATTCCAAAAATTGCTAAGGAATAGAAATATTATTTTAAAAACCCACAATCTGCTCAAATTGCATCAAAATATGAGTAACTAAGGTAGAATTTCACCTCAAAACTATCAAAAATTTTACAAATCTTACAGAGAAGTAGCACACCTTTCAAGATTTGGTCAACACACGACCAAAATTTGAAAGGTAATCCAGAACCAATTGACACACGATTGGTGTTGGTGATGACCCTCAATATTCAAGACTCCAAAGTGGTCGATGCTCGTGGTACCCTTATCAGCATCTCACCATAGCTAAAATCCAATCTTGCCAAACATTTTTTGTAATATAGAAAATGGGGTAAACTCTTCCTATACTTCCTAAGAATATGAAATAAGTTGGATTGAGGGGTTTATCATCTAAGGAACTTCCTTCAACTAATGGTATTTATAAGTCATAAAGGCTTAGGCTTAGCTCTCATGAGAAATAGTTTACCATGAATAAAACTTACTCTCAATACTTCTCTTCCTTTTCTCCTCCTCTCACAAGCCCTAGTGCAAAAAAAATAGGCTCTAATACCAATGAAAATGTTGAAAATCCAACTAAAATTTTGTATTCATGAGTGTACAATATATAGGCATGGAAGTGCCCAAAATACATAACCATCTCCACAAAATACTCACGTATGGCAGAAGATGAGGGAAGAGGTAAGATAATCTAAACTTAACAAATCATATCCTAACCAAATATGTAACAAAATGTGCAAGTCTACACTACAAAAAAGGGCTTTAATAGCAGCTAAAATAAGGAGGTTTTTTATGGTGATAAAAAATTGCCCTAATAGACCCTAAGAGGATGGTTTAAAACTATCCTCTCAGGGTAATTGCCCTCTTAGAGTCACCCTAAGATGGTAGTTATAAACTACCCTCTTAGGGATAAGAGGGTGGTCTAAAACCACCCGATCACCCTAATACAGTGGTTTAAAACTGTCATCTTAGGGTGACCTATGAGGGTGGTTTTAAATCGTCCTCTTAGGGTGAAACACCCTCCCTTTTAAAAAAATTCTATACCCTTCCAATATCACCAAATTAACTGACCCTGCCAAACCACAAAATATTTATATTTCTTTCTATTTTTAATCATGCCAAACTAACTTTTCCAAAGCACAAAATCCTGGGTAAATCATTTCTTTCCCTCTTTCGTCGCAAATATTTAATTTACCTTTGGCTTCTCTATGTTCTCCCTAAAAACAAGCAAGAGATATGAGGCCTTCGAGAGGGCATAGAACACAAATATTTTTTATAAACTAGAAGAGCATTTGCAGGTTCTTGATCACCCATTTTGTGGATAAACTTATTATTGTGATTTCATAGGGCATTTTTCATTTTTTTTTTTGGGTTAGGGATTTGGATGACGTTTTTTTAAGGTGGTGTGGGCGAAGAGAGATGGTGGTATATTATTGGATGAGAGACAATGAGGCAACTACTCGGTGCTAGTATTCTTATATCTCATCTCAAGGACTTGGTGTTGAAGTGGATATGTATTGTAGTCATATTATTTGCTGAATTTTACCTATAGTAAAATAATTGACCACGAAACATGATAATATTTAAATACCTGCTTAAGTTCTTTGTAATCATGTAAAATTTTTATAATATCCTCTCTATTAATGTAAAAATAGTCTTTATTCTGGTGTTTTTGCTTTTGGGTCTCTATGTTTCTTCATCTGTGTCTATGAGGTGACTACTTGGTGCTAATATTCTTATAATTGGTCTCCAAGGGCTTGGTGTTGAAGTGGGTACATATTGTAGTTATAATATTTTCTAAATTTTACCTACAATAAAAACATTGACCATAGACCATGATAGTCTATAAATACCTACTCAAGCTCTTAGTAACCATGTAGAATTTTATAATATCCTCTCTACTAATGTAAAAAAATTCTTTAGTCTGGTGTTTATGCTTTTGGGTCTCTATGTTTCTTCGTCTGTGTCTTGGTGTTTCAATGTCTCTCCCTATCTCTATATTCTTAAGTTGTGATTATGAGAAATTTTCAATTTAGGTTGGGGAAGGGGTGGGAGATTAGGCTATTCTAGAATGTGTTGATGTATCTTTGTTTTTTTTGTGTATGTGTTCTTACCTCTTTACTTCTATACTTCTATTTCAAATTTTATTTTGGTAATATTCATTAGATATTTAACATATGTTCCACACTACAAAGCATACATCCTCATATCTATATACTCATAGAGATGTGTCCTCATGGGATGGGGATATTTTCAGCTTTCTTCATTGTGATATGCATAAAAAAAATTAATGAAAATTTGCATTTCTCTAGGTTAATTTTTCTTGATTTTGCAAAGTCCTAGGGTTTTCTAACTCTTTTACCTTATTGATTCTGAGTTTCTTAACTGTGAGTTTTACATCATGTTCTAGTGGATTCTATCAGGTCATCTACCATCAACTTGGCTCTAGAATTTTTGTGAAGGGATGCTCTATAGTGATAACAAAAAACCATACTAAAGGTCCTTCCCTTATTAATTATTTCACCCTAAAAATTTAGTTACTACTTTCTCCTCTCACTAATTTTTAGCAAGGATCTCTTTAGTTGCCACTTCCACCCATGGGCATATTCTTCTAAATGGGTTCATACAGGGGTTATTACCAATATATTTAGTTTAATTTCATAATATTTGATCACTCAGACATCATACTAAATGAAACCATGCCAAAGGTCTTTCTCTTATTAATTATTTCACCCCATGAATGTCAGTTACTATTTTCTCCTCCCATCAGTTTTTAGCAAAAATCTCTTTACTTACAACTTTCATTCATGGGATCCTCTTCCTAAGGTGTTTGGACAAGGGTCATTGCCAATATATTTATAGTTTAATTTTAGAATATTTGAACACTCAGAAACCTTGGTTCCTAACCCCCCTGGATAGAATCACTCTTAATTCTTCTCATATCACTAAGATAACATGATTCTAATATGACCTGGAGGGTTCTAATTTCTTCATGTGTGGTAACTCTGGTAAGCTTCCTAGCTACATCAAAAATACTCACTTATTGACTTTAGTAATTTTTTACATCCTAACTAATGAGTCATTTTTTTCTTTCTTAGAAATACTTTGTTGGATTAACTTTGAAGTACCAACAAAAATATGTTGTTTAAATGAACAAGGGGAGTTGTATTGTGAGGTTGTTGCTAGGAGTCCTATTTATTGAGATCCCTGGTGAGATTTTGTTGTAGTGTGTTTGATCGTGATTGATTGACCTCAAAAAGGTTTCTAATATTCATATATTCTGACCAAGATACACTCTTAGATGTCCTTGTGGGTTCTATGTTGATGCCTCAAAATTTTGAAACCTCCACCCTAACTTATGATTCTTAATTGTTAGCCACCTTAAACAACTCCACTATAATTTCATGTGCAGATTCCCCTATGTAACCCCCCAAAAAAAATTGCATGTGCAAATTAAAGTTGATAAACATGAAAATTATGTCAACTTGTTAAATATATTTAAATATTTAAAGCAAACACATGTTAAACTTTATTTTTATCATTCATTTCAAATTTTTTGTCCCATCATTCATGTGCATCTTTTGTTTGATACCCTTGCTAGCAATGAACTCTTATCAATTGTTTAGTAGAGATATGTCATGCACAAACCAATTGCAAGGAGCCCATATTGTGTTGAGGGTGCATTAAAACTTGTAACCCTACTTGTAATTATACTCATTTGTTGGAAGGACAACAGTCTCCATTAAGCTTTAGGGAATATCATCAATCTTCTATGATTGGATTTGGGTAGGTTAGAGATCTTTAATTTCAAGCATTCACATTGTGTTTATTAGCTTCGATTTTTTCTCTAATAATAATGTGTGCTAGCTTGAAATTATTTGGTTTTGTAGAATTCTAATACTTTTTTTGTTATATTGTTTGTTATACTCTTATTTCTGTGAACATCTTCACTGAATTTCTATATGTATGATAGACAACTACCTCCCTTTGTACAAACTTCAACTGGATATCTTTTTTATGAGTCATAAGTATTTATTTAAAGTATCATCCATACTCCTGGATAGTTCCTAGGAAAATCTTGTTAATAAGAAGTGATAGCATCTGGGATAAACCTCTTTGTTTTAACCAGCTTATCAGTGTCTCATATTTTGAACAGATTTTTTCTCAGGTATCACAAGTATTTCAGTGTGAAAAAATCTATATATACCTCTGTCTCCATATTCTTATGTTGTTATTATAATAAATATTAAATTTAGGTTGGGAGAATGGGTGGGGGTTAGGCTATTCTAGAATGTGTTATGAAAATTGTTAAATATGTTAAAATAATAATATAATAACAATAAAGAAAAAATTCTAATAGTAAATATTATATTTACAAGAGGACTTTTGGTACCATTTAAATTGGATTTGTAATGTTACACAACTTTAGAAATTATTAAATTTAGTTTTTTAAATTTAAATAATAATAATAATTTCTTAAAAGTACTCTTAAATTTAACTTTTTTAATAAACATAGTGAAGAGTGCTTAAGTAGGACCCTGATTAAAATCTAATGTTGAGCCTTTTATGTAATAATAATTCTCTAGTAGAAATTCAACTTACAAATTTTATTAAGAAATCCCAAGCTAGGTATTTGCATAGTGTTACTTTAGTTAGTATGCCCCAAGTGAGGTGAGGTTAATATACCATGGTAGGAAATTATATGATAGTGGTGTGTGCAAAAAATATTGGTTGTAGGGAAAAATACATAAAATTAAACCAATGAGAGTCAAGAATAAGGTTAGATCTCATAAAGTTGTGGGCAAAAAGGGTTTAAAATAGATCTCGTAAAGTTGTGGGTAAAAAGCGGTTTAAAATGAGTTCGCTCAATGTGATAATATAGGCTTACACATTTGTTTACTTAACTATCAAGATGATGAAAATACAATTGAATTAGCTTAAACATGATCCTCAAATCATGACCTATTAATTAAAACCAATTGAATTTTTTCTCTGAAGGCTAGCAACCGTTAACATTGTGAGTTGGTATATTTAAGGAGGGAAATGAAATTTCATGGGCCTAGGTACTTTTTATGCCTATTTTTCAAGCTATAAACTCGTTCTAGTGTGTGTGTGTGTGTGTGTGTGTGTGTGTGTGTTTTTTTAAATCAAATTTTTGTATGAATTTCTAAAGTAAATAAAATTATTGAGCTACTTTTCCATATTATTGTTGTTGTGTTGTAGTGAATTGTGTTTTTCTTCTACCATGTAAAGATAAAGGGTATGTTCTGTTACAAGATAGAAGCTTTTTAATTTACTTTTATATGTATGTTTTTAGGTTAAAATTTATTTTATATTTTCCATTAGTATACTTTCTATTGCAAATAATATTTCTATCTATGTTTTCTATAGTTTATCCAAGACCTAGGCATATCTCTATAGCTACAAATTAGTTTTATAATATACTTTGCTAATATTCATTTAACAGATCTTGGAAATCAAGTAAATCCAATGATTCATAATGAGATAGAAGTGAAAATTTTTGCTTTCTAGCCCCAATTTCAAATAAAATATTGCATATAATATACAAGTGCTTTCCAACTCACATGCACACATCAACTTGAATTAAACATATGACAAAGACAGAAACAGTGATATCCACACAACGCAATTTACATAGAGATATGTTTTTCACAAAAAACTTCCATGGTAGAAGCTCAAAAAATTTTATTGCCTTTGTAAGATACAAATTCCATGGAGTCCCCTTTTAGTGGGGATAAGGAAATGATATGGCATGAAGGGGGATGGCTAAAAGACACCCTAAATTTTTTTCCAAAGTGGTGGCTCTATATAAAATTTTAAAATAACAAAAATTATTTTAAAATATATAAATCAAAATAAAACACATTTAAAAATGCACAAATATGAAGTACTTATTGATTTTCTCATTGCAAATGAGAAAATATTATTATGGTTATTTATTTAAATTCTATACTTTAGAATCCATAACTTGAGGTTCTATATCAAATGGCACAAGTTCAACTAGTTAGATTCCTCAACTTTCACGAAGGAGAAAGAGGTTCTAATATTGCCAAGAAATACATGCATAATTGCCAAGTTGTTGTAATATGACTATGTGGTCATGATGTAATACGATGGGATCCATTTCAATCCCATATAAACCATTGGAAAAAAATGAGGTTCTAGAGCTACTATCGAACATAATCACACCAAATCTATTATAGAATAGCTCCATTTTATCTATAATGATACAACGTATTACTTTACTCTTGAATAGCTCCATTTAAATGCTTTATTACAGAAATGACAAAGCCACATTTGTGTCCTACCGATGGCTTTAACTATTGGTCAATTCAATTTGGTTATAGAATGAAGAAATACACCACATGTAGCTAAGGCTATCACAATAAATCAAGAGTCTATGATAGAGGCCTCGCATGCTAGTAAGTACTTGAAATTTGATAGTGTTTTTCCATAGTGGTTGACCTAGGCATATTAAAAAAAATTCATGGTTTTGTTGTAGACTATGGTGTATTGTAGCAACTGGTGGAAGATACTAGGCATAAGAAGATCTTCCATCAAGTATCATGGACAAAGCTTAGCTAGGATCAACCAGGTATTTCAACTATGTTATCTCCATTAATAAAGAAATGTTGTGCTTTTACTTAGATCTACCCGTATAACTATACTTTCTTATTTTGGGGAGGTTCTATTTGTAGAAATAACGAGGACTATTATCATGAGGTTCACCAATTCTTGGATTTTTCAAGAAAGAATCCAACAAATCTTGAAAGAACTATATGTCCATGTCAAAAGTGCTCAAATATAGAAACTCTTAGTTTTTTAGAGGTTTGTGACCACCTAATTTAGCACAAGATTGACAAGACATATGTCGAGTTTGTTTTGCATAGAGAACAACCCCCTAGTTTTGAAAAATATGAATCGAAAACATGCTCTACAACTGATGAGATTCCAATTACTAAATATGTACAAGATGACATCATTGTAATGGTAAATGATACATACAGATTGCTCAAATTCAATTGCTCAAAGAGTGAACAAGAACTATGAGATAATGATGCTGAGTTCCAATCATATTATGGAGTAGTTCCTGCTGATGAATATCATAGCTTGCTCAAAAATACCAAATGACCATTATACTCAGTTTGTACAAATTACACAAATATATCGACAATTGCTAAATTATATAATCTCAAATCAAAACATGGTTGGTCGAACAATAGCTTTGATGATTTATTGAAGTTGCTAAAATATATGCTCCCAATCGATAATACAATTCCAGAGTCCACATATGCGATGAAGAAAATGATGAGGTCATTGGGATTACATTATGTAATTATACATGGATTCATCAATGATTGTATTTTATGTTGGAAAAATTATGAAAAGAAACAAGCTTGCCCAACATGTGGTGCATCTCGATGGAAAGTTGACCCTTGTTCACAAAAGGTATGCATTAATATTCATGTGAAGGTGTTGAGGTATTTCTCAATTATATTGAGGTTGAAGAGAATATATAGGTAAGGTATTTTACTATATCATTAGCTTTGTTGTGTTTATTTCTTTCAACATTCTTAGACACAGCTAAAGTGAGTTGCTTTCTTCCTGTATCTCTATAAAGGTTACAGAGAATATATGGTTGCATTCCTATCATAGGAGTTCAAATGGAAATATGTGACATTAGAGGTATAGAAGAAATTTGTGAACATTATCTTTTCAAGGATTTTTTTTTATTCTATGTAGACTACATGAGAGGTACGAAAGCAATTGGTGATCACCTTTATCACAATGAGGTATGGAGTGACAAGGACAAAGAAACTATAATCTATGGGAGGAATTTTATCCAGGGATGAATACTTTGATTTGATAAAACTTGTAATTCAAAATTGAACAACACCAATACAAAATATAAAGTAACAAAAGCACAATAATAACACAATATTGCACAAAATGAATAATATTTTTATTAACGTAGGTGGATCTCAAAATTATGTAATCAATGTGCCCCAATATGGGGTTTATAATGCTTTTGTGATACAAATTTTACAAATACTAGGGTTCTCTGAAACTCTATGTCAATACAATTCTTATGTCTTTTTGCTCATCTTCGATCCAAACAAGAGTTACAGGTGGGCTTGCGTATCCATACGGGGCCACCCTAGCTTCAACAGCTTCTAAAAAGATGATTCCTATACCTAAAAACAAAAACACAACAAAAAAATATTAGAAATACCTATGAGGGATCTACAATGTGAGGCCCTTAGAAATATTAAACAACTAAACCCTAGATTTTGTGATATATAAATGAAAATAAAAGTGCAGGAATGTAAAGTAATTGCACAAAATATTCTTCCCTTGTCAAAATGCTAATTTTTGTCTCTTCTTCTATCGGTGATGGTCGTGTGGATGCTCGAATAGTTTCTGAGGGTGTTAGGCCTGTAGATCTACTGTGTAAAATGCCCAGAGGTATTCTATGATGGTTGTGTATGCACCAGAGGGTTCTATAAATATCCACAGGCACTCTATGGATATCCATGAGCACTTTGCTAGATTTGGAGGACGTTCAAGGTTGGAGGGAAAGTCACATAACCAGATCGGGTTTGTACGGGTTTAGCAGTGATGAAAAAATTGGGGATTTTATGGTGATGATGAGCAATGAAAGGGATGGTGAAGTGGCTAGGAAAAATATTCTCCAAACTTTCTAACGAGCTTCAAGGTGTGTAAGGATTAAGGCATTAAGGGTTTGATTCATCGTCCTTGAACATGTTAGGGTTTCGACGACACAAAATGGGCAACCAAGCTTAAAACATGATTAAGGGTGGAGATTAAGTTTGGATTAGTGGCATGGATTGAGATGGATGAATGGTTGATATTAAAACATGGTGGATGGCTAAGACTAATTCATATAAATATATATTTATTTATTAAATATATAAAATATTAATATATGTTAAACAAATACATACATATATAAATAATGGGTGGCTATGATTGGAGGGCATAGATGGATGACAAGTGGCTATATTTTGGTGTCTACATATGTCTTTTTTGTATATCATTGCATGAAACACAATGCAGTGCAAAAATACAATACACCTGATTTGGCATGATGAAGAAGCAGCTTTCTTTTCTTGGAATGCAAAGATAATTTTTAATACAAAAGAATTTGTATGTGTAGCTTACCCTCTCAATTGGCAAATGAGTGAAGAATGAACCTCACAAGCCAATTGATAGAATTGTGTGGTGAAAATACGGCTGAATGGTGTAAGTGCAAATGTATGATGTAAATGTGGATGATATGAATGATGTAAATATAGATGATATGAATGATGTAAAGTGATGTCGTTTTTGCCCCAACGGAGAAAGGGGTTGTTGTAAAATGCAATTGGTTGATTCTATTTTTGCCCCAATAGAGAAAGGATTTTTGCCAAGTGTAGATGCCATGATCATGTAAGATGTATCCCATTGTGGGAAATCAAAATAAAATTTGTTTACCCCAAGTTTGGGGTGATTCCATGCTATTGAAGAAAGTGCCTTTTGGCATCATTGAAATATAAAGTGATTAAAATACAAAATATCATAAACTAATTATCCTAAGTTCAGATGATTTCTAGGAGGCCCCTCCTAGTGATTATGCATAATTTTTGAATGTGAATGAGAATGATGTAGTATAAATTTTCCATGTTTCAAGCCCCACAGACAAGGCTATCAATGACACATTTTAAGCAAATTGATCGTGGCATAGTCTCACTCAAAATATGATGGACCAAAAGTGATTTTTTTTTTAACAAGGAGATATTCAATGACCCATATTACCAAATTGCATGGACAACCAATCGTTGCAATCACCAATGAAATATAATAAACCACTAGATACGATATTCACTTGAATTTGTATGTGAACTTGGTAAATTATTGATGCAAATGCAATTGTTGGTGGATTTGATGATGTTGAAATGAATATTTGATGGTGAAAATGCACTAATAATTGGATTGAATGATTTTGTGAAATTTTGCATTGGTTTGGAGCATTTTGAAAAGCAATTTTGGACAATTTTATGAATTTTGATCACAAACAAAAGTTAACCACCCAAATAAACCCATGTTATCACCAATATGAATGGAATGATGGAGTGGATGATTGGAATGATGAATATGGTCGTTTTGTATAAATTTGGACCATTTTAGTGTATTTTGAAGCTTGTGAAATGATTTTGTGACTTTTGGTCGCAAGCAAAAATTAAGCGTCCAAATCGATTTTTGTTTTCACAAAACATGATATGATAATTAAATGATTGTATGGATGCAATTTGGAGTCATTTTGTGGAGGTAAAATACCTTTTTGAATCATTTTTTTCTTTCTACAAATTTTGACACCAAACGTAATCTTGCATTTGTAGCATTCTCAGATGTTGGTGGGCATCTGGAAATCTACATACTATGGTCTACATTTTAATGCACTTGTGAATGCCCATGGATGTTCTAGCGTGCTAGAAATAGCTATAAATATTTTGTAGAAGTGAAATCATATTCATTCTTTGCATTCACAAATTTTAGGAGTTGTGTCTGAAGGAGTGATTAAGGAAGTGAGGTGGAGTAAAGGAGTTTGGTGGTGTGGGAGCTATAGTGATGAAGGATGTAGATATGGAGGTAGAAGTGGAGGTGCATGTTACTGAGGTAAGTGCCCTTGGCACTCTTGGTTTGGACTTGTACGAAAAATATTGTTTTTTAGAAATGCAAATGAATATGACATTAATGTATGTGTATTGTACATGTGTTATGCTATAGCTAAAGATTTAGGAGGTTCGATATCGATTCTTGTTTCTCATCCCAAGGGTGAGAAAGGGATTATGAAACAAGTAGTGGGAGTGGTTGGAATATGTTGGGCTAGCTAGGGTAGCCTAGATTTATGTGGTGAGGGTGGATAAGGGGTATCTCTCTACCTTGGCAGAGAGATGGTACCTTTTAGCTCCCTACTAGATAGGTGAACATGGCACTTGAGGATGTATATCGCATCCTCAAAGTACCAGTGGAGGGATTACGTGTTGAGGTTGGGCACGATAAAGGGCATGAGATGAGCTATATATTTGGAGATGGATGGTGGAATATGAGTGTGAAGGGTGGAGGTATAAGGTACTTGGTGATGTATGTGGATAAGAATATGGAGGCATTGCCTACCTTGGTCATGTTCATGTTGGCCAACATAGTGGCCCCGAATAGCACTGGGCGTCGATTCCCTTGGAACATGATCAAGTTGGTGTATGACATGATCAATATGCCTTGGGTGTATGCATGGGCACCTGCTATGCTAGCTAAGTTGTATCAAGAGTTGTATGATATGAGGAGGTAGAAGAAGGGACTAGGATGCAATGTGCTAATGTAGTGTTGGGGTTGGAAGCACTTCAATGTGGCTCGACCTGTGGGCTTGCCTACTGAAGTGTGGGATAGTGAGTATCCCTATGCTATGAGATGGTGGGTGGAAGAGGAAGTGCAACCGATTCATCCTTACCAGACTAGCCAAAAGTACAAAGATCTATGGGTAGAGTTAGCACCTATTCGGGTGCTTTGGAGGCCTTGGTGAGGTGCTAGTTGGATTGGTGATGGGGAGTAGCTATAGAGAGTATGGTAAGCTATATGGGTGGTTGGGAGTCACAATAATGAGGTGGAGATGATCCAGTTCTCATGAGTTCTAAGGAAATTTTGGCTATGATAGGGAGTTCTTGAGGCACCAGTGCTATATAGGCATCATCAAGATGATATGGGTCTATATTGCACTGAGGCATGGAGGGTGACCTATGAGGATGATGATGAGATAGATCTCCCTGATGTGGATGATGTAAGGACTACTACGGGGTATGATGTATGGTTCATTGTACAACCATAATGGGCACTAATTCTAGTAGCGGATGAGGGGAATGGGGATGAGGATGAGGCAGAGGTGGAGGAGGTAGATGAGGCTTTCAAACATTAATGACATCTTCGGTCTAGTAGTCAAGTGAGGCAGGTGAGGGATGCAGTAGAGAAGTCTCTAGATAATGGATTTTATGGATTTTATGATGATAATGATGATATGGAAGAGGTTCTAGAGAGACCTCTAGGTTGAAGTGAAGAGAATTGGGCAAGGCTCAAGTAGATGGTGGCAAAGCGAGACGTAGTGATAGTACCTTGAGATGTAGATATAGTGGTGTGAGATGTAGAGATAGCTCATTTATGGGTGGAGCTAGAGGTACAGATGGCTACAGGTGGAGGCCAAGATAGGATCATGAGGCTCTAAGTATAGCTACTTGAGAGGGACCATCATTAGAGACATGATGTACGATGCCTTTGGATCTGAGATGGATATATCTAGTTTTTCGAAGATCAATTGATGGAGCACCACATTGGGCTACCAGATCCACCATCCTCATCCATATTTGGTTATGTTAGGCATAGTGAGTCTACACATAGTGGCTCTAGATCTAAGGCTCCTTCAGGTCACATGGTTCCTCCTATAGGAGTTATTTAGTGCTGAGATGCACTTTTTGTATATGAGTCCTAATGCTCCATTGTATATAGCCTTTAGGTATTCATTGTACACTTGATATTTATATATATACATGGATTTTACTTTTGTGTTATGCTTTTGTGTGAATGCGTGTGTATATATGTTGGACATTTTGAGTGGATGAGTTGTCATTGATGTCAAGAATGAATGGTCATTGATGTCAAAATTTAGTTTTAGTAAACAGTGCAAAGGGATACCCACCTTGATATCTACATCGAGGTGGATCCACACCTCTGACATTATTTTAAAACAAATGGCTAAGTGAAGGGAATAGACACATTTATGAAAATGTGAAAAATGTGGGTGAAAATGCTAATTGCATTATTTGAACTATAAGTACTTTATGACATTGATTTTGAGCGGTAAGTAATGTACCATCATGGTGCTAAACATGTATGAGCAACTCTAAAGTGTAAAATGCTAATGATGAATATGCCTAAATGGTGTGATGCAATATTTTTGAATTTTTGAAATTTTGATGGATATGTATGTATGAAAGTGTGATGTGATGCAATGTTTTTGTATTTTGATGTTTTGATGATGTTTTTAAAATTTTGATTGATATGTATACATATGTGACCAACGGGCTTACTTGGAGGCCATTGGGGTATTTGGGGGGACCAAAGGGTTTATGGATGCCTTTGGGACTTGTAGGTTTGACCTACGATCGTAGATAGTCTAGGAGCATTTTTACTTGACCTAGACCATGAGAACCTACTAGGAGCCTTTTGGGTGACATAGATGTGCGATGACACTTAAAAAGTGTCTACGACTACCTAGGGGAATTTGGCTATGACCAAAGGGATTAGGGATGCCTTTGGGGCTTTTAGGGTTGACCTAGATGATCGTAGATAGTCTAGGAGCATTTTTACTTGACCTAGATGGTGAGAACCTACTAGGAGACTTTTAGGTGACCTAGACGTGCAGCGGCACTTAAAAAGTGTCTACGACTGCCTAGGGGTATTTGGCTATGACCAAAGGTCTTAGGGATGCCTTTGGGGCTTTTAGGGTTGACCTATATGATCGTAGATGGTCCAGGAGCATTTTTACTTGACCTAGATGGTGAGAACCCACTAGGAGCCTTTTGGGTGACCTAGACGTGCAGCAGCACTTAAAAAGTGTCTACGACTGCCTAGGGGTATTTTTCTATGACCAAAGGACTTATGGATGCCTTTGGGGATTTTAGGTTTGACCTAGACGATTGTAGATTTTCTAGGAGCATTTTTACTTGACCTAGATGGTGAGAACCTGCTAGGAGCCTTTTGGGTGACCTAGACATGCAGCGGCACTTAAAAAGTTTCTATGACTACCTAGGGGTATTTGTATATGACCAAAGGGCTTAGGGATGCCTTTGGGGCTTTTAGGTTTGACCTAGAAGATCGTAGATAGTCTAGGAGAATTTTTACTTGACCTAGATGGTGAGAACCCGCTAAGAGCCTTTTGGGTGACCTAGACGTGTGAAGGCACTTAAAAAGTTTCTACAACTACCTAGGGTAATTTGGATATGACCAAAGGGCTTAGGGCTACCTTTGGGGCTTTTAAGGTTGACCTAGATGATCGTAGATGGTCCAAGAGCATTTTTACTTGACCTAGACAGTGAGAACTCGCTAGGAGCCTTTTGGGTGACCTAGACGTGCAGTGGCACTTAAAAAGTGTCTACGATTTCCTAAGGGCATTTGGCTATGACAGGGCTTAGGGATGCCTTTGGGGATTTTAGGGTTGACCTAGATGATCGTAGATAGTCTATGGGTATTTTTACTTGACCTAGATGGTGATAACCTGCTAGGAGCCTTTGGGGTGCTCTCTAAGCATGAAATGGTTGCAAGTGAAGTATGTTCAAGGGTTCAGGATCCTCGACACCTTCAAGTGAAGCTAGGTGATAAGTTCCAAGCCCTATTTGACTAGTGATGACAAAGGGTCCTAACCAGTTTGTCATAAATTTTTACCGTAGGTGGGGTGGCAAGCTAGAATTATGTTGGTTCTCTTTCAGGACGAGATCACCAACTTGAAAGTCTCTAAGATGGACTTTCATATTGTAGGCTCTTTTGAGCCGCTCTTGATACACACGTAGATGCTCAAGCGCATTAATGTGATGCTCATCCAACAACATAAGTTGATCTAGGCAAGCTTGTCATGCAGTATCATCATCAATAAACTCCTACATGGGATTTCCAACTCTAGAGGTATGACTGCCTCAGCACCATACACTAGTGAAAACAGAGTTGCCCTAGTGGGCCTCCAAATGCTAGTGTGGTAAGCCCAAAGGGCAAGCAACATTTATGTATGCCAATCGGTATGATTCTCTTTGACTATTTTCTTTAATATGGCAATTAATGTGTTGTTTGATGCTTCGCTTGCCCATTTGCTTGTGGATAATAGGGTGTTGAAAAGTTGTGTTGGATATTATACTTTGTTGTCAAATCACGCACATATTTATTCTTGAATGATGTCCCATTATCCAAAATTATTTTGGATGGAATACCAAAAAGACAAATGATATTATGCAATATGAACTTTGTTATGCGGGGTCCTATCCTAGTGGTAAGGGGAATTGCTTCCACCCACTTTGTAAAATACTTGGTAGTCATGATGATAAATGTGTGATGGCCCGAGGATGCAGGGGAGATTTTCTTGATTAAATCCAACCCCCATTGCAAAAATGGCCAAGCCGCTTGGATCGGTTGTAAGGCCTAGGAAGGTACATGTGTCAAGTTAGCATGGTGTTGACATTTCATGCACTTCCTCACATATGCGCAACAATATCGCTCTAAAGTTGGCCAATAATAGCCCATGCATAGAATGCACTTTGCGATGGCCATGCCACTGAAATGGCCACCACAAGTACCATCGTTTGCATTAGCCATTGCCCAAGTCGATTATTGATACTCTAAGCAATGAAGGAGAATTCCTTCATAGCTCCGACGTTATAGGATGTCTCCTAACAAGACAAACTTTGCTACCTTCTGTTTAAATATCCTTTTGGCAGCATGCGATAATCCAAGAGGGAGGTTACCAAGCTTTAGGTACTCTCTAATTAGTGTGGACCAGTCCTGCTGTGTGGAAGCCTCGATTGCATGAATTGCCTGTCCCTCATGAAGTTCGTCTCGAGCAAATGCATATTGGGATAGAACTTGTAATAATAGCATTGTGTTGCTATCAAAATGGGTTTGGGGGAACAGAGTCCCCCAAGTGGTATGATTCAAGAGCTCGTGAATGTGTAAGAATCTCTCTTGATGAGGTTCTATTTGAATCAAGTGGACTTCTGGCATGGCTTGAGTGCTCTCATGCTCAATCGCTAATTGCAATAGCGTTTTGACTTGAATGGTTGTCATCTCCCCTATGGGGTCTTGTGGAATCAAGGATCCTAAAGAGGCCATTGTATCTGCAAAATTATTAGATGATAGAGGGAGTGCCTCGATTTCATACCATTAAAAATTTGCTAGGGATTTGTAAACAAGGGCTTTGTGGGCTTCCAAAACTGGGTATTTGCATTGGAATATTCCCTTGACCTAGTTGATAATGAGCAAGGAGTCGTTGAAAATATTGAGTTTGGTGATTTTCATGGCGATAGCCATTTTAAGCCCTATAAGTAAGGCTTCATACTCAACATTATTGTTGGTGTAGGGGAAATCAAGTTTAAATGATAGGGGTATGGAAGCCCCATGTGGTGTGAAAAACACGATCCCCGTGCCACCCCCTTGCTCGCATTTAGAGTCATTGAAGAAGAGATTCATATCTGCCTATGACTCAAGCTCATGAAAATCAGGTAATTTTGATAGTTGGAAGACTCCACAATCAGAAGCTCCATGCTAAGAGGCTGGTCCTCCTGGAGAGGAGCCTCTACAAGTTGATCAGCAATGACCTGTCCTTTGATTGACTTTTGTCCTATGAAATCCAGGTCGAATTATGTCAACAACATGATCCATTTCACCGTGCGACTACTATGATAAGTACGACTCATCATGTATCGCAATGGATTCTCTTTAGATACAACATACATAGTGTGGCTGAGCATATAGTGTTGTAGCTTTTTGGTAGCAAAAACAACCACTAGACATAACTTTTCTACGTATGCGTACTTGATCTCATAGCTCACCAGGGTGCGACTGAGATAATATGTGGCATGTTCCTTATGAAATTCATTGTTTTGGGCTAACATGGCACCCAATGCAACCTTAGTAGCTGAGATATATACGGAATGGCACCCCTAGTATAGGTGGAGCTAACACTAGTGACAAATCCAGGTATTGTTTAATTGTGTCAAAGGCATCCTGACATTCATCGTCCCAGTGGAATGTGACCCCCTTGTGTAAAAATTTGTTCATGGATCTACACTTGTCCGATAGTTGTGCTATAAAGCATTTGATGGATGCAATCCTCCCCTATAAGCTACAAAGCTGCTTGATGGTAGTCAGGGGAGGCATTTCAAGGATTGCCTTGACTTTGTTAGGGTCCACTTCTATGCCTCATTTGGAAACTATAAATCCCAAGAGCTTTCCAGATGTGATGCCAAACACGCACTTCTTGGGGTTCAATCTCACATTATGTTCAATAAGGCGATCGAGGACTTTGTGCAAGACATATAGGTGCTCATGACGTAATAAAGATTTTGTCAATAAGTCATCCATGTAATCTTCCAAAATTTTATGCATGTAGTCATGGAAGATATATGTCATGGCACGTTGGTAGGTGGCACCGGTATTCTTAAGGCCAAATGGCATGACCTTGTAACAAAATGTTCCCCAAGGTGTTGTGAATGTCATTTTGAGCTGGTCTACAGGGTTGATACGAATCTGATTATACCTAGAGAATTCATCCATAAGGGAGAGCATTTTGTGTCCTATGGTGGCATCTACCAAGGCATCTATGCTTGGTAAAGTAAAATTATCCTTAGGATTTGCTTTGTTTAGGTCTCAAAAATTGGTGCAAATTTGAATCCTCCCGTAAGGCTTCTTGACGGGAACCATGTTGGACAACCATGGTGGATAGTCTATAGAAATGACAAACTTGGTATCCAATAGCTTCTGTAGCTCATCTTTGACCATCAAGGCCACTTTCGGGTGCATCTTTCTCATCTTTTGCTTGATAGGTTTGACTGTGGGGTCAAGCATTAGATTATGGGTGACCAGATTTGGATCTATTCCTGGCATGTCTTTGTAAGACCATGCAAAAGCTGCCTTCTTTTCTGTGAGAAGGGCTATGTAATTGGCTTACTCTTAGGGGGATAGGATTTCCCCTAGATTTATATATTACGGGTTTTCAAGATCTGAGCTGATATCTTTGTCAATCATAGGCTCGATTGACATATGAGACTCCTCCAAGTAATGGGGAGTAGGTGTCAAATGGATATCGTTAGCTAGATTTAAATCCTCGATGGGAACCTCGGGTTCCTCCTCATCATGAAAGACATCATGAGTTGGTCTTGTAGAGAAGTGAAACAATCCACCGTAATCCCAATACTTAGAGGGTGATAGGGGTGAATCAGTGTGATTCCAATCAATCGCATCTAGGTCTAGATGGAGTGGTTTGGAAGGATCAGCTAGGTTTTGAAACAGTGTGGTCAAATCAATGGAGATCATATTTATGAAATGTGTCTGCTCTCTAGGACCATGTGCATGTGACTGTGTATTGGTGTCATCTCTCACCCCCAGATATGGTTCTAGGGGAATGGGGATCTCTGGATCCTATCTAGGAACAGACTGCAGGACATGATTGTTAGGGTTAAGGAGCTCCATGTGTGTGGGTGGGTCTGGAAAGACCTCGTGATAGATCTGGTTGACAATTTTCTTGAGAATAGTAATAAAGGTCTTGTTGGTAGCCCTAGCTTATCCATTTTCTTATGAGTAGTAAGGAGTCGAGAAACTATGTTGGATATTATATTTCTCGCAAAGTTCTCGAGCATCCTTGTTCTTGAAAGACTTGCCATTATCAGAGATGATTTTTGAGGGAATACCAAAAAAAATGATATGGTGAAGTATAAATTCCTCAATTCGAGGTCCTGTCATATTGGTTAGAGGAATTGCCTCAACCCACTTTGTGAAGTATTTAGTGGTTGTGATGATGAATGTATGTTGTCCTAAGGAAGGAGGTAATATTTTGCCAATTAAATCAAGACCCCATTGTGAAAAGGGCCAAAGGCTTTGAATAGGTTGTAATTCTTGTGATGGCACGAGTTAAATTAGCATGTTGTTGACATTGTTGACAATGCTTGACATAGGTGCAACAATCATGTTCCATGGTGGGTCAATAGTAACCCATGCATAGAATACACTTTGCAATGGATATTCCACTGAAATGACCACCACAAGTACCATCATGAGCTTCAACTATGGCTATTTGTGCGTCTTCAAGCTCAATACAATGAAGGAGGATTCCATCATAACCATGTCTATACAACATGTCCCCCAAGAGAATAAAACGAGTTACCTTTTGCTTGAAAACGCATTTAGCAGTCCATGACATGTTTGATGGGAGTGTTAAAAACTTGAGGAAGGCTATTATTTGGTTTGACCAAGGCTCATATAGCTTCGAATGGATAAAGAAAACATCCTTTTTATCCTTAGATTTAGCATGGATAATTATAGATTTAGAGATCATTGTAACAATGAGTGGATGTACCTCTCCTACAAAGTTCTTTGAAATCAATGATCCTAGAGATGCCATCGTATCTGAAAATTTATTAGTCAAACATGGAAAACTATCGATTTCAGACCAATAACATTTGGTGAGAAATTTCATTACTACTTCATGGTAAATATTTATGGTAGGTTCTTTGCATTGGTATTCTCCATTTACTTGCCGAACGACAAGTTGAGAATCACCAAATATCCTAAAATACTTTATGCCCATAGCTATGGTTGTTTGAAGACCTAATATTAAGGCTTCATACTCTACATTGTAGTTTGTGAATTGGAAGTCAAGTTTTAATGATAAGGGGATAGGTATCCCTTGGGATGTATGAAACACCACTTCAACATCTTGACCTTTTTTACACTTAGAACCATCAAAGAATAGTGTGATATCGACATCTTCCTCTGCAATGACATCTTCTTCTTCTTCAGTGACAGTAAATATTGAATCATCTGGGAGCTCAATAATCAAGGGTTTATCACTAAGAAGTGGAGTTTTCACAAGCTTATCAGCTATAACCTAACCTTTAATGGATTTTTGGCTGATGAATTCAAGATTGAATTCAATGAGAAGCATTATCTATTTAGCGATGCAAGTGTTATTGTAAGTGTGAGAAATCATATAACCTAGAGGATTTTCATGAGCTATGACATATGTGGTTTGACTAAGTATGTAATTTCTAAGTTTCTTAGTGTTAAAAACCACTGCTAAGCACAATTTTTCCACGTAAGCATATCTGCTTTTATAGCTTATCAATATTCAACTAATGTAATAGACATCTTGCTCTTGATTATTTTCATTATTTTGTGCAAGCATTGTCCCTAATGCAAAGTCTATTGCTAAAACATAAATATGGAAGGGGACCTCCATATGAGGAGGAGTTAAGACTGGTGGAGAATCTGGGTATTTCTTTATGTCATCAAAAGCCTTTTGGCATTCATTTGTCCATGAAAATTTCACCCCCTTTTGTAGTAGATGATTGAATGACCTACATTTGTTAGAAATTTGCACAATAAAATAATGGATTGATTGGATATTTCCTTGTAAACTATGTAATTCCTTCATATTTATTTGGAGAGGCATCTCCATGATGGTCTTGACTTTTTTTGGGTCCACCTCAATACCTCTTTTGGAGACAATGAATCCTAGTAGTTTGCTTGAGGTAACACCAAAGACACACTTTTGGGGTTCAACCTTACATTGTGCTCTAAAAATCGATCAAAGAATTTTTCTAAGACACCAATGTGCTCTTGTCGAGTTTTGAATTTTGCCAAGAGATCATCCACATAATCTTTGATGATCTTATGCATGTAATCATGGAATACGTATATCATGGCCTGTTGATAAGTGGCACCTACATTTTTGAGGCCAAAGGGCATCATCTTGTCACAAAAAGTCCTCTAAGGTACAGTGAATGTTGTTTTGTGTTGATAATTAGGATTGATTTGAATCTAGTTGTATCCTAAAAAACCATCCATTGTGGAAAGTATTTCATAGCCAGTGCAAGTTTCAACAAGAGTATCAATGTTTGGTAGAGGAAAATTATCCTTAGGACACGCTTTGTTAAGGTCTTGAAAGTCAGTGCAAATGTGTATCATCCCATTAGGATTGTGAATGGGTACCATGTTTGAAAGATAATCATGATAGTCAATGGGATAATGAAACCCACATCTAATAGCTTTTGAAGCTCTTCTTTGACCATGAGGGCAATGGTAGGATGCATCCTTCACAATTTTTTGTTTGATCGGCTTAGCATTAGAATGTAAGGTGAGATTGTGGACAACCAAGTTAGGGTCAATACGAGGCATGTATTTGTAGGACCATGTAAAAATACCCTTCTTCTTCATGAGGAGAGCAATTAATTGCTCGTGTTCATATGTGGATAAACTTTTACCAAGTTTGACAATTTGGGGATTGTCTATGTCTGAACTAAGGTTCACATCGATGGTATCTTCAATAGACATGTGAGAACCTTACTCAAGCTAATAGGGTGTTGGGATCAAATGAATGTCATCTATGATATTATCAAAATATTCTGACTCAACCTCTTCTATGTCTACCTAGAAAACCTCAGGATCTGAAGGTGAAATTGAAGGTGAAGGTGAAGGTGACAGAGGAATGTATTTGGTTGAAGCCCTTAACAATTCCTCAAAAAGAATGAATTTTTAAAAGGATGGAGGCGAGGAAATTTAGTCCATATCAATAAGGTTTATGTTAATTGGAATTGGCTTTGCCAAAATCGTATGGATTATGGAGTGGGATGAATAAGTCAATAGGATGCATGTTGACTTAAAGGGGAAAATGGTGGTTGGCAATGTGGAGGATGGTTGGATCTTGTCTGCTAGAACCGATGGTAGAACTCTGGGAACCTGAACAAAAACGAGCAACACAAATGAATGCAATAGGCAAAAAGAAGCCATGTCCATGCAATGCAATGTTTTTTGTGTTTTTATTTTTTATTTTTTAATTATGTACATATATTACAAAATTGGTTGGTGAGGTGGATTAATGAAATGGAAGTGGTGGTTCACCAGTTGGTTTAGCTCGTTCTTGTGGAATAACCAAGTGAAATATGGGTTGATGTATGGAGAAAATTCTAAGGTAAAACTCATCCTTTTCGATGAATGGAATAGTGGGTGTTGATTCCTCATAAGATTCATCAGAAGCTATCGATATGATGTCGAATTCTTCATAGACTTCATCTTTAGAGTCATCAATATGATGGGTTTCTTCTTCTAAATTCAAATTAAGACTTTGAAAGTTTATTCAAAAGAATTGTTGAAGGAATAAGGATGATAACCTAGACCTGAACAACCATGCACTTCTCGATACAAAGTAAAAATGATTTCGTGCATTCTCTATTTATGTTGTCCTAGACCATAACCTTGCTAATTGACTCAATGAAAATATTAGGATGTAAAATCCAACATGTGTTGTATGTTGGCAGGTATTGGTTTCTTAGGTTCATCTTGGGAAGATGGATTGGACGATGAATCAATCCCCCCATACACAAAATTTATGCTATTGGGCATTGAACCCATGTTGTACATGACTCCTATGGATAAGGGTGGATCACGTGGGTGATCGTAATCCCTAGTAGTTTGTATGTTGAGCAATGTGACTATGATGTCTTGGATCATGTATTCACCAATACCAGGATTGGTTGGGTGGATCGTGACTTGGGATTATGTGGATGTGGATGTGGAAGTGGATGTGTATCGCTCAAGATTAGCTTGGGGCTCCAACAATGGCAGAGATATGGACTCGCATGGCATCTCACAATCCATTAATTTGACTTGTGAGACATCAACTGATGTGGATGGAGGGGAATTTGGTTGAGGTATTTTATGAATGGGTGATGATGTGGAGGGAGTGATGATGGAGGATTCTGATGATGATGATGGGTTTGATGTGGATTGAGTTTGACTACATGTACATGTAGTCTATGATGATGAATATGGTGGTATGGAGGTGGAATTTTGATGTGTGGTGGTGATGGGGAGTTCCTTAGGAATAGGAACTTTGGATAAAGAAGTGGATGGTGTGGTGGATGATGTGATTGATTATGTGAGGAAAATATGGGTGGATGTAAGTATGGATTCATAGGGATTTGAAATTAAATTACAATACTTAAATGTTTCAACATCTGTTGGTATGAAATGAATTTATCCCTCATGTACATATTTCAAAAATTTATGAAGTAAAGAAGGGACATATCTCATTTTCCTAATCCAAGGATGTCCAAGGAGTACATTGTACGCCATGGACCCTTCCAAAATGTAAAAAATGGTGTGCAAAATTTTTACCCCCACTTCAATGGATAAAACTACAATGCCAACTATGGAACAGAGAGGATCATTAAATGATTTCAGGGTGAAAGTGGATTTGATGATATGATATGGTGGGAGATTAAGATGTTGGAGATCAGATATGGTGATGATATTGACAGAGGATCTGATATCAATCAAAAATCATTTAAATGGCCTATTATCAATTTGAGCCATGATATGCAACGGAGGATCCATTGATCCTAATGATATTGGTTTGATTTTAAAATCATAGAATATAATAGTGGGCTCCACACATGTTCTGATGCTACCCATAAATTTGCTAAAGAAATTAGCATCCTGAGATTGAATTTCAATGGATTTTAAAATCTCTATTAATTCCTCGTGATGTGGGGGAGATCATTGAATAAGCTCATAAATATATAGTTTAGCTAAATACATTTTAGGACTAGTGGTTAACCAGCTACTCAGAGAGATGATTGGCCTTGATGGATGATTGGGAGGATGAATGGGTTGATATGGATGACTTGGAATATGAATTGGTTGTGAAGAATTAGTGGAGAATTGGATGGGAGATGATAAAGTGACAAGTTCAGGAGACACACTAACCTATGGTGCTATGGAAGATTGAACAGGCTATTGTTGTCCATTTTATTGATTTATGCACCGTTGACATTGGGTGACTACATGAATAGCACCCACAAAACCTTGGTACTATTGATATGGAATGAACACTCGAGAGAAGGCACAAGAATTACACGATGAAAAATGAATATTTCATTCACATCAAAAATATTTTTATAGGTATGTATGCCTTTACAAAAGCGGTATTTAATGCACCAATCCATGTGAGCATTAAATGTTGTACAATGTGATCCATGTGAATAAGGATAATATTAAGAATTAAATATTAATCCCTATCATTCCTCCCCACCCTAGAAGCATTGGTCTCTAATGCATCAAAAGGATAGGGGAAATCATGAGCCAGTTGTGCTGAAGTGTTCCACTTAGCCTAGTGAGGAAGCTCTCCACATCATCCAACTAGATACGAAGTGGATGAACCCTGGTGAGTGTGGAGAGTCTTGGTGTCGAATAGACGGTTCAACTCTAATGGAAGCTAGAAATTTTGAACAACATTGGAAGGATGACTGATGGTCAGTGGGCTCTCTAGTCTGGACTCATGATATGGGCAAAGAATATCAACATTGACAACATCATAAATACCCAAGTGTGTTGGAAGATCCAATCAGAATGCATTGTTAGATAGTTGTTGAATGATGGTGTAAGGCCCATAGCAAAGAGATTTGATCTTGCTATGTGCCTTCTCTGGAAATCACTTATGATCAAGGTACAACTAGACTCAATCACCAGTTTAAAAGGAATGTGGAACACAATGATGATCCATTACCTACTTCTACTACTGCTATGTCTACTGCAGGATGTGGACAACCTTGAAGTGGAGTTGTTGCAGATGCTATATGAATGACTGTGCTTTATCCTATTCTTTCTATATGTGGGCTATGACTGGAGACGGAAGAGCCAAGGGTAACTCATATGGAGCAACAGGTTAAAACCCTAGAAATACCTCTAAAGGACTATGACTTGTAGACATATGGATGACTCTATTTTATGTATGCTCAATATGAATTAGACTGATATTCCACTTGGTTGGTGACGTATGGCAGTAGACTCAAAGACTCTGGATAAGTGTACGATTGATGACTTATGTTTGACCATCAGACTGAGGATGAAATGTTGTGGAAAAATTAAGGGTTGCACCTAATAGTTTCCACAAAGACCTCCAAAAATAATCAATAAAATGGGAATCATGATCGGACACAATACTTGTGGGAAGACCAAAGGAGCGCCAGACAACATCAAAGAACAGTTGGGCTAAGTCTACAGTAGAACTTATTTTTAAACATGGAATGAACTTAGCCATTTTACTGAAACGGTCGACTATAACAAATACACAATCATGTTGACGAACAGTCATGGTAAAAACACTGACAAGATCCATAGATATACTTTTCCAAGAACATGATGCAATGGGTAAGGACATACTAAGACCAAGCCTATAGTTGGATGACTTAGACCGACTACATGGGACACACTATTGTAAGTACTTGAGAATTGTAAGTACTTGAGAACATCTTGTTGCATGTGTGGCAAATTAAAGAATCTTTGCAAATGGTGAATGGTCTTATGTTTTCCAAAATAGCCACCATAGAGAGTGGAATGAGCCTCTCTTTGAAGGTATTGTCTGCTTTCAATAGGAACACAAAGCTTATCGAGATGGTAAAGTAATCCCTCCTTGATATGGAAATCCTAAAAGGGACTTAAATTGGAGGAGGATGGATGTTGTAATGTGTGATAAACTATGGCAAAGTCAAAATCATTAGGATATTGAGCAGGCCAATATTGGAAGGCTAAATGAGATGTAGTGACAATGGTTAATGCTTGAGCAGATGGAGGACGGTTGAGACAATTGGCAATAGAATTTTAACTAACCTTCTTGTATTTGATGACTAAGTGAAACTGCTAAAGATAGGAGACCCATTTCATATGGCATGCTTCTTGGATTTTTGTTTATGATTAAAGAAACTACAAGGGTAAATTATCTATGTGGATAATTGTTTATTTACCAAGAAGGTAGTGACGCCAATATTTTATAGCTTAGACTAAGGCATAGAGTTCCTTATCATAAGTGGAGTAATTATATTTCGTTGTGGAAAATTACTCACAATGATAAGCTATTGGATGGCCATTTTTTTTAGAATAGCACTGAGAGCAAATTGAGAGGTATCAGTTTCAATTTCAAAAGGCTTTCGAAGATCAGGAATGGCCAAGATAGGGGTTGAGCAAAGCTTGTCTTTAAGAGTGGCAAAATTTTGGTTGTGGGTATATGTCCAATGAAACATAGATTTGGCCTTAGTCAAAGAATGCAATGGAGCAGCTATGGTTAAGTACCCTGGAATGAATTTACGGTAGAAGTTAGCAAGGCCAATAAAACTTCTGAGTCAGTGATATTTCTGGGAGAAGGCCAATTGAGAAGAGCTTCTACTTTGGTAGGATCAACCTGGATACCTTCGACATTAATGATGAATCCGAGTTATGAAATGGAATTTTAGGTAAAGGAGCATTTGTTCAAGCTGGCAAACAACTAGTTATTTTGAAGGATGGAAAGGACATTTACAGGATGTTGTAAATGTTTGGGCTAATTCTTGGAAAATATCAAGATATCATCAAGATAAATGATTACATATTTATCAAGGCACTCATGAAAGACTTCATTCATGAGCCTCATAAATGTAGCTAGAGCATTGACGAGGCCAAATGGCATAACCAACCATTCAAACAATCCCATCTTTGTCTTGAAAATTGTTTTCTACGTATCCTCTGCTTGTATTCTAACTTGATGATAGCCACTCTTAAGATCAAGTTTGCTGAAGACTTTAGCCCCTTGGAGTTGATCTAACAAGTCATCAATTCGAGGAAGTAGATACCTATTTTTTATTATTATTTTATTTAGTGCCTTGAAATAAATGCAGAATCTCCAAGTACCATATTTTTTTAGAACAAGCAAAATTGGTGAAGCACAAGGAGAAGTGCTTGGTTTGATGAAGCCCTTATATAATAATTCTTGCAATTGTTTCTTTATCTCATCATATTATAAAATGGATTTCCTATACATTGGAACATTTGGAAGAGGTGCTGCTGAAATTATCTCAATTATATGATTAATTGCCCTTTTTGGTGGTAATGAAGTGTTCTCTTGAAATACATTTTCATACTTATGCAATATTTTGTTCACCCATGAATTTTGTATTTGATATTTAGGGCTATTTTTATGACTATATTCTTTTACATGTGCTTGTTCCTAGATGAATATTAGTGCAAGTGCTTGAGCATTATTAGTAGCTTTCCGATCTTGTCTGCAAGTGAGCATAAAATTAGATGTTTGTTTTGTTTTCTTTGTGGCTTCAATGAGATAATGCTTTTGATCCTTTTGTAATGTATATGTGTTGTTAAATGCATAATAAGTAGCTTGTCTATCATATTGGTATGGTTTCCCTAGGAGCAATCCACAATAATCCATTTGGGTGACATCACAAGTCACCTTATCCTTAAACTTGGGCCCAAATGCAAATATAATTGTGTAAGTGTGTGTGATCCATAAGATGTTGTTATCCTTCCACCCTAGAGAATATGGGTGAGTATTTTTAACTATTGGAAGATTTAACTTATCGATAATGGACTTCATGATGAGATTCTTTTGCGAGCCATTGTCAATTATACAATCGATAATAAAGTTGTGAAGGAGGTGAGCTCTAGTGATAAACAAATGGTCACAGTCACCACCTTGAGAATTTTGATTCATGAATGCGACATTGTTCAATTTACCTCTCAACTCCTCATACACTTCTTCACTACCAGTAGCCTTGAATGGGGTTATCACTTGATCTCTCATCAGAATGTGCAAATAAATTCTTTTTTCTTTGTAAGTGAGGACATTGAGTTTTGTCATGTCCTTTCTTTTTACAATAGTTACAAAAATTATTAGTTTGAGAGAAAGAAGAAGAAGAATAAGAAGAGAAAGGACTTTTAGAATAACTAGAGTGATGATAAGTGGGGTGAACAAAATAAGTATGAGAATATCTTCTTCAGCCCTATTGCTCTGGGGATACTTCGGCAACCATGCTTCCTACAGAAAAAAAAATGAGTTTTCTTGTACTATATGGCAAAATTTTCTTGTGCAAGCTATGCAAAATTGAATGCTTCATCCAACATATGGCAAGCATAATATTTGAGATCCCTGTAAAGATATGCAACTAGACCACTCTTAAATTTTGCAAACAATACCATAGCAGGATCAGGAATTGTAAGTAACACTCGAAGGCAGTTAAAGTTGTGAATAAAATATTGGATAGGTTGTCTTTTGCCTTGGCAAAGTCTCATTGATTGAGTAAATCATCCTCATAGTTGGATGGATAGAAGAAATCCTTTAAGGTTGTGACTAGCTCCTCCCATGTTGTAATTGGATTTTGGTCTTGTTGGCAATTGGATATGAGGACCTTGGCTAGATTGGAAAGTTTGAGTTTGGCAAAGGGTACTTTTTGAGCATCAGGAGTATTGTCAAACTTAAACCAAATCTCCATGTCAAGTATCCAACTATTTAATACATTGGTATCTTGAGAGCCTTCATAGATTTGGATGTCACATCGAACATTAGGACATGGTGAGGACGAGGAAGAAGTTTTGAGTGATTGCATGATGACTGCTAGTTCATGTTGGGTTGCAATGATTTCAATGATTTTTTCATTCTGTTCTACGGTGATTTTAGCCAATTTCTCGGCTATGGCCATGTTTGCGGCCATTGGTCTACTAGGAGTGGACAAATGTTTACTAGGGACCAGATCAAGAAAAAAAAATTAGAATGGGCACAGTTAATGAGTAGATCTCAAAACGAGCTTTTCAATGACTATATGCAAGGGTATAGTTGGACACACAATGGTCTTTTACAAGCTAAAATTGTAAAATGATCTCCTGGAAAAAAATTTGGTCAACTTATAATGGGCCCTCCTTCTCTGATTGGCTTGTGTTTGACTTACTCAATTGGATGAATTGAACCGACTTAAGGGGACAATTAATTACAATCAATGGGGAGTATTTAATTATCAAGAACACCACTAACGGTCAATTTTTCAATGCACCCAATGGTCTAGAGAATTTTCAAAGCACCCAACTGTCAGGAGGATTTTCAAAGTGCCCAACATTCAGCACACCACTATCGGTCAATTTTCAAATGGTTAGGATAATTTCAATGCACCCAATGGTTAATCATAGTAGTCAACAAACCCATTATCGATGTTAGCAATACTAGGGAGACCAGCACAGACACGGATATACATCAACAGGGTTATGGTGATACGTCAGTAGGGTACGTGCATATATTTTTAGTAGATGATAACTGAATATTTCAGTAGGAAACTATAAGGCAGGAAAAAAATAGCAATCGAACAAGGGCCAAGCAGGATCAACCAGTGAAGTCAAAGGATTCAAACGACACAACCAATCGGAGGAGAGGGTAGCCAATGTAATGTTGGCTACCAACCTATTGCGTTTTGGCCAATATAATCCCTATGGAAGTAGCTCCCTACCTCATGTGGGATTAAATATTAAAATGTAATTATGCCCATTGTTACGAATCATGATGCCCAGAATTTTATGCAGCCATCAAAAAATAAAACAAACTTTAGGATTTTCATAATTTTTACCGCCAGATTTAATTTTCTTATCATCGAAAATGTGGAACTTATTAAAAAGTTGTTTTACGCTTCTATTTCACCATTTGTTCTTGCCAAAATCATAGGTAGAGGTCATGATAATTGTAGAGATCACCACAAATATCTTGACAGTTCCAAATCGGGTAAGAAACTACTGGATTTTATGTAGAAAATTGATGCACCTTGTCGAAGCCATAACTTGTGAACCGTACGTCCGTTTGCCTTGAAATTTAACAGGTGGTTCCATGTGCGTGTTCTGCATCAGGATGATCTTTGATCCTCATAACCCTCCAAAAATCATGTTTTCGAGACCTAACTCCGACATATAGTGCCCCAAAATTAGCTTTTAGAATAGGTTCTCGGGTTTTTTGGGTTTTTTTGGCTGTTAGAAGTTTATTATATTTTGTTATACCTTAAGTTGAGACCTAATATTTTAAATTAAGGTTCATTATTGTAAGAGGGATTTGTGCACCGAATTTGGGCGCAATCCGACTCATTTCTATTTTTAGCAGTTTTTAGGAAAAAGATCTATTTTTAGAAGTTTTAGAAAAAAAGACATTTTTAGGGTTTCTTTGGTTTTCGGTTGTTATATGATGGATTGTAATATTTTTTAGAAGGGGTGTGAATTTAGGAATGAGAAGAATATCAATTGGCAGTTTTCTTTCATTATTGCATTTGTGTTATGTGATTGGAGTCCATTTTGTTGGTCTCTTGTAGCTGAGTTTACACCAAAAAATGTCAGACAATTTTAGAGGCCATCGAAAATGGAATTTTGTTGCCATTGGAGTTGAATGATGTTGTTGAAGACTAGTTTTCGTGCAACCAAAGAATGGTGTCGATTTTCTGCTACAACGTTAGGGTTTGGAAGCCTTTAGAGTAGGTCACCATGGAAGTTCAATGGAAAGATGACCGAATCATGGTAGATCATGTCGAATTACAACACTAGATCACTGGATCTGTGTGGCCTCAACAAGGTGTAGCTGTACTCCAAAAATATGGTGTTGGCAATACTGGATCTCTATATCTGTGTGGATGCCTTAGGATAAAATTTGGCAATAAACATTGTCTGTGGCTAATAAAATATCGTCGTGGCTACCAATGATGGTCCGTTACTATGGGTTGCCTTGGCCTCAACAGTGAAACCTGAATGGATCGATAATCCACTAGATCTAGAGCCAAAAATGACTAAAAACCTGTCCAATGAACAACATGAATCTCTCCCAAATAGATCACTCAACAGATCAGAAAAGCTTCTACCTGAGGTCTAAAAAGGTTGGATCAATAGTTGAGGGTCGGGAGTTAGATGGTACCCAATGAGAGTTTTTGAATGAGGAGTGCTCGAAGTCGTGTGCAAAAAATGGAAGAGTGTTCACCCAATGCCAAGATCCGTTGGTGGTTTTCTCATTCCTCTTTTGAACCAGACTAGCCTAGAGGAAGAGGATACTCACCTATCCAATTCTTAGCTTTGATACCACTGATATTGAATGAAAACTCGAGAGCAGGCACAAGAATTGCATGATGAAAACTAAAGATTTTATTCACATCAAAAATATTTTTATAGGCATGTCTGCCTTTATAAAAGCGATATTTAATGCACCAATCCATTTGAGCATTAAATGTTGTACAATGTGATCCGTGTGAATAGGGATAATATTAAGAATTAAATAATCCCTATCAATTGTTGAACATGCTTAACTTGATTAGGAGAAGTCTTGGTATTTGACCCTCCTATTGTTGGTTGTGCTTCCTCATGATGAAGAAGTGGTGTTTGATAAATGCCAAGGTTTTGGTTTTGTTGAGCTAAGGGGTTGTCAAGCTTGATGGTCCCTAAGTCAATTAGGTCTTGCACCATGTCTTTAAATTTGTAGCAACCATTGATATCATACCCATTTTATCGATGATAAGGACAAAACAGATGCTCTCGATAGTTTTACTACATTTTGTGGGATCATCTAGTTTGACCTCAGGCAAGGCAAGTTGGTTGGTGTCATACAACCTACAAAATATGGAGGTATATGATTTGGCTAAGGGGGTGTATTAGCAATTTTATCGAATAGATTGTCGATGTTGGTGATTTTCCACTGTTGGCACTGTGTTTTGAACTTGTGATGGTGAGGGAACCGCATGATATGTAATTTGTTGTGGTTGTTGTTGTTGTTGAGCCATTACCAACTAGCTCATGGCCACTTAATTTACTTGATTTTCTTGGTTAGCCTGACTTGGCTTGGATTGGCCTTTATTTTGCCATTCTTTATTTTTAGGCTGGAGTGCACCTTCTTGGATTTTGATTTCTTCAATTATGCTAGCCTAGGCAAGAGCTTCTGCAAATGATCTATATTATTGTAATTGCAATAACCATGAGATGGGTTTTAGGCAACTCTTGGTAAACAGTCGAGTTAGATCTTCCATTGGTAGGGAGAATGGAATTTTTGTGATAACAACCCAACAACGGTTGCCAAAGTCATAGACTGACTCATTGTCAAATTGTTTCAGATTATATAATTTAGTTAGTGAAATTTTCTTTCGAACATTGAGGGAAAATCTCTCAAGGAATTGGTTCACCAACTGCTCAAAAGTATAAATACTATGATGAGGCAAGTGGTTATACCACTCCATAGCATATCCTCCCAATGTCTAAGGAAAGGTTCTAAGCATTAGGGAATCTTGATTTTGAATTCTGAAACATGAATGAATGAATATGCTCACATGCTCTCTAGGGTCCTTAGTCCCTTTGAATATATCAAATTTTGATACTATAAAATCTATCGGATATGGCAGTGATGGTACCAAAAAGTGAATTGGTTGATTTATAAGTTGTCTCAAATTTGGCTTCTAGTTCATAAAATCAAGAGTATGTTGCATCAAGCTATCAATATTTTGTTGCATTGCTTGAATTCTAGGGTCTTCCCGGTATATGTGATGTGCAAGGTGCAACCAAAGTATTGTCATTGTTGTCAACACAATCAGGTTGATCAGCTGATGCAATGGACAGGAATGGATAGGAGTTGATTGATGAGCAAGGTGATGGACAGGAGTTGATTGATGAGCAAGGTGCAGCCAAAGTATTATCATTATTGTCAACACAGACAAAGGATCGGTTGATGCAATGGACAAGAGTATAGAGCAGTAGATAGATCAGTTGATGCAGTGCACAGGAGTTCAGAGATCAATCAGATCATGTACAATGAAATTCCAGGAAAACAGAAGTGACCCAGATCCAGAAAATCAAAGAAAAAGACAAGTAAGAAAACTGTCACGATATCGCGACATGTTTTCTGTCACGATATCGCGACAGGTTGAGAAGTTAGAAGGCAGAAAGAAAAACGTCGCGATTTCATGACATATCGGAGGAGAGAGAAGGTGCAAGTAAAATTGTCATGATTTCGTGACATGGACGAGGAGAGAGAAGGCGCAAGCAAAACTGTCGCGATTTCGCGACATGTTGCAGGCAAAGAAGCCAAGTGGAAAAACTGTCACGATTTCGTGACATGTTGGAAGCAAAGAAGGCAAGTGAGAAAGTTGTCACGATTTCGTGACATATTGGTAGAAAAGAAAGCAAGTAGAAAAACTGTCGTGATTTCACGACATGTTCGGAGAAGAAGCGCTTGTAAGAAAAACTGTCACGATTTCATGACATGTTCGGAGAAGAAGCGCAAAGGAGAAAAAGTGTCATGATTTCGTGACAAGTTGCAAGAAGAAGCGCTAAGGAGAAAAAGTGTCACGATTTCGCGACAAGTTGCAAGAAGCACCAAGGAGAAAAAGTGTCACGATTTCGTGACTCGACGGGAAGAAAAGCGCTAAGGAGAAAAAGTGTCACGATTTCGTGACAAGTTCCAAGAGGAAGCGTCAAGGAGAGTAAGTGTCGCGATTTCGCGACAGGATCGAAGAGAAAGTGCCAAGGAGAGAAGATGTCACGATTTCACGACAGGATCGAAGAGAAAGTGCCAAGGAGAGAAGATGTCACGATTTCGTGACAGGATCAAAGAGAAAGTGCCAAGGAGAGAAGATGTCACGATTTTGCGACAGGGTCGAAGAGAAGTGCAAGGAAGAGAAAGATGTCATGATTTCGCGACATGTTCCGTTTTCGCTGGCCAAAGACAGAAAAGGCACAAGGCAGCGAAAGTGTCGTGATTTCGCGACATGTTCCATTTTTGTGGGCGAAAGGAAGAAAAGGCACAAGGAAGAGAGAGATGTCGCGATTTCGTGACATGTTCCGTTTTCGCGAGCGAAAGGCAGAAAAGGCACAAGGCTAAGAAAGATGTCGCGATTTCGTGACATGTTTCGTTTTTGCGGGCAAGTGACAGAGAAGAGTTCAAAGCAGCGAAAGTGTCACGATTTCGTGATAGGTTGTGTTTTTGTGGGTGCAAGACAAATAATGAAGCAGGAAGACGAAAGTGTCGCGATATCGCGACATGTCTTGTTTTCACGGTCAAACACCAAAAAAAGTCAAAGGGGTAGAAAATGTCACAATTTTGTGACAGGTCGCATAGGCGTGATGGAAGAAGAAGAACCCAGCTGAAGTAAAGTTAACTGGAGTAGAATGACAGTTAAAGGGATAGCTGTAAAGAAAACAAATGCATGCCCAAGTGAAGAAAACAAACAGTCAAAGAAGGAGAAAATGAACAGTCGTCTAAATAGAAGAATAAACGCATGCATGCACTAAAAGGATATGAACAGTATGATCAAGACGACGAACAGTTATGGTAGGGTTTTATGTGTAAATTATAAAGAAACATGCATCGTGGTTGACGAAAAGTCTACCCTATGTATAGACCAAGAGTCGATGCAGAGATGAAAAAGCGTTACTATTGATAAGATTGCATGAGAGAATAAAGAAGTCGTTTCTTTTAATAAGCTGCATGCAAAAATATAGAAGTCAAAAATAGAAACAAAACTCTGTTATAAAAGCAGATTTGCATGAAGTAGCAAGGTTGAGCTCCGTGCGGGAAGGTAGAGCAGCGTGTTGCCGAATAGAGGAAAAGTGTTGTGAAAAAGGATGAATAGAAAGGCATGGCTTAGATAGAGTGCAGATAGAGTGTAGCAGATAGAGTGCAGCAGAGAGAGTGCTACAGAAAGAGGCTGGTTGTAAGTGAGCTATGAGAGTGCTAGATAAGAGTGCAACAGAGTTGTGAGAGCTGCAAGAGTAAGCTAGAAGAAAAGGTTGTAAGTGTGCAGCAAGAAGAGCTTTAAAAGAGTGTATGCTTCCATGAGATTGATTTGAGTAAAGATAGACCAGTGAGGGTCTTGTAACACAGAAGGCATTTTTATGTCAATCAAGATTTAAAATAAAAGTCCAAGTTGGTGCTTGGAATCAGGGGTTGGTGCTCCTTCCAGTTGGTGCTGGTAAATTGATTGTAAAGTTGGTGCTTTGCAATGGCTGGATTTGGATGGGAGTCCAAGCAGTCTAGTTTGAGGAGTAGCCAAAACTGGTGAACCTCGTTAAATCTTGTGTTATGTGTTGCTATCTTGTTATACTTGTTGTATCTGGTTTTAAGCTTTCATTATTTCAGCATTAAGAGATGAAGATTTAAGTTTTTAAATAGCTGCACTGATTCACCCCCCCTCTTAGTGCCATTGTAAGACTAACAATTGGTATCAGAGCCAAGTTCCCAGTTTTGACTAAATCAGTCAGGGTTGATCTTTGATTAGCACACAATGGCTAAAAAGAACAGATCCTCCTCCAAAAAGGCATCTCAGCCAGTTTCAGTTCTTATGGGAGAGAAAACTGAACTAGAGAAGGTAGAAGAAGTGAACACTGAAGAAGAACAGGAATATGATGAAAACCTTGAGGCTGAGGCTGAAGTAAATCTACGAGGTGAGTTGATTGCTGCACTTGAAGAGTTGGGTTTAGAAAGGAAAAAGAACAAAAGACTGTCCAAGAAGTTAGAAGAATATGGGGATGAGATTGAAGATCTCTTCCTACAAGTTCAAAAGGCCAAGAAATCAGAAGAAGCCTTGAAGACACACCTGGATGATGTATGCAGCACAAGTGAAGAGGAATCTAACAAAGTTATTGTTGATCTAAAGCTGCAAGTAGAACAATACAAAAGGATTGAAGATATTCTCAGGTCTCAAATCAATGAGAAAGAGACTGTTTGTTGCCAACAAGAAGAAGAGATTGTTTCATTGAAGAAACAACTAGAAGAGGCCAATGTAAATCTCAAATTTGAGAAGAGCACAGAGTTGCTAGATACAATGATAAAGCAACAAAGAAGCACCACGGCTAAGTTTGGTCTTGGATATGAAGCTGAACAACCTTCATCTTCCAAAAATGTAGAGAAGAAGAAGCACACTACTGAAGGATCAAAGCAAGAAAAGTCTGAAGCTGAACAACCCTCATCTTCCAAATATGCAGAGAAGAAGAAGTTCAAGGTTGAAGCTAAATCTTCAAAAGGAAGAAAGCATCAAAGAAGATCTACAGCAAAGCAACCACAACAAAAGAGGTTCTCTCACTCTCACTCTTTTAATAATAATGCTTTTAATGGCTATTGTTCTAAATGCAACTGCTATGGTCACAAGGCATTTTATTGTGGACAGAATAATAGATCAAAGAGTTATGCTGATAAAAACACATCTGCTTTCCTGAGTGAACACCCTGTGCAATGTTTTAAATGTAATGGCCATGGGCACATAGCAAGGTTTTGCCCAAGCACTTCTATATCCAATCTAAGGCAAGACCATAGATTTCATCATACACATAGAATGCAATACAGACAGGGAATAAAACATGTGCAATGTTTTAAATGCAATGGTCAAGGGCACATAGCAAGGTTCTGTCCAAGCACTTATGTATCTAATCTAAGGCAAAACCCTAGATTTCATCAGACTCAAAGAATGCAATACAGACAGAGAATAAATCATGTGCATAAAAGAAAAGAAAAGAATCATCCATCAAGAATGCACAAAAGACAACCCCGCAAGAGAAATGTTCAAGTTCACGAACAGGGGCAAAATAGGGATGTAGTTGAAAAACTCAAGCCCAAGTTCAGGAAAGTCTAGAGAAAGACAGAAGAAAGGAATTCGTGTCTCCTTGGACAGAAGGAGATTACTCCTCTACTGCATTAAGCAGCTCCAGGTGGCACATCCTCAGGGGGAGCAATATTAAAGTTTTATTTTAATGCTCCTATGTATTTGTCTGGGTATCTGAGGATGAAAGACCAGCAGTCGGGTTATTGTTGTATAGTTGTCAAGTGTGTTTTCAGTTCATATAGATGTTTGTGGAGATAGTGTTAAACTGATGTGTTTCAGTAGAACAACATGGTGAACAGCTAGGTTTTTGATGCAGCAGCTGATAGGCGTTATCTGGGATAGAACATGCATCACAGGTCGACGTTTCGTGGAAGCATAAGCTGGCAGGTGCTGGTTTTGAAGCCTGTAACATTCCCAATCTATAGGTAATACAGAATCCATGTTTTGAGTGGGAAGGCATGCGGTTATTAATAAAAAATACAACACATCATTTGGTATAAGAGAGCATTAATTTTTTCTAAAGAAGTAGCCATTATCAAAGAGGTGCCAGAGTCAAAGCAATCAGTGGCACTAGCTCCCAGTTGGTCAAGAGTGCCAAGTGGCACATGCAAGGCAAAGACGTTGAAAGAATAGCGCCCAGGTAGTGAAGCGCCTAGGAGGACAAGATGCCTATGCACCTAAGAAGGTCTTGCATTATTTGAGGAATGCGAGATATTGCCTGAGGAAGCAGAATACCGAGAGTTGATGACTGTGCGCAGATTGAGGTTCCAACGCTAGAGGTAACGGTCCAGAAGTATGAGTTTGAATAAGGTGTAAAAGGATATATTGTTTGTATGCTTTATATATTCTTTGATAGTTGACTTCTAAGGATTGGAGTCATAAGGTGTTTTAATGGAATAAATATTTTTGTGGTTACTTCTATAATCTAACCCTAACTTGGTGGCAAAGTTGAGGGTGGTGTTGGTAACAGGTTGAAGAACTATTCTCTTCTTCCTCAAACAAAGGTATGGGCAACTTCTTCCATGTATATTGTTGATGGTGTATTTTCTGAAATTGAGTTTGGAGGTAAAAGGTTGTCTACTAGGTATTCTTGTTGGTGTAAATCCCAGTTTCTGGATAGTGAAGATCGTTTATGCATTAAAATTATTGATGAGTTTTCTTTGGGTGAATGCATAATTCTGGTTGAGGAAGAGGAAGCATTTTGCACTAGGGTTTATGTTAGCAAGACTTGCTACTTGCATTAAGATGGTGAAAACCTTAGTTGGCTATTTTGAGATTGATGGTTGAGTTGCTGTCATTGAGGTTGTTTTGATCAAGTTAATGCTTTACTTGATACATGATTTGGGCTTACTCCATTGAAGATTGATTTGAGCAAGTTATTCTTTGCATTGGTGATTTATGTTGGTGGCTGTTTTGTTCAAATACCTTTGGAAGGAAAAGGATGTCTACTAGTTTCCTTTTCATGTAGTGAATGGTTGAATGCTTCAAGGTTAATCTTGAGTTGAATAATGGTGGTTAAACCTTGTCTATAAGCATTGTTGTTAAAGCCCTAATTGGTTGAGAATAGATATTGGTTGTGGAAAGAACATGAGTATCATTGTTAGATGAGTTATTGCATGGTTGGCAATTGTTGGGTTGTGTTTCATGTTCTTGAGAAAAGCATACTTCATCTATCTTATTCTTTTGAGATTGAGATTGAGATGAGATTGAGAATGGGAGTTAAGTATAGAACATATTGAGTCTCTAACAATTCTCTTTATGCTTCTATGAGGTTGATGGATCACATTGGGTCTCTAACAATTCTCTTTGTGGGTTCATGCTAAGCAAGTTTTTCTTGATGAACTTGTGAGCTGATTTGGACAGGTTCTAGTGTGGACTTGTGAGCTGATCTGGACAAGTTCTATGTGAGCTTGTTAAGCAGGTTCTTAGTGAGCCTATGACAGAGTACAGAGGGTTGAGGCTCAGAAGAAAGTGTGAAATGAAGTGGTCACATATTCCCAAGAATAGACTAAGATTTGACTAGCCATCGGGATCAAATTCTCAGGGGGAGCATTTATGCATTTGTTTACCTTATTGCTCATGCTTAGTATTTCTGCTAACTATAATAATTTTTGCCTGAGAATGTTGTGCATGAACTCAGGGGGAGTTTTGCAGCCGCCCTTTGGTATTATTGTCAAAGGGGGAGAAGAATTACAGGTAATTGCACTCAATTACGTGTGTTGCCAACAATTCCAAAGGGGGAGATTGATGTGCAAGGTGCAACCAAAGTATTGTCATTGTTGTCAACACAGTCAGGTTGATCAGCTGATGCAATGGACAGGAATGGATAGGAGTTGATTGATGAGCAAGGTGATGGACAGGAGTTGATTGATGAGCAAGGTGCAGCCAAAGTATTATCATTGTTGTCAACACAGACAGAGGATCGGTTGATGCAATGGACAAGAGTACAGAGCAGTAGATAGATCAGTTGATGCAGTGGACAAGAGTTCAGAGATCAGTCAGATCATGTACAGTGAAATTCCAAGAAAATAGAAGTGACCCAGATCCAAAAAATCAAAGAAAAAGACAAGTAAGAAAATTGTCGCGATATCGCGACATGTTTTCTGTCGCGATATCGTGACAAGTTGAGAAGTTAGAAGGCAGAAAGAAAAACGTCGTGATTTCATGACATATCGAAGGAGAGAGAAGGCGCAAGTAAAATTGTCATGATTTTGCGACATGGACGAGGAGAGAGAAGGCGCAAGCAAAACTGTCATGATTTCGTGACATGTTGCAGGCAAAGAAGCCAAGTGGAAAAATTGTCGTGATTTCGTGACATGTTGGAAGCAAAGAAGGCAAGTGAGAAAGTTGTCACGATTTCGTGACATATTGGTAGAAAAGAAAGCAAGTAGAAAAACTGTCACGATTTCACGACATGTTCGGAGAAGAAGCGCTTGCAAGAAAAACTGTCACGATTTCGTGACATGTTCGGAGAAGAAGCGCTAAGGAGAAAAAGTGTCACGATTTCGCGACAAGTTGCAAGAAGAAGCGCTAAGGAGAAAAAGTGTCGTGATTTCAAAGTTCCAAGAGGAAGCGTCAAGGAGAGTAAGTGTCGCGATTTCACGACAGGATCGAAGAGAAAGTGCCAAGGAGAGAAGATGTCACGATTTCATGATAGGATCGAAGAGAAAGTGCCAAGGAGAGAAGATGTCGCGATTTCATGACAGGATCGAAGAGAAAGTGCCAAGGAGAGAAGATGTCACGATTTCGCGACAGGGTCGAAGAGAAGTGCAAGGAAGAGAAAGATGTCACGATTTCGTGACATGTTTCGTTTTCATTGGCCAAAGACAGAAAAGGCACAAGGCAACGAAAGTGTCATGATTTCGCGACATGTTCCGTTTTCACGGGCGAAAGGAAGAAAAGGCACAAGGAAGAGAGAGATGTCACGATTTCATGACATGTTCCGTTTTCGCGAGCGAAAGGTAGAAAAGGCACAAGGCTGAGAAAGATGTCACGATTTCGTGACATGTTTCGTTTTCACGGGCAAGCGACAGAGAAGAGTTCAAGGCAACGAAAGTGTCACGATTTCGTGACAGGTTGTGTTTTCGTGGGTGCAAGACAAATAATGAAGCAGGAAGGCGAAAGTGTCGTGATATCGTGACATGTCTTGTTTTTGCGGTCAAACGCCAAGAAAAGTCAAAGGGGCAGAAAATGTCATGATTTCATGACAGGTCGCATAGGCATGATGGAAGAAGAAGAACCCAGCCGAAGTAAAGTTAACTGGAGTAGAACGACAGTTAAAGGGACAGCTGTAAAGAAAACAAATGCATGCCCAAGTGAAGAAAACAAACAGTCAAAGAAGGAGAAAATGAACAGTCGTCAAAATAGAAGAATAAACGCATGCATGCACAGAAAAGGATACGAACAGTCATGATCGAGACGACGAACAGTCATGGTAGGGTTTTATGTGTAAATTCGTAACATGCATCGTGTTTGAAGAAAAGCCTACCCTATGTATAGACAAAAGCAGTTACAGATAAAAAGTGTTACAACTGACAAGTGGCGCATGAGAAATAAAGAAGTCGTTACTTTTAATAGGCTGCATGCACGAATGTGGAAGTAAAAATAGAAAAAGAACTCTGTTATAAATGTAGTTTTGCGTGAAGTAGCAAGGTTGAGCTCTGCGTGGGAAGGTAGAGTAGCATGTTGCCGAATAGAAGAAAAGTGTTGTGAAAAAGGATGTATAGAAAGCACGACTTAGATAGAGTTTAGATACAGAGTGCATCAGATAGAGTGCAGCAGAGAGAGTGCTACAGAAATAGGCTAGCTATAAGTGAGCTGTGAGAGTGTTGTAAGAGTGCAGTAAACAGAGTTGTGAGAGCTGCAAGAGTAAGCTATAAGAAAGGGCTGTAAGTATGCAGTAAGTAGAGCTGTAAAAGAGTAAGCTTCTTTGAGATTGATTTGAGTTAAGATAGACCAGTGAGGGTCTTGTAACACAGAAGGCATTTTTATGTCAATAAAATTTTAAAATAGAAATCCAATTTGGTGCTTGGAATCAGGGGTTGGTGCTCCTTCCAGTTGGTGCTGGTAAATTAATTGTAAATTTGGTGCTTTACAATGGCTGGATTTGGATGGGAGTCCAAACAGTCTAGTTTGAGGAGTAGCCAAAACTGGTGAACCTCGTTACATCTTGTGTTATGTGATGCTCTCTTGTGATACTTGATGTTTCTAGTTTTAAGCTTTCCTTGCTTTGGCTTTAAGAGTTAAAGTTTTAAGTTTTAAATAGCTGCACTGATTCACCCCCCCTCTCAGTTCCATTGTAAGACTAACAATATGGAAGCCCTGAATCACTTGATTATTGTGTGGAGATGAAGTGGTGAAATGTTGAGGTGTGATGAGATTTTAATGATTGGATGGAATAGATTGAATTTGGTGATGTTGATGATTGAATGATTGCAAATGATGGAATGGAGATGATGTTTGAGGACTATGAATGGGTTGAATTTTTGGAATGGAATAGGTGTCGATTGATGGAGGTGTGGGAATGAAAACCGCAAAAGGTTACGATATCCATGATGGATTTGATGAAAAGAATATAGGCTGAGTGGGAGTGGACTGAGGCTTAATATTTTCTACTTGTACTTACTATAGGGGACAAGACTAAGCATTTTGTTGATCCTTAAGCAATTTATTAAGGTGTTGCCATGCTTCTTGTATGGCTATATTTGAAATATATGGTGTGGATGTGGTTGGAATGGATGAAGTGGGTGGAGGATAAGTTGTAATAGGGATTGTAACTGAATGTGGGGTAGTGGATGCAGTGGAAGCTAGAATTTGTGAAGCAACATTGACATGTGCTTCATACAATGGATTTCCATAGGTAGTGGTATATGAAGATGGAATGGAAGTGCTTTCGACACATGACTATTGTGGAATGGACCAATGATGAGAAGGTGTATATGACACCTCAAAAAGAGGGTTCGTGTACACCTGGGTGAAATTGGAAGGCTAGGAATGGGTAAGTTCCTACTGAGAATAAGGATCATGTGTATGTGGATTTTTTATTTGCTCGAGAATATAGTTAGCGGATCTTCAAAAATCTTCCACTTTAGCCATGTCTATGTGGGTGATGTTATGATCAATGGGAGATGATGGCTCAGTTTCTAGAATTGGGATGTTGGCAGATCTGTGTAAGAAATCAGCATTTAAAGTGTGCATAACGTGTGATGGACCCACAGATAAAATAGAATAGCTTGTCTATATCACACTGATAGGGTTAACCACAGAAGTGGCAGGGAAAGATGTAGAACACTCCATAGATGAAGTGGATTGGCTGGAAAGGGCTTGACTCAAAATATTTTCTTAGCTCCAGGTTGAAACCATAAGCTAATGAGTTAGATGGGGGTGGTGAAGTGTGTGGAATGTGCAAAAATAAAAATACAAATGGATAATACACAATCAAAAAAGCAATTTAACCCTATGCTTTGCAACATATTTTTTATTTTATTTTTTTGTGTTGTAGATGTTCTAACCTAAACTATTATGCAAGGTGAAATATAACGTTGATTGGCAAATGAGATTCTTCCTAGTTATGAAGTCTAGAAATTTTGCTCATGGGTGACTATGGTCACTAAGGGCAGATATTGATGAATGGAGATGAATCCCACTATCACCAAATCTCAAATAATGGTTGGTGATGAAATCCAACTCACTGTTGTTTATTGTGAAACGTGCAATGTGTGTGATTCATTTTAAGAGCTATGTTATCTATTGTGTTCACTCAATGTTGAAAACATGCCTATTTCACTCATCTAAGATATAATCCAAGAACATGAACACTAAGCTCCTCAAAAGAACTTAGGGATACATCACTTAAGACCCACCCTGAATCATCAAGTGATTTTGATAGTGGAGGGTTTGCCCAGTTCTTCTACTCTAAATCATCAAGTGGTTCCAACAGTAGGAGTATACTTAGGTATTGCGATCTTATTCCAAACTAGAAAAATAATAATGGAATTTTTCAACTCTACTATGCAGATATTTTATGCTTTTGTAATTTCATATGCAAACAACATACAAAAATAATGAATGAATACACCAGAAAGCAATAGAAATATAAAACGATGTGATTTACTTTGAATGCATGAATGCAATGATGTAAATGCCTAAAATGCAAATAAAAATGTTACTAATTTGAATAGAAAATAAATGATTTTCTTTTTGTTAATTTTACTATAAAAAGAAGGAAAATAAAAATAGAAATGGGTTAGGGTTTGAAGCAGGCTTACCAAGAAGCCTACGTATTTCTTCCCCACTCTATGAAACACACCCTGTAGTCTCTAAAATGTTGTAGGGCATCTACTGAATGCAGTAGGGCATCCCTCGAGCACTATAGGGCATCCGTGCAACCTCTGATCAAATTCTACAACCTCCAAAAATCCTAGTTTTTCGTGATTTTTGCACGATCAAATTTTTGGACCCTACAAGATGAAAATAGAAATAGAAATTAGTAAATTAGCATGAAGAACCCTTTGGGGGTCCCTCCGTGATCATCATTTTGTGAATTAAAATCGAACAACACCAATACAAAAGATTAATTTAACAAAAGAACAGTAATAACACAAGATTGCACAAAATGAATAAGCTTTTTATTAACGTGGGTGGATCTCAAAATTATACAGTCAATGTGCCCGAATATGGGTTTTCACAATGCTTCTGTGATATAAATTTTATAAATACTACGGCTCTCTAAAACCCTAGGTCAATACACTACTAGTGTCTTCTCGCTCATCTTTGATCCAAACAAGAGTTGCAGGTGGGCTTGCGTATCCCTACAAGGCCACCTTAGCTTCAATAGCTTCCAAAAAGATGATTCTTGTACCTGCACATAGAAACACAACAAAAAGAGATTAGACATACCTGTGAGGGCTCCACAATGTGAGGCCCTCAAAAATATAAAATAACTAAACCCTAGATGTTGCAATATATAACTAAAAATAGAAGTGCAAGAATGTAAAAAAATGCACAAAATATTCTTACCTTGTCAAAATATTAATTTTTGTCTCTGCTTATGTCAATGATGGTCGTGAGGACGCCCGAATGGTGCTCGAGGGTGTTAGGACTACAAATTTATTGCGTAAAACACCCAAAGGTGTTCTATGATGGTTGTGAATGCACCATAGGGTTCCAAAAATACCCATGGGTACTCTGTGGATTCCCATAGGTGCTCTACTAGCTTTGGAGGGTGTTCGAGGTTGGAGGGAAAGTCGTAGAACTAGATCGAGTTTGTGCGGGTTTGGCAATGGCAAAAAAATGAGGGATGTGATGGCGATAGCGAGCGATGAAAGGGATGGTGAAGTGGCTAGGGAAAATATTCTCCAAAATTTCTAAGGAGCTTTAGGGTGTGTAAGGATTAATACATTAAGGGTTTGATTCGTCAGAATGACTCATCTTTTATAATCTGCCCTTGAACATGTTAGGGTTTCGACAATACAAAATATTGAGATTAAAACATGAGGAAGGGTGGAGATTAAGTTTGGATAAGTGGCATGGATTGAGATGGATGAATGGCTGAGATTAAAACGTGGCGGATAGCTAGGATTAATTCATATAAATATATATTTATTATATATATAAATATAATATATAAAATATTAATATTTAAATATATATTAAACAAATACATACATATATATAAATAATGGATGGCTATGATTGGAGGACATGGATGGATGACAAGTGGCTAGATTTTGGTATCTACAAAACTTCTCATGAGCAAGCCCACCAATGCATCCTGTTTAACATGGATGAAGTTCAGCCTTGGGTAAAGTAAGTATATGTTTATTTGTTGTTGTTATATATGGTCGAATATTAATTAGATCCAACTAAGCTTGATAAAATTTGGGCCAAATCAGGAAGAACCTAAATAGTACCAAGCTTAGTTATGAAATTCGTCGAATTTTTGAGATAAAATTCGAAATACGTCGAATTTAAAACCCTGACAAATAAATTCGCCGAACTATTCTTAAATTCGACATGAAAAAAAATAGAAAAAATATATTTATGAATTCTCCTCGCAGGTCAAATAGTGTATTTCGTGTATCGCTATTAATTGCAAACGATCCATAATGGGGGACCTCGAATTTCCATATTTATGAATTCTCCTCGTGGGTCAAATAGTGTATTTCGTGTATCGCTATTAACTGCAAACGATCCAAAATGGAGGACCTTGAATCCCCATACATATACATACTTTTAAACCTGAGTTTCGTAAAAAAAACCCACACCCTTAACTAATATTTAATATTAACTAAAAAATTAAACAAGTTTACGTGATTTATGTATTGGTAGTTTGGATATCCAATGGTTATTACTTTTAAAAATAAAATGAGGTTTAACAAATTTGGTCCACAAATCTAGTGACACCAAAATTCAAGCATGTACAGAACTTAGGTTTGAAAAGATTATGATTGGCGCAAACCCACACAGTAAATGCCACAATTAGTAAAGAAACATATGAATCGCAGATTTATACCGATTCTTGTCTGAGTAAATTAGTAAATGAATATAACTCCGGGTAATTGGATTGATAGAGGAACAACCCAAACTAATTGGGTGTTGTAACTAACAGAATGATATTAATTAGACATTGGTTATGGCTATGACAGGAATTACATGTGCGCGCCTATAAATTGATACTGCTGCGACGGCATCTTGGCACATTACTTTGTATCCGACTACCCAAAAAAACTAGGATATATACATTTATAATATATCGAATTTTATGTCGAATTTTATTTCGAATTTTTGAACATGTCGAATTTATTTTGAATTTTAAGAGTGTCGAACTCAAATACGAACTTGAACTTGATAACTAAGGTACCAAGGAATCCAACCCTCGTGCAGTGAGAGATGAAGGGGTGTTGCAAAAAATCCATAATCAGGCATTCATCACTTGGCCACGAGATTAGGTTATTGTCTACTCTCTTGAATATGATCTTCGACATTTATACTTATCGTCATGTACTGAAGGCCATGTAATGTTCTACAATCATCTTTAAACTATTCTTCTTTGTTTTAGTTTCATGGAGATGGAATGCAACATAATGATAACTTTAACACAATAAATGGTTGGCACGTGGTCCGAGGAAAGTTACAACCAAACATTCGGATTATTTGATCAACGGTTATAGATTTCATATCAAAGACAAAGAGGAAGAAAGAACAACTTAAAACAACAATGTGTGTGTCGATGCTACTACTTCGTGCAGCGCAAGCATAAAAGACACAAACTTGATGCTTCAAACAATCACATATTATGGTGTTATTAGGGAAATAATCTTGTTGAATTACTATCGGTTTCGATACCCCCTGTTCAAATGTGATTGGGTGAATGTTCTTGATATGAAGAATAGATGTAGAAAGGATGAAATGGGCTTCACATTGGTCAACATGAACAAAATACTTGGCTGGGATAGATTAAAAGACGATCCATTTATCCTAACATTGCAAGCCAAACAAGTCTTTTATCTAAATGATCCACTTGATGTAAAATAAAAATGGAAATCAAGAATTCATACATTTTATGTAAAATGATGTAATTTTCTAACTATAACATCTCTATTGAAATGAAAACTTTATCTATATGTAAACTCTCAAGCTCTAAAGAAAAGAGTTGTAATTTGTCAAGGATGAGGAACCTAAGTGCAATCCTTATTTATATATATATATATATATATATATATATATATATATATATATATATATATATATATATATATATATATATATATATATATATATATATATATATATATATATATGTTTATTTATTTATTTATTTATATATTGTACATACTCATAGACCTGTAGTTGATAACTTTTATATTTAATTTTTTTTACATTATTATAAAGTTAAAAAAATAATAATTTTTAAAAAACTTTCAAATTTACTAATAATCAATTTATTATCTTATTAAGGTCCTCGACAGCTAGGGGGATTGGTAAGTTCTTGGGCGATTGGTAAGTTCTTGTCTGGTTAGGTACTTACCAAGAAGACAACAAGGTTCAAACCTTGTGGCAGTTTATTTTCAAAGGTAGTAGTCTAATTTGAATCCTTTGAGCGCATATTAAATCGACGATGACAGTATAAATCTTAAGTGATCGATGGTCCCCTTCATGCTGAGTCAACAATAACGAGGTAGAATAAGTTTGCTAGGAGCAACCCCTGTGGTTTAAACCCTGCGCTTGTTAGTTACTAAAAATAGTGTGGTTGTGACCAACTCTCCTATGTAATGAAAAGAAAAAAGACTCAACCCTATGCTTGCCAGTCATTAAGTCATGGGAGGGATATGAGTCCTCCTAAAAGGGATATTATAGTGGTAAGTCTTTGGATATCATCGAGAGACTCAAGTTTAAACTTTGGTACGAAGAGACCAAAACCCTTTATAAAAAATTGTGTTTTACCTTAATATTTTCATTTTGCCTAAAAATGATAGATCGATTTGTTTACCAATTCCCACATGGTTTTCCTTTGATTTCCTCGACATTGTGAATGGACTATCATTATTTGACTTCATAAAAGATTAAGAATTATAAAAATTTCCTACGCAACAAAAAAAATGTATTATTGTATTAATCAAATAATAAATTTGGGTTACCGAGTTTGCTAATTCCAACCTACTTTGTATGATGGATATTGGGTTTTCATTAGACTAAGTTTGAATTGTTGGAAATATAATTCTCTTATACCATTTAATTATCTTTTAAAAAAATTAAAGATATTATTTAATGTTCCGAAGATATTATTTCATGTTCCGAATAAATGGAAGATTTGCATGAGACTTTAATGTCTTTGGATGCCTTTAATAAGAGGATTGCACCTTGACTCATCTTACATACTTTGCGCGCATATACTTTATGGTTAATCCTAGGAGCTTTATATATATATAATATTATAATTAATATTATTTTATTTTATTTAATAATATAATTAATTGGTAGTTGTGGAGTGTTTGTTTATAGGTTTTCATGGTTTAATTTTCTTTGATTTTCTTGATCTTGTCACTGGATTACCATATTTGATTCTTTAAAAGATTAAAGATTATAAAGATTTCCTACGCAATAAAAAATAAATTTATTATTATATTAATCAAATAGTAAATTTGGGTTACTCCAGTTATTTACTTAAAACAGATAGGTCGATTGGTAGTTGTGGAGTGCTTGTTTATGGGTTTTCATGGTTTAATTTCCTTTAATTTTCTTAAGATTCTCAATAAATTATTATTATTTAATTCCTTAAAAAATTGTAAAGATTATAAAAATTTCTTACACAATAAAAAATAAATTTATTATTATATTAATCAAAATAGTAAATTTGCGTTACTAGAGTTTGCTAATTCCATCCAACTTTGTATGATGCATATTGGGTTTCATTAAACTCAAGTTTGAATTGTTGGAAACATAATTCCGTTATACCATTTAATTATTTTTAAAAAAAATTAAAGATATTAATTAATGTTCCAAATAAATGGAAGATTCGCATGAGGATTTCCGCGTGTATCTTTTTTTGTAAGGAGACTTTATGGTTAATGTCTTTGGATGCCTTTAATAAGAAGATTGCACCTTGACTCATCTTACATACATTGCGGACATATACTTTATGGTTAATCCTAGGAGCTTTGTATATATATATATAATTTAATAATATTATAATTAATTTTGATTAAAAGTTTATATATATTAATTATATAGGATTAGAAATAAGTTTTATTGTATTATATTATTATTATATTTTTAAAATATTTTAGAAGTTAAAATATGGGGACTGTAAGAGTTCTTTTTCTTGTGATTTGAATTTGGGTTTTCATAATGTGAGCCCAATATCATACCAATACACTATCTTGATAAGGACATTATTATAATAATTTAGTTATTAAAGATGTATTAGTTAGCAATATTTGTATATGGTTTTTATTGAAAATTTGTAAATTTCAAGAATTGAATTAATATCTTTTGAGAAGGAACTTATATTTTATTTTAATTTGTAATATGTTATGTTAAAATATTATTTATTAGTTTGGTATAAATGATCGTACACTAACATTTAATAAATTAGTTTTACTATATTGTTTTTGATCTAAAATTTCCTCTAATGTTTTCAAAAGTACTTTTTTAAAGTAATTACATGGAATTGAAATAGATCTTACTTGTATCACACCATTGCAATCATATAGTGTTATTATAATAACTCGGTAAATGCAGCAAGATTTGAACATGAACATAAGTCTCCTACTTGAAAGTTAAGAAATAGAACAAGTTGAACTAATACTGTTTTTTTTAATATTTTTAAAGGTATTATTATTACTAAAAATATTACTTTGTTTAATTTTGAAGATTTTATATTATGTTAATATATTATAAAAGAACATATATTTTTGCTTAAAGGGAAAAAGAATTTATAATTTAAGTCATACAATAACTTTGAATTTCTTTTAGGTGATATTATTAATAAGAATCTTGAAAGCTAATCATCTTGAAAATATTAACTCACTTTCTTATTTATTTTTTAAATTGAAAATTTTATATTAGAACAAGATTATTTATAAGTTGGAACATGACTCCTTCCAGTCTTAACCGATAAGAGCACTCATTTCCTTTATTTAACTTTCCAAAAAACTTCATAACTCTAAAGTCCAAGATCCTAAGAACTAACCACTTTTGATTACAACACTAACAGGAGATTTGCATTTGAACCAAATATCCTAAACCATATGTCTGCATTGGCGATCCAAATTAGTTTGATTTGCTTACTAACCTGCTCAATCCTCTTGTCCTCAATAGCCATACCATTGTGCCACTGAACCCCTACCTCCTTCTTGGTACCCATCTTAGCCAAGAATTCCACCACTATATTTAGAGCTCTATCCACTAAAATAGGATCACATCATCCAATTTCCTCCCCACTCCTTAATTTGGGTGATAAGAATCCTCAATATTTGCATCTCCAAAGCAAATTTCCTCATGCAATCCAAAGCTCCTATCAAGATTTGAGAATCTAATTCTATGATTATCCTCCTATAACTTTGTCTTACTACCTAAATAGAACCATATTTGATAGATAAGGCTTCTGCTTCGTTGTTCTCCTAGGCCCTATAGCTCCCAATAGAGCACTGTTCAAACATGATTTCTGTGGACTACTCATATTCCAGCTCTATCCAAATTGCCTTGTGTAGCTTTATTAGTATTAATTTTAATCTAACATTTTGAGGATGTTTTCCAACTACCTTTTTATTGTCCCTTTTGCACTTTAGCTTCCTTATCCATTGCCCCTATATTAGTATGAGTTTCCTCTTTAGCATACATTGCCATTATTTCTATGACTTTGCTCCAAATGACCTACCAAACACCATCCAATGATGAAAAAGTTTCTCTAAAAATTTTATTATTTTTCTCCAACCACAATTGCTACCAAATAAAGTTTAATCCAAGCTTCCACCCAATACAAAGAGCTTTAGATTTAAATATGCCCCTCTTCCATATTTTCCAAATATTAATATGGTTCAAATCACCATTGGCTCAGATTTTATAAGCTAAAAACATCTCTTGCCAATCTAACTTGTAAACAAACACTCAATCATCAGGTGGTCAGATGTGTCCTCGCATTTGTAGCATAAAACACACTAGGATGAGCCAATGATTTCCCTACATATCATATTATCAAAGGTAAAAATTTCATTGTGTATGAACTACTCGGTAAAGAAGTTTACTTTTAGCCAACCCTTTTTTTGCTTGCATTAGGCCCAAACACAAAGCTTCATATTTGGTTGCATTGTTAGTGCAACTTCATGTTATTCTATAGGAGAATTCCTTGATCCTCTTTGAAGGAGATATCAATGCTATCCTGGCTTTGATCTCCTTTTTGCATCTAGATCTAATAAAGTAAAGCTTCCAAAGATCTATCTTTCAAAGTTCTTGATTCATCATAGCTAGGACCTTTTATTGTTTTAGCTCTATTATTTGATGTGTGCCAGCTTTGGTTTCAATTATGGCATTGTAATTCTTAAAATATAATTCATATTCTATTTTTAAATCCTCAATAATATCTTCTAAAGGGTCTATTTCTTCACTAATCATGTTGATACACTCTTTTATCTTCTCTATGTGATATAATATTGGCTTCTCTAGGTAGATTTTAATTTATTTCCTGTTATGTGGGACCATCATATGGGAATATTCTATGTACATATGGTCTCCTAATTTTATTGTAAATTCTCAAAAAGGTAAAGGTTAAAATATGACTCAAGGTCTATGATCACCACTTCCTGTATTACAATGATTTTTTTGTGCTTTATGTAGTGTTATGGAAATATTTTTGATTACTACAACTGTCTCTATAGGGTTACCATTCAATTGTAAAACTCAAGGTATGAGTGGGTGTATCTTATACCCATAGATTCACACACTACTTTAGGCATCACACTTTTTGCAGCTTCAAAACTAATCATGCAATTATGTATAATATAACCCTCCATACATAAGGACATGTAGAAGGGTGGTAGCTTATTCTTTTCAATTCTAGGAGCCAACAAATCTTGGATTAGATTATATTCTGAATTTGGTGCACCTCTAAAGTTGGTCATCTTTAATGAATCTCTAAGGAGGTCGATCTGTCCAAGAATCATCAAGGTGTTGTACGTGCTTGGTTTGAAGGGAGTCTTCTTTAATTATTCAACAATATTAAATCCTAATGATTTTGGTTGTTTCTTTTCCTTCTTTTTTGGTTTTTCAAACATTTTTCTATACTCTTGAGTGACTTCAATCCTCTGATTTTTGTTTATAAAAGTATATCTCAATTTGTCTCAAGTTTGTTCCTTAGACTCAAGTGGAGTCTCTTTTGTTTTTTTCTCTGGTTCTAGATTTGATCGTCCCTTTTTTAGCTTTGATGAAGGCAGGATTTCTTTTGATTTTGCATGAACTAGAGCTTTTTTGGAATCAAGTGATGTTTACTCTTTGGGATTTTGAGGTTGATTTGGGACTTGTAAGAGACCTAACTTCTATGGATCTACTTGTAATGTTTTTTTTTTTACCTCATAAGCACTGATATGCACCCTTCCTCTAAAGGATCTTGCATGATCATAACTTGTTATGGATTCCACAACATATTTATTTTACCCTTTTGTGCCTTTTTTTCTTTGCAATGACTAGCTAAACTTGATGTTGGTACATTATGCAGGTATCAAAATTATGAGGATCGTTGCATACTATGCACCAGAGGTTACCTTATAATGTTGAGATTGATGATCTTGGTTCTTGATCATTACAAATATTATTAGTATTTTCAAACACATTGCGAACGAAAGCTTTTTTATCTTTAATGACATAGGGAAACCTTCTAGATTGGTACCTCTCAGATTTTATTTTTCAATGGTTGTCACATTATTACTTAAGATCTTCAATATAGTCAATAACTCTATCATTATAAGAGACTCTTTTGGCTCTAGGGATAGTAATGTTGGTAAGGTTGGTATCGGGATAATACCTTGGGGGTAGGAATAGGATCTATCAAAGGGAGATGTATGATCATGATTGAATTTTCCTTCTACTGAGTGGATTGGTCAATATCTAAGAAATATGGCATCACAATCCTAGGGAGTAGCCTTCCTATAGATATTAGAGTGTTCTTTGTAGTCATAGTAGCTTAACAAATCTAATTTATCACATTATATTATTGTTTTTGGAGTCCTAAATCAAGACCTGAAGCTTTGATATAATAAAGGTATGTCATTGGACCAAGACACCTAATATCTTAAGGGAATATTTTCCAAGTTTGACTAAACCTGATGTTAAAAATCAATGACAATCTCTTGAGAATATCTCTGGATAATAGTAAAGTGGGTAAGTAATGAAAAGGGATCAGCTAACTCATTAAATTCTTTTACAAAAGGTCTTTCCAAGTTAGCTCATGAATGAATTCTTCCATCTTCCAGAGTACGATACTAATGTAGTATCTTTCCTCTAAAAGATAAAGTGAGGAGTTTGACCATAATATATTCCTCTCAGATGTTATGAATTTTAGCCAATGAAATTATATCTTGGCAATGTTGATATGTCATTTTACCCATGCCATCATAGGTGGGCAAGACTTTGAGTGTTTCTTGAGGGATTTCATTGAGATGTGTCAAACTCAATGGTTTGGTAGTGTTCCACTCGAGGAAATTTTGAGAAATTTATTGCTAATTTTGAACCATGGCCTCAAAACTAGATGTTCCTAGGAATATTTTAGGACTAGAATATGTAGAGCCTACACTTTTTGATAGTGGATATTGAAGTAGATACTATTTTATCTTGGCCTAAAATTCAGCAGCTCAAGAAATGGAAATTGATGTTCAAGCTTCTTGGTTGTTGACCTTGTCAACATAAAAAAAATAGGTAACTAGACCAAACTAGTAACTAGGTGTTTGTTAATCAATTGTAACTTAGAAGACTCACCATGTGAATAGTTTAAATGATCCTAGGGGGCATAATTTCACCAATATTCTGCTCAATTTAATAGATAGGAAAATATCCACAATTCATCCCATCAAGCATGCCAAAAATTGTTGGTATAAAATTTGCCTAAGTCTATGTAAAGCACCCTAGACTTTAGCTAATGTTGGACAAATGAGATTTCTCTCATTCAATCTCTAAAGAAGGCTGTCTCCTTAAAACACTTTCTAGAATTGAAATAGAGGTTTAAGTTAAAAGTGAGAAATGAAAGAATTAAAAGGGAGTAAGTATTATAAGAAATTGTTAAAATATGGATGAGGTATAGCATAACAACATTATATGCTCATTGCATAAATTCTAACCTAATTAAATTCCCATTAATCCTAACAGACCAGTCATTATCAAATTCATAAAAATATTTGTTTAGCTGCAATCATATATTTTAATCATTCCAAGGACTTAATGAAAAGCAATCCAACAACAATCCAAAGATTAACAGAATAAATTCATCATAAGTATAATAGAAATGACTTAAAACATAATCATTCATACATAAAAACCTATGATCACAATTGCAATAGAGGCCAAACAACTTTCACTTTTCCATTAATTAGCAAAAATTGTACAACATGCACCTAGACAAATTGTTACAAAGTTGACCCTTGTTTCAAGGTCTAGCCCTCTATTTATGACCTATTCTTTGAATCTTGTAGCTTAAGATTTATATTTATAGATCTATTAGACAACAACCTGGTAGAATATCTTCTTAGAAGCTTGCATTTCTAAGGTGGTCGGTTCATATTCTTCCTTGCATTTGAATTCAAATATACCTATGATTTGCTCCATGGATCTTCAACTATCTTTTTCAAATGGTTAAGCTAATACAATCATCTATCAAAAATATCACTTTCAAGCTAAACGGTATTAGCTTGGACATCTAGAAGGAACAAAAGTAGTTGTAACTCTGAAAGGCATGTTCTAGGGTGATGAGTATTAAATTCGAGCCTATGATGATATCAAACTTCTTGGTTTTTTGGATAATTTCTTGAATCAAATCTAGAATTTTAGGATGGTGAATGCCAACTATGCATATAGAAGTGTACATAAGAATACTATTCTAAAGTTTAAAATTATTTGGAAAAAAAATAAAATTCTAAACCTAAGCTATTAATATAAGTAAATCATATAAGCCTAAGCCTAGCTAGAAGAAAGATGGATCATGTTATTATTCCTCATTATACTACCCCTAAACTTTCAAGTTTCTCGAGCTCCAGAGTCCATTTCTCAAGGTTTGATGAATGTGAGGGATGTATAATTAATGAAAGAGACACTTTACTAGGGATGTCTTCTTGATCAAGACAATTGGTGTGAGCATCCCTAGAAAGGTTTTGTGGTAAAACTTTTACCTCATATTCATTTATATCAATGGTTAGTAAGATACTTTTCATTGGTTGGAGGGAAATTATATCATCTACTTGAGTCAAAACTGACTTATACTAATTGTCATGCCTACTCTTATGGATTTCATAGGATCCTTGTCAAGTTCCATCGATAAGCTCTAGGTGAACAATGCTTAATGTTTTTATATGCACATATCACCAAAATAGGTCAAAAAATGAAAATGGGAAGGCTTAGTATCCTCATCCTCATCCTAATATATCCTTCTATTAAGGTGACCTCACTTTGGGGTTCATAGGAGTAAAGGTATACTTCATCATCACTACTATCCAAAAAGGGGTAAGGTGACCTTACATTGAGGTTGAAGATGTATCATAATCCCCAACATCTTGACCAAGCTTCAGACCGCAAAGTTTCTTTTATGCCCTTTTTATGTGGTCCCAACCCTTTTTTTTTATAACCAAAATTACAAAGGATCTTCTTTGGTATAGGATAAAGTTTAGATAAATAACATGAAGTATGCTTTCATTTGGTTGGGCATGGATTGCTTCCATGTATTATTTCCTCATTGGTTTCCTCAACAAAAACAAAGGTGCAACTTCCATTTTGCACAACCATTCCTTTTCTAGAGGGCAACCCTAAAGTGCAAGGTGATAGGGGTAACCTGGCTAAGTCCAAAGCTAGTAGCTCATTGTGCCAACCATTGAGGTTTATATGATTGACATCTTGAGCCTCCACTTTTTCTTTACCCTTTGTTGTGGGTTGGCTACTAGTCTCAACTTCTTGGTTGGTACCTATCCCCTTATATGGGTCAACCTTTAAGGTATCATTAAAAAAGGGATGAGAAGCATCTAGAGAAGAGTAAAGGTGATCCCTTGAGTTTTTCAACTGAATGGCTTGAAAATATACAAAGGGTTCTTTATCTACCATAATGTTGTATAACTTACATTGATATTCAAATTTCAAACATTGGTGGTAAGTTAAGGGGATGGCTTCCATAGCATGGATACAAGACCACCCCAAAAGGATTTTGTACTTCAAATCACAATTCAATACATAAAATAAGGTGTTTAGGATATGAGGCCTCACTTTTAATGGAAGAACTATAGTCCCAATGGCTTCACACTCCTCATTGTCATAAGATTTTATAACAATGTCAATTTTTGTAAGTCTTGTTCATTTATCCCTATCCTATTAATGAAGTTAAGGCTACATAAATTTATGGCTAAGCCATTGTCGACAAGGACCCTTTTTATGTATTGCTCACCAATGTGACATATGATATACAAAGGACATTCTCCCAACATGGAAGGGGATGGAAGGTCATCTTATATATATATGTGTGTGTGTGTGTGTGTGTTTGTGTGTGTGTGTGTGGTTGTGTTATTCACACTAAGAGACCCTACCATGTTAGACAAATCATTAGGGCTAGTATTTTCTTGGATATTTTACTCATTTAAAATTTTAAACAAGTTTTCCCTATGACTCGACAAAGTGTTTAATAACTTGAGGATAGAGATTTTTTGTTGGAGTATCCTCCAATTATTGTTGGAGGTTAAATGCCCTCTTTCATTTCTCTTCAGGTTTTATAACCAAAGGTGGTTCTTCATGAGAAGAGGCACATATAGGTTGAAATACCAAAGGGGGATCAGAAGGTTGTTTTGAATATTGACCATTTTCTTTAGATTGTTGTCTACTAATGGTGCTAATCTAAATTACCCCAACCAAGTTTTGATCAGGAAAGGGAACATTCCTATACTTAACATGATTGATAGATTATTGGATATGTCTAGGTAAAGGATCATGAAATATCCTCATATCTTGATTGAAATATGTTGCTTGTTCAAAACTACCAACCACAAGATGACCTTCATCAATAAGATTCTACATTATATTCTTAAGAATTATATATTTTTTTGTATAGTGACCATTAATGTGATGAAAGGCACAATGCTCATCATCCTTGAACCATGAAATTTTATCCCTTTTAGGGTGAACATGCCTTATAGGTGGTAGCTCTATCATTTTAGCATCCAATAACTACCCCATAATAGAGGATAAGAATTGGTTTAATCGATTAAACTTCCTCTGGGGCTTTTCTTGAGCCTTAGCTAGAACTGGTTTTTGCAACACAATGGTGGTATTAATGTTACCTGCTTTAGCATTGTTAATGGGGCAAGAATCAGTTTTACCATCACCTACAACATGTTTTTCTTGTATTTTATTTTTACATAGGAGAAAGAGAACTTTTCCTCCTCCTTAGTTTTCAATTTCCCCTATGTTGAAGGGAAACTTCTACTTGATTTGCTAAGTCTACCAAATATTCAAAGGAAGATATGCAAGTCATTTTTAAGGGATAATAAATATTATATTGCAAATTGTGTATGAAAATACACAACAAATCTCTTTATGGTCAGGCAAAGGGAAGATTCCTAACTAAATCATGCCATCGAGTTTAAAATTTGATGAAAGACTCATCTTTACCTTGCTTAAGTTGATAAAGATCATTGATGGTGCACTTTTCTATAATGTAGATAAAGAATTGTTGGATAAACATCTCCACAAAATCCCAAAGTTCTTAATTGAATTATGTGGTATTTGAAAATACCACTCTAAAGCCTCACCACCAAATATTTTAGGAAATAAATTTTATAAAAGTGCCTCATCATAAGCAATATAATGGAAGGCAACTTGGAAAGTTCTACCATTGGGTCACCTTCTACCTTATACATGTGAAATTTTGGTGCTACAAAGTTTGGGGGATAATGTTGACTATCCAAGAATGGATCTATAGGTTGGTTGCAGTAAGCCTTAGAGGAATATTTTTTTCTCTACTATGGCTCCTTGGATAGAAGACAAAAATTGCTTAAATTTTGAGTTTTTCTTAACCAAATATTATAATTTAGTATTTATATCTTGAAACCTGGGATAAGGAGTTTGTGGTGTTACAAAGTAGGGTTGTGAATTAACCCATGGATAATACTGAGAATTTGGATGGATTTATCTAAAAGGAGTGCTCATATTATTAATTTCAATTTTTTTTGGAAGAAAAGGGTTAGTGGAAAGAGTGTTAGCAAGAATTGGAATTTGAGAAGGTATGCTAAAGAATAAATTAGAAGATATCACATTTGAAGGATTTGGCATGCTAGGTAAAACATCCACATTTTGAACTTGTGGAATGCTTACATGCTGAGAGACAGGGTTATTTAGCCTAAATGATTCTATGTTTGGAGGCATGGGACCCTAATTTCTAGAAGAAGATAGGATACTAAGCAACCTCCCTTCTAAAGTTGTGATGATAGGAGGATTAGATCCCATTCGGTTCAAATTAGAAGGGTTGATATCTAGGTATAAAGACCCAGGAGATGGATCTCTTTGCTAATAACTCATGGCATTGGATTTGGGTTGTTGCAAAATATCTAAGATGGATTTCTTCGCAATAGAAATGGTCAAGGGTTATTCTTCAACCTTCAATATGGTTTGCATAGCTTCCCTATTTCCTTCTAGGAAACCAGTTAGGTGGTCCATGGATTTATAAACTACTTCCCCTTGTTCATTGTAAATAGGGGAAAGGGCTCTTGAGGGAGTATTTTCCTCCTCTTCTTCCTCATATGTTGGATTTTCAATCACCTTTTGCTTCTTTGGAAGCTATGTAAAGCATTCATATTTTGTGCTATCATGTAATATTTTGAGTAAGGTAAGAAGGTTCATCCATAGCTAAGGAAAGGGGAAATTCAAATTTTTTTATAGTTTTGTTTTTATAGTTACTTATAGAAGAAAGATAAAATATTTTAATAACCCTTATATCCCCAAAGATAACAACCAGTATTATAACTCTCATTAGCCCACCACAATATACTTACCAAGAGAAATAACCCTCAAAGCTTGTGTGATGTTTTACTTAAGGGGTTGTTATCCTTCCCCTAGTAGGACTAACAATTGGTTACGTTCTTATTATATTTTTTAGTATGATTTACTCTATGCAAACAAAATTAAGTGGTCTTAATTAGAGTGTAGTACATTTTAAGTTGATTGAAGGTAAGGCTTAGATCAAAGGGTTTTGAACCCGCATGATAGTTCACATTGGGTTTACCAAATATGTGGGAGAACCAAAATGATCTAGGAGATGTTGACCTCCAATTTGCCTTAAGGGCTAGCCCACACTCGGATGAAAGAGCCATGTTGCACCCTTGTTGTTTCATGTATTTTGAGCTTTTATCTTTGGTGAGGAGTTTTGGGTTCAACAAGGGTTTTATAGATTATCCTAAATATTATTTTATGTGTTTAATTTTTCAAACACCTAAGGTTTTTTTCTACCCTACTATCGAATATGCAAGAATGATAATGATGCAATGCATGTGAAGATAAATATGCATAAAACAAGATACTAGTTTACATACAATTTTGTTTTAATGAATGCTAGTCCTAAATTTGTAAGAAAGTAAGATTTTCCTTTTTGTTTTATTTTTCTTTTAGGTAAGAGCACAAGAAGAATGCAAAAAACAAAAGGCTATCCTAATGCAAAAGCTACATGTAATTTAGAAATTGAATGCCTAGGTAACGAAGGAGATAAATAAATTAAAGTAAACTAAAACTAAGATTTCTTTGATTTTCCCTCTTATGTGAGATCTAAAATAAAATAAGAGAACATATAAGTAGTAAACAATAAATAGACTATGGTAATGAACAAAAATTAAGATAAGTAATTATACTTACTTGGTATGATGGTTGTTGTGAATCTGCCACCAGTAGATGAATTCGTTGTCTAGCGAATCTGCAACCTGTAGACTTTCAAATGGTGAATTTGTTCAACTTGTAGAAAAAAATAGACCAAAAAAGTGATTAGATTTTGGGGGCTTCCAAATAGCGAGAAATATCAAACTTACTAATTGGCACAGTTAGGCCCCCTTGTTTCATATACAAAATTAAAAATTGTTTAAAAATGGATGTAGTATACATGTGATGAATCAGCCACCTAAAATTTTATAGCTAGCAGATTTGATTCTATAGAAAAGATAGAGTGATAGAGGATCTAAAATAAAATTCCAAATGATGACAAGAAGTTGTGTAGGGATGACTATGTTAAACAAATGTTTTATTACTAAAAGGATTTGAAGCTAAGTATGTAGAAGATAAATATGCCACTTGAACTAGTTATAGACAATGAATTTTCTTGTATAATAGAAATAGAAGGATGTCTTTTGGCTTGAGATTCTAAGGTTACAATAGCTAGGAATGAATCTACCACCTGAAAAAGGTATATGTGGCAAATTCAATTTGAGAAGATGAAAACAAAAAGGGGCAGATGAAAGATAATTGTAGGTGCCTTATTTCTCCCCCGCCAAACTACTTGAAGATAAATAACCTTAAGAGCTTGAGACAACAAAGTTTCATCATTTGAAAATTGTACTCTCTTATCTAAAAAGTCTCAAAAATATCTAGCATTTCAATACCCAACAGAGTTCCTTCTAAAAGCTATCCCAAGGGACCAATTTATAGAAAAATGCCCACTTAAGAGTTTTCCTAGGGAGGAGTGAGGTGTCTAGTTAAGTTAGCTTATTTGGGATTGTCACCTACCCTAATTAGAAATGACAAGGTTGACTGGGAGGAGGGAAGTTATTTGCCCCCTGATTGGGGCTAATTGGAAAGGTGGAGGAAAGTTGGTTGAGGTTGATCGTCGACTTCCTGGGGTGACAAAGGAGTTGATTATGCCATGATTGGAAATTGTAGGTAAAAACTAGAAATTTGGATGCATACTTGAAGTGAATTTTTTGCCTGCAAATCTACCACCAATGGATTTATTAACCAGTGAATTCACCCTTTGACCATTGCAAATTGAATCTAGTGGGGAAGTCAAAAGTTTAGGTGAGAACAAGAGGTGGTGTAATTCTACCAGCTAAGGTGATAGATTTGTTGCTAGTAAATTTTCTTTTAGACGATGAATTCACTATTAATCTATTTTGGTTGTAAATTTGGGGCTAAGGCAGACAACACAAATGAGTTAATAATTTTGTGCATTTGTGATAAAATTGGTCAGGTTAGATGGTCTAATTTTAGATATCTACAATACCAAATCATAAATTATATAATAAATTCATGAAAATACATTTTATTACGATTTTACAAGCAAGTAGTGAGTGTCACCTTGAGAAAAATAAGGAGTATGTGTGAGTAGGAATCAAGTATGAGCAAGGACAAGAGTAAGAAAAAGCAAACCTCACCCTTTTCTTATTTTAGATCTTTAGAGAAATTCAAAAATAAAGGATTCTTATGAGGAAAATCTAAGTAGATTGGAGGGAAAGTCATTTATGAAAGCCTTAAGTAAGGATTCCCTATCTAAAAGTATGGATGCCTTAGTTGGGAACAATAGGAAGAGCAAATTGATGATAATATTTATCTAGGTAGAAATTTTTATGCCATGTGAGTATCAAGGATGGGATGATCAAGTGTGACATAATGGTTCTTAAAATCAAAGGGTTTCCAAAAATAATGGTCACATTTTTTATATTTTTAAAATTGTATCAAGAAGGGCAAGTGCATAGCCAAGTTGGTGTGAGATGACCATTTGAGGAACGTGATATGTATGATGTGGATCCATGCAATATCGGTTCAAATAACACTGGTTTACCATAAACCCTTTAAAAAAAAAAAGTAATTTGGACATCAAGAATAATGATATTGATGGACTTGCTAATGTTATCCATAAGTGAGTTTTTTTGTTATCGAACTATGCGAGGGTTTCAGCTGTGTTGAGTGCAAGTGGTTCCAAAGGTTAATTTTTTGAATCTTTGGGCACTAGCAACCAACATTTTTGTGGTTTCTTCTCAATATTTTAGCGGTATATGTTGCAGGGGATCCAAGATGGGTTAGAAATATGTCTTTCAATATATATTCATGTGACAAACTTGATTTACAATGGCTTCCAATTTGCTGCACAAAACAAAAATGAAAATCATACCTTTTCTTAGCATCCAATGCATGGATTAAAGAGATCTCGAAATAAGTTTCAAGCAGTTAATCAAAAAATGGTTCATATCTCAAGTGAATATGGTGCTAAGGAGCACCCCCAAAATAAATCCACTGTGGAAACCCCTTTCAAGGGCAAGGATTTCAAATACTCAACCCCAAAAATGAATTTTAGGGATGCCCTCCATGGTGGACAGCCTCAACCTAATGCTAACATTAATCTTAGGATTTCTTGTAAACCTTTGAGAATGCCTAAGATTGATCCTAGGAAAACTGAGTTGGGATGTCTTAGGGCAACTGATGGAACTTTGATTATTAAGCTATATATGGGCATCATTCAGACTGGCATAGAAGATTTGGAAAAAAGAGGATTAATTTGTCATTTCTTGGGTTTTCGTTCGAGCCTATCTACTTTCAAAGTTTGGGTTGCAAAAAATTGGAAAACAAAAGGTGAGTTGCAAATCTCTATTTATCCAAATGGTTATTTTCTTATTTTATTTGAGAGATAAAATATTTAAAGGGGGTCCCTAGTTCTTTAGAAGGGTAGGGCTTTTCATGAAGCTTTGTCATACTAAAATTAAAGTCGAAGAAAAGATGCCTTCTAAAGGTCCTGTCTGGGTTAGACTCTTTGGACTCCCAATTGAATTTTGAAATCCGACTTCTTTTTCTTCAATTGGAAACTCTTTAGGAACTTTTGTGATTATTTTTTATCGTACTAAAAAATTTGAACATATTATTTATGCTTGGATTTGTATTTTAATGGATTTTGACAAACCCCTGCCTGAAAATATATCATTACAATTTGGGGAGGACAATTGGGAACAAGTGGTGGACTATGAGAACATTCATTTTCTTTGTCAAATTTTCCATGAATATGGTCATTTGGCTAGTGTCTGCCCAAATAAAATTCTAGATCAAAATAAAGAGGATACAAACTTAGCAGGTTTCCAAATGCCTAAGAAGAAGAACACTAAAAAAAAACTAGTTATGAAGGATCAATAAAAGTTATCAACTAACATGTTTGAAGTTCTTTCCATAAATGATGTCCCAGGTGAGGAAGAGAAAATAATGGATATGCAAATCTTAGAAACACAATTTAAATATGCAAGGAAAGAATCAAAGACAAATCAACAAATTAAATGTTTTCAACAAGAACAAAAATGAGGAAATATACACAAGAAAAACAATCTTTTAAATGTTGAGACTTCAGATAATATAGGTCCCAAGATAGACTGTGTTGAACATTTCAGTAACACTTTGGCTTTATACATGGAATATTCGAGGTTAGAAGCCACCTCAAATTCAATTTGGGTAATTCAAGAAACAGGGGAAAAAAATAAAGATGGATTCCTACCAAAAGGTAGGTCACAAGACCAATTAACATAATATGGTAAAAGAAGGTTAAAATCTTGTAGAGGAATGTAAGATTATTGCCCTTACCAATTTTTTTAGCCTTGGTATTAATGAAGATCATCTCTTGTAATATCAAAGGACTCAAAGGGATTCTTTCAAAACAAAATAAAATTAAAAAAATGATTCAATCAAACCATCCACATCTTGTTTCCTTCATGAAACAAATATTTCAATAGAGAAAATAGATTCAATTGCTAGTAAAATCTGGCCAGTTGAAAAAGTTGCTTCCCTCAATTACCAGGGACTTCTAGTGGCATTGCTTACCTTTGGGACCTAAAAGAGGTTGTTATTCACCATATGGTTGGCAGTTGGGGTATTTTAGTTATAGTTGTTCAAAGTAGATGTTCTAACCAAATTATGCTTTGTATAATTGTTTATGCTCTGACTACTTTGGAGGAAAATAGAAGACATTGGAAGGATATAATTTATATTATTTCTCATTTTCCTAAAGCTTGGATCTTGATCGAAGGAGATTTCAATACCATCCTCTCTTTGGATGAGAAAATGGGGGTAAATAGAAATTTGGACAAAAGCATTGACCTTATGAGTGAATATATTGTAAACCTTCATCCTGTGGATATCCAACCAGATAATAGCCTTATGACTTGGTCTAATATAAGGCAAGGCTTAGCTTGTATTATGGAGAGATTGGATAGGTTCTTGTTCTCTGATAATTTCTTAATCCATGGTCACATTCCTAAGGTGAAGACTCCTAACAATGTTGGTTTGGATCACTAGCTAGTCATGGTTGAAATTTGGAAAACCAATGTGAGTTTATCGCCTTTTTTATTTAAGTTAATACATCTTAGAGATAGTTCCTTCAAACCCCAAGTGCAACAATGGTGGAAGGAAATTAAACCAAGGTATGAGACTAAGATGTTTTGTTTTACCAAAAGTTTACAATACATTAAATCCAAAATCAAGATTTGGAATTGGAAGAAGTTTGGAGATGTCCAACCAAAAAAAACATGAAGTTATTTCTCAACTTGAAAATTTGAATAAGAAAATCCATTTAGATGGCCTCACAGAGAGTAGAAGTATAGATGAAATTAGACTCACTGCTTAGTTAGAGGAATGGGAAAAAATAGAACTCTTATGGAAGCAAAAATATAGGATCCAATGGCTCAAAGAAGGAGATCAAAACACAAATTTATTCCACAAATCTCTTCTAGATCGAAGATCTCACAACTTTATTTCTTCCCTAAAATATGATTCTGGAGATGTTATCTACACTTGGGATGGCATGAACTCTATTGTTGTCAATTACTTTTCCAATTTGTTTGTTGTTGCTCCTCTTGACTCAACTTCTCAATAAAATATTCTTCAAGCCATCCCTACTCTTATCACTTTTGAGGAGAACTCTATTTTGACTAATCCAATTACTATTAATGAGCTTCAATGGGTGGTTTTTAAAATATAAAAATAAAAAACCTCAGGTATTGATTGTTTTCCTATTGAGTTCTATCAAGAGTTTTGAGATATCCTTCATGCTAACTTATTAAAGGTAATGGAAGAAGCCAGGAAAGCCAAAGGATCATGGCAGAAAGGTTGAAGTCTCTTTTGCATAAGATTATTTCCCCTAAACAAGGGGGTTATGTGGAAGAACGTCAAATAGTGTATGAGATAGTTCTTGCTCAAGAAGCCATCCATTCCATGGAAATGCAAAAATCTCCATCTATGTTCATTCATTTAGACTTATCTAAAGCATATGGTATAGTGGATTGGCACTTCCTTGTCAAAGTTGTAAGGCAATTTGGCTTCTCTCAGGATTGGATGGACTAGATTATGGGATGTATCTCTTCAGTTTCCTACTTTATTCTTATCAATAGCAAGTCTTCTTGGTTTTTCCCTGCTTCCAGACGTATTAGGCAAGGTGACCCCCTCTCCCCTTATTTATTCATCATTCTTGTTGAATGCTTGGGTAGGACTATAACCAAAAATAGAAAAAATAGAACCCATGAGGGAGTTACCATTGCTTATGGAGTTGGGCCTATTTTTTATATTCAATTTGTTGATGACTCTAGAGTTGGGCCTATTTCTTATATTCAATTTGTTGATGACTCTAGAGTTGGGCCTATTTCTTATATTCAATTTGTTGATGACTCTACTCTGTTAGGTAAAGCTACAGTTAAGGAAGCTTCTAAAATTAAGCAAATCATCAACTATTTTTCTAATGCTACTAGGCAACTGATCAATGAAGACAAATCTAAAGTCATTTTTTTTCATTGCTCTCCCAAACAGGAATCCATGGTCTTGGATAAATTAAGATATTAAAAGACCTCTCTTCCAATCACTTATTTAGGCATTACTCCCAATATTCAAAGATAGAAAAAGAAAGACTGGAATTGGTTGTTGGATATAGTTAAGAGGAAAATTGGAAAGTGGACCAATAGGTGGCTTTCATTTGGGGTAGAATTACCTTGGTAAAATTAGTCCTTCAAGTTATACCTATTTATGTTTCTACTATGTTGAATATTCCAAAGGTTGTTCTTTTAGAATTAGATCAAACCAATCATCGATTCCTCTGGAGCGGTACTAAGGAAAAAAGAAAATGGGCCTTGGTGAAATGGGATACTTTATGCCTTCCCAAGAATGAAGGAGGGTTAGATTTTAGATATGCTATTAATAACAATAAGGCTTTAGCTGCTAAACTATATTGGAGGATTTTGCATGACCCCAATGCTCTTTGGACCAAGAATATTCGCGCTACATATGTTGAGAACAAAAGTCTTGAAGAACTTGTTCGCTATCAATTGCCTACCAAAGGTTCTCCCATTTAAGCGGTTCTTAAGACTGGTGAGGATTTGATTAAGCAAAATTTATTTTGGATAATTCATAATGGTCAACAAGAAAACTTTTGGATAGATTCTTGGGATGGTCATCAGCCTTTGATAACTCTGTTTCCTGATTGGAGGCCTTGGACGGAGGAGCTTCATCGAGTTAATTGGATAAAGGTTGCTAATTACTATTGGTACCATACTGGCAATTCAAAGGTTGGTAAATATTGAATCCCTATTGAGGAGTGGTATATTCAAATGCCATAAAGGCAAAGAAAGACATCCAAAGCATCCTTCATATGAGATCTCTCTCTTTGTCCCAAGATAAAGACTATTTTGGATGGAACAACACTATTAAGGGTGAGTATTATGTTGCTCAATGTTATTTGGCCTTATGTTATAATAATCCCAACCGATCTTATGATATATTTACTCAGTTGTGGGCTCAAAAGCTATAGCCTAATGTGAGGTTCTTTACATGGATTTTATTGCATCATAGGGTGCTTACTGGTGAGCAACTTATGAAATGTGGTTTTCATGGCCTGTTTAGATGTGAAATGTGTGGAGAGAATGTGGAAACTCTCAACCATGTTTTTATTGAGTGTACTTTAGCCTTTGAGCTATGGAGGAGAATGGCCATATTACTTGGCTTACAGTGGTCCAATTTTTTTACTTTTGAACAACTTTGGAGGGATTGGCCTAATCAAGAGGGTGTTGATCACTTTATTAGGCAACTAGTTTGGATGGGTTCTACCATCCTACTTTGGAATATCTGGAAAGAAAGAAACAACCAAATTTTCAATAAATAAAGAAAGGACATTCACTATATCTGGAAAAAGACCATTACCAACTTAGTTGAATCTATACAACAACTCCTTAAACACCCTTAAAATTCCCACCAAAGATGGGATCAAGTGATGAAAATATTGAATTTTAACTCTTTTAAGGACAACCATATTAAAGGGAATGTGAGTAATCAAAATATGGATAGAACAAGGAATTGGAAGCCTCCTCCTAAGGATTTGGGAAAATTCAATACTGATGGAACCTCTAGGGGGAACCCTAGAAAATATAGTGTGGGAGGATTTGGTAGACTTTTAGATGGTTCCCTAGTTTTCACTTTTGCTAATAATTTGGGTATCCTTTCTAATAACCTTGTTGAGGGGTATGGTATCCTTAGAGGCCTTCGAGAGGCTACTAAGGTCGAATGGAAAAAGGTGTTGGTTGAATCCGACTCTCAATTCATGATTAATTTTTTGAAGACTCCTAAGAATCATAAGGTTGATTGGAGAATAAAAATAATTGTTAAGAAAATTCAATTAATCCATATGGGATTTTTGAAAGTTGAATATAATCATGTGGTCAAAGATCAAAATAGGAGTGTTGATTCTTTAGCTAATTGGGCATTGAATAACCCAGGTGTTGTAGGTGAGTTGGAGAGGAGAGGGTAATCTTCCAAGGGAGGTCCCAAGTTCAAATATCCACCTTACCAAAAAAAATTGAATTTGGTATCCAAAATCCAATTGATAATGTTGGTGCGGGCAAGGTCGAGTGCGACTCTCGAGTGACTTTGACAGTGTAGAACCCCTTGGTCATGGTCTCTCAGACCAAGGCGGCCCTGTAAGGGGTTTTTCGCTTAAAAAAAAAAAATTGGGCATTGAATAAATATTATCTTACTTACTATGACCACCCTCCTAGATGGTGGGACTCACAAATAAGGGAAGTTCTTCTTTCTATCACTTCTTTGGGTGGCTCCAGTACTAGAGGTACCTAGTTCCTTTTTTCTTTGTTTTTGCTTCTCTTTGGTTCGGTTAGGGTATTTTAGTTCCCTTGCTCAGACTGATCATTCTTATGTTTCCTTTGTTAATTCTTGTATGAATAGCCTTTTGGCCTAGAAAGGCCAAACTTGTTTTCTATTTTTTCCTCCTTTTTTATTTTTTGGTGTGTGTGTTGTTTTGTATTGTTTTTTTCTATTTTATTTCTGTGTTTTTTTTGGTGTTTTTAATTTTTTTTGTGTTTTGTGTTTTTGTTATTTTTGTGTGTATGTGCTTTTTTTGTTGTGTTTGTGTGTTGTTTTGTGGTTTTTTTGTGTGTTTTTTGTTTTGTTGTTGTTTGCTGTTTTTTATTTTTTTTTGTTTTTTTTATGCTTTTGTGTCTGTTTTATGTTTTTTGTTATCTTTTGACTTTTGTGTTTTTTGTTTTCTTTTATTGTTTTTTTGTTTTTTTATTACTCTTTGGTTTTTTTCTGTTTTTTGTGCTTGTTTGTGTTTTGTTGTTTTAGGCATTCTCTTTGAGTGTGTCGAAGGGGGCAGGCCAGGTGCAAGCCCTGGACGTTTTTGGTAGAATAGATACCCCTGCCTCCTTGGGACTTACCTTAAAGTGGCATCTCATTTGGGGTGTTTTCCACAAACAAAAAAAAATGGATCAAGTGAAAGTGGGGATTACATTCAAATTACTCAGTTTTTTATTTCAAAATAATTTTTCCTCATCATCTTCTATAGTTCAAAAATTAGGGATAAAATAATAGATGGTGGCCCATGGTTTAGAGGGGAGATATCCTATATTTAATACCATGACGTGAGAGTATTTTGTAGAGATAAAAACTATTAAAATGTATTCAGTGTAGGTTAGGTTGTTGGACTTACATATTTGTTTATCAATAGGTTTTGAAGAATATTGAAAATACTCTAGGGGAGTTTATTCAAGAGGGACCAACTATGAAGGAGCAAATAAATATTGTTTATATCTAGATATATGTTGTCATGAATAATTCAAAATATTTGTCATAATCAATTAATATCAAGTCTAAATCAAGAAAATATGATCAACAAGTGGATTATAAAACTATTATATTTTGATGCCAAAAATATTATGAGACTAGAAACATGACACGAGATTGTAAAGTGAAAATGATGAAGAAAGAGACCAAAAAAATTGGTCATGGACAAGCTTCAATATGAAGCAAGGAGACCATATTATAGTAGAAACTAAATTACATCAAGGATTTTCTACTTCCAAAAAAGTTGCAAAGAAAGCATCTCCGTATCATCAAATGATAAAGGTTATCATAGTTCACTCGAATCAACCATTAGAAAAAAATAAAAAAGGATATAAAGGATGAGGAGGTATACTATGCAAGTTCAAATTTAGAGGGACTTAAAGGTGTGAAAGAAGATATTGAGGCAAAATGAAAAACAAAGAAGGTAGAATAGGTTAAGTGTAATCTAGGTAAATCATCTTCATTTTTCTCAAATAGTAGAAAATCCTCTTCTTGCAATAAAATTAAAAATAGTGTAGATTTCATCCCTTACACTCTAGGGTTTCAAGAGGACCATAATAAAAAAAGTAATATAAAGGATATCCATGAAAATTTAGGGGTTTTAAGATAGCATAAAAAAGCATGTACTTTGAAGATTGTCCTTGCATTTAAAGTTTTGAATTCAACATAAAGAAAAAAGTGTTTTTAAGTCTATTGCTTGCACTTTAAATTCTTCACACCATAATTAACTAATAAACGACAAGCCTCACTATGGATAATTTGAAAAATCAAAGAGATTGTTGAATAGGAAATTGTTAGTGAAAAAAGAAAAGATAAAGATCCTTAAAGCAAGAATAAAGAAAAAATGAAACTCAATGGCATATTGATATGGGAAAACAAGAACAAATATGACAAGCATTAACAATAAATGAGACCACCTATAAGTGAAAGGAAAAAAAAAGTGATGATAAAAATGATATTTTTGGAATATTAGAGGTATTAAGACCCCAAAAAAGAATTATTAGGGAATTAGTAAGTTGTTATAGTTATGAACTTGTTTTAATATAAAAATAATAAATAACTAAAAGGAATATAAAGATGTTCTCAAAAAAATTGGGATGATGGGAGATTGTCTAGCAATTTTTGCTATAGAAGCATTAGAAGATATTGTAACATAAGATAAATTACAATATTTCATTACAATACAACCATGAATAGAAGTCCAAGGTTTAAATCCTATGGGGTAGGGTTATACACCATGCTTTAGTAACCAAATGATGGTTGGATAACAATATATTAGGTAAATAATATCTTCCATAAGATTAGTTTCATATGACCTATGGTCTCACGGATGTTAAAAACTACTTTACCTTTTACCCTCTTTATACTTTACCTTTTACCCTTTTTTTTCGATGGCAGAAACTATCAAGGGTTGAGCTAACACAACAGGCTGCGTCGGCTTTCTGTCTTTTACGCTTTTCAAGGATTCCTGCAGCAGATCAACTTGCCCCGGGAGCAGAAGAGCCTCGTACATACTTATCTTCGTCGGGGTCCTTTTAAGCTCATCAACTATATTGTAGGTTGAAGTGTCGACTCCCTCTATTTCCTTCGCCACTCATACCTGGTCCGGTATTGCTGCGTGGCTTCGACTCTCTGTCTCTTCGTCAGTGACAGATATCTCAGCTTCTCTTGAGCTTGTTCTTTTGTTTCGGCTAGAGGTTGAGCTGCGGGAGCTTTCACTACGGGAGCTTTCACCGTGGGAGCCTTGGGCGTAGGAAACCTTTCTTTGGCTGTTGGAGGCCAAGGTAACCTGTCAGGTGGTAGCCCAGCAGGCTGGGCCTTCTCTCTTCTGGCGTATACCTTCAACGGCTTTGCTTGGGCTGTGGCAGCCTCAATGGGCTTTCTACCTTCCTTGGTCAAGAGCAACGCAGGATCTTCTTCTGGGACCGCAAAGTTGCCTTCATCATCCAAGATCATGTATGCTTCATCCTCTATGGCGCTACCCGCAAGGGTCTGAAGCTAATGCTGATGCAGCATGCAACTCTCCTTTGAGTGTGGATCGTTGCATGTGGAGCACCAGTTAACCTGGTCAGAAGTGCCAGGTTGAACCTCATTGGCAGCATTCCTTGCAGGGGGGTGTCTTTGAGCTTGTGTAGCTTGATCTTTTGTTAGCGCCGAAGGAGGATATGGTCTCCTTGGAAGGAACTCCATCTGGGCTTGCTTCTTCTTCATTATCGTCATATCGTTGGAAATAGTATGATACCCAAAGGCTAGAGCCCGTACCTCTTGAAGGATTTTATTCTGAATGTCATTATCTGCAGGTGCCAACCGGGCCGACGAAGGTATTGCAGCTAATTGTGAAGGTGCATAATACGCCGCGTAATGAGGGGGAGCTAGGAGTGCGGGATACTACGGAGACGGAGGTGGTGGATTAGCATAATGAATCTGAGGTTGACCGTAGGGGTTTATAACTGGTGCTGGATTCCATGGCTACTGGGGGTGCTGAATTGAGGATGATGGCATCACACCAGAGGCCGATGGATATTGGGACTGAGGAAAATCAAGATAAATGGGGGGCTGCACTCTATGCGGAAGTCTGCCTATAGAGATTATGTCTAATTCTGTTTGTTGGGCAGCTTCGTACAGGGCAGGGAAAGTATCGACTCGGGCTATCTTGAGTAGGCATATATCTGAATTGAAAGACCTCAGGTAATAGTGTGCAGCTTGACCCACCGAAGGTCGCAGTTCGCAAGGTACTCTTTTCCAAGACCTCGCAAACCTTATGTTGGAGTCTGATATCTCCTCTTGTGGGTGACGTTGGATACTCAAAAACTGATGCAATAATGAAGAGGGGTCAGCAGACTCGTTTCATCCTTTTACGAGTCTACATGCCAACTGAGGCCACCCTGTGATAGATCCTTCTGGCAAAGATCTCCACCAATAGAGAAGCTTCCCCCTCAGAGAAAGAGCCAATAGACGGGTCTTAACACTCATTTGTAATAGAATGTAACACAGCCAAGGCCAGAATGTCTTGGATGTGCTCATATGCCATTTTGCCGTAGCCATCGTAAGTAGGGATGGACTTCAAGGCAGTGGGGGATATAGCCTCTTGTCCGACTAGAGCCAAGGGCCCTATGGAGTCAACCGCTGGGAAGAGGTTGTCATCATTTTGCTGGGCAGCCATGTCTTCTTCCCCTCCAGTCGTGTACTCGGTATCGGTGTTGTCCGAAGATGTAGGTTGCTCTTCAACTTCGGCCTCTTCGATTTCGGCTTCGGATTCGTCTATGCGGGCCTGGTAGTCAGCCAGCCTTACGTGCTCTCCAGGAGCGTTGATGTCAATTTCGTAGAGATCAGGCTGGTTTCCCGGATTCCTTGCTCTCCACCTTCTTGTATGCATGAAGGCGCTTGGACCGGTCTCACGGACTCAGATGATATTCAGGTACTTGCAGAGTCGCCAGGTGTTCTGATTTAACAGCAATGAAGCGAACACCAATGCTTCGATTCTGTTTGAGGTGGGAAACTTTCGGGTCCCACCAGGCGTGCCAGAGAAACTGTTGGTTATGAATCTGCCACTAGGATAGGATTTAGTGTAATGCGCCCTAGATTCGCCCAACAGATTGAAAGGCCGGAAGGAAGGAATGCCTTCCGTGCCAATCTCCGAAGAAGGCCGACTTCCTATGTTTTTTCGATTGGTTTTAAGCTCAGAGTGCAGGAAAGAAATTAGAAATGTGAAAATAAATATAAATGTGATTTGTATTGGGTGGGGAGGATAAGCAGCACAACAACTATCAATCACCACTACTAACAACAACTAAATACAGAATACATTACAGAAACTACCAATGTCATTCATTCTATGTATCCTCTAACTATGCATTCCAGGAATACTTAATTATTAAATACCGATATCGAGATAGCAGAATAACAGTAAGCAATAACATAAGCAACATGAGGCGTAAATGCTAAATAGAGGCAGCATAAAGAACAAGAACAGTCAATAGAGCCAAGTGTATCTTGTATTCAGAAGCAAATGCACAGCTACAATAGTTCCCTAGCAGTATATCCCCCTTCCACCCCTTTTACAATGATATGGCGCATCTATTTATAGAGCAATTTCCCCCCAATTACAACTCCGGGCACAGGATCCCAGACCTGACAATAGCTGACAAAGTCGACAAAAGCGGCAAAAAAGCTGCCGATGTTGACCTCTGCAGATATGGATCTGTACTTGCAGCAAGGTCGACCTGAAAACTTGGCAGCTACATGGCAGTGCGGTAGATGAAACTTTGAGTCAGCTTGAATGAGGGTAGTTGCAGTAGATGAAATTGAGTCGGCTTGAATGAGGGTAGCTGTGGTACAATAATTGGTTCACACTTGCACTCCACCCGTCACATCTCTGACTCAAATCCCAAGGCTGGACACTTGTCAAAATCTAATAAGGGACAAATCTACCTTGGAATCTCGTCTTTCTTTCATGCCTGACCTCGCTCGGAATTGGAGCGCAATTAGAAAGCGCAAGGGGGAATCAGCGCAGTTGGGGAGGCCTCCGTGCCTTAGACAATTTTTTGGGCTGCTTGCAACATCCTGCCCGAGTGCGCACAAGTAAGAGGGCGCAACCCGACTTCGCTGCGAAGTAGGGTTGCGCACCCAACACTTAGCTCATTTTTCTCACCACTCCGACTGCGCATGAAGATGAGAGCGCACCCCGACTTCGCTGCGAAGTCGGGTTGCGCTCCCAACACTTGAAATTTTTAGGGGTCCGCTGCTTCCCAGGTGCGCACAGAAATGAGAGCGCACCCCGACTTCGCTGCGAAGTGGACCAACATGTGGCTTTCTTCTGGGGGTAGAATCAGGTTGGTAAAATCAGTCCTTCAAGCTATTCCTATTTATGTTTCTTTTATTTTGAATATCCCAAAGGTTGTTCTTCGAGAATTGGATCAAATCAGTCATCATTTTCTTTGGAGTGGTACTAAGGAGAAAAGAAAATGGGCCTTGGTGAAATGGGATACTTTATGTCTTCCTAAGAGTGAAGGGGGTTAGGATTTCGGTCTTCTATTAATAACAAAAAATCTATAGCTGCTAAATTATATTGGAGGATGTTGCATAACCCCAATTCTCTTTGGACCAATAATCTCCGTGCTAAATATGCCGAGACAAAAGTCCTGAAGACCTTGTTCGCTATCAACTTCCTACCAAAGGTTCTCCCATTTTAGCAGTTCTTAATACTGGTGAGGATTTGATAAAGAAAAAATTATTTTGGATCATTCATAATGGTCAACAGGCAAATTTTTGGACAGATTCTTAGGATGGTCACAAGCCTTTGATAACTTAGTTTCTTGATTGGAGGCCTTGGATGGAGGAGCTTCACCGAGCTAATTGGATAAAGGTGGCTAATTACTGTCGGTACCATACTGGTAATTCAAAGATTTGTAGATAGTGGATCCCTATTGAGGACTGGCCTATTCAAATACCAGAAAGGCAAAGACAAGATATCCAAGCATCCTTCATATGAGATCCCTCTCTTGGTCCCATGAAAAAGATTGTTTTGGATGGAACAACACTACTAAGGGTGAGTATTCAGTTGCTCAAGGTTATTTGACCTTATGCCATAATAATCCCAACCATTCTTTTGACATCTTTTCTCAATTGTGGGCTCAAAAGCTCTAGCCTAAGGTGAGGTTCTTTAATTGGCTTTTATTGCATCATAGGGTGCTTACTGGTGAGCAACTTATGAAGTGTGGTTTTCATGGCCCTTTTAGATGTGAAATATGTGAAGAGAATGTAGAAAATCTCAACCATATTTTTATTGAGTGTACTTTAGCCTCTGAGCTATGGAGGAGAATGGCCACTTTACTTGGCTTACAAGTGGTCCAATTTTTTTACTTTTGAACAACTTTGGAGGGATTGGCCTAATCAAGAGGGTGTTGATCATTTTATTAGGCAGTTAGTTTGGATGGGTTCTACCATTCTTCTTTGGAATATTTGGAATGAAAGGAACAACCAAATTTTTAATCAATATAGGAAATATATTCACTATATTTGGAAAAATACCATAGCCAACTTAGTTGAATCAGTTCATCAACTCCTTAATCACCCCCAAAACTCCCACCAAAGATGGGATCAAGTGATGCAAAGATTGAAGATTAAATATTCTAAGGGCAACCAACTTAAAGGGAATGTGAGTATTAGTAAGATGGATAGGACTATAAATTGGCAACCTCCTAATAAGGATTTTGGAAAAGTCAATACTAATGGAGCCTCTAGAGGGAACCCTGGAAAAGCTAGTGTGGGAGGAATTGGTAGACTTTCAGATGGCTCCTTGGTTTTTACTTTTGCTGAGAATTTGGGTATTCTTTCCAATAACCTTGTTGAGGGGTATGGTATCCTCAGAGGCCTTCAGGGGGCTACTAAGGTTGGATGGGAAAAGGTGTTAGTTGAGTCTGACTCTCAACTTATGATTAATTTCTTAAAGACTCCTAAGAATCATAAGGTGGATTGGAGAATAAAAAGAATTATTGAGAAGATTCAATTAATCCAAATGGGATTTTTGAAAGTTGATTACAATCATGTGGTCAGAGATCAAAACAAGAGTGTTGATGCTTTAGCTAATTGGGCTTTGGACAAAGGTGATCTTACTTGTTATGGCCACCCTCCTATATGGTGGGCTTCTCAAATTAGGGAAGCTCTTCTTTCTATCATTTCTTTGGATGGCTCCAGTTCTAAAGGTACCTAGTTTCTTCTTGCTTTTTTTTTTTTTTTTGCTTCTCTTTGGTTCATTCAGTTTTTTATAGTTCCTTAGTTCATTCTATTCTTTATTTTGTTTCCTCTGTTGATTCTTGCCTTAATAGTCTTCTGGTCTAGATAGGTCATTGTTATGTTCAATTTTTTTTTCTTTTTTCTTTTTTGTTTTTTTTTGTTTAGTTTTTTAAGGTGGGTGGGTTCTTTTGTTTTGTTTTTGTGTTCTTTGTGTTGTTTTTTGTTGTTCATGTGTTTTTTTTTTTTTTTTGTTATTGTTCTTGTGTTTTTTTCGTTCTTGTTCTTGGGTTTCTCTTTGTTTGTGTTATTTCATGTTTTTATGTGTGAGTGTTTTCTATGTTTTTTGTTTTTGTTTATTGTCTGTTGTTGGTTATTTTATTTTTATTTTTTTTAGGTTTTGGTTGTGTTTATTTTTCATGTTTTTTTTGGGTTATGTCTTTGTAGTGTTCTGTTGTTTTTGTCTTGTTTGTGTTTTATTATGTGGTTCTTGTGTTTTCTATGTGGTTTGTGTTATGGTTTCTTTTATCTTATTGTATGTGTTCGGTTGTGCTTTTGTTTTTGACACACTCAAGGAGCATGTTTTTTATTTTATTTTATTATTTTTGTTGTCATTTACTTATTTTTAAATTGGTTTTGTGTGTTTGTTTGCTCTTGAGTATGTCAAAGGTGGTAGGCCAGGTCCGAGTCCTGGGCGTTTTTGGCATAATGGATACCCATGCCTCCTTGGGTCTTACTCGAAAGTGGCATCCCTTTTGGGATGTTTTTACTAAATTGTTTTGATCTAGAATTTCCTCTAATGTTTTCAAAAGTATTTTTTTTCAAGTAATTACATGGAATTGAAATAGATATCACTTGTATTGCATCATCGTGATCACATAATGTTATTTTATTTTTTTATATATATAGGAGAGTTGGTTACATCCACACTATTTTTAGTAACTGCTAAGTGCAGGGTTCAAACCACATAGGTTGCTTCATCATAATTTTTAAGATATTTTAAAGGTTAAAATATGGGGCATAACATGTATCTATTTATCTATCTATCTTGTGATTTGGAACTAGGTTTTTACAATGTCAATCTAATGTTATAGGAATGTACTATCTCGATAAGGACATTATTATAATGAATAAAAGATTTTAATTATGTTCGCGAGACCCAAATATCGTCTATGGGACCTCAAATATGGAAGTACAACTGCTCAAATAATATCATATGATATTTAATAACTTTGATAAGGTTGTTCCTTCTCCTTCTGTTGATTTGGGTTAGCAATTCCTCAACTTTTTTTATTTTACTATCTTCAAATAACTCTGTTATAGACCTATTTCTCAATGTTTCTTTGTATTTGCCACGGATGTCTGAAAAACTCGAGCACTTATAGATGAAGTGTTCCTCTATCTCTACTGCCCCTGTGCTGCATAAAGTACATATCTTTTCTTTCCATTGTTCTTTGGGTGTTGTCCATCTCCCTGTTTCACATATAAGCCTATGAGAGCTAGTCCTTATTAGAGCAATGAGGATTTTTTCCTTCCTCTTGATTTTTATTAAGGATGTATCAGTTGGTAAGATTTGAATATGGGTCTCCTTATTAAAAATTTGTAAATTTTGAGAATTGAGTTAATGTCATTTGATAAGGAATTGATATTTTATATTAAAATATTATTTGTTAATTTGGTATAAAAGATTGTATACTAACATTTAATAAATTATTTTTACTAAATTGTTTTGATCTAGAATTTCCTCTAATGTTTTCAAAAGTATTGTTTTCAAGTAATTACATGGAATTGAAATAGATATCACTTGTATTGCATCATCATGACCACATAATGTTATTTTATTTTTTTATTTATATATATATATATATAGGAGAGTTGGTTACATCCACACTATTTTTAGTAACTACTAAGTGCAGGGTTCAAACCACACAGGTTGCTTCCAACAAGTTTTTATCACCACGTTATTATTGACTTGACATGAAGGGAACCATCGATCACTCGGGATTTGTACCATCATCGTTGGTCTTGCATGCACTTAGAGGATTTAGATCAGACTACTACCTTTCCAACAGGTATGCCCCCAAGGTTTGAACCTAGGTCTCTTCTTGGTAAGTGTCTGGCCAGACAAACAATTACCAATCCACCTAACCGTTGGAGGTAACCACATAGTGTTATTATAACAACTTGGTAAATGTAGCAAGATTCAAACATGAACATAAGTCTCCTCCTTGAAATTTGAGAAATAGAACAAATTGAACTAATACCATTTTAATTATATTTTTAAAGGTATTATTATTACTAAAAATATTACTTTATTGATTTTTGAAGATTTTATATTATAGTAATATATTATAAAAGAATGTCCCAAGGGGACAGCGCAACGGTTCGGGCTTTGGTTCTTCTTCATGAGGTCCAAGGTTCAAACCGCAGCGTGGGCAAGTGTGTGAGAGGTGGGTGTGTGGTGGTTGTGTGTTAAATTCCCTATTGATAAGCATAGCTCTCGGCTTTAGGAGGGGTCATGGTTGGGGGGAGCCTGCCCGACCATGTGCATTGGTCGTACGGGTTTCTCACACTAATCAAATAAATAAATAAATATATATATATATAAGAACATATATTTTTTCTTAAAGGAAAAAAGAATTTATAATTTTTTTTTTTGGTATTAATAAAATAAGAGGGGTTGAAGGGTCCCGACAATTTATAATTTTACTCATACAATAACTTTGAATTTTTTTAGATGATACTATTAATAAGAATCTTGAAAGCTAATCATCTTGCAAATAGTGACCCACTTTCTTATTTTATTTTATTTTTAAATCGAAAAAATTATATTAGAACAAGATTATTTGCATGTTGGGACTCCTCCCAATCTTAGTTAGTAAGAGCACTCTTTCCCTCTTTTTAAATTTTTACAAAACTTTATAACTCTAAAGCCTAAGATCCTAAGAACTAACCACTTTTGGTTACAACACTAATAAGAGATTTGTATTAGAGCCAAATCTCTTAAACCATATGTCTACATTGGCTATCCAAATTAGTTGGATTTACTCACTAACCTGCCCAATCCTCTTATCCTTAATAGCCATGCCACTGTGCCACTGAACCCCTACCTCCTTCTTGGTACCTATCTTAGCCAGAAAGTCCACTACTATATTAAGAGCTCTACCCACTAAAATCAGGATCACATCATCCAATTTCCTTCACCACTCCTTAATTTAGGTGATAAGAATCCTCAATCTTCGCTTCTCCAAAACAAAGTTCCTCATGCAATCAAAAGCTTCTATCAAGATTTGAGAATTTGATTTTATGATTATCCTCCTATAACTTTGTCTTACGGCCTAAATAGAAGCATATTTGATAGCGAATGCTTCTGCTTCATTATTCATGGCCTTGCCTATAGCTCCCAATAGAGCACTATCCAAACATGATTTATATAGACCACTCCAATTCTAGCTTCATCTAGATTACCTTTTGCAACTCTACTAGTATTAATTTTAATCTAGCCTTTCGAGGGTGTTTTCCAACTAGCTCTGTCTTGCCCCTCCTACACTTTAGCTTCTTTATCCACTGTACCTATATTATTTTAAGTTTCCTCTTTAGCATACACTGCCACAATTTCCATCACTTTGCTCCAAATGACCTACCAAACGCCATCCAAGGATGAAAAGTTTTCTTTAAAAATTTTATCGTTTCTCTTCAACCATAATCGCCACCAAATAAAATTTAATCTAAGTTTCCACCCAATACAAAGAGCTTTAAATTTAAATTTACCCCTTTCATATTTCCTAAATATTAATATAGTTCAAATCACCATTAGTTCATATTTTATAGACTAAATACCATCTCTGCTAGATCTTGCGAGTAAGAAAACACTCAAACATCAAGTGGTCAAAATTTTCCTCATTTTTGTGGCATAAAACACATTGGGATAGGCCAATTATTCCTCTATGTATCAAATTATCAAAGGTAAGAATTATCTTTATGCATGAATTGTCATGCAAAGAAGTTTACTTTCTACCAACCCTTGACTATTGAATCTTTCTCGAATCCTCAACCTAATATGTAATGGGGAGGAAGTTCTAGAAAGAAATTTTCATAATTATCCTTCATTGTATAGAGTCCAAGGCTCCCATAGCCCCAAGCTAATTCATCCTCCTCATCCCTACCTATGAGAAATATTTCTACGAAGATTTTAGTCATGATGGGTGTCAATTCTAGTTGGCCATTCGTCCAACTTCTTAAGCTTCTTAAACATATAATCCCCTAGCTGGTTGGTGTTGAAATAACTTTTGATCTTGATCAAACCCTTGTTTTCTATTATTGTTTTTATTGGTTATAGTTATGGGAATTTAGCAATGACAGGTGGGCATTGATCCCATGAATCTATCCAAAATCGTGCCTTCTCCCCTCTCCCTCCTTTCCAAAATAATCCATCTTTTACTACTTGAGATCCTAGCTTTAGTGCATGTCACACTAGGGATCCATTACCATCCAAATAGAAACAAATCACCTCATTAAGGTTCACTTGTCCCAAATATTTACTAGATAATCTATTGAATAAAGAATTTGGTTGGGAGATCCACCTTCAATAAAGCTTTCCATCCAAATATTCATTATTTAGCTTTGATATCCTCAAGCCCAACCCTCCCTTTGCCTTGGGCTAGCTTATTTTATTCCAACGTACTAATGCACATTTCCTCTCTCCTTTTGTTCCTCCCCATAAATATTTTCTAGCCATATTTTCCAACTCTTTCCATATGGTATGTGGGGCAACAATGATAGAAAATGTATGGATTGGCATGGCCTAAATGGTTGACTACAAAAAAATTTAATCTACCCCTAAATTTTAACCATTTGTGAGACCAATGGTTAATTATTTCTTTGGTACAATTCAAAATATCTCCAGATAGCTATCTTTATTTTTTTTAAATGCATAGGTATCCCCAAATAGACCAGTGGAAGAGAAGTCCTCGTGAATCCCAAGATCTCTAGAATTATGTCTTGAAGCCTTCAATCAAGATTGAAGAAGACCACTTTGGATTTCTTATTGTTGATGACTTGGTTTGTAGCCCTAAGATAAACATTAATAGCATCTCTAATCATTCTTGATTTTTTGAGGTTGGCCACTCCCATAAATCCTATGTCATCCATAAATTGTAGGTGAATCAAAGCCTCCTTACCCATATTGATACTTGTGAGAAAACCCTGTTGTATTCTCCTCAATATATATCTGCCCAATCCTTCAACAAATATGAGAAAAAGATAAAAGGAATAAAGATCTCCTTGATGAAGGTATCTAGTGGTTCCAAACAGTTGCAAGGGAAGACCATTGATTAACATTGAGTATGTCACGGTAGAGATGCAACTCATGATCCACTCTATTCAATCCTAGCCAAAGACTAATATCATCCTTGACAAGAAGCTCCACTCCATCCTATTATAAGCCTTTGACATATCCACTTTTGTGAGTATTCCTCTATTGCTATATTTTGCATTGAGTGGATTACCTCATGATCTAGAACCACACCATCCATGATTTGCCTTCCCTCTACAAAACCCCTTGTTCTGAGTAGATAATGTTGTCTAGGAGAGGTTTTAGTCACTCAACAATTATCTTCGTGATTATTTTGTATATGACATTGCATAAGGTAATAGGTCTATAATCTAAAATATGCATCCCCTCCTCCCCTTTCAAAATTAAGGCAATGAATGTTTGATTTAATGCTTTAAGCATTCTTTTACTACCCCTAGACTCCTCTATGACAACCATTACATCCTCCTCCAAGTTATCCCAAAAGATATAAAAAAACTCGATTGGAAAGTTGTCTAGACTTGGTGTTTTTCTCGTTCTCATTCTAAAGACTACCTCCTTTAGCTCCTCTCTATTAATGGGTTTAATCAAGGCTTGATTTTGTTCTTCAAATATGATAGAGGGAATGGCAACAAGAACTTCTTTTTGAGCCTCTTCATCCTACATTGAACCTTCTTTAAATAATTTAGCAAAATAATCCATTAAATGGGAATGCATATATAGGATCGTATCAAAGGAGATCCCGTTCTCATCCTGAAGAGCTTCCATATTGTTCATCTCTCTCCTAGCACAAGCGACCCAATGGAAAAATTTAGCATTTTATCCCCCTTCCATTAACCAAACAGTTCTTGCTCTTTATTATCAATAAATATCCTCTTGGTTGTCAATGTACTCTATCGCTTTATGCAACTCATCATCCTCTTCTTTGAATTGCTTTATAATTGTTCCCTCTCGGTAGAATTTCTAAATGTCATCCCATCTAACCACAAATTGAGCTCTTTGAACCTAGAAGTATGACTTGGTAAATTACCTTCACCATTTCAGCTAATCCTTGACATAGTGAAGATGCTTATGGAAGCTAAAAAATGATGTCCATTATTTCAAACATCCCTCTTCCTACCACTATAAGATTTTATTTCAAAGTTTCTCCTTTTGTAACATTTTTTTTCAAATCTGAATGGTTTTTTATTTTACCCTATCTTGCCCGTCCTCCAATATAATGGGGAAGTGATATGAGACCAGACCCTTCAAAATATTAAATTTTAGATTCCATTTCACAAATGCCTCCTCAAAAATAAAAAAATGATCTAACTTCACCTTCTTGCTATGTGACTCCCTCCTCTTGTTAGTCCAAGTATAATTGGTTCTAGGGCATTAATATCCGCCAAGTGTAATGCATGGACCTGGGCAATCATCCCAAGTCTAAAATCAAAGTTCCCCCCTCCTAATCTGCAGATGATAATTTAGAATTAAAATCCCCAACGATAATCCACTCTAGCTCCTCCCTGGAGACTTATATTATGCACCACTTTCCATTTACAAATTTATCCATCTAGGTTTTGATCCCATAGAAATTTGTGATAAAAACCTTCTCAACTATCACATTGTGCCTAAAATGGGATGTGAGGAAACATTATGCTCTATTGTCGTTCATTCATGACAGTTCCAAAAGGTAACTATCCCCATGAGACCCCTTGGGTAGCCACTTCCACATGACCAATACCCCTCCAAAGTCTATTATTGTTTTATGCATGAGATCTAGTGACATTTTGGTCTCCTAGATAAGCAAAAAAATGTTTTACTTTTCTCTAAGAATCTCCATACAACAGATTGATGGTTTATGCTATTTAAACCTCTAATATTCCATGATTGTATAATCATTGGTTCCCTTGAGACTAGTAAGAGTTTATTGTCCTCATCGATTCCTCCGTGGTCGATTTGTCTCTTTGGGATGCTATCAATTCCTTATTTGACTCTCTACCCACTCCTTGAGAGTTATTATTCCTCGATCTCTTCTCCACCTAGCTGATCCCCAAAGTTGGATTCTCTCTATTCTTTTATGCCACACCCATGATGACATCGTTTACGATCAATTTCTCCTGGTTATTCACTCTCAATGCCCCTTCCTTCTTTGGTTGTGGTAACTTGTCGCACTCTATTACCTGCTCTAGGAAAGGAGTTGAAGGAAGGGCTTGAACATGAGTGTTACCATTTTTGTTATTTCCATCCACTCCATCCATAAGTTGTTCTTCTTCCTGTTCCACCAATGTCTTGAAGATCTCATACCTATTTGAGGGCTTGGGTTGGGTTTTCTCCTTGCCATATTTTTTTTTTGCCTCCTTTTGGGTTGTTCAAAACCATCTCCCTTTGCTTCTTCTCCTTGAGAAGTGTTGGCTACTCCTTTAGTGATTGTAGATTTACTCTCCTTAAGAGGATTTAACGTTCCCAAAGGGGCTTTTATTTCTGTGATCATAGTTTTTGGGTAGGATGGGGCTAAATACCCATATTTGTGGTAAACTCTACACCTAAGGCGTAGTGCCTCATAATCAAGTTGTTGAATCCAACATAGTCTTGTAAGTTTAAGTTCCACCTTTTTTGGAAGAGGCTGGTCGAGATCCATTTCAACACATAATCTAGCATAGATGATTGTGTCCCTTCTATTATGTCTCTAGAGACACCCAAATACCTTTCAAGGAAGTTACCTATGGTTTCCAATACATGTTCACTCCATAACTCCATTGGAAGTGCATACGATCAAACCCAAATTAGGACAACAATGGGTTTTATTCGAGGATCAAATCCCACTCTTTAGGGCTAAACAAATAATCCTATCAGGCCATGGTTCCTCTTTTTTGATTTGAATGCCTTGATTCTATCAACTAGCGAGGAAAAACTAACAATAAAATATTCATTACTAATAAACCACAAGGAATACTCACAAAGAGGCTCCCAGTTCTGCCAAACCTACGAATGCAAGAAGTTAAGGGTAGGATGATACCCATGAACTTGTAGATTAGGTCATGATTGGCTCTATATAGGGTCGTTTCTTCTACTATACTTTGCTCAATGATGATCTTTATCTTGATTTAGACTGTGACAAACATCCATTTACCTTTTGAGGTGCCTCCTTTGCTCATTGATTTTTTTTTCTAGTAGTCGCAAAGAGCATTTTTAGTGTTATTTTTCTTGCTTCTTTAGCCTTTGTTTGAGGTTTCTCCTTCAACAAATCTGCAAATAACTCTGTCTATTTGGAAGGGAATTTGGAGGTGCCCCTATTGAGCCCTCCTAGAACAACATTCTTGTCTAGGGTTTTCTATTCAACCTCATATATGTCCTTGAAATTCACCACACCAACCTCATACACATTTAAAAACCTTATTTTTAACAAGCTACACATATCCAACACACTTCCCATCCACTCACTTTCTTATTCTTATTTATTTATTTTATTTTATTTTATTTTTTATTTGGTTAGTGTGTAAAACTCCTACGTCCAACGCACATGGCTGAGCTGAGAAGTCTCCTCCCAACCATGACCCCTCTAAAGTTGAGAGCTATGCTTATCAATAGGGAATTTAACACACACCCACCCCCTCACACACTCGCCCACGTTGCGGTTTGAACCTTGGACCTCCCGAAGAAGAACCAAAGCCAAACCATTGTGTTGTCCCCTTGAGACTATTTATTTTATTTTAATTTTAAATGTTTATCATACCTATATTCTTTTTATTAAACTTATTTTCAATAATAAAATTATAAAAAAACTATTGTTATTTTAAAGATATTATCTTAAACATTATAATATATATATATATATATATATATATATATATATATATATATATATATATATATATATATATTTATTTATTTATTTATTTATTTATTTATTTATTTGGTTATAGTGAGAAATCTCTATGACCTACGCATGGGTTGAACAGTTTCCTTCCAACCATGACCCTTCGTAAAGCCAAGAGCTATATTTATCAATAAAGAATTTAACACAAAGCCACCACACACCCACCCCTCACACACTCGTCCACGCTGCGGTTTGAACCTTGAACCTCCCAAAGAAGAGCCAAAGCCAAATAATATATATATTATCAAGGTTAGTGTGAGAAACCCCTACGACCAATGCTACACTTACTAACCTCTAATAAAGGTGAGAGCTGCACTTAATAATAAAAACCAAACACACAACTTATCAATATAATCAAATAATATTAATTAAATTAATTATATTCCTCTATTTAAAAATTTAATTTTAAAATTTAAAAAATACTACTAAAATATTATAATACTATTATACTAATCTCAAAAGCTATCCAAACTACTCTTCACGTGAATCCCTTTTACCTGGATTATGGGCGACCTACTGTTGACTCTTTTCTATTGCTAACTCTCAATATAAACTTATCAGCATTTATTTTCCTAAAATTTAAGTAGGTGATTCCTTTTAAAAATTTTTTTAATTTTTTAATTTTTTTAAAGAAATTCTTTTGAGATTTGAATTTATTATTTTGAAGCACGAAATTAATGAAAACTTTGGAAATGTTCCTTAATAAGGAAAACGCCAGGTAATTAGATTTCGAAAATGTAATTATGATTGTGATGTTGAAATATATTGGCGATCAAATACCTTATTCAACAATAAATTGATGTCATTAATTGTAATTATGATTGTGTATTTAAAAAAATATATATTTTTCCTGCGTTAAATGGGTAAGTTTCTAGAGCATTAACTCACTTTGGTTACTTTTTCCGTTTTGTAAATGATAAGGACAAATCGTTAGGTTTTTGTTTGTGGTTAGTTTTTGCTTTTTGAAATTTAAGGTTTAAACTATGAGTATGTCTACTGGTAAGGATATTACTTGTATTATTGGTAATGTGACTCGGATTTAATTCCATGGTGGGTGTATAAGAAGTATTATTAAAAAATAATAATAATAATTCAAATCATGACATATTCAAAAAAAGATGAACTACTTTTTGGTTAGGGGTAATGTGACTCGGATTTAATTCCATGGTAGATATGTATAAGAAGTATTATTAAAAAATAATAATAATAATTCAAACCATAACATATTGAAAAAAAAAAAAGATGAACTACTTTTTGGTTAGGGGAATAGACTGTTTTTTGGTTAGTTGTACCAGTTTGACGATTAGGAGGTTGGGGTTTTGTTGAAACTTAAATTTAGTTTTATGAATTATATATTCTTGGATAATGAATAGTTATATATTATATTTTGTAAGTAAATAATTTTTATAATAAAATATTATATATTTTTTGAATGAGTTAATTGAAACCGGCCCACCCATATTACTATCACCACACAATGGTATTACAATATGTCTTTTGGTAAGATTTGAACCTGGGTCTCTTCTTTGAAATATTGAAGAATTTAATTATTTGACCTAATGCCACCTGATCTAATAAAGTATTATATTTAATCAGATGTGATTATATAAATATTGATAGATAAAAAAAAATCTTAAATTTAGTTTTGTGAACTATTTATTCTTGGATAATGAATAGTTATATATAGTGCAACTGTTCGGGCTTTGGCTCTTCTTGGGGAGGTCCAAGGTTCAAAGCTGACGTGGGTAAGTGTGTGAGGGGGTGGGTGTGTGGTGGATGTGTGTTAAATTCCTTATTGATAAGCATAGCTCCCGGATTTATAAGGGTCATGGTTGGGAGGAGAATGGTCAACCCTGTACCACTATGCGATGGTCGTATGGGTTTATCACACTACCCAAATCTTAAAATAAATAAATAAATATATATATATATATATATATATATATATATATATATATATATATATATATATATATATATATATTTTGATATTTTGTAAGCAAATGATTTTTATAATAAAATATTATATTTAATTATTTGTGATTATATAAATATTTATTTAATATATCAAATCTTGTTATAATTATGTAGCTAAGTTTATTTGATTAAAATAATACCATGATATTATACTCTCTAAAAGGTTCATGAGGTTATCAAGTGGCATTAGCTCAACTAGTTAGATTCCTCAAAATTTCAAAGAGAAGATTTAAGTTCAAATCTTGCCAAACCATACATGGATAATATCCAAGCTTTTTTGTAATACCATTATGTGGTGGTGATGATGTAATATAGGTGGAACTCGTTTCAATATCATATAACACATTGAAAAAAAATGTTCACGAGGTTGTGGGTTTGAGATAATTTATGGGAAATAAGCAGTTACTAATCTTATTAATGAATCTTAACATTTTCAAAACCTTAAGCAAGTAATAAATGAAGTTCAAAATTGGGCCAACAAGAATGAGACGAACAGGTTTGTTGGGAGCAGTCCATGTGGTTTGAACCGTGCTTTAACCAGTTACTAAAAATAGAGGTTGTAATCAACTCTCCTATGTAATCAAAAAATAAATAAATAAAAATAAATGAAGTTCAAAACATGTTTTAAGTGTTCTATTTGTCTATATCGAGTGGCATTAGCTCAACTGGTTAGATTCATTCAAGAAGAAAACCAAGGTTCAAATCTCACCAAGTGATATGGATGATATTCAAGCTTTATTGTAATACCACTACGTGGTGATGGTGGAGCTCATCTCAATCTTGCATAATCAATTGAAAAAGAGAGTTTTATTTGTCTATATACTCACTTAAGTTATGAAATGAAAGATTTTAATTACGTCCGCGAGACCCAAATATAGTCTATGGGACCTCAAATATGGAAGTACAACTGCTCAAATCATATCATATGATCTTTAATATCTTTGAGAAGGTTGTTCCTTTTCCTGTTGATTTGGGTTAACAATTCCATGCTATATAAAGTACATGTCCTTTCTTCCCATTGTTCTTTGGGTGTTGTCCATCTCCCTGTTTCACATCTAAGCCTATGAGAGCTAGTCCTTATCTGAGCAATGAGGATTTTTTCCTTCCACTTGATTTCGGCGCCTATATATGCTTTTTCCTTGTGATCATATGTTGCGTTAAACTTTGCAATATAATATTGTTTTTTCCTGCTTGTATTTTTCCACATTCCACTTCTAAACTTTTCATTCACATAGCTTTTGATGTCTTTGTTGAAATTTGGGCATTCATTTATGTTGATTTCCCAACGTTTCATCCATTTTTTATTTTGTTTCATCCATGTGTTCTTTCGCCTATGCAACTCTTCGTCCTTAGTTGCCCTTGGCCATCTGTCGTTTTTCATGTTTTCTGTTTTTTAAGTAACATAACAACTTGGTCATAGCAATTGTTTCTAAAGGAAACATTCTAGTTTCAACTAGAATAATTTCATAAGAGGTTGTGGCCTTAATTTTGAGAAAATTTGTGATTAGATATTTATGATATAAGACCTTAGAACACTTAAAATTTATTAGACTTAAGCAAAACCATCCCTAAAACCTTCATGTTTTTTATTCAACAATCTAAAATAAAATTCTTAAATTTTTACAAATCATAATTTATTTAAAAAATAATAAGTTTTTAGGTATGTTAACCAATAACCATGAAAAAATAAAAGAATATATATTTTAATTAAAAAAATAAAAAAATTAATAATAATGTTACTATTAAAAAGTTGAGAGGACAAGATTAAAAATAACTTTATTGTTTTAGTGGACACCATAAAATATAAATTTCAAAGTTTCACAATTTAATAATAATGTTACAATCATGCACAGACAGTAGCCCAGATCTGATTCCTCTGAGTGGTGCGCCAGATTGATGACGACGGTGCAACCCCTGTGCGTCCGGCGGTTCCCATCTCACGCCGGGTTACCATGTACCGAGACGGTGGAAGTCCCGGGAGCCTTCGTAGATAGTTTGAACCCTACCACTAGTGTTGGTAGTTACTAAAAATCGTGATTGTAACCATTGCTTCTATATACCAAAAAAAAAAAAAAAAAAAAAAAAAAAATATGTAAGGACAAGATACAAAATAACTTTATTATTCTTGTAGGAAACTTTAGTGGTATGGACTCGGTCTTTCAAACCATTATTGGACATGTCCATGTGTAATTTTTTTTTTTTATGGTTAGTGTGAGAAACCCTTATGACCAATGCATAGGGTTGGGCAGGTTTTTCCAACTATGACCCCTCCTAAAGCCAAGAGCTATGCAGGCTTATTCCTCCTAAATTTGAGAGCTATGCTTATCAATAGGGAATTTAGTACACATCCACTCTTTCACCCATGCTCACCCCCTCACACACTCGCTCATGCCGCGGTTTGAACCTTGGACCTTTCGAAGAAGAGCCAAAGCACGAACCATTGCACTATCTCCTTAGGATAAAATCCTTACGTTAAGGAAAATCGTTCCCATATCCCTAAAGGCTAGGACTTGGACTTTTCGTTCCACAAGGCTTGTTCCATCTAGGTATACCCCTCAGGCTAACCGAGGTTTTGTATATGATGTAGGCTGCCAGACTTGAACCCCAGACCAACTCTCGAGTATTGAGGGAACTTGCGAGTGATGAAAAAAACTATTATTTTAGATACCCATCAATTATTAAATAAAACAATACCTTACGCCGATAGGCATCCTACAATTACAGCCAGGAAGGTCGTCCTACAATGACAGCTAGGAAGGTCAGCCACGCCATAAACAATATTAATATTTTATTAAAAAAGTCGACATTAAGAAAATTATCCGCTGACGTTAAGGGTTACGGTGGATTTAAAATATTTAAACTAGCTTAGATATATAAAATATATGTATGTATAAACACCGAGAGTTATCAATCTCGAGGCGTCTATTTATCACACCCCCAAGAAATGAGAAAGACAAATATTTAAACTAGCTTAGATATATAAAATATATATATCTATAAACGCGAGAGTTATCAATCTCGAGGCGCCTATCTATCACACCCCAAGAAATGAGATAGACGCCTCGAGATTGATAACTCTCGGAGTTTATAGATATATATATTTTATATATCTAAGCTAGTATATTTACATAGAAAAAATAAGATAAGAAATAATTTAATTAACTCAATTTTAAAAAACCAAGTGATTAAGAGATTCTATTTCTTAATAAAAATAATATAAAAAATTTAATTGAAAATATTTTGATAAAAATATAAATTAAATATGATATAATTGATCTAATAGTATAAAAGATGTTTTAATATTTTCATAAAAGTAACTCCAATAAATATCCTATAAAAAAAGTTAAATCAATTTGAATTTGTATTAAAGTCCATCGGTGACTAAAAGAGGTCAATGAGACTGTAAAGTAGGACATATACAAAGCAACGGGAGTGCCTAATGCAGCTCTAGAGAAAATAAAGTAAGAAAAAAAGTAAATAGGATGACATATGATATACAAGAACTATGAATCAAGGATTACTCCCAACATTCAAGGTTGAAGAGAAGTGAGTGATGTAAGAGTTGGATGTCGTTGTAGATGTTCTTTGTTGGAGTCGATGACGAGTTGATCTTGTTGTATCTCTGTGATCACCCTGGTGCTTCCTGGTCATGGTCTCTGGAGGCTGGAAGAATGAAATGATAAGTCAGATCCTGTTATCTTCTGCAAATTGTTATTAAGTAGTTCTTTCCCGAGATTGAATAATTCCTGGATGAAAAGGGCAATGCATCTTTGATCTTCATAATTAATCCAAGATTTTAGTGTATGGGTGTCTCTAATAAGCAATAATATCTACCTCGTATTTCGTAGTAGATAGGACAAGTAAAAATGAAATGCTCCTCAGATTCCACATCAAGACTGCATAATTTGCAAGTACGCTGATCTCTAGGGAGGTGATGATCTGTCTCAATACACAACTGGCGAGAGCAAACTCGTAGCTGAGCTAGAGGAAACCTGAGGCTATGTGACATCTGTATCAAGTTATATTTTGGAGTAGTGATCAATCCATTCTCTAGTTGGAGATAAAAGTGAGAGTAATGAAGTAGTTTTGGTGAAAGAGGTTCCTTTGGATCAGTCCAAGTAGTTTTTATATATGCTGAGTAAATCTCATCTCAAATATCAATATTGGAGTATGGTGCATTGATTGATGCTTTAGTAAGAGGAAGTCTCATGATGTCTAGGCCAAGAGATTGAAGTAGAGTAGTAGTCTAAGCATACCAGCAATTCTTGACCCCTTGATTTGCCAATTGTATTGAGGATTGTAGTGCTAAATATGAATATCTTCGCAGTAAAGTGACAACAAAAAATATTGTTGTTGTAAGCAATGGACGAGCACCATCAGCTAGAATATCAGTTAAATTCTATAACTTTTAAAAAAGAAATCAAGGTTCCAATATTACTAAGTGTTATACATATATAATTGCTAAATTATTATAATATATGATATAATACAAGTGACTATGTTTTAATTTAATCCATATAACTAATTAAAAATCATATATAACTTATCAACCTATATTTAATAATTATTTTAATTAATATTTGATCATTAAAATTATTTAATAAAGATATGTGTAAGTTATATTCTCTTAAAAACATTCTAAAATAATTATAATATATATTCTTTAACTACTAAAATTTATTAATATTATATTATAACTATATTATAGTGTTTAATAAATTATACTATAATTATTACACCAATATAAATAAATTGGATTAAATTTTTTACTTATTTAACTTACTAAGATTTTAATCTATGTTTCTATGTTGTTTCACATTTTATTTTATTTTATTTTTACATGGTGGAATTGGTAGCCACCACGGACAGGCTGTGCAAATTTTATGGCCGCCACAGTATTCTACGCTGTCCGTTCCAGAAGCCGCCACACAGATCTTCGCGCAGTCCGCCTCTATAATCACCATGCCACAATCATTTTAAACCTTTTACACCGTTGAAAGCACTAGGAAAGGGACAAGGTTCAGTCCGACGAAACCCGAGATAAAACAACTGTTTCACATTATATTATACTCCACATTTGACCTTTATATTAATTAAAAATGATTACATAATTTCAATTAATGATAAACACTTTCCTTGTCTAGGTGTGAACTAGAAGGTTGATGGTTTGGTTGCCCCATCAAAAATTGACGGCCTCACCTTTAAAAATGATATACCAAACAAACTCGTAAAAACGAAACCTTTTGTCTCTATAAAATTAGAAATAAAAGTGTGATCTACATTTTTGTCACGAAGGGAGATGTAAAAGGAGAGGCTTTGTGGGCCATGTTTTTCATGACCTTAAGGATTATGGCGAAATATTTTTGTTAAAATAAAGTGAAGTATAACATGGCAGGTTATATTTTAGAAGGAGGATAATATTGTAATTAAAATGAAACGTTATATTTATCAACCGAGGTCAATGAATCCCCGGTATAATTGGAGGCCACATTTCACAAAAATAACAGTATAATTGTAATAAAAATGAAACACTATACTTGTCAGTCCAGGTCAACAGTGCCAATCCCTCAATTGATAACAAGAGGGGACCTTTCTACCTTGATTGCAATTAAAATGAGACACTATACTTGTCAACCGAGGTCAATAGTTCCAATCCCTGGTATAATTGAAGGCCACAGTTCAAAAGAATAATAGTAGGGGACCTTTCTACTTATGATTGTAATTAAAATGAAAAATCATACTTGTTAGCCGAGGTCAAGTAGGGGACCTTTCTACCTATGATTGTAATTAAAATGAAAAGCCATACTTGTTAGCCGAGGTCAACAGTTCCAATCCCTAATATAATTGAAGGCCACATTTCAAAAGGATAAGAGTAGGGGTCCTTTCTACCTATGATTGTAATTAAAATGAAAAGCCATACTTGTTAGCGGAGGTCAAGTAGGGGACCTTTCTACTTATGATTGTAATTAAAATGAAAAATCATACTTGTTAGCCGAGGTCAAGTAGGGGACCTTTCTACCTATGATTGTAATTAAAATGAAAAGCCATACTTGTTAGCCGAGGTCAACAGTTCCAATCCCTAATATAATTGAAGGCCACATTTCAAAAGGATAAGAGTAGGGGTCCTTTCTACCTATGATTGTAATTAAAATGAAAAGCCATACTTGTTAGCGGAGGTTAACAGTTCCAATCTCATACCTAACAGTTTCAATTTTATGCTCTTTCATGTTCTTTCACTTGAAGTAAAAGTTTATCCAAAATAAAATAGAGTATAGTAATAGCTTTTAGATTCAAACCACACCTACAATCCAAATAAAATAGAGTATAGTAATAGCTTTTAGATTCAAACCACACCTACAATCCAATAAAATAGATTAAATACGACAACAATTCATGATACCATACTATTGATGGTGATGGTGAATATTGTCGACTTGTCATCATAACATTAGACATACAGATATACGGGAAGGGAACGGTGTAGGCACTAAGTTTGAACATAAATTCTAATATAATAGGAGGTCATTGTTAGAATATTAGACGAAGAAGGCGGCTTCGTCATCAAAGGTTAACATCATTAGTGAATGCTTATCCTTATCAATAGAAATGCATAATGTACAAATAGGTGTACAATCGATTTAGAAAAATATCTACCACTAAGAAAGCGAGCACCCAAAATGAATATGCCCCAACAAAGCAAGAAACGTTGACGATCTTATGTTATCATAATCATCATCTTCTTATTGAGGGGATATACACGCGCGCCTATGGATATATTAATGCCGATGTTGTATGCTGGGAGCGATGACGAATATAATAATGTTATCTTCATTGAATTGAATTAGGAAGAGGAAGAATAGTAATAGAATGAGGATTGAGATGAGGAGGATAGTGGAAGAACCAGAACAATGACCGAATCAAATAGCCGAAATACCAAAACTCAACAGCGGGAAGGACAGAGTCTTTGATTAAAAAGGAAGTGTTTAGATAGATTAGGTTTCTGTACTTTCGTGGAACGAAGGAATACCATAAAGGGTGAAGCAGGGGAGCAGCAATCTGATTTTCTTTTTGGGGTACATGCATGGCTTGAAGAAGGGCAGGGCAGTCAAGGTAAGCAGTGTTGTTTTCTTGTTTTTGCTTCCAGCTTTTGGATTGAATTTCTGTTGGGTTTAGGTAGCTAGCGATGGAATGAGGGGATGGGGTGAAATTGAGGGATCCATAGTGGTGGGCATATGTGGTGGTGGGGGTGGTGAGGGAGGATTTTAAGGATTCTATTTTGGCTTGAATTTGTGTTTGGGTTATGAGAGTGTCTCAATAATGGAATGAATGTGTGAATGAGGTGAGGGAAATCTAGAGATCCAATATGGTGTCTAAGTCGTATGCAAATTTGTTGGACTTGAGCGATGATCCCCTGCCATTTGGGTCCAAGAGGGGGCAGAATGTGGGCAGAGGAGGAAGTGATTTGGCATCCCCATCTAGCCCATGTGGGGAGAGGATAATCATAGTGGCCAATATCTTGCCATTGTGTGCAGTGAGGAAGTCTGACAATCTTGGGTGGTCATTTTCGTGGGACAAGGATTCCTTGTTGCTGCAGCTTAAGGATGGTTTGGGTGAGGATGCGGAGGTTGTGTATGTGGGGTGTCTGAATGTGGAAGTTGATCCCAAAGAGCAGGATGTGGTAGCTAGTACTCTTCTTGGGAGCTTCAACTGTGTCCCTGCCTTTTTCAGTGATGATCTGAGGAAGAGATACTACCATGGTTTCTGCAAGCAGCAGCTGTGGCCACTGTTCCATTACATGCTGCCCATGACGCCTGATCATGGCGGCCGCTTTGACCGTACCCTCTGGCAGGCATACGTTTCTGTCAACAAAATTTTTGCTGACAAGGTCATGGAGGTCTTTAGCCCTGATGAAGATTCTGTGTGGATCAATGATTACCATTTGATGCTTCTTCCCACATTTCTGAGAAAGAGGTTTCATAAGATGAAGATAGGCTTCTTCCTTCATAGCCCATTTCCCTCGTCGGAAATTTACCGCACCCTCCCTGTGAGGGAAGAAATTCTCAGAGGCCTTCTCAATGCCGATCTCATTGGGTTTCATACATTTGATTATGCGAGGCACTGCCTTTCTTGCTGCAGCAGGATGCTGGGATTGGAATATGAGTCCAAGAGAGGGTATATAGGTCTAGAGTATTATGGACGCACCGTGGGGATCAAGATTATGCCTGTGGGGATACACATGAGTCAGCTTGAAGGTGTGTTGAAGCTTGCCGATACAGAGTGGCGGATTGGGGAGCTGAGAGCGAAGTATGACGGTAAAATTGTGTTGGTTGGGGTTGATGATGTGGACATTTTTAAGGGCATAAGCTTGAAGCTTTTGGCGGTGGAACAGCTTCTGAAGCAGCATCCTGATTTGGTTGGTAAGGTGGTTATGGTGCAAATTCTCAATCCTGCTCGTGGACGGGGTAAGGATGTTGATGAGGTGCAGACAGAAACATCTCTAACTGCGAAAAGGATAAATGATATATTTGGAAGAGAAGGATATCAGCCTGTTGAATTGGTGGAAAGGCATGTTCCATTGTCTGAGAGGGTTGCATTTTACACCATTGCTGAATGTTGTGTTGTAGCGGCTGTTCGAGATGGAATGAATCTGATTCCATATGAATATATTGTATGTAGGCAAGGCGTGGCAGAACTAGATGCGAGGTTTGGACTCCCGTCTGATGCTCCCAAGAAAAGTATGTTGGTTGTGTCCGAATTCATTGGCTGTTCACCCTCTTTAAGTGGGGCTATTCGGGTGAATCCATGGAATATTGAAGCTTTAGCAGAAGCCATGAATACTGCCATTACAATGCCTGATAGTGAGAAGCAAATGAGACATGAAAAACATTTCAGATATGTAAGCACTCATGATGTAGCATTCTGGGCTCAGAGTTTTGTTGGAGACTTGCAAAGAACCTGCAAAGAGAACTCAAAGAAACGATGCTATGGACTAGGGTTTGGATTGGGATTCAGAGTGGTCAGTCTTGATCATAATTTTCGTAAACTTTCAACTGAACATATTGTCTGGGCTTACAAAAAGAGTAATAGGCGAGCAATTCTTCTGGATTATGATGGAACTATGATGCCACAAACATCAATTAACAAGACTCCAAGCCCAGAAGTCCTGACAGTTTTAAATACACTTTGCAATGACCCTAAGAATGTAGTCTTTATTGTAAGTGGACGAGGGCGAGAAACCTTGACTGAATGGTTTTCTTCTTGTAAAAAGCTTGGCATCGCTGCAGAGCATGGATATTTCTTCAGGTATGAAAACTGCAAATTCGGGCTTTTTTTGTAGTAGGGAATGAGAACTTTTCTTTGCCTTTCAATATCTTGCTGCAGCAGTTTAAATATAGCTTATTTGGAATGTGTGGTTTCTATTTTAACCTTAAGTTTTATTGGTTTTAATTTGTTTATGCTTGATTTCAAGCAGGTGGCAGATGGAAGAACAATGGGAAAATTGTGTACCAGTCATGGATTTTGGTTGGAAAACAGTTGTGGGCCCTATTTTCAAATTATACACAGAAAGTACCGATGGTTCCTTTGTTGAGGCCAAAGAAAGTGCACTTGTCTGGCACTTCCAGGATGCAGATCCAGATTTTGGTTCTTGGCAAGCAAAGGAGCTGTTGGATCATCTTGAGAGTGTTCTTGCAAATGAACCAGTTGTTGTTAAAAGTGGCCAGCAAATTGTTGAAGTCAAACCACAGGTATTGTACCATAATTGTATTAGTCCATTCACTAGAAGGATCACTTTTATTGGCATTAATTTTCTTATATGCGAGTTTAAAGTCTTGTATGTTTGTCCAAGATGGGCAGTTTGTAAAGTTGTTTGACTTCAAAATCTGCAGGGAGTGAGCAAAGGTGTTGTAGTTGAAAAGCTCTTAACGTCAATGGCTAGCCAGGGGAATCCTCCTGATTTTGTCTTATGTATTGGAGATGATCGTTCAGATGAAGACATGTTCGAAATAATTGACAGTTCAATGACATCTTTGCCTAAAACTTCAAAGAGGGAGGTCTTTGCTTGCACTGTTGGCCAAAAACCAAGCAAGGCTAAGTATTACTTGGATGATACAGTTGAAGTTCTTACCATGTTACAGGGGTTAGCAACAGCAAGTGATTCATTGACTGTGAGTTCACCAAGGACAACACACTCTGGAGTTGTTTTAGAAGGCTAGGATTCATGCATTCTTTCATGCGGTCCATGTATAAAACAAGTGTAAATATCTGAATAAATTTTGCCGTTTGGTAATGTGTAATTTTTTGGATCATCTTCCTATGGTCATTTGCCTTACAGCCACAGATGTGCGCTTTGTTTTTGTCAGCTTAACACTGTGGAGTTTGTGCAATTTGCAACAGAGATGCAAGATCAACCTGTTTAGTACTTGGATTCAATGTTTTTTGTTTTTTTGGTAATATAATACACAGTGTTGGATTCTTCTATTGGAGTTTGACAGCATTAGGATAGAGCTAAATATTCTTAATGCTTGCAAATGTCTGTGTTTGAGATGGAAAACTTTTCACCTTTTTTGTGTGGGAGATTCTTAATGCTTGGATGTAAGATGCATTTTATTAAGTGCTGACAAGTATTATGTTTTTCTGAGTTTTCTTGCATTTTATATACTTGTTTCAGTCGTTAGATTTTCATTATTAAATTTAAGGTGAAAGTTCGTATTAGAGATGGAGATGGAAGGTAATGTTACTTCTCAATATAATTGGGCATGAGAATAGTGAGTGAACGTGATATCATGAAAACGTGGTTATAACTTATAATGCATGCTGACAACTAAGCCCAAGATGTAGGCGTGGGGCTATGTTACTTCTCAATATAATTGGGCATGATAATAGTGAGTGAATGTGACATCATGCAAACATGGTTATAATGCATGCTGACTACTAAGCCCAAGATGTAGGCATGGGGCTAAACAAAAACTGTACTGTGTAATCAAAATGCCTCATATGACTACACTCAAAATAAATGAAGGGGTGTGGCTTGACATACTATTTTATAAAGTTTTTTAGAATGTGTATTATGAGTCTATTCAATGTTATATGTTAGCTCAAATGAAGAAAAATGCATCTCATATTCAAAGTATATATTTATCATTTGAGCATACTGGCAGAAACATATTCCAAGTTCCTCCAACACTGCAACACTAGTTAATTTGGGACAATCTGGGATTGTTCTTTTTTTTTTTTAAATTAAATATAACTGAAATTTATAGGTAATTTTGGGCAGGGCTCTTTTTCCTGGCAAATTTTCACTTGGGTGTTATTTATAATAGTTGGATTAACAATTTTTTTTTGGGAACAGCAGGAAACTAGTAGTGGTATATGCTTTGTTTTAAGTAGATTTTGTTTTGTGCTTATTGTCCTGGACATTTCTAGTTGAAGACTTACTAGGCAGCAAGTTGGCTTTTAGTGAATTTTCCTGTTCCATTGTACTCCCTTGTGGCCTCACACAAGAAACGCTTAAATAAGGTGTGACAATATTTGCTTGGTTTGATGACTGCTGAAGGTTTTTTCAACTGTTAGGATGTGGGAAAAGTGCTGCCTCAACTTAGTATGCCAGTATCTTCAAGTGGCTGCAGTCATTGCATTTGCTAAGAGGATGGATGCCTGGTGTTAGTCATTTTAAATTGCATGTGTTTGAGTTCGAAAATATTTTTTCATCTAGTTTGATCTTGTATTCACAATATTCTTAAAATGAAACAAAACATTCACTACTCTGCTCCCTTGCGGCCTCACACAAGAAACACTCAAAGAAGGTGTGACAATGTTTGCTTGGTTTGATGACTGCTGAAGGTTTTTTCAACTGTTAGGATGTGGGAAAAGTGCTGCCTCAACTTAGTATGCCAGCATCTTCAAGTGGCTGAAGTCATTGCATTTGCTAAGGGGATGGATGCCTGGTGTTAGTCATTTTAAACTGCATGTGTTTAAGTTCGAAAATATTTTTTCATTTAGTTTGATCTTGTATTCACAATATTCTTAAAATGAAACAAAACATTCACTACTCTGCTCCCTTGTGGCCTCACACAAGAAACGCTCAAAGAAGGTGTGACAATATTTGCTTGGTTTGATGACTGCTGAAGGTTTTTTCAACTGTTAGGATGTGGGAAAAGTGCTGCCTCAACTTAGTATGCCAGCATCTTCAAGTGGCTGAAGTCATTGCATTTGCTAAGGGGATGGATGCCTGGTGTTAGTCATATTAAACTGCATGTGTTTAAGTTCGAAAATATTTTTTCATTTAGTTTGATCTTGTATTCACAATATTCTTAAAATGAAACAAAACATTCACTACTCTGCTCCCTTGTGGCCTCACACAAGAAACGCTCAAAGAAGGTGTGACAATATTTGCTTGGTTTGATGACTGCTGAAGGTTTTTTCAACTGTTAGGATGTGGGAAAAGTGCTGCCTCAACTTAGTATGCCAGTATCTTCAAGTGGCTGAAGTCATTGCATTTGCTAAGAGGATGGATGCCTGGTGTTGGTCATTTTAAACTACACGTGTTTAAGTTCGAAAATATTTTTTCATTTAGTTTGATTTTGTATTCACAATATTCTTAAAATGAAACAAAACATTCACTACTCTGCTTCTGCATTTGAAGAGCTCGAAGTTTGCTCTGCAATCTGAATATTGGGAGCATAAAAAGCCTCCCTATTTCATTTGATTTTTATTTAATTTCTATTTTTCATGGGGATGCATCCCAGGATTTGAAGGCCCTCTCAGAGATGTGTCCCAATATCCTGGAAACCCATCCGGCTGTCTCAGAAATGTGTCTTGCCATCTTGCACCATACCTGTCCAGGAAGCCTCATGGAGCATAGTTTTATTTTTAACTCACTGGCAATTCCTTCCAATGGTAAAGAATCTTTTCTACCAATGTCATTTTAAAGAGGTTGGAAAATTCTTGTCTATATTTTTGGGTGCACTTGAAGTTTTTGTATTTGAAGATTTTGGAGCAATAGATCTATAGTCCTTGCAAGGCACAGGTTTGTGTGTCTTGGGGCAATGGATTCATGTGTTTTGTGGCTTGAACTCTACTCTTAATTTTCAATATCAGTCTTGTAGATCTTTGACATTGTTGTATGAAAGCAGCAGACTGGCAAGGCTAAGAAGACAACAAATTTTATTGTTATTTATGATGTTGATTGTGTTTTTTAAGGTAAAGGCTTTTTTTGATCAACAACATATAACACGTAGTTTGAGAAAACATCTACTGAGATTGTTCGAATAAAAATGAATGTGTAAAAGTTCTTAGTTTTTAGCTCTACAGCAAGGCAAATTTGGCCTAGCAATTTCTACAATAAGGGAAAAAAGGCTTCAACAGGTCCTCTACCAATTTGTTTTTCTTGTTAAGTATATGAGGGCTGCAATAAAGATGAATTTACTTAATTTCAGTAAACATGACGTTTTCTTTATGCCTTGCATATGTACAAGAACATAGTTTTATTTTTTAAGGTATAGTCTGCAATCCTAGGGGTTCATTTTGGAAAAAAGAAGTTAACAAAAGAGCATTTAATATGTAAAATTGTGGCTTCATTTTTAGTTTGTTTGATGAAATCTTTAATGAAGTGTTTTTAATGTTTGAATTTCCATTTGAAAATTTACAAATTGTGTGTATAATTTTGTAGTTGTCAAACAGTGAGGTCTACATACAATAGATGGAAGAACTCTGTTGGTTTGTCTTTTATTTAGTGTTTCATTTATACGTTATTTACTATTAAGTACAACAACCAGTCTTGTTGATGAATGACATGGTTAATTGCAAAAAGAGGACATAACGTTCCTAACGTTTTTGTGTGGGACTGTTGTGGGAGTCAAATCTTGTGTTGTGCTGTGCATTTAGGTATGATGACGCTCATCATTACTATTTTACATATGTGAACTTTTTCACTCACTCAGCTGAAAAGAAGTGGTCAGAAATATTCAACATAGAGCCTGTTTGGCAATTGGTGGATGAGATCCTTCTCTTGAGGTTGACATGGGATGTATATGCCTACTTGAATAGCATTTAACATCTTCTGTTAGGCACATGGGTTTTGTTTAACCGGTTCAAACCAATTATGGTTCTAACAGAAAGCCAATCTAGACCACTTCAATAGGAGTGAACACATGCCAAACACAGGTGCCCAAAGGAGGAGGGGCATTTCAAGTTTTGCCATGACTAATGTGAGGGTTCATGACAGTATTACATGCTATTACAGGCACTCTTAATTTGTCTTTATTTTGCAATCATGGCATTTGATGCGGATTATAGTGTCATGCTTCCTAAGGTGAGAGGCACTTAGTTCTCAGATTCTTGGGTTGAGCTCCTTTGGGGAGGGTAACTAATTATGTAATGCAAATTCAAGTTGCTTGACCCCTGTTTTAAACTTTTGCGAATTTAACAACAAAGTTCGACACCCGGAGTTGTCTCCTCCTTACTATATCTTGGCTTGTGGGATGTCCCAGTTCAGCTCCTGAGAGTGTGTGAGGTTATTATCAATAATTATATTTGCATCATACAGAACTGCTAGACCATCAATAGCCTTATCAAGAGCCTCATAATTTGATTTAACCTTTGGGTCTATAGCATGTATGTAGAAAAACACAAACTCATGGTACTAGGATGAACAGCTTAGAAACTGCAGCCAGTTGAAAACACTTGTTTTCCTGTGATTTGTGTCTTTTCTTTTGGATATTGGTCAACATAACAATAAAAAGTGCTTAACTTGTTCCTTAAGGTCTATAGCATGTATGTAGAAACACAAACTCATGGTAGGAGGAACAGCTTACAAACTGCAGCCAGTTGAAAACACTTGTTTTCTTGTGATTTGTGTCTTTTCTTTTGGAAATTGGTCAACATACAACAAGAAGTGTTTGACTTGTTTGTTGAAGCATTTCTTAAGGCTATGCTTTTGGAGTATGGATACTTTGGGTGGCTAACCCTTGGAACCATGTGAGAAGTTTTCCTTCTAAGGTCATGACAAATAGGATAATTTCTTTTTATTATTTGGAATTCTTTCACTCTTAATGAAAATAGCATGTTGTTGACCATTAATAATAATGCCTATTGAGGATCTAGGGAGGTATTTTTATGCATGATCTAGGAGTTGCAACTACTATAGGAAAGAGAGCATGGTGGCTTTACACTATCCAGCATCCTCACTGGATTTACTTGAGGAACACACAGATTACATAGTATTGACATTGAATTTACTTGAGATGCCCATAGGTTAAGGTTAAAGACACGATGGAATAGAAAAGGACGAGACACCAATATAGGACATTATAAAAGTCTTGACACATAGAACTAGGGGTAGTTTGAGGCTTTGACATTTTCAATAGGTGTGGTCGGAAAACAAAAGATATAATGTTCAAGATACATGGGTTCCTTGTCAAAACTTTTGCTGATCTTTAGACCAATCCAACTTCAGCACAATTGTTCATGTTGGTCTAGTGGATTGGCATGGTTATGTCAAGACTTAGTAATGGCTTCCAAGTAGAGTCATTGACAAAACTAGTGGTTTTAATATGTCAAGACTTAGTAATGGCTTCCAAGTAGAGTCACCGGCAAAACTAGTGCTCCTAATATGTACTCAATGTCTTAGGGAGATATCAAAGAGTTACACATGGAGTTTAAAGGGAAGGATTACCTTCCCTTTTAGTAATGGCTTTCAAGTAGAGTCATCAACAAAACTAGTGGTTTTAATATGTGAAGACTTACTAATGGCTTCCAAGTAGAGTCACTGGCAAAACTAGTAGTCCTAATATGTACTTAATGGCCTAGGGAGATACCAAAGAGTTACACATGGAGTTCAAAGGGAAGGATTACCTTCACTTTTAGTTGAGCACTATATTATAAAAGAAACAATACATAAATATTTATTTTTGCATTCAATGCAACAATTAACTGAAGCATCCAATAATCATGTGATTGATATAATTAGTGAAGAAAATCCAACTTAACATAATCATTTATAAATGTGAATACAAAACTTTATCAAGGAGGGTACCTCCAAATAGCTAGTCTAATTACAAATTGCCCCAAATAAACCATTTTGTAAAATAGAAATCAACTTCCTATTCATATATTTAGATAGATGATAACCTTAACCCAAAATAATCAAATTGTAATATAATAACAATAAATAACAGCCCTAATCAACCATAATATGTGCCTAGAGTTGAGAGATTCTAACCAACTAATGGATCATTGCATAAGGGCATAATGCATTCTTTTGGTCTAAACAACATTATCCTGAATGCTCATCAATCTGGGAAGCTTTTGCACAAATGCTTTACCTTCATGTGTAGCATCTTTTGATGACTTCTTCCACTTGATTAGGTACTTTGTTTTGACTAGATGTTATAATTGCTTGACACATTTGTCCATGGCTCCTTTGGATCTAAAAAGACACTGCTTTGATATCAAGTTTTGGTAACACAAATTGGATTAGAGCAGGTTGACTTATAATTTCTCAATACACTTTGTCCATAATTTCCTTTGGATCCAAAAAGATATTGCTTTCCTATCAAGTTTCGATAACTCGGTTTGGGTTGACATGTTGACTTATAAATTCCTTCAAACAAAATACATAGACAACTATTTTAATTCTCAAAGAAGATGAAAGCCCCAACCTGTACATCTTAAATCAACTATATTTTTTTATGCTTCAGTGTGCCTTGTTTATAGGGATTGAGTCATAGGAGAATCTAGTCTCCAAGCTCAAAGTGCCTTTTGCTTTTTTTTTTCCCGAGTATGTTTTCTAACCACATCATGCTTTGCGCTACTGCTATATTATTTCTTGAGGACTGCAAGACTATGCTTTGTGCTACTGCTATATTATTTTTTGAGGACTACAAGACTATGTACTAATGACGTGAATAGTCCTTGACCACCTACAATTTGTAATGACTAAGCAAATATGATATGATAGAGGGTGGTGGATGACCATAAATATTGTGAAATCAAGTTATTTTAGTTGAAAATTAATAAGATGTTAAAACAACAATCATGTTAAGGGTATTTAATTGACCAAATGTGTTTGTTTATTTGAAGCAAAGTACCTCAAATATCTCTTAAAATATACACCACCTTTGTCCCCCATTTGTATCATGGCTTGGTAAAAATTGAGCTAATTTGTATTTCTTAATCCTTAAACAATTTAGTTCAAATATTGCTTCTGACATGGGATCTTTATCATTGACTATAATTTTTGGCATTAGGATTAAACCATAATGGTAATCACGTGGATGAGCTAAAAAAATTCATATTTAATTACTGTCAACAACCATTATTGTTACTAACATATACTTCAAATCTAACCTACTTCTACCATGTGAGTAGACATGTTAAACTAGCTTGGGTGTTGAAGCATTTATGGGATCCAACCTCAAAATTTGCACAAGGGGTTGAGGTCAGGGGGCCCCACACACTTGGGGTTCACCATGAAAATTGAACCCTCATCTTTGCAAGCTCCTCAACTTAAAAAAATATATATACTTCAACAAACGCCTTTTTAATTTTATTTTTTAAATTGGTTATAAGGGGTTCAAATAGATCACACCCATATTACATGGTAACCATGTAGTGATATTACAATAGCTTGACAATTATGCATGTATCTTTTAGTAAGATTCAAAATTGGATCTCCTCTATAAAAGTTAAGGAATTTTGTTGATTCAACTCATGCCATTTTTCTATTGTAAAGGTTCACCCATGATATTTGAATCTTAGTTAAGCAAGTGAAACTTTTCATTTCCTACCCATGGTTGTAAGTCTTATGGGCTATACTTCAACGAACTCTTAATGAAATCCGTTCTCTTCACATTTGATGAGATATGACTAAAGACTATTCTAATCCTATGGTTTTACAAGTTTGTCTTGTTTGACATTGGCAAGTCTCACAATAAGCAACAAATTGCTTCACCTCAATTTTAATTCCTCTTAAAGGAAATATTTATTGAAGAATATAGAGTGACCACAAACACGAGGTGCATGCATTTTTTGAGATAGTCTAAAGTGACCACACATTGGAGATGTATGAAATTCCTTCAAGGTAGTGTCCTATTATGGTTGATTGTAAATACACCTCAATTTATGTCATGAAGAGCCTTAATTTCCATGATAACCTTTCACAAGAAGATGAATCCTTCCAATGTTGTTGAATAATAAATTAAGCTATGGGTTCATGATTCCATTCTTGTCTAACCACATCCACCCAAACTTATTGAAATATTGATATGACTTATATTAGAGATAAGCCTCATCTTTATAGGAGATGACATATGCTACTATATTTTTTTGTAGTCCTTATAGATGATCATGAAGTCATAACCTGATATCTTTGTGATATACTTTTGCTACTCTTTTAATGAAAATATTGTTCTTTAAGAAAATACTTAAGGCCTTTGTGATTAATTTTGATCTTTAAATTCCTACTAACCAACAAAACTTCTATTTCTTCACTACATGAAGAATGGATAGTATCTCCTCATATGTTGACTTCTCGATATTATTTCTTGTAAGTTGGTGATTCACAAGCAATGGAATGTCTATTCATTCTTACGTTAGAACTACATTAGTACTTGATCTAAAAGCATCACTTTCTATCAGAAAAGTATTGGTAAAATGTTACAGTCAAAGCCTATACCAAGCACAAAGTCTTTCAATCACCTAAATGTTTTTGTTTCCATATCATTCCAAGGAAATAAGTCCTTGATGTTGTTCGGATTGGCCAATCCAACATTGAATTGATCATATTACATTATATATTTACTCCATCACTAGACACAATATTACCTAAATACTTTATCTCTTGCATAACAAAGGAATACTTCGATAATTTTCCATACTTTTGATTATCCTGGAAAACTTACAAAGAATTCTCCACATGTTCAATATTTTACCAAGTTATGTTTATATCAAAATATCATTTAAAAAAATAGTCACAAACTTGCAAAGAAATTGATGATATATAGAGTTCTTAAGGATCTAAAATGTGCTACAAACGTTATTTAGTCCAAATGATATAACCAAAGACTCATAATAAGTTCATATATTCTAAAAGTAAATTTTGATACATCTTCTAGAATGATTCAAATTTGATGACATCTTGAACACAACTCTAACTTAAAGAGAAATTTAACTGTGTATAGAAGTGAGAAACTTATCTTTGATAGTTTGCTTGTTCAAATATTTAAAATTGGGATACCTTTTCCATGTGTCCTTGTTATATATTGTCAGTGGTCACCATTAGAGATGATCATGAGCAATGCTTTAAATAGATGATCCCCAAATCTAGTATCTCATTAACCATTCACTTTATCTCACTCCTATTTATAAAATTGTAGACTACTAACCCTAATAAAGATTCAACTTAATCCTAACCTACATACTCAAATAAATCAAATTAAAATTAATTGACATGGCTAAATGGGGATGATTACATATCCAATGTTGGGATAGTGTTAATATTCATTTGAGGCCATGATAGATTTATTAAAATAAGAGTCAATCAATCTTGATTTGAGGCCACAACCAACCTCATATTTTGATCATTGTATATCTTATTATGGGCCCATGAACAACTTGTAAAACAACTTATTTGTATTACTATATTATTATCCATTGGTTAGGTGGTTGGTATTTTTTTAAATCTTGACATTTGGTAACTTGTATTATGCATTGGTATTTATACTCCTACTTGCCTAACCATTTCTTCATTAGTTGGAGATGATTCATTAGTTATATTATTGGTGTCTAAGATCAACTTTCATATCTCTTTTATTTATGTGGATTCCTTTGCTTTGCTAGTAATATGTTGATTTTATTTGTTCCTAAATATATTACAATTTTTAATATGGTATAGAAGCATGTGTGAATTTCCATTACTCAATATAGAAGTCTAATTGTTTTTAGTCTTCTATGGTATATTGGAATAAAGTGTGCTTTTCTCAAAAGGCTTAGCTATAAGTCAATTAATTTCAATAATTTTTTTTTGAATTTTCTAAAAATCCTAGTAGAAGCTTAGATACGATGATCTTCTAATTTATGGAATTCACAATGCCTTACATAAATGAACCAAAAAACATACTCTTAAATATTATACATAAAACAAAATAGACGAAATAAATTGGGGTGCCCATAGGCACCATAAATAATCACTTTTCGTAAATAATATTGCACATCACTCTGATGATCAAATGAGGAGTGTGAGGGGGTATTTATAACAATACCAAAAAACCCCAATTACATCCCAGAATTTAACCTAAGATGACATAACAAGTGGGCTTTAGGTTAATTATAAATAATAAATAGGTTTTAACCATAACAAGGTTAACCAAGGCCCATTGGGATTACATAATAAAATATTATAAAATAATAAATACATTGTACAATGAAATACCCTTAGGCCTATCTAATACATGGCACAATGTTAGCCTTTGTCCATGAAGCATATTATAATTTCAACAATTCCCCATAATATAAATTGAGGGGTCAAGGAGAGAGGATATTAGTGACAATATTATCTTCCCATCATAATGGATGCTCTAGTAGGCCTTTGCAATTGAGGTAGATCCATCAAAATCTTCCTCATCATCTAGAAAATGCCTACCAAACTTCAATAACTCAACTTCAATCCTATGTAGCATTAAAAAGTAAATATTTGTTGGATGTCCCTCTCTTTCATCATATCCACAAGTGGTCTCAATTATTTTTAAGACTTAGCCTTGCCCATAGGCCCTTGGGTCTTAGCCTCCTTAGATTTGAATTCCTTTGCATGAGCTTGTATTTGAGGAGTTCCACCATCATAATTTTGCATTGCAACCTAAAAGTGAATTAGGAGAGAAAATAACTAGTCAAGAGTAAGAGTCTTCTAATATTTCAAGAACATGGGAATCATTTGAACCATGAGATTCAACATCTAAAAGGAGAGGGAGAGATTAGCAAGGACAACCTTAACATATTCTACATCATATTTCTTTTTGCCTCCAAAAGATATAATATTTTTCCTTAAAGCCTTGAATCTTACAATTTAGTCCTCAACATTATCAAACTTAGCTAGCTTATTAGAAGAAGTCTCCAATTCCAAATGACTTACTTTAGTAGTATTAACCTTTCCAAAACGTTCATGCAACTTTGACCATACCTTGATAGGGTCACTCTCTTCTTTGAAATGTAAAAACAATTTTGGTTCAATCAACAAGGAAACCAAACTTAAGGCCTCTTTTTTCTTTTGATGCCAAGTTTCATCATCAAGAACTACTACTTTATCCTCCTGAAATATGCACCATAGGTTCTTACTTCATAGTAGGAAAATAATTTGAGTTGACCAAAAACTATAATTTCACCCCTTAAAATGAGTAACTAGAGTTTCATGGTCCATCTTATATAATCTGAATCCAATCACTACAAGTCGATGAACTGATACCACTGGTGCATAAAGCTAAAAAAATCATGCAATTTGAAAATAAAATCAAGCTTAAAATGATTCCATATGCAAAAGTTATAGCCTTCAAAAGGTTTGCCCTAATGGATCCCAAAAAAAATTAAATACCCAAACCTTAATACAAAAGCATCCAATTATGCACTGCCATTTGGCACAAATTATTTGTCAGTGTTCTCCACTTATATTCTTCCACCTCAATATACTTGTTCCAATTGGATTACAACAAGTGATGCTTTCAAATTGGTGAAGGAGATGCATAAATACATAAAAAGATATGTGGGGCACCCAAAGATGCGATTTCAATCTCAAATTTTATGCAATAATCCTTCTTTCAAAAAATAATTCACGAGGTTTGAACCCTTGATGCCTTAGATGCTTTAGCTAATATTCCCCCATTGCACTTATGGGGGAAAATGTAATTTATAGCAATGATCCTTCGATGCCTAGAGATGGACCATAAAACATCTTTCTTGGATTATAACCCAAGCCCAAAGAGGTACTAGAGCCCTAGCTACTATATGCTTGACAACAAGACAAGACCACTAAGCTAACAAGAAAGGTCCACAACTCTATGAAGCTTTGTGAATACAATGTCGACTTGAAGAACATTGTTTTCCTAGCATGAAATGTCTTCATATCCCTTGCATTTGATTAGCAAAGGGTAGCAAAATAGGTTTGAACACGTGATCCTTTCTATCAGAATCCTTAACTCCTCATCGCATAATTGCCAAAGAAATACCACTGGATGCATCCCTAATTTGAGTGGCTTATTGTCAAAGTTGTCACATGTTGCTTCAATAGGATGATGCATGCCAATGCACCTATAAAAATTAAAAATATTTGGCAACAAAAGAAAAGCAACCAACCCATTTGAAAGCAAAGACAAAAAGGAGAATACTTTATAAATTTTCTAGTAAGTACATATCTTTAAATGGAACATGCAATAAATTCAGGAGTGGATTTTCCTCGTCTTCTTTTGTAGTAAAAAATTATGAATATTTGAGGGATAATTCATATTAAAACTTGGAAGAATAATTAGAGGCACCAACTTTGCATGACCAAATGACACTGCTTCATACCTGCTCTAATACCATGACGGAATTCATAATGCTTTCCAGAAATGAACAAAAGCAAACAATACACTCAAAATTATGTAGAAGCAAAATAGATAAAATATATTGGGGTACCCATAGGTACCATAAAATTCACTACCCATAGATAATATTTCATAACAATTCGATGATCGAATGATGATTATGAGGGGGTATATATAGCAATATCAAAAATACCAATTCCATCATAGAGATTAACCTAAGCTGATATAATAAATGGGATTTATGTTAATTACAAATAATAAATAGGATTTAACCATAACAAGGTTAATCAAGGCCCATTGGACTTACATAATAGAAAATTACAAAATTATGAATACATTGTACAATGACTTGCCCTTAGGCCTATCCAATACATTGTATAATGTTAGCCCTTGACCATGAAATAGATTATGATTTCAACATTGTTTTGCCTCAATAATATTCTATAAATTGAGAAGACCAAGTAAAAGAAAATATTCATCAACAGGTTCCATTTTTTCATTCTCACTTTTGGGTATTTAGTTCATTATTTAAATTTCTCTTGCAATAAATTTTCTAGTAAACTTGTATCATTTGAAGGAGCAATTATTCAACAAGATACTAGATTGAATATTTTAAGGCTTTTGACTAACCTTAACTCTTTTTTATAACTTCTATTAAAAATCCATACTATTAGAAACATCCATATAAAAATAAGCATAATCAAAGTAGCAATGATAAAATTAATGTAAATGCTTACAATATAGAAATAACTAAATGATCACGAAAATGAAAGTGATAAAAGTTCTCACAAAAAAAAACTAAATGAAAATGAAAAAAAAATTATATTCATAAAATTAAACATATCGTAGACCTCTTTTATGAGGAAACCTCCTTAAAAATAGAGCTCCAATACAAAATAGAAAAATATGATATGTCTTTAATCCAAACCCATGTCCTTATATAGAATTTTATTTAACCTAACTCTAATACTCAAGGGTCAAACCACATGAAAAATAGGACCCAAGCCACTAATTCCTGCTTTCAATAAAAGTAAAAGTTATATCATAATGGGCCCATGCACACTAGATGCCCATGGTGGACACATAACACTAATACTAGATAAGTACATAGTAATAGTTGTATTAGGATAGGGTCCTAGCATGCCCTCACCCTTCAAGAAGCTTTGTAATCAAATCTTGATGTGAGGAAACTACTGCTATATTTGGAGCGGCTCCCATATAACATCTTTTGGCTGCAACCCATGCCACTATGCTAGGACATTGATGAGTGTGTATTACGTGCCCCACAATTGTAATTCATAGTGGTATATGATATTGTATGTAAAGTGGACCATGCATTAAGTTAGAAGTGGGCCATGTGTTAAGTTAGATATAGGTAGGAGTGTGTGTCATAGAATCATGTATATAACCTCTTTGGAATTATGAATGTAACTATCATGGAATATGTGGTCAAGAATATTACCATAGAATATTGTCATAGCAAGTTGTCATAGAATATTATCTTCTAATGTTAGGAATTATGCTTGTAAATATTATAAAATAGGAAGGTTGTAAATATCATGGGACTAGTGAAGAATTTACATATTTTGTAAGAAGGTTGCCCCCTCAAAGAGGTCAACCATATCAATATCACTTGTCCCAAATTCTTGTGATTTGTTATTTCACATTTCCATGTTTTCTTTAATGAATATTTATGTTATTATATATACGATAATAGTGCTTATTTTGTTAATACTCTTTACAATTATAGTTAGAATAATCTTTGGCACTAGATTTCTTATCTTTGTATAACTTAGAACTAAGAACTTTGAGGTGAAATACTCATGTGAGAAGAAGAGGTTCATTGTAGTGTGGTTGCAAAGTGTGCATGTACACCAATCTAGAATATTATCAGGTTCTAAAATGATCGAGCCTTTCTCATCCAACAAGGGTAGTGTGGACTAGATTTATATATGGTTTTTAAGGACCTTTAAAGACGAGACATGAAAAAATGGATGTATCATGGAAGAAGGTGATAATTCTAACTTGGAGGCCATGGGTCCAACTCGATGGAGCACTTTATATGGTCCCTATAATTTTGGTGCTAACTTCTCACAACCATAGAGTTTTAGCAATGATTGCTTATAGGGATACAAACATAGAAAAACCATGTCCACAATGTTAAAATTATGTTTGAATTAGTGTTGATCTTTGTTGTTGCATATAGTTCTATGCCATGACCTAATTATCTTTGATATTTCAAAGTACTTGTGCATGCTTCATGAGAGTGAAATCCATTGCTTGAAATTTAGAACTAACTAGAATGTATGATGAGTGAAGGTGGTGGTTGTCCATAGATTACTTCATACAATATCATCTTGGTGGAGTGATGGGAAGTATTATACCGCCACTCAATCAAAGAAAGCCATTCGACCCAGTGAGTCAATTTCTTAGATGCAAAACAACATAGATAAGTCTCTATGCATTTATTGACAATTTCAATTTGTCCATCGATCTATGGATTGTATATCGAGCTCATCTTGAGTTTTATCCTATGCAACTTGAATAGTTCCTACTAAAAATGACTAGTGAATATAGAGTCTCAATAAGATATGATGGACTAGGGCATTCCATAAAGGTAGAAAATAGAATTAAGGAATATCTTGGTAATATTTGAGGTCTTGTAATGGTGGGCTAGAGGATAGAAATGAGCATACTTAGAGAGACGATCCACCACCATGATAATAAATATTTTGCCTCCAGACTTTGGGAGCCCTTTAATAAAATTGATAAAAATGTCCATCCAAATGGTCTTTAGGATTGGAAGAGGCTAGAGTGTATTAGGTGTGTGAATAGTTTTTCCCTAAATGTGTTGAAAAGTGTCACATTATACAACAAAGGTCTTGATATCCTTTTTCATATTTACCTTAAAAAGAGTGTTTAGCACATTCATACGTTTTTAAAAAGCATGAGTTTCTTGTGGTTGGATAAGCATGCATTTCATAGAGTATGGAATCACAAAGGTAAATTTACGGGGAGAACAAGGTGACCCCAATATCGTAGATATTATCCATCCCCTGTATATTTTGGGTGAGAGTCATAATCAATTTGAAGTTTCTAAATTAGTGGTTGCAAGATGAAATATTAGGTCACTTCTCCTTGAAGTTGATGGGTCCATTAATAGAGTAGTGTAGAAATTGCACATAGCATATCCTAATCCATATATTGATAGGATAGTGTATCATCAAATATATTATCCTTATCCTTATTATAAGTGAGCTCATATTCATAGTCATACTCCAATAGTTTGGTAACTTATTTTTGTTGTTCTAGTGTAGATATTTGCTACTCAAGAAATTACTTCAAGTTATGTTGGTTCATTTTTATGGAAATATGTTGCTAAAAAAGATAAGACCTCCATTGGTTTATAACATGTAGGATCACCATATTCTCCTTCACATAAGTTTATTTTCTCAAGATTTTATGCAATAATGCCTTACTAGTGAAGGCCAAGGGTTGTAATGTCTTGACTACCTAATGTCTATCCAGCAAAAGAGTCATATTTTGCATTTAGATCTATTAAACAACTTTCAATGTCATCAAATCTATCTAGTTTTTCTAATTTAGATAATGCCTAGAGGATTGCTAATTGAGAAGCTTCAATTTGTTTCACCTATTTGTCCATTCATTCTATCTCTTGAGTAGTTCTAGTACCACTGGCCATTTTTTTATGGTTTTTATTTTTTTTGCTTTTTGATGAACTACTGAAAACTAACTACTTTGGCTATCAAAATGGATTTTCTCTACACTTTGACACTAGATAGTCTCTACACTTTAACACTAGATAGTCTCTACACTATTACATTAGATATTATCTACTTTGTCACATTAGATATTCTCTGTACTATCAAACTAGATAATCACTATATAGCTTTGGAGTGTTTAGATTGACTCCATTTGAGCTGCTTGGTGTGTTTCAATGTACTTTTGTAGAAAATATTGATTGTGAATGGAGTAGTCTCTTCTACAATATGCTTAAATTTGGTTTTATTTTTAAACAAAAATGACAAATAATATTGCAGTAGGGACAACCTAAGTTAGGGTGTGTCTAAATTTATAGGCTCTTTGATATACAATTTTGTTCATGATTAGTGCCTAGCCCAATATTTTAGAGCTCTAACTATGGAAGCTTCCATTATACTCATAGCCACATTATATATTTTCAAGGGTACTATGAAAGTAATTTTTTAGGGCTAACCACTTATTGGTGCACCTCAATTTTAGATGGCCAATGAATTCCTAAGACTATTTCATTTTAGTTTAAGCTAAGTGATGAGGCCCAAAAATAACTCATTTTTACCATCTTTTTGCCCTATTTTTGCATCATTAGATTGTATTTTATTTTATCATTGTAATGGTTATGTGATTAAATAAGGTTATTAGGATTAAATACAAACTTAAATAGGTAAAGTGACATTATGTGCCAATAAAGGTAAAAAAAGAATATTATTGCTAGTTTATGTCAAGGTTTTGTAATAAAAATAGGGTTATCAGGTTTTTGTATACAATTGGAAATTTTGGCAAGCTTGGTATCTAGTTTTAGATTCATTTCATGCTAGAAATTTGGACAAAAATAAGCACTAGACTATGCTCACACAATCAATTTCGTAATTGATTGCATTTGTCTAGCATCAAAAGGAGTAGTATTTTGCTGAATAGGATAGTTATAGTCTAGCATTGAACATGACTATAACCTGGTACCATATTCTAAGCATGCTGAATTTCCACATGGCTGAAGTAGGTAGTTGAAGACATAATTGTAGCACCCTGTAGCTGATATGGTACAAGGGGAAAATGGAGATGATCTAGCCATAATTAAACAACATCAAACTATTGCTAAAACTTGCTTTCTTTACCTAGTAAAGCCACCTTTGATTGACTATAACAATCAAACAAGATTATGTTATAGCTGGCAACAAGTTATAGAAAAAGACAAAAGAACCATATCTTTCAAGTAGGACTTGGAAATCATTTTACACTTGTTCTTTTCTATGTCAAATAATTCTAGCATGACAATTAAGGGTCAAGCAAGCCTATTGATAGTTCGACTGCTAAATGTCATTTTTGTCTTTATTTGCTGATTTGGAATATTTGATTGTTGGTTATATTTTTGTTGTTGTAACTTGTAAATATATGTAGGTAGAAGATGACATTTTCATCTCCATTATAAATAACAATAGAAATATTAGAAAAGGGCTAGGGAGACGTAGAAAATATATTAAAATGCTGATGCATTTTTAATTGAATTTTATTATAGTTTTTAAGGAAATTATGTTATTTGAAAATATGCAATAATAACATGTTTGAACTGTTGTTATACTTCAATTTTATGAGCTGAGTTAGAATATGATGGAGGATGAAATTGAAGAAGATGATGCATTGAAGATTATTTGTAAGACATAATTTTCCTCCTCTTAATAGATAATAATAATAATTCTTAATTATGTGTGTTATATTTTAAAGTGAGGTCTACTTTCTATTGGGTTGAGGAGTAAGGGCCTGCTCCATAAAACATAATGAAAAGCATAACCTTTGTAGATATGTATATTATTTTAATTTTTGTAGAGTGTTATCATTTTTTAATTGGTTATATGGGATTGAAATGGACCCCACCCATATTACATCACCACCACATAGTGACATTTCAACAATGCTTAGATATTATCCATGTATCGTTGGGTAAGATTTGAATCTTGGTCTCCTCTTTTTTAAATATTGAGGAATCTAATCAATTGAGCTAATTCCACTTGATATTTAGAGTGTTATCATTGTGGATGTGTCTATAGAATGTTTTAGTTCCTCGAGCTAGTTTTATACAACTACAAGATTTTATTTTTGTATGCATGTTATTTATTTCTTGCAAGTATGTTAATTTACTTTTCAACAAGTTTGATTTATTTTTTCACAAGCATGATTCTATTTTTAAAATTTTTTATTTTCTATAGAGTAATTTAATTTTTTGCAAGAGTGTTTTAGGAACCCCACTATTGAAATATATATAATTTCCTAGCACATACAACCTTGTTAGTCTTACAATGGCACTGAGAGGGGGGGTGAATCAGTGCAGCTAATTAAAAACTTAAATCTTCATCTCTTAATTCAGAACTAATGAATGCTTAAAACCAGATGCAGCAAGTGTAACAAGATAGCAACACATAACACAAGATTTAACGAGGTTCACCAGTTTTGGCTACTCCTCAAAAATAGACTGCTTGGACTCCCATCCAAATCCAGCCTTTGCAAAGCACCAACTTCACAATCAGTTTACCAACACCCACTGGAAGGAGCACCAACCCCTGATTTATCTGCACCAACAGAAAGGAGCACCAACCCCTGATTCCAAGCACCAACTTGGACTTCTATTTTAAATCTTGATTGACATAAAAATGCCTTCTGTGTTACAAGACCCTCACTGGTCTATCTTAACTCAAATCAATCTCATGGAAGCATACACTCTTTTACAGCTCTACTTACTGCACACTTACAACCCTTTCTTATAGCTTACTCTTGCAGCTCTCACAGCTTTGTACTTCTTACAACATTCTTCTAGCTTTGTAATAGCCCACAACACTATCCCTCTATCCACTCTTCTTTCTAACTCTTTCTTCTCGCATGGAGCTCAACCTTACTACTTCACGCAAATATCCTTTTATAATGTTTTGTTTCTATTCTTAACTTCCATATTCATGCATGCAACTTGTTAATAGTAACGACTTCTTTATTCTCACATGCAATCTTATTAATAGAATGATTCTTTGTTTGGGCTTCGAGACGTTTCTCTGTCCAACTCGTGGTCTTCGTCTGATGACTTTCGGTAACCACTGCTGCATGATATTTCTTTGTAACGGCTCCTATAACTGTAGTAATGACTTATGTTTACTATCACTGTAACTGCCCTTGTAACTGCCATAATTACTTTAGTTTACTATTCTTATTTAACTACATGATTTCTATCTGTAACTACACTGTAATCGTTGACTAACTCCAGTTAACTCTTCTAATTTTGGTTGCATGATTTTCCTCTACAACTTAATTTTACTTATTAACTTTACTTGTTTTTCTTTTACCGTAAAACAACATGTCACGATATCGTGACATTTTCTCCTTTTCACTTCTTTTTTCGAAAAGAAAATCGTGACACTTTTCCTTCTCCTCTCTTGCTTGCACCCTGAAAACAACATGTCATGAAATCGTGACACTTTTCTTCTTGCCTTTTTTATTCGTGAAATCGTGACTTTTTTGCCTTTCTTCCTTGCACTCTTCTCTACTTGCACTAGCGAAAACATGACATGTCACGAAATCGTGACACTTTTTTCTACCGTACACTCTTCTTTGCATGCACCAAAAACGAAACATGTCATGAAATCGTGACACTTTCTTCCTTGTGCTTTTCTCTGCCTTACCCGAAAATAGAACATGTCATGAAATCGCGACGCTTTCACCTTTGAGCTCTTCCTCCTTGAATTTGTCATGAAATCACGACGCTTCTTCCATGCTCTTTCGTTTTGCTTCTAGTGAAATCGTGACACTTCATCCTTCTTCCTCTTCCTATGTCGTCGATATCGCGACATCTTTTCTCCTTAGCTCTTCTCTTCTCTTCAGATCGTGAAAACCGACATGTCGCGATATCGCTACACTTTTTCTCCTTGACACTTCCTCTTGCAAATGTCGTGAAATCGTGACACTTTTTCTTGCAGTCTCTTTCTCTCAAAAACATGTCATGAAATCATGACACCTTTTCTTCCGTACTTCCTCTCTTGTAGATTGTCATGAAATCATGACACTTTTCTTTGCAAGCTCCTTCTCTCCAAACATGTCATGAAATCGTGACACTTTTCTTTGGTTACGCCTTCTCTCCAAACATGTCATGAAATCGTGACACTTTTCTTTGCTTGCGCCTTCTCTCCAAACATGTCACGAAATCGTGACACTTTTCTTGCATGCCTTCTTCTCTCAAACATGTCACGAAATCATGACAGTTTTTTTACTTGCCTTCTTTCTTCAAACATGTCACGAAATCGTGACATTTTTCTTCATCTCTTTCCAAACATGTCATGAAATCGTGACGTTTTCTTTGCTTTCTTCTCTCTCCAACATGTCACGAAATCATGACAGTTTTCCTTGCTTTCTTTTCTCCAACATGTCATGAAATCGTGACAGTTTTTCTACTTGCTTTCTTCTCTTCCAACATGTCATGAAATCATGACAGTTTTTCTACTTGGCTTCTTTTCTTCCAACATGTCACGAAATCGTGACAGTTTTTCCACTTGGCTTCTTTGCCTCCAACATGTCACGAAATCATGATAGTTTTTCTACTTGCCTTCTTCTCTGCCAACATGTCACGAAATCATGACAGTTTTGCTAGCATTTTCTCTCTCCTTCGATATGTCGTGAAATCATGACAACTTTTCTAGCTTTTTCTCTCTCCTTCGATATGTCACGAAATCACGACAAAAAACATGTCGCGATATCGCGACAGTTTTCTTACTTGTCTTTTTCTTTGATCCTTTGAATCTGGGCCACTTCTGTCTTCTTGGAAATTCACTGTACATGCTCTGACTACTCTGAACTCTTGTTCACTTCATCAACCGATCCATCTAATGACCTCTGCACTCCTGTCCATTGCATCAACCGATCCTCTGTCTGTGTTGACAACAATGACAATACTTTGGCTGCACCTTGCTCATCAATGAACTCCTGTCCATTGCATCAACTGATCAACCTGACTGTGTTGACAACAATGACAATACTTTGGTTGCACCTTGCTCATCAATCTCCCCCTTTGGAATTGTTGGCAACACACGTAATTGTGTGCAATTACCTGTAAATCTTCTCCCCCTTTGACAATAATACCAAAGGGCGGCTGCAAAACTCCCCCTGAGTCCATGCACAACATTCTCAGGCAAAAATTATTACAGCTTAGCAAAAAGCATAAACATGAGCAATATGATAAACAGATGCATAAATGCTCCCCCTGAGAATTTGATCCCGATAGCTAGTCAATTCTTAGACTATTCTTGGGAATATGTGACCACTTCATTTCACTATTTGACAACATCATGATAAGCATAATAGGCATTACTCAGATCTATCTTCAACTGTGTTGGCTATTGGATCTCTATCCATTGAGACTCTATTCTCTGTACTCTATCAATAGGCTCACACAGAACCTGCTTAACAAGCTCACATAGAACTTGTCCAAATCAGCTCACAAGTCCTCACTAGAACCTGTCCAATTCAGCTCACAAGTCTTCACTAGAACTTGTCCAAATCAGCTCACAAGTTCATCAAGAAAAACTTGCTTAGCATGAACCCACAAAGAGAATTGTTAGAGACCCAATGTGATTCATCAACCTCATAGAAGCATAAAGAGAATTGTTAGAGACTCAATATGTTCTATACTTAACTCCCAATCTCAATCTCAACTCAACTCAATCTCAAAAGAATAAGATAGATGTAGTATGCTTTTCTCAAGAACATGAAACACAACCCAACAATTGCCAACCATGCAATAACTCATATAACAATGATACTCATGTTCTTTCCACAACCAATATCTTTTCTCAACCAATTAGGGCTTTAACAACAATGCTTATAGACAAGGTTTAACCAACATCATTCAACTCAAGATTAACCTTGAAGCATTCAACCAATCACTACATGAAAAGGAAACTAGAAGACATCCTTTTCTTTCCAAAGGTATTTGAACAAAATAGCCACCAACATAAATCACCAATGCAAAGAATAACTTGCTCAAATCAATCTCAATGGAGTAAGCCCAAATCATGTATCAAGTAAAGCATTAACTTGATCAAAACAACCTCTATGAAAGCAACTCAACCATTCATCACCAGGCTGGAAACCATCTGGCTGCTCATTATAAACCTCTCCTTCAATCTTCCCATTCAAAACGCTGATTTCACATCTGTCAACAATATTGACAAGTGACTCACACTTGTACCAACTTTTGTCCAACACTTTACCAACACTACAATTTTACTGCCAACTCTGTGCAAGCATCAAACACTGTACCACTGCACAACCAAATTCCTTTTTAAATTTACAACCTGATCTAAGTTTTCTACAGTTACTGCAGATCACACCTTACTTTCAACTGTGCAAATCAGGAGAAGACATTTTGTCAAACACTTTATGGCCAACCATAGTGCACCTTACTCAGCCTCATACTTCTTAACCTTGGATTGGCATTTTATCAACAGTTGAAATGAAACTGTCTGTGAATTAAATATATTCACCAAGGCGTCATGAAAGATCTAACAATCTTCACATCAAAGTGTAGAACAAATACACGCTGCTTTTATCGAAACACATATATGCAGCTAGGGCAAACATTCTTTCCACTCAACCAATTTATCTGAACTGTTATGATCCATAGCTTTGAACAGTGGCAGAAGAATCATCAACAGTACAACAATGACATATCGCAAAACTACCAATGGTGACGACTCTCAATTTAATCACCACCCTTCACGGCACTTCCACAAACAACTACATGAACTGACAACACACTTGAAAACTATACAACACTAACCCGACTACTTTCCTTTCATCCTCAGATAACCACACAAATACATAGGAGCATTAAAATAAAACTTTAACATTGCTCCCCTTGAGGATGTGCCACAAGGAGTTGCTTAGAGCAATGGCGGAGTAGTCTCCTTTAGTCCAAGGAGACACGATTCCCTTTCATCTGTCTTTCTCCAGACTTTCTTGAACTTGGGCTTGAGTTTTTCAACTACATCCCTGTTTTGCCCCTGTTCGTGAACTTGAACATTTCTCTTGCGTGGTTGTCTCTTGTGCATCCTTGATGGATGATTATTTTCCTTTCTTTTATGCACATGATATGTTCCCTATCTGTGTTGCACTCTTTGAGTCTGATGAAATCTACGGTTTTGCCTTAGATTAGATACAGAAGTGCTTGGACAGAACCTTGCTATGTGCCCATGACCATTACATTTAAAACATTGCACATGTTTTATTCCCTGTCTGTATTGCATTCTGTGTGTATGATGAAATCTATGGTCTTGCCTTAGATTGGATACAGAAGTGCTTGGACAAAACCTTGCAATGTGCCCATGGCCATTACATTTAAAACATTGCACAGGGTGTTCACTCAGAAAAGCATGTGTTTTTAACAGCATAACTTTTTGATCTATTGTTCAGTCCACAATAAAATGCCTTGTGACCATAGCAGTTGCATTTAGAACAATAGCCATTAAAAGCATTATTATTAAAAGAGTGAGAGTGAGAGAACCTCTTTTGTTGTGGTTGCTTTGTTGTAGATCTTCTTTGATGCTTTCTTCCTTTTGAAGATTCAGCTTCAACCTTGAACTTCTTCTTCTCTACATATTTGGAAGATGACGGTTGTTCAGCTTCACACTTTCCTTGCCTCGATCCTTCAACCGTGAGCTTCTTCTTCTCGATACATTTGGAAGATGAAGGTTGTTCAGCTTCATATCCAAGACCAAACTTAGCCGTGGAGCTTCTTTGTTGCTTTATCATTTTATCTAGCAACTCTGTGCTCTTCTCAAATTTGAGATTTATATTGGCCTCTTCTAGTTGTTTCTTCAATGAAACAATCTCTTCTTCTTGTTGGCAGCAAACAGTCTCTTTCTCATTGATTTGAGACCCGAGAATATCTTCAATCCTTTTGTACTGTTCTACTTGCAACTTTAGATCAACAATAACTTTGTTAGATTCCTCTTCACTTGTGCTGCATACATCATCCCACAGTGTGTCTTCAAGGCTTCTTCTGATTTCTTGGCCTTTTGAACTTGTAGGAAGAGATCTTCAATCTCATCCCCATATTCTTCTAACTTCTTGGACATTCTTTTGTTCTTTTTCTTTTCTATACTCAACTCTTCAAGTGCGGCTATCAACTCACCTTCTAGATCTACTTCAATCTCCAGGTTTTCATTGCATACTTTAGAATCCACTTCTTCTACCTTCTCTAGTTCAGTTTTCTCTTCCACAAGAACTGAAACTGGCTGAGATGCCTTTTTGGAGGAGGATCTATTCTTCTTACCCATTGTGTACTAATCCAAGATCAACCCTAACTGATTTAGCCTAAACTGGGAACTTGGCTCGATACCAATTGTTAGTCTTACAATGGCACTAAGAGGGGGGGGTGAATCAAGTGCAGCTAATTAAAAACTTAAATCTTCATCTCTTAATTCAGAACTAATGAATGCTTAAAAACAGATGCAGCAAGTGTAACAAGATAGCAACACATAACACAAGATTTAACGAGGTTCACCAGTTTTGGCTACTCCTCAAAAATAGACTGCTTGGACTCCCATCCAAATCCAGCCTTTGCAAAGCACCAACTTCACAATCAGTTTACCAACACCCACTGGAAGGAGCACCAACCCCTGATTTATCTACACCAACAGAAAGGAGCACCAACCCCTGATTCCAAGCACCAACTTGGACTTCTATTTTAAATCTTGATTGACATAAAAATGCCTTCTGTGTTACAAGACCCTCACTGGTCTAGCTTAACTCAAATCAATCTCATGGAAGCATACACTCTTTTACAGCTCTACTTATTGCACACTTACAACCCTTTCTTATAGCTTACTCTTGCAGCTCTCACAACTCTGTACTTCTTACAACATTCTTCCAGCTTTGTAACAACCCACAACACTATCCCTCTATATAGCACTCTTCTCTATCAACACGTCTCTATCACCTTCACAACACTCTCTTACAACACACTACTCTATTCTTCTTGCATGGAGCTCAACCTTGCTACTTCACGCAAATCTCCTTTTATAACAATGTTCTGTTTCTATTCTTAACTTCCATATTCACGCATGTAACTTGTTAATAGTAACGACTTCTTTATTCTCACATGCAATCTTATTAATAGAACGGTTCTTTGTTTGGGCTTCGAGACGTTTCTCTGTCCAACTCGTGGTCTTCGTCTGATGACTTTCAGTAACCATTGCTGCATGATATTTCTTTGTAATGGCTCCTATAACTATAGTAATGACTTCTATTTACTATCACTGTAACTGCCCCTGTAACTGTCGTAATTACTTTAGTTCACTATTCTTATTTAACTGCATGATTTCTATCTGTAACTGCACCTGTAACTATCGCACTGACTTTAGTTAACTCTTCTTATTTTTGTTGCATGATTTTCCTCTACAATTGCTCCTTTAACTGTCATTTACTTCGATTACTTCCGTAATTGTTACTTCAGAAATCGTGACACTTCTCTTTGTGCTCTTCTCGCATTTTACCCGTGAAAACATGACATGTCATGATATCGCGACATTTTTGCCTCTTTGTCCACTTCTTGGCTTGCACCTGCGAAAACTAGATATGTCAAGACATTTTTTTTATCTCTTCTTGCACCTGAAAACTAGACATGTCATGAAATCGTGACACTTTTGCTTCCTTGCACTCTTCTTGGCTTGCACCAGAAAAAACCAGACATGTCATGAAATCGTGACACTTTTGCTTCCTTGCACTTCTCTACCTTTCACCGCAAAAATGGAACATGTCACAAAATCGTGACACTTTCTTGTTTTTTTGTTTTAAACAAACATGTCAAATTACACTTTTTTCTTTCTCTTCTTCCCAAACAACATGTCATGAAATCGTGACACTTTCGCTTCCTTGCACTCTTCTCTGCTTGCACTAGCGAAAACATGACATGTCACGAAATCGTGACACTTTTTGTTGTCGTACACTCTTCTTTGCATGCACCAACGAAAATGGAACATGTCACGAAATCGTGACACTTTTGCTGCCTTGTGCTTTTCTCTGCCTTACATTCACAAAAATGGAACATGTCATGAAATCATGACGCTTTTTCCTTTGAGCTCTTCCTCCTTGAATTTGTCATGAAATCGCGACGCTTCTGCTTCCATGCTCTTTCATTTTGCTTCTGTCACGAAATCGTGACACTTCATCCTTTAGAGTCTTCCCCTCTGCTATTGTCTTGATATCGCAACATTTCTATATCTGTACATTCTCTCTCCTCTCTTAGTCACGAAAATGACATGTCGTGATATCATGACATCTTTTCCTCCTTAGCTCTTCTCTTCTCTTCAAGTCATGAAAACCCGACATGTCACGATATCGTGACACTTTTTCTCTTGAGCTCTTCCTCTTGCAATATGTCATGAAATCGCGACACTTTTTCTTGCAGGCTCTTTCTCTCAAACATGTCATGAAATCGTGACACATTTTCGTCCGTACTGCCTCTCTTGCAGATTGTCATGAAATCGTGACACTTTTCTTTGCAAGCTCCTTCTCTCCGAACATGTCATGAAATCGTGACAGTTTTCTTTGCTTGTGCCTTCTCTCCAAACATGTCATGAAATCGTGACAGTTTTCTTTGCCTGCGCCTTCTCTCCAAACATGTCACGAAATCATGACAGTTTTTCTTCATGCGCTTCTTCTTCAAACATGTCGCGAAATCGCGACAGTTTTCTTACTTGCCTTCTTTGCTTCCAACATGTCATGAAATCGTGACAGTTTTTCTTGTGCTTTCTCTTTCTCCAACATGTCATGAAATCATGATAGTTTTCCTTGCACTTTCTCTCTCTTCCAACATGTCACGAAATCGTGATAGTTTTCCTTGCGCTTTCTCTTTCATCCAACATGTCGCGAAATCGTGACAATTTTTCTTACACTTTCTCTTTCATCCAACATGTCACGAAATCACGACAGTTTTTCCTCTTGCCTTCTCTCTCTTCCAACATGTCGTGAAATCATGACAGTTTTTCTACTTGGCTTCTTTTCTTCCAACATGTCGCGAAATCACGACAGTTTTTCCACTTGGCTTCTTTGCCTCCAACATGTCGCGAAATCGTGACAGTTTTTCTACTTGCCTTCTTCTCTGCCAACATGTCGCGAAATCATGACAGTTTTGCCAGCATTTTCTCTCTCCTCCGATATGTCGCGAAATCACGACAGCTTTTCCAGCTTTTTCTCACATGTCGCGATATCGCGACAATTTTCTTACTTGTCTTTTTCTTTGATCCTTTGAATCTGGGCCACTTCTTCTTCTTGAAAATTTATTGTACATGCTCTGGACTCGCTCTCGAACTCTTGTTCACTTCATCAACCGATCCATCTAATGACCTCTGCACTCCTGTCCATTGCATCAACCGATCCTCTGTCTGTGTTGACAACAATGACAATACTTTGGCTGCACCTTGCTCATCAATGAACTCCTGTCCATTGCATCAACTGATCAACCTGACTGTGTTGACAACAATGACAATACTTTGGTTGCACCTTGCACATCACAACCTTCGAACACGACCCTGGATTCGACATAACTAAAGTAAGGTTTAATGACACCCATCACTAAGATTGTATTTTAGTATACCTCATGGTATACGGAAGTTCAAATCAATGGTGCATCCTTTCTAAGGGTTTAATGTTAGTGTGCTTTTACCACACCTCCTTCACACACTAATTTATGAGTAAATGTGCTTTGCCAAAAATGATATGCAATTTTAAAACCCTCAAAAAAGAGTTTCTACCCTACTCCACTTAAAAAAAAATTGTTTTTATTTTTTGAAAAGATAATTTAATGGAAAATAAAAAAAATGAGAAATTACATAATAGAAAATGGGTGAAGGGACAAAAATTGCTATTGTTACTACAAAAAATAACCCTAAAAGACCTCTAATACCATTTGTTAGGAATATTTATATAAAAATAAGCATAACTAAAGTAACAATGCTAGAATTAATGAAAATGCTCACAAATTGAAAATAACTAAATGATCACAAAAATGAAAGTAATAAAAGTGCTCACAAAAAATAATTGAATGGAAACAAAAATTTAGATTAATCAAGTGGAACATATATTGTATGTCTCTTTGAGTGGGAAACCCCCTCAAAAGCAAAGTTTTGATACAAAATGAAAAATGTGAGATGCCTTCTACTCTAAACCCATATCCTTATATAGTCTCTAATTTATACTAACTCTAATGATTAAGGGGTAGACTACATGAAAGAGATGATCCAAGCTGCTAAATCCTACTCTCAATAAAAGTAAAGGTTACATCATAATAAGCCCATGTACATGAGGCACCCATGGTGCAAACATAATACTAACACTAGACAAGTACATGGTAATAGTTTTGTTAGGATAGGGTCCTAATACATACCCCTTAATTTTTTATTTTTTGGTGTTAGAACATAAAAGATGAGAGAGTGGCTTTCTTAACATGCAAAGGAACAAAGAATATGTTGATCATGTTTTGATCATCCCTAATTACTCTTGAATTCTTGGGTAAACTTTAATGTACTACAAAGACCTCTGATTACAAAGACTAGAGAATAGCCATCAGTTGGTTCTAAAGAATTTCATAAAGCTTTTAAAAGGAGGATTAGTTGATGTATGTCATTCCAAAAAATGGTTACATAAACTAATTGTAAGAGATGAAAGTATTGCCAGTTTATTTGGATTCTTTGCAAACACTCATAGGGGTTACTACTCAACATTTTATCAAATTCTTTCATCCAATAGTTTGTATCAATTTTTTTTTGGTAAGTTAAGTTTATATAGAGGATCCAAAAACCTTATAACAAAAGGACCGTAGCACCAAGTTGTTAGGCATTGCCTTTGTACATAGAAATAAATATAAACAGAAAGGAAAAAAACCAAAAAAAACCCTTGATCCAACAGAGAGACCAGATTCTAGTACCAACTAGTGAGACCCACTTTGCCAAAAACACCATCCTCCCATTGCTGTCAGTCTGGGATCCACCCGGGGGTGGATACAACACACCTTAGATCTTAAAAAAAACTCCCCATCAGACCACAACAACATGTGAGCAAGCCATATGGAAGGTTGAGTCCCACTCAACCTACAACAAGAAAGGTAAAAAAAGCATTCCTACCCAGACCCGAGTAGGGAGAGTGGGAAGACCAAGAATATCCTAAAACCAAATATCTTGCTCATAAACCAGAAGAAAGAAATTTGAGTTTAGAAATTTAGAGAGGATCCCCACCTAGGGATGGTCTGAGATGCAACCCAGGCAAAGCAACAAGCATCAACAAGATACAATTCAGGGCACAACAGTGGGACAACTTGGGAAATGGTATTAATACCCTCAGATAAACAACAACATGAAGCCTCTGCTTGAGCCTGTGAAATAGAATAACACTATTGGGGATATCTACAGGCCAAGATATCCCTATGCAAACCAAGTTAAACTATGAGAAATCTAGAAGGAGCCAAGGAAAACAATAATAGGTGCAAATAAAGGATCCCCAGAAGCCAAAAATGAAGGAGATATGAGTGACCACAACTGCAAGCACACCGGTATCCACCCCAATACCAAAAAATATAGAAGAAAATCCCAAGCATTCCAACAGAAAGGACCGAGAACCCACCATACTTGCTCATGAAAAATTTTAGGGAATTGGAACTGGGACTAGGAATAACTCAAGAACAGGATGAGACCCACCCCTAAGGCCAAGAACATGCTCTGAGAGTCCATCGAGAAGTAGGACCAGAAAGCAGAAGCCCTCGAACAGGAAATTGAAATGAAAAACCTGTAGAGCCTAGGCAAAAAGTGGTAGCACACACAAATATGGGATCCTTAGAAGCCTAAACTAAGGAAGCCAGGGATCTGCATGCATTGATCACAACTTCCCTCCCCAAGATCGAAATATGCAACATATAAATTAAATCACCCCAATAGAAAGGACCATGAAGCCCCCATCCTTGCTCACGAATAGCTTTAGGGAGCTGGGACTAGGACTGGGAACAACTCAAGCACAAGAAGAGGCCCACCCCCAAGGCCATGAAAATTCTTTGAGCATCCATAAAATAACATATCCAGTAAGAAGAAGCCTCCAAACAGGAAACAAAAAAGGGCCCCTCCTAAAGGAATAGGACCACTAGTAACCAAAGACATCCTCGAGAGGATTCATTGGCAAAAAGGAAAATGGCCCTCCTAGACAAACCCTGATGAAGTGAGGACCTCACAGGATGCACCCAGAAGCAGTTGAAAACCCAACCTGAAACCACCATAGATCGAGAAAGCCCTAGGAACAGACTCCAAGTAAAAAACCTGTGAAAAAAACCTAGGGGAAAGCCTAAGGGAGATCAAGGAAAGGATCCCAAAAACATGCAAGAAATCCTAGAAGAACCCTGGGATGCACTAGGCCAAGGACTCAAGCAGGGAAACCCTAAAACTACTGGGAAAGGAGTAGAAAGTGGGCAAGGATCTCCCCCCAAGGAGATCATCTGCTATAGAAGCATTCCTAGAGAGGGATGACCCGATATGAATCAAGAACTGGGTAAGAACCAGGGGAGGGGGAACAGGGAGAGGGAGTAGGTCCCTCCCCCTCTCCCTCCTTTGTATCAAGATTTTAAACAATGTATACTTCCTTCCTTTTCCATTCAATTTTAAAAAGTTTAAATTTAAGTAAATATTCCAAGGAATATTCCATCCCTTGGTTCAAAGTTCAATGAATTTTTTGAAGAGAACGCATTGTGTTTGGATGTGTGAAATTTGAGAATGTGATTACTGTTATTATTATTTTCACTAACTTTAGTTGGGAGGCTTGATGTATCCTACTTATGGAGGATTGATTGGGGACTTGAATCCCTATTCTCATATGTGTATGATTCTTCCTTCTCTTTGATATGATGGAGGTAGGACCATAATGTGTTAATGTAAGATTTATTGGTTCATTATCTCAAAATCTTGGTTTTGAAACCCATGTATTTGATATATTCATATTTGTACTTGAAAGAGTTCCTTCTGTGTATGGATATAGTTAATAATTTATTGGAAAAAAAATATATGATGGTATTGGAAGCATTTTATCATAGGTTCAAATTTGAAGGGCCTTTATGGGTCTTCTTCTTACTTGTATTAGACCAAGGATTCATCTATAGGGATGTGACATCATTATTAGTTAAAATGGTACCATGGACTTCTTGGTTAGAATTGGAGCACAAGGCATTTGTATGGAAGAGTGTTAGGTACCCAAGAATTATTGGCTAATTTGGACTTGCTATGATGTAAATGTAATCATTATTTTTTGATTAGGTGGTAAAAAGAGATTTTGAAAGGACCCCAAACCTTTTACAAATAAAAGGACCTTAGAGGAACCACACTAAGAAAAACACGAATGGAGCTCTAAAGAGATCATGAAACCAAACACCAGAAAATACAAAAGTGAATCTCCAAAGAGATGAAAAGGCCAAATTCTAAAAGAAAAAAATAGGATCACCCAGGATCCAAAAATACTGAACAATAATAAAGAAGAGCATAGAGCCCAAAGAGAGAGTTAGAATTTACCCACACAAAATGTCATCCAAAATAGAATTTGGAACTTAAAAACCCACGTAAAATTTCCAATCAAATATTCAAAACAGGTATCTCATCCAAAAATGCAAAGATAGCTATAAAGCCAACTATTATCCACTCCTAGAAAACTATGTAGCCAAGCTTTCCTCTATACACCAATAATAAAAAAGAGCACACAACCCCATGAGAGAGTCAACATCTGCCCAATCCAACTACCAAAAAAATGCAAGGAGAGCCATGAATCCAACTGTCATCCACTCCAAGCAAAAGAAGAATCTAGATCCTATGAAAATCAACAAACTAAGTCCTGAGCTCAAAATAAAACATAACAAAAGATTAGACTTGATATGGAAAACCTTAGAGAAAACATTTAGATGAAATCCAAGCCACATTAGTAAAATATTTATGGAGCTTCCTCCACCTCCACAAAAAACTTTTGAAAGAGAATCTCCAGACCTAGAAAACTTAAAAAAAACTCGAGTAGCATGCTTCTAAGAAGAATTTTTGATCACACTACATCCAAAACTCATAAAGATCTCTTGCAAAAATTTTAGAGGACCCAAAAAAGAAAGATCCATGAACATATCCGAGAAAAAATTAGGAGTTGCTTTAGAGCCCCACACAACTAGAACCCTGAATGTAAAAAAATAAAAAATTAGGGAGATAGCTTGTAAGAACCTCCAAAGATCCACCAAAGGATCAACATTCTCAAGCATCGTAGGTCTAGGGTTAGAAAAAAACAAGAAACAACTAAACACTTGTTTACATCAACAACAAAGCAATCTGGATTGAACAATTTGGAGAAGTCCCAACAAAAAACGATCTCCACACTTCCAACCAATAGCTCACCTAAATATCAGGTTGAGTTATGATTAATCTTTCCACCCATGGTGGATTTTGAGGAAAGGATAATTGAACTTATCTTCCCAAAAATTCTAGTCAAAGAAATAAAAATAATTTCCCCATCTACTAATGGGAGAACCAATAAAAACTCCCCAAAAGACTTAGATAGGAGAACAAAATAAATCTCCTAAGCAACAACCAAGAGGACTATACGATTCTAACCAATAAATAGATAAAAATCCCCCACCATAGATGGGAGCACCAAAAGAAACTCTGCAAAAACGATCGTTAGGAGACCAAAAATAATCTCCTCAACAATAGACAAGAAATCCAAACATCTCTCCCCAAAGAATAGAAAAACTAGACAAGACTTTCCTGAAATTGAAAAGACCAACCGAATCTTCGAAAAGAATACAGAGACAATAAAAACCCCAATTTCTATCAACTCTAAGCTTGTAGGAATAAAAATAACCCTAGTAAATCCTAAGCTCCATAGTAGGGGAGCCCTTCCAAAACCACTCAACCTCTCAAGCTCTCTTTCTCCCATTAACCTCTCACCCCAAGAAGGCCACATGTAACCATTATTCATTAAAGAAGTTCACATGTCAATTTATAAATAGGTAAGAGAATAATATCATAGAATTGCATATATAACCATAAGGTAATATTGTCTAAGCAACTGTCAAGGAAAATTGTCATATTATGCACTTTGTAACTCATGTAAGGTGAACCACCACATGGGTGACATTGGAACTCATGGAAGGTGAACCATCACATTCTAGTCTAAAGAGAGATGTCCCCCATTGTAAAAGGATCATTTATCAAGTATTCTTGTAGAAGTATTGGCTCATGGAGCCAAATATCTTGTGGAGTCGCTTCCTTCTAATAAGGAGCATTGTACAATATTGCCCTACCTGAAGGGTATTATCAGTCTCTATTTTATTTTATGGATTGTTATTATGCAATTTATTTATGGATGCATATTGCATATTTTTCATATTGGTGAATAATTTCTGTTAATGAGATGAGAGGTTTTGATGAAATATTTATTGTGATGAGAAATATAAAACATGCATCCACAAATAATTTGCACAATAAAAATCCACACAATAAAATAGAGATTGATAATACCATTGAGGTAGGGCAACACCACACAATGCTCCTTATTGGAAGGAAGCCACTCCACAAGATCTCTAGTTCCATGAGCCAAGACTTGTACAAATAACATTTAATATATATGACCTCTTTACAATGGGGGTATATATATCTTTATACAAAAATGTGATGGTTCACCTTCTATGGGTTACAAGTTCACCCATGTGGTGGTTCACCTTCCATGAGTCACAAAGTGCATAATAATATGACAATATTCCTTGATGGTACATATGGTAATATTTTGTGATGGTTACCTATATGCATCTATGACATTATTCTCCTATCTAATTCTAATTTGACATGTGGCCTTCCTTACTCAATAGTTTATTTATGGCTCATACCAATATACAATATTATATTATTAAGTACTTATCTTGGGTACCTAACATTCCATCCCCCTTACAAAATATTTCATCCTCAAAATATTAGAAGATATGAACTAATATGATCTTCTAAACCATGCTAAATACTGGTACCAATCTTGATCATCCATCCGTCCCAATGAAAGTACGACTACTGGTGGTCTTCGTTGATGCCAATGCCATGTGTTGGAAGCATAAATTTTATTTTTTCATCTAAACCTGCTTACATATACAACCAAATTTTGGGCTCCTCTGGTTTCTTGTATGTCCCTCATAGCTCCTTTGTTGCTCTATGCCTTATCTCCATGATTGTTACCTCTCCTGGTGGTGTGGATGGTGATATACTCCAACTTGAGCCTGTTGTTTTACTTGGTTTTGCTCTTCTTTCTTGTGTCTCTCATTTGTTTTGTCGCTTGCGTTTACTTCTATGATTGCTGCTACTACCTCCTTCTAAGATTCTATTTCAAGTTCTTTTATTTATTCTTCACTTTGTTCCCCTGTAATAGCTACCTATTTTTTATTAAACTGAGAAATATCCTATAATGCTACCTTCTTCTTCTTATACCATAACTTCATGAACTTATTTTACACATTAATGTTAATAGTACCCAAAGAATACAACCAAGGATAACCAAGAAAAATATCTATGTCATTCAACTCAATAGCATAGAAATTTGAATGTAAAATATATTTATCCATAGTGATTTTCAGATATTAAAAAATTTAAATATTTTGACCCTCAAGTTGTACGTCTGATTTTATTTGCTTGAACTTGCAACCTCCTAGTCAAAGAAATTGATAAAATTATATTTGCTACTAGGGTTAAGGTAAATAATAATTTTTTAATTTTGAATGCAACCATAAACTTGCAAAATATGATTTTTAAATTCAAACAAATATTCTTAACCACTATTTGGCCTTGACACAAAAAGTGTAGTTTCCTTAACCTGCACATTCTTAGACTTTTATTCTAAACCCCATTTGCTTAAAAATGCAACTTCAAATTCTTCTTATGTATGTATATGTTTATGAGCATGAGCAAAGTCCACTTACCAAGAGAAAGCTTTCTCTTGTAAAACAAAAAAAAACTTCAGATCCCATGTGAAAGAAAATTTTTAGAATTTTTTCCACTTCCTCAACCATTCCCTAGCATCACTATCATCCCCTTCAGTGAATATTGAAAACTCCATTTTTTTCAAAGCAGCTAGGGTTTTAAATAATAAAAAACTTTCAAATATTAATTTTTTTGAGATCTTATCTATTTCTTTCTTCAAATGATTAAATTTATAGATTTTACTCAAAATAAAATAAACAACAACTGATTTTCTTACCCGGATCGAGAGTTATGATTTTTTTCCTTTGCATAAATTTTTCATGCAACCGAAAAATAACCTCAAAAGTTCAACTTCACATAACTATAAGTCTTTCAATACTTATCAGAATTTCTTAAGTGAATAGTTATTTTTATAGTACTCAAAATAATCTACATGGTGCAAAAATATTTTGAAAATGATTTTTAAAAAATTTAATATGAATTTTTTTCTTTTAAACAAATTCTCGCAACCAAAATCCAACACAAATATCTCAAATTCAACTAGCTATAGCTCTCTCGATACTTATCAAAATTTTACAAGTGAGCAATCATTTTTATAGTACTCAAAATAATCTACATGCTGGTGCAAAATCTTTTAAAAACAACTAAAAAATTTAAAACAATTTTTTTTTTGGAAAAAAAATTGCGTAGCCAAAAAATAGCATAAATAACCCAAATTTCAAACAACCATAACTTCCTCAATGCTTATATAATTTAATAAATGATCAATTCTTTTTATAGCACTTAAAGCGATCTACATGCTGGAATAAAAAAAAAAAATGATTGCTGAAATAAAAATTATGACCTTTGCAAAACGTGACATTTTTATAGAAAAATGTGCCCTAGCTTTGCAAAAACAACCTCACTTTACTTGAATTGCTGCTCTACTACTATATGTTATGAACCTCTCTTCTCATTACAATAAATATTTCATAAATATGCAGAAATATCAAACATCCATCCACAAATAATTTGCACAATAACAATCCACACAATAAAATAGAGATTGATAATACCCTTGAGGTAGGACAACATTGTACAATGCTCATTGGAATGAAGCTACTCCACAAGATCTCCATCTCCATAAGCCAATACTTTTACAAAAAATACTTCATATATATGACCCCTTTACAATGGGGGTACATCTCTCTTTATACAAGAATGTGATAGTTCACCTTTCATGAGTTACAAGTTCACCCATGTGGTGGTTCACCTTTAATGAGTTACAAAGTGCATAATAATATGACAATATTTCTTAACGGTTACATATGAAAATATTCCTTGATGATGACATATATGATTCTATGACATTATTCTCCACCTAATTCTAATTTGACATGTGACCTTCCTTACTTAATAGTTTATTTCTGGCTCATACCAATATATAATATTATATTATAAAGTACCTATATTGGGTACCTAACAAAGAGGTTAGTAGTTCAAATCCCTTCCCTTATATCTTGGATTTTCTTGATTCTTTGATTTTATTAGATGCTTATTGGTGGTATACATGGATAAAATAACTTTGACATGGAATTGATGTGGCCACTTAAGCCCAATATTTTATTATTTATATGAAGTCCTCACAAATACTAGGACAACACTTATCAATTTCAGTTTTCCCACCTCCAAGTTAGCATCTATGTCAACATTCACATGGCACTTTTGGGTACATTCAGTGTGCATTTGGAAAATAATTATTGTACAATAAAATATGATTTTCTTTCCCCATATTGCTTTGTGTTTGAGTGAAGTTATCTTAAATTTTTGAATTTTTATTTTTGCGATAAAGTTTGAATTATAAAAGTTTTTTAAAGGCTTTAACTCACTCATATAGAAGCATTAGGACATTTTTTTAAATCACATGATTTTTGATCTTTTCACATTGGTGTTGGTGGTTATGTTCCATTTTACTATCAAAAGAACAAAATTGTATAGGAACCCTACAGAGCATATGTTGTAAATTCCCATGCTCAATAGGAAACATTTCATGGAAGATCAAGATAGAATCTCTTATCCAAAGAAAATTACTATGGGTTATTGTCTCTAAGAAGCTAACTAATACAAATATGGATGAAGGGAGAGATGCCATTTAGTCCAAGAAGGATGAATCTCTTAAAGTTATTACCTTATATATGGATAAGGAGTTAAAGAACCATACTGTCTATAATCCAAAACTTATAGCATTGTTGGCTACATTCCAAAAGTTGTTTGACATCAAAATGCCACTTAAGTTAGTCATTTGGAAACTAATTTTACTACCTTGAATATAGATCAATTTAGAACAATTAAAGAGTACATAAATATTTAAGAAGTTGTAATGGAATGTTTATGCTACAAATGGGACTCCCAAGGATCCCATAGATTACCTCAACAATATTTTCAAAGAATATATACTAGATTGACACATTATTCAATATTATTTGAATGCTATTTTTATCTCATATCTTTCCTTCATTGGATATTATTTTCATTTATCTTGTTCATCACCAAGCATGGCTAAGGAATTTGGAGATGTTTACATCAACCATTCAGGCTCATCCAAAATAATATTTGAAGTAAGAATATATTAAGTCATAGGAAAAATTTTTCAAGTATGAATCTAATAAGTCATAGAAAAAATATCAAATAGGGGAAACAAAAAATATTCAAAAAACTTCCCAAGAAACTTGCCTATAGGTTTTGCAAGGAGGGTCACAAATTTGAATATTGCCAAATTTAGACCAAGAATATTGAGGAGGCTAATAAGAAAGGTGAAGGTGATGCTTCTCTAAATATTACATAGGGTGATGATGATGATTATTGTGAGACTTTATAGACACATATGGTGGTTCGTTCATCCTTTTAGACCTTCATATCTTAATAGGAATGGATTACAAAATTTGGAGTAAACCACATATGACCAATCATCATCATATCTTGTTTAACTATAATAGAAAAAATTATGGTGATTGAGTCATTATTGGTGATGATTCCTTTTTTTAGGTTTTAGGATGTGGTGATGTGATGTTAGATACTCATATTTGAGGAAGTTATTCATGTTCTAGGTATTTTTACCACTTTCTTTTCTATTTATCACATTACTCAAACTAACAAATAAGTGAAATTTTATCCAAATAGATATACGCTTAAGGATATTGATAATAGATTTAGGATATTATGATGATTTAGATAAAATATATAAACTTGGTGTGGACCCCTTCCCATCCTCCTCTTCTACTATGTAGAATTTATTTTTAAACTTTAGTTACTAGGAAAGATGACATTACTAGATGATGGCACCAATTATTAAGTCATACCAAATTTGGATCCTTGAGGCATATGGATCAAATTTATATGGTTGATGGACCTCCGCCCATTGACCCACTGAGTGGAGTCTAGGAAGGATGAATTTTGGAAAAAAACTATGATGCTTTTAAAAAAGGAAAAGCTTATCATACCTCTTAGTTGATGGAGCATATTTAAAATGATATTTGTTTAACTCCTATTTGATGAAAGCATTTTGAAAAAGATATAAACATGCCTTTGAAAATTGATTGTATGCAAGTTTTGGGAAATATTTGAACAAGTTTTTGTAAGCAATTTTAAGAAAAATTTAGCAGGCCTTTTGTTACATACCTAACATAGCTAGTAAGCTATGTTAGGTTTCCAATTTTTTTTATTTAATTTATCATTAATATAGTTTCTTTTATTTAATTTGAAATCACCTTTGATATATCCAATTATTCATTTGCGCTATTCATAGAGGACTGAGCCCTCCAAGTGACGAGGACTAGCCCTCCTTAAGAAGCAAAGTTATTTGATTACTTTTATTCTAATATTCTTTCGTGTAATGCTGAGTATGGGTGTGTGATTCTTTGTCATTAGAAATTCTCATTTATTATATTACATTGGATGAAAGGATAGTTGTATCCTTTCATGTGGTATTAGATTCATTAGTCATAAGGCCTACATGGGCATCATTCGGCATCTGCTAATTGATCACAGGTTTTGGGCTTTCACGCACTAGTCTGGTGTCATTACAGGTAGCAAAAACAACAATTTTTACTATTACTACATAAGAGTAATTTCAAACTACATGTTCAAATATTAGCATAACCAGCTAGTGGTATTACAAGGATGCATAACAATAAGACCAACAATAGCTGGTTATAGTCTTCCAACACTGCAATCATTGGTATAGCATAACAACATATCCGATCGAAAAAAAAGTATTTTCTAGAAAACGTCAAAAAAATTGAGATGAAATTTTGAGGGTAGCTAATCGATCAAACCATATACAAAATTTACCAAATATCATCAGGTAAAATAGCCATAAATTATCACCAAAAGTCGCCAGCCAATCAAAATGAGGGAAATCCAATTATTAAACAGTAAAACCTTAAGGTAGTTATTATTTTAATTTTTTATAGTCGTGGGGCATTATCCCACATGAACCGTGTGGATGCCTTATGTGGGTTTAAATGGAAAAATTTGATCTTAATTAAATGTGACTTCGGTCACATATCCTTTCTTCTCCTTGCACGTTCACTTAAATATTGTTATCTGCTTCGATCAAAATTCTTATCTTCTTCCGTCCTCGGTGAGTGTTGGTGTTAGGTCACTTGTCATCTTCCATCCGAGGTGAGTGTTGTCATGTTCAGTACCTTCATATAGTGTTGTCATGTCAAGTTTCTTTGTCTGGTGCTATCGTGTCAGGTTTCTTCATCTGCGTTGCTTTAGTAAAATATCTTAGTCATGGTCTTCCATTCTTGATGAGTGCTATCATGTCCTTTATATCATCAATACTATCTTATCAATTCCCTAGATCATTGATCATGGTATTCCATTCTTGGTGAGTGTTGTTGCATTCCTGGTGTCATCAATTTTGTCTTGTCAATTATCTGGATCATCGACATCGTATGTCACATAAGGTACTGGGCAGTGGTGTGTAGCCATTGAGATTGTCCCTCATCGAGTGCAAGTCTTGTCATCATTAATTGTTGGAATTAAGTAGCCATGGGAATCAAATTAGCTAGGGCATTGAGTCAACCATGAAAACCGTTGGAATTGAGTTAGCCATTGGAACCAGTGGGGAAGAAAACTAGCCGTTGAGTTCAAATTCAAACAATCCGCATCGCAGTTGGAGCGACAGTTGAAGCAAAAAATAAACGATTTTTGGCTAAATTAACCAAACGTTTTACAGAATGTAAAGATAAAGCAAAAATTGTTTTTTTAGCCAGTATATGAGTGAAAGGTGGACTAAAGGATCAAACGAGAGATTATCTAGCAAAGATAATAGCAGCAACGAATTCTTGAAGTCACCCAAATGACCTCCAAGAACCAAAGGTACACAATATAACTCTCCTTTACCCATTAATAGTTTTGATCCTGATCATCCAATTCTTAACACCATGGCCCCCAATCCTTCTCCTACCTCTTCCCATGAGAATATCACACATGAGAAAATGGAAAACCCCAATGCAAACAACCCAAATATGCAAACATTACTAGATGGCATGAATAAATTGACTATAATGTTGACCAAACTAGTGGAAAACCAAAACCAAACAACCCCTCCTTCTCCAAATCGCTTCCATTGACATTGGAACAATGAGGATCAAGATGACGAGAAAATTTATGTACAACAAAGAGGTTCTACTAGCGGTTCCCAAAATTACTTCAATATACAAAGGAATAATGAGGATCATGATAGCGAGGAAGTTTATGAACAACAAAGAGGTCCTACTAGAGGTGCCCAAAATCATTTCCATAGACAGAGGAATAATGAGGACCAGGATAGAGAGGAAGTTTACCAACAACCAAGAGGTCCTAATGGTGTCAATTTCCCACGTATTGATATGCCCACCTTTGAGGGTCATGATCCACGTGGTTGGTTAGCTAAAATGGAAGGCATTTTAGACTTATACCGGATTCCAGATTCAGAAAAAGTTCCTTTTGCTTCCTCCAAACTAGGTACTAAAGCTTATCAATGGTTTGCATACCACAAATGAGGTAATAAGCAGCCCATATTCTGGGATGAATTCAACACACTTTTCCTTAATATATTTGATGAAGGATCTTCATATTCATACATGGTTTGGTTGTTATCACTTAAACAAATAGGATCAGTAAGGGAGTATATTTCAGAATTCACTAGTCTACTTTCCTACGCAAGAAACTTACCATCCAATGTGGTGGTATCTACTTTTAGAAATGGGTTGAAAGAGAATATTCAAATTGAAGTTGACCTACAAGATCCAACTTCTTTAGATACCTGTATAAAGATTGCCAAGTTGGATGAGAAGAAGGTGCAATATGGAACATCTATCCATCATGATTCCTATAATAGATATCAATATCACAACAAATATTTTCATAGAAATGACCAACCATCAAGATATTACTACTTTAAATATTGTAATCACCATCCAAAATATCAAGCATGTGTACCAAGATAAAACTTTCAAATAGAATATGCTGACAAAGAAGATGATGAGGAAATAGTGGATATCAATTTACCTGACTCTCCCATAACATAAGAGCAAATTGAACAAGGGGAGGTGGTAGTTGAAGAGGACACTATGGAAATTTTAGTACATGCTCTTATGGGACTATCAGATCACCATACAATCAAGGTATTAGGATTCATTCGACAAAATAAGGTAAATGTGTTGATTGATTTAGGAAGTACTCATAATTTTATCGATACAAAAACAACCAGAGCATTAAACTTACACATTAACTCCTCCAATCAAGATAAGTTTCAAGTTATAATTACAAATAGAGGAAATGCTCAATGTATCGGTAGAACATCTCCAATTTCATTACAAATGGGAAATTATACCTGGCATGGGCCTCTCTTTGTTATGAATTTAGGGAATTCAAAAGTCATTTTGGGAGTTGAATGGTTAGAACAATTGGACACGGTCAATTTTAATTACAGACAGTGCTTTGTGGAATGGAAAGAAAAGGGAAATACCATTCACCTCCAAGGAATTCCAACACCTCCATAAAGGGTAGTAAGTTATCACAACATGGAGAAAATATTAAGAAAAGGAAGTTATGGATTCATTGCTCAAATTAATTGTATGGAACGACAAGCACAAGCCATGCCAAAAATTCAATCAAAAGATCTGCAAAACATTGTGGCTAACTATGATGATGTCTTCCAAGAACCCAAGGGACTACCTCCCAAAATATCCCATGACCATGCCATACACCTTGTTCTAGGAAGTCTTCCTCCTAATGGTCGTCCTTATCGATATCCCCAACCTCAAAAAATAGAAATTGAGAAAATTGTCCAAGAACTATTAGAACATGGAGTCATCCGTCACAACACTAGTCCCTATTCTTCACTAGTAGTTTTGGCCCATCGAAAAGACAATTCTTGGTGTATGTGTCCATATTTTCATCCCCTTAACAAAATCACCATCAAGGATAAATTCCCTATACCTATCATTGATGATTTACTAGATGAACTACATGGTGCAATTTTTTTTACAAAATTGGATTTACGTTCTGGGTTTCACCAAATTAGAGTTAGGGAAGAGGATATTCCCAAAATAGCTTTTCGTACTCATGAAGGTCACTATGAATTCCTGGTCATGCCTTTTGGTCTCACTAATGCCCCATCCACATTCCAAAGTCTCATGAACCATGTGTTTCATCCTTTCCTTCACAAATTTGTCCTAGTCTTTTTTGATGACATACTCATATATAGTAAAACATGGAATGATCATCTGATGCATGTGGGAAGGGTTCTTCATATACTACACAAGGAAAAATTGTTTGTCAAATGCTCTAAATGCTTTTTTGGTGTTCAATAAGTTGAGTACCTTGGTCATATAGTTTCTCAAGAAGGTGTTAAAGTGGATCCCAATAAGATAAAGGTAATTCAAGATTGGCCCTTACCTAAAACCATTAAGAAACTTCATGGTTTTTTGGGTCTCACCGGTTACTATCGTAAGTTTGTGCGTAACTATGGAAAAATTGTAGCTCCTCTCACAAATATTAAAAAAAATGATGCTTTTCATTGTTCGAAAGCAACCACTCAAGATTTCGAGGCTCTCAAAGAAGCAATGTGTACTACTCCAGTTTTGGCAACTATGGATTTTCACAAACCATTCATGATCGAATGTGACACTTTAGGAATAGGTATTGGGGTAGTATTAATGCAGGATGGTCATCCCTTGGTATTCAAAAGTAAACAACTTTCGAGAAAAAATTTGGGAAGGTCCACATATGAGAAAGAAATGTTGGCTATTCTACACGTAGTGGAGAAATGGAGACATTACTTAATCAGTAGTCGTTTTATTATTAAAACCGATCATAGTAGTCTCAAGCATTTTCTAGAACAATGATTTTCTTATCCAGAGCAAAACAAGTGGTTAAAAAAATTGTTGGGATATGATTTTGTTATCGAGTATAAGAAAGGGAAATAAAATGTGGCAGCAAATGCATTATCATGAAAATATGAAGATGAAGTGGTTATTAATGCTATTTTAGGTCCATGTTCCCAGTGGATTTCTCAGTTGCAAGAAGAATGGTTGTCCAATATAGAAACTGCTCAAATAATTTAGGAATTGTTGTTGGGTTCATCCAAGCATCCTATTTTTTCCTATGATGACAAGGTGTTAAGAAGAAAGAATCACATTTACATTCCACATAATTCTACAATCAAATCAAGGATTCTAGATGAATCACATGCTTCTCCATTAGCAGGACATTCAAGTTTTTTGAAAACCTATATGCAGATAAAAAAATCCTTTTATTGGAAAAGGATTAAAAGTAGAGGTCAAAAAATGGGTGGCTAAATTTGAAGTATGCCAATGCAATAAGGGTGAGATAGTCAAATCACTAGGATTGTTTCAACCATTACCTATTCCAGATCGTCAATGGGAACATATTTCAATGGATTTTATTGAAGGTCTTCCTAAATAAGAAGGCAAAATAGTAATTTTTGTGGTAGTGGACCACCTCTCCAAATATGCTCATTTCCAAGCTTTACAACATCCATTTTCAGCAAGCAAAGTGGCTAAGGTATTTATGGACTCAATTTTCAAATTGCATGGAATGCCAAAAAATATTGTAAGTGATCGTGATCCCATATTTACTAGCAATTTTTGGAAAGAATTATTTCGTCTTAGTGGTACCAAGTTGAATATGTCCTCTGCATACCATCCAAAAATAGATGGCCAAATTGAGATAGTTAACAAATATTTGGGTACCTATCTAAGATTTTTTGTTCAGGATAAACAATATCAATGGAGTCATTGGCTTTCCTTGGTAGAATGGTGGTACAAAACTTAATACCATTATTCCATCAAGATGTCTCCATTTGAAGCATTGTATGGAATTAAACCACCAACAATAGCAGATTATGTACCTAGTTCTTCCAAAGTGGCCCAAGTAGATGATTGGTTCCAACACCGATAGTCAATGCTCAACATTCTCAAAGATAACTTGGTCTAAGCACAAAATCATATGAAGCAGTAGCAAGAAACACACCGTTTGGAAAGACAATTTAATACATGTGATATGGTGTTCCTGTGTTTGCAACCCTACAAACAGTTGTCATTGAAGATCAAGACCAGTCAAAAGTTGGCTCCATAATTTTATGGCCCTTACAAAATAGTGTGTCACATTGGAGAAGTGGCATATCAACTAGAGCTTCCTCCCTCATCTCATATACATCTAGTATTTCATGTTTCCTATCTCAAAAAGGTGATTGGCCAGAAAGTACAATCTCAGTCAGAATTACCAATACTTGATGAAGAAGGACGTATATATCTCCAACTTGAAGCAATTTTACAAAGCAAAACACGTATGTTGAGATCTCATCACATCAAAGAATTCCTCATAAAATGGTAGGACCTACCTAAAGAAGATGCTACATGGGAACCTAAAAGTATTTTCCAGATATTTCTAGCTTTGAGGACAAAGCTTTTCGAGGAGGGGAGCCATGTTACATACCTAACATAGCTAGTCGGCTATGTTAGGTTTCCAAATATTTTTTATTTAATTTATCATTAATATAGTTTCTTTGATTTAATTTGAAATCACCTTTGATATATCCAATTATTCATTTGCGCTATTCGTAGAGGACTAAGCCCTCCAAGTGGCGAGGACCAACCCTCCTTAAGAGGTAAAGTTATTTGATTACTTTTATTCTAATATTATTTCATGTAATCCTCAATACGGCTGTGTGATTCTCTGTCATTAGAAATTATCATTTATTATATTGCATTGGATGAAAGGATAGCTGTATCCTTTCACCTTTTAGGAGACTTGAGAGTAGATTTGAGTAGGTTTGGTAAGCCAAGTTTGAGATAGATTTCAATAGATTTGAGAGCAGTTTTAGTGAGAAATTTTGAGCAAGCCTTATGAGTAGGCTTGGAGCAGATTTGGACAGAGTTATGAGTAAGTTTGGAGTAGATTTGAGCAGGTATGAGTGAGCATATTTGAACAAGCCTTACATGTAGGCTTGGAGCATATTTGAGAAGGTCTTGGTGAGCAGATTTATGCAAGCCTTAAGTGTAGGCTTGGATAATATTTGAGCAGATTTAAGAGTAAATTTTGGTGAGTAGATTTGAGAAAGACTTGTGTGTAGGCTTGGAGAAAATTTGAGCAGAGTTAAGAGTAGGTTTTGGTGAGAATATTTGAGCAAGCCTTGTATGTAGGATTGGAGTAGATTTGAGCAAAGTTAAGAGCAGGTTTTTGTGAGCATATTTGAGCAAGTCTTGTGTGTAGGCTTGGAGTATATTTGAGCAGAGTTAAGAGTAGGTTTTGGTGAAGCATATTTGAGCAAGTCTTGTGTGTAGAATTGGAGCAGATCTGAGCAGAGTGAGAGCAAATATTGGAGTAGAATTGAGCAAGCCTTGTGTAAAGGCTTGTAGTAGAGTAAAGTAGAGGGTATTGGTGTCTCCTATGGATAAATGTCCACAAACCATAACAAATGGGATTGAGGTCTCCTATGGATAAGAGGTCCACAAACTAGAGCAGTGGGGACAAAGGTCCCCTATGAATAGAGGTCCACGAATTTGATCATAGGGGATTGGTGTCTCCTTTGGGTTGGTACCCATAAATATTGTAATAGGGAATTGGTTCCCAAGAGATTGGTTGAGGAAATTTATAAGAAATATTTTCTCTGTGGACGTAGCCCACATTGGGTGAACCACATTAAATATGTGTCTCTCATGTGTGTGATGATTTGTGCATTGTTTCATTTACTACATTGATATTATTTTTGTTATCATTTGGAAATAAAAGTAAAAGTTTTTATCTTATACTATTCACCCCCCTCTCAGTATAAGCTTGTGTTCTTCAGTAATGACCCAAAAATCCAATCCACTCAAGAGAGTTTTTTTCCTTTTTACACTCATCTAGGATTTCCATATTCCCACACTACATAAATAATTCTATAAATTTATATTTTGGTTTATGTCTTATGATGGATTTCTTTGCCCCATCTCCATGATGAGCCAAATTATTCCATTCTGTCTTTCAAAAGGGATACGCCCATCCCTACACCATACATAAGACTATTTATGTAGGTGCATTAGGCACAATGCAAGTAAGCTATTCATATCATATTTGTCGTGAGTTAACTTACCCCTTTTTATATTTCAAAAGGGATACACTCATACCTACACCATACATAAGGCTATCTATGTAGATGCATTAGGTGTAATGCAAGTAAGCTATCCATATCATCTTCATGATGAGTTAACATACCCCTTTTTATCTTTCAAAAGGGACCCACCCATCACTAAACCATACATAAGGCTATCTATGTAGGTGCATTAGGTGCAATGCAAGTAAGCTATCCATCTCATTTCTACAATGAGTTAACTTACCCTTTTCCATATATCATTCTACGTGACAGTCAACTCATTAATATTACAATCTATATATTGCCTTTCGCAACTTCTAAGGTTTAATCAATTAAAGAGATCCAAAAATATCTTAGATTAATTGTCTCTCTAAGCTTCCAATTATCAAAGTCCTTCTTACCTACTAGAGAAAGCATTATTGCATCTTTAGCATGGTTAGTCATTACACATTTAACTAGTACACTTCTCGTGTTATCATAACTTTTAATAGAAGTCATTCTTTAACCATATAAAGTGAAAAAAGACAAGGACTATCCAATAATACAAAGAGTGTGCATTGCTCAATCACCATAACTAGGTCACTTCTAGTTTAACCATTACAAATACCATGAATGGCACTACATACTAATCACATATAATTATTAATAAACTCATATCTATGGTCTATGAAATACCATGAACTTATCCTTTTATTGAAGAACAACATATATATATAATTAGATTATATTTAGAAAGCAATAAATACAAGATTATAAGATGACAATAACCAATTTGCACATCACACCTCATATATCTTGGGAAAACCTTTATGAGAAAAACCTAGCTTCAAAATATCCTTTTTTTTATTTCATATTTAACTTGTCTCAATTTATATTCAATCAAGGAATTTCATAATTCATTTTTCCACATTGTTATTACAATAAGGGACAAATAAAAATCCCATAATTCATATGAACCTAAATCATGAATTGATTTTTTATTCATATTACAAAATTGATGAGGGAACCCCATAATTCTCTCGATTAAATTCTATATTCTTCCCCTAAATAAGATTCCTTCCTCCTTTCATCATTTAAAGGAGTGGCTTCTTCCTATGTGTCTAATGTAACCATACATTCACTATAGAATTGCTCACAATGAATCAATGAGAGGACCCCATAATCCTCTCATAAGGATTCCATCACTAACTCATCCCAAAATGGATTATACTATCTCTAATATACTTCTAACTTGTCTTACCAAGAAGAAATACAATATCCTCTAATATATATTTCAAACTCTTTTCTTTTAAAATGAAATACATTATCCACTAATATATTTCTAACTCAATTAATCCAAATGAGATACATTATCCACTAATCTATTTCTATCTCATTTAATCCAAATGAAATACACTATCCACTAGTATACTTCAATCTCCTTTAATCCAAATGAAATACATTATACACTAATATATTTCCATCTCATTTAATCCAAATGATATGCATTATCCATTTATACATTTCAAACTCATTAAATTCAAATGAAATACATTATCCACTAATATATTTCTAACTTATTTAAACCAAATGAAGTACTTTATCCACTAATATATTTCCATATCATTTAATCCAAATTAATTGCATTATCGACTAATACATTTTAAATCCATTAAATCCAAATGAAATACATTATCCACTAATATATTTTCAACTTATTTAATCCAATGAAAAATATTATCCACTAATATATATTTCAAACTCATATAATTCAAATGATATACATTATCCACTAATATATTTCTATCCTACTTAATCCAAACTAAATGTGTTATCCACTAATACATTTTAAATCTATTCTTTTAATTAATTAATTACAATAACCACAAGCAACTACTTCTAGTTAAGCATTCAAAAACCAAGTGAAGAACATAAGCTTATACTGAGAGGGGGTGAACAGTATAAGACCAATTTTTACTTTTATTTCCCAATCAATATTATGCAATGTATAGATAGTAATATCAACAACAATAATCAAAGTAATGCACAAATCACCACACACAATAAAGACACCAATTTAACGTGGTTCACCCAATGTGGGCTACTCCACGGAGAAAATATTTCACTAAAATTTTCTCAATCAATCTCTTGGGAATCCTTTTCCTATTATAATGTTTATGGACCTCTGTCCAAAGTAGACATCAATCCCCTAATCAAGTTTGTGTATCTCTATCCATAGGATAAATCTTTCTCCTTAGCTCTAGCTAGTGATATTCTAGAAGAACTATTGCCCCCACTACTCTGGCTAATGGATCTCTTTCCACTGAAGACACTTGTCCCCACTGCCCTAGCTAATTGATCTCTATCCACTAAAGACACCTATCCTCACTACCCTGGCTGATGGATCTCTATCCACTAGAGACTATCATCCTCTATACTCTATCACATCCAAAGCTTGCTCTCAGCTCTGTCTCAAATCTGCACTAAACATAGTCCTTCGATATAGCTCCAATTTTCTCAATCTCTATCTCTGGTCTAGTACAAACCTATCCTCAAATCTATATCAAACTCTATCGTCAAATATGTACTAAACATAGTTATTCGGTCTAGAACAAAATTTTCCTCAATATCTATCCTCTGATCTGCACTAAACACAGTCCTTCAATCTAGCATAAATTTGTCCTCAATCTTTGTCCTCAAGCCTTAACACAAAACTTGACTTAATCTCAAATCAACTCTGCTAGATCTTCCCCAAACCTTAACCTAAGGTTTGAACAAATAAATCAATCAACTCTGCTCTCAAGTATTCTCAAAGACTTATCTCAAATCTACCTTGTAAGCTTCCACAAAAGCTCACACTAATCTGTCCACAAGTCCTCTCTAGAACTTATCCTAATCTACTCAACAAGTCCTCACTATAACTTATCCAAATATACTCTCAATCTCTATTCTCAAACTGTATTGGAAGCTTCCACAAAAGCTCACACAAATCTATCCACAAGTCTTCTCTGAGACTTACCTCAAATCTATTCAAAAAGTCCATACTAGAACTTGTCCAATCTCATAGAAACATAAAGAGAATTTTTAGAGACTCAATATGCTTCACATTCACCACAATGCTCAATCACTTTCAATCAATATTTTACCACAAAAAAATATAGAGAATTGTTAGATACTCAATATGTTTCACACTCACAAACACTCAACCTCTTTCTCAAATCAATTTAGAATATAGAACAATTTGTTTTACAGAACTTGAACTATCACTTCAACACATCCACTTGAATAGGCTCAAACAACTCTACTCAACCAATCACTCAATGAATTAATCCTTGCTTACAAACCCTATTCCAAGCATATGAACACTCACTCAAATGTTTCCAACAATGCTTATCAATAAATATCACATAACAATGATACTCATGATCTTTGCAAACCCTAGTTCAAGTTCTTTAGTCAATCACTTACTTCAACAACAATGTTTATCAAATAATATTCACATACAATGATACTCATGATCTTTGTAAACCCTACTTCAAGTTAACTCAACTAATAACCTCAAAAACAATGCTTATCAAATAATATTTACATAACAATGATACTCATGATCTTTGCAAACCCTAGTTCAAGTTCACTCAACTAATCACTTCAACAACAATGCTTATCAAACAAGGTTTTATCAAAAACTCTTTAGTCCAGAAAACCTTAAAGCATTAATTCAAAATACACTCAACAATGCTTATCCAACAATCATTTTCACTCCAAATTTACATTCAAAACATTCAACAATCACTCACTAGGAAGATGTGCCCATACCTTTTGTTTGATGTAGAAGTGCCCTTAGAAAACTTATCTCAATTACAATTTCCTTCTTTCCAATTTCAATGGTTATATGATAAAATATCACTCTAACACTTTCTCAAAATATTCCTTAGACACAAAAATAATCAAAGCTCAAATATACCTTATTGCTCCTTTGTACTTTACCCCAAAAGGTGTTTGGCAAGTTTCAAACTATCCTCTCCTCAAGCACCATGCGCCTTAGCGCTTTGGTGCCCACCACGTGGGCTATAGGTGCCCACGTGAAGGAAGAGAAGCCTCCTTCCTTTTAAACCTTTATCTACCATCAATTCTAAACAAAAATAAAAACACACTACCGTGGATTCAAATCTCCACCACTTGCTGCCCTACGCTTTACTTCTGTTATGGTTGCCAATTGTGCTACCAACGCTTGGTGACCAAGGCACCAACCTTGGTGAATCAAAAACTCTGCCTCCTCTTGACAATAAAAAAAAATTAAAATCCTCTTTGATCATATAGCACAATTCACACATTTTTGCATAGCATGGAGATTAATATCGAAGGCATATTATTTCTTTGCTAAGGTGGAGCCCCCCTTTTATACACAATTATTTTACTCCCCATGTCGGTGCTCGAATTCAAATTCAAAATTCAAATTTGGATTTAATAACCCACCTTAGGGTTATTTAAAATTAACATAAACTAACTTATACATAATATTAAAATTAATTAATAATTATTTTAAATAAATTCTAACTTAAGTAAATTAATTAATAAATTAATTTATAATAAAAATTATATTAATTAATTTATAATTAATTTAAACTTCCTTGTATAATATTATAAAGAAATATTATAATATTATTCACCTGGGCTTCTTCTCTTCACTTTGGACCACATCTGACTTCTTAGAACCAAGTCTTGATCAATTGAAAACAGACTATCCTTTTGCACTTATTGGAAAATCTGAAACTGATGCTGCCCACTGAAACTGCCACTAACTAGTTATGAAAGCTTGACATCAATGACCACTAACTCTTGACATCAATGACAACTCATATAATCAAAATGTCCAACAATCTCCCCCTTTGTCATTGATGGCAACCCAAATTCTTTTTACCAAAAGATGACCTTTTTCCTATTTTCCTCCCCTTGGGAAATTGCTACCCCTGAATCAATGCTCTCTTCTTAAACCAAATCTCTCCCCCTTACTCAAATATCTCCCTCGTTGACATCAATGGTAATGGGTTACCTTTGGGACTCAGGGCTAAGAATGAGTCTCTTAGCTTAGCCCCTCCCCCACCTCCTCTTGAGGTGGTTAATTCTAGGGTGGGAGTATTTCTACTCCTAGAAAGCACTGATATTTACCTTTGTCCTCTTTCCTTCTCATATGATCCTTCTAATTCCTTTGATTGTTCCTGTTCATGTCCATGTTCCTGTTCCTATCCATATTCATGTTCCTATTCATATCCATATTCCTGTTCCTATTCATATCCATATTCTTGTTCCTGTTCATATCCATATTCCTATTCCTGTTCATGTCCATATTCCTGTTTCTGTTCCTATTTCTATTCATGCTTGATTTTGGAATGTCTACTCTACACCACTTTGATGTATGTCCATAATTATTGCACTTATAACACTTAATGTTATTATTCCTTGGAGGTGTAAATATATTGGAATTTATTCTGGTGAAGCCATATCTATTCTTGTCATGAGCCCTGCAATTTATTGCCTTATGATCAAACTGATTACATGAGTAGCAATACCCATAAAATAACTGCCTATTCCTAAAGTTTCCATATTCTTGAATTTCATGTGTCCTACACTGTGAAGCCTTATGCCCAAATATTTGACATGAGAAACATCGTCCATTGAAGTTTTCTTGCCTTGACCTCATTGGTCTCTTAGTCTCTTTTTCTTTGTGCTGGTACCTGTTCCATCCATTTCTTCTTTGTGCATTGTTCCTTTCCTTGTTGAACTTTCTATTGTCCAACTCATATTTATAAGTCTCTCTTTCTCTTACACTATATTCTTCTTTAGAACTTGAGGTTAGCTCTTCTTCTTGTTTCTTTTGAGCCTATTCAAAACCAAGATCTATTTTGCTTGATGTAGGCTTTTGTGACTTGATAATCTTATCCAAATTCTTTGAACTTCTTTCAAAATTGTGTAGCTTGTCCTTAGAATTCTCTAATTATTCTCTTAGTAGGGCTACTTCTTGTTCTAACTTTTAAAATTCTAAGACCTTTGCTTCTAACTTATCCTTGAACTTCTTTGTCTTAGCAATTGACTTATTTAAATACTATATAAGATTTCCTCTCTCTTCATCACATTCTTGAAACTAAAACACAAGTTGGGAGTTTTGCTTTCTTACCTTATTTAAGGTTTTAAGAGCATAAATAAGCTCTTCCTCAAGATCAACTTCTCCTTTTTATGATTCTTCCTCTATTTGTTTATCTTTGAGAACATCTTCATTCTTTTCTAACTTGTCTTCTATAGGTCTCCTCCTTATAGTGCCATTAGAATATTCTATTCTCATCCTTCAAGTGTATCTTCATATTCATCATCATTAAAACTAAAACCATTCCTTGTACAACTATATTGAAGATGTCAAAAATTACCACATCTAAAACACTTGAGAATTATTGGTGACCTTTTATTAACTTCTTATTTTTCTTCTATCAGAAATAAAACTTCATCTTTATCATTATCTGAGAAACTATTATCACTATCACTTGAGTACTTGCCTTGTTTGCATAGTATCTCCTCTTTTGTCTTTGAAATAACTTCTTTTCTTGTCTACCTTGTCCATCCTTACATTTCTTTTGGTACCTATATTTTTATGATTCTTTGTTCTTATGATCCTATTTTAATTCATCATTGCTATTTTTGGCTTCTTGAAAATTAGTTGCATAATGACCATACTTTCCATAATTGAAACATATAATAGATTTTGCATCCTTAAATATTCTCAAATTCTTATTCCTTCTACCATAATTTGCTTCTTCATCATTGGATGACTCATTGCTTGAATCTGACTTCTTATCCTTTGTCTTCTTAGTAGCTTTGAAGGCTGCTTCTTTCCATATATTAGGTTACTCTTTTGTTATTAACTCAAAATTTGTAAGAATACCAAGTAACATATCTCTTGTTAAAATATCACCATATTTTGATTCCTATATAGCAGAGATATTTTAACTAAATATTTTTGGGAGAGATCTTAAGATCTTATCACAAGCATCAGATTCTTCTATCTCAAGTCCAAGTCCTTGCATGGAGTTAACAACCTCATCTACTCAAAGTAGATAAGTACTAATATTTTCCTCATCCTTCATATTTAAATCTTCAAATTATCCTTTGAGATTTTGTATCTTTGCATTTTTGACACTTTTATCTACTTCATATATGCTTTGAAACTTGTCCCAAATTGCTTTTGCTGATTTGCAATACATAACCTTTATGAAATTTATTCTATGAAAACCTCTCAAAATTACATTAATTGATTTTGAATTGTAATGATGTAGAAGCTTACCATATTTATCTGTAGGTGGAGTAGCTGGTGGTGTGTATCCATTTTCAACTGCTTCCCATATTTTATTGCCAAGTGCCATTAGGCGAATCTTCATTATCATACTCCAAAATATATAATCACTTCCATAAAATATTGGTGTTGAATTATCTGAGGACCCATTCTTAGAATCCATTGTGTTATTGAAAGCTTTTCTTTCAAGCTGTTAAACTCTTTTAAAGGAACCCGCTCTGATACCAATTGAAGAACACAAGCTTATACTAAGAGGGGGGTGAACAATATAAGACCACTTTTTACTTTTTTTTCCCAATTAATATTATGTAATGTATAGATAGCAATATCAACAAAAGTAATAAAAACAATGCACAAATCACCACACACAATAGAGACACCAATTTGACATGGTTCACCCAATGTGGGCTACTCCACGAAGAAAATATTTCACTAAAATTTTCTCAATCAATCTCTTGGAAATTCTTTCCCTATTACAATGTTTATGGACCTTTGTACAAAGGAGACACCAATCCCCTAATCAAGTTTATGGATATCTATCCATAGGATAACTCTTTCTCCTTAGCTCTAGTTGGTGATCTTCTAGAAGAATTATTGCCCCCATTGCTCTAGCTAATGGATATCTATCCACTAAAGACACCTATCCTCACTGCCCTGGCTAATGGATATCTATCCATTGGAGACTATTGTCCTCTATACTCTATCACCTCCAAAGCTTACTCTTAGCTCTATATCAAATTTGCACTAAACACAGTCCTTCGGTATAGCATAAATATACTCAATCTCTATCTCTGGTCTGGCACAAACTTGTCCTTAAATTTGTACTAAACATAATCCTTCAGTCTAGCACAAATCTATCCTTAATATCTTTCCTCTGATTTACACTAAACACAATCCTTTGGTCTAGCACAAATCTATCCTCAATATTTTTCCTCAAGCCTTAACACAAAGCTTGACTTAATCTCAAATCAACTCTGCTAGATTTACCCCAAAACTTAACCCAAGGTTTGAACAAATCAATCAATCAACTCTACTCTCAAGTCTTTTCAAAGACTTTTCTCAAATCTACCTTGTAATCTTCCACAAAAGCTCATAATAATCTATCCACAAGTCCTCTCTAGAACTTATCCTAATATGTTCAATAAGTCCTCACTAGAACTTGTCCAAATATGCTCTCAATCTTTGTTCTCAAATTGTATTGTAAGCTTCCACAAAATCTCACACAAATCTATCCACAAGTCTTCTCTAATACTTACCTCAAATATACTCAACAAGTCCACACTAGAACTTGTCCAATCTCATAGAAACATAAAGAGAATTGCTAGAGACTCAATATGCTTCACATTCACCAAATGCTCAATCACTTTCATTCACTCTTTTTACCACAAAAACATATAGATAATTGTTAGAGACTCAATATGTTTCACGCTCACAAATACTCAACCTATTTCTCAAATCAATTTAGAATATATAACAATTTGTTTCACAAAAATTGAACTATCACTTCAACACATCCACTTGACTAGGCTCAACCAACTCTTCTAAACCAATCACTCAATGAATTAATCCTTGATTCCAAAACCTAGTTCAAGTATATGAACACTCAAATATTTCCAAAAATTCTTATCAATCAATATCACATAACAATGATACTCATGATCTTTGCAAACCCTAGTTCAAGTTCTTCACTCAATCACTTACTTCAACAACAATGCTTATCAAACAATCTTCACATAACAATGATACTCATGATCTTTGCAAACCCTAGTTCAAGTTCACTCAACTAATCACTTCAACAACAATGCTTATCAAAAAATATTTACATAACAATGATACTCATGATATTTGCAAACCCTAGTTCAAGTTCACTCAACTAATCACTTCAAAAACAATGCTTATCAAACAAGGTTTTATCAAAAACTCTTTATTCTAGAAAACCTTGAAGTATTAATTCAAAACACACTTAAAAATGCTTACCAAACAATCCTTTTCACTCCAAATTTGCATTCACAACATTCAACAATCACTCACTAGGAATATGTGCCCATACCTTTTTTTTGATGTAGAAGTGCCCTTATAAAATGTGTCTCAATCACAATTTCCTTCTTTCCAATTTCAATGGTTAGATGACAAAATATCACTCTTAACACTTTTTCAAAATATTTCTTAGACACAAAAATAATAAAAGCTTAAATATACCTTGTTGCTCCTTTCTACTTTACCCCAAAAGGGTTTCGACGAGTTTTGAACTACCGTCTCCCCAAGCCCCAAGCGCCTTAGTGCTTTGGTGCCCACTACGTGGGCTATAGGTGCCCACGTGAAGGAAGGGAAGCCTACTTCATTTTAAACCTTTGTTCATCGTCAATTCCAAACAAAAATAAAAACACACTACCACAAATTCGAACCTCCGCCACTCGTTACCCTATGCTTTGCTTCTGTTGTGGTTACCAACTGTGCTACCAGTGCTTGGTGACCAAGGCACCAACCTTGGTGAATCAAAAAATCTGCCTCTTCTTGACACTAAAACAATTAAAATCCTCTTTGATCATATAGCACAATTTGAACGTTTTCACATAGCATGGAGATTAATATCGAAGGCATATTATTTCTTGGCTAAGCTAGAGGAGTCCCCCTTTTATACACATAATTATTTTACTCCCCACGTCGATGCTTGAATTCAAATTCAAAATTTGAATTTGGATTTAATAACCCACCTTAGGGTTAAAATTAACATAAATTAACTTACAATTAATATTAAAATTAATTAATAATTAATTTAAATAACTTATAAGTTAAGTAAATTAATTAATAAATTAATTTATAATAAAAATTATATTAATTAATTTATAATTAATTTAAAATTCCCTGTGTAATATTATAAAGAAATATTATAATATTATTAACTCGGGCTTCTTATTTGCACTTTGGACCATATCTAACTTCCTGGAACTGGGTCTTGATCAACTAAAAATGGACTATCCTTTTGCACTTATTGGAGAACCTAAAACTGATGTTGCCCACTAAAACTACCACTGACTGGTACTTGAAAGCTTGACATCAATGACCACTCACTCTTGACATCAATGACAACTCATCTACTCAAAATGTCCAACACCAAGAGGGAACCCCATAATTCCCTCAAAGAATGAATTTCTTATTCATTCTTTATTCAAACTAGGAGATTTCATTTAAAGTAATATTCACACAACATAGTTTTCCATTTATTTTCTCAATAAAAATAAACATCTCTTTCACAAAAAAAACCTAAGTTTCATTCAATATTTTTGCAAGGTTGATCCTTGGTTTTCAACCAAGATTGATTTATAATAATATTCAAAATTTCCCACAAAATTGCCTTCCCAAAAATTACTCTAAAATCTCTTTCAAAGCAAAAGGTTGATTTAGCAAAAAGAGGGTTTTGAATCAAACACAAGCTAGCCAATTAACTTAGACCAATCAGAGAATCAACCATCTATTCAACAACTGGATAAATGACATCTTCAAACTGATATGGTCAACGAGACCAAAACATCCAACAACTGGTGCTATATAACCATCACTGGACGGTGGCTACCCTAACCATCGCCTAGTGGTCAGGCTAATAGAGGTTGCTTCCCCTATTTCAACCCTTCAAATGCTCTCACAGGTAGCATGTGGGATAATTACCACATATAAACTAAAAAGTGTTTAATTTTTCAAACAACAATTAAATAGATTGTCATGCATCCATAAGGGGGAGTGATCAACAAATCAAAGCCAGGTGAAATTTGAGTCAGTAACCAAATAGATGGCAATAATAGGGATCCACATATTGGGAGAGAGAAGCACGTCCAATTGGTGCTAGGTAGCTTTGTAAGGCATGAACCCTGACCACCACCTATGGTTGATGTAATAGGGGAGGGAATTCCTCTATATGTCATGATTCTCCCACCACACCCTGTGTATGGAATAATTGATAGGAAGGCCTCAAGTGACCTTCCCTCAATTAGGCTCACCTGAGTGATAATGTTGCATTCACAACATCATGCTCATTGGTGATGCCCAACAAAAGTGGCTCTAAGAATTTAATGTTGGCAATTTTGGGTACCTTGAGTACATTGCCTTTGCCTAAGTTTAGTTGTTGTCATTGATGTCAAGGAGCTATTGGTAGATGTTGTTTTTGATGTCAAGGAGTTCTTGGAGCGATTTGTTTTTATGTCTAAGGATGTGTTTTGATGAAGGTTTCAGCTGGTCAGTAAGTCTCCAGAAATCCAGAAAAATCCAGAAAAAGATAAGTTAGAAAAAGTTTGCAGGCTGCTAGAAAAACTATCGCGATTTCGCGACATGTTTGAGGAGAGAGAAAGTTTGGCCAAAACTATCACGATTTCACGACATGTTTGAGGAGAGAGAAAGTTTGGCCAAAACTGTCATGATTTCGTGACATGCAGGAAGGCAGAGGCAGAACGGGAAAAGCTGTCATGATTTCGTGACATGCAGGAAGGCAGAGGCAAAGTGGGAAAAAGTGTCAAGATTTCGTGACAAGTTTCGAAGAAGTTGTACGGATGCAGAAAGTGTCACGATTTCGTGACAAGTTGAGTTGGTAGTGTTGAGTTGCAGGAAGTGTCATGATTTCGTGACAAGTTTCGAAGAAGTTGTACGGATGCAAAAAGTGTCACGATTTCGTGACAGGTTGAGTTGGCAACTTGCAGTTGGCAAAAGCGTCGTGATTTTGTGACATGTTTCATTTTCGCTAGTGCAAACCAAGAAAAGGATGAAGGAGCAAGAGGTGTCACGATTTCATGATAGAGTTTCTGATGACATCAGCTAAAGGCAAAGATGTCACGATTTCGTGACAGTAGCGGAGAAGAAGACTTTGAAGTCTAGAGTGTCGCGATTTCGTGACAAGAATCATGATGACATCAGCAAGAGGCAAAGGTGTTGCGATTTCATGACAGTAGCGGAGAAGAAGGCTTTGAAGTCTAGAGCATCATGATTTCGTGACAAGAATCATGATGACGTCAGCAAGAGGCAAAGGTGTCACGATTTCATGACAATAGCGGAGAAGAAGGCTTTGAAGTCCAGAGCGTCACGATTTCGTGACAAGAATCATGATGACGTCAGCAAGAGGCAAAGGTGTCACGATTTTGTGACAGTAGTAGAGAAGAAGGCTTTGCAGTCTAGAGCGTCATGATTTCGTGACAAGAATCATGATGACATCAACAAGAGGCAAAGGTGTCACAATTTCATGATAGCAGCGGAGAAGAAGGCATTGAAGTCTAGAGCATCGTGATTTCGTGACAAGATTCATGATGACGTCAGCAAAAGCTGTAGTGTCACGATTTTGCGACAACAAACCAAAGGAGGTGTACGACAGACAAAGGCATAGCGATATCATGACATGTTTGAGTGTCGCACGAGAAAAGCTATAGAACAGCAGAGGCGGTTGAAGCCGATGAAGTTAACCTTGGCCGATGAAGTATAAGGTTTTACAGCCAACATGTTAGAAGGTTGAACAGCCGACTAAAGAACAAGATTTCATCTTGAGATTGTGAGTATTTAAAGGAGGACTGTTTGAGCAATTTTGTGTGTATCGATTGGAGTGTGCATTCGAAGTGTGGCGTTCGCAGAGTTAGTGCGACAAGTGAGGTTTGAGTATCAAAAAGCAGAGAGCGAAGTTTGACTATAGCATTAGAGTGCATTTCCTTGAATCTTCTAAGTATCAAAGACTATGTTGCTGTATGCACGAAGAATGTGTTGTTGTTCATGAGAAGACTATGCGAAGAGAGTGTGTTGTTGTGATTACAAATAGGCGCATAAGTTGCTGTGCATTCGAATGCTGTAGTGTTTGTGAAGAGTGGAATTTGATCTAAGGACAGCTATGATTGCGACTGTGTTCACGCAGTCTGTGTAAAAGAAAAGCAAAGGGCACGAAGTAGTTGCTGCTGTAATTGTGAACAGTTGTGAAGGACGAACGGTGATAGTGCTACTGCAATCTTTGCAAAGATTGCACTATTGCATTTGTGCAAAAGTTGAGAAGATAGTGCGGCTATAATTTAAAGAGACTGTGCTGCTATAGTTGTGCAGACAGTGAAAAGTTGTCTTCCTACCAAGTGCAGATCAAAGACAGAGGAAAAGGATAGAATTGTGCCAGATCGAAGGACTGTGTTTTGGTGCAGTAAAGAGGACCAACTTGCTGTGACAGAGTTGAGGACAGAGATCTCCAGCCAGAGCAGGGAAGACAGGTGTCTTCTATGGAAATATTTCCACTTGCTAAGGGCAAAAGAGATAGAGGTCTTCTAGAGGATCACTAGCAAAGCAGAATTAGGGGAAGGTGTCTCCTTTGAGCTGAGGCTCATAAACATTGTAATTGGGAAGGATTCCTAGAGGTTTTGATATAACTTTTAGAGGAAAAGTTTTATCCGTGGAGTAGCCCATCTTGGGTGAACCACGTAAATTGCTGTGTCTCATTGTGGATTGCTTCTTATGCACTGTTTTACTCGTCGTTATCACTGCTATCTTATTCTGCGTGTTAATAGTTTGAAAGTTGTATTGATAGATAAAGTGAAAAGAGGTCTTATACTGTTCACCCCCCTCTCAGCATAAGCTTGTGTTCTTCAATTGGTATTAGATCCAGTGCCTTCGAAAAGTTTAACAGCTTGAAGGAAAATTTTACAAAGAACACAATGGACTACTCGAGTGGCAATGCAGCACCTATTCTTGACGGATCAGATTTTGGTCTATGGAGTGCAAGAATGAAAGTCTATCTAATGGCTCTCGATAATGAGGTATGGGAAGTTGTTGAAGATGGGTATACCATTCCTACAAATGGTCCTTACACTAAAGAAGACAGACTTCTACATCACAAGCAATTCAAAAGCCATGAATGCAATCTTGAAGGGTTTACAAAAGGCAGATCTCACTAAAGTTATTCATTGCAAGACAGCTAGTGAAATGTGGAAACAATTCAAGGTTGTTCATACAGGTGATGCAAATGTTCGAAAGGCCAAGTTAAGACATTTTAAAGGTATGTTTGAACAACTCAAGATGAATGATGATGAAAATATTAGTGACTACATGCTCCGGATGGATGAAGTTGTTAATTCTATGAAAGACTTAGGTCTTGAACTTGCTGAAAATGATGTGTGTGATAAGATTTTAAGATCCCTTCCTAATAGATTTAGTGAAAATATTTTTGCTATTGAGGAAGCTAAAGATTTAGATAAATTGAAAAAGGATGAGCTCCATAGTATTCTTGCAGCATTTGAGCTGAGAACTCAAGTAAAAGTTGATGTAAAGAAAGAAGCAGCTTTCAAAGCTATCAAGAAATTGAAGGGCAAACAGATTCAAGAAAGTGATGAGTCTTCTAGTGAGGAAGAGGCATATTACAACAAGAAAGGCAAGTTTTCCAGAAAGCACAAAAGCAAGAAAAATATAAGATGTTTCAACTGTGGGAAATTTGGTCATTATGCTACTAACTGTATTGTTTCTAAAGATGAAAGTGATGAAGATATACAGGATGTTAAAAGCAAGGATTCTGAAAAGCACAGGTATTTCAAGAAAAGCAAAGATGAGTACAACAATCATGGAAAGAGGCATTCTCTCAAGAATAAGAAGAGATTCTACTTAGACAAAGCAAGTAAGTGTTCTAGCAGTGAAAGTGACAGTTCTTCTAGTGATGATGAAAATGAGATGTTGTTCATTTCAGAAAAAGAGGAAGAACCGAAACATAAATTCATTATCATGAAATGTTTTAGATGTGGAAATTTTGGGCACCTTGAGGATGATTGCAGAAATAATGATTTGGCTGCTAGTATGTATGAAGATGTTTCAAAAAACCCCAATGAAGATGCATGTATGGTTTTTGAAAAAGGCAGCACCTCTAGTGATAAGAAATCTGAAAAATGCTGTGATGATTCAAAGTGCCATCAAATAGAGGATCTTGAATGCGAACTCAACAATGCTCTTAGTGTTTTGAAAAAGGAAAGAAAGAAGAATGATAGACTCAAGATTAAGTTAGATGAATGTTGTATGGAGATAGATGAACTTGTAGAAAATCTTGAAATATCTATGGCTAAGTCACAAGAACTCAAGAATGAGTTAGATTCTAAAATTTTGGAGTATAGTGAGTTAGAACAGGAAATGGCTTCTTTGAAAGAAGAAAATAAAGAGTACAAAGATAAGCTTTACAGATTTCAGGATAGCTCCAAGAAGGTTAAATTTCTCATCGAAGGACAAAGAAAACCAACAGATAAAATAGGTCTCGGTTTTGTTGAGCCGCACAAGGAACGGGTTGGGGAATCTAGCAAGAGATTTCAAAAGAAAGAGAGTCCTATTGAAGAAAGTACTTCAGATCATGAGTCCGTAAGTGATGTATACGCAGAAACAGAAAACGATATTCAGACTAAGAAGAAGAAGTTTTCGGGACCCATGAAGTCGAATAAAATAAAATTTCACGGCAGATGTTATGAGTGTCACAGATTTGGTCACATGGCTGTACATTGCATGACTCAAATGAAGAGAGTAAATGACAGGTTCAGGAGACGTAATTTCTTTCAAGGGTATTGCTACTCTTGTCAACAATTCGGGCACAAGGCAATTTTTTGCAAAGCAAATAACAGGAACTGGGTTAGTCAGAACAGGCGAATTCAAAGAATAGCCATGTCTAATATTGTTACCTGCTATAAATGCAACAATGAAGGACACCTAGCTAGACAGTGTAGAGCTGATCTTTTGAGATACAGTAACAGAAACAACAACATGAACAAATTCAAGGATCAAGGCATGGATAAAAATAGGAATGATAACAAAAATAGGAAAAGTGACATGAACAGATCCAAGGATCAAGGTATGGATAAGAACAAAAAAGATAAAAGAAATAGGAACAGTAGTATTAATAGGTCCGAGGATCGGAACAGTGACAGAAACAGAAATACAAGAAAATAATTCAAGAGAAGGCCCGACAAAGAAATCTTAGACACTAATGATGATGAGTGTCTAATGGGAGTGTCACTCCCAATCCTGTTTTAAATCACCTCATCAGGAGGTGGGGGAGGGACTAAGCTAAGAGGCTCATTCTTAGTCCCAAGCCCTAAAGGTGACCCTTTGCCATTGATGACAAAGGGGGAGAGATTTAAGTAAGGGGGAGAGTTTTTCAAGAGAAGAGGAAAGCTTCAAGTCAGGGGGAGCAACACTTGAAGAGATTGATTTCAGTTTTGGCTCTTGAAAGATGTGTTTTAGTTAAGGGTTGCCATCAATGACAAAGGGGGAGATTGTTGGCAATTTTGGGTACCTTGAGTACATTGCCTTTGCCTAAGTTTAGTTGTTGTCATTGATGTCAAGGAGCTATTGGTAGATGTTGTTTTTGATGTCAAGGAGTTCTTGGAGCGATTTGTTTTTATGTCTAAGGATGTGTTTTGATGAAGGTTTTAGCTGGTCAGTAAGTCTCCAAAAATCCAAAAAAATCCAGAAAAAGATAAGTTAGAAAAAGTTTGCAGGCTGCTGGAAAAACTGTCACGATTTCGCGACATGTTTGAGGAGAGAGAAAGTTTGGCCAAAACTATCGTGATTTCGTGACATGTTTGAGGAGAGAGAAAGTTTGGCCAAAACTGTCGTGATTTCATGACATGCAGGAAGGCAGAGGCAGAACGGGCAAAACTATCACGATTTCGCGACATGCAGGAAGGTAGAGGCAAAGTGGGCAAAAGTGTCACGATTTCGTGACAAGTTTCGAAGAAGTTGTACGGATGCAAAAAGTGTCACGATTTCACGACAAGTTGAGTTGGCAATGTTGAGTTGCAGGAAGTGTCGCGATTTCATGACAAGTTTCGAAGAAGTTGTACGGATGCAGAAAGTGTCACAATTTTGTGATAGGTTGAGTTGGCAGCTTGCAGTTGGCAAAAGCGTCGTGATTTTGCGACATGTTTCATTTTTGCTAGTGCAAACCAAGAAAAGGATGAAGGAGCAAGAGGTGTCATGATTTCGTGACAGAGTTGTTGATGACGTCAGCTAAAGGCAAAGATGTCATGATTTCATGACAGTAGCGGAGAAGAAGACTTTGAAGTCCAGAGCGTCATGATTTCACGACAAGAATCATGATGATGTCAGCAAGAGGCAAAGGTGTCACGATTTCATGATAGTAGCAGAGAAGAAGGCTTTGAAGTCTAGAGCGTCATGATTTCGCGATAAGAATCATGATGACGTCAGCAAGAGGCAAAGGTGTCACGATTTCGCAATAGCAGCGAAGAAGAAGGCTTTGAAGTCCACGTCGCAATTTTGTGACAATAGCGGAGAAGAAGGCTTTGCAGTCCAGAGCGTCGTGATTTCATGACAAGAATCATGATGACATCAGCAAGAGGCAAAGGTGTCATGATTTCATGATAGCAACGGAGAAGAAGGCATTGAAGTCTAGAGCGTCATGATTTCGTGACAAGATTCATGATGACATCAGCAAAAGCTGTAGTGTCGTGATTTCGTGACAACAAACCAAAGGAGGTGTACGACAGACAAAGGCGTAGCGATATCGTGACATGTTTGAGTGTCGCGCGAGAAAAGCTACAGAACAATAGAGGCGGTTGAAGCCGACGAAGTTAACCTTGGCCGATGAAGTATAAGGTTTTATAGCCGACGTGTTAGAAGGTTGAACAGCCAACTAAAGAACAAGATTTCATCTTGAGATTGTGAGTATTTAAAGGAGGACTATTTGAGCAATTTTGTGTGTATCGATTGGAGTGTGCATTCAAAGTGTGGCGTTCATAGAGTTAGTGCGACAAGTGAGGTTCGAGTATCAAAAAGCAGAGAGCAAAGTTCGACTGCAGCATTAGAGTGCATTTCCTTGAATCTTCTAAGTATCAAAGACTGTGCTGCTATATGCATGAAGAATGTGCTGTTGTTCATGAGAAGACTGTGCGAAGAGAGTGTGCTATTGTGATTACAAATAGGCACATAAGTTGTTGTGCATTCGAATGCTACAGTGTTTGTGAAGAGTGGAATTTGATCTAAGGACAGCTGTGATTGTGACTGTGTTCACGCAGTCTGTGTAAAAGAAAAGCAAAGGGCACGAAGTAGCTGCTGCTATAATTGCGAATAGTTGTGAAGGACGAACGGTGATAGTGCTGCTGCAATCTTTGCGAAGATTGCACTATTGCGTTTGCACAAAAGTTGAGAAGATAGTGCGGCTGTAATTTAAAGAGACTGTGCTACTGTAGTTGTGCATACAGTGAAAAGTTGTCTTCCTACCAAGTGCAGATCAAAGACAGAGGAAAAGGACAAAATTGTGCCAGACCGAAGGACTGTGTTTTGGTGCAGTAAAGAGGACCAACTTGCTGTGACAGAGTTGAGGACAGAGATCTCCAGCCAGAGTAGGGAAGACAGGTGTCTTCTGTGGAAATATTTCCACTTGCTAAGGGCAAAAGAGATAGAGGTCTTCTAGAGGATCACTAGCAAAGCAAAATTAGGGGAAGGTGTCTCCTTTGAGCTGAGGCTCATAAACATTGTAATTGGGAAGGATTCCTAGAGGTTTTGATATAACTTTTAGAGGAAAAGTTTTATCCGTGGAGTAGCCCATCTTGGGTGAACCATGTAAATTGCTATGTCTCATTGTGGATTGCTTCTTATGCACTGTTTTACTGCTGTTATTACTGCTATCTTATTCTGCGTGTTAATGGTTTGAAAGCTGTATTGATAGATAAAGTGAAAAGAGGTCTTATACTGTTCACCCCCCCCTCTCAGTATAAGCTTGTGTTCTTCATTTAAAACCTTTAGGGTATTTAAAAACAAGACCATAAGATTATTACAAGGTTTCAAGGGTGGATACATAGAACAACAAGCAACAGATTCAATATGGGTTTAAGAGACATAAAACATCCTTGGAAATAAATATACATAGGATTTTTTGGTGAAAAAACTAATTAATTAATCAAGGCTATAAGGTATTGATTCAAATACGAACAACAACCCCAATGGTTTGATAATCCATAGCAAATATTAGGGAAAAATAAAATAGCATACCTCCCATCAATCGGTTCTCAAGCCATGCAATAGGAGAAAGAATAAAAATGTATTAATTAATAAAACTTCTCCTATGCTTCAACAATAGGTGATAAAGCAGGAGAAACATCCATAGGGTGAAGGGATGATTACATGCATTAAACATAGTCACACAAAGATTCAAACAAACCTTGGCCACCTAAAAATAAATCCTATTGAAGGAGTCTGCAAAGGAAAGCCAATAATAATAGAGCTTTGTCTAACTTTCAATAGCACTGCGAGTTGCTATCAAACAAATAATTTCTTGCTTAAATGGAGTTCTCATTAGGAGTTGCAAATAGGAGGTTGACCTTTCTAAAAATTATAAGGACAACAAGATAATAATCTTTAAGCACCCCTAAAAATATAAACTTAAAACATAGTGATGAAGGTCTCCCTACAACAATGCACAAATGCCATGCTAGACTTTCATAGGGGAGAAAGAAATAAATCACATTCAATATTATAAACAACCAAAACACAAATATATAATGGAAGCACAAAAAATTCATATACAAATATGAAACCAAAATTTTCTTAAAGCTTTAAATTTACAAAAGCAAAATCAAGGGAATTAGATCTAACTTAATAATTCCTCCTGATAGAGTCTCTAAAATAACCTCCCACCTATCCTCCAAGATTCCTCCCTGATTTTTCTCCTCTGTTTCTCAAGCCTCCCCCTTTATCATTATCATGCAAATGACCTTTTATTTTTTAAGTTTAAGCCATCCTAAAGCATGATGACTTTCCCAAGCCATGCCCTCCCCAAGAACACATGCACTCTTTTTAAAATAATAATTCTCACCTACTCCATTTTCAAAATTTGGCAAGGGGAAGTACTTCTCATTAAAGCTAGCCCCCTTCCTCAAGCCTTCCTAACATGAGGTATTAATACCTCATGTTTGAATTTCCAACTTTTAAATATTTTAAGGTCTAGTTTAATTTAAAATTCAAAAGGGATATTTGAAGAACACAAGCTTATACTGAGAGGGGGGTGAAAAGTATAAGATAAAACTTTTTACTTTTCAATCTAAATGATAACAACAATAATATAAATTGCAATAATGAAACAATGCACAAATCATCACACACATAAGAGGCACAAATTTAATGTGGTTCACCCAATGTGGGCTACATCCATAGAGAAATATTTCTTATAAATTTCTCAATAAATTTTGTGGGTACCAACCCACAGGAGACACCAATCCCCTATTACAATGTTCATGGACACCAATCCATAGGATATACCAATCTCCTCTCAAGTACTGTGATACCACTCCAATCTGTTCTAGTTTTGTGGACACCACTCCATAGGAGACACCAATCCCCTATACCCTGGTTATGTGGATACCACTCCACTCAGTTTTGATTCTATGGATACCACTCCATTTTGTTATGGTTCTATGGATACCACTCCACTCTATTATAGTTTTGTGGATACCATAATACTCTATTATGGTTTTTTGGATACCACTCGACTTTGTTCTAGTTTTGTGAAAACCACTCCACTCAGTTCTGGTTTTGTGGACACCACTCCACCCAGTTCTAGTTTCGTGGACACCATTTCACTCTGTTTTGGTTATGTGGATACCACTCTACTCTATTATAGTTTTATGGACACCACTTCACTCTGTTATGGTTTTATGGATACCACTCCACTTTGTTATGGTTCTATGGACACCACTCTACTCTATTCTAGTTCTGTGGACACCACTCCACTATATTTTGGTTCTATGGACACCACTCCACTGTGTTCTAGTTTTGTGGACACCACATCACAGGAGACACCAATCCCCTCTACTTTTGTTCTCTCTCAAATATGCTCATAAATATTTCTCAAATCAGCTCTATAACCTGCTCACAAATCCTACTCAAATATTCTCCAAAAACTACTCATAAAAACCTGCTCAAATCTGCTCACACAAACCTGCTCAAATATGCTCACAGATCTTGCTTAAATCTACTCCAAACTTACTCACAAAAACCTGCTCAAATTTGCTCATAGATCTTGCTCAAACTTGCTCAATTCTACTCATAGATCCTACTCAAACATGCTCACATATGCTCCAAAACTTGTATACAAACAATGTTCATCTATTCCTAAATCTTGCATAATGATGTCATCAAGTGCTTTATCTATTCTTCAATGTGCTTTCCTCAACTAAAGCAATTCAGACATATTCTACCTAGAATTATTTTATCTTCATGAACATATAGAATGATATGCTTTTAAAAAATTCCCAATATGTTCTTCACATTCACATGTCTCACATTTATTACATTTTAAAGGTATCTCTAGTCTAGCACATTATTACTAACTTGGTAATTGCTGATTTCCACCTTCACTTCAAAAAAAATCACAATGCACAAGTCTATCCTTCTCATATACTCCCAAAATCAATTATGAACAATACAAAAATTTGCTCTCAAATATGATCTATAACCCTTGCACATTTAATTCCAATTTCAAGCATAACCAAGGCACAAATTTGCTCAAAAATCTGATCTATAACCATTGCACATTTATTCCCAATTTCAATCAAAGGGAATGCATAAATTTGCTCACAAGACTGATCAATAACCCTTGCACTTTTATTTCCAATTTCAAGCAAAAAAAAATGCACATTTAGTAATTCCTTATTCCTCCAACCATATGCCAAAAATATTTTCCTCAAGCAAAATCGCTTTTTAGAAAGGAATTAAATTACCATACCTCCAAATCTGCCTAAATGATGATGATGAGCTTTCCAAACCTGTTTTGAAAAAAATAATATTCTCTTTGTTTGTTCCTTCAAAATCTAGTTAGCAATTTTATTTTTCCCTTTTTGATCAAATATCAAATAAACCACTTTAGAAACCCTTATCAAAACATACACAATAAATCTTAAAAATAACTCCTTATATCTCCCTTTTGGAACTCACAATATAAAGCTTTATTAACAACAAGAACCCTTATTTCTTCTTTTGCAAAAATTAAATCACATGTATCATTTGCAAAAATTCACTCCCATATGTCATTTGCAAAAAATTAAATTTCAATACTATACCTTATAGTTCCCTTTTATCATTTGCAAAATTTTAATCACAAAACTATACCTTATAGCTCCCTTTTATTATTTGTAAAATTAAATTTTAAACCATACCTTATAGCCCCTCAAATATCACTTTTAATAGAGCAAAAATTAAATACCTCTCACTACTGCTGATGGGATTCAATCCCCTCAACTTGTGAGATGCAACGCCCTATCATGGGCCCTTTAACCGGTTGCGCTATACGCAACACTTAAAACCTTAATGCACAAAAATAAATTTATTTCTTCTACCGCTTTGTCTTCAACAAAAAATAATGTCGAAGGGTTTCAACCCCTCAAAATCCTGCCAGGAAGCGCTCCCTGTGAGCTTCATAACCATCTGGGCTACCCCAATGGTTGAAACACAAATTGCACTATATTGGATTTATCCTTCATTTTTTGTTGCTACCGAAACTTCTCCACTCTCCTCCTTTGTCGTCGTCTATTCACCGCTATTCCGCTCGATTGATTTTTTCTCTCATAAACCTTAGCTTCACCCAGATTAATTAAAGCATATATTTATATGCTTTGTCCTTTATTTTTCATTGAAGTTAGCTCCACCATTATGCGCTTTGTTCTTTGGCACCAAAACATTTGAATTTTGATTTTTCAAGTTTTAAAACTTTTACAAGGAGGTTTTTAATTCTTTTGAAATATTTAAACTTTTAAACTATTAAAATATATTTAAATCCTCTTATTTAAATATGAACCTCCATATTTAATATTTAAATATTTTTTAAATAGTAAACATCCTTGAAGATATCTTCCTTTGAAACCTTTGAAGATATTTCTGCCTTTGACATCAATGACAACTCAATATTAATGACAACTTAATATTTCAAACAATCTTCCCCTTTGTCATTGATGGTAACCCAATTTTTTTTTTTATTGTAACTAGATTCACAATATGCTCCCCCTGACCAGCTGCTCCCCCTTACTAAAAAATATCCCCCTTTGACATCAATGGCAAAGGGATCCTTGGGGTTGAATGATATTATACTAAACACAACCCCCTCACCACCTGCTCTCTTTGAGGTGATCAATTATGGGATGGGAGTGAAACTCCCAAATGACTATGCTCATCTTATTATTTCATTTTATTTATTCAAACTTTGGATATCATACCTCTTTGAATATTTTGAGCATCCTTTTTCTTGCTTGTCTTTAGAAGTTTCGGGAACACTATTCTACACCATCTAGCTGTATGCCCAAAATTGTTGCAATTGTAACATATGATGTTGTAGTCCTTGAAAGGTGTAAATGAATTGAAGTTCCTCTTGGTGAAGCCAAAATCATTCTTATCATGAACCCTGCAATGTACAACTTTGTGACCAAAATGATTACATGAGAAACAATAACCCTGGAAGAAATATTCATCTTGCCTTGGAGGATATGGTCGCATGGTTATTATTTTCCTGTGATGTTCCCTGTTCCTTTATGGTGCATTGTTTTCTTCCTTATTGATGCTTCCATTTTTCAACATATCATCATAGGTATTGAATTCTTCTTCTTCAATTACTTTCTTTGATGGTTCTATCTCTTTTGAGCTTGACTCTTTCTCTTGACCTTCTTCAAAACCAAGTTTGGTATTGATAAATAGAGATCTCTGTGCTTTGACAATATCATCCAAAGTTTTTGAGATTTTCCTAAACTGATATATCTCATCATTAAAATTTTCAAGTCCCTTCCTTAGAATGACAACTTCATGTTCTAGTCTTTCACACTCTAGTTCTTTTACCTTTAACTGTTTAGCCATACATTCTTCGATTCTCCTTGCCTCTTAAACTTTAAATTTTAAGTTAGTGAGATCTTGTAGAAGCTTTACCTTTGTTTTCTCATCCTCTTGTACTTGAGCCTTCTATTTTGAGTTTTTATTTCTAACCCTCTTCAACTATTCAAGAGAAACTATGAGTTCCTTTTCTATGTAAACTATGGATTCATCTTCATCTTTTGAATCTTCCTCTTCTTCTTGGTATTCAACAACATGAGCATCTTCATTCTCTTCTATGGCAAAAAATAGGACCTCTTCCTTTTTACTATCAAATAAAATTTCATCATTGCTGCTGGAGGAATTGTTTGCTTCCTCAAGATATAAACTTTTCTTGTATTTTTGAAAGATCTTCTCATGCCTATTTTGACCATGCCTATTTTTGTTTTCATGATAAAATATATTTTTTCTCATATTCCTTTTCTTCTTCACTGCTACTACTTATAGCTTGTGGACAATTAGATGCATAATGACCAAGGTTACCATAATTGAAATATTTCATAGAATGCATACCTTTGTGTTTTCTTGGACCCTTCTTATTCCTTCTTAAAAAATTAGCTTCTTCTCCATTGCTTTATTCTTCACTTAATTCTGGTTCTTTATTCTTTGTCTTCTTTGAAGCTTTGAATGTTGTCTCTCTTTTGGATGTTTGATATTTTTCTATCCTCATCTCATAGGTTGTAATAATCCCATGTAGCTCATCCATGCTTAAAGTTTTGAGATCCTTCATTTCTTCAATTGCTGAAACCTTTGCATCAAATATCATGGGAAGTAACCTCAATATTTTTTGAACAATATCAAAGTCTTCAATAATTTTTTTGAGTCCACAAATTATGTTGACAACCTCATCAACACAGAGTAGATACCTAGCAATATCTTCCTCACATTTGATCTTCAAGTCTTCAAACTTTCTCCTGTGGGTTTGAAGTTTTACCATCTTCAACTTGTTGTATCCTTCATATTTTCTCTATAATTTATCCCATATTAATTTTTTTGAAGTGCATTGCATGACATTCACAAACTCTGATTCACATAATCCACTTAAGATTGCATTAATTGCCTTGGCATTATTTTCATATGGTTTCTTACCATTTGCATCTATGGGAGGAGTTGTAGGTGGAGTGAACCCATTCTCAATGGATTACCATATATCATATCCATGTGCCATCAAATAAGTCTTCATACTTCTACTCCAGAAAGCATAGTTAGTCCCATCAAAAAATGGAGCTCTATTTGATGAAAATACTTCCTAATATGCCATTTGTGTTCCTTTAAGATCTTCCTTCAAGTTGTTAGGATTTCACGAAGGAACCTACTATGATACCAATTGAAGAACACAAGATTATACTAATAGGGAGGGTGAACAGTATAAGATAAAATCTTTTACTTTTCAATCTAAATGATAACAACAATAATATCAATTGCAATAATGAAATAATGCACAAATCATCACACACATAAGAGAAATATATTTAACGTGGTTCACCCAATGTGGTCTACATATACAGATAAATATTATTTATAAATTTCTCAACAAATTTCATGGGAACCAACCCACAAAATACACGAATCCCCTATTACAATGTTCGTGGACACCAATCCATAGGATATACCAATCCCCTCTCAAGTTTTGTGGACACCACTCCACTCTATTCTGGTTTTTTGGACACCACTCAATAGGAGATACCAATTACCTCTACTTTAGTTATATGGACACCAATTCACTCTATTCTAGTTCTGTGGATACCACTCCACTCTATTCTGATTCTGTGGACACCACTCCACTTTTTTATGGTTCTATGGATACCACTCCACTATGTTCTAGTTTTGTGGATACCACTCCACTCTTTTATGGTTATGTAGACACCACTCCACTCTATTATGGTTATGTTGATACCACTCCACTCTATTCTAGTTATATGGATGCCACTCCACTCTATTTTGGTTTTATGGAAACCACTCCACTCTATTATGATTTTATGGACACCACTCCACTATGTTCTGGTTCTGTGGACACTACTCCACTCTCTTCTAGTTCTATGGACACCAATCCACTTTATTCTAGTTCTATGGACACCACTCCACTTTTTTCTAGTTCTACGAACACCACTCCACTCTATTCTAGTTCTGTGAACACCACTCCACTCTATTATGATTATGTGGACACCAATCCACTTTGTTATGGTTTTGTGGACACCACTCGACTATGTTTAGGTTTTATGGACACCACTCTATAGGAGACACCAATCCTCTCTACTCTGGTTTTATCTCAAATATTATCACAAGTCTCGCTCATATCAACTCTATAACCTACTCACAAATCCTGCTCAAATCTGCTCCAAAACCTGCTCAAATCTACTCCAAATTTTCTTAAAAAACCTGCTCAAATCTACACACAGATCTTGCTCAAATATGCTCCAAACCTACTCATAAAAACCTACTCAAATATGCTCATAGATATTGCTCAAACCTGCTCATAAAAACCTGCTCAAATTTGTTCATAGATCATGCTCAAACCTGCTCATATCTGCTCCAAACCTTGTATACAAATAATATTCATCTATTTCCAAATCTTACACAATGATATCATCAAGTGCTTTATCTATTCTTCAATGTACTTTTCTCAACTAAAGCAATTCAAATATATTCTACCTAGAATTATTTTATCTTCATAAACATATATATAATGATATGCTTTTAACAAATTCCCAATATGTTCTTCATATTCTCATGTCTCACGTTTATTACAATTTAAAGGTAGCTCTAGTCTAGCACCTGATTACTAACCTGGTAATTGATGATTTCCACATTCACTTAAAAAACAATCACAATGCACAAGTTTGTCCTTCTCATCTACTCCCAAAATAAATTATGAACAATGCACAAATTTTCTCTCAAATCTGATCTATAACCCTTGCACATTTACTCCCAATTTCAAGCATAACCAATGCACAAGTTTTCTCAAAAATCTGATCTATAACCCTTGCACATTTACTCCTAATTTCAATCAAAGGAAATGCATAAATTTTCTCACAAAATTGATCAATAACCCTTGCACTTTTATTTTCAATTTCAAGAAAAAACAAATGCACATTCAATAATTTCTTATTCCTCCAACCATATGCCAAAAATATTTTCCTCAAGAAAAACCACTTTTGAGAAAGGAATTAAATCACCATATCTCCAAATCTACCTCAATGATGATGATGAGATTTCTAAACTTGCTTTGAAAAAACAAATCTTCTCTTTGTTTGTTCCTTCAAAATATGGTTAGAACTTTTCTTTTTCCCTTTTTGATCAAATATCAAATCAACCACTTTAGAAACCCTTATCAAAACATACACAATAATACTTAAAAATAACTCCTTATATCTCCCTTTTGAAACTCACAATATAAAGCCTTATTAACAACAAGAAACCTTATTTCTTCTTTTGCAAAAATCAAATCACATTTATCATTTGAAAAAATTCACTCCCATTTGTCATTTGCAAAAAACTTAAATTTCAAAACTATACCTTAGAGCTCCCTTTTATCATTTGCAAAATTTAAATCACAAAACTATACCTTATAGCTCCCTTTTATTAGTTGCAAAATTAAATTTCAAACCATACCTTATAGCCCCTCAAATATCAATTTTAATAAAGCAAAAATTAAATACCTCTCACTGCTATCGATGAGATTCGATCCCCTCACTTTACGAGGTGTAGTGCCCTATCACGGGCCCTTTAACCGGCTGTGCTATCAAAACACTTGAAACCTTAATGCGCAAAAAAAAAATTGTTTCTTCCGTCGCTTTGTATTCAAAAAAAAATAATGTCGAAGGGTTTCGATCCCTCAACCTCCTACCAGGAAGCGCTCCTCGTGAGCTCCATAACCAGCTGGGCTGCCCCAACGGTTGAAACATGAATTGCAATATATTAATTTATCCTTCATTTTTTGTTGCTACCAAAACTTCTCCACTCTCCTCCTTCACCGCCGCCTATTTACCACTATTCTTCTCGATTGAATTTTTCCATTGCAACCTTAGCTTTGTCCAAATTAATTAAAGCATATATTTATATGCTTTGTCCTTTGTTTTTCAATGAAGTCAGCTCCACCATTATGCGCTTTGTCCTTTGGCACAAAAACATTTGAATTTTGATTTTTCAAATTTTAAAACTTTTGCAAGGAGGTTTTTAAATCTTTTGCAATATTTAAACTTTTTAAACTATTAAACTATATTTAAATCCTCTTATTTAAATATGAACCTCCATATTTAATATATAAATATTAAACATCCTTGAAAATATTTGCCTTTGACATTAATATTTATCCTTGGAGATATTTCTTCCTTTGACACCTTTGAAGATATTTCTACCTTTGACATCAATGACAACTCAATATTAATGACAACTTAATATTTCCAATAATATTTCTATATTATAAAAACATTAACTAATCCATGATGTTAGTTACTTTAATTATAAGAAAAAAAAATGCATGGAACAATATTAATAATCTCCAACATTAATATATTTAAAGTCAAAAATAAAAACTAATACTAAATTATTAGCTTGATATTGTCCACCTAGGTATTAGTAAATCCTCTTTTACTAATACCCTCCTAGGTGGGTCCATTTTCGGTGGTGGATCCTTTCTTCCACCTTCAAACATAATTAATCCTGCAAAATCACATATAATTAGCAGTACCATGTTCATACAACATAACCAATGTTACAAACATTTTTGCATATCCATAATATAAACTATACTAGGCATTGAAATAGTAAAATTCATTACATAGTTTATCTCTTATCGAGTCTTGCCAAGGCGGGTCATGACCTACTACCCCCTTGGACTAAACACAGTCCCATGTGTTTTCCTACAATAAAAATGTTATTACAATACATTTTTAAATAAACAAGGGAAATGTATTTCCATATTATTAATCAAATAAAATATTATCATCACGTGATAATACCAATGCCTCACTCACTCCATGTAAGATGTCATAACAAAAATATTATCATCCACTAAAAATAGCCACACCCACTCTACGTAAGGTGTCATTCCAAGAGCATTATCATCCATTGATAATGGTTGTACTTACTCCATGAAAGGTTTCATTCCAAGGTATCATCATCTACTGATGATATCAATGGCCACACTTACTCCACGTAAGGTGCCATTCCAAGGTATCATCATCCACTGATGATATCAATGGCCGCACTTAATCCATGTAAGCTACCATTCCAAGGTATCATAATTTACTAATGATATCAATAGCCACACTTACTCCACATAAGATGCCATTCCAAGCATTGAACAATAAAATCAACAATATCCCCCTTTATACCTATCTAGAAGATTTTTTTTTCTATATTTTCCCTCATCTTAGCTTCTCCAAGATCAGAAAAATAAGGAGAATTATGCACTTTTCACATGATCAATATCCTAAATTTTATAATTCTAGGTATAATTATCTGATCTTTGAAATATAAGAGTTCATCCCTTATGTCGAAATCCTTGTTTTTCTTTGGATTTGTTCCCATTTTTGCTTGAATTTCACTACAATATCCATCATGAGATTACATTTTTCTTGACTTGGTCCATTAAGTCCTTATGACTACATGTCCCAATAACTATAAGTCATTTTCAATATCTTGAGCTTGAGTAGGTTTATCTCATTTTAATCTTAGGATCCGCTCGTAATATGGACTTATGTACCTTCTAATGTTTATTAGTCTCATATTCTTGTACATGCTTTGTCAATTTAGAGAGAGGATCCCATAATCCTCTCAAGAATAGATTCCCCATCTATTATATCCACTAAGAATGTTCAAAAACTATGAATAGAATTCTATCTATGTTCTTTCTCATTAAGTATGATCATGAAATTAACTAAGAATAGAATTCCATATCTATTCTTTCTCATTAAGTATGATAAAGAATTTAACCAAGAATAGATTTCCATCTCTATTATTTCTCATTAAACGATCAAAAATTAACTAAGAATATAATTCCATCTCTATTCTTTCTCGTTAAATAATAAAACTTAACTAGAAATAAAATTCCATCTCTATTCTTTCCCATTAATTTTAACCAAAAAAATTAGATTGTTTTGAGAGGATCCCATACTCCTCTCAAGAATAGATTCCTCACCTATTCTCTTTCAATCATCTCTATTCCATCTACTATGTTATATTCATAGTCTATATTTACAAGGATCTATGGTTAATGTTCATAATAAGTAAAAAGCACAATTTAATGTTTAGATAACCACTAGGTATATTTATCATTCCATGTGATAAATAACTTGGCCACTCGATCCAAATATATTCCTTATCATTAAGTATGATCAAATTAACTAAGAATATATTGTTTTGAGAGGATCCCATACTCCTCTCAAGAATCTAGCTTATGGTTATAATGAACATTAAAAATCTCTTCTCAAATTATAAACCTCAAGAATGAATTCTACCTAAAAATAAGTAAAGTTATATAACAATAGAGAAGTCTATATTGGATGTTGATTATGGTTGTACGAAATAATTCCATTGAAGTTTCATTGCTTGAGTCTTATTGCTAGCCTTGTTGTCATACCACCATTTAGAAGTTGCATCTTGTAATATGAAGGGTAACTCTACTATTTGGGTTACTAAAGAATACTTCCCCAAGGAATAAATTTGTTATCAATTTATACAACCATGTCTCGACTAAATTTTTCTAATTTAGATACCTTGATATTATTTAGGTCTTGGCAAGCTCTACCTCTATATGATCTTTTGCCTTCAAAACCTTTTGCAATAGGATCTTCCTCTTGTCCAAGCTCAAAAGTTTTGTTCTAGGAACTTGATTAACAAATTTTTTTGATAATTGCTTACATTGGTTCATTTGTTCCCTCTATTATTCAATTTATAGTAGTCAAACAATAATGATGAGCTCTTCTACCTCTTTTTTGAAATTCCCCAAAATTTTCCTTCAAGGTCTAGCTTTAGATTCATCCTCCCTAGGTAGCCTTGAGTTTTTGAGTGTTGGAACATATTACATTATTTGGTACATGCTAATGTACCACCTTGGGTACATATTTATATTAGGAGAGTGTATTAGATTAGAGTGTGAGTTATATTTTATGTAATGTAATAATGTGTAATAAATGCACAAGTGTCTTGTAGTTAAGTGTGCAAGTTTTATGAGTGTAGATGTGCACAAGTGTCCATTATGTAAGAGTGTACATGTGTCCTTAGAGTAGAAAAGTGAAGAGTCTCAAGAAGGGTGAAGTACACGAGTACTCCACATGAAGAGTAACATTCCATTATATATGTGTCTATGTGAATACACGAAGACAATGTAATATCACAATGTAGAGTGAGAGTGTGTAGAAGTATGGTGTATTTGATATCTCCATTCTATATCAAAATACTATTTTCATGAGCATTTGTTAATAGCAGTTTTATGAGTTTTTGAAAAAGTTATTTATGAGTTTTATATGTTTATAATATTTTGATTATCTTATATTTGATATAAGAACCTTATTTTAGATCTTGTGGTTATTTTACATTAAGTATTTAGCAAAAAAGCTAACAATGATATCATAGTCACAAGGGAGATTTCATTTATAGAATTTGGAAGTTGCAATTTGGCTAGAGTCTTTCCAGAGGGTTATAGAAAAACTCATGAAGACTAGGACTCAACATAGATTTATTTCCACTATATTGAAGTATAACTAGTGAAGTTTATTGATTTTAAAATTCTAGAGATTTGGATGTATTTGATTGCTATTATCTAAGATTTTGTTGCAGAAAATTAGTTCTCATAAGTTGAAAAGCTTCCTATAATGGATAGAGAAGAATTTCACCTTCAATTGTCTAAAAGTATATGTGCTTTTCTTGTGTAGGATTAGTTTTTGAGTTGTAGCAAAAGAGTAGACATTGAAGATTAAGGAGGTCCAAGAAATGAGACCCTATTGGAGATTGAATATTGAGGAGACCCAAGAAAGAGGTCCCCATTGAAGATTGAAGATTGAATATTGAGGAGACCTAAGAAAGAGGTCCCCATAGAAGATTGAATATTGAAGACTCCATATTGAAGGAAGAAGAGAGTAAGAGGCCAAAGAAGCCCTATTGAAGTTTGAGAAGGAGGAGACCTGAGATAAGAGGTCCCCATTGTAGATTTGAGAAAGGATATAGAAGCCCAAGAGAAGAGGTTTCAAGCAAATTTGGAAGGAGGAAAAAGGATAATAGAGAAGCCCTGTTGAGAAGTTGAAGTGGTCATTGGAGAAGATTTGAATAAATGCTGAAGTAGAATATTACAAGAGGAAGAAACTACTAGAAAGAGGTAGTCACATAAAATTAAAAAAAAATGTTGACATTAAAAAATAAACCCAAAAGGATTTGTGAAATTGATTAAAGGAGAAGGTATTTAGCAAGAAGTTTACAAAATTTAAGCTAGTATTTTTTTAAGACTTCAAGATATTCATATTCTTGAAGAAGAGGCCAACAAAGAGGCCAAATTTGAAGATAAAATTCAGTAGAAGCTAAGGAAGAGAAAGAATATTGAAAGAGGCCACAAATTGATATTTTTTGAGACAACCATTAAAGTTTTGAAGGCTGATTTTTGAAGAAGAATATTGCAGATTTTCAGGGCAGAATTTGAAGAGTTTAGGACTATGATTTTGGGCAACATTAGAAGGAGATAGAAGAGTTGTGAATTGGAGAAAATTTAAGCAGATTTATAAGTATTTTTTTGACAACATTTGAAGAAGTATTTAAGCTGCAAATTTCAGAGTTTATTGGCAGCCTTCTGGAAGAAGAAAGGATAATTTTTGAGGCAGTATATTGACAACAATTAGAGCTGCAAATTACAAATTTCTAGAAAACATATTTAGAAGGAGATAGGAGCTCAAGTTTGACACCTTTTTGAGAAGAAAAGGAGTTGCGAGTTTTAGAGAATTTGGGTAACATTTGATAAGAGAAAGGGAAGAATGTTTAACAACATTATAGGAGGAAGAAGAAGATTGTTTTTGGTAGCATTTTGTAAAGAAGAGAAGCTACAAATTATCAAGTTTTTAGACAACATAATTTGAAGGAAAAGAAGGCATATTTCGAGCAGCATTTGTGAGAAGCAAAGGAGCTACAATTTTATGAATTTGAGCAGCATGCTTAGTGAGCAAAAAAGGTGAGCAATTTTTTTTGTAAATTGGAGACATATAAGTTGTTCTAAATAAAGTATTAAAATCTGCATATTCAAGTATTTTAAACCAACAAAAATAAATTTTAAGTTGAGTGTCTCCAAGTTAAGGAAGGAGGCATCTTTGTCATTTTAGAACCTATAAAATACAATAGCAAAAGTGAAGTTAAAGATTGCTTGAAAAAAGGAGTGATAAGGAGAAGAAAATTCAGATTTGAGAGCATAATATAAATGCTATTTTTTAAAGCACCATTGGTCAAATAGAAGTGCAAAGGTGAGCCAAGTTTCAAAAACCACCAAGTATAAAAAACCATACAATATAGTGCAGAAAGCCAAGAAAGAAAGTGCAACAAACTAGTAATAAAGGTACATAAAGAAGGAAGAGCCACCAAGGAAGTGTGAAAGCACCACCAAAGGAGAACCATAAAGGGTGGATAGAGAGAGCTATCGTAGAAAGATAGAACCACCTTGCAAAGGAGCAAGAGCCACCATGTTGAGAAGCAGAGTTGTTAGATTGAGTAGTAAAGTCACTGAGAGAGGAGTGCTATTTGTAGGAGGAGACACCATGCTCAAGGAGAAGCCATGAGTTCAAGGAGGAGCCACCAGAGTTGAGAGTAAGTGTTGTTACAAAGAGTTTTTGGAGATAATCAAAATCATGTGTCGTTTGGAGTGAATCATTAGAAGAAAACCAAACATCATCAGGAGAAATTCAAATAATCATTTATCAAAGATATGTTGGAAATAATATGATGATCACTAAAGAATTGAAGAATAGATACCATTAAGAATGTTGGAGATGAAGAGTTGAAGTTGCTACCAAGTGTAGAGGAGAAGAAGAGTGTTATCAAGTGTAGAGGAAAATAAGAGCATTATCAAGCATAGAGGATAAGAGGAGCGTTACCAAGAGGAGGGAAAAATATTACAAGGACGAGAAGCACCAACTATTTGATATAATTATCACTTGGAGAGGATAAAATATATTCATAAAGAAGTGAAGAGTTAATTTTCCAAGTGTCACAACATAGAAGGTAGCTCCAACCATCGTTGGGAAAGTGAAACATCTCCTTGTAGACATAAGTGCATGAGGGACAAGTCATAGAAGGAATATATGTGAGAGAAGAGAGTGGAGCAAGTTTGTGGAGCATTGCATATTGATTGTCAGAGAAGCCAACAAGCACATAGAGGAAGGTCCAAGTCTTGAAAACTAAAATTAGTGAGTGCCATACACAGGAGGAGCATTAAATACATTGGAGAGAGAAAATGTTTGTATTAAAGTTTGAAGAGTTTGTTTTTAGAGAAGAGTGCCTAAAATAGAGTGTAGGTTGTAGAGTTGAAAAGTATCATGAGGAGCAAGCCAAAATCATAGCATGCCATATAGGAGGTATATAAAATTGCACAACCCTGAGAAGTAGACACCTAGTCTACTTGTAGCATAATATCAAAAGAAAAGACAACAAATGCGTAAATAACATGAAAGTAAAAAAATAAAGAGATATATTTTATTAATTCTTTTGAAACTTCAATTTGATCCCTCTTAGGGATACCCCATTTGATACAATTATTACAAGTAGATATGGGCCCCTCAAAAGGGGATGATGCACTTCACAGGTATCTCAGATTCGTACATGAACTTATACAAGGGCTTACTGATGCCTTCTTATCCTTTGCTTGCTTGGAGGGATTTGATGCTTTGAATTGGTCTTGGAACCTGTAACCTACGTACAAGAAACAATAAAAAATTATCAGTAGCCCCTGATGCCTCTCAGGATGAGGTATTATTAGTAGATCTACAAAGAATGATGTAAAAACATAATAACAACATAATGAAGCAAAACTAAACAAGAATGCATTGATAACTTAGAAATTACCATGGAAATACACTAAGAAAGATAGATCTATGCTAAAATTAATTGATAAAATATAAAACAATGAAAGATCACTAAAACTCGAGAAATAGTGTCTAAAACCCTAGGCTGTGCCTGTAGGCCACTGTCATGGATAGTGGCCGCAAAATGAAACCTTCTTCCTCGTGAACCAGGGGAGGTGGCACTTGATTCCTCATCTCAATTGATGTCCAAGGGTTACCTCTATGTCCGTACACTGATTTGCAGTGAATAACTTCTTGATTTGATTTGATTTGATGTCTCATGGTCATTGCTTAACCAAAAAATACTTTGCTACTCCTCAAAGGGGTATGGAATCACTCTCCAATTTGATAGAGCTCTGCTGCACAAAAATTATGATATTATAGGATGTTTTATTTTATTGGGAGGATGCATATGTAGACATCCCAGATTTAGATCTAGATCCAAATCTTGCATTCCTAAAAAACCCAAGATCCAGATCTACATGTAACTGACTGTCAGAGGATGAAGGATCAATCACAAATATGCATTGAAGGAGAAGTCAGGAGGAACTCTGGGAGATTCGCATCAAAAAAATACTCGTAAAAAATGCAACTACCATCACTATCCATGATTTGGACCCTCTTTCATAACCAAACTATGTTTTGGTTCTAGTCACTATCCAAAGCAACAACTAGATTTGGTCGCTCTCAACTTTAACGACTAGTATTGGCAACCGCTTTGATTGATAGCAACTAAGCCTAAATGGGCTAGAACTACCCATTTTAAGTGGTTAGGACCATTGCTAGCTCTTGGAAAGGTCTAATATCAGTCATATGGTCTTTGGATGTGCCCATATGAGTAGTCTCCTAAACATGATGCATTTTAGGTGTCTACATATACCCCTTTTTGGGATGCATTGTGGGAAAACACAATGCTGAGCAAAAAATAGACCACCTAGGGCCACATTTTAGGGTGTGTGATGATCATTGATATGATCAACATTGGATGTTGTTAGGACCCTCCTCCTAACATAAAACTATTAATTATATTATATTATATTTATTAAGGGACATATCCCTTCATTTCACATATTTTAGATAGGTATAATTAGTCAATTCTAGAGGTGTCTCAAAGGCATCGAAGAACATTTATTCATATCAATTGTGGGTTCTACCTTACAATTCAAACCATGATTCTTCTTAACAACGATTCTTCTTTCTAGTTTGCATTCAACTTCATATTTAAATAATTGGTATCCTAACATCTGGTATAGAGCTAGTTAAAGTAGGTAGGAATTTGTTTTTTCCTTCGCTGGGACATCAAATGGCTTATCGGTCCACTACCATTGGTAAATAACAACACTTCTACACACTGTATTTGGTGATCACATTGTATTCAATGATCCTACATTGCTAGAGGGGATATCATAGTAGCAAAATAATAGTCATTCAACTGTCGACATAATGCGAAAAAAACACAACAAAGATTAGCGAACAAAATAAAAAATCACAAAAATATCCAACCACTACGTTTTCAAGACCATCCACTGGAAAAATATTGTATTCCATAGTTGAAACAAGCAAAAAATCAAAGGTTAAAAACCTCTAGGGTGTTTTTCGATGAGTTGGTTTACGGTAAAAGAAAAAATTAAACAAATTTTATAAGGTTGAGCATATAATCAATTAAATATCCAATCACTCAAGCTAAAATACTAATTTCAAAAGACAAAGGCAAGAAAATCAAATTTTTTTTTATCCCACATTGCTACGGGTAACATCCTTTAGGGGTTTAAGAAGGAAAACACACCAATATTGAAGTACCTAGCGTGCTCAGCATAACACCACACGTAGGCCATGCCAGTGGTGGGAACGTGGGTCTTTGTGAGTATCTTGATATCCTTAAAACTCATATTGTTGACCTTTGACTTCTACCTTCACCCGTGCTCAGTTGCTCCACTCCATCCCTGCTCTGCTTGACAACCACCTTCCACCTCCACAATGTCCAACCATTCCATCTTCGCTCGTTCTTAGTCGCTCTACCCCATCCCTGCTCTGCTCGACCACCACCTCTACTTTGCCATCCACCACTAGGATGTGCTCCACATACTTTTCCTGTCCTCCACTTCACCCCACCTCGGCTTCATAAAAATGATTTTTTTGGAGACCATAAAATACAAATTGTCAATTTTTTTTGCCAAAGTTGCAAATAATTTTTCAAAATTGTGCAAAATGAAACAACTAATTGTGCAAAACTAATTTTCGCACATTCAAACTACTTATAAAACAACCACACCCTAAATGGATGAGGGAAGGCGATCTCAGGACACAATAAAGGAGATTGTGAAATAAGTCTCAAAAGAGATGGCAAAGGATATTGCAAAGGAGATATTGAAAGAGGTTTCAAAGGAAATGAAAGACATGATGCAAGGAATGACGTTTTGGAAGGATAATTTGGAGGATAAAATTGCTGCCAAAATAGCAAACCTCACCATGAGCATCAAAAACTCGAATACAGATATATCCACTAAGTTGGATGCTACAAACCATTCCATGGACTTAGTACAACAAATTTTGATGCTAATGCAAAGTGGATAACAAAATATTACACCATCGCAACAAACAGTAATAGGGGGATTGCATACATCAATCCTTCCTCGTACCACAAAGCTAGATTTCCCAAAATTTGATGGAGGCGACCCCATAAATTGGATATATATGGTAGAATCATGAAGGTTCTAGAACAATTTTAATAAAGAAAATTAAAATAACATCTAAATTAAAAGAATCACTTTTATAAAGAATCATTGTTTCACTGGTAGGAAGGTCCCTCCAATGCATTCAATAATGAAGAACCCAAGCTTATACTGAGAGGGGGGGTGAAAAGTATAAGACCTCTTTTTACTTTTTTATTTATACTTCAAAACAGTAAAGCAATATACCCAAAGCAATATCAAAGCAATGCACAATATCATCCACAAAGTGACACCAATTTTAACGTGGTTCACCCAGAATGGCTGGTCTACGTCCACAAAAATTTTCTCTAAAATTTATCTCAAAGTTATTTGGGAATCCTTCCCAATTACAATGTTTATGAGCCTTGGCCCAAAGGATATACCTTCCCCCAATCAAAATTTATGAGCCTCTACTCAAAGGAGATACCTTCCCCCAATCAAAATTTATGAGCCTCTACTCAAAGGAGATACCTTCCCCTCAATATGAATTTATGAGCCTCTGCTCAAAGGAGATACCTTCCCCTCTGCTCTGGAAATGATCCCTCAGAAGATCAACTGCCTCTACCTCTTGCCAGCATGTGGAACTCCTTTCCATCGAAGACCTCCTATCCTTAATGCTTAGCCTAAGAGACCTCTGCCTTCTATGATCACGTCCACAGCAACTCAGCAACCTGTACCAAACATAGTCACTTGGTCTAGTACAAGTCTTCCTCTGTCTGTTAGATCTGTCCAACACTTGAACAAATCAATCCTCTGCATACAAGCCTTATCAAAGACTTGCCAAGTCTGTCCTCAGGTTCTTCTCAAAGAACCAGTGCTCTTCTGTCCTCAAGTTCTCTGATAGAACTAACAAACTTAGCTCACAAGTCCTCTGCTAGGACCTGTCCAAATCTGCTTACAAGTCCCAACCGAAACCTATCCAAAAATGCTCACAAGTCCCCACTGGAACCTATCCAAAACCTGCTCACAAGTCCCCATTGTAACCTATCCAAAACCTGCTCACAAGCCCCCACTGGAACCTGTCCAAAAATTCAACAAGCTCACCAAGAAAAACTTTCTTAGTAGGAAATCACAAAGTGAATTGTTAGAGACCCAATGTGATTTGTCAAACTCATAGAAGCATAAAGATAATTGTTAGAGACTCAATATGTTCTATACTCAAATCCTAATCTCAAAACTCAACTCAAATCAACTCAGTTCAATCTCAATATCAAATCTGAAAACTCAACTCAATATCTAAAATGGATAGGATAGTATGTTTTCTTTCAAGATAATGAAACCCCAACAATTGCCAACTATGCAAAGAATCACATAACAATGATACTCATGTTCTTTTCACCATCAATTAGGGTTTCAAAAACAATGCTCATCAAACAAGGTTTAGTCAACCAACACCATTCAACTCAACATCAACCTTGAAGCATTCAACCAATCATCACAAGAAAAGGAAACAAGTAGAAATCCTTTTTCCTCCAAAGATATTTGAACAAAATATCCACCAACACAATATCACCAAATGCAAAGAATAACTTGCTCAAATCAAATCAATGGAGTAAGCCCAATATCATGAATCAAGTAAAGCAATAACTTGATCAAACAACCTCTATGGAAGCAACTCAACCATCAAACTCAAAATAGCCAACCAAGGGTTCCACCAACTCAATGCAAGTAGCTAGACTCACAAATATAAACCCTAGTGCACAAAGCTTTCACTATCTCAAACCAAAAATTATGCATTCACCAAAAACTCTCCTTAAGGATAACAATTCATAAGTAGTCTTCAACAAACCAGAAAATAGGATTTACACCTAGCCAAAGGATACCTAGTAGAATACCTTTTCACTCCAACCTTATTTCAGAAAACATACACCAATCATACTCATAAGAAGAATGTGCCCATACCTTATTAGAGTAGAAGATAATTGAACCTTCAAGCTGTCACCACACACAACTCTCAAACTTCCAACCAAGTTAGGGTTAGAATAAAAGAAATGAGCAATAATATAAACTTCCTTTATTACACATTTTAGCTCCACTTCTTTAAACACAACCACCATAACATGCCAATAAATCAACAATCACAGACTCACACCTTATACCTCCATTTTTAATTTTAGCATAGCAAAGAATAATCTTAAAAATACATCCAAAGAAATATGCCCTTATTTCTCCTAATATTTTATTCAATGCTAATCATAAAAGCCAAAACTCATAAAATTTAATCACACCTTATAAATCGCTGTCCAAGAAACTTTGAATTTCGTGGCATAAAGACATTTTAATAAAAATGTGTGTTACTCTAGCAAAGCACCCCCGCGAGACTCGAAACGATGACCTTTGCCAATGCAGCGCCCAACAGCAGCCTTCGCTGCCACTAGCCCATGTGGGCTATGAAGTTCACAAGTGAACTTCCCTCCACTTCACCCTCGAAAAAAACTCCCGAAGACTTTTCAACCGCACGTGCTTCTAAGTCTTCCTTCGATCGCAGTGAATATAGAGCACAAACACCACAAATTGCATTTGGGGAATTTCCAATTAATTAGCCTTCCAACCTTAGGAGTTGGAGAATAAATAGTCTCTTCGAAGACACCTTGACGTCGGCAAAAATAAAGACCATTTCGAAATTAATAAAAAGTCTTTTCAAAAAGGGTTTAAAAACCCTTAAATAATTTTAATAAATTAAGAATAAAAAAGGTTTAAAAACCTTTAAGTATTTTTAATAAATTAAAAATAATTTCTCCCTTAATTAATTAAATAATTAATTAATTAAAACCTTGAAGGGTTTTAAATAATAATTAAATAAATAATAAAGAGAACCTCCATTGGTTTTAATAAAAACCATTTAACTTGGTTTTAATAAAAACCCTAGCCAATGGAATCTCTCCGGATTCTCTTAAAAATATTCTTTTGGAATCTTCCACCTTTGAAGCCAACACATCCTCTTAACATTAATGCCATTTCCTTTTGACATCAATGACAACTCATAGACAAGAAGCTAGGATCTCAAACCCAAAATTGCCAACAAATAAACAATTATATATTATTCTTCATGGATGATTTGTGTGAATGGCCAACCTAATATATATATCTAACCTAAAGCTATGTTGGTGAAGAAACATGATGGTTCACGTTAGAAAGAGACGTGATGGTTCACGTTATGAAGATATGTGATGGTTCACTTTATGAGTTAATAATATAATAATTAAATTATTAATAATACTAACTAATAATGTTAGGATGGAGGATCCTAACATGCCACCCTCCTTAAAAAGAGCTTTGTCCTCAAAATTCAAAGTGAGGAGCTTTATATTTTGTTTTCCAAGCAGAATTTTTGTAAGTTCTTATACTATTTTAATGTCACTTTTTTGAAGGCAGGGATATCTTGAAGGTTAGAGTGTTAGTGGGGGGTTTCCAAGAACAATAGTAGAATATTCCTTAGGAGAATCATGATGATTATGGGAGGGCAACCCTTGGGGTTCCTCAAACACTTTAGAAGTATGCATCAAAAGTGGTGGTAACACTTCCATATCCTTTTGTTGTTCCCTAGGAGAGCCAATAGTGAATGAGTGTGTAATCACCTTTCTGTGTTGTTTTTGAATAGGTTTGGTTATATGGCAAGAAATCACAATTGGGAGGAAATTTGAGTGTAGTTCTTGTAGTGTAATTTTTTCCATAATGGGTCATTTTGGAAATCTCTACCTCATCCTTACTTGATGCATCAATCACTTCTAGCATATCAACTGCATTGTTTTTATCGTTGTGATTAGGTGTTTGGGATATTTATTTCTCATTGTCCTTGTTTTACACATATTCCTCCTCTTTCTTATCTTCTATGGCTTCCTCATATTCCTTACCTTCCTCATTATTTCCAAATTTAGTGCTATCTTCAGGTAAATCTGTCACTATGTCTACCTCAATTGCATTTTCATCATTGGGAGAACTACAAGGAATAGTTGCATTTGAAATATATAGTGCAGGTGTAATACAATGATGATTGCAAATAAATTTCTCATCACAATGATAGTAGAGGCCTTTTAATTTTCATTCCTTCATTTCTTCAAAACTAAGATTTTTAATTGGTAGGGTTGGGTTAAGTTTGGGGGTTGTGTAAGTGCTTTGTGCCTTTCCATTATGTGTAGATTTGGGGGTAACATAAGTGGTTTGAGATTTCCCCATAGGTGGTTTCCCTAATTGACATTGTGCATTGATTTTATCTTCAAATAATTTTTCCAATCCAATAGTCTGCATCATGGTACTAGGGTTGAACATTTGTACCTCTAGCCGAATCTCTTCCTTTAATCCATTGATGAAACAATATATGAATTTTTTTTCATCCAACCCTGTGTATTTTTTGGTGATATCCTTAAATCGAATTTCATACTCATGCACGAAAGTGTTTTGATGAAGGTCCCAAGTGTTTTGATGAATATCCTTGAGCAAATCCCACATGGTTGGGTCCCACATGGCTCTGATACCAAATGGTAGAACCCTGAAGTTTCTACCACAATTTTAATAAAGAAATAATTAAAATAGCATCTAAATTAAAAGAATCACTTTTATAAAGAATCACTATTTCACTGGTAGGAAGGTCCCTCCAATGCATTCAATAAATAATTATATATTCTTCTTCATGGATGATTTGTGTGAATGGCCAACCTAATATATATATATATATATCTAACCTAAAGCTACTTTGGTGAAGAGACATGATGGTTCACGTTAGGAAGAGACATGATGGTTCACGTTATGAAGAGATGTGATGGTTCACTTTATGAGTTAATAATATAATAATTAAATGATTAATAATACTAACTAATAATTTTAGGATAGAGGATCCTAACAATATAGGGCCAATCAATATTTCACCTTATATCAAATTTCAGAGATTCAGAAAGTCCGTATCACATCATTTCAATTAGAAAAAATGGATACACAATGGTACCAATTGTATGAAAAAATAAAAGGTCATTCCACATGGAATGAATTCACAAAGAACCCAATGTTGCGATTTGGTCCTACCAAATTTGAATATTTCACGGGATCTCTCACCAAAATTTGCCAAAAATCTACAGTAAGAGAATACCAGGCACAATTCAAGAAAATTGGCAAACCTAACATTAGGACTCGATGCATAATTTTTTCAAAGTTGCTTCATTAGTGGCCTAAAAGACGACATTCGAATGGAAGTACAAATACACAATCCTACCAATATGATGCATGCAGTGGCATTAGCAAAAATTATGGAAGAGAAGATCAACAACCAACGTCAACTCGGAGACATATCTACAACAGACTCACAAAATACTTCCACCAACCAAAAACTAACTAAAGTCATGCCAATTAAACACATTAGCCCTGAAGAAATGAAGGAAATAAGAGCAAAAGGTCTTTGTTTTCATTGTGATGAGAAATTTTTTCTAAATCACAAATGTATTACACCCAAACTTTATATTCTAGATGTAGCTATGCCTAGTCAATCAACACTAGATGAAGAAGAAATTGAGGTCGAACTAGTGGAAGATATACCTGAAGATAAACCTCGAGGTTCGTTAGAAATTTCATTCAACTCCCTCATTGAAAATTCATCCCCCAAAACTATGAAAGTTTTTGGCTCCTTTAAAAAAAAAATCTTATTGTGCTTATTAAATTCGGAAGTACACATAATATCATCAACCCACGCATAGCAAAACAAACTGAATATTTTATTCATCCTTGTAATAATTTTGAAATCATGATTGGCAATGGGGAAATCATCACTTGTAATGGAAAATGCCATAATATTAAGCTCACCTTGGGCAATTACACCATCAAACATGACATGTATGCAATTCCATTAGGAGGTTGTGATATTATTTTGGGTGTGCAATGGCTACGAACGCTCGACATAATTCAATGGAACCTTGATGACTTATGGATGAAGTTCACACAAAAGGATCACACATATATGCTTAAAGGGATAAAATCTGGCCCTTCTCTCCTAGCAAGCTCTCATCACATAGAGAAAATTATTCCTAGAAGAGGAAAGGCAAGGGTTGCCCATTTATTTTCTCTCCAAGCCATGATAAAGCCACCAACACTTCCACCTTCCCAATATCCTTTCTTGAGGAACAATGATATTAAAATAGTGCAAGAACATGAGCACATACTACTAGAGAAACAGAGGATGAAGCTTCTCACTATGAGCTTTGAGGACAAAGCTCCTTTTAAGGAGGGTGGCATGTTAGGACCCTCCTCCTAACATAAAACTATTAATTATATTATATTATATTTATTAAGGGACATGTCCCTTCATTTCACATCTTTTAGATAGGTATAATTAGTCAATGCTAGAGGTGTCTCAAAGGCATCGAAGAACATTTATTCATATCAATTATGGGTTCTCCTTACAATTCAAACTGTGATTCTTCTTAAACAATGATTCTTCTTTCTAGTTTGTATTCAACTTCATATTTCAATAATTGGTATCCTAACAGATGCCTCAGTCATGAGAAATACGTGCATCCTAGAATCATTGCTTCCAATGGGATGGAAGACTTAAATTTACAAAGGCTTTTCCATGTACACCAGGGGATTGGGTAGCTTCAATGCTACTATAGGCCCGAAAGGAGGAGAGCTACAAGCTTAAATGTCATATTTGTTTTTTTCCCTAGCAAAGGGTAAGCTTATGATAGTTGTTGGCAATGATTCGTAAGACGAACACAATTTGGCATGATCGAGTGATCCTTTGTTGACTTTGATTATGATTGTTGATATTATGACTACCCCATCAAACGACGAGTTGATGAGGGAAGGAAAATGAATAAAGAAATGAGTCACTTGACCAAGATGAATGATTTGGATCTTTTTAGAGGTTTACTTTGTTATAGGTAGATCCCATTGCAGGCATGATTTCAACCATTTATAGTAATTTTATATCTCTATCCCAGGGAGCATTCTGGCCATAATGGCCTTCTTATGGAATCAAGGTGATAGCAATTACATTTTAGCCTATGTTGAACCACTATGCTCGATGATTTATTGAAAAGTGTTATAGAAGAAATGAGATGAATCCTCGTTCCCGTGGGGTAGTCTAGTTGCCATGGCCTTCCTTGGGATTGAAGTGAAGCACCTCAATTTAGCCATAACTAATTTATCCTAAATGACCTTATGGTGATTTAATCATCTTGTCAGATTGCATGGAGTGCAAATCACTACAAATACCAAGTGTATAGAATAAATAATTGGATACAAGGCGCATTTGAAATTTTTATGATATTTGATTTTTTTTATCGTTTTGATTTTTATTTTGTTTTTGAATTTTTATTTATGCAATTTTTGATGATTCTGGACTGATAGATATGTTTATTTTTCCATTTTAAGATTCCTCATGGTGATAAATAGAGAGTATTTATTACTGCTTGCTAGCCATTGTCATAATCAGTAGCCAATTCATGGCCGTTGTTAGTGTTAGCAACTAGAAAATGTGGGTCGCTAATGTCAGCAATGACTGAAGCAAAACTAAAAAATATAAAAGAAAATTAGGGTTTTGACTTTCATTATTTCTAGCTATATTTTGCTTTTGAGATCTAAAGTGAAAGAGAGTGCTAGTGACTTGGAATACTAATGAGACTCGACACCATGGTGGAGCAAGGCAAGGCATCTACCAACGGAGGATCCAAAGCTTCTTGGGTATTTCTCTAAACCCTAACTTGTTATTTAATCGATAAAATGAACCACATTAAGTAATTTGGTAAATGAACTTCATTAAACTCGTTGGTAATGAACTGCATCCATAGATAGGCTTAGAATAGGTTTATTTTTAGTGGGTTTCATTTAAATTTTACTTTTTGTTATTTTTTTTTGGAATTTGGGGCGAGGGCAGACATCGTTGGCATGCCGCTTCATGGTCGCTATCACCAAGAGTGGCCTCCAATTTGCAATGAGGGGTTGTTGCTACTGAAAGCAGCTAGCTTGAATTCCAACAGTAAAATTTTTGACCGTTGGTGACTGGCCACTGTCGTCTTCAGTGATTTCTTCATAGTCGTTGCTAGCTTGAAGCCATGCCACTTTAAGAATTTTATTTAATTTTTTGAGTGATTTAATTGATGTTTTTTAAATTTTAGAAGTGTAAATTTTGATTTTTTTATGTGTTTTGGTGCATTTGCTTAGAATATTTGTATTCTACTTGATCTTGAATTATGTTTGCACCATTTTTGGATTTTATTATGCTTTTTTAGTTTAAGTGCTTTTAATTAGGCATTTATTTTTGCACTTTAGCTATTATTTGCTCGGGATCGGGACCTTAGTTTGCTTGTGTGGATTCTCCCTCTGATGGATGATGCATATTGGGTTTGGTTTGATTCCCAGGGACTCATGTACATCATGAGGATACCAATGATCATGTGATAATAGGCCTATATTACTACCATGGCACATAGGTGGGATTACCAGATGAACACCTTTCATCTTCCTACTAGTGAGATGACTATCACTTTGGAGGATGTGTATAGGATCTTTAGGATTCCTTTCGATGGAGTGGCTATTGTATTTTATCCCATTGATGCTAGAGATTTTGTTTTCATGAGGGTTTTTGGAGACCAGGCAGCTGTAACATTTTATAACACCCGGTATGGTAGAGTCTCTATGGCTCGATGGTATCAGGAGGATGTCTTCACATGATGGTAGGCTATCCTGATGCATGCCATATGTAACATGCTTTTTATAGATTATTCTAGAGTGAGGTTCCCATGGAACCTCTTGGATATGGTTTATGACCTGATGGACAATGAGGAGCCCATTATTATGGCTTGGGAGAGTGCACTTCTAACTTAGTGCTATGACAAGATCTATAAGATTCAGTGGCATGGAAAAGCTAGTATTGGTTGCAACCTACTTCTTTAGATCTGGGGCTGGGAGTACATCAGGTTGGATCACCCGAGAGGATTACCTATCAGGATTACTACCATAGCCAATGTGTCCTAGTGCTATGTATGTAGGAAAGCTGACATCACGTAGGGGATCTAACATATTATGCAGCTACTCTTACTGGCCTACGGGAAAGGGATATCATATGGAGGCCCTATTTTGAGTGACCTACATGGCTAGAGATGGCTAAATTTATGGCTCAGACCAGGCATGATCGATGGATTATTGGTTGTAAGGGAGAAATTAGAGAGGTCTTTCATTACTCTCAGGTGCTCTAACAATTCAAGGTCCAGTAGGATGTCCCCTTTGAGCTAGTGTTGTATAGGAAGATCATCGTAGAGAGGGATCTTCCATCGCCTTGAGTTGTAGCAGTATTAGATGAGGATGACCCTCTTGTAGTTGATGCTAGCATAACAGATATCGGGGTTACAGAGGTGTACTTACAATGGCAGATTATATGGCTATGGAATGGTGGTGGTTGTATGGGATGGACTAAGGATGAGGTGGTTGTAGAGGATCTAGAGGGGTGTCGAGTGCAGGCTTGTATATATGACTGGGGATATGCTAGAGTGGAGTAGGTAGCAGAGGAGTAGATAGCTCCAAATGAGGAGGAGTTAGATCTAGAGGAGCATGAGTCTTCTCTCTAGGCTTAGTTGCACAACATAGAGGTTAAGCTTTAGGTAGCTCGTATTTATATTTTGTAGTGGGACTCTACTATTGCTAAGCTCCAGTATTGGGTCAAGGGTTTTGATGAGGAGATGACCACTTTACAAGCATAGATTGAATTGGCATAACTCAGGATAGAGCAACTCACTGTAGAGAGGGATGTTGCACGAGGATATATTGTGCCTATTGCTTTAGTTGTTCAAGGATCGGCAAGCTTGGATTCAAGGACAGAGGTTAGGCACCTACAATTTATTATAGAGGAGGATGAGGACCAAATGGAGTTAGATGCTACTTATATTGTCTCCTTGTAGTCCTAGATCAGGCTGCTAGGCAACACTCCTCAAGAGGGAGATATAATAGGAGGCTCGCAACATAGTATACAGAGTGTATCAGGGCAGTCATTAATGCAATCAAGCCATAGGACCAATATTTGAATAGAGTAGACTATAGGGACTAGCTCTAGATAGACTTCCAGGGATGGAGCAGAGGGTGGAGGTGAGTCTGGGGGCATAAGCCCCATATGAATGATTAGATGGCATGTATTATTTTTAGGTGTAAGGTTTTTGGACCTACACTATTGTATCTTGTGGGTATTTTTGTACCTCCATGTACTTATTTGACACTTTATAAACCCATATATATATATGATGTTATCTATTTTAGACTCATTGTGTGTATTATGAGATTGTTTTTATTATGATGTTTATGAGATGCATATGGATGCAATTTCTATGATCTTATGCTATATGATGTGATGTATTGATGACATGCTCTAGCTAGATGATGGATGGATGCTTAGATGCTATGATCTAGATATGTGGATGTACTATGGTGATGTATGCATATATGGATGCAATGCTTTGCATTAAATGCATGTTTGATTTGTTTTAATTATTTATGCATTTAATCTATGTGCTATGATATGATATAAGATGTGTGTAAAATGTGATGCATTAATTATATGGGGATAATCTAATGTAAATGAACCTATATGCTTTAATCAATTAAAACATAAGGAATGCATGTGATATGGATTTAATACTCTAATGGACGATACCATAGAATGTAACACAATCATAAATGTAAATGATAACCCTTATCATAAGAATTAATCATTTAAGCATCCATACGTTAGATGAAATGATGTGATATGTATATGATTTCTTTATAAACTTTTGTAAATTAAAAGATCTGTACAAAATAGTCAGTGGTCGCCTAAATACATTGCTAATATTTATCTGGTATCTGTCTTATTCATGAACACCCTTTAATGAACAAAAGCTCATAAAGAAAGTCAATGATTTGACTGATGGAATGATTTATTGCTATTTTAGGAGTGTTTGAGGTTTTCCATGAGACTCAAACACCCTAGTTACTCCATCAAAAGCTGTATACTAACCATACAGGACTTCTAAAAGATAAAGTTCTTATTATGAAGACTTAGATATCCATTATCCCTATGTGTGTAAATGAATAAATTAGATGAAACATAAGCATACCCCAGTGCTAGGTGGGATTCATTCAACCCATTGCTGTATTGGAGATCCTCAAATGTTTATCCTGATCCTAAGTTGGGCTCAGTTGGACTAGACCATTAGGTGATATAGGACACATAAAGCTAGATATTTTTGTAAATTTCTTAGAACTACCCTAATGCTTGGCAGGATTCATTTAAACCATTGTTGTATTAGGGATCACTCAATGGATTATAGAGATTGATCAGTCCAGGGATTCAAGCTCTTCACTCTCTTATTTTATTCAATTTATTTGGGATACTTGCTCATGCTTAGTGATGAAAATTTTAAATTTTTGTTTTTCTTTGAGTAAGGGATTTATGTAGTGATGATAATCACAATTTATTTTGCTTTTGAATATTTCTTTGTTCAAGATTTTTTCTTGTTTTGATGAAAGCAAGGGATTTCTTTGGGTAGGGGGGAACTTGTCCTTTTTCCAATGATCAAAATCCTAGACCATGTGCATCACAAAATGAGCAAGTGATGACATTTCACTTAAGATACCTAGTACCACTTTGTAGTGTTCATCTTTCCCTTGTTCCAACTATGATTTTAGTGTTTTTATTAGTGATAGGATTATAATATATGCTAGGTACTATCACAAATAGACCTCATATTCTGCTAGTGAAGATAGATTTCTATAGAATCTGATAAAATCACTAGGTATGGCTGAGTGACTGAAAAACCCTAGTATATCCCTTATAGCAACAGGTGGGGTTGTGTTAAAAAATATAGTTACTTGCACGGGTTATGGGTGATGATGGATTTTGAAGATGCATGATTGAGGTATAAACATGGTGTCATTTGTAATATTGCAAACACAAATCTATATAATGCAAATGCAGTGGATGCAATGTGCCTAATGCAATGCAACTAATGGATGCAAATACCAAATGCAAATGTTTTTGTATTTTTAATGTTTACAATTGTTTTTGAGTTTTGACTATTCAGAATATTTTTTGAACTTTTTGACTTTAAACTATTTTTGTGCTTTTGTGTTTTGTTTTTGACCAAAGGGCTTAAGGTGCCTTTGGGGATTTTTGTGAAGTGACCAAAGGGCTTTAATATGCCTTTGGGGCTTTTTGTGAAGTGACCAAAGGGCTTTAAGATGCCTTTGGGGCTTTTTGTGAAGTGACCAAAGGGCTTTAAGATGCATTTGGGGTTTTTTGTGATGTGACCAAAGGGCTTTAAAATGCCTTTGGGGATTTTTGTGAAGTGATCAAAGGACTTTAAGATGACTTTGGGGTTTTTGTGATGTGACCAAAGGGCTTTAAGATGCCTTTGGGGCTTTTTGTGAAGTGACCAAAGGGCTTTAAGATGACTTTGGGGATTTTGTGAAGTGACCAAAGGGCTTTAAGATGCCTTTGGAACCTTTTGATTTTGAAGCTTTCTATTGTTTTTGTAATTCTAAATTTTTTGCATGTTTTTGATATTTTTGACATTTATTTGAATTTTTTTGTGTTTTGTTGTGCTTGTGTAAAATGCCTTTAGAAGAATAATGTTGAGAGGATATGGATCCTTGTTAGGGTCAAATAAAGGTAGTGTATTGCATTACACTATGTAGGGTTATTACATTTGCTTTTGTATGTAATTACCATGAGATATTTTGACTCATGGTTAAACTAGGTAAGTACCTAAATATCCTATGTAAGATATTTAGGTTAGTGGTTGAGTTAGAACTCACTACCTAGGTTAGTAGTTAGTCTCACGCAACTCCCTATTCTATTTTTAGAGGGTAGTCAACGTCAATTATGACTATGTTTTTTATTATTCTATTTTGTGCCCTATTTAATCCTAGACTCTACAAAGTCTAAGGTAATGATCAAATATATTATTATGCTACATTATTTTGTTGCATATCCATTTGATAACATTGGTATCATAGCAGTTGGCTCTCAGTGAGATACTTATGTATCAAGGCAATGGTATAAGGTTTCAAATTGATAGGACTAATATGGTTGTATCTTGCACTATACCCTCAAAAGAGTATATGGAAGATGTTTTCAATTTGCCTCTATAAGATATTTAATAGAACCTACCTTAACACCCTTAACAAGGGATGAAAAGTTGGAGGATATTAAATGGCCATGGTATAATTGGTTGACAGACTTCTGATTGTGCTCTCTAGGATATTTAATGGCACCTGCCTTAACACCCTTCAAGAAGAATGAGAAGTTGGAGGAAATTAATCTAAACAAAGAGAGGTAATCAAGGTGTGTTTTGAATTTTGACATTTGGAAGGAGTTTATAAAAATTGACTGTTGTTCAACCTATGCAAAGTGTAGCACGTTTTAGGAGTGAAATATGGGTTTTGTGAAATGCTTTTGCCAATGTTGTATCTAAATGTTTAAGTGCACATAAGTAATATGAGTGTTAGTGAAAATAATCAAAACATGAGAGGAACCCACATTATTATCACTCTAGGTGTTGGGTTCAATCGAAAATGCACCTGGTATAAGTCAATTTTTGAGAAAGGTGTCGAGTACAATCAATATTGCACCTTTTTTACTTTTGGAAAATACCCCCTTGTTCTTTACAATTTTGCAAATAATAGAATCAACAAAAAATGATTTTATCCTCATTTAATGATTACAAAATTGAAAAATTAGAGCACTCCTTTCAAAACAAGTCAACACACGAACCGCGTTTGAAAGGCTTCCAGACCAGTTGACACACAACTTTGGTTTTGATCTTTCAACAATTGAGCATGAGGAGCAACATGTGAATTGTTCTCAATTTTACAACAAAAAAATTGCTATTTTATGTTTTATGTCTCCTTACTTGAAGGAGAGAACAAAAGCAAAGTGTTGAAGGGTTGTGAAAAATGAGATAATCGTTATGCTTCCTTAATCATGACATGCTATGCATTTTGCAATAGAATTGTGAGTCTATGTATTATATCTCCAAAAAAATGAAGAAAAATATAGAACTTCGGTGGAGGTTTATTGCAAAAAAAATGTTGAAGCAGGTTTTTTTTTTTTGTTTAAAATTTGTGAAAAATTCCTATGTTTCTTTTGTCTCCAGGTGAGAGAAAACACAATTTTAATTTTGGAATATTTAAGGCAAAATTTTTGTTTTGGATTTCATGGTCTTCTAAGTTTGATAAAGCAGAAAAAATATGTATTTTACAACAATATTTGGGTAAAGTATATAACTACCCAAATACAATAAAAAAAAGGTCTTGATCTGTTGGTTCTTGCTTTGTCACAGTGCTCTGGCTGCTCCTAAGCAAAAAATGGGTCATTCCTCACTTTATCTTCACATCAACAAATGTCCTTATTGTAATCTTGTCATCCAACCGAATTGCATGGGTAACCAGCCGCTGTAATCGGTAGGTGTAGTAGAATATATCACTTCATATGAGGTTCATTCATTTACAATATGATTTTTCAAAAGATAAGGTAGCTAAGGTGTCAATTGCTGCCAAAAATGCACCCTTATAAGCTCCCCCTTCTTGTTGCAAAACATGTAATTAATTTTTGAAAGAAGCATGACTAAGGTGTTGGACGATGCTGAAAATGCACCCTTATAAGTCTTCTTCTCTTTTTATAAAAAATTGTGAAGAAAATAAATGTATATCCCCCCTTAATTACAAAAATATGTGCAACTTAAGAATCTTTGTAAAGGATTTTACAAATATTGCCTCCTAGGCAATTTTACACCAGAAAATTCCCTCCTTTTGTTACAAGAACTTCAAACAATGAGAGTTTGCTATTTATGAAGCCTAAAAAAGAGGTACATACACCCCTCTATTATAAGTACTTCAAACAAAAATTTATGCTATTTATGAAGCCTAAAAAAAAGAGAGAGTAAATGGTGCTTTGCTTAAGATGACAAAAAATGTTTTCCCTCTACAATACTGTCTTAGCAATGAGCACTATGTTTGTTCTCTTTGAACCAGAATCAGAATCAGAATGAGACACTTCACTAGAAATATGGCTTCTATGATGTGCCTTTGCCATTTTAGTTTTTCTTGTTTTGAAACCAACACTGAATGGTGTCATGGTTGTCATTTTTACAATTTGTGCAAAACTATGCTTTCTAGGCAATTTTATCAAAAGTTCACCAAATCATCCTTCCTTATTGTAAGAACTTCAAACATGGTTGCTATTATGAAGTCTAAAAAAAAAGGTATAATTTTTATGAATTCTACTTTTATGATTGCCTTTACAAGTTTTATTTCCCTCTTGTCAAAAATCTGTGTTTTGAAGGAAGAAAGGAATTATCCCCCCTTAGTGCAAAGGATTGCAACTTTTTAAGGTTCCTTAGTTTCAAAAACTTGTTCTTTTTTATTACCCTAAAACAAGCCCCAAGAGCATGGTACATAAAAATAGATAGTCACCTACTGCAGCATGGATTTAAGAGAAGTCCATCTGACACAAATCTCTATATCAAGAACACAGGTTTTGAGATGGTGATTCTTGTGTTATATGTAGATGATCTGATCATCACTAGCAATTCAGAGAACTTGATTAACACCATGAAAGATGAATTGAAAGAGTCATTTGATATGATATATCTAGGACTTATCCACTACTGTCTTGGCATTGAGATAGAACAGAAGAAGAATCATCTTAGGGTGACTCAAAAAAAATATGCCAAGACTTTAGTAGAAAAATATCATATGACTGATTGTAAGCCCAAAGCAACACTGATGGAATCAGGGCTACAATTATCATGATATGATGACTCACAATAGGTAGATGGTACACTTTATAGATAGATTATTGGAAGCCTCATCTATCTGACTAATACTAGACCATATATTACTTATGCTATAAACTATCTCTCATGATTCATGCAAGAACCAAAGTTCTCTCATTGGAAAGTAGCTAAGAGTGTTCTTCACTACATTCAGGGTAGTTTAGATTATGGTCTAGAGTATAAGAAGAATAACTCATTCTTCTTATAGAGTTATATTAACTCTAATTATGTTGGATCCATAGATGACAAAAAATCAACATCAGGCTATGTATTTCATCTTGGATCTGGTCCTGTCTCATGGCATAGTAAAAAGCAATAGGTGGTTGCTTTATCTTCAACTGAGGCAGAATATCATGCTGTACATGGAGCTATGTGTGAAGCGATATGGCTAAGTCGCATCTTGGCTACCATGAGCCTACCAAAGAAACTTCCCATTCACATGTTTTGCAACAACTCAGGTGTTTTGAACTTGGTCAAAAATCCAATGCATCATGAATGAACTAAGCATATTGATACAGATTATCATTTCATTCATGGTGAAGTTCCTAAGCACAAAATCAAGCTCCAATACATTCCCACCGATGAACAAGTTGCAAACATTTTTACAAAGGCACTTGGACGTGTCAAATTTTAACTATTTCGGAGCAAACTTTGTATATCAAAGTAATGTAATAAAGGGGGGATGTTAGGGTAAAATAAAGGTAGTGTATTGCATTACACTACATAGGGTTATTACATTTACTTTTCTATGTAATTACCATGAGATATTTTGACTCATGGTTAAACTAGGTAAGTACCTAAATAGCCTATGTAAGATATTTAGGTTAGTGGTTGAGTTAGAACTTACTACCTAGGTTAGTAGTTAGTCTCACGCAACTCCCTACTCTATTTTTAGAGGGCAGTTAGCGTCAATTATGACTATGTTGTTTATTATTCTATTTTGTGCCCTATTTAATCCTAGACTCTACAAAATCTAAGGTAATGATCAAATATATTATTACGCTACATTATTTTGTTGCATCTCCATTCGATCATAGTCCTCAAAAACTTCTAATGATGTTAAGTGATATATCCCAAGTTCAATCTTCTCAGAGATGATATAAGGACCTATCCAATTGGCCATAAATTTGTCTCGCAGATGTGGCGAGAGGTTTGAATTCTATTGGTTTTATTCGAGGACAAGATCCCCAACTTTAAAGTCTCTTAGGTGGAATTTATTTTTATAAGCTCATGTTAAATGATCTTGGTAAACATTGAGATGCTCAAGAGCATTGATGCAACATTCATCAAGAAGGGTCAACTGATCAAGTCGAGCTTGCCGCATTGTATCGTCATTGATGGACTCTTCAATGTGATGCGTAGTGTTGGAATTTCCAATTCTAAGGGTATAATGGCCTCAACACCAAATACAAGTGAAAATAGTGTTGCCCTAGTGGGCCTCCGCATGCTAGTCCTATAAGCCCATAATGCAAGAGGTAATTATAGATGCCAATATTTATGATTTTTTTTCACTATATTATTTAATATGGCTAGTATAATTTTGTTTGAGGCTTCTGCTTGCCCATTTGTCTACGGATAATATGGTATTGTAAAATTGTGCTGAATGTTGTATTTGGATGTTAAATGCACATTTTTGTTCTTGAATGATGGACCATTATCTAAGATTATCTTGAAGGGGACCCCAAAGTGATAGATGATATTATGAAGTATGAACTCTACAATTCGAGGTCCTATCATTGACGTTAAGGGGACCACTTACACCCACTTGGTGAAGTACTTAGTGGCCATTAAGATAAACATGTGTCAGCCCAAAGATATGGGAGATATATTTTCAATCAGATCAAAACCCCACTAAGAAAATGGCCAAGCTACCTGAATGGACTATAAGGCCTACAATGGCAAGTGCATCATATTTGCATGATGTTGACACTTAAAACATTTTTGACAAACTCATAGTAATCCTTCTCCATGGTGGGCCAGTAATAACCCATTTGAAGGTTATGCTTGATGATGGCCATGCCATTAGAGTGGCCACCACATGTACCATCGTGAGCTTTCAAAATTACCCAAGCTAATTCTTGGGGCTTGTTGAGAAGCAACACACCCCCACTGAAAAATGAATTTTCACCCTTTAAAAACTTTGAGCTTTCATTTTGCAGTAAGGACCCTCTTGATGATTTTCAGGTTTAAATCCAATTTTTCACTTGCCTCTTTCTTCTTCAAGTTTTGCCTGTGTCAAAGTATCCAAGTATTCTTGCATTCTGGCTTTGTTATCTCAGACTTCACTTCTTACATGCTAGAATCCTTCATGGATAAAGAAAATCTTACACCGGTACGAAAAAAATGCAGAAAACAGATAGATAAATTCATTGAAAATCAAAACTTTCCTTTTTTGGCAAAGTCACGAAATGTTGGAAATGTTGCGAAATCGTGACAGGTTTTCAGAAAATCGGCCAAGTCCAAAAAGCGTAGCGAAATCGTGACACTTTCCATTTTTGGAAATGTCACGATATCGTGACATTTCCATTTTTGGAAATGTCGCGAAATCGCTACCGGCCAGGAGAGAGAAAGCTAGATCGTACGAAACGTCGTGATTTCGCGACATGTCACGAAATCGCGACATGTCACGAAATCGCGACATGTCACATTTTCACGACTGAGAGAGAGAAAAATCGGTGAAGGCATGAAAAGGTCATGATTTCGCAACATGTCGCGAAATCGTGACATGTCGCATTTTCGCGGCGCGTGAAGGAGAAAAGGACGCAGTTGTACGGACTGTCGCGATTTCGTGACATGTCGCGAAATCGCGACAGGTCCAGGTGGAGACAGAAGGAAGCAAGAGGAACCAAAATTAAAAATCGACTAAGGCAGAAAAACGTCGCGAAATCGTGACATGATTGAAAGGAAAGGGCCCGAGTGAGGAAAATGTCACGAAATCGCGACGTCGTGAAATCGTGACATTTTCGGCAAAGACAGTCAAGTCGTACGGACTGTCACGATTTTGCGACATGTCACGAAATCGCGACAAGTCCAAGGTCATCAAGCAAGAAACAAAAAAGACAATTTGAAAGAAAATTGGTTAAGGCATGGAGGGTGTCGCGAAATCGTGACGTCGCGATTTCGTGACGTCGCAAAATCATGACACGGAGGAAAGAGGGCTGTGCAAGGGGCGGCCGTGTCGCGATTTCATGACACGGCCGAGACAAAGGAAGAAGTGCTAAGGCGGGGGAGCATCACGAAATCATGACGTCGCGATTTCACGACGTCGTGAAATCGTGACGCTCCAAAGCTAAAGAAAGGCAAGGTTGAGGGCTGTCGCGAAATCGCGACGTCGCGATATCGCGACGTCGCGACGCCAAAGAGAAAAGTGCAGCGAAAAGGCTGAGCGTCACGAAATCGTGACGCTCAAGGGCAAAGAAGAAACCAAAGCAAGGCAGGTCACGATTTCGTGACATGTCACGAAATCGTGACATGTCGCATTTTCGCAACTTGCGAGGTAGGAAGTTGCAGAAGAGCAGGAAGGGTCGCAATTTCGTGACATGTCACAAAATCGTGACATGTCACGTTTTCACGGCCTATGGAGCAAAAAGGTTGCAGCGCTAGGAATGTTGCGATTTCGTGACATGTGAAATCGCGACATGTCGCATTTTCGCGACTTGCACAGGAAAGTTGCACAGAGTGGAAGACAGCTTGAAATGGACACGTGTCGTGATTCTGTGACACGTGTCAAAGCACTGTAGGCCACGTATTAGATGAATAAAGCCGCATATACTAAACTTTAGGGCTTCATTTTAACTTTAAAGTTTTGATTTAATATTATTAAAATACTAATCCATCTTTTGTCTTTCATGCAGGAAGCCATCTGGCACTTACGAAATAATGGAGAAATGGCCATAAAGACGAAGTTAAGTGCAAATTAATCAAAGACAGCCATTTCGAAAGAGAAGTTGCTGTGTCATCCAATTTTTTTAGATCTGGCTGCAAAGAGACTTTACGGTGACTAAGCAGCTGCCCATAGTGGAATATGTCGAGAATTGGCCGAGAAATGAAAATATATGCACACAGTTGCCGGATTTTGCCGGTGAATGCATTTAATGAAGATTTATGGCAGAATTAATGGCGTGTAGATATTTTCAACTCACGGATGGCTCTGCGGAGATGAAATGTCGGAGAAGTGGTGACTCATCCAGCTTACCCGAGGGGATTAATGAGGGCATTTATTTACGGTTGCGGGTGAATGCAAGTGGCATTCGAATTCTATCTTCTCCATTTATGGCAACTGACTGCACTGATTTGCAGAATGGTTAAGTTTTATCCAGACTTTGTTTTAAATGGCTTTATATTGTAAAACTCGGGTCCTAGGGTTTGAGAGGAATATATTTCTGAAAAGATCAGGGTCTGTCCTGAGTCTATAAATACTTATTCTCAATGTAATCGCAGAGGGCGGAAACTTAGAAATAAAAGGCTTTTGAAGTAATTTCTTGCAAAGATTGTTAAATACTTTGTTTTTGGACTTGGAGTTGATGTGCTTTTGTTTTCTGTGATAGCATGGCCAGGAGCCTAATCTTTTACAGATTGTGATAAGTTCATATTCTTTTGTTATCCGTTTCATTAAAGTTTATTAGATATATGCTATAAATCGGTGTTATCAAGATTAAATATGTTGTTAGGCTTCATTTGTTCTATTGTATACTAGGGAAAATTACAGATTTAAGGTTCAAGTTTGTTCTAATTGTTATGTCCTCACTATGCGAGCTAGGCTGTCGGTGAAAGATATCAATTTTAACCGACTTCCCTTTAGTTTATAATTTTCTGTTAGATCTGTTCCATATTTGCCTTGTGCTCTTAGTAGAAAGTGATCTTAGAAAACTGGACACTTTCTTCTTTGATTTGTTCTGTTGTGAAGCTGATAGTATAAATAAAATTGGTAGTTTTGGTTTTACAGTTAAGTTTGATAAACTTCTCTTTCTGCCTTACCCTACCCTCTTTGTTTTACCGTGAAATGATCTATTTTTATTTTCTTTTAATTTTGTCTTTTATTTAAATCTGCTAACCCATAAGAGCTAGATCAAAGAATTAATTTTAAATCTGATTGTCAACAAGTGACAACTCCTAAACACTACTGAGCAAGTTCAGAGCCCATTGTAAGGTAACAGACAGTCAATATTGAAGACTATTCCAAAAGTGAAAAAGAGTGAATTGACATTCGACCCAACCCTGTAACTCACACCTTGGATAACCAGCTAGATCCTAAAGTGAGTGGGATTTATCCCGTATAAGTGTTATCAAAGTTTCATGCTCATTCTTCACAGGGTGTGTATGAAAGTCAGACCAAAATTTAAAAATGGCACTAGAAGGAGGGCTTGAACTTGCATTCTTAGTGTGCTTGAGTTGAGAAATATGACTGTATGTGGTACTTATGCTGTATTTTATCCAAGGTCTGGTAGCCAATTTTCCTTCTTCCTCAGCCTTTAAAATTTTGTTGTTTGAGTTTTGCCTAAACAGTAGAACTTAACACCAACATTTAAAAATGGCAAGCTGGTTAGGTGCCACTGCTTTGAATATTCTGGGTATAGCCCATGACCTGCCTAGAAATTTGAAAAGATATCTCCCCAGATATAAACATGATGGGACAAGGACAGCAGAGGAACATCTGCTAGCATTCAAGAATGCTTTGAAATTATTAAATATATAGCATGAGGATGTTACCTGTAGATTGTTCCCATTCACTCTCCAGGAAGGAGCTTATGACTGGTTTCTAAATCTCACTAGCAATTATGTTACCAGTTGGGATGACCTAGAGAAAGTTTTTATATCACAATTTGGGGAAGTGATAGACCCTAGTGTGTTATACCAACAATTTTCCAGCATCAAGAGAGAGTCGGGAGAAACTATCAGGTCTTTCAATATGAGGTTCCAAAGAGCTTACGATAGAATGACTGGTCATTACATCCCAAATGCAAATCTGGCCTTAGAAATCTATAAGAATGCATTGGATTCGGTGACCTCTATTTTCCTCAAGAGAGACATCAATATCACAACCCTGGAAGGAGCTTATAAAGAGGCTTTAATTCTTGAAAGACAGTTAGGACCTCAAATTCTGAGCATTCCTTTGATATCCTATGTTACACAGAACATGCCTATTTCGGATCCCATTCCACATCATGAGTTAGTACCAACATGTCATGCTCTACCCAAGGAGACTCCGTTAACTATAACATCCACTCAGTAGGGTGCAAAATATAGAGAAAGGTTCTGACAAGTTCAAAGTGGAAGTGCTTGAAGTAAACATTTGTGATCTAGCATTACCCAAATCTGAAGTTTTTCCTGGTGAGTTAAATTTTCCTAGGAACCAAAGAAATATTGATATTTTCGGTTCATCCAAAAATAGTACAACCGGGGTTTCAAGTTCTTTCACTTTTCTCGAAGAGTCGAGAAAGTCTTGTAGAGACTCCTATGGATGAAATGCAAGATTTTCAACAGTTCAAAAGGGACAGTTATAATTTGAGATGTGAGAGTCCGAACCTAATAATGATCCTTCCTCATCAGAGGATGATGAAAGTGGGATTCAATATCACTATGCAGAAGTAACTGAGGAGAAGGATAACATCATTGAGGATATGAAGGAAATTGAAGCTGACATCACCCTCCATGAACTGGCCCAGATTATTGAACAAAAAGATAACTTGATTGAAGCTTACTCTGGACTACCTATTGAATTTCAAGAAGAAGAGGAAAAGATAGTAAATGTGAATGTGGTCAGCCAACTTGGAATAGGTGAAGAGTCTCAATATAAGCCTGTAACTACTGAACATAATATCAAAGAAAAAGTTGTAAATTGTGTTGATGCAGATATTGGATCTTATAATTTGGCAGCTAAGAAGGTGAGAATAATTATAGCTCTAATCAATCACAACAATGACATTTGGACATTACACATTGATAGGGTTAAATATAAGCAAGTCTCAGGTGAAAAAGCAAATTATGAGAATTCTGCTAGAGGGATAAAAATTGAAGTCTTGGATATTGAAGCAGTACAACAACCACAAAATGTTCAAGTTGTCAAGAACCAGGACATACGGATAAAATATGATCTCTTTGAGTTGTCACATAAATCTGAAGATGTGATGGACTGGGTCTATAGAGGCTTTAAGGTATTTGATCCTGGGGGGTTTTACATTCAGTCCCTTTGAAAAAATTCTGCAAACCCTTCAAGTAGAAGCATAAACATGTTATCATATGATTTGTTATTATATGATTTGTTTAATTTGAAAGAGTTGCAGATTTGTTTTTCAGTGGGACAAGATCCATATAAAAAATAAAAAAATAAAAAAAAAGGAGAGAGGGAAGACGGTAAACACAAGTTTTTCCCAGGTAACAGAAAAATTTGGAAGCATAGTCTGGAGTGCATTTCGTCAACAGGACCTGAAAGGTAATTTTTCTAAATTTACTTGCAAATGGTCAAATTTTTTTTAAGGCACTAGTTCTCTGCTTTTCCATCTGCTACATATTTTGAGTCACAAAGAAGTTGTAACATGTGTATACATTGTAAATAGCTCTGCAGTTTTTAGTTTATTTATTTTAGTTGTTTTAGTTTTATTTTATTTTAGTTTACTTCTAAATGCCTGTACAGTTTTTAGTTGCTTTGCTTTAGCTTAATTTTAATTGCCTGTACAGTTTTTAGTTGTTGTGCTTTAGCTTAATTTGTTTTGCCTATACAGTTCTTAGTTTATTTATTCTAATTTAACCATAGGTGCTTGTACAGTGTTGTTTGTTTTAGTTTGTTTTTAAATGTCTGTGCAGTGTTCTTTTGTTTTGTTTAATCCTAATTGCCTGTACAGTTTTCAGTTTTTAGTTGTTTATTTTAGCTTGCTTCTATCTGCCTGTACAGTTTTTAGTTTTAGTTTTAACTGCCTGTACAGTTTTTAGTTGCTTTACTTTAGTTTTATTTTAATTGTCTGTGCAATTTCAGTCTGTCTTGAAGTTCTGTATTTTATTTTCTTTGTAAATAACTCTGTAGTCTTGTTTTGTTTCATTTCATTTAATGCCTATGATTCATAAGAGGGGACTATGATTCATGTAATTATTTGAGTATCCATAGAGGCTATCAGTGCCCAGGCTGAAGCAGTTCCAGATTGATGAAATGTTAAAAGAAAATTGTTATTCTTTCTAAGGATTTTCAGATGTTGGTGTATTTCAAAAGAAAGATATGAAAGTTGAGCAAGCACTATAGAATTGGCACTCTGCTATTTCCAATATATATATAAAAAAAAAAGAAAAAAAAGAAGAGAGAGATAAAGAAAAAAGAAAAAAAGAGTTATATAATGAAAGAGGCAGCCAAGATTTCAAAAGATATTTTTCTTTTACCAAGTTATAGATTCTACCTTACGGTTGTAAATTTGGGTCGTGTAAATCTAAAGGGTAACTCTGTCGGGGCTGTAAAAGGCTAAACTAGTAAACAGAGCTCTACTCGGTTTCTCCTTTTTACAATCTAGAAAAGCTGATCAATCCAGAGTTCAACATTCGATCTAGTAATTCTTGAAGACAATTTTATACGCTTGTAATTGCACATCAGAAATCTTCCTTAAGTAATTCAGCCTAGTATGTCCTTGGGAAATTTTAACAACATCAGTTAGTAGTCAATTTATTATGAAGAATATCTGTGGCAAGGCAAGATACATGGTCTATGTTGTTTTGAAACTAGAGTCCTGGGTTCTAAAATAATGCTACTATTTTACCCGCAAATATCGCCATTTGTTGAGAAGCAACACACCCCCACTGAAAAATGAATTTTCACCCTTTGAAAACTTTGAGCTTTCATTTTGCAGTAAGGACCCTCTTGATGATTTTTAGGTTTAAATCCAATTTTTCACTTGCCTCTTTCTTCTTCAAGTTTTGCCTGTGTCAAAGTATCCAAGTATTCTTGCATTCTGGCTTTGTTATCTCAGAATTCACTTCTTACATGCTAGAATCCTTCATGGATAAAGAAAATATTACATCGGTACGAAAAAAATGCAGAAAACAGATAGATAAATTCATTGAAAATCAAAACTTTCCTTTTTTGGCAAAGTTCCATTTATGGAAATGTCGTGAAATCGTGACAAGTTTTCAAAAAATCGGCCAAGTCCAAAAAGCGTAGCAAAATCGCGACACTTTCCATTTTTGGAAATGTCACGATATCATGACATTTCCATTTTTTGAAATGTCGTGAAATCGCTATCGACCAGGAGAGAGAAATCTAGCTCGTACAGAACGTCGTGATTTCGCGACATGTCACGAAATCGCGACATGTCACATTTTCACGACTGAGAGAGAAAAATCGATGAAGGCATGAAAAGGTCGCGATTTCGTGACATGTCACAAAATCGTGACATGTCGCATTTTCACGACGCGTGAAGGAGAAAAGGACGCAGTTGTACGGACTGTCACGATTTCGCGACATGTTGCGAAATCGTGACAGGTCCAGGTGGAGACAGAAGGAAGCAAGAGGAACCAAAATTAAAAATTGACTAAGGCAGAAAAACGCCACGAAATCACGACATGATTGAAAGGAAAGGGCCCGAGTGAGGAAAATGTCACGAAATCACGACATTTTCGGCAAAGACAGTCAAGTCGTACGGACTGTCGCGATTTCGTGACATGTCACGAAATCGCGACGAGTCCAAGGTCATCAAGCAAGAAGCAACAAAGAGAATTTGAAAGAAAATTGGTTAAGGCATGGAGGGTGTCACGAAATCACGACGTCGCGATTTCGCGACGTCGCAAAATCGTGACACGGAGGAAAGAGGGTTGTGCAAGGGGTGGCCGTGTCACGATTTCGTGACATGGCCGAGACAAAGGAAGAAGTGCTAAGGCGGGGGAGCATCGTGAAATCACGATGTCACAAAATCGCGACATCATGATTTCGTGACATCACAAAATTGCGACGCTCCAAAGCTAAAGAAAGGCAAGGTTGAGGGCTGTCGCGAAATCGTGACATCCAAAGAGAAAAGTGCAACGAAAAGGCTGAGCATCACGAAATCGTGACGCTCAAGGGGAAAGAAGAAACCAAAGCAAGGTAGGTCATGATTTTGTGACATGTCACGAAATTGTGACATGTCACGTTTTCACGGCTTGCGAGGCAGGAAGTTGCAGAAGAGCAGGAAGGGTCACGATTTCGTGACATGTCGAGAAATCACGACATGTCACATTTTTGCGGCCTATGGAGCGAAAAGGTTGTAGCACTGGGAATGTCGCGATTTCGTGACATGTCGCGAAATCGCGACATGTCGCATTTTCGCGACTTGCACAGGAAAGTTGCACAGAGTGGAAGACAACTTGAAATGGACACGTGTCGCGATTCTGTGACACGTGTCAAAGCACTGTAGGCCACGTATCAGATGAATAAAGCCGCATATACTGAACTTTAGGGCTTCATTTTAACTTTAAAGTTTTGATTTAATATTATTAAAATACTAATCCATCTTTTGTCTTTCATGCAGGAAGCCATCTGGCACTTACGGAATAATGGAGAAATGGCCATAAAGACGAAGTTAAGTGCAAATTAATCAAAGACAGCCATTTCAAAAGAGAAGTTGCTGTGTCATCCAATTTTTTCAGATCTGGCTACAAAGAGACTTTACGGTGACTAAGCAGCTACCCATAGTGGAATATGTCGGGAATTGTCCGAGAAATGAAAATATATGCACACAATTATCGAATTTTGCTGATGAATGCATTTAATGAAGATTTATGGCAGAATTAATGGTGTGTAGATATTTTCAACTCATGGATGGCTCTACGGAGATGAAATGTCGGAGAAGTGGTGACTCATCCAGCTTACCCGAGGGGATTAATGAGGGCATTTATTTACAGTTGCGGGTGAATGCAAGTGGCATTCGAATTCTATCTTCTCCATTTATGGCAACTGACTGCACTGATTTGCAGAATGGTTAAGTTTTATCCGGACTTTGTTTTAAATGGCTTTATATTGTAAAACCTGGGTCCTAGGGTTTGAGATGATAAGATTTAGGGTTTGAGAGGAAGATATTTCTAAAAAGATCAGGGTCTGTCCTGAGTCTATAAATACTTCTTCTCAATGTAATCGCAGAGGACGAAAAATTAGAAATAAAAGGCTTTTGAAGCAATTTCTTGCAAAGATTATTAAATACTTTGTTTTTGGACTTGGAGTTGATGTGCTTTTATTTTCTGTGATAGCATGGCCAGGAGCCTAATATTTTGCAGATTGTGATAAGTTCATCTTCTTTTGTTATCCGTTTCATTAAAGTTTATTAGATATATGTTGTAAATCGGTGTTATCAAGATTAAATATGTTGTTAGGCTTCATTTGTTCTATTGTATACTAGGGAAAATTATAGATTTAAGGTTCAAGTTTGTTCTAATTGCTCTGTCCTCACTGTGCAAGCTAGGCTACCGGTGAAAGATATCAATTTTAACCGACTTCCCTTCGGTTTATAATTTTTTGTTAGATCTGTTCCATATTTGCCTTGTGCTCTTAGTAGAAAGTGATCTTAGAAAACTGGACACTTTCTTCTTTGATTTGTTCTATTGTGAAGCTGATAGTATAAATAAAATTGGTAGTTTTGTTTTACAGTTAAGTTTGATAAACTTCTCTTTCTACCTTACCCCACCCTCTTTTTTTTATCGTGAAATGATCCATTTTTATTTTCTTTTAATTTTGTTCTTTATTTAAATCTGCTGACCCATAAGAGCTAGATCAAAGAATTAACTTTAAATCTGATTGTCAACAAGTGACAACTCCTAAACACTACTGAGCAAGTTTAGAGCCCGTTGTAAGGTAACAGGCAGTCCATATTGAAGACTATTCCAGAAGTGAAAAAGAGTGAATTGACATTCGACCCGACCCTGTAACTCACACCTTGGATAACCAGCTAGATCCTAAAGTGAGTGGGATTTATCCCGTATAAGTGTTATCAGAGTTTCATGCTCATTCTTCACAGGGTGTGTATGAAAGTCGGACCAACAGGGCTCTAGGCAACAAAGGAGGACTCCATATTAGCTTTGATGATACAATATGCCTACTAGCAAGACATATATTATCACTTTTTGTTTGAATGCTCATTTTTTGGCATACGATATTCCATGTGGGACAATTCAAAGCTTAAGGAAATCTTGTAATTGGGATAGCCAATATGGATAAGCTACAACCTCAATAGATAAGACGACTTATTTCTCTTGTGATTCAATGTGCATAAATTCATATTGATAAAAAACCTTGTGGTGAATGATGGTACCATTCCTCGCAGGAACTTGTGAGATCAAGGATCCCCAAGGCACCTTCTTTAGAAAGTCTTTGGCTTTATAGAACCACTCATGGTTTGTTTCTATATGAATCATGTTGACTGATTCTTTGTTATCAAACACCTCATGCTACATCACTAATTACGAGAGCATTTTCACATGAATGATAGTGAAATTAGGAGATGGATTATGAGGGATCAAGGATCCCAAATATGCCATAGTGTCTACAAATTTATTTGACATGTGAGGAATTACCTTGATGTCATACCATTCTAGTTGGGCTAGATATATTTCAACAAGCTCTTTGTATACTTTTAGGATTGTATCCCTGCATTGAAATAGTCCCTTAAATTGGTTGACTATGAGAAGGAAGTCATAGAAGATATTTAGTATTTTGATCTTCATAGCGATGACTGTTTGGAGATCCAATATTAGGGCCTCATATTTGGTGTTTGTGCAAGGGAAGTCTAGCTTAAATGACAAGGGTATTGGAGCACCTTACGACATGAAAAACACAATCCTTGCACCACATCCTTGCTCACACTTCTAACCATCAAAGAACAAAGTCATGTTAGCTTTGTTTTCAAGTTATTTGGGTTCGGGTGCTGTAGCACCCTAAAATTGGCGCAGTAAAATTACAATAATTACATTCACCTTAGTAAATAATTTAAAATTCAAATTTAACCTCCCAAACCGCCCGTTAACCGTCGAGAAATCCGTTTCCCCCTTTTCTGTGCCATTTTTAGAGGTTGTTTTGACCGTTTGATGATATCGTCGCCGATCAGACGATATCGCCCCAGATTTGACGATTTCGTCTGGACTAGGACGTCCAGACGATCTTGTCGCAAAACTAATTTTGCAAAGTTGGATTCTGTTCCAACGGGTCTCCAATCTGGCGTAAGCATGTCCGCATCGTTGGGACCCTCCCCGTTGGAGATCTCCCAAATTGGGATGATCTCCAACCTCCTAACTACTCCCCTAAGCCTATTTAATCCTAAACTATTCCTTTAGCACCCCCCTGGCTGAAATTCTCTGCAAGTTAACTCCATTCACGTTAAATCATCCCTATTCTTCATTTGCACTAGTTCCATATCAATTTTGTTGCAGGTACATCATTGTTCTTCAACCGGAGCCAGCACCTATCGTCGTCGATGAACCTGTTCAGATCGGAGGTGAACCTATCAAATTCGAGGTGATTTCGTACTGATGCGAGATGATCTCGACTGCAGTCCGTATTAAGGCAATCAGTGCCTAAAGTTTGCCTTTCTCAACCTTTTCTCTGTCATTTTATTCTACAAATTAGATAGTCTATTCAGTGTTTTATGTTATTTTGCATTTGGAGTTCACCCATTTAGATTAAGTGCATAATTAAATCCTAATTATCATCTAATTAGCATGATTCATTTCTGTCTCTGTGTTTAAGTTTTAGTTTGATAACATTGCTGCCATTTTATATCATTTCCCTCTGTTAGCACTGTAGTACTTTTTGTATTTTGCATCTATTTTCGGTTTTGTAGGTCTCTGATGAATTCGTCTGACGAATTCGTCAGATCTCAGATGATCTTGTCTGATTGCAGATGATTCTATCGAATCTCAGACGATCCAGACTGCTTCAACATCAGAATCTTCTTCAGACATCCGGATCAGGTATTCCTCATTTGCATTTCGTAATCTCTCTATTTTCTATCTTTAAACTTGTTTTCTGTATTCATGGAATTTGCATTTTCATATAGATTAATCTAGATTCATTCGGCCAAACCTAGGATATGAATGCTTAAGGTTAAAAATGAACACACTAAAACACATTCCAAAACCTAGGCGTGGAAGTTGCCGTTAAATGTTTCCTGGTGAACCCACCATCCGTCGAAAAATCATCAAAATACACCTCCCTTGAGAGGCGGGACCTTCGCAAAGTCCTCTCAGTCCAAGGTATCGCGACATCCTTTTCCCATCCTCCTTCCGGGCACGGATCCAATAGCCTGAAGGTAGGGATGCGAAAAATTTGGAGCGATACATTTTGGTGAACCCGACGTGAATGCATCATAACCTTTTGAAAAAAAAAAAAAAAACAAAAACAAAAACATATATAGAACAACTAAAACATAGATGCATTTTAAAACATTTAAGTTTGAAAACATGTTTAGATGGTAGCTCCTAAGAAAAGGTTAGCGGTTACTATAAACGTAGAAAATCAATTGGCAGCCATAGAAGTCAATTCTGTCCTTAGTGTGCCTGAAACAAGTAGAAATCAATTCCTGTGGAACGAACTTGATAGAAGACTTAGTCTCATCTCATCTAGGTCCACACAACTTAAGCAAATCAAGAGGCTAGTCCTAGATAGAATCTTGGATCCTCACCAACTAGTTTTTTATCATGAACTTCAGAGAGCCTGCCATAGATGGTTAGCCTATAGGAGAGCTCTAGTATCTTCAAAGTTGTTCACCTTCGAGGAATACCTCGAGAACGCAGCCATTGTGCACCAGTTCCTAGGTTGTGTAGAAGACCAAGAGGTTGTTCTTACAGATAGGGAAAGATGGAATAGAGTTTCGCGAGCTGTGTTATATCGAGAGTATTGCCACGAGCTTTACTTTTATCAACCAACATCTGAAATAGACAACATCACTATAGCTCTTTTCATCAAATTTTTAAAAGAAAACTTTCAATTTGAAGAAGAACACTTCATGACTCCTGAACAACTCGAACCTATTAATGATATTCATAAATTGTTTATAGAAAACTAGATTATTACTTCAGTATTATTTCTTGCATTTATTGTGTTATTTGCTGTCTTTATTATATTGTTTCAAAAAAAAACTAAAAAACTAAAAAAATCAAAAACTTAGCAAAACTTAAACATTTCATTTTTCAAATATTGTAGTAGGTATATAGTAAATATATACCTCTTAATTTGTTGCATATATATATATATATATATATATATATATATATATATATATATATATATATATATATATATTTTGCTGAAATCAAAACTTAGCACCATGCCTAAACTTAGGAATGGTAAAGAAACTTTAGGAGAAGGAGAAGATTGGTTACAAGATACAACTAAAGACCCAAATGTCCTTCTTGGAGATTCAAATCCGGAAGGAGAAACTCTAGGTCAATCAGACGAAGACTTAGGTGAAGATAAGGAACAAGAAGGAAGTGTTAAAGAGGATGGACCCTCATCCCCTAGAGTAGCTCCAAATGGAACTATTGCCTTTGACAATGCAGAGCATTTCAAGAAATTTCTCATGGATAACATTGATGACCTTAATGTGGCAATTTGCCTTGATAAAGGGCAAATTAGTAACACTCAAGCAACCATGGAATATATGTGCAATATGCGCACTAATCCCTTGTCTTTCATTGATCAAGAAAGTGACAAGGCTGGACCATCCAATACGGATATGGTCACTATGGCTCAAAACATGTCAAAACAACAGAGTTACCCAACCTCCTAAGGAACCTGTTATTCAACCTAAAATCACTCCCATACAAAAGAAACCTTCCTTCACTACTTTGTTCCGCCAAACTATTGAGCAATATGCTTCAAGTAAGCAAAAACCTAAAACAAAGCCAAATACAAACTTTCAACAATCCGAAATACAACATAATCCAACTTCAAAATTCCTCCATAATACTTTTCCTACCAATATTTTACACAACAAGTAACATGGCATCTAATCTTCATGTTCCTCCATCATATGCCCATAACACTCATGTCAATGCCCTACCGAACCAATATGGGGGGCAAACTAGTAATCTGGAAGCCATGGTGAAACAATTAGCTTCACGTATGGACCAGATAGATCCCTACCGCCCCTCGTATAATTATCGAGAGATCCGTAGTCAACCTTTGGATCCCATAGTTGTAGCTCAACCATACCCTAAGAATTTTCCCATGCCCGTCCCGCCTATATATAAAGGAACCGAAGATCCCATAGAGCATCTTCGCATGTTTAGGATAGCATGTCACGACATATCGCATGACGACTTGCTATTACTAAAAATGTTCCCCAAAAGTTTAGGTGGAATGGCATTAGAGTGGTACTATCAATTGCCCACTCATTCTTTGAGAAACTTCGAAGAAACAATGGAATCATTTGTCCATCAATTTAGTGCCTACATCGAGAGGCATGTAACTATTAAAGACCTATACAATTTAAAACAAGACAAGGATGAATGCTTTGTCGATTTCTTAGCTAGATGGAGGCAATTGATAGGAAAACTGCACTTTGTGCTGCCTTATAGGGAAATGTTGGACATTTTCATCAACAATTTACAAGAACAGATATCTTATGAGCTATCGACTGCTACTTTAACTACCTTCGATCAAGCTATAGATTTAGCTCGAAGAGTAGAAGATGCCCTCATTAGGAGAGGCCAACTCAGGAAGAAGGATGATGAGAAAACATCCAAAAATCAATATAAAAACAAACAAGTTGTCGGTGATGGAGTCACTGACAGCAAAAATGTTGCTAATATCAATGCAACGAAGACAACAAAAAAATTCATATTGAAACCTCCTGACAAGCCTCCTCGAGAATTCACTAGATTAAACCAACCCTTATCAACTATTTTACCTCAATTACTCGAAAGAGGTTTGATCCAATTACCAGCCATCCGAGAACCTGATCCAACTATACCCGGATATAGAGCTGACTTGCACTGTGATTTCCATAGAGGACCTAGACATTCTACCAATGCTTGTAAAATATTGAAACATAAAATACAAGATTTGATTGACAATAATGAAATGGAAGTGCAAGCCTTCCAACCTAAACAAAACCCTCCTAATAATACTCAAAAGACCATTCCTCAAAATCAAAATCAAAATGCCAATCAAACTCTAGACATATTTCAACACCCTTTACCAAGACATGGTAAAGAGGTAGCCAATCAAATCGAACATCATAATGTTCCCCCTCCTACCCGATATGTAGGAACCATTAGCGGACAATTACCTATTCAGGATCCTCAAATATTTGACACGACCTTATCCCTGGTTACGACCAGGCCCTTACATAATTTTCAAACTTCTGATTCTAGTGATATAGAATCAGATAGTGAAAGTGAACTAGACATTACTTCAAACCAATCAAATAGTTCTGAAAATGAATCAGACCCTATTCAACCCGTCACAGATGCTATGGTTCCAGAAGAACCATTTCCTAGAAGAGTCACTACTCGACCCTCTTCTAATATATTCCTTTCTAATGAAGAAGCCATTAATGCTCAACCGAGACCAGTTCAACGTCTTCACTATAACATTGTAGGTACCATTGGAGTCATTACTCGACAACAAGCTCAAAACTCTCAACAAGAACCAAACCAGAATGATGGATCAGCTCCATTCGTTTTGAAAAACCCCAATAAAGGGAATCATGTTCCTACTGTTCAATCTAAACCCCCTTACAATATTAATGAGCAATTGTCCAATACTACGGCCAGAATTTCCCTCTTAGATTTATTAAGATCCTCTCCCACCCATAGGGATGAGTTGATGCTTACATTGAGCCAAATGATGGTACCTCAAAACATTCAACCTGAAGCTATGGCTAATACTATCATCACTCGAGAGATTGATTGTATTGACTTCCGGGATAAAGATATCCCACAACATAGTTTACATAAGGACAATCCCTTATACATTACTGCTTTAATTGGAGATGTAGCCGTCAAAAGAGTTTTGATTGATAATGGCTCATCTCTAAACATTTGCACCTTTGACTTCTACCAACGATTTGGCTTTAGAAGTGATGAAATGAAGAAAACTGATATGATTATCAAAGCTTTTAATGACGAAACACAAGAAACGTGTGGAGTTATTACCCTCCCATTGCAAGTTGGCCCTAGAACCCTAGAAACAACCGTGTTTATTGTACATTGTCCAGCATCGTACAATATACTTTTGGGTCGCCCTTGGATCAACGCCATGCGTGCGGTCCCCTCAACTTTACACCAATGTGTTAAATTTGAGTTTAAAAATCAGTTGGTCACTATTCATGGTGACCCTAGACCTTTTGATATGTGTGCTTTGGCGGAACCTCGTTGGAGTGCAATTTTGCCCTGCCTTGTCATCCACACATCCTAGTTCTTATTTTTCATCCAAAACTGTGAAACATAAACCCATAACTTCACCTATTTCCCCTCCATTAATTTCATCCTCCTATATAGACCAACAACCCTCTAAACAAATCATTTTAGAACCTCAAAAAGATTTTAAATCTACAACCAATCCTTCAAGTTCTATCCCTATAAATTCAAAACCTGTAGACACATCTATCATACCTTCCACAGCTAAAGACATAGGTAATAAGCCTTCTACATCTTATGCCCTTTCTGATGAACTCTTACCAGATTTATCTACAACCTTAATATCAAAAAAGACAAATGTTTTCATGCAAGATTCAAACCTTTTAAATAACTTACCGCCATCTCCTCGTACTTTGGGCCTCCCACAACCTATGGGAAGTACTTACCAAGTCGGGAGTTGTGCCTTCATTTATAAAGGATATGACTAGGGAAGAATCCCTCAGAATATCAAAACTCATCATGAAGGATATGCTCGGTGTTATTTTACCAATGATTATATTAAAGCTAAACCCATGATGCTTAAAATGGGATATGAAGGGAAAGGCTTGGGACCTTCCCAAAATGGCATGAAAGAACCTTTCGAGGTAGAACCATGGCCTCGCCCGCAATGGCGTGGGCCTATTTCCTAGTAAGGGTCAACCCTTTCCTTTTGAGGATGATGATCATCTCATATGCTATCAAGATTATATGGATAGGCATGTTGATTTGCCTATTAAAAATCAGTCGTTTTCATGCAACATGCTGTCCATAGCATACCCTGAAATGATTGCTGACCTCGATGAAGAGTTGGAAGGAGATATCTTCCATGATGTCTCTGTTGAAGAGATGTTACACAATGGATTTTATTTTGATGGTTCTATACCAACTATAGCCCAACTTGAAACCACTAATCCTCGAATGACTTATCTAAATTAACCTTACAAGAATTACAAGAATTGGGCGTTTCACCCGCCCCACCTAACTTTGAAAGAGATCTACACATGGAGGTAGAAAACGTCATTAAAATTAATATTGGAACTGAGGATAATCCTCACATAATCAATATTGGATCAGAATTAAGCCAAGAAAAACAAGAACAATACATTGCATTCCTTAAAGAGTATGAAGATGTCTTCGCTTGGACATACGAAGATATGCCAGTGTCTAGACCCTTCGTAGTCATGCATCATCTAGTGGTCCATCCGGATGCTAAACCCGTTAAACAAAAACTTAGAAAAATGCATCCCAAAGTGGCTCTACTAGTCAAAGGGGAGTTAGAAAAACTCCTGAATGTTATCTTTATACAAGCTATTGATTATATTGAATGGATCTCAAACGTAGTTCCAATCACCAAGAAAGAAGCTACCAAAGTTAGGGTTTGCATAGATTTTAGAGATATTAACGCTGCATGCCCTAAAGATGACTTTCCTCTTCCAAACATGGACCAAATCATTGACTTCACTGCCGAAAGTGGGATGATGTCCCTAATGGATGGATTCTCCGGTTATAATAAAATTCGGATAGCTCCTGAAGACCAGGCTAAAACAACCTTTATTACCCCATGGGGTACCTTTTGCTGGAAAGTGATGCCATTTGGCTTAAAGAACGTCGATGCAACTTATCAACGAGCTATGACCTACATTTTTCATGATATGATGCATGATATCCTACATGATTATGTAGATGATATTATAGCTCACTCTATTATTGAAAATAATCATTTAGATGATTTAAGGAAAGTCTTTAATCGATTATGAGAATATCTCATTCGATTAAATCCAACAAAATGCATATTCGGAGTTAAATCCGGCAAACTATTAGGGGTTTTAGTTTCTTTACGTGGTATTGAAATCGACCCTCTCAAGATTGTGGCCATCACTGATATGCCCGCACCGACTAATATATCTGAGTTACGAAGTTTACAAGGTAAGCTTCAAGCCATCCGTCGCTTCATCGATAAGCTGGCGGATAAAACCGGTCCCTTTCTTAAACTCCTTAAGAAGGATGTCCCATTTAATTGGGATACAAAATGTAGAGAAGCTTTTGAACTTCTCAAACAATACCTCCTTAATCCACCTGTGCTTTCACCACCTAAATTCGATCGCCCATTTCTCCTCTATATTTTCGCTTTAGATTTTGCCTTAGGGGCTATGTTAGCTCAACTTGATGATGAAAAGCGAGAACATGCTAATTATTATATTAGCCGAACCTTCATCAGTTATGAAACCCGCTACACAGCGTTGGAAAAACTATGTCTAGCAGTCATGTTTGCTATGCAAAAATTAAGACATTATATGCTTAGTCAAAAAACTTATGTCATTGCTAAATATGATCCCTTAAGGTATCTCATGAGTCGACCTTATTTATCGGGTTGCACAGCCAAGTGGGTTATTGCTCTAAGCGATTTTGATCTCACATTCATAGGACATAAGTCTTTTAAGGGTCAAATCATAGCAGATCAATTAGCTGCTGCACCCTTAGAGTCTACCCATCCCCTCATCATCGAGTTTCCAGATGAATGCCTTCAATTAGAGGCAGACCATACCAAACAATGGTCCTTATACTTTGATGGAGCCCGATGCATGAGTGGGGCTGGTGTGGGTATTATTTTAATATCTCCGCAAAAACATCTTATTCCTCTGTCCTTCAAATTGACATTTGCTTGCACCAACAATACTGTTGAGTATGAAGCTCTAATCCTTGGATTACGAGCTGCCCTAGCGCTAAAAATTAAACACCTTTTAGTTTTTGGTGATTCCCAACTAGTTATAAACCAAATTAATGAAGTTTATCAAACCAGAGATGATAAACTATGCCCATATAAGGCCTATGTTTTACAATTAATGTCTTTATTTGATCAAGTTACCTTAAGCCATTCCTCAAACTAGCAACCGTGCAGCTGATGCTATGGCCACAGCTGCATCTCTCCTGCCCTTGGAGTTAGATGACGAATATGCTACTATCATTATTCGTCGACTCCAGGAACCCGCTTCAAATAAGTCATGCTTAGAGACTTTGGATGTGTTTCTAATCAATGAAACAACTCCCAAACCTTGGTATATAGACATATTTGATTTTCTTCAAAATGGGACTTTCCCTACCAATTCTAATAGAAACCAGCATCGGTTATTACGTCGACGAGCAAGTCGATTCGTAATAATTGGCAATACTTTATATAGGAGATCTTTTGAAGGTATATTATTACGATGTTTAAACTTAGAAGAGTCTAAATTAGCCTTGCATGAAGCCCATGATGGATCCTGTGGAGGACACGTTAGTGGTAGTGTTATTGCTAAAAAGCTCCTTCGGATAGGATACTTTTGGCCTACCATGGAAACGGATGCACATGAGTATGTGCACCATTGCGACAAGTGCCAAAAACATGCTGACCTTGTCCATGCACCTGCACAAGAGCTGCAAACTATTTCTTCTCCTTGGCCCTTTTCTAAATGGGGCTTGGATATTATTGGCAAAATCAATCCTGTGTCATCTGATGGACATAAGTTCATCATAACCGCCATTGAATATTTCACGAAGTGGGTTGAAGCTATACCTTTAGCTTCCTGCACTGGCACACAAGTTTCTAAATTTATTTTTAATCAAATCATTTGCAGGTTCGAAATTCCTGCCAATTTCATCTCTGACAATGGAACTTGTTTCAAAAATAAAGATGTTAAAAAATTATGTCAAAAATATAAGATTCAACATCGTTGGTCCACTCCCTATTATCCTCAGGGTAATGGTCAAGCAGAAGCATCTAACAAAACCTTAATCAAAATTCTCAAAAGATTGGTCAATAAAACTGGCCGTGATTGGCACATTTGTATTTGAGAGATTTTGTGTATCATTATGATAAATCAAGATCGGAAATGAATTCACATATGCACATGGGATTCCTTATAAATCTAACTTTTGTCTTCAAAATAATTTGAAATATTATTTTTTGCAACTTGTTTGGAATAAATCAAGTACAAATTGTTTACCATACGAGACAAAACTATATAATACCAAAAATAAAAATAATTCTTTCAAAATATACAAACATCAAAACCAAAATATGACATTTATATCAACTATCTGGTTGACTTTCGCGACGATGGTATAGTTTCAAAACCAAAATTGGAATTTTATGCCTAGCGCAAGTCCTCATTTTCATATTTTCTGTTCATCAAAAATCAACCATGCAATAAAACTATCTTTTTTGGATTTTCACGATGATGGTATGAGTCTATACCTACATATTCTATGCCTAGCGCAAACAATTGTAACAATTTTATTCCCCATTTATTAAAAATCATGAAAACCATATGACTTAATTCATTATGTTACACAAATTATGCTTTTCAAAAGCAAACACATTTTCATTATTTCATGTCATTATGTCAACCCTCAATTTTGCAATGATGGTATAATTCCTAAAGAATTATCCAAAAATTTTATCATACTTAGGAATTTATGCCTAGCAAAAATCATTTTAAAACATTATTTCATGCACAAATATTTTTTATGAAAATCTGAAAACAAACCATCATCATCATCATTTGCACTATTGCACCAAAGTCTTAAGACAGTTTCTTAAGCACTCTTTTACTTTTTAACAATATTTCTATAAATGGGACTAGCTTGATGATCGAGTGAGCAGCGACTCCATGAAATGGTCTATAATAGCGACAATGTCCTTTGAAATTATTGTTAGAAGTCTCTTTTTATTTTTACATTTCATTACAACAAATCAAATTGTTACATCAGATTATTTCATTTAAAATATTACACGCATGACATTCAAATTATAATATTCCCAACGACATAATTACATCCAATTATCAAATCAATCAATCAAAACATTAAAAACATCATAAAAATACATAAGATAAGTCATATGATAAAAAATATCTCATCTATATATATCACAAATATATGTACATCATCAAAACTGGATTGGTATGCCATAATCTGTACCTCGGCATACTCAATCCTCTATCAACAAAAAAAAATATAATACAATGTCAGTGTCCAGCCCTCTAGCCTCGAGAGCCCCTCGAGCTCTCTGCCTCATCTCCTCCCCCACCCTGAGGTGGACGAGGTGGCCCCATCACCGTTTGTGTAGTCCTCATCCTCGACCGGGACGTGGTCCTCAATGACCCGATCCTGATCGGATCTATGATGTTAGCTGGCAGGGGTAGTCTATCCGCCTTTGGCACCAGTTGGAAGTATAATGTCCGGTAAAATGTCAGCTGGGTGATAGCCCATGTCAACTCCCCGCAGCTCGCCCCTCGCCCCGTGCCCTGAGGCATGCAATCTCATCCTACAGCTATGACACCTCAGCCCGATGTCATGCAACTGCATCCTGTAGCGTCTACACCTGGGCCTGCAGACGATCTCTCTCTGCCTGGAGAGTAGCCATCTCGCTACTCTCTCCTATGTCCACACCCTTGCCCTTATCGGGTGATGGTGGCCTCTATAGATATGTGGGTCTCGCCTCCCTCCTCTCCCTCTCTCTCTGTCATGGCCGCTCCTGTGCCTGTGGCCTCCTCGCCTCTCTCCCACCGTGACCCTGGGCTGCCTCCATCGCCGCCTGGTGCTACCTCCCTATCCGAAGCATAACCACGTGGATCGGACCCTATGCCCGTGTCATCCAAGGAGGGTGGATGCCTACGTACCAGGCATCGTAGCCATAGGCTACTCCTGCGTCGTCCCCATCCACTGGATGGATGGGGGCATCATCTGTGTCTTGGCTCCAGAACCGCTGCATGTCGAGAGCCCCGCTAACTGTAGTGTTATCCCAGATAGTCTGGGAAAACTCGTAATCTCTAAGTGATGGGATCCCCTGCTGTAGACCAAACTGCCTCAAAACTCGGTCGTACCTATGGAGCTCCACCTCTCCCCTCTCCATCCTTAGCCAACAAACTCACCTAACATGAGCCAATTCCTGTTCGTCCTTTGGCCACCTTGGATGCTCCCTCCATGGCCTCCAAGTGATCTGGTCTGGGACAAGGTCATCCAATAGCCTTCGAGACATCGATAGGTCGATCTGTCGCTGTGCCCCTCTCCGGAGCCACCAGTAGAAGACTCGGGGCCTCTCCCCGTCAACCCCTGTAAGAGAAAGCCCTATCGGCCTCCGCACCACAATGTGCTCCCAGCACCAAACCTATAGTAGCAATGTCATAACTAGACATCGACCGCCCTTGTACACGACCCCATACAAGATCCTATACAATCGGCATAATACAAAACTACCCCATGAGAACCTGTACCCGTGGTCTCGCATATCGCAGATCACATCTGTGAGCATCCACGACACCTTGCACTTGATTTGGTGGCACAGTAGAAGTCCACCAACTACTCCAGCTAGAACCCATGTGAGTGTAGATGCCCCAGGCATCTGGCACAGTGCCTTGATGTTAACTCTGCCCTTCTCTAGGGTGAAGCTCGGGTCACCGCACAGTCGTCCCATAGCACGGCCCTGATTGGTTGTAGGAGTAATCAGATGTCCTTGTATGGGGATTCTCAGAATCCTCCATACATCCTCCAAAGTGGGAGTCATATCCCCTGTAGGTAGCCAAAAACATGAAGAGCCTGGATACCACCTCTCTATTAGGGCCGTTAGTAGCCCCATGTCTATAGAAACTTGTGGCATTTCTGCCACATGCAGTAAGCCGGCCTGTGCCAGCTGATCCCGCTCTGCCTATGTAAGAGCGGCCAAGTCATCTCTCAACCCTCGTCGTATTTCCATTCTCTACTCTTTAGTAATCCTCTCTGCAAACATAAACAACAAAACAACAAGCAATCATTAATAAACAATTCAAGTAATCAATAATGCAAGTTAAAAGTTTAATCTTGTGCAATTGATGATATCGCCCACTATTGGATGATATCGTCCCAAATTTGAGCATAATCGTCTCCGATTTTGCAGTTCGAAATCGTCCCTAATTTGATGAAATCGTCCCCCTTTCGACGATTTTGCCCTCGAGCGAAATTGCCAAAATTGAGACGATTTCATCCCGACGACGTCGACGGCCCAAAAATGGCCGCGATGCTCAAAAATCACCTAAAAATTACCTACAAAGCATGTAAAGTTAAATTAAAGCATCCTAGATCAGTTTGGACTCTTACCCGTAGACCGCACCGGACCTCTGTCGATCTGTGCGTCGTCTCCACCATTTTTGCTTCAAAGCTCTAAAACCCAGAAAATGAATAGTAAAAATGAATTAGGGTTTTACCCTATTTTTTTAAATTTGATTCAAAAATAATATTTTTCTTTTTCGCGTTTTTACCTCAAACGTTCGATTTGGGTAAAAACACGAAGGGGGCACCATAGTAAGTTGTCGTACGATTCGACCAAGAATCGTCGCCTAAAAATGGGAATAATTTTTTGCTTTCTCGTAGATCGAGAAGAACTCATCTTTAATGCATTTTCTTCGAAAAATTCGCTAAAGAGGGGGCAAAATGTAGCACCCTAAAATTGGCGCAGTAAAATTACAATAATTACATTCACCTTAGTAAATAATTTAAAATTCAAATTTAACCTCCCAAACCACCCGTTAACCGTCGAGAAATATGTTTCCCCCTTTTTCGTGCCATTTTTAGAGGTTGTTTTGACCGTTTGACGATATCGTCGCCGATCAGACGATATCACCCCAGATTTGATGATTTCTTCTAGACTAGGATATCCAGACGATCTTGTCACAAAACTGATTTTGCAAAGTTGGATTATGTTCCAACGGGTCTCCAATCTAGGCAGAAGCGTGTCTGCATCGTTGGGACCCTCCCCCGTTGGAGATCTCCCAAATTGGGATGATCTCCAACCTCCTAACTACTCCCCGAAGCCTATTTAATCCTAAACTATTCCTTTAGCACCCCCCTAGCCGAAATTCTCTGCAAGTTAACTCCATTCACGTTAAATCATCCCTATTCTTCATTTGCACTAGTTCCATATCAATTTTGTTGTAGGTACATCACTGTTCTTCAGCCGGAGCCAGCACCTATCATCGCCGATGAACCTGTTCAGATCGGAGGCGAACCTATCGAATTCGAGGCGATTTTGTACTGATGCGAGACGATCTCGACTGCAATCCATATTAAGGCAATCGATGCCTAAAGTTTGCCTTTCTCAACCTTTTCTCTGTCATTTTATTCTGTAAATTAGATAATCTATTCAGTGTTTTATGTCATCTTGCATTTGGAGTTCACCCATTTAGATTAAGTGCATAATTAAATCCTAATTATCATCAAATTAGTACGATTCATTTATGTTTCTGTGTTTAAGTTTTAGTTTGATAACATTGTTGCCATTTTATATCATTTCCCTCTGTTAGCACTATAGTATTTTTTGTATTTTGCATCTGTTTTTGGTTTTGCAGGTCTCTGACAAATTCGTCAGATCTCAGATGATCTTGTCTGATTACAGATGATTTTGTCGAATCTTAGACGATCCAGACTGCTTCAACATCAGAATCTTCTTCAGATCCGGATCAGGTATTCCTCATTTACATTCTGTAATCTCTCTGTTTTCTATATTTAAACTTGTTTTTTGTATTCATTGAACTTGCATTTTCATATAGAGTAATCTAGATTCATTCGGCCAAACCTAGGATATGAATGCTTAAGGTTAAAAACGAACACACTAAAACACATTCCAAAACCTAGGCATGGAAGCTACCGTTAAATGTTTCCTGGTGAACCCACCATCCATCGAAAAATCATCAAAATACACCTCCCTTGAGAGGTGGGACCTTCACAAAGTCCTCTCAGTCCGAGGTACCATGACATCCTTTTCCCATCCTCCTTTCGGGCGTGGATCCAATAGCCTGAAGGTAGGGAT